>CM057456.1:1557889500-1559100500 GCA_016271365.2 Neoceratodus forsteri | reverse complement strand
CACAGCCTAACGGCCAACCGGCGCGCATGCAGTGCGTCGGCCCTCGAGGGCGGCGCCGATGGTGTGTCGGCTCGCCTTACCTTTAAAAAAAGCCTCGCAGGGTCCTGACCTCCGCCAGATACCCATCTGTGATGAATGGTGAAGATCGACACAGATAAGATCATAGACTTTGGACGACAGATAAGGACCACTTGGCCCACCCAGTCTGCCAATTTCCTACCTATTGGATAAGCTGCAGATCCTAGTTAACCAACAGCCTACTTCTTCCTAACCCCCATCAGAATTGCCTTTTGTCTGTCCCATGCATTCTTGAATTCCCTACTGTTTTTGACGCCACGACCTCCTCAGGAAGGCCGCTCCACATGTCCACCACCCTCTTCATAAAAATACTTCTTCACGCTGCCCCTAAGCCGCCCCTCTATCTTCAAATTGTGCCTCTTGTTCATGCACATCTCTTTTCTGGAAGATGCTGCTTTTGTAGACAGAAGTGGCTTTACCTCTAACTCCAACAATAGTGTTTCTATTGGAATGAGGGGTTTAGTGACTTGAGACATTGTTGAGAGGAAACTTTTGAACCGTAAGCTAAGACCTTGACCCACCACCTCCAGCATCCATTTGTCTGTGGTGATGAGATGCTATTGGTGGAGGTAGTGGGTCAACCTTCCTCCTACTGGGGAGGAGGCGACCTGGATCTTGCAATCAGGAGACTTGCTTTGTCTGAACCTTTGTGGGAGGTGAGGGTCGGCTCTTCCCTGGGCCCTCCCCTCTTTCCTCTGAAATAGCTCCTAGTTTGAGAATAGTCTAGAGGCATAGGCATTGGCTAGGGATAGTAGAGTTCTGCAGAGTATCCCTGCCTCGGTTTCCTCTGCTTTGATGTCTCTGGAAAGTAGGCTTTCTCTTAGCTGCACTGCTTTGATAGGTGGTTTTCTACTTCCACCTTCATCATGTAGGCTTCTGTTTTGTCTCCAAAAAACAGTTATTCTCACAAGGAAAATCTATAGCTTTAGTTTGGGTGTCCTGAGAAAGGTTATTTGTTCACGTGCCAAGCATAACGCCTAGGAGAAATAGCCAAGGCCATGGCTCTGGAGGCAGTGTCATTAGTGTCTACAGCCATGTAGAAATGGTACTTAGCGGCTTGCTAGGCAGTTTTACAGTTTCTACCAGATCCTGAGCCACTTTGTCTGTGGCCTATTGGCCGATAGCCTGTACAGAGTTCCAGAAAGCCTTTTGATACTGTGGCATAGGTCATATACGTATTGATGAAGCAGCAAGGAGGCTGTGGTGTAAGATTTTTTCCTCATAGAATCTAGCTTTTTATATTCCTTTTAAGGAGCCTAGGAAGATAATGGAACCTTAGCTTGTCAAAGCTGCAGCCTGCACCACTCCTCACGGTCTGTGTGCATGTAAAGAAAGAAAAATACTCAGCATTGTAAAATTATTTCTTCCAAGGTGTCCTTTAGCATCATTAACATTGGCAGAAAGCTGGCTAGGTTGAGCTGCCTTGGAAGTGGTGATTATGGTAATGAATTAAATGAATTAGCCAATCAGAAGAGAGTTAGAGGGTGTGCTGAGTTGAGCTTGCCCAGAGGGTACCAGAATTTTTTTCACAGTTATGATGGGAATATGTCCATATGAAGTCTGTCTTAACAGGTTTTAAAAACTCTGTACAATATGTAACAACTGGAGAAGTAATAAGAAAACTTTGCTTTAAATGCAATTCAAAACCAGCACAAATTTGGCAATAAAACCACAGGAAGCAGAGTCCTCTTCAGTTAGACTACCAGGCAGGAAGGGTGGGGGTTACTGATACTAAAGGACACCTTGGAAGAAACAATATTACTACGGTGAGTAATTTTTCTTCTCACCCCAGGGTCCTTAGCATCAGTAACTTAGCAGACTACAATCAGTGCAGTTGGGAGGCAGGTAGAGAACCTACATAGGGAAGAGGCTCTGCAGAACTGCCCTGCCAAATTAGGCATCAGATGCAGACTGTACATCCAGGCAGTAATGCTTTGTGAATGTGTGTACAGTGTTCCAGGTGGCTGCTTTGCAGACATCCAGTAAGGGAATATCCTTGCAGCTGCCATAGTGGCAGCAGTATCCCTAATAGAATGGGCCCTAAGTCCTTGAGAAGGCTGCTTAACAGCCTTACCATTGCAAAACTGAATGCAGGAGACTATCCAATGGGAGATAGTTCCCTTGGTGGCTGGTTATCCTCTGCCTACCTCACCATAGTGGAGGAAAAGCTGTGTAGTAGAGCCCCTGACCTGCTTGGTGTGCTCCAGGTAGTAAGACAGGACTCTTTTAACATCCAAGTATGAAGCTTGCATTCCCCTGGAGTGGATTTGTCAGTCAAAAATACTGGAAGGGTAATGGACTCGGAGACTCCTCAAGGAGAAAGGTTTTGAGCTCTACTTTATCCTCATGAGGATGATGTAGTATAGCTCAGTGCAAAGTGCTGATGTTCTAAAATTCTTCTTGCAGAAGTGATGGCTACTAGAAAACTGTCTTCCAGGTGACATATTTCAAATGGGCAGTGGCCATGGGCTCAAATGGAGGCTCCATGAACTTAGCAATGCAGAGATTCAGGTCCCAAGGGAACTGGTTCCTGTACTGGAGGTTGAAGATGTAGCAGGCATTTAAAAACATTTTGAAAATGGGCTGTGAAACAACTGACTTATTCTTTCCCATGTTAGCATCCAAAGGAGGCCGTCCAGATTAACTCAAGAGGTGCAACTAGGGGTGGCATTGGCAACCCCAATAGATACTATCTGTCCCAAAGAGCTGTACTCTGAATAAGAATGTCCACATATGCTGCTTGGTTATATGTCAAGTATTTACTGCAAATAGATTTTCACCACAGGTTAAATTCACTGTGGGTCAAACCCATAGTGCTTTGCCTCTTCCATGAGTCTTCTGAGGGGTAATGGGCAGTGCTGGGTAAGTTACATTTTCTATTACTTTCTACTACTTTTGGAAAGTTGTTCCAGGAAGCTCTGTGCAGTCACTAGCAGGATGGAGAAGTACTAGAAAAGGTAATACACCTTACAGGTACAGTTATTTATTTTTATACAAAACAATACAAAAGTAATAAGTAACTATAACAGATAACATTAATTTGAGGTAAAATATTGTTTTACTAGTTGCTTTCAAATAAATTTAATCAGCTACATTACGTATTACTTTTGTATAAAAAGAAATAAGTAACTGTGAGTGTATTACATTTTCTAGTACTTCTCCATCCTTGCTAGTGACTAGCACAGAGTTTCCAGGAGCAAGTTTCCAAAAGTAATAGAAAGTAATAGAAAAGTAACTTACCCAACACTGGTAATAGGAAACAAAGCATTCAACATTTCAACTGCTCCTTAATGCTGACATCATCAGGAAAGGATTTCTAATTGGTTAATTACAGAAATTCAAAAACTCTTTAAACATTTCTCAATGCCATTTGTAAATAAATGACAAATAATAAAATATGCATTAAATAAACAAATAAGAAGCTTTTTAAGAGTCTCTTACAGTTGCTCCACTTCATTAACTAGAAAGAACAGACCCTACTAGCTCGTCATTATAGTTATAACACAGTAGCCTTTCATTTAAATGGAAACAATAATGTTTCCTATTTCATTCTTATGTTTGCTTGTGTGCATGCGGAAGACACATAATGCGACAGCTTGCCATAGTAATGAGTTGTGAAAGTGTGGCAGTGCTGTGGCCAATGCTAGCAGTCCATTTTGTGGCAAGTCTCTATGGTGCCAATACAGGAGCATGCTGTTCATGACAGCAGTATTGTAGCGTGCCACCAAGTTGAAAGAAACTCGCTGCTGCAATCAGAGAGCACCCTATCATTTAACAATTTGCTGTTTTGCTGCTGGGCGAGTCCCTGATTCCAGCGGCAAATCATAGCTTGCCTTGTCTGGTGTCCCATTTCAATAAACATGGCAGCATCTGTTGCCATCCACCTCTCACAGTTCCCATGAAAGCCGGACAGGGGTGCCCAAGTCCCTGTCAGCATGCCCCCTCAAGTTCACTTGCCGATGGGGTAGCCCAATCCCTGTTGGCATAATGTCCCCATTTGTTTTAAATAAAATGGTGGTGGCTGTCGCTGTCCGCCTCTCACAGTCCCCATGAAAGCCGATGGGGTGCCCAATCCTCTGTCTGCAAGCCCCTCTCAAAGTTCATTTTCTGATAGGGGAGCCCAATCAACGTCTGCTTACTGTTTACAAAGGAAGGTCCTGTCAAACTAATCTCATAGATTTCTTTGACTGGGTAACCAGTGTGGTGGACCAAGGGGAGCAGTTGATGTCGCCTACCTTGACTTCAGCAAAGCTTTTGACACTGTTCCACATAGAAGATTGATAAATAAGCTGGTAGGCTGCGTGGGTCAGAAGTTGGTCAACTGGGTGGCAAACTGGTTGACGGGCAGAAAACAGAGAGTAGTGGTAAATGGTATACAGTCAGAAGAGATGCAAGTCACAAGTGGGGTACCTAGGGATCAGTCCTGGGGCCAGTCCTCTTCAACATCTTTAGTGACCTTGCAGATGGACTAGAGGGTAAGGCTTGTCTGTTTGCAGATGACACCAAGATCTGCAACAGAGAAGATGATCCAGATGGGTGGGCAGAATGAGAAGAGATCTGGATAAACTAGCAAAATGGTCAGAAGAGTGGCAACTGGGATTTAATGCAAAGAAGTGCAAGATCATGCACGTAGGGAAGAGAAACCTGAAGCCACCTATAGGTTGGGAGGGAGTTGCTAGCAGTCACAAAGGAAGAAAGAGACTTGGGCATCATCATCATCACTGATGACCCGAAATCATCCAAGCAGACCTCTAAAGCAGTAGGTAAGGCTAGGGGGTGTTGGGGTGTATTAGTAGGGGTATCACAAGTCGTAAGAGGGAGGTAATAATCCCTCTTTACAAAGACACTGGTTAGGCCCCATCTGGAGTACTGTGTGCAGTATTGGAGGCCACACCTTCACAAGGACATTAACCAAATTGAGGCAGTCCAGAGAAGGGCAACAAACTGGAGCAGGGATTGCAGCAGAAGACATATGAGGACAGATTAACAGAGCTCAATATGTATACCCTTGAGCAAATGAGGGAGAGAGGTGATATGATCGAGGGCATTCAAACACCTTAAGGGCATTAACAAGTGAAAGAGTCTAACATGTTTAAATATAAGAAAATAGCAGGACAAGAGGACACAGCATGAGATTAGAGGGGGCCGATTAAGGGGAATGTGGAAATTCTTTTCACAGAAAAGTGGTGGATGCATGGCATGGCCTACCTCAGAAGTGGTGGCTATGAATACAGTGCAGGGCTTCAGGCGGGCATGGGATGAGATAGAGGGGCAATACAAATGAGTATGAATAGATAGGCCACTGACAGAGCAAAGGCCGATGGCACATTTATAAGGTAGAAAAGAAATGGGCAGACTGGATGGGCCTTGTGGTCCTTATCTGCAATCAACTTCTATGTTTCTATGTTCCTCCCCATCTATTTGTGTGTTGAGGAGTGCCCAATCCCCTCAGCTCTAAGCCCCAACAAACACCCAAGTACTGTCTGTAAAAAAAAAAAACCTTCTTGCACTGTTTTTATTTTTTTTAAACCTATAAACAAAAGCGGTCACTTCGCTGTCTGTGGTGCCCCAGCCGCACCCACCCTCTGCACCACCTCCCACTCCCCTCACCCCCCACTGCCTGTGGAGCCCAGTGCGGCGATCTTCCGTGGAGAGGAACACGCCTGGCACTCCTCAGAGCTGACCGCTAACTGAAGAAATGCCGTAAGCTGTATAATGGCATGGGGGGGTCAACTTATGGGATATCTCAGTCACTTTGCAATTTTAGCACCAGAGTTTTAACATGGGGTTCTTGGGACACCATCTCATGAATTCAGTAACTGTCATCTGGTTTTTCAGTCCGAAAGGCGTATTTGTGGTCACTACACTGAACTACCTTCGGGACTGATTAATAAACAACAGCATCACTGTTCATGAGGCGAGCTCCCCAAAAGCCTGTGTTGCAATTTGAGTGAAAAAATTCCAAAAATGACTGTGTTATGAGCGGCATTGCGCAGTTTCACGCACACTGTAATCTCACAAATTTGTAATATTTTCACTCCAGATTTTTAAAATGGCATTTTGTTCACATCTCCTTATGAACAGTACAGCTGTCATCTTTCACATCCTGGCGAAATCTGTTTTTGCAATTCCGGTGCACAATGGTGCAGTCACTGTGGGAAATCAGTGTTCAGGACACAGTATGAAAATTATGGTGACACTGTTCATGACGGAGGTCCCAAAATGCCTATGTTGAAAATTTGGTGGCAAAAGTCCATAAAATGATTATATTCTGAGTGTGCATTGAGCAGTTTCCACGCACACTTGTAACTTTGAGAATTTAATATTTTCACTCAAGATTTTCAGCATTGTCAATTTTTCACACCTCCTTATGAACAGTACAGCTGTCATTTTCACATCCTGCCCAAAATGTGTTTTCGCACATCTGGCGCACTATTGCACAGTCACTGTGTGAAATCAAAGTTCGGGACAGATTAATCGATCTTTATTTATCCAGGTGAAACACCATTGAGACAGCTCATTTACAGGGTGGACCTGGGACAGGTACAGGCGTATAATAGACAAAAGGAAAATATATAAGAACATATGATACAAAGCATAAGTATAATCATACAGATAATTTGCAATTTGTACAGCATATACATAGAACACAAGACGGCACATGAATCATGTGGCACAACAGTCACCAGAAGACAATTCCATCCTACTAGCAGAGAAAGGATGTAACTGGGGCACTACTGGGGAGGAGCTCCATAGAAATTAATTTAACGTGGGTAGTTGCAAGGTTCTTTAAAAGCTCTGGCATAGATACTTTTGAAAAGGAGATTTTCACTGGGGAACAATTTTTATAGAGTTTTTGCATTTTATTCCATAGGGCATGGAGAAAAGTGACTTGTGGCTGCTTCCAAAACATGAATTTACCTTGGGAATTACAAGAGAGGAGTACAAGAGACTTCTGAGAAGCTAGCTCCCTGGTTGGCAGAGAGGCAGGCAATCAGTGATGTACTTAGGCAGCTTGTTTGTTAATACTCAGTGTCCACAGTATAGTGTTTTTGTGCCATCTGTAACTAAGTGAGTTTCAGCTGAGCAAGGAGTAAAGGTGCAATCATGTGTGGAATATGGTATATTAGTAATGAATCTAATTGCCCATTGGTAGAAGGTGTCAAGTTTTCCTAGGGAAGTACTTGCCTTGGCCCATGGCCATACAGGATATCAGCATAGTCTAGGAGAGGCAATAATGTAGTTTGTACCAGGTGGATTTGCCTCCTGTGTTAATACTGTAGATGCTTTATCCGAAAGAAGATGCCAAGTCTTTGCCTTAGTCTTTTAGCTAAGTTTTCGATATGGACTGAGGATAATAATAATAATAAACTTTATTTGTATGGCGTCTTTCAAAACAAAGCGACTTAACAATAATTAAAATCACATTATCAGTAAAGCATCTCAACAATAAGTAATATAATCACATGGATCTCATCCTTCAATTAATCACCAAAAGCTTGGCTCCACAGGTAAGTTTTAATGCTTGTTTAAAACCTTCTATGGTCGTGTGCTCACGAACTGACAGGGTGGAGAATTCCAAAGGGTAGGGGCAGCATACATAAATGTTCTTGCCCCAGAAGATTTCAAACATACCTTGGAATCTCTAGCAACCCCTCATCAGCTGAGTGGAGTGATTGCCGGAGCAGTGCGGAACTAGAGCTCTTCCAGATAGTCCAGACCAAGTCTGTGTAGGGCTTCAAAGTCAGAAGACCGACTTTAAGGTGATCTGCCACTGAAGTGGCAGCCAGTGCAATCCACGCAGCACCGGTGAAATATTGCAGGACCCGATGACCCTGTCAAAACCCGTGCCGCTCGTTCTACCAGCTGCAGGCAGCAGATTTTCACCCCGTAGCCCTAGGTACAGTGAGCTGCAGTAGTCAAGCGTGAGGTCACAAAAGCATGGATCAGAGTAGAAGGTCACCAGATGGAAAAGAGCTTAATCCTGGAGATATTCCTCAGATGGTAAAATGAGGATTTGACGACAGCCAACACCTGTGAATGCAGGGCCAGCCCATTATTAAAAATTACCCCAGGTTCCACACTGTTCAGAGGTCAAGAGTGGTACACCCCAAGATAAAGACTAGATGGTGAACCCCCATTTAACCCCCGTCCGCGCTCGGATCCACTACCAACACCTCAGTTTTATCAGAGTTCAACTTCAACCAACTGGCATTCATCCACTCCTGGATTTCAGCAAGGCAGTTATTAAAGACTGAGATAGCTCTATCCTGATCGGGCACAAAAGAAAGGTAGAGCTGGGTATCATCCACATAACAGTGAAACCTCAGCCCATACCTTCTTACAATGTCTCCTAGGGCAGCATATACACTCACGAACAACATGGGGACAGCAGTGAACCCTGAGGAACTCCACACGCTAAAGGGACTGGATCTGAGGACAAAACCCCAGATACCATCCTCTGAGATCTTCCCATGAGGAATGATGCAAACCACCTGAGGACCGTGTCGACAGTCCACAGATGAACCTCAGGCGATCAAGCAAGACCCCATGGTCCACAGTGTCAAAAGCTGATGAGAGGTCTAGGAGGACCAGCATGGAGCGGCTCCTCCTATCTCTAGCCATCAGGAGATCATTGAGCACCCAAACCAGCACTGTCTCAGTACTATGCTTCTTTGAAATCTGGACTGGAGATGTCATGGATGGTTAAATGGTCCTCCAGCTGCGTGGCCACTACTTTCTCAATCACCTTCCCCACAAAGGGAAGGTTAGAGATAGTCTGTAGTTAGCAAGGCAGTCTGGGTCCAAAGATGCTTTCTTCAAGAGTGGTGTCTACAACGCCTCTTTCAGTGAGCTTGGAAACTCACCTGTCTCAAGGGCACCAGACTATCCGAGCTAGGACGGACCAATAACATCAATACAACCCAAAATTAGAGTAAGTCCTGGGTCCAAACTACAGCATGTAGGACGCACACTCTGGACAATCCATGACATCCATGAAAGCCATTTGGATAAGGTACTACAAGAAGGTCAAGGATGAGTGAACCCATGCTGGTCTCCAGCAATACCCACAGAGTGTGTCGAATGGAGAGCCGATCTGATGTCAGCTACCTTATTTGCAAAAACTGAGCAAGTTCATCGCACTCTTTGCGAAAAGCTTTCTTGAACTAGTAGATAGGCTGGGTTGCACAGTCTGTCCACGGTTTGAAACAGCTGAGCTGGTCGATTTTGAGCAGCACAATCTCACCAGACAGGAACTCTGCCTTCTTAGGGAGATTTCAGATTCATAGACTTGATAATGGTCCATCAATCTCTGACGGTCGACATCAAGAGTGGATTTCCGCCGCAGCGCTCTAACCTTCGTCCAAGTCTCAGCAACTCCCTCAGAGTCCCATCAAACCATGGGGATCGAGGCGAAGGATAGAGGAGAACATGGACAGGAACAATGACATCCAGGGCCTATGTAATGGCTGAATTATAAGCCACCACGAGGGCCTCTAGGTCGTGTTTGCCTTTGAGAGGGATGAAAGATCTAGCACCACTATTAGGACTTGAGAATTTATATCTACTAAAGGTGGTACCGAATCATCTCCACAGGGGTTGGCCTACATGGGGGGGTGCTAAAACTAAACCCAACAATGTAATGATCAGACCATCCAACTGGGTCCATCCCCAAGTTGGAGGCCTCAGTCCCCAGAAGGAATACTAAGTCAAGCGAGTGACCCTGATTGTGAGTAGCAGTGGAAACAACCTGTGTGAGGCCCAGAGATGACATCAACTGGAAGAAGTGCTGACCAAACTGCGAGAGTTCATCGTCGACCCAGGCGTTAAAGTCACCCAGGACCATCAGTCGGGCGACTCAAATGCCACGTCAACGATAAAGTCTGCAACTTCCTGGAGGAATCATTTTCATCTCCTGGTGGATGGTAGATTAGAATGATCCTACAGCCTACACCTGCTACGGTACACTCAAAATGACTCGTCTCCCCACTGGAACATCTGTGAGGTTAAGTTTGGTCTTAAAACAGACCGCAACCCCTCCTCCCCATGACCCAATCTCAGGCAGTGTATCACTGAGTGCCCAGCTGGAATTGCAGCCTCCAAGATGAGACCAGAGTTCTCATCCAGCCAGGTCTCAGTGATGCAAACCAGGTCCACTGATTTAACAAGATCTGCAATATTTGCAGTCTTGTTTTTGATGAACCTAGCATTGCATAACACCGCCCGAGTTGGATGAACTTCCGAGCCGCCGGACCACCTGCCTACCATCATTTGTAGCGCCCTTGGGTATGGAGACTAGACATGGCGGACCATGCTCCTGGTTCCATTTAGCCCCAGGCGTCTCCTGAATCTCACTACCCCAATGTGGTGGCCCATCTAATTTGTCCCCGCTGTACCGCCTCACACTCCCTTCCGATTTCTCCAGACAATGCCCAGAGCCCTACAGGCGCAGGTATGTTGTAAACTGAAGTGGAGGGAGAAAAAGAGGCGGAGCACGAGAAGCGGAGGAGGCGAGTAGCACATGACTGTGGAGGTAGAGCCCTGACACGTTTTAATAGTCAAGATGACCCTCCTCAAATTATCCAGCTGTTCAAACTAAACCAAAATCTAGAATAATAAAAGAAACTAAAACAATAAAAATCCTGCCAAATCCTACTAAAAATAATGACTACCTTTAAGTTCCTCCCCAAACAATTAAAACACCTCTGTCTAACACCACATACCTACAATCTACAACTCTAAAACAAAACTAATAATAAAATCAAAACAATAACAAAAATAAACATATAGTAATAAACACAGTTAATACAGGCAGCGTAGAAGCTAAGAATATATAAAACCATTTAGGAGAGAATTTCAAATGTCCAAGTCCTTAACCCCAAGTATTTGAGGTTCGACACAAACTCTAGGGCTCACCTAGTAATGGCTGAATAGTAGGGATAGTGAGGGATCCTTGGTTTTATTGTACCTAGATTTGGAGCAAAGACCATAGCCTTGGTTTTTGGCATTTAATAGCAGCTTCAGATGCATCAGGTTTCCTGCAAATGGTTGAATTCGAGCTGGAGGTCACTGCATGCCTGGTCCATGGAGGCCTATCTAAGTACAGTACAGTATCATCTGTAAAAGGTGAATTCTGGCATCTGTTATTCCAATGTTTAGGTTGTTGATGAAAACCACAAACAGCAGGGGTCCTAGGATAGACCCTTGAGGCACTCCTCTTTGAACAGGTTTTAATGTGGAGAGACTGCCATCCACTTTGACTTGTTGGTGGTGCCTGGTGAGATAGCTAGTGAACCATTTGGTTGACAGTGGGTCTGTTCCTATGATACACAGAGTGGTAATAAGGCAGTCATGGTCCACTGTGTGAGCTTTGTTCAGATCTAGGAATAAGGAGCACACATAATTTTTGTTATCTAAGGCCTGCTGCCAGCCATTAGTGACTTTAGCAAGTGCAGAGATTGTGCTGTGGAGAGCTCTGAATCCGGACTGGACCGTTAAGTAGATTATGATTTTCTAGGTGTTGCCTGAGCTGAGAATTCACTACTTTCTCCAGAACTTTTGACAAGATATGGAGTAAAGAAATTGGCGATAATTATTTAAGTCACTGGTGTTACCTGACTTGAAGAGTGGGATTACTTGTGCTGTTTTCCATAATGCTGGGAGTGTACCATGCATAAGGGACAGGTTAAACGATGAGCTATTGGTACAGCTAGAACATATCATCCTATCTTTAGGTTGTCTGTCTATATGGTCTGCGCCAGGAGCTTTTCCTAGTGTCTAGCATTAAGAGAGATCCTCAACTTGTTTTGCAGTGACTGGTTGGAAGGTGGAGGTTGCCTTTTGGTTTGTTGTATTATGGTTAAGCCAATCGGGATTTTGAACACATAGCTGAGATCAAGTACATTAACTGGTGAGGTGTGAAAGTTAATCCTGTTGTGCAAAATGGTTGTTTAGAAGTTCAAGAATTGAATGTTTGTCCAAAGTAAATTCACAATCCACAATGATTTTGTGGGGAGAGAGTGGGCAGGAGTAACCTTTGATGTCCTTTAGGGTTTCCAACATTTCTTAGAGTCATTAGAAGCATTGTCAATTTCTGTTTGAAAATACTTAGCTTTTTCAGATCTAGTTAGCTAAGTGCACCTATTCCTGGCTGCTCTGAGGCTGATCAGTCATTTGGTAGTTTAGTTTTCCTAGCTTTTTCCAAAGAGAATCCCTATGCAGTAAGGCTGCTTTCAAGCCTTGAGTAAACCATGGGCACATTTTCCTTTTAGTTCGAACTTTCACTAAGAGAACACGATTGTCTAGGGCTTTGAGCAATATTTTTGAAATTCCTCAAAAGAAATTAAGAAAATCATAGTGACAGTCTTCATGAGCAGAGGTCACAAAATGCCTATGTTGAACATTTGGTGAAATAATTCCACTAAATGACTGTATTCAGAGCATCTGTTGCGCAGTTTCCACGTCGCTTCGTAAGTTGAGCATTTTAATATTTTCACTCCAGATTTTCAACATTGCCATTTCCTCGCACCTCCTTATGAATGATACAGCTGTAATTTTCACATCCTACCCAAACTGTATTTTAACACATCTGGTGCATAATTGCGAGTCGCTGTGCAAAATCAATGTTCGGGACAGATTAACAAAATCACAGTGCCACTGTTCATGAGCAGAGGACCCAAATGCTTTCATGAGGTGGGGGTCACAAAAGGCCATGTTGAAAATTTGTACTGCAAATACCAATAAGCGCCAGGCGTTAGGGGTTTCTAACATGACGTCCCACCCTATACAGACTGACAGGCGTCGTGCACCTTTGGATTGCCGGCTGTAATGCTCACGCCAATTCTACCCCCATCCCACCCTGAAGTCACTGACAGGCATCGAGGTGTGCCTTGGACTCTTCAGCCCCAGAATTCTCCCCATTCTCCTATACTGCACCCATTTCAGTGTATGTCCTTATGAAATGGGGTGATTATAAAGCTGAACACCCCAAGGCACACCTCAACACTTTTCGGTGTCTGCAGGACAGGATGAGGTGAAATGCCATAAGCGTAAAGGGAAATGACCCAAAGGCACACCCCAATGCCTGTCCATCTCTGCAGGGTGGAGGTGGGGTTGGTGTGAGTTCAATACTAAATTGCCATTCCCATTCTGTTGCCTAACTCCTGCATATCCAATGCTAATATCAGCAAGCAAACATTTGGCACTGACAAATGCTTGTTATTATTATTGGAGATAGAGCATCTTTTTCCTTTTACTTACTAGTTCGATATGTTTACATTTGAAATCTAATTTTACAAATTGTAGTTTTGTCATATTCAAAAGTGACAAATTAGGGTGACATAAAGAGGTGAAAGAAACAAAACATATTATTAGCGTAACACTAGAAACCCTCTTTGTCAATAAATATCAACAGAAATGTTCAGTTCTGAAAATTTTGCAAGATACTGCACAAGGAGCGAAGGAAGTGACTGTGATCACCCAATATACTTTCAAGGCATGTCCTGGGGATCTGTAGTATCCCATATTTTGGTTTCAAATTCATTTCTGTTGAGAAGTACCGCAACAGGAGTTGAGAGAAAAATACTTGGGCCCAGATATTGAAAGGGTTGGCAAAGGTGCAACAGTGTTACGCCATGCAACCCACTGATGCGCCCCAACGTGATATTCAACAGTGCGCGCTGGCATAAATCCTGATGCGCCTGAGCGCATCAGTACGGGAGGCAGGGCAGGTAGGGGACGGCCCATGCATACCCCTGCACAGCCCGATATTCAGCCCGGGATGTGCAGAGCCATGCATGCGAACCCCACCCGCGCCAGCACAAAGTTGATCCAAAAAAAGAACAACGGATGGCAACCCACAGGTGAGCTGCCACACTGCAGGGCGCGAACACGGCAGCTGCCACCTGTGGTGGTCACCCGAGCTCCGCCTGCACCTCCGTGGTGGCACCCCCATGCCTGATTGTGGGCATCAGTAAAAAGATTTATCCAAAATCCCTGGTGGTCCAGTGGACCTATCCGCCCAACTTCTGAGCTAAAGTAAATAAATGAAAAATCCAATATCCCTGGTAGGCCAGTGGACCTGTGTGCCCGATTGTGGGCTGCAGTAGAATTAATGATAATTCCAATATCCTGGTGGTCCAGTGGACGCTGCCTGCCGATCGTGGGCTGGTAAATAAATAAAATCCCTATCATCCCTGGTGGTCCAGTGGACCTGCCGCCCGATCGCGGGCTGAGTAAATAATATAAATCCCTATATCATCCTGGTGGTCCAGTGGACCTGCCTGCCCGATCGCTGGGCTAAGTAAATAAATAAGAATCATCAATATCCCTGGTGGTCCAGTGGACCCCCACCCACCCGCCCACTGAATCCCGCACGCTCCCCCTCGGTCAGCGGTGGTGGCAGCACCACCCGTCTGCCGCATGACACGTCACGGTAGGGCTGTCGTACCATTGGTCCACTTCCTCTCATTCAGCAGGTCTAAGAGTGCATTTAAATTCTCCCTGTCTAGAAGATCCATAGTTCCATCATCCACAACCGACAATGTGGTGGAAAAGTACCTGTGTCCCATAGTGAACTCTGACTCATTGCAGCAAGAGTATCCAGTCCCATATTAACACTTTGTAACAAGGGATAAAGAAGTTTGTCCCTATATTTCAGCCTAACCTCATTTTGGTCTAAAACATAATGTGTCTGTGTAACAAATGTTGGCCTATATAATTGGATCATATAAAACTTATGAAGCCACAAGACAAACTAAGCCATAAGTTGCAATTACAGTGCCTTTTGACATTTGTGCTGACCATGTAAGTAATAGCAACATTTGGTCACGTGAATTGCAAGACAGGAACACAGGATAGTGTCCAAATTACCTTTTAACTAGTTGTAGTGTTTGTCCTTATCAGGACAGGCCAAAATGCTTGTATGCACATTCCTAAGTCCAAACCTATTTCTTCCTCCTGGACTTTGGTAACTGGTAGTGACAACTGTTACTAGCCATATATAATAATAGAATGTACACTATCTATACTTGTGCTGACCAAGGATGAGCTCATACATATACCAAAGGTATTGCCTTGTAAGTTGATGTTTGTGCTCGTCTTTAAACCAATCATAGAAAACCATAGGAAAGGATGATGCTGTCTTCCACTATATAAGCAAGCCAGCACACACTGTTATTTTGAAGAATGTACCACTTGTAATCTCTCGCTGTGATTATTGTTATAATCATTAAATTCTTCCGCCATCAGTCTCGTCTCCGCTTGTCTCCTTCTAAGTATCTGTAATTGATAATTTACTAACTGTAATTTTTCTCAACGCTACACACTTGTTTTCTCAACTTTTTCAAAGAAAAATAATTCAATTTAATTTTTCTAAAGAAGTGACACAGGTCCACATGTATATCAAATTCACTGATATCCAGTGTCGAGTGCAAAGTTAAGTCCTTTTTGTAACAAAGAAATCAGACTTTCTGTGAGGAAATTTTTGGAAATGTTTAGGATCTATAGCTCTTCTTCTGTTTGTCTCTCAAAGTTCTTGTTATGCTCTGATTTATTTCATCCTCTTTTCCCTTCTTGTTCTTCTCTTCTTGCACTGCCTCTCCTACTTCCACCTGGCTCGCTGGCCTCTTGCAGTTTCTCTAAAAACGCACACTTTGTTTTGACTGCTGTTGTTGCTTATTGGAGTTATGATTTCTTTTCTCGTCTCCCTGCTGTATGATCTGTTTCTAACATTACCATCAGGTGGCCACTTGAAATGTTTCCTTTTCAAAGTCCATTTGATCTCTCATAAGTTTATACAGTTTTTTTCAACTAGTTCTTTTACTAGCTTCTCAAGTTTATTCTTTAATGTTTTCTCCAGAGCAAGGAAAACAGGATGTGCTTTAAATGTAAGTATTCAATCTTTGACTAACTTTATATCTTTGGCTAAAGTCTCATATTTCTGTATATATCACTCTTTATAAATAATTTCATGAAACCAATGGCACATTCCAAGGTCAGTTGGCACCATTCATCTTTAAACTGGAAATTGTCAAGTCCGCATGAAGGCGTATTAACACCCGCAGGACCCTAGGTACAAGTCCTTTTCTATATAGGTTTCAAGTGTCACTATGTTATAGGATAAATTTAGCTCGTTAATCAAACATTTTCCTACTTGAAAAGATTCCTGAGCCATCCTCCACCTTCCTTCCATCACTTGGAGTTTTGGGGAGCAATATGGCGGCTCTCACGAGACTTTGAGAGGTCAGGATGGTCCAGGAATTAAGCGCCATAAAAATGGGTGGCCTGGAGATACTGGGTGGCTGTCCCATCACTGGCAACCCTCATCAAGCTGGTCAGAGGCTCACAGAGCATGCAGGTCACCAAGAGAGCGAGGTTCAGGTGCTCCCAAGATCTGGGTTGTGAGAAAGAAGCCTGCAGGATTTTTGGGTTGGGAAAGGCACCAAATCCCATGAGATTTCACAGAGACGTTGGAGGAGGCATCTGCCAGGTTGCACATGTCCTGTATTTCGAGTCTGTCGGCCCCATAAGGGCAGTCCAAAACTGTTTCCATGACAGGCTCCTACCATCATAACAGGGTCCTGCTGGGTACCATATGAAGAGATCGTCCTGGTTCTTGCAGACGTGGTGCTCACTTGATGGTGACAGTGGATCTGACAGTTTATGGAACCATGGCTCTGAGCCACAAGGGCAGGTGAGACCGAATTTGTGTCCTGTGGGTTATACCATAGGGTTGCACAACATGCAACCCCACATGAACCGATGATTGTCCCGATCCCCTGGTACATAAGACAGAGTCAGTCCAAAACGCTATGTTCAACCGCCCAAAGTCAAGCCATGGTGTCAGCACCACAGTACAGCTGAGACACGGGGCATAATCTAAGGCCCCACCAGCACAGACGGATTCTGCCCGGGCTGGTTCTCAAGTCACTTAGTCATTCTCTCCAGTCTCTTCCTTATAGCGCCTTAGTGTCCATCAGTCCTTGTCATGCCTACATGCCTAGAATGTGGAGCCAAGATGCTGAAGCATCATCTGGGAGGCACTATGTGCAGTCTGTGCCTCTCAGGGATGGAAGCATCTACAGCCTAGGACCCCACACCACCATAGCACAGTTTGCATTAAATGCCTCACAGGCTGGACTCTTTTCCAGCTACTGGAAAAGCTGCACAACCAGAAGGGCAGAGGTCCCTGCCAGTTTCCCAAGCCGATGGCCAGAGAAAACTCAGGAACCACACTCACCAAAGGTCAGCAGCCAACATTCTTAAGGCCCCTGTGTCATGTTCAGACTGGCTTCGCCTCACGAGTACTCACTAAGCACTGGTAGGCATTGCCATGGCCCTCTGTAAAGACACAGAGTGGGTCAAAAGAGCAGATCTCCAACATATTATGGTTGACTGGACTGGTAACAGCCCACCCCAACAGCTCTGTGTGGTCACACCTGCAGCTGCTAGGGCTCATGATGTGGAGGATATGCAAGATGCCAGGGATTAGCTTCTTCTGTGCCCAATCCAGAAGTGTGTGCTGGATGCTGGAGATCAGTTGGCACAGAGTACTGACTGTGGTAATCCAGGCCCAGAGATTCTGTGCAGTCTGAAGTGGTGGGCAACTAGACAACTCCTCTTGAGGGGCTTCCTGTTAGCAATGGCAAGTACAACAGGTGCGAGTCTCCTCGGTCAGGAGTCACACTAGATTGGCACCTCACTCAGATAAGACGGTCCCTCTCAGAAGGCCGTCTGCCCAGGATCAGACTGAAAACAGAGCAGTGCACAAGACTCATTATCCTTGATCCTCAGCTTGTGGGTTGGGCAGCACTGGGCAGGACCAGTAACTGGGGTGCCATACAAAAAGCGTGCAAGGAGGGACGTGAACCTAGCTATTCATCCAGTGTTTTTATAAACATTGCAATAAGCAG
This sequence comes from Neoceratodus forsteri, assembly GCA_016271365.2. Classification (NCBI taxonomy): domain Eukaryota; kingdom Metazoa; phylum Chordata; order Ceratodontiformes; family Ceratodontidae; genus Neoceratodus; species Neoceratodus forsteri. Next base: position 1,559,082,510 of record CM057456.1, on the reverse strand, counting down.
AAATGACACCAAGTGCTAATCTTGGCAATGTGCCTGACTGGCAGACTGACTTCCAAGTCAATTGGCTCCATTAAGGGTAACTCGAACAGATGGAATGGAAGCTGCCCCATGAATTTGCTCTGTTAAAGGTAACTCGAACAGGTGGAATCAAGCTGCACCCTCCAGTGTTTGTAATCCATCTCCCACTGGGGGTCCCTTTTCCAATGGACCAATGGCATCTCACTATACCACTCAACTGCCTCATGAATGGGGAAGTGGGAGCTAAAGAGCTTTCCTTCTATGAGGCAGGCCAGGTCAATAAAATGGTGGTGCCGTGCATATTGAACCACGTATGTACTATAAGTATGCCTCCATTTCTTCCGATACGCATGAAAGGGCCTGTAACAATTAGGGCCACAAAGGCCCCACCATTGATGATGGCTCCAGGTTGGCATGGAGATCATGGTGTTCTCTGCTTTGAGCAATGCTGATAGACACCCCATGGAGTTTGCCACACTGCCCATATCTCTTCAGTAAGGGCCCGATGTTACTAAAGTTCTCCAGCTGATGGCATGGATGCTGGAAGGCAAAGATGGCTTAAGAGCCCCTGACACCGTTAAGAGAAACTTGGAAAAATGTGAGATTTAGATAGTTCAATTCATAGTTCATGTATTTTCTGTAATTATTTACCTTTTTCTTTATCACTGAGGACAGCTGTATGAAAGAGGCTTACTGTGCCTTAGACTTTATCTGCTCTTTCTGCTATCCTACATACGACATCACAACCGGATTGCACCTGGAAATAAGCTTCTGTTCATGGTGCCTTTCCTGGTTACCAACGCTTAAATAAATAAATAATCCCGTGAATGGCATTGGAATTATTCCCACAGCAACAGATTGTGATGTCATAAACAGAACTGTGATATCAGATGTAGGCAAGCAGCCAGAACAGCTAGGCAGCAATCCTGTTTACATGCAAATGTCTTTAGTAATAAAAAGAATGAGAAATACAGAAACAATATTAAAATATAAACTGTGTTGTGCTAAACACTATATTTTCTCAAAGTTGTTACAACGGTGTCAGGAGCTCTTTAAAGAGAGTTATCTATCCAGAGTGGTGGGCCAACCCTAGACACCTAGCATACACTCCACCACAAAGTTTTTCAGATACATTGGACACATCTGCAGTACGTGGTGCACAGCTCAAGGCCTTTCTTGTTGGCAGGCCTTCCTCTGGCCTACCTTACTCCTCCTTGAGGATACAGGCTTCAGGCATCTCTGCAGGGTGCAGCTCTCTCCTGGGCTGAATCACAAAGGTTCGCCCAGATGTCGTCTGCTTGCTTAGGGCAGGGCAAATTGCATCACCCGTAATAGACCCACCTGCCCACTGGGGCAGATTAAGCTGGTTCTGGAGTGCCTCTACACCTCCTTTCTTTTCACATTTCTTCAGGGTGTCCGCAGAATAGTTGATCTTATGGCTATGGTTCAGCTAGAAGAGTAAACAGTTGCAGGTGATGTCCTGTCGCAGGCTGTTTCTTCTCAGTACATACGGGCAGGGGTCTCTCAGGACTGTCCAACCTTGGCTCTGAGGTTGTATCCACATTCCAGGTGGCGAGGACATTCACATGCATGTTCTACTAGTGGACTACAATGGTCCGAGATGGCCAATGCATCCACTCACCATGGAGCCTGGGACCCGGCAGTATAGCCTAGAGGTTAGAGTAATCTAGCTGTGAATGAGCTTGGCACATCCAACAGACAGACGGGGTTTGACTTCCGCCACCCACATTGCATACTGTGGGCTCTGAGCAAGTACTCTAACCTCCCCAGTACTCCTGGCTCACCCCGAAAACAGGCACCTGTGTCTAGTGGGCCTAACCGGTTACCAAAGAATAAAATAAAATAAATGGTCACCGTGTTATGGCATTCTCTCAATATGTTCAAAGGGTTATGTAAGTCAGTGAGGTTATTTGGTCCCTTCTCAGGCAGAATGGCACTGCAGGCTGCTTCTCCAGAAGCACTTACTCGGGGAATGTGGGAGATCATAGCGGCTGCCTGTGAAGGGGAGGGTCTTGGCTCCAACAGGTATTAGGGCACACTGGTGCAGGAAATCTGCACTGCCTCTGTTTGGGCCTCTGGCTTACATCTAGTCACCATTACAGGTTGACCGTAGCATCAGCTAATGCAGATATGTATGATGGAGCTGTACTTCAGGCTGCTGGAAATGTATTGTTTGTCTTCCCACCGGGCTTGTTCATGGTACTGCTACAAAGTCCCACTTGTAAGGATTATAGGAGCACTGGAAAGGTTGCAGGGGATAATGGTATTTACTCAGCTGGTAAGGTGATTATCCTGCAACTTTTCCAGTGCTCCAACTCCCACTTAGCGGATGAACCAGGTATCCGGGCAGCCTGAACCATGTGGAAATTACTAGGTGCAAGAAATTAGCCTTTCTCTTACCTTGCCTTAAACTTATATTATACAGTGCTTGCTTCTATATGTCACCGATGTTATTCATGTTGCTCTAGAGGACAGTATTTTACTATGACTTCTACCTCCTTTACTGCGATGCTTTCATGTTTACTCCAGTGAATGCCTTCATGTTACAGTTGAGGGTTTCCTCGCTGGTTATTTATTGATATTCCTGCTATTGTCTATTTCTTACATGTGGTAATTTTGTTTGTTTGATCTTTTCTCTGCTAGAGAAGTTTCTAACTGGACAGTATTGTCATGCATGGGGATTGGCCTCTAGCTGACCAAAATTCACAATCTGCATCAGCCAACAGGACGGATGAAAGATTACCCACTTGTAAGGAATACAGAAGCACTAGAAAGGATGCAATTACCTTTACCAGGTGAGTAAATACCATGCTCATTTTTCTTCAAACCCCAGGAAATCTTACTGTATTATGCAGACTACCCAAGCAGTACCTTTGGAGGATGTCAGAGAACATATTTAAGAAGCAGGCTCTGCAGTACTGCTGTACTGCTGTACCAGATCTGGCATCACTTCTAGCCTGAGTATCCAGGCTAAAGTATTTGGTAAATGTATGAACAGTTTTCCAGGTAGCTGCTTTACAAATTTCCAACAAAGAAATATCACTTGCAGCTGCTACAGAAACAGCTGTACCCTTGTAGAGTGGGCCCTAAGACCAGTAGGGGTTCTTAGCTTACTTTGCTGTAGCAGAATTGAATACAGGCACAATCCATCATGAAATGGTACTTTTGAGGAGGTTTGACTTGCCAACCTCTCCATAAGTCAGGAAGAGTTGAGTACTATCCTGCCTATGATTGTTTATGTGATGCAAGTAGTTGCTGATAGCCCTCTTGACCTCTAGGCTATGCAGCCCTCGTTCCCCTGAACTGGAATGGTCAGTGAAAAGACTGGCAAAGTGATGGACTGATTCAGGTGAAAGTCGATACCACCTTGAGGAGAAACTTCCTGGTAGTCCTGAGGTCTACTTCGTCCCTTAAACTGAAATGTAATTTGGCTCTGTGAACAGGGCCTGGAGCTCACTGATTCTTCTGGCTGAGGTGATAGCTATCTGGAACACTGTTTGCCATGTCACATATTTAAACTCTGCTGAAGACATGGGCTAGAGCGTGCTGCATTAGCTGGCCAATGCTTGGCTCCCTGTGTGGGGATGCAAGTGTAATAGACCTTTGAAAAACTCTCTGAATACCTGGTTCACAGCCATGGATGAACCCTCACCCTGCTGAGAATTAAGTGGAGACAGCTGCCAGGTGTACCTTAGCGTAGATGGCCTGAGACCGAGGGAATGAACATGTGCCAGATAATCCAAAATGACTGGCAAGCCAGCCTGGCTACAGTCTATATGTTTTGCTGGCACCAGATAGAAAATCTCTTCCACTTAGAGGTCTCGTTTTCCTAGTAAAGAGTTTTCTAGAAACTCTGAGGATCTCTAGAACCCCTTCGAGAGGTGTAGGTCAGCATACTTCAAATCCTCAAGAATCATGCCTTGAGCCTGAGGGACTGGAGATTGGTTAAAGAATCCTGCCCTGTGAGGTCAGTAGGTTGTCTCCCCGGGAGGGAGATTGGTCTAGGTACTGACAGGGTCAGGAGCAGTGCATACCATAGCTGCCTGGCCCACTCTAGAGCAATGAGGGATCATTGTCACTGGCTGAACCCTGAGCTTGTTCAGTACTCTGAGCAACAGGGAAATGGAGGAAGGCATACAGAATCTTCCTGTCCAATCCAACAGTAGTGCATCCAGAGGCATTGTATCCACTGCAGGAGGCCTGCACCAGAATTCTCGCAATTGGTGATTGTCTGCGGCTGCGAAGAGGTCCACCTCTGGGAGCCCCACCTTTTAAACACAACTTGCAAGAGCTGCCTGTTTAGTGACCACACGTGGTGATTCTGGTTGATCCTGCTGAGGGCATCTGCGAGGACACTGTCCTTCCCTGGGAGATGAATTGCTGTGAGGGAGATCCCAGAAAGTAGGCCAAATTCCATACTTTATGGCTTCTGTGTACAGGGGATGACCCTGTGCCCCCTTGCTTGTTGATGTAGAACACTGTGGTTACCTTATTGTCTGTTCTGACTTGAACCACCTCACTGCAGTACGAGGCAAATGACTGAATGCCTAGAAAAACTGCCCTGAGTTCCAACAGGTTTAGTGAAGCAGGGACTCCTGCTGAGAGCCAAAGTACCATAATGCGGTGTGCTCCCCAGGTGGGCACCCCATCCTAGGAGGGAGGCATCCATTGCTGGCACTGCTGATGGTGGTTGCTGAAGGAAAGGCATACCTTCTCTGAGGTTGTCCTTTACATATCACCGCTGGCATGCTTGAAGAATTCCTGCGACTGGCACCATCTTTGACAGGGAATCTGTTTTCTGTGACCAGTGAGATCTGAGATGGAACTGGATGTCCCTCATCTGGAACCTGGCACTGTTGTTCTTGATGCTACCATGTGTCCCAACAGCTAGAGAAAGTACATTGCTGGTCTGGGAATATGTACAGTAGCTGGATGGAGCTGGCCAACTGTGTGATGCTGTCCACCCTCCCTGAGAGAAAATGCATTTCTCTTAGTGTATCCAATTCCACTCCTATAAATTCCAGTAGATGAACTGGTCTTAGCACTGACTTTTAGTTTACCAGAAAGCCTAAGGAAATGTAGGGTATCCTGAGTGGTGGTCAGTGTATCTTTAACCTGCTGGGGGACTGGTTCACCATTAGCCAGTCATCCAGGTATGGGAAGACTGTACTCCCTGACTCCTTAAGTGTGCTACCACTACTGCTAAGCACTTTGTAAACACTCTTGGAGCCAAAGTCAGGCGAAAGGCATGGCTCTGAACAGGTAATGGCCTGATGGCAATCTGAACCTGAGGTACTTTCTGTAGGACTGCATGACTGGAATGTGGAAGTTGGCATCCTTTAGGTCCAAGGATGCCAGCCAATCTCCCTCATGAGTGTAGGGAGAATGGTAGCCAGAGTGACCATTTTGAACTTTGGCTTTCTCAAATTCTATTTAACCCTTAAGCTGCCAACAGAATTTGAACGTATTGGTATTTTGGACTCATATATCAGTCCACAGCCCTGCAAGGGTTAAATGTCTGAAATCTAGTATGGGTCATCACTCCGTTTTCCTTAGAGTGAGGAAGTATCAAGTATAGTCCTTTCCTTTTGGTCCAAGGTAATGGGCTCCACTGCGTTCTCCTGAAGGAGTTTGCTACTTCCACCTCAATAGTACTGCTTTTGATGGGGTGGCAGGTCTGAACATTCTTGCCCTCAGCCTGGGCAAGACCCTGAAGCTGAGAGCAAGGCCTGGTTCCATCAGGACCTACTTGTCTGTGGCGATGGATTTCCAAGCCTGGAGATAGTGAACCAGTCTACCCACTACTGGGAGTGGGGAACCTGGAAAGGCAGCTCAGGGGTCTGCTTTGCTTGTGCACTTGACTGGGGACTGAGGCCAGCTCAACTGCTGCCCCTTCTGCCCTGCCTCTGAAGTACCCTCTATCGGCTGATAGCCTTGGAGAGCCCAAGTCTGGAAGAAAGGTCTGCAGTGGGTTCTACCCCTACCCCTTTACACTGGTACTTCTGAGGTGTTGCTGCCTTTTCCTTAGCAGCACTCTTGTAAACCACCATGTACCCATCCATCTTTCATGTAAGCCTCTATTTGCTCAACAAAGAGATGTAGGCTCTAAGGAAAATCCAAGGCCTTCACCTGGGTGTCCTGGGATAGATTAGTGGCCCTTAGCCAACAAATCTACACGGGACACTGAAGTTGCCATCAGTCTGGGTGCAAAGTCAATGGCATCCACTACCATCCAAAACTGGTATTTGGAGGCTTCTATGCCCTTTTCACAGCTTCACCTAGGTCAAATGCCATGGGAGCAGGGCAAGCCTAGCAACCTCCAAAACAATATTCCAGAGACGCTTATGGCATCTGGAAACATAAGCAATGCATGTGGCCTGCCCAATGGCCAGAAAAGAAACCCAAGTAAGACTTCTTAGCCATAGAATCCATTTTCTTAGAATCTTTATCAGGTGGGTGTGATGCCTGCCTTATCACATGCAACAGCCTGCACCACTCCTTCATGACTGGGATACCCAAATAGAATTCAGCTCCTGCCTTGGCCACCAGTATTTTCTATCCATCTTCTTGTCCACTGGGGAATGAGTGGGGTTTGCAAGTCTAGTGGTTTTGTCTCTTATAGGGGCTTATGGATTGTAATGTAACCTCTTAGTTGCTGGTACATCCATCATTCCATGTAATCTGGTTTCTCCTCCTCCTCCTCTGTAGATTCCCGAGTGGAGAGGTTCGAGAGTCTGTGCCACTTGCTTCATGAAAGCAAAATGTGAAGAAAAATCCTCAGGTCCCTTATCAGGTGAGTCAGGGCACTGAGGATCAGAAGCTATCCGGTTTGGGGGCTCCCCAAATCCTCATCATCACCCTTCATCATCATCATTGCCAAAAATATCAGGGTAATGTTCAAGGAACCAGGAACCGAGGAGGACCTCAGAGTCCGAACGATGGATGATGTGAGTGAGAAGGAGTTGGTTTAACCAAGGCCGGGTCAGCAGCCTTGTCCGACATCTTCTCCCTCAGTCAGTTCAATTGCCTATCAAGTGTCAACAGGGAAAGTTTTACAAATTTCACAATCCTAGTTCAGGTGGTCAAACACTAGGCAGAACAAACAAATTACTCACCTGTAACATTAATTCTAGGAGTGGTATATGTTCATCCACACTTTCTGACAGATCGCCTTCTCTCTTTAATGGGGCTGGAATGTCTTCAACTGACTCTCCCACCCACCCAGGTGGTATAACCCTCAGCTCCACCCCATGATGCCAGATTTTACCCGCTGGAAGCAGAGTGTGCATCAAAAGCCAGGGCGTTGGGTGGGTCAGTGTGGATGAACAACATACCACTCCTAGAAAGAGCGACATAAGAACTTACCGTAACAGTAGATCTTCCAGGAATGTCTCCTGCAGTAGGTTATTACTCTTGGGAGTTCCACCAGGTGGCGCTATCACATGGCACCTTTCTTCCAGCAGTTCTCTTCTAGGACCACCCACACGACGTCACCTCCTCAGCCTCTGTATAAGAGTGGGTGGTCCCCAGGTATCCTCTGTCTCCTCGCTGGCTTCAGCGCAAAAGGCTAGGACTGAAGGAAACCGAGGAACCAGGGAGTCCCAAACCAATGTCCTCAAACCGGGATCCTGAGCAAAAGGCAGGGGGGATGGAGGCGGGATCGTACCTTACTGCAAGAGACATTCCTGGAAGATCTACTGTCATGGTAAGTGCTTTTTAACCACTCTATCTTCTGCGGAATGGTCTGTTGCCAGTAGGTTATTACTCTTGGGAGAGTAGCAAGCAGTTATGTCCAGATGGGAGTACAGCCATAGCAGGATGCCAGGCAAGATGGCATGGCCAGAGGGCAGGACAGTGCAGAAAGCAAGCCCAACCCGAGGCCTGGAAAGGCAGGAGGAGTAGAAGAGGCGGCCAGTCCCAGAGACAGGGACAGGATAAGCCAAAGCAGATGGGAACGTTCGGGAGAAAGTAAGGAGAGGCCTCGATCAGAGGCCAGGTGGCATCCATGGTGGAGTGTGCCAGAAAATCCATGAGATGGCCGTGGAAAGCCCCAGACAGGGACAGTGTCATAGGACAGCTGTAGACCAGTCAACTCACACCACACCCAGAAAGGCAGGCATGCGAAGGTGGGCGAGGGACCAGATATGCAGGTGGCCAGGGCACAGCGATTCATACTGACGAGCAGGGGTCGAAAGGCCATGGTGACAGGCAAGTTCAGTAGAGACCCCCAAGCATGGAGTGCATAGGTGGTGGAGGTATCGGGCAAAAGCACCGGGAATCCTACAGCAAGGAACAACTGAAGGGTCTCCACGAGGAGGAAAGCAGGAGTTCCTGAAGATCCACAGAGAGGAGCAAAGCAACCATTAACAGGAAGCAAGCCCCCAAAGAAAGTGCGGAAGACCCTGTGCACCTCCCAGGCATGAAAAGGGAGGTGGGGGACACCTGGAGGTGCAGTCAAGGAGTAGGGGTGGCTGAGCTCCCAGAGGGACGGGCATGGCACGGAGGGGTAAAAGTGGATGCCTCCCTGTAGAGATCCGGACTGACTGCAAGGAATGACTGGAAGCCTGGAGGGTAGTGAGAATGGCCTGGGTATCAGGACCAAACAACCAGCACCACAGAAGGAGCATTGGCAACCATCAACAGGATGGTGGGAGCCAAACCTGATACCCAAAGCCAGGCGCTTGCACTGCAAGGTGACACCGTGGCAGACATAGGTAGAAACGACGGGCATTGCATCCCGACCCAAGCAGGGACTGGAAAGCAAGGAAATGGCAGACGGGGCTGCACAACAGGTCCGTCCTCCTGGGAAGGAGGATAGTTGGAAGGAAGGCCAAAGAGGAGGCACGCAAGGCGTGGAGGCACTGGACCACATGATCCACAAAGGCAAATGCAGATTAGCAAGGCACCAGGAGGGAAACCACAGTGCCAAGAAAAGCAATGCCAGGAAGCCCATTCCTCGGCCAAGAACTGTTGTGTGTTGTGGCCAAGTGGAACAGACATGAGCCACCATAAGGACCATGGAGGCAGCGGCGGAGTGGCGGACAAACACGAAAGGTCCGACAGGGCTCCGCACAGTCCACCAGACCCACACTGGGCAGGCAGAGTGGAAGAGGGTGTCGCCAAGCCCCAAACATGGTGTACAAAGAAATGGGAGCAAGGCAGGGACGATTGAGACAGGGCCCACAGTCAGGGCAAGGAAGATCGCCATGGCCCGGCAAAGCCCTCCAGCTCCAGAGGTGGAACCCAAGGAAGACACTGAATATGCAACAGCAGAACCCGGGCCGGAGAGGCAGGCAGAGCCGCATCCAAAGGAGAGGCTACAGAGCAGTGGGAATCTGGGCTCCCAACAGCAGGAAGGGCCCCATCAGAAAACAGCTGTCAAGAAGGAAGCCTGCAAGGCAGGGCCCCAAACACGGAGACCCCATAAAGGGAAGAGAGGACCAGGAGGCGACGGAAGAAGCTGCAGCGGGGGCAATAGCCCTGAAACCAGTGGGAGGGTAGCCCGACCCTGGTGGGAAGGCACTGGAGAAGGCAGAGGCACGGAACAAGAAGCATGACAATGGGGTGCCCTAAAAAACCCACCCAAAGGGGATGAGGGAGGAGAGGAGGAGGCACCAGGGTGCAAGAACAATGACGGGGTGAATTATGCTGACGTGGCAACAGTGTGCCGGTGCCAGGAAGGACAGGGGACCATGAAATGGAATGACCTGGGACAAAGCCCCTCTGTCGATGGGAAACCACCCGTGGATGAGGAATGTAATAGGAACATTCCGTCGATGGGTGAAGCAGCCCATTGACGAGGAATGTTCTGTTGATGGGGAACAGTCCTGTTGATGAAAACCCAAAACAGAGACTCTGTCAACAGGGAAGCATTCCCATCACCCAGGGAATGGACAACAGATGCTCTGTCGATGGGAGAAGCAGCCCTGTTGATAAAGAATGTTCCATCAACCGGGGAACAATGCCCATCGATGAGAAATGCAAAGAAGGCTCCGTCAATGGAGGATGCAGTCTAACAACGAGAAGAGGCCAGACATGCCCTGTCGACAGGAGAACAGCCCAGTAGACAAGGAATGTTTTGTCGATGGGGAGCCATGCCTGTCGACAGGAAAGGACAAGAGAAGGCTTCGTCAATGGGGATGCATTCTCGGTCAGGGAGGGAGCAGGAATGCTCTGTTGATGGGGGAAAGCAGTCCTGTCAATGAAGAATGGTCTGTCAATGAGGGAACAGTGCCAGTCGATGAGAAACATATACCAGAGTGCTCCATTGAGGGCGGAGGCATTCCAGTCGATGAGGGGTGAGCAGAGGCTCCATCCACGAGAGAGCAGCCCCTTTGACGAGGAATGCTCCATCAATGGTGGAAGAGCAGGAGAAGCCACCAGCGACGGGCAGTGTTGGAGGGGTGTGAGGTGTGAGTCCTCTCCTCTTATGCTGGGCGTGAGCCCTGAGCTGGGGAGCCCTTAGAACGGGTCCCGAGGTCTGTTCCGGCAGGGCTGCCTTGTCAGTCGTACAGGAGTACAAGACCCAGCAAGAGAGCCTGGCTAAGGAGAAGCAGGGTTGCTGTGAGTGGTTCTGCAGCCCATAATAGACACCAGGAGAGATGGGGTTGCCATGGTGGTTCACAGGCCTGTCACAGTGAAGAAAAATCAGATCAGAAGTTCTGGGTGAGGACTGCAACACGAGAATACGCTAGCTGCTGTGCGGGCTGAAGCGGTGGGAAAATGAACAGAGGAAACCTGGGGACCGCCCACTCTTATACAGAGACTGAGAAAGTGATGTCATGTGGGCAGTCCCTGAAGAGGACTGCTGGAAGAAAGCTGCATTGTGATTGCACCACCTGGTGGAACTCCCAAGAGTAATAACCACTGCAAGAGACCATTCGTAGAAGATCTACTGTTACAGGTGAGTAACCTGTGTTTCTAAGGATGTGGATATGTTGTTCTATCCACACTTTCTGGATGACTCCTAGCAGTTCTCAGGAGGAGGAGGCAAGATGCACACCTACTTGGGGAACAGAAATTGGAGAACTGAGGCCCCAAACCAGCATCTCGGCATGACTCAAGGTCAATGTGGTAATGGGAAATGAGGTGTGTGCTGACATCCAGGTAGTAGCCCTGCAGATTTCCTGGATAAGGGACATCCCTAGAAGCAGCCACCGATGCATCGGTATGGCGGAGGGAATGAGCCCTTAGCCCTATGGGAGGCTTCCTACCCGCCAATCTGAGCAGAGATCAATGCAGGAAGTGATCCACCTGCCAATCGTCCGCCTGGCTGCAAGTCTGCCAGGTTTGGTTTTTGCACTGGTAAAAACAGCTGGCAAACCTCTCCCCAAACTTCCACCATACACTCTTTGTAGTTGGCGAGCACCTCTTCTCAGGTCCAAAGTATGGAGCCGTACTCAGCCTCGAGGTGCTTGTTGGGCAAGTCAACATCTGGTTAAGGTGAAACTCCATCACCACCTTTGGAAGGAAGTCCGGGTGGGGTGCAGAACAACCTTGTCCCTGTGGAAGACTAGATAAGGAGACTCCACCGAGAGCACCTGGAGCTCCCCAATCCTTCTGATGTAATGGCCACCAGGAAGGCGGTCTTCCATGACAGGTGGGAGATATGACACCTGTGCATTGGTTCAAATGCTTGCCCATAGCTTTGTCAAAACCAGATGGAGATCCCATGAGGTGGTGGTTCATGCACCAGAGGGATATATGATCTAGGCCCTTGAAAAAGTGCCAGACCACCTTCTCCTGCACCATCGACTGCTGACCAGCCTGCACCCAGTTAACAGAGATGGTTCCCAGGTGCACCTTAAGGTCGTCAACCACAAAGTCCCTGCTGGAGAGGGACCACAGGTAGTCCAAAATGCTAGCCACTGAACAGGACGAGGGTTCCAACCCTTGTCTCTGACACCAAATGGAAAATCTTTTTCCATTTGAAGGCACAGCATTTCCTGGTCGATTCCTCATGGATGCCTCAACAACTGTGAGGACCTCATTGGAGAGATCCAAAGCCTGGAACTCTAGCCACTCAGGAACCAGGTTGTCAGGTGCAGGGACTGAAGGTTTGGATGAGTACCTTCCCTGATTGATGGAGAGCAGGTCGGGCATGCTGAAAGATGCCTCAGGAGCCTGATGCTGAGGCTGAGGAGATCTGGATACCAGAATTGGAGTGGCCAGTCTGGGGCTACCAGGGTCACCCTTGCCTTGTTCCTCCTGACCTTGAGGAGCACCTTGTGGATCAAGGGAAGTGGAGGAAGGCAAGAAGAGGCCTGGGTTCACAGCCTCAAGAAGGCATCCCCTGCAGTGAGCCCTGCTGAGGGGGGGGGGCGGAACAGCCTCAGCTTCACACTCTCCCTGGAGGCAAACAGGTCCACCTGAGGAGTGCCCCAGTGGGAGAACAGATCTTGTAATACCTCCGGTAGAAGGCCACTTGTGAGAGGCCTCACCCATCCAGTTAAGAGCATCGGCCAGCTGGGCTCCTGCTACATGAATGGCTAGGAGAGCTGCCCAAGCTGAGCACGAGGGTTCAAGGAGTGCGTCCCACCCCTGCCTGTTGAGATAGTACATGGCCGTGGTAGTGTCCATCTGGATCTGGACCACTTGACCTCGAATGAATGGAGGCGAATGCAGTCATGAGTCTGACTAGATGAACCACTCAGAGCTCCAGCAGGCTGATGTGACATCGGGACTCCTGAGAGGACCAGAGTCCATGGGCTCTGTGCTCCCCTAGATGGGCAGGCACCTCAACCCATCAGAGGCTTCAGTCATCAGGATGACCGTCAGCTCAGGGCAGACAGATGGGATGCCTTCCTGCAGATGAGCTGGGACAAGTCACCACTGGAGGCCATCCCACATCCTCTGAGTCACGGTGACCAGATGGTTGAGGTGCCCTGAGCATATAGATCATTGGCAGGCCAGTTCCCACTGGAGGGACGCACATGCCAGCAGGCCCATCAGACTATGCTGGTGAGGCGCCATGTAGCCCAGAAGGCACAGGAAGTCCGAGCAGAGTGCAACTGCTCAACCAGAAATGACTGGGCCAAGGAGGAGAGAACCTCCGCCTGTCCACTGGCAGTCGAGCTCTGGCTCGGCAAGAGTCGAGTTCTGCCCAAATGAAATGAATCGCCTGCAAAGGCACAGTTCCAACTTGGCCTCATTGATCAGGAGACCAAGCTTGAAGCAAGTCTGGAAGGCCAGATCCCTGAACCACTCCACCTCCTGCCTGGTGGGACCTGTTGAGAGCCAGTCATCCAGGTAGGGATAAACTCGGACCCCTCAGCACCTCAGAGAAGCTGTCACCACTGCAATGCATTTGGTGAACACCTAGGGGCAGATAAGAGGCCAAAGGGCATGGCCTGGAACTCATACAGGGTTCCCTCAGCTCAAAAGTGGAGGAACCATCAGTGGTATGGATGTATCAGGATGTGAAAGAACAAGTCCTGAAGATCCAGGAGCAAAACCAAATGCCTTGCTCCAGGGATGGTACAATCTGAGCCAGAGTTACCATCTGGAAGGTGAAAGACCTGAGGAACCTGTTCAGGTCATCCATATCGAGAATAGAGGCCCAGCCCCATCCATTTTGCTACCAGGAAGTACCTGGAAACAAAACCTGAGTCTGGTGGAGGTTCCACAACTTGTGTACAGAGAGCTGAATGAGGTCATCTCGAAGAGCTGACTAGTGACAGCGGACACCAGATCCTCCAGCGGGCGCAGACACAAGCTTGGGGGCCTGCTTAAATTCCAGAGGCCAGCCCTGGCTGACCACTTCAGCATCCATCTGTCCGTGGTGATAACGGACCAGGCAGAAAAAGTGGCATAGCCAGGCCCCCCATGGGAGGACCCAGGAGAGGTGACAGGACTGAGGTGACATCCCCAACCCATCACTGAGCAGGCTTGGAGGAGGAGGAAGATCCGGCTGAGGGCTGCGGGTCCCTTCCCTCAGGCTTTCTGATCGAAGAGGCCACTGACTTGGCCCACAGTCACCAGGTTTGAGCCTGCTGGCCCAGCCACTGCTGGGCTGGTTTAGCCGCAGGAGTGGAAAACTGAAAGGGCTTCGCTCCGGTCCTTGGGACCCTTGTCCTTCTGGGTGGATGTCACAGAGTCCAGAGTGGCACTGGACTTTCAATGCACTGGAGGTGGCCCCACACTGGGCCTGAACAGGTCAGTGGCCAAAGGGACATACACCAACTTGTGCTAGGTGTTGCCGTAAAGGTGGGATCCTCAACTAAGCCCTACAGGCGCATGGCTACTGCAGCCATGACAGAGCGGGCACATGAATCACCAATATCCAGAGCAGTCAGGAGTTACTGCTTCACCACTGCCTTCCCTGGTCCCTGACCTGCTTGACTGTGGTCTGGAGGTCTGCGGGAGGTGAGAATCACCTCATCCAGGAGTCCAAGGGCATGGGAGAGGTGTGCCATCAGCACAGCCAAGCTAGCCTGACGAAGGCAGAGCAAAGAGGCAACGCATACTTTCTTAGCCAGATGGTCCAATTTCTTGGACTCTTTATCCAGCAGTCTATCAACGTCTCCTGTATTGCCCAAGCACCAAAAAATGGAGTCAGCCAGCAATCCCTCAGCTGAGGGATGCTCAGAGAATCCCAAGAGGGAGCTAGTAGGAACTGCATACCTGAGGGCCAGGGCAAGAGGCAGGACACTGCCAAAGGTCCAGGGCTGGGTCAGCCATGGCCTTCGCCACAGGGAAAGCCTCTGTAGGAGAATCCCTTTGTCCAGAATCTCTGTAAGGGGATATCAAGCCTGTTTCTGGACCGACTCGAGTTCCATCCCCATGGACTCGGAGATGAGCCAAAGAACGCCCATGAACAAGGGCATGGACCATCACCACGAAAGGCCCCCTGAGGAGACTCCCATCGATGGGATGCGAGTACAGTGAGGATTCTTCAGATTCTAAAGAATCCTCATAAAATGGGCATTCACCTGAGTCACCTTCACCCATCTTGGCGGGGGAGGAGTGACTGACAGCCAATGGGGCAATCCATTGGCCGACTGAACCTCCTTAGTTGGAGCCCTGGACTTGGCTGTACAGATGGGGCTCCACCATGATTGGCAGAGTAGCCTGCTTTGGCCAAGCCATCTGCTTCGGCCTGCACCAAGGGGTGACAGTGGTGGAGCACAACGCCGGCTGTTTGGCGACAGCCACTTGCTAGCCATGGTAGAAACCGGGTAAGTTTCGAACTGCTCAAGACTAGCTTCTGCCACATCAAATCTTTGTAGCGCTGGCGCAGTTTGCACTGGATCCTTTCTTCAGCCAAGGAGGACGAAGAAGAGTAGCGGCAGTGCCGCTTACCATGATGCCAGGAATGAGATTAACGGTGGCGAGGATCTGTCTGACTCAGAGGAGGAGGAAGACTGAGACCTTGATCTTGACCATTGGCCAGGCCAATAGGGAACATTGGAAGGGGCAGGGGGGCCCGCGGCTCCTCCAAGTCAGGGTCTTGGGTCGGTGGGTTTGACTCAGCAGGCTGAGCTGACCTGTCCGAGGACACTGGAAACTCCAGAGTCTGAAAAAGAGAATTATCAGCCTCATCTGGCAACAACCTGCTGGTTGGTTCGAAAAAATCTCAAGCAACATCAACAGGCGTCTCAGTCAACTGGTTTGGGGGCTCTGTGAAACAGTGGCCTGGCCGCAATTTTGACCAAGTCGAAACTGGAGTCTCCTCAGAATCGGACCGCTTCCTGATCCCAAGAGCATTGACATTGAGTCTTTTCTTTCTTGGCTCCTTCTTATTAGAGCGCAAACGGAAACCCAGAAGGGCCCTCCCTTGCTGGAGAGGATTATGGCACTCATTGAAAGAGGCCGAATAAGTGGAACCAAGTGAAGTGGAACAAAGGCTGAAGCCAAAGAGAAACTAGCCATGGCCTGGGCTGCCTCCTCCTCGAAGGCCTTGCTGTTCAAGGCTGCTCAGCAGACCCTGAGGCACGGAGACCACCCAATGGGCATCCTTAGACTTGACTGGCAGGTAACGCTTCTCCAGTTGCACCAGCAGTGGTCATCCAGAACTGACGGGTGAAAGGACAGACAAATATTGCAGGCCTGCGGATCGTGGTCATGTCCTAAACAGTATACACACATGGCATGAAGGTCGTTGCAGGGGCACTAGCGGAACCGGGATGGTCTTTCTTCCATCATGGACGCAGAGAAGCAATCTAAGATGAAACTTTCAGAGTTTTAATGTAAGTTTTAGAAGAAAATCAAGATTTGAGAGCCAGGGCCTACCACACGTAGGGAACGCTATGAGGGAACCTGTACCTTCCAGCCGGAAAGATGATATGGAGTCATGGGGTAGAGCCGAAGTATACCACCTGGATGGGTGGGAGGAGCCAGCTTGAAGACATTCCAGCACTCTTAAAGAGAAAGGCATCTGCCAGAAAGTGTGGATAGAACAACATATCCACATCCTTAGAAAAACAAATTAAGTGCGGATCAGCTTTAGCAAATAGTTCACCACACCCTGTATAATGCGGAAAACCAGTAGGGCGGTTCTTTCTTGGCTATGAACGAACATAAAAAACTACTAGAACTGGGTTTCTCTGAGTCAGACACACATATACTTGTAAATGAAGACCTCTCTGCTGTCTTTTTTTGTTGTTGTTGTTACTGTCGGTTCAGCGACCAAAGCGAGAACCGAGAGTTACCCCAGTTCATCGCACAAATTAAATGTCAATAAGAACCGCCCAGAGAAGTCAATTTAAAAAAAAGAAATTTACCTTAAAAAATATAAACAAAGTTTGGTTTCTCCCCACAAGTAGGAACCAGCAAGGAACCTGAAAACTTACTGAAACAACACTAAATCTAGACTAATCTACCTGTAATACTAAGGACAGTGCTTAAAACAAGCAAAAAATTATTGGTACTTTAAGAAACTGGGAAAAATAAAATCTTCATGAAGGATAAAGGAGAGCTCTCTGAGGTATCTTAATTATGCAAGCAGAGTAAAGAATCTGACAGTTGCAGGATGTATTCCAGGACAGTGGTTTGAAAACCGAGCTCGAGCCTAGCATTCTATCATTAGCATAGGTTCTAATAACCACTTCAGCTCTGGGGTTGTCCTATGGTGAGACCATACTGCATATGTCAGAATACAAGAAAGCCAGCCCTTTGACACTGGGGCAGACTGCCAATCTGCAACCTCGTGCTCGGAATGGACCCGGGACGTCGGAGGGACAGCCAGGGGAAAAGGACTGAGCATCCAGCGACTGCTCTCCTCTCCAGGGAGAGAGTGGCAGGCGTTTGGCACTACGTGGACACCTGAGTGGAGGGAGGAGCCCGATATGTTTGGGGACAGGGTGGGCGCTGGCCGTCACTGCATGTCCCGCCCCATACACGGTGAAAAAATGCCACTGCCTCCTGCCTAGATGATACCCACCTCGTCGCTTTGATTAGCTCCCAAGCCAGCTCCCTGACCTATCCCATCGTTAGCGGCACTTAGGGGCCAGTGCTGCAACCCCTGCCCTGGGGGTAAGCCAGGAGGTATTGGGAAGTCGCAGTCCATGTGGGAGTGGGAGCAGTGAGGTCCATGACCGAGCTGAGGTCCTGTGCTGACGATGCAATAAAAGTGTAGTAAGTTAAAAAGAAATAAAAAGTACAGTAAGATTTCCTGGGGGTTTGAAGAGGGGCTCTGGTAAGAGTCAAGCAGAAGTGGATCCAGCCACTGGGACCGGTCCATCGCCTCGAGGATATTGGCCGTAGCTTTGGCATTGGAGGGAGTGAGCAAGGCAGTGAGGCTCTGTGTTTCCCTTTGAGGTCAAGAGCCTGCACCAGGTCTGTTAGATGCCTGCAAAAGGAAGGCGCTGTCTGCTCTTCAGCTGCTTGTGGTACAGGGAGGAACAGACTTGATAGCCCTACCAATGCCTGTAAATCATTAATGATGTCCTGGACATCAGAGGCAAAAGTTTAGTGCCATTGAAAGGGCATTATGCACTTTCTTCTGAACATCAGCAGCAATGCCAGAGACCCTAAGCTAGAAATGCTCTGTATGCAGATGCCCGTGGAGAAGTCCTGGCAGTAGTGTCTGAAATATCATAGAGGATCCTGAGGAGATGTTAATAATGTCCTCAGCCATCAGTAGGCACACAAGAAGCTCCTGCTTCTGGGTACCATCTGGGAGGGCTTGAGTGGCAGCCTTGCCTTTCTTCCAGTTGGTATTCTGTTACTTGACCATGTGGAACTGGTAACTGGCAATGCTCAGCCTGATGGTACAGAAGGTAAAACCTTCTTACCCCTAAAGTCAATTCAACGAGACTCTTTGCCAGAGGGTAGGGAAATGAAAATTACGCACTCCACCGTAATCTTGATCTTCTTGGACGAGTCTCCACCACTCATTCACACTATTGGGATCCGCGGAGGCACCAGGACCCATCGGGAGCAAACTTTTGCTGGAGGGTCGGCGCCAGAGATGGAGCCGAGGGCGGCACACGAGCCTCAGCTCAGGCGGCAATGACTGTCTGCGTCGACCCTCCAACCGCCTCAGTACTTTTTACCAAGGAGGTGCAGCGAATAACCTAGAAGGGTAGCTAACCTAAAAACGGACATAAGATAGCCCGGTGACCCGTATAAGAAGGGTCAACAAGAAGTCTTCACAGCCTAAAGATTTGAGGGAGTGAAGACCAACAACAGAGAGTGAGCTCGGGGGACGGAGGGTGGGCGTGTGAATGAATGGTGGAGACTCGTCCAAGAAGATCAAGAATTACGGTAGGTATTAATTTTCATATCTTCCTGGACATAAGTCTCCACCACTCATTCCACACTATTGGGAGAGTACCGAGCTAATAATCCCCAAGAGGGCGGCATGAGACCAAGAGCTCACGTTTCTAGGACAGAACTCCATTAAGGATGGCTCTGCCAAAGGAAGAATATACGTCTGGCATGGACATCCACTGCATGATGTTTAACAAAGTATGCACTGAGCTCCAGGTGGCGCGTTGCAAATATCTGCAATGGCACGTGCAATTTCCGCTAGGGATGCCTGACCGCTCTAGTAGAGTAGCGTAAACTCTACCCTCCAACTTAATCTCCACGCCATGGAATAGCAGTGGCTAAGGCATGCCACTAGCCATGCTGGAGATAACATCTGATAGCGACAGGTTGACCCAGTCGGGTCTCGCTGAAGGAAACGAACAGTTGCTGGGCTTTGCGAAAATCCTTGGTTCTATCTAGATAGAAACATAGCGCCTCTTAACATCCAAAGAATGAAGAGAACGTCCCCTTCATTTTGGAAGTCCAAAGTAAGAGGAAAGGACCAAAGGTTGGTTTAGATGAAATTCTGACACAACCTTAGGAAGAAATTTAGATGAGTACGAAGAACTACTTTGTCCTTATGGAACACAGTATAACGGAGGGTCTGTGACCAGGGCATGTATCTCAGAGACCCTGCGGGCTGAGGTAATGGCCACTAGGAAGGTAGTCTTCCAGGTGAGAAATTTTAGCTCACAGGTAGCCAGAGGTTTGAAAGGTCTCGAGTGAGCATGTCTAGCACAAGATTAATGTCCCAGGCTGCAGCTGGACGTCTTGTAGGAGGTCTGGTATGCAGAATTCCTTTAAGAAATCTCTTAACCACATGTAACTGAGCCAGTGTTAAGGAAAAACCGCTCATGATATGCTGAAATGGCACTAAGGTGAACTTTGACTGTAGAGTATTGCAGACCTGAATTTGAGAGGTCCAAGAGGTACTCCAAAACCTTATCTGGTGGACAGGAAAAGGGATTCAAAGAGGACTTTGCACACCAGAGCAAAACACTTCCACTTGGCTGTGTAAGTTTTCCGAGTGGCTGGCTTCGTGCAGCCATAAGAATATCTGAAACCCTTGAGAGACATTGAACTGGTTTACTAACCTCTTCAGGGCCAAGCGTGAAGGTGAAGCGATCTCAGGTTGGGATGGACCACCGGTCCCTGAGTTAAAAGGTTCATCTGCAGGAAGTGGTCTCAGAGGAACTGCCAACATATTGTTAAGTAGTGGAAACCACAGCTGCCGAGGCCAAAAGGGAGCAATGAGAATCATCTTTTCCCCTGGGATTCGAACTTGAGGAGTACCCTCTGAATTAGAGGAAGAGGCGGAAAAGCGTAAAGAAAGCATTTTGTCCACCGCAGCCTGAATGCATCCTGACAGAAAATGCCAGGCCCTGGACTTCTGGAGCAGAAGAGAGGCAGTTTTGCGTCCGAGTGGGGATGCAAAAGGTCCAGGTCTGGAGTTCTCCACTCTTTGAATAGTGACTGAACTATGGTTGAGTCGAGACCACTCGTGAGGATCTGTCTCTGTTCTGCTGAGACGGTCTCCCAAGTCGCTCTGTACACCTGGCAGGTAGACCGCTTGAATTAGAGCCTTGTGCTCCAAGCACCATTCCATACCCACACTGCTTCCCTGCATAAGGGGTAAGAATGAGCACCGCCTGCTTGTTGATGTAATACATCACTGCTTTGTTGTCCGCTTGAAGGAGAATGTTCTTGTGACAGAGAATGTCCTTCAATGCTCGGACCGCATAAAGGACGGCTCTCATTTCTAGGACATTTATGTGAAGCTGGGACTCGAGTTGAGTCCACATGCCTGAGTGTGGAGAGCCTGACAGTGAGCTCCCACCCCATTAGGGATGCATCCGTGGTAATGGAGATTTGATGGTCCAGAGGAGCAAAGGATATCCTTCCAGGAGATTGCTCTCCTGAGACCACCAGGTGAGTGACCCTTTAAAGGTTCTGTCACCTTGATGAGATAGGATTGCGGGTGAGTGGTTGGGGACCACTGAGTACTGAGCATCCACTGAGTGGTTCTCATGTGCAGATGTGCTAGGGATACAGTGAACACTGAGGATGCCACGAGGCCTAGTATCCGCTGCATCGACAGAGCTGTAACTGAGCTGTTCTCCCGATGTGACGGGCCATTTGAAGGATATTGTTCCTTCTGTCTTCTGGAAGAAAAGCCTTCGACAGGAGGTGTCCAGAAGAGTCCCTATAAAAGGAGCCTCTGGGAGGGCTGCAGTTGCGATTTCTTGAGGTTCAGCAGAACTCCCATGGACGAAGGGAGGCGAGAGGCTGTCTCTCACGGTGTCCAGAGTTCCTTGCCTGGAAGGGCTTGCTAGAAGCCAATCGTCCAGATAAGGCAACACCTGTATTCGACCTCTCTGAGGTGCGCAGAACTGCACAACACTTTGTAAAATACTCATGGCCCGAGGATATCCCAAAGGGCAGGACTCTGAACTGATAATGTTGTCCCAGAGCCACAAACCTCAGGAATTTGTGATGCCTCGGTGAATAAGAATGTGCTGGTAAGCATCCTGCATGTCCAGGAGGCTAGCCAATCGTGTTGATGAAGCAAAGGTAACAGGGTTCCCAGAGAAATCATTTTGAATTTCTCCTTGGGGAGAAATTTGTTTAGCTTTCTGAGATCTAGAATGGGGCGCATTCCCGGACTTCTTTGGAACCAGAAAGTAGTGGGAGTAGAACCCCATGTTTCGTTGATGCAGCGGCACCAGTTCTACTGCCCTGTTGTTCAGAAGGCCCTGAATCTCGGCGCAGAAGGTCTGACTGAAGGGTTGACAGCCTGGGCTGTCATTTGGGAGGACAATCGGAGGGGTCTCCACAAGATTGAGTGAATACCTGCGAATTATCCGAAGGACCCATTTGTCTGAGGTTACGGACTTCCACTGGCTAAGAAGTGCATCAGACGACCTCCCACGGAGAGGAAAAGTCCACCTCGGCAGCTGAGATGGGACTTGGGCCAGCAGTTCATAAGGTAGCGCTGGACGCTGGGCCCTTGGCTTTTGTTGTGCCTTCTTTTGAGGTTGGGCAGGTTGGTTCTTATGGAAACCTCCTCTGCCTCTGCCTCAAAGGACTGACGATTATGAAACTGGACGTTTACTGACATGCCCTCGAGAGGGGCAGGAGGGGTCGAGCCAACTAATGGCTGACCTAGTCTTTGTGTAGCTTCTAGAGCTTGCTCTACCTGAGGACCAAAAGATATGCACCATCAAAGGGCAACACCATCACCTGCTGCCGCGTCATTCAGTAAAGCCCGGCGCGCAGCCAGGAATGACGGCGGTGCAAATACCAGCAGCCGTGAACGGAAGCAGTGTCGAAAGCATCCATGGCTGCTTTAACCTGCTGGTTGTTAGATTCAATACCTCTGGTAATGGTTTGAAGAAGCTCTGGCTTTGAATCTGACTCTGGTAGAGCTTCAACCATTTGCTTGATAGAATGCCACAGGATATACTCATACTGGGAAAAATAGCCCTGGTAACTGGCAACACGATACTTAGGGTAGAAGCAGCAAAGACTCTCTTACCTAAGGTGTCTATCTTATGAGATTCTTTGTTAATAGGTCGAGCTGTAGTAGTTTGAGGAAGAACGACCTTATCATTCTCTGCCAGGACTACAATAGGATCCGCAAAGGCTTGAGATGCCAAATGGGACGATCCTTGGGGCTGAATATTTCTATCAATGGATTTAGCCACCAAGGGTGAGAGCAGGATTATTCCATACCATTTGAGACAGCGACTAGAAGGAGGGCTGAACCGAGGAGTCAAACCGTGAGGGATCTCCGGGCATGAAGGTATTGGAGTCTTAACAATTTCTCAGGATCGATGTCTGTAGTCTGAGAGAAAGTGTGAACTTAGATTTTCAACAGAGACTTAAAGGACAGGTCCTCGACCACAGGCTCTGTGGCAGTAATAGATCCTGCTTAGTCCACTTCATCACCCAACCGAAGGTCTGGGTCAGGCTCAACATCATCTCCTGACAGTCCAGGAGGGACTATGGACAGGAAAGGAATGAAAATCAGAAGAGAAGGAAGAAGGAAATGAGTGAAAGGAGAGTCCTGAAAGCAGAGGGAGCCCCGTGCCGAGGAGGCGACGGCACTGAGAATGACGCCAGGACCACGCTGCACCGAAACGACGCTATGGGACCACGCATCAAAAACGGCACCGAAGCCGCGACGGCGCCCGAGAAGACACACGGCACCCAGGACGGCGCTGAGAAGCTACATGGCGGAAGACAGCACCGAGCACACCATCGATGCCGAGGATGGCGCCAGAAGCCACATGACGCCGAGGACGGCACCAAGGCCAAACATCCCCAGACTCAAAACAGGTTTTGAAGGAAGAAGAGCAGGAGATAAGGGCATCGGTGGCCCCTCTGCCGTAGCCATGTGAGGGAGGAAACACCTAAGCGAGAGTCGACGGCACCGAAGAAGGTGCCGCACCCACCAGGAAAGTCCAACTGCCCTACCTGGTCGCCCAATGAGTTCGGCGCCAACGGAGCGACTGGGCCAGGTAACCGAACCAACCTCCGAGCCCATTGCTCCATAAGAGCGGCCCACTGATGAAACTGCTCATCTGCAGACCTACCCGCGGGCGGGTAGGGCTCGATGTCGGCTGCTGCCACCAGAAGCAGAGGTTGGCAACTCCAAAGGAGGAGACCGCACCAGCCCCGATAACCCAACGCCCACGCAGACATATCAGAGGGTGACCTCAGTGATGCCTTCTCTTTTAGACCTGTGGGCCAAGAGCTCGAGGCCGAGCGGTCCACGAGAGAATCGACCGTTTATTTTTTTATACTTCATGAGGACCATCCATTCCCAGGCATTGGACTGACCGTGTCAGGACCCCCTCGGAGAAGGCGGCGGACCGGACCCAGCCCGACTGACTGAACAGCTTCACACGGCGTCCCTACCGCCACCTGACCTGCTCATGGTCGACTCCGTCAAAGTAGGCTGAGACTTCTTTATTTTAAAAATAAGAATAAACTTAAGCGATACTTTATCGAGATAATACTACAAAATAACAAAACTGAAAACTATGCTGCTAGTTTTGGTTTGACTCCCTTGAGCTGACGGGGAAAAAAAGGAACTGAGGCAGTTGGAGGGTCGGCGCCGAGAAAGTCATTGCCAGCGTGAGCTGAGGCTCGATGCCGTTGCTCCTGCTCCATCTCTGGTGCCGACCTCCAGCAAAAAGTTTGCTCCCGATGGGTCCTAGGCCTCCGCACAGATCCCAATAGTGTGAATGAGTGGTGGAGACTTATGTCCAGGAAGATCTAAGGTGCTTAGGTGCCTTAGATCTGTCATAAGCAGCCTTGATGGCCACGGAATCAGTTTCAGGCTGGCATCATAGCAGGAAGCCCTGGGGGTATGGTAAGCTTATCCACCCTGTGGGGCATAGCTGGCACCATATAAGGCCTGTGCCAGAATGCAGTAGCAACATTCCTCAAAGCAGGTAAAACAGGAGGTTGATATTGGGGGTGATTCTGGGACCTCCAGAAAATCCACCAGCTCCTTCCTGGTGACATGCTCTTCCTCAATATGAAACACCACTGCTGAGGATAATTGCTTTGTCACAGTGAAAAATGTGGGGTCCTCAGGAGGAGATCTGGAAGGTATGTGTAACCCTAGGTGGCACTATTCTAAGGCTACTTCCTGCATGTATGACTCTTCATAAGTTGAGGGCCTGAGTTCACTAATAAAGGTGCCTCCACACAGAGTAGTGGTATTGGGGTTGCTTATCTGCTCTGGTATAGCCCTCTGTGAAGCTATAACTACCCACCAACCCTCCTAGTGGCCCAGTACAAGACACAGTAGTGAATTCACAGTCAATATGCAACACTAATAATATGCACACATCCTTCACACTTACCACCAGGGTTAGACTTGCAGCAACTTCCCAGGAGACCCCTGTAAAGTAAGGTTAGCAACATAGTAGCACACTATTAATACTGTAATCTAGCTAATAATATGCACACTAGCCAAGTTAAATGTGAAACAAGACAATCAGGTTACTTTGGGTCAGTGAACAAGGAAGAGGCGTGAATCTAGTCAGACGATTTGTAATCTATGTTCAATGATTGCATGCACTTTTTCTCCAAACTGACAGTCACACTGGGTACCCAGGGTGGTAAGAATGGCTAGCCAGAGGCACTGCAGCTGTTGTTGGGGCCTGGTGGAAAAAAAGGCAGTTAACAAGCAAAACACCCAAACTATTTGTAATCCAGACCAGTTGGCTCTGTCCTTTATAAACCCAAGAAATTAAAACAATTAGATAGTACCACAGAAGATTACACACTTGTTGCAGGGAGCTACCTCAATTGTACTCACGCTACAATGACCAATGAGCATGGGGAAGCAGGGCTGACATGACACACCTCCTCTTCCACGGCCTTTCCTCCAGGTGGCCACAACCTCGTGTATGTTGCTGCACAGGGCCTGGATCCCGAGTCGGTCTCTCGCTGAAACAGTCTCTGGTGCAGGAGTAGCGGCCTTCTCTAAACTGGCAGGGCCCAGGCAGGATGAATAGTCTGGCAAAGTCTGTGATCTTCTGCTGGTGAAGCCTCCAGCTGGTGTAACAGGTCTGGCCATGGGTGACCATGTCTCAACCCACATAACACATTCAACACATTCAAAATAACAGCTATCTCAGGGTACAGTTCGGATATAGTCTGGTTACAATTCAACAGCTTTACTGAGCAAACCTTCCGATCAGTATGTCTGCACAGCTGGGCCAATCGCTTCAGGAACAAGTCTTGGTCCAAACTGCAAGTAGTACTAATAAACTTCTTCTTCTCTTTCGCTGCAATTCCAGGCTGGAATCAAACAAGTCCGACTTCTGCTACAGGCAATCTCAAGCAGGAGAAAGGTGGCAGGGAGCAAGTTGGGCCTCTTCCGCAATTCCCCTACACTCCTTTCATGGAACAGCTGCTTGAAAGCTCGAGCTGCTCACACTTCAACCTCTAACTCTACCAGATCCATTGTCTCTTGGCACACTGGGCATGATAATCCCATGATAATCCAGGGATTCGGTTGGCTGAAGGAGCCGTCAATCACAGTTAGTGCACCCCTCCAGTCTATCTGGGCACCAACTGAAAAAACAACTACAGAATTTCCTTCCCACAGAACACTGGGACTCAGATCCATTTATGCCCCCAGTAGTTCTATTGGTCCACTTACTGGAAGTCCGGACTAACGTGGTGACTCCATCCAAATGAAAGAGCTGCAAATAAAGCAGGTTAGACAAACTTCTCTACTGTATCTCTAGCTGCTGGAGGTCTGCCTCTGAGCAAGTAAGGGGTCTACTGAGAATATAGGATATTCTTGTCTCAGAACGGACAATCAGGAACTTAAGGGCACACAGGCAGAAAGTAAGGAGAGAGGGAAAAAAAAAACCAGAGGAAAGAGTAAGGATTGCAAACAGTTAAGGGGCCAGAAATAAGACATGATGGGAGTGGTGCAGTGCAGTGGCTGTGGAGCAGCAGTCTTCCAGGAGACATTCTGGAGGATGCGGTGTTGTCCCATTTGCAGGCACCTCTCTGGGTTGAGGAAGGAGGTTGCTCATCTCAAGCTGAGTTGGCCAGGATTTGTGGGACCTCCTCTTCCATCCAGGGACCACCAGTGCCACTGCCGTTGCCTCAGAGGTTGCCAAGAAAAGGCGGTTGGACCACAGTGGGCTCAGGAGGGTGGAAGGTGGTGGAACAGAGGCGCATCCCTCCAGTTGTACCTCTCCACAATTCCTATGCCACTCTGGCAAAGTGTGGTTCCTCTATGGAGACACCCGCAGTGGAGACCAAGGAGGATGCTGGGAACTCCACAAAGAGACCCACAGGAGGGTGGGCACGGACCCCACAGGGGAAGGAAACAACTCCTGGTGGGGACTCCATTGTTAGGAAGGTAGAACTAGGGAGGAAGGGAGAGGGAGGTAGGGTGCCTGCCTGGCGCCATGGCTTGGAGGGACAGGGAGCGAATCTTCAGGATTGCCAGAGCAGCTGCACAGGGAGGGAGCTGGATGTCATTTTCCACCTAGGGACAAATGACCTGCTAAGAAAGGGATTAGAGAAGTGCAGGAAGAGTTTGTGGAATTGGGGAGGGCCTTAGACAAGTAGCCGCAACGGTAACCTTCTGGAGGTGCTGCCCATCTCTGGTGTAGGAGAGGCTAGGGTGTTCCATACATGGGATTCAATCAGTGGTTGAAAAACTGGTGTGGAGCTCAGGGATTTGGCTTCACTGAGGACTGGGGGTCCACCTGGAGTGATGCAAGCCTATACTGGCATGATGGGCTGCATCTGTCCAGGAGGGGAACCAGGATCCTAGGTGATAGGTTTAAATGCTTCACTGGCAAGCATTAAACCAGCAGCGGGGAGACACTGGAAAGGAACAGGGAAATCCTAGCCCCCCAAAAAATCACGGTAGTAAGTACGGTAAACACCAACATAGAGGTGTCGATAGGGAGAAGAGCAGGGGTAAATGGAGAAAGTGACAAAGGCAAGAAGGACAGGGATGGGACAAAAGGAGTAAGGCCATCAGGAAATGGAGGGTAATGAGTACCAATGCCCATAGTCTGGGCAACAAGCTCCCTGGACTTGTGGCCTTGATAGAAGAGGGATGCCTGGATATCGTAGCAGTCACAGAAACATGGTACACAGAAAACCATGACTGGGATGTTAACATACCAGGGTACATAACCTACAGGAGAGACAGGCAGGGAGAAGAGGGGAGGAGTAGCTCTCATGTAAAGGGAGGGATAAAAGTGTAACCCCTAGATGGCGCTATCCCAGGGGCTACTACCCCGCCTGATTTGCCACTAACAGGTTGAGGGGCCTGGATCCAATGGCGGGTGCCTCCACCCAGAGGTCAGGGTTTGCAATAGTTAAACTAACTTGGTCACAGCCCTCTGGGACACTGCAACCCCCTTTCTTCCCACTAGTGGCCCACACAATATATCAAATTACCTTCACAGTATACACTTACCCCAGGTCTGGTTCTGGCACTGGGACCTCCTGTGAAATGAGATACAGTGCAACAATCACAGTACAGTACTTTAACATAGACAAATACCTCAGGCAGTATAACTTTGCTGAAACAAGCAGCTCTGATTTATTTAGGGGATATAACAAGGACAGGGGAAATCAGGTTAATTAGCTTATCACTCTAATAATCTACCTATGGCTCTGTGCACAGGCCTATCCCTATCAGTTACTGTCCTGGGTACCCAAGCCCTAGTGGCTAGTCCAAACCGTGGCAGCTGGTAGGGCCCTTCACACAGAGAAAAGGAGAATTAAACAGTCAGCAGTACAGTAATTCCATTTGGATTTAATGTGGCAATTCAACAGGGAGCAACCCTGAATTAGTACTCACGACCTCCAAATAAGATAGGGTCCTTCAATGTCAGCAGGGCTCACTTGAGGTACACAAACCTCTTCACATCCATATAAAAGAAAGCACTATACCAGGCAGGCTGCATCTGTATCCCGATCGCAATTACTGCACAATACCCGGAGAACACACAGCAGATTCAGTTCCTGACAGACCGAGTGCAATTTTCAGCAATTCTTCCAGTCTTCTACAGGGTGAGCCTGGTTTCTACTCTTCAGAGATCCTTTGATTCTTTTCACAGGACGGATTCAGTCCTAACAAGCTGTTACACAAGCTGCAGACCGAACTCTGGGCCTTACACACGTTTTGACTAAAACTGCACACTGAAAAAGCACAGGGCTCCTTCCTTCTTCACTGCCAAAGCTCAACTGAAACTCCAACCGACAAAACCGGCACTTCCTTTGAGTTCCTCCCAGTTCTTGACTGGATTGGCTGTCACTCACATAGACTGCTGCTGTTGGTCCAAAAGGCACTGAAGTCTAAACTACATCTCCCAGAGTCACTGCCCATACAATCCTCTTGTGGCTGGCTCAGATTATGAGTCAAGTTCTGATTCGTCCAAGGCACCATTTTAGAGCTAGCTTACCCACACTGATTGGTCCAGTTCAGCAGTTCAAAACTAGAATGGGGAACTAGCAGACACAGTTCTGACTGCAAAGAAAGCAGGTTAGACAAACTGTAATTTCATTATTACTCTAAATAATTTCTGGCAAACAGTTACATCTTTCAGATAGGTTCCTTTGCACCCTAGTGACTGCAAAATGAAGTGAATTGGCAGCAGCTTGAGTGGTACTCAATCAAAGAAACACACAGTCCCCCATACAACTAATTATGTCTGCAAGCAGACAGCTCTTAAAGAGACAGTACCAGAGGTTCTAAAACACTCACTGATAAATGGCTTAAATGCCAAACACCATTCAGGCTTGGAGCATTCAAGCAAGTTCAAGTCTTTTGGGAACCCCCATTTGCAGGGGGTTACAAAAGCAACTGAACAAAAGAGTAAACAGGGAGGAGAGGAGGCACTGTGGGTCACCCTGGAGACTGGAGAGGGCACCACAATCTGCACAGGGTTGTGACAGACCCCATGTCAGGGGAGGGAATGGACAAGGATATGATAGAAGGCATTCTTAGAATGGCAGAGAAAGGGAGATACTATTGATGGGAGACCTGAATATGCCAGATGTTAACTGGACCACATTTGTTGCAGCCACATCCAAGAGCAGGGCCATTCTTGATGCCCTACAGGTGGCAGCCTCAGACAGCTAGTTTTGGAACCCACTGTGAGGGAGCAATCTTAGACCTCATACTCTCAAACGGGGCAGTGAGAGGATCTCAGATCTAGAAGTGGGTTGCCATCTGGGAACAAGTGACCATCAAAACAGTGTGGTCCACGTTAAACTCAGCTACAGAGTCAAGCCATACAAAAGTTAGGATACTGGACTTAAGGAGGGCTGACTTTGGCAAGATGGAGAGTGCCTCGGAAAAGGACTAGCAAACAGGCTAGAAGGAGGTGTGGAGCAACAATGGGGATTCATCAAACTGCCATCACAGAGGCAACAAGCCTTTGTGTGAAGCAAATAAACAAATCAAAATGAAAGAAAAAGCCACTATGGTTCTCAAAAGAGGTGGCTGTGAAAGTCAGGAAGAAAAGATTGCATTCGGAAGTATAAGAAACACAGAAGGAGCAGGACAGAGCTGTACCAGTTAAGGCAGAAGGAAGCAGGAGGGAAGTCAGAATAGCAAAGGCCCAAACTAAGGAAAAGATAGCCAACTCAGTTAAGAAGGGGATAAAACCTTTATAGGTACATCAGCGAGCGAGAAAGACAAAGGGAGGGATAGTGAGGCTCAATAGAATGAATGGTGGGTGGGCAGAGGGGACAGTGAAAAGCAGGGATACTGAATGAATATTTCTGCTCAGTATTCACAAAGAGGAGGGGGAGTGCCTAATCCAATTAACAGAAGCACTCTTGATAGGGGATTGATCCCAGTCCTTTCACAGAAGAAAGGGTTCTGCAAGAACTCCTAAAATTGAAGGTGGACAAAGCAATGGGGCCTGATGGAATTCACCCAGAATTCTACAAGAATTAAGAGGGGAACTAGTGAAACCACTGGTTACTCTTTTAATAAATCATGGGAGGATGGTGTGGTACCCGAGGACTGGAGGAAGGCGGATGTGATTCCCTTCACAAAGTGGGACCAAGACAGAGGCAGGAAACTACAGACCTGTCAGTTTGACCTCTGTGGTAGGGAAAGTGATGGAGTCACTTCTGAAGGAAAGAATAGTTGAGTACCTAGAGGCCAGTGGGGCACAGGACCCAAGGCAGCATGGGTTCACAGTGGGAAGGTCATGTCAGGCCAGATCTAATAGATTTCTTTGACTGGGTGACCAAAGTAGTAGACCAGGGAGGGCTGTGGACATGGCCTACCTAGACTTTGCAAGGCATTTGACATAGTCCACACAAAGATTAATAGTCAAATTAACCAGCCTGGGAGTGGGTCCCAGGGTGGTAGCCTGTAAAACATTGGCTAGACAACAGGACACAGACGGTAATTGTAAATGGAGTCCACTCTGAAGAAAAAAGGGTTACTAGTGGGATACCGAGGGTTCAGTATTGGGTCCAGTCCTTTTAATGTCTTCATAAGTGACATTGCAGAGGACTGGAAGGAAAAGATGCCTCTTTGCTGATGACACAAAGATCTGCAACAGGGTTGATACACAAGGAGGCATGGAAAGGATGAGAAGGGACTTGGCAAGGTTGGAGTAATGGTCAGAAGTATGACAGCTAGGATTCAATGCAAAGTTAAAATAATGCACCTGGGAAACAAGAACCCAGGGAAGAATACACAATGGGGGTAGTAACAACAACAAAAAGGAAAGGGACCTGGGGTAATCATATCAGATGACCTTAAGGTTAGCAAGCAATGTGTGAGAAGGCAGTAGGGAGGGCTGGGGTATACTGGGATGCATAGGAGAGGCATCAGCAGCAGAAAACAGGAAGTTGTTATCCTCTGTACAGACAGTTGGTGAGACCCCATCTGAGTACTGCATCCAGTTCTGGAGACCCCATCTCCACAAGGACATAGACAGGATAGAGGCAGTCCAGAGGAGGGCAACTAAAATGGTGCAGGGTCTGCAAGAGAAGCCATATGAGGAGAGACTAAAGGAGCTTAATATGTATACCCTTGAGGAAAGAAGGAGAGGGGGGACATGATAGAAACTTTAAGTACCTCAGTGGAATCAACAAAGTCCAAGAGGGTAGCATCTTTCAGAAAAGAGATGTGCAAGAACAAGGGATACAATTTAAAGATGGGGGCGGTTCAGGGGCTATGTGAGGAAGTATTATTTCACAGAGAGGGTAGTGGATGCATTGAACAGCATTCCTGAGGAGGTTGTGGGGTCTAAAACTGTGGGAGAATTCAAGAATGCATGGGACAGACATAAGGCAATTCTTGTGGGGGGTTGAAGAAATAGGCTGTTGGTTAACTAGGATCTGCAGCCTATCTTGTAAATAAGGAAATGGGCAGACTAGATGGGCCAAGCGTCCTATTCTGCTGTCAAAGTCTATGTTTCTATGTTTCTATAACAGCACATACACATGAACAAGCACAATTCCTACATAGGCTCCTCTGCGCAAGTAGCAATTGCAGACTGGAGCCAAACAAAGCACTGTCTGGCTGGTCGCAAACCCCAAATCACTCGGACCCAGCACAGACCATTTACTTAACACAGATTAGCTATTCTCTTAAAGGTACAGGCACGAAGGCTCAGCATGGCACTCTCACGCAAAACACAGAATCACACTGGCATGGGACACCGCCTGACAGTGGCCATTAAGGTGCCCAGGAAGACATTAAAGTCAACCCCAGATTTGTAGGGGGTTACATATGCTTAACAGAGTCTTCACTGACCGAGGAAGCTGTGGATCTATTTGAAGCAAGGAAGTACAGTTACGAGGAACTTACCAATAGTAGATCTTCGAGAGGTTCCTTCAGTAGGTCATCACATATAGGACTGGCACCACCTGTTGTCAGGCCACACGGCAGACTTTTCTAGCAATACTTGATGGGACCGCCACTAACGCCACGTGACTGACGCCAGCGTGACTGTATATAGTGGGCGGTCCCCACAACCGCCTCCAGTTCTCCTGCAGAGCCAGGAAGAGGCCTTACAGCAGGAGCAAACAGGATTTGGAGTCCCTGTAAAACATAAATGAGGGAAGGGAGGAGGAAATATGACTACTGAAGGAACCTCTCGAAGATCTACTGTTACTGTAAGTTCCTTCATAACTGTACTGTTTTACTTGAGAGGGTTCCTTCAGTAGGTCATCACATATAGGACAGAGTCTCAAGCAGTCCTCCAAGGAGAGACTGAGAGAAACTAGGGAGGAGGAAAACTAACTCCAATGGAAAAAACTGATGTCCAAAAAGGACCCAGTCTAGGACAGAAGGCCCTGCAGGATGGCTAGGCCAAAGCCAGCCTCCGCCTGAAGCAATGTCCAGACTACAATGTTTGGTAAGGGTATGGACAGAACTCCAAGTGGTGGCGGCACAAATGTCAGCCATAAACGCTCCATAGGAAGACCGAGGAGGCAGCCATGCCCCTAGTAGAGTGACTCTGATGGAACCGGGAGGGTTTCTCATACTTTAGTAACAGTATCGAATGCAGTTGCCTAACCATTTGGAGAGGCCCTGTTAGAAACCGTTTGCCCTTTGATCTTGGGGCAAAAGAGACAAACAACTGGTCGCAAGAGCGAAACTCTTGGTCTGGTGGGTATAACACCAGAGAATCCGGATGGACATCCATCATGTGAAGGAGTGCCTCACCTCTGTTAGAGGGGACAGGTAATACACCAGAAGTTTACTGATTGGTTCAGCGTGGCTTCAACACCACCTTGGGAGAAACCTTGGATGAGTTCTGAGTACCACCCAGTCCGATGGAAAATCAAGTATGGCTCCTTGCAGACTAGAGTGGCGCCAAATCCTTTGGGCTGATGTGATGGCCACAAGAAAAGCACCTTCCATGACAGGAAGCAGAAATCACAGCTCATAGCTGGCTCGAAAGGAGGAAGGGTGAGCTTTTCCAGGACGAAGTTCAAATCCCAAGGTGGAGTTGGGCTGCAGATGGGGGTTTCAGATGGAGAATCCCTTTCAGAAAGGTTTTGAGACTTCAAGCTGAGCCATGGGTTTACCATCCACTAGCTCATGGTATGCTGAGATACCTGAGATATGGATCTTTAAGGAAGAGTAAGACAGACCGAGTCTGACAAGTGAAGGAGGTATTCCATGACTTGCGGGCGAGCAAGAAAGGGTTCCAGCCCTTAGCGGTCCCCTAAATGGAAAACTGCTTCCACTTCATGGCGTGGGTAGAAGGTTTTCTGGCCTCAATGAGGACTTGAGCAACCCTGGAGAAAACCCCAAACGGAAATTGCTATGTCTGCAGGAGCCATGCATGGAGATGCAGGGTCCTGAGCCCCAGGTGCACCAGTCGACCTTGATCCTGGGTCAGGAGGTCATGAGTCACTGGAAGTGGAACCGATGGTTCCCGGGAAAGCTGTTGTAGCAGCAGGAACCAGATCTGTCTCAGCCAGACAGGAGAAATGAGGATCATCTTTGCCCTCTCCGCCTGAAGCTTGAGAGAACCCTCTGCAGAATTGGAAATGGAGGAAAGCATACAAAATTTCCCTGACCAGGATAGAGACAATGCGTCATCCAAAAAGCACCTTGCTCTGGAGCAGCGAGCAAAATTTGGGAAGTTTTGCGTTGGATTGGGAGGCGAAGAGAGGTTGATTTCTGGATGCCCTCAACTTTGGAGGATGGATTCCACCGCTTCCTGATGCAGTTACCACTGTGGAGCTAGGGTCCAGATCTGCTTAGACTGTCCTCCAGGACGTTGAGAATGCCTGGAATGTACGCCATGAGGGACCAGATGGTGCTGTACTGACCAGTTCCACACCCACGCTGCCTCCCTGCATAGAGGGCACGACCGGGTTCCTCCTTGTTTGTTGACACCAAACTACCAACATATTGTCCATTTGGATTAGCAGTGTTCCCTTTGGAAGGAGGGTTTGAAAGGCATGTAATGCTGCAGGACCACTCAGCTCCAGAACATTTATATGGAGAGAAGATTCCAAGCTGGACCACAGTCCCTGGGCTTGATGTTCCCCGAGGTGAGCACCCCACCCCATATTCGAGGCATCCGTGGCGAGGTTGGCTGCTGGTGCAGGATTCCAAAATGGAAGTCCCAAGGAAGATTGTGAGAATCTGTCCTGCGTAAATCCTTCTGAACTGCTGAGGAGACCAGGACCAGATGGTCCAGGTCGTCCAGGAGCTGATCCCACTGCACCCACAATGACCACTGAGTGGTCCTCATGTGGAGTCTTGCTAGGCGACCGGTAGTGATGGAGGCCACCATCAGGCCCAAGAGGCAAAGGACTTCCCGAGCCGGGATGGTCCTGAGGGAGGCCACTTGGAGGCCTGATGGATCAGCGTCTCCACTCTGTCTGGAGGAAGAAAGGCTCTGCACTGGACCATATCCAGGACTGCCCCAATAAACTGAAGTTTCTGGGCAGGGATAAGGTATGACTTGGGAATGTTGACCATGATCCCAAGTCAGCTGAATAGGTCAGGGTAAAAGAAAAGAAGCTTCCCGCAAAGAATCTGGATGGGGCTGAAATCAGCCAGTCGTCCAGGTAAGGGAAGATCGCAATACCCTATGGAATTTTGGAACTTATCTTGGTGACTAAGGATCAGGATCACAATTTATTGGATACAAAATCAGTGGAATTCACAGCTGTGAGGAACACCTTATTCAGATGCAAATTGGACTTTATCCTTTGACATTCAACAGTATGGCAATACTGTTCTCTTTAAAAGAAAGTTGCTGGAGGAATTTGACACAAAGAAAAGAAACTAAGAATTTAACATATTTAGAGAGGCTGCACTAAAACAATTGTTAAATGAATTGGGCATTATCATTAAGAATGCTGATAAGGGTGGCAATATTGTTTTAATGACCCAGGAAAAATATAAAGGGATGGTTGAGAAATTATTATTTGTTATTAATAACTATAAGAAGTTAAGGAGTGATCCCACCCTGCAATACAGAAAAGAGCTATGTATGTTATTGGATCAGGCAGTACAAAGTGGAAGTATAAATAACAAATTTAAATATCTTTATTGTGACTTTCCTGTAATTCCGACTCTGTATTGCCTGCCAAAAATACATAAAGATTTATTAGACCCCAGGTAGACCAAGTGTATCAGGGTTGGCTCAGTAACTGAGAATTTAAGTGTATTTATCGATCTGTTTCTCCAGCACAGTATGAAATCCCTACCCTCATATTTGAGAGATACAGGCAATACCATACAGACATTTGGATGTCTAAACTGGGAACCAGCATATATGTGGATTTGCATTGATATAGAGGCTTTGTATACTCCTATTTGACATACAGCTGGAGTAAAGGCATCTATATATTTCCTAGAACGTGATCAGAATGAGACAGGAGCACCTGTAGCATTTGTGGTAAAAGCCTTGGAATTTGTACTTAACCACAGCTACTTTGAATTTAACAATGAGTTTTATGCTCAGATTTGTGGTACCACCATGGGGGCCTCAATGGCCCTGTCATCGTACAAAACCGCCCCTCAGAGCCCTCCTACAGTCTTCGAACCACTGTGATTGCCTCTGACCTATCTTACATTTACCGACTGGCATAGACTGCGTCAAGCTTCCCCCTCATATCCCTGCCACTACCTGTGTCCTACTAGTCTAGCTCTGCACATATGTGCCATTTGATCTGTATGTTTGCACTAACTTACCCTAGTTTTCTCTCTCGAGACTCACAAATGCTTCTGTAACTACTGCAACTGTAACTACCTGACTATGTACTGCTGTACTGTTATGAAACCTGTCTTTCTCTGTTTGTAATATTTGTGACATGGAACCTTTGTAAAAGTATTTCCAAATCTCCAATAAAATAAAATATATGCAAATCTCTTTATGGGGCTGTGAGAATAGTTATATCTCTTGAACCAAAATGTAAATCCTTACTTTCAATGTATCACCAGATGGGGAGATATATTGATTGTTTGTGCACATGATCAGGAAATCTAGAAGAAGCTAGAGATTTTATAGATTGGATAAATACCAATACACTGAATCTTAAATTCACTTCAACAATACATAAAACATCAATGAATTTTCTGGATATTACATTATTTTGGGAATGAAGTGACAGGTAAAAGAAATACCAAAGGCTTTAAGAAACAAATATCTATTAATTCTCTGTTGAGAAATGACAGCTGTCACCAATACAAACTTAAAAATCAATTCTGTATGGGCAGTTGGTAAGAATCCGAAGAAATTGCACCAAAGATTCGGATTTTAATGAACAGGCAGGAGAATTATTTAAAAAGTTCAAGGAAAGGGGTACACAACTGAAGTATTAAATGAAGCTCTAAGAAGGTACAGCATAAGAAACAGGCAGATTTCTTAAATTGTAAAATCAAAACAGTTATGTCTGATGTAAATACTGCTCAATTAATTGTTCATTAGAACATAATAGAATATCAGTACAGATAGGAAATGGTGTGTGGAAATGTTGGGATATCTTGAAAGGAGATCAAAAATTGAAAAAGAAATATTACGGAAACACCAAAGAGTCACCTTCAGAAGGATGGCAAACTTAAAAGAGAAGCTGATTAGAAGCCAATTTTATAGGAAGAGAAATCTATCAGAACATGGTTACCAAGTAAACCCATGGGTACTCATAAATGTAAAAGATGTAATGTGTGCCAATATATGGCAACTGGCAATGAACTTACAATGCCAAATGGCACACAAAATAAGATACAAGACTTCATTTCATGTGCCACAACTTTTCCTGTATATATCCTATGATGTAGTTGCAGTAAACATTATATAGGTAAGACAGTGAGACCATTAAAAGAAAGAATGCAAGAACATGTATGGTCAATTCTAAACAAGAAATTGGATACACCTGTGGGAAGACATTTCTTTTATGAACATCAATCTGATCCTGCTAGTTTCAGATTTATGGGTCTAGAATAAGTTAAATGCCCCAGAGGGCAGATAGACCAACTTGCTATTACCAAAAGAGAGTTCTTGGATTTTAGAGCTGAAACAGTGAATCCCATGTGACTGAATGAGAGATGGGACTTAAAACCATTTTGAAAACAGAATGAATTATGATAATCAAGAATTACATACTGGGTGGGATATTCAAAGGGGTTGAGATGGCTAACAGTGGCAACCATACGCAACCCACTGATGCGCCCGGCATGATATTCAAAGAGGATGTTGCGCTCGGCAGATCCCGGATGCGCCAGGTGCACCAGTACGTATGCAGAGCAAGTGCGGGGTGCCCATGCATATTCCGCATCCTGATATTCAGCCTGGAATATGCGGTGCACATGCTGATGCAACCCTACTTGCGCTGCACACTGGTGCTCAAGTTGAGCCCAAGGAAATAGGAACAGGGCTGGCCACCCAGAGGTGAGCTGCCATACTGCAGGGTGCAAAACGGCAGCACCAGCTGTGGGTGGCCACCGAGCCCGGGGCCAGGGTCTGTCGCGTCGGCCCCCATGCCTGGTCGCAGGCATGTGTGCATTTACAAACATGGCCATAAATCCTGGTGGTCCAGTGGACCACTTGCAGCCCGATCAAGGGCATCAGTATATTTAAATTCACCTAACACATTCCCTGGTGGTCCAGTGGACCGCCTGCAGCCCGACTCGAGCACTAAGTATATTTAAAATCACCTAACACATTCCCTGGTGTGGTCCAGTGGACCGCTTGCAGCCCAAACGCGGGCATAAGTATATTTAAAATCACCTAACACATTCCTTTGTAGTCCAGTGGACGCTTCCAGCCCGATCTCGGCATAGGTATATTAAAATCAGTTTACCTTATCCCTGGTGGTTCAGCGGTACCCCCTCCCCACTGGGCCGCCACCCCACTCATCCCCAGTCAGTGGCGGCGGCAGCTCCCACCCGCAGCCACCACAGGCCACCCGCTGACTGACTGTACATTAGGCTGCACACCCATTGTCCACAGCGTGGCCAATGGGCATGCTGACCATATCGTATTACACAGTCCAGATGTGTATGCCCGCGATGGGGCTGCAAACGGTCCACTGGACCACACCAGGAATGTGTTAGGTGATTTTAATTATGCTTATGCCCACGATCGGGCATTGGGGCACGTTGTCGCTGCTGGGGTAGGGGGCGCCGGTCCCCGACGGCTGCAGCCTGGCAGGGCACCAGGCGCAAGTTTAGACGGGTGGCCTGCATGCAAATGGGACCATAATGACATGCTAATGGCCCCAGCGCCTTGCATGCATTATGGCACCATTTGCATAGCCACCGCTGAATTTAGCGGCACTTGCGCCAAGCTAGCAACCGCACTTGCGCTGGCGCATCCCCTGCTCCACTCTTTTCCACCTGTGCTGGTGCAGTGCCACTGCACCTTGCGGAGGAAGCCAGGTTGCAATATTCAGTGGTGCTGAGCCATGGTGCAGCCCGCTGAATATTGCCCAGTCCACCCCTGGCGCAGCCCAGTTGTGCTGGCCCTGCTTGCGCCGCTACCAGGCATTTCTGAATATCCCACCCACTATAGTTTTTATATACATATTGTGCTTTTTCATGTATTATACTGTATTATAGAACTTATGTGTTTATTTTTGTTTCAGGTACCTATCTAAACTTTCCAGTACAGATGGCCTGCATGTGCACAAGCATCATGTTCCGATAACTAAAGGTCCTGGAGAGACCAGACAGATAAACTAAATTCCTTCTTTTCTCCTGCTTTCATAACACTATTTTGAAATGTTGTAGTTAGTAACAACTTGAAACATCTATGAAATACCTATGGATGATAAATGTTACCTTTTAGAGGCTCTAATTTACTTTATAAATGAATGTTGATATTAGTGTATCCCTATACTGAAGAACCTATTGATACATTATTAAAAATTGAATTAATAAGTACTGTAGCCACTGATAAAAGTAAACAAAACATTGTTCCCTATAATTTTAGCACCATTCTGACTAAATTGAGATATTTTGTGTTTATTTCTGTTTATTAGTTTTTTTGCTTTGGTATGATGATATGAAGTATAAAATGTGTGCATATAAGAACACTAGAATACATAGGTATGTTTTGTAATGATTTATTTTAATTAATAGGTGATTGGCTAGTTTCTAGTGTGATGTCACAAGTTTTTGTATTTAAATGTGCATTAGTAACCAGGATGTACAAGCAGCCCCCTTAGAAGGCATTAAGCTGAGCGCTAGGGGCTCTCACAAGGTGGTAATTAAATACAGCAACAGTTGTTTAAATTCATTGTTTGGTGGCTGTTTTGTTCTGTGAAGTGCTACAAATCCTCATATTGTTCACTGATTTATTTGTGGCTGCTTGTTAGCACCCCCAGCACATTGAGCACAGCCTGAGCTTTCTTTGATTTTGTTTAAAGAAAGAGCCT
This sequence comes from Neoceratodus forsteri, assembly GCA_016271365.2. Lineage (NCBI taxonomy): Eukaryota > Metazoa > Chordata > Ceratodontiformes > Ceratodontidae > Neoceratodus > Neoceratodus forsteri. The sequence goes on along the minus strand of CM057456.1, from coordinate 1,559,042,835 downwards.
CAGCAAAAGAATCTCCTGGACAGGGCTGAAATCAGCCAGTCATCCAGGTAAGGGAAGACCGCAATACCCTGCAGTGCAGGAATGCTGGGCGACCACTGCCAGGCACTTGGTAAAACCCATGGTGCCAAAAACAGGCCAAAGGGGCGCCGGAACTGAAAGTGTTCCCCTTGGAAACAAAATTGCAGGAATCGCGGTGGCTGGGGAAAATGGGAATGTGCAGGTAAGCATCCTGCATATCCAGGGCACAGAGCAAATGGTTCTCCATGACTAGAGGAGGAGGCCCTGAGCATCAGCATTCAAATTTTTGTACTCGACAAACTGATTGAGCTGACTTAGATCAAGTATGGGTCTGAAGTCCCCAGTCTTTTTTGGAACCAGGAAAAATGGGAGTAAATCCTTTCCCTTTGCCCTAAGGGCGTGCTCAATTGCTTCCTTGAGGAATTTACCTCCTCATGACGAGAAGGGCCTGGTCCCAAGAGTACGAGGACTTCTGCAGAGGAGTTTCTGGGGGACCTCCAGAAGCTCTATGGTGTGTCCGATGGACACTAGTTGCAGGACCCACTCGTCGGAGGTGATCGGCCTCCACTCCTGCAAGTGGTGAGCGACTCTCCCCCCACCTGCTCCCTTGTCGAGAGGCTGAGGAGGCAGTGGGGCCAGGAGTCAGAAAGTGGCGGGATGTTCAGGAGGAGCTCCTGTATGTCATTGATTTTGAAGGCAAATGGGTGGCTGTACCGTGGCCTACGCTTCCCTTGGCAGCCTTGGAGCGTTCTTTCACTGCCTCAGGTCCTTTGCTGCTGGGAGTCCGATCAATGCCGACCTAACAGACCTAAGGCAACTCCCTGTCCTGTAGGTTTGTTATGATATCCTTAGTGTCCCCACCAAAAGGCCGAGCCCCTAAAGGGGCGTCCTGAACTGCTGACTGGACCTGTTGGTGAGTCTGGAGAAGCGGCCAAGAGTGTTGTCTAAGCAACGGCAGTTGCCGAGATACGAGCCATGGAATCGACAGAATCGTAAGTGGCATGTAAAGCATGCCTGCAGGAAATCTTGGAGAGGTGGAGATCATTGGCAATTCCTCCTTCAAAGTCGAGGATCCATGGACTGGACCTTCACCTCAAGCCTGGCCATAGTCGCCTTTTGATGGGACACCATATGGGCCACGTAACTGAGGACTGGAGGGCACACATGGCGATGAGTATATTTTTTCCTGAACTGGTCCATCTGCCTCGACTGTTTGTCCAGAGGAGTAGTGCTCATGTGCTTGGGCGCTGAAGAGTGATCATGAGCCACAGAGATGACTACTGAAGTCAGCCTTGGGATGAGTCTAAGAAGGAGGCATCCTCGGCACTGCCAGAGCCTGTCCCCGCCTGGGGACAGCCGGACTGAATGAGGCATCTGCCAGATGGTTGTGGTGAGGTCCTAATGAGGTGCCATCCATGGAGGAATCGGGATAGGAATCAGAGACTCTAAGTCTAGGTGTTCCATGAGTATCTGCCTCATAGGATCCTGTTCCTCCAACTCCCAGTCAAAGTTATCTTTCAAGGCCTTCAAGAGGTCCGAGAAGGAAAGGTCCTCCAGTAGAGACTTTGGCGAGGCCTTACCTTTCGGTTCCTCGGGTTCTCCATGATCCTCCTCCTCGGAATCCTCCTCCCTCTATGCTGTCATCATCATTGTCCGCCTCCTCGACAGGATGGCATCTGTAGTCTGGAAGGGAAATGTCCTGCCGAGTCTTTCCCGAGATGTGGACCGTGGTCAGAGACGAACTGTTCGGGAAGGGACCTAGGAAGCTGTGGTTGTGGGAACCTAGTCTCCAGGTTCGAGACCAGCTCTGACCTAGCCCCCTGCCACCAAGACTGCACCAAAGTCTTGAAACCGGGGCAACCAGAGGAGGGAGGTGGAGTCAGCTGAGGGGAGGAGGAGGAGGAGGAGGAGGGATGACGTGGTGGTGATAGTAGCCCTGGAGTCCCATATAGTGGGAATGGGGTTAAATCCAGGATAGAACTGTCCCAGATGACTCCAGTCCAGTGGGACCCCAGGTAGTGATCCCCAAATACCCAGTGGGTAATGTGGGACAGTTAGGGTCTGATATAGATCCCAGTCATCTGATCTGGCATCGGGAACCGCACGCTGAACCCGCCGCTGTGTATACAGGTGGAGAGTCCGCATCGGGACAGCCCACGCCAGTGGAACCAACGCTGAACAGGCGCGCCACCTGATCCAGCACCGGAAGGGATCCAGCATTGGAGGGCCGTGTCGGAACTGGACGAAGGGGCACTGGCATCAGGACCGGATCCAGCGTTGGGGCGAAAGGCAAGGTCGGTCGGCCGGTCCCGCTGAGGGACTGTCGTTGGGATCACCGCATCAGAGGAGGCACCGGAAGCCCACCGAAGGCGGAGGAGGGCCTTCACTGTAAGGCCAGAAGGCCAGGAGGAGCCTCCTCTCCTGGACCCCAGGAGGAGAGCATAGAGAGGACCCCAAGACATCTAAAGGGTTGATGGGTTCTCCGCTGGCATCACCAGATCGCCCGCCGGGAACTGGAGGGCACAGACCAAGGAGGAGGGAGAGGGGCTTTCCTCTGGTCCCGCCAGATGTCGGGTGAGGTGCCGTTAGGCCCCGACCAGGAACCGAGCATCTGCAGTCATCAGGGATGGTCGACTTAGTGGGCGGTCGGGCGGTCAGGGAGGAGCCCTCGGGTCGACTTATCTACTCGAGCTGGGCGATCACCCAGCCAGGAATGACTTGCCGGCAGTCGCGCTGTCCCGAGGAGCCGGGGCCGACTTATCTGCCGAGGCAGCGAGGTCGGCCAGAGGGGCTACGCCAACTTATCCGCCAGAGTTTTGTCCGATTTACCATCCAGTTTTCGCGGCAGCTGGGGCTTGCTCATCAAGGGCCTGGCGTCATTCGCGGAGCGAGCCCGCCCCTAGATTTCATCTTGTGTTTTTAGAAGGAGAAGATTTTTCTGACTAATCCTGGAGATGATCCATTCTTCTCTAAGGAAGTCAGACAGGCTTTTAGCAAATGGGCCTCCAAAGCCTGCTGCCTCCTCTTTAGTGGCCTGGCTAAAGGACTGACACTCAGGGCAGGAGAAGACTGGATGGTCAGGGCCTAAACAGAGGATGCACTTGGAGTGACCGTCTTTGTGTGTGATCTCGTGCACACAAGATGAGCACTTCTTCTTAGAGAAGACATTAACGAAGAACATGAAATTTGAGAAAAAGCAGCGAGGATAAACAATACTTTCACGATCTATCGCTAACCGGAAGTCTGCAATGCGACTGACACGCAGGCGACGGCAGGAAAGAACTGGAGGGCGAGCGGCGGACCACCCATTATATACAGTCATGCTGATGTCAGTCATGTAATGTTGCGGCAGTCCCCATCAGGTATTGCTAGAAAGGTCTGCCATGTGGCCTCAAGTCAGGTGGCACCAGTCCCACATGTGATGACCTACTGAAGGAACCCTCAAGTAAGATCCTCTTCTTCCTCATCAGGAAGACTGAGGTCTGGGTGATATTCCTCCTCAACGCCAACCTCTTCTAAATCTAGGTCTGATGTTGGAGGTGCCAACGATGGCCAGCAGGGAGGCTCCCATGGCCAACAAGGAGAAGGAGTCAACAATGATGATGCCGCTGACAGCAGTGGCAATGTGGGCATAATGCACCCAACAGGAACAATCACCAAGGTAAATTTAGAATCCGACTGAAATCAATGGTTGTCAAAACTGTGTCGACAGCGCTGGGGTTGATAGTGCAGGAGTGACAACCCTCCAAATGGCCCTGTGAGCCAGAAGAGCCTGTTGTCTGAGAGGGAAGGGTCAGGTCTCAAGGAAGGGCTGCCGACAATGGGTCCATCATTGCTGAAGAAGGGGCCAATGACCTGCAGGTCAACACCCAGCTGCACTGAAAGTCAGGCTGCACTGTCGATGTGGGTCTGGTAGGCAATGAGACCTGGACAGCAACTTTTGAGCTAGTGCAGCTGCAGCTGACAAGGAACCTCCGGACGAAAGAGAAAGGAGCAAAGTGCCACAGCTGAGGGAAGTGGTCCCAATCTCTGTCTTTCTTATGACTTTTCCCCAAAGACTTGTCTCGGGCCTTAGCCTTGAAACTTGACGTCCCTGCTGGCAACTAAGTGGCTGGGGCACGGAGGACCTCTGCCTGCAACTGGCTGCCTGTTGTTTCATCAGAACATTTTAAGCGTCTTTTTCGTTGCCTGATTAAACTTCTGGCAGTGCTCACAGGAGACATCGTGGTCAGGCCCAAGACAGCAGACTCGGACAGTGTGTTGGTCTGTGGAGGCAATCTTCTTTCCACAGAGACAGCAATGGAAGAGAGATGAAGAAGGATTAACTCTCAGCATAAAGAAAATAAAAGAATCTCTTTTGTTTTGGTCCGAGCCCCCAATACTCCATTCGAGGTCAGATCTGCCCTGCCTGTTGTCCCATCATACCCAGGCTTGCCCTGGGCGAGCCGCCAGGAGGGCTCCCCGCCAGTGGATAGTGTGAGGCAAGCCCTGGCTTACCCCAGGTCAGGGCCACGGGAGCAGGATCCCGTGGAGATGTCAGCAGGGTGGAGCATCATGCCGGGGCCAACTTTTTGTATGCTCGCTGGATCCCTGGGACAGAGACATGCAATGACATCCAGCATCCACCCTGTCCTCCTAAAGCGATGGCACCAGCTGCAGTGGACCCCCACCTCCGCCAGGGGTCCATAAAAAGCACGGACACACTTTCCTGCTCCTTGGAGAAGGAAAGCAGTACCAAGGACACTTGATCCCCCCAATGGACCTCCAACTCCAGGTCCATTCCCAAACCCAGGTCGTCAGTATCATAGCGGAAATCAACCACTGTGTCGGTGGTCGCTAAGAATCACTTTTTAAAAATCTAGATTCCAAAATCATTAAGTACTATATATGAAAAGCCATAGGTGAAATGGTGCAAAACTGTGTCGGAGCTTCTACAGAGACATGTGCAAACAAGTCGATGGAGGGAAAGAACTGAGTAGGAAGCAAGGCCCCTCACACCTTTTTATAGGGCTGGTGACATCGCAGACAGTGCTGGCATGGGCAGCCCCATTTGTACTGCTGAAAATCTTCCATGAGGATCCTGCTTCACCGATGGTGAAGTTCCTACGTGTGACTTGACTGGAGATACCCCCAAGATCAGGGAATAGACATGATTTTGAAGGTATTTAAACAGGTCTTGAGGAGCAGTTAGAGCATGAAGCTTGGGTTTCAGACTGTGTCCTTCCTGTGGCACTCAGGAGGATCACAAACACAGAAGAAAGGGAACAAGTTGAATTCTGACAAGGGCTCGGTGCCTCCAGTCGGGAAGAGGCCAGGAACCGTAGGACCCAGACCCGAATGGGGGCTTGCAGTCCACCCTCATCAGGTTATCCTGCAAGGACAGCGGCATTGAATGGCGGGGGGTGCCGCAAGAGCCATAGCCATATGACCTCCCAGGAGCTACATCAGCCATTCAGGTCCACACCAGGGTGGCCAAGGAATGAGGCAGGTGTGTGGGATGCCTGAAGACCCAAGAAGCTGCATATCTCTCCCAACTGAGCACAAAGCTCAAAAGGTGTGTTAAAACAATACATGCATAGGTGCGGCCATTTCCTTCAAGACCTGTGTTTGTATAGTTGTCACGGAAAGGGCTGTGGGGGCACCAGGCAAATGCATATCACCATGAATGAACTAATTGAGACTGGCTCTGCTTTAAGCAGGAGCATAAGGTGCCAAAGGGCCTCTCACACAATCTACAAAGGCAAACAAAACCCACAGAAGACAAAGACACGTTTTGTCCTTTTCAGAGCTTATCAGTGTGCCTGGTCTGTAACAGCCCACAGAAAGGATGAACCCAAAGGTCCTGGGCAGAAGCAGGGCAGAGGGAGTACAGTGGTGTGGTTCATGCTTCCTCTGGAGATTTGCATATATTTCTCATGATGGTCTGCATTATTGGGGTATAATTTTAGTGAGAGAATAGACTGACCAAGTTTGTGCAGTAATACAAGTTACCCTGAATGTGGCTTATAACTTTCATCCACCAAGTTCTTTTTTTTTTTTTACTTGAAAGATTGTATTTAACATTTGGGACACTTACAGCTGTTCAGTAATGTATAGTTTGACAGACACATCTGATACATACAGAAAAAATAAAAGAGGAATTAATTTACATTTAAAGAGGCTTCTTCTAAAATCTAGGCCAGGTCATCTATGAAGTCCACCATCTAACTAATCATCACATGCTACTGAAAATCTTTAAAACAAGGATTTTTAAAAGTGTATTTATTTATTTATGTATTGGAATTACAACCCTTTGAGTCATAGAATCATTTCCAAAGGCTCCTCGTCAGTTACATAGTATGGAACATTAAAGCAGGTACAGAGTGGACATTTAAACAGATATCCCACAGCGGAGACTTAGGGTGATGTGTAATTTATAGGCAGTCCACTGAGTTATTAATAATACATTAAAATAAAGAAAGACACAGCAAAGCAGGATTAAAAGAAATAAAGTTAAATTAACACTTCTTGGCGTCCTCTTCTTTGTGTGTCCTTTTTAACTTTTGGTTACTTAGATGCATAACTCTTAAACAAAGTTGATATATCACTGTATGCAATTTGATCAGAAGTGAATTAAACTTATATAATTGTTGTGAACAGACATTTTATAACCTAAAAGTGATATTGTGCTGATGCTAAGCCCTTCCATCAATCCCTGAATGGTTATAGGAAACTCAAATCCCTCTCCCCCATAAGGTTCTGATTAATCTAACTGGCGCAATCTCCACTATGGTGCATCTCCTCTCAGCTTTATTCAAGCTTGAAGTAACTGGTCTAATACTGGGGTACCTCCTGTCCTCTGTGGTAAAAAGGGTAGTCATCTGGAGTTAAATTTCTCCGTAGATTGTCGAATTGGGCCTGTGGTGGCCTCTATATTTCTAATTAAATGAATGTTGTTATATCAATTGGTTATGGAAGGGGATGCCGGATAGCCAGTGCTTTATGATGACCTGAAGGCAGCTGCTATTAAAACGTAAAATAAATACTTCCCTGTTTGGGAGATCATCCCTCTGGCAGCAGCCCCAAGACCAAGTTCTCAAATTCCAACAAAGATTCCAGGTTCAGTATAGATGCAACTACCCTTGCCACTTCCCCAAGAAGAGACAGATCACAGAGAAATCCCAAAATATGTGATAGTGGGAACCTTTCAATTTCTCCAGCATTTATTCGAGAGGTGGGTCCTGAGGTAATGCTGGAGTTCTAAACAATATGATCGAGACTTTCCAACGAACTCCCACCATGCTGGGAGTTGGCTGTTTTGTAGACCTCCCATCAAATCCGCCCGCCATTTATCCTCTGGAATCTCCACTCCCAGCTCAGTATACCAACAATCCTCTATTCGTTGAATAGCTAATAGCATGCCCCTGTCCTCCTTGTAGGACTCAATGCATCTGTGATACATAGTTCCTGGTACCTCTCAGATAACTTTTCTGATGTGTTAGTAAAATGAGGTGGATGGTTCCAGGGACAATGCTGTAAGACCTGTAATCATTTTCACATAATAAGAACATTGGCAGTATCGAACAAAATCTGTGTTAGGTAAGTTGAATTCATGCTGCAGCGGAAGAAAGGTTTTTATTTGGTCCACTGCCAGTAACTGATATAGGTATGTTAGGCCCAGGAAGGCCCATCTGGAAGAGCAGGGATCTCCTGAAGGTACTGAGAAGTCTGCAAGAAGGATAAATACAGGTTACTCACCTGTAACAGAAGTTCTAGGAATGGTATATGTTGTTCATCCACGCTGTCTGGCAGGTATCCTTGCTGCTTTAAATCTTGCCGGAAGGTCTTCAAGCTGGCTCCTCCACCCACCGGGTGGTAAAACTCTCAACTCCGCCCGTGGCCCAGATCTGGCCCGCTGGAAGCTCAGGTTGTGCGTCCCGAAGCGCGGGGGAGGTCGGGAGATGTGTGGATGAACAACATATACCATTCTTAGAACCTCCGTTACAGGTGAGTAACCTGTATTTCTAGGACATGGATTTGTTGTTCATCCACACTGTCTGGCAGACTCCTAGCAGTTCTCTGGGGAGGGAAGGCGCACACCCCTACTTAGGAATAGAGACTGGAGAACCAAGGCCCCAAAACCAGCATCCCAGCGTGACTCAAGGTCGATGTGGTAATGGGTGATGAAGGTGTGCTGACTTCCAGGTAGCAGCCCTGCAGATTTCCTGGATAGGGACGCCCCTGGAAGCAGCCACCGATGCAGCAGTACATGGGTAGAATGAGCTCTTATCCCTCTGGGAGGCTCCATGCCCGCCAACTTATAGCAGAGATCTATGCAGGAGGTGACCCACCTGCATATCGTCCGCTTGGCTGCAGGTCTGCCAGGTGCGGGCTTCCAGCGTAGGTGACAAACAGCTGGCCAACCCTCTCTCGATTTCAGCTGCTGCGCCCTTATAGTAAGCGAGCCTTCTAGGGTCCAGAGTATGGAGCCTATATTCGCCTCCGAGGTGTGATTGGGGTAGAACACCGCAGAGTCAACACCTGGTTAAGGTGAAACTCCGACACCACCTTCGGAAGGAATTTCGGTGGAAGCGCAGGACAACCTTGTCACTGTGGAAGACCAGGTAAGGAGACTCGATGCAAAGCGCCTGGAGCTCTCCCATCCTTCTGGCTGACGGACAGCCACCAAGAAGGCGGTCTTCCCGACAGGTGAGAGTTTACACCTGTGCATTGGTTCGAATGGCTTGCCCATGAGCTTTGCCAGTACCAGCAGTAGATCCCAAGGAGGTGGAGGTTCTCGCACTGGAGGAAATGTGATCAAGGTCTTTGAAAAGCGTCAGACCACCTCCTCCTGCATCTGACTGCTTCCGCCCGTGCCGGTAAGCAGAGATAGCTGCCAGGTGCACCTCAAGGGTCGCCGACCTAAGCCCTTGCTGAGAAAGGGACCACAGGTAGTCCAATATGCTCGCCAAGGAACAGGAGGAAGGGTCCAGGACCTTGCCCTGGCACCAAATGGAAAATCTCTTCCATTTGAAGGCGTGGCATTTTCTGGTCGACTCTTACGGGACGCCCTTCAACTACGCTGAGGACCTCGCCGGAAAGACCCAAGGCCTGGAACTCTAGCCGCCAGGAACCAGGCCATCAGGTGCAGGGATTGAAGGTCCGATGGAATACCTTCCCTGATTGACTGAGAGTAGGTCCAGGCGAGCTGAAAGCTGCCTCAGGAGCCTGGAGCTGAGGCTGAGGAGATCTGGTACCAGTACTGCGGGCCAGTCTGGGGCTATCAGAATCACCTGCGCCTTGTCCCTCCTTGCTTTGAGAAGCACCTTGTGCATCAAGGGGAACGGGAAAGGCGTAATAGGGCCGGGGCCCACGGCCTCGAGAAGGCATCCCTGCAGTGATCCCTGCTGAGGGCGGGCATGGAACAGCCTCAGCTCTGATTCTCCCTGAGGCAAACAGGTCCACCTGAGGTGTGCCCCAATGGGAGAATAGATCTTGTACTACCTCCGCAGGAGAGACCACTGTGGGACGCAGCCCCTATCCGGATTAGGCATCGGCCAGGGTGTTGGAGGCTCCTGCCACATGAATGGCTAGGAGATCCGCCCAGGCTGTGCATGAGTGACCAGATGCGGAGCTTCCTTGCATAGAAGCATGGAGCGTGCCCACCCTGGCGGTTTAGATAGTACATGGTCGTGGTGTTGTCCGTCTGGACCCGGACCACTTGACCCCAAGAAACGGAGCAAAGGCGGTGAGAGCTAGGCGGACTGCTCGAGCTCCAGCAGGTTGATGTGGCATTGGGACTCCCTCGGGACCAGAGACCGTGGCCGCCGGTGTTCCCCAGATGGGCACCCCAACCCATCAGAGAGGCATTGGTCGATAGAGACACTCGCTCGGGCGGACAAACGGATGCCCTCCTGCAGATGAACTGGAATGGTCCACCACTGGAAAGCGTTCCACATCCCCTGGGTCACCGCCACTAGCTGGTCCAATGGATTGCAGCGTGGGACCACTGGCTGGCCAGCCCCACTGAAGGGGGCGATGTTCCAGTGGGCCAACGACCATGCTGGTACAGGCCGCCATGAACCCAGGAGGTGCAGGAAGTCCCGGCAGGACGCACTGCCCAACCAGAAATGATTGGGCAAAGGAGGAAAGAACCTCGACCCTGTCCGCGGAGCCATGCCCTGGCTCAAGAGAGTCGAGCTCTGCCCCGATGAAAAGAATCACCTGCTTTGGCTTGAGTTCCGACTTGGCCTCATTGATGAGGAGGCCGACCTGAGAGCAACCTGGAGGCCAGATCTCTGATCGCTCCACCTCCCCTGTCTGGAGGGCTGCTATCAGCCAATTGTCAAGTAAGATGAAAACCCGGACCCTCGGCGCCGCGTGAATGCTGTCACCACTGCCATGCATTTGGTGAAGACCCTGGGAGCTGGAGATAGCCAAGGGCATGGCTTGAACTCGAAGGGATCCTCCGCCGAAGCGAAGGAACCTCTGATGTGACGGACGGATAGTGATGAAAGAACGATCCTGCAGGTCCAGAGAGCAGAACCATATACCGTGTTCCGAGATGGTATTATCTGAGCCAGAGTGACCATCCTGAAGGTTTGAGACCTTAGGAACTTGTTTAGGTCGTAGGGTCGAGAATGGGCACCAGCCCCCGTCTGCTTCGGAACCAGGAAGTACCTGGACACGAACCCCGGTTTGAGGGGGTCCGCCACCTCTTATCACCTCCTTCTGGAGGAGAGCAATGTCGGCATTCGGAGCTGACAGCGAGGCTTCAGACCCGAGGCCCCAGTGCGGCGCTCTGAAGGGTGGGGCCTGCTCGAACTCCAGAGGCAGGCCCTTTCCCACCACCTCCAACACCCACTGGTCTGTGGTGATAACGGACCAGGCGGAAAGAAAGTGGCGGAGCCGCTTCCACGGGGCACCTGGGGTGAGGCGACGGGGTTGGGGGCAACACCTCAACCCGTCACTGGGCAGGCTTGGAGGAAGGACCAGCCGAGGACCTCCAGGGCCTTTACCTCCTGCTTCCTGGACCAGGGAGCCGTGGGCTTGGGTTTGGGACACTACAGCCTGCTGGCCCTGACGCTGTCTGGCCGGACGTCTGGGCGCGGGACGGACTAAAGGGCTTGGGTTGCGGGTTCAGGCCTTGTCCCTCTGAGTGGATGAGACCGAGTCCAAAGTGGCATTAGACTTTTCGATCCTCTGGAGGTGGCCTTCACTCCAGGGCCGAAGAAGTCGACCCCAGGAAGGGACATCCCCAATTTGTGTTGGGTATCCGCTGTGAAGGTGGATATCCTCAGCCATGCCCGACGGCGCATAGCCACGCGCCACGACTGACCTGGCGATGAGTCTCCAATGTCCAGAGCAGTCTGAAGTTGCTGCTTGGCCACCGCCTGCCCTGGTCCCGCACCTGCCTAACCCGTGGTCTGCAGGTCAGCCGGGAGATGAGGGACTACCTCGTCACAGGAGCCCAACAGAGCATGGGAGAAATGTGCCATAAGCACGGCCGAGCTGGCCTGCGAAGGCCAAGGCAGGACGCAGCGAGACTTTTCGCCCGGCATAGTCCATTTCTTGGACCCTTGTGGGAGGTTTGTCCACGTCCCTAGTGTTTCCGGCAGCCGAAAACGCTGTCGGTAACTAACCCTCGGCTGAGGGATGTTCGAGAAACAGGACAGGGAACCGGTAGGGACCGCGATATTTCCTGGCCATCCTGGCCAAGGTGCAGGGCAGAAAGCAGGGCGCTGACAGAATCCCAAGGCCAGGCTCACATGGCCTCGGCCACAGAAAGGCCTCAGAATCCCTCGTCCAATATCTCCGTGAGGGATACTTGGCCTCTGGGATATGGGCTCGAGCTGCATCCCGTGGACTCCGAGATGAGCCTGAGCAAACCCAGGAAGGACGAAGGGCTGTCGTCCAGCGACTGACCTCCAGAGGACCCAAGTCCACTCGTCTGGAGAAAGGGAGGACCCGCCGACTCGGAAGAGTCTACAAGAGCTGCCTCGGCCTGAGCCACCTTCCACCTGCCGAGGGCAATCGGGAGTGAGGGTGACCACAGCCTATGGGCAGACCCTGAGCCGACCGAGAGTTCTTGGTCGGAGCCCCAAACAGCGGCTGTGGAGGCGGAGGTTCCACGGAATCGGTGGAGCAGCTGGTTTTGGCTGAACAACCGGCCTGGGAACAGGCTCCTCAGGTAAGACGAGGGTTGTTTCGGCCGCTCCAGTGACAGCCACTTAATGGCCGGGAAGCGGCGATCGGCTTGTTGCCAGCAGGAGGTCCTTCGCATCGTCACTTAATCCACGCCGAAGCCTCCTCATCCGAGGAGAAGATGAGACGAGCGCGGCGCCGCCATCAGAAAGCCGAGACCGACCGCCTATGATGGCGGATCGGCTGACCGCCAAGAAGTCCGGAGACCCAGACCGAGAACCCCGGCCTTCCGAGGATGGTGCGGGAGGGACGGGTGGAACCAGCTCCTCCCTCGGCTTGGAGGGTTCACCGAGGGCTCCGGAACGGAGGCACTGGCAAGCCCGCGGATCCTCAACTCCCACGGGGAGCCGATGAGAGAAGATTTCGGCCGGCGTTCGACAACCCATCAGCGGGTTGAGAAAGATCTCGACTGCGTCGGCAGGAGTCTCGAGTCCAACTGACCTGACGGGGACACTGTGAGACCAGTGGGTCAGTTTAACGATCAACCGGGTTCGATGGCCGACAACTCGGGAGAGGGACCCTTCCGCCTCCCAAGAGCATGACGGAGGGACTTACCTTGTCTTTCTTCTTGGACCGAAGAAGGTCCAGCAGCGCTGGTCCCTCTCCTCTAATGGAGAGGGACAGACAAAGCTCCTTAAAGGAAGCTGTAAGAGGAACCCAGGAGAGCGGGATAAATGCCGTGTCGAGGAAGATGCGCCCGCGCCGCTTCTTCTTCGAGGGCGATCATCTGCTCTAGCTGATCCGCCGAGCCCGCCGGCCGCGGAAACCGCCGACCGGCCTCTTTGACTTCACCGAGGAAAACATTTCAGGCGCCCAGTTGTAAACGGGCAGCACGGCTTCGAGGATGAGGCTGGAGAAGGAAGAGCACAAGTCGCAAGCCCGCGGGTTGTGCTCAAGGCTCTAAACAGTAGACGCACGTGGAGTGCGGATCCGTCCAAACATCTTCTGCCCGCAAGGGCACCTCAAAACCGAGTCGACGGTCCATCGCAGTCAGCGAGGGATAGAAGACCAAGTCTATAATGCAAAAACTTTTAAATTGGAAAACTGAAGAATTAGGAACCAGTCTTATATGCAGAGCGTTAAGGAGGGAACCTGAGCTTCCAGGGTAAGGAAGATCTGGCATCGGGGCGGAGCCGAGATTTTACCACCCGCTGGGTGGGAGAGCCAGCTTGAAGACCTTCCGCAAGATTTAAAAGCGGCAAGGATACCTGCCAGACAGTGTGGATGAACAACATATCCATGTCCCTAGAAAGTACAGTTACATAAGAACTTACCATAAAAGTAGATCTTCAAGAGGAGCTCTTGCAGCAGGTAATACCATTAGGACTAAGGCTGCCAGGTGTTAGGACCCCATGGAAAAATTTTCTAACTAGCAGTCTGTGGCAGGGACAGCCCCGCGCCAGCTCCAGCCCATCAGACGTGGTGTAAAGGGGCGGTCCCCGGCCCCACCTCATTTCTCCCACCAGAGACTGGCTGAAAATATAGATGGAGAACCAAGGAGGATCTCCCATTCCTAAAGAGAAGATGTAATGTGTTGTCCCTGGAGACAGGTGGGTGAAGACATGCTGCAAGAGCTCCTCTCGAAGATCTACTGTTACGGTAAGTTCTTACGTAACTGTTCTATCTTACCAAGGGGTAGCTCTTGCAGCAGGTAATATCATTAGGACTGAGTCCCAATCAATGCCCAAGGGAGGCCCAGCTCGAGAGGGTGAAGGACAAAAAACATTGTGGTAAATGAGAGGAGTCCCTGGAGGACTGCTAGGCTGAAACCTGCTCTCCTTCTGGAAGTAATGTCCAGACTGTGGTGCCACGAGTATGCTCTGAATTTCAGGTAGCGGCCACGGAGGTCCACAGAGAAATATTCCACAGGGAAGTGAAGATGTCGCGACCTCTGTGGTAGAATGACCCCTCACCAGTCCCGGTAAGTGTTTGTTGTGGTGCTGGTAGCAAAAGTGATGCAGTGCACTAGCCACTTAGGATTATTTTGTGACCGGTGCTCCAAGTTTCCTGTGGGCAAAGAGGAGACAAACAACTGATCTGTCTGTCTGTCTGGCGGACCTAGTCCTAGCCAGATAGTAATGCAAAATTCTATGTACATTCACAGTATGTAACAATGCCTCTCTGTTGTTTGAGTATTCTGGGTAGTAAACTGAAGTTGAATGTCCTGGTTCAATGTGAACCCATGACACTACTTTTGGTAAAAAACTTTGAGTTCATATGCAGGGTTACTCTGTCCCTGTGAAAACTAGATAAGGCTCTTTACACATCAGAGCTTGTAGCTTGAAAATCCTCCATGCTGAAGTGATAGCAACTAAAAATAATGCCTTCCAAGACAGAAGGCGGAGCTCACAGTTTGCAGCAGGTTCAAAAGGTGGCAAGGTGAGCTTCTCTAAATGGACAGGATGGTAGCCTGTGATGTGGGTGACTGCAACTGAGCAACTTGCGAAAGGGTGACTCAATGTGGTGCCCATCACAGGGGCTGCAAAGTGAGGGAAGGCGACCGGATTGTGGGGGTGACCTGTAGCAACAGAAAGTCGCTACATGTACATGGGGGTGGGAGCAAGCACGCTCGGTGAGGAGTGGGAGGGAATGTTAGGCGTGGAGCTGCGGCAGGCTGCTGAGCCGGCACCATGGAGTAGCAGGGTTCACTCACGGCTTTGGTGGTTAGGGTGCTAGGTTCAGGTCCAGGCACGGATTCCTTTTGCTGCCTGGCCCGAATTTAATTATGTTTTACATTTTGCCCCCTGACATGCACCCCCTGGAGCTTAGAACCTTTAGTTGGGGCGCGAGGTGGCGGAGGGTGCAGCCTCCCCATAAATACAAAAATGAAGTCCCCAGCACCATTTTCAGGGCTGGGAGTCAGAGCGCTGAAATTGATTTTCACACTTGACTCTCAAGATCCCAGGAAGGTACCGGTCTCTCCTAGGGGTTTTATATGCTAGATACCTCTCAGGAAGGTCTTGAAGATGTCCAGCTGTGCAAGAGTCTTCCCATCTAAAGGCACATGATAAGCTGACAGAGCACAGAGATGCACCTTTATAGATGAGCAGCTGAGACCCAAATCTGACAGGTTGAGAAGATACTCCAGCACAGATTCCACTGGACAACCTAGGGATCCAGAGAATGGAACTGCCCGTAAGCAGAAATGCTTCCATTTCATGGCGTAAGTCACCCTGTTAGAGGGTCTTCTCTCTGCCACAAGTACCTCTGCCACTCTATGATACTCCAAACCTATCCCTGGCTAAGTCCACAGGAGCTAAGCATGCAGGTGCAAGGATTGAGGTTCGGATGGACCAACATCCCTTGCTCTTGGGAGGCAAGTGAGTGGAGAGAGGCAACGGAACTGGTGGTTCTGAGGCCAGTTGTTGCAACAGTGGAAACCAAATGTGTTGAGGCCGGAATGGCGCTACCAGTATCATCATGGCCTCCTCTGCCTGCAACTTGAGCAGGACCCTCTGAAGCAGAGGGAAGGAGGGAAAACATACAGAAACCTCCCCAAGAAAGAGACAATGTGTCTCGCCAGAAAACATCAGGCCCTGGATCTAGCCAGCAGAAACTGGGCAGTTTGGCATTGTGTGGGGACGCAAAGAGGTCCAGTTCTGGCTGACCCCATCTTTTGAAAGTCTTCTACAACTTCTTGCTGTAGTTCCCACTCATGGTTCTGAGACCGAGGCAGTTAAGCTGTCTATGAAGACGTGGATTCCTGGAACATGAACCACTGTGATGTCCAGCTTGTGATCCACCACCCAGGACCAAATTTTCATAATTTCTCTGCATAGGGATATGAGTGTGTACCCTTGCTTGATGAGATGGAAGACTACTGGGGTATTATCTGATTGGATCAGTAGAGGTCTGGGAAGAAGCACCCTTGAAAGCTTGAAGGGCATACAGAATGGCTCTCATCTCCAAAATGTTGATGTGGAGAGGTAATTCTGTTAATTCCAGGAGCCCTTGTCTGATGCGCAGCAAGATGTGCTCCCATCCCAGTCCCGATGCATCGGTGGTAAGGGTCTGCAGTGGACTGGTTTTGAAAAGGAACCCTTATGTCTGCTGGGCTGGGGTAAGCCACCAAGTCATGGACTGTCAGACTGTGCTGGAGATCCAAATGGGCTCTTCCAGCTCGCCCATACCCGATCCCATTGAACCTTGAGGTGCCATTGCAGGATCCTCATGTTCAGACGCCAGAATGGAACTGTCACGATAGCTGCTGCTATGTGATCAAACAACTGCAGGACCACTCTTACTGAGACCAAGTCCGAGTCTTGTATCCTGTGAGCGACCTCCTTAGCCCCACTGTCCTGCCTGCAGTTAGAAAGTCTCTCCCTTAGACTGTGTCCATGACTGCTCCAATGTATTGCAGCCTTTGAGCTGGCCATGGTTGTGACTTAGACAGATTTAGGGTGATGCCTAAAGTCTGGAACAGGCTGAATGTGTCCTCTAAGTTCCTGTTCAACTGGTCTTCAGCTGATGCCATCAGAAGCTTGTCCAGGTAGGGGTATACAAAGTGACCCCTTCTTCTGCGGGCCACTGCCATGACTACCAGGCACTTGGTGAAGACCCTTGGTGCCAAGGATAGGCCGAATGGCAGCACCCTGAACTGACGTGTCCTCCTGGAAGGTGAAGCATAGGTACTTCCTGTGGGATGGCAGTATCTTGATGTGCATATTGGCATCCTGCATGTCCTGACAGCATAGCCAGTCTCCTTGGTGGAGCATTACAACATTCTTGCCAAGGTCACCATTCTGAACCTCTTGTCAATCAATCAATCAAAATCTTTATTTAGCCAGGTGGACAGCATTGAGCAAGCTCATTTTCGAGGTGGATCTGGGGAGACAATGAAAGAATGAAAACACCCACAAAGACATGGCAGTATACATACAACAGATATACACAGGCTAACACAGGTGCAAAATATACAAGGCATAATGGATGCAATGACGAGATATAAAAGTTACAAGCAAAATGGTAACAGATGTATACAGGTTACAAACTTTACAAAAGAGAAGCAATTTTTTTATTTACTTTGAGGGAGCAGGCTGAGTGGCAATAGAGGGCCCAGTGAGGGGGGGGTGTCAGGGCAAGGATCGAGAATGAGGCCCTAAAGGGACCGAGTAGGCCCAGCGGAGACTAAATAGCTGAGGCACTTGAATTAAGGGAAGCAGTCACAGGATTCCTTGGTATGGTACATGATTAAGGATTTGAATGAGGCTATTGCAGCTTGTTCCACAGCTGGGGAAGTGCATGGCTCATGGCAGCCCTGCCGAAGGGATCTAGCCTTAGATACTTTCAGCAAAATATACAAGGCACTTCAGGGCATAGTTACTTGCAGTGTTTAAAGGAGGACTGCAATATAGTTACGCAGTTTTTCATGATGGCTTTGTAGGTCCAGAGTACCGCATTTCTCTGGCATCTGAGGGTAAGGAAGGCCAACCCACGGTAGTGTACAGGAGACAGTGGTGAGTGAAGTAAGGGAGCTCTATGATGAATCTTAAGGCTCTGTGGTAGAGAGTATCAAGTTTTGAAAGAGTACCAGCTGAGCCTTGGCTGTATAAAAAATCAGCATAATCTAGCATAGGAAGAAAGGTTGTTTGGACTAGCTGCATTTTGGCCTCCCTTGGGAGAAAGTTTTTATCCTGTAGAAAATTCCTAGTCTCTGGTGGAGTTTCTTTATTAACTCTTTAATGTGTTCATGGAATGAAAGAAGGTTGTCAGTCCAGACCCACAGATATATGAATTCGGACACATACTCCAGTTGTTCATCCAGAATGGTGGTGATAGGAGATAGAGATCCAGTGGAGAGTAGGGTATGAAAGTTGGGCAAAGGAGAGAAGAGCATAGCTTTTGTTTTTTAGCATTCAGGAGCAACTTCTGTTTTAGGAGTTGCAGCAGGTTGAATTCACTCTGGAGAGTTGACAGTACTGTGTCCAGGAAGGGCCCACTGGTGTAGAGCACTGTGTCATCTGCGAACAGATGCATTTGGCCTTGTTAACTGTGGCATTTATTCCATCACTGCAGATAGCAAAGAGCAGGGGATCCAGAATGGAACCTTGTGGAACACCCTAATCAGGGGCTTAAGGGTGAGACAGCCCCAGCAGCTTTAACTTGTTGGAAGTGGCCCGACAGATATTTATTGAACCATCTAAGAAAGAGAGCATCCACCAAGTATTCAATAAAGGTGTTCAGCTGACTCAGATCCAGAATGGACAAAGGTCTCC
Source organism: Neoceratodus forsteri (assembly GCA_016271365.2). Taxonomy (NCBI): domain Eukaryota; kingdom Metazoa; phylum Chordata; order Ceratodontiformes; family Ceratodontidae; genus Neoceratodus; species Neoceratodus forsteri. Next base: position 1,559,024,419 of record CM057456.1, on the reverse strand, counting down.
GTCTTTTCAGAACAAGGAAGAAATGGGAATAAAATCCCTTTCCCCTTAGTGAAAAAGGAACCTCCTGTCTGACTCTTTTGTCCAATAAGGCCGGTATCTCTGCACAGGAGTAGTGCATGGGAGGGAGCAGTGGGAGGGAACTGGTGGGTTGTCCGGTGGAAACTGGGTGAACTCTAGGGTATCCCTTCTACCATCTGAAGAACCCATTGGTCCGACATTGTATTGGACCATCTGGATAGGTAGAGGGAGAATCTCCTCCTACCACCTCCCTGCACGGTTGTGGTGGGTGGGGATTGGTAGGAGTCGAGCAGTGTTGGGGGTGTAGAAAGGGTAGGTCTTGGCATCTTGGGGTTTTTGGGGCCCTGGGCACCTGAAGGACAGGGTGGCCTTTTCTTTTAAAGCCTCCCTTGTTCTGTGTCTAGCGCCTTCCTTGCTGTCCCTGATTTTTCTAAAAGGGATGGCGGCGTGTCGACTGTGGTTCCAACTGTTACATTCTGTGGACTTGAACACAGCTTTTCCTGAGTCCTGAAGGCCGGTGATCAGCTTTTCTGTGTCCTGATGGAACAGGACTGGTCCCTGGAAGGCAGCATCCAGGTAGCATCCTGAAGATCCTAATATACCCGAAACTCTGAGACAAGCATGCTTCCATACAAATGCCGGTGGCTACTGCTCTCGATGCTGTATCCACAGAGTTATAGGAACTCCTGAGGATATGCTTATCCACATCCATGCCAGACTGAATCACAGCAAGAGAGCTGCCTTACCCACTGAAGCTGGCTGTGCTTTGGCGAGGTCCATCGACTTTGCCCACAGGGATTTCTGGTACATGACCATGTGGGTCAGGAAACTGAGTGACCTAATGGTGCAAGTTGCTGAAGAATACACCTTGTGTCCCATCTGGTCTAGTGACTTTGATTCTGGGTTTGGTGCCTGGGCACTCATATGGTGTGGTTGTTGTGCCCTGCCATGAGCAGCTGTCAGGACCACTGAGTCTGCCCTTGGGTGTTCTCCTGGAAAAGGCTCCCCTTTGGGGTCTTGTGAGAGCCTATCAGCCTTACGAGGAACTGCAGTTGTAGTGGCGGTTGTCCCCAGGTGGATGTGGTCCTATCTTGGAATGGCTCCACTAAAGGAGGGATGACCAAAGGCTCTGGATCTACGGACCCTAAAAATCTAGCCAGTCTAGCCTTTCTGGGTCCAGTTCCTCTGTGTCCTATTGATAAAGCACCTGAATATGGCACATGATGTCTAAAAGGATGGGTCATCGGGGGTGAACTCAGTGAGTCCTGTGGTTTGGAGACAGAATGGGGAGATCGTCCTCTGAAGAGTAGTCTGAAGAGGAGTCTCCTCGTCATCTCCTGACATTGAGGGCGGCGTCTGTTTGATGAGGGAATGGATGAAGGGTGCCTCTTGTGGCCGTCTAGCCCTGGCATCTGCCTGTCTTCTTTATCCTTTTCCTGTCTTTTGGCAGCAAAGGTGGGTGGAGGACATACTGGGGATGGATTCCTAGGTCGATGGAGAAAATCTCTCTTTACAGTATTCAACCACGTTTAAAAGCACCCTACCTCTGCTAGAGGAACTACTGGTGGTGGAGACACTGGATTTGGAGCACCAGAGGGCCCTGGCGTCTGGGCCAAAGGGAGAGGTCGCCTGGTCCTCGGGCTCACAGTCTATACGTACATCGGGTGTCAGATCTTCTGTATCTGGTATCTGTATTTTGCTTTACCCCTGACGAAGAGGTCCTGGTGGCCTTGAAGCACTGGGCTGTTTTGCACTTTATTGGTATGTGAACTACTTTTATATTTGAAACAGTGTAATGTATAAATTGGTACTGTACTTCATTTCATTTTTAATTACAAAGTAAAATTATTGAAATGCTTAGCCTGGAGTGCTGTGTGTGTTTTCTAAGCTTCTGTATCTGGTGGCCTGACATCTGGCTCTTCTGAAGAAGGCTGTTGGACGTCAGTACACCAGCGTCAGGGGTAGCGAGGCTGACGGCGGTCCTTGGGGTCGATGTCCTCCACTTCACTCATGCACCTCCTTGTCCGACATCGAAGTCAGAGTGTCCTGTTGTCTGTGAGGCAGACGATGCCTGGTGCTCGGGTAGGAGGAGTCCAGTACCCGACGCCTCCCGCGTGTCTATGGCTCGCCCTTTTCTTCTGCTTGCCAGATGACTCAGAAGGCTTACAGATGGCAGACACGCTGATTTGCCCATAGCCAATGCCTATCCCTCGTGGGTCAACCCTTGTTTATAGGGTCAGTGGTCCCAGAGTGGATCTAGTGGAGCGGCTGTCCCGAAGAGAAACTCTCACCTTCGCCTGAGTAGAGACAGTAGCTTTCCTCTGCGTGTCCCCTAAAACTACTTTGGTACCTGGGGAACCGATTCCAACCTCCCACCAGAGTTGAAGTGGACGATACCCGTGAGTTGGGCGGAACTCTGATGTGGCCCTTTCCTTCTTCCAATGGTGGCGGTGTTTACCTCCTAACTCTTCTCCTAGGGAGAAGACTCCTGGTGGAAGAGGATGAACTGTGTCCCGATGGGGCCTTCTACATGGCGGTTACTTGTTGCTCGAGAAAATCGGCCTTCAAGGTGTTAGCGTATTTAATCCTGGTCTTGTTGTTAAATTTAGCTTAGTGCAGGCAATTGTCAGGCCGTGGTCTCGGCCAAGGCAGATGAAGCAGGTAGAATGTCCATCCTTCACCGAATCTGCTTCCCACACAAACATTTCTGACTTTTGTCGCTGAGACGACGAAGACAGGAATATTATGAAGAAAAACACTGAGTAAACATTTGGTTTTCAAAAATATATACTGCGCCAAGCGTGAGAAAAAGGTGGTTCGACTGCAACTATGGCGCCCTTAGATCCAATGTTGTGGGTTGACGACAGGAAAAGAACTGAGGTGGCGCTTGGGGACCGCCCCTTTATACCATTTTCTGATGTCAGCGTGAGCAGACATCGGGGCAGTCCACCCACAAACTTCTAGCTAGTACATTTTTCCATGGGGTTCTAACACCTGGCTGCCTTAGACCTAATGGTATTACCTGCTGCAAAAGCACCCCTCAAAGTGAGATAGGGAGTTACTTCCTTACTGGTTGTACTATTTCCTATTCCTGTCTAGCCATTATCTACATTGCCAACATATGTTTTGTTCAACCATTTTGTATTTTCTTCAAGTCTGCTAGTAATACCATCCAGGAAGCACTTGCAAAGGGGCCAAATGAACACCCTTTCTTCTATCTCTAACCAACCCTCTCCTTTCCCTGGTGTTAACATTTTAATAATGAGCAATAGCTCAGCAGGGTTCGTAAAAAGATGATCGCCATTTGGGTGAATGTACACCGCAAAAGAAAAATTACTCACCTTAGTAATGTTGTTTCTTCTAATGGAGTCCTGCTGTATTCTGACATATGCAGTGATATCCAACTTTGAACTGCCCGAGAAGAAAGAGTTAACTTTCCATGCAAGGCATGGAACGCTGAGCCTCGAGCTCGGTTGAGACTCTGTCTGTTGTTGTTTGAACCCAAACCACCAGATCTTTACGAAGCCACACTCACTGGGCCCCAAAGGAAACTGTAAACTCACACTAGACAACTGGCAACTAAATTTAATAAAGGTTTTTGGTTCCAAGACAAAACACTCAAGTCAGGAAACCCAAAAACAAAATCCAACACACACCCAAACATAAGAGGGTGAGAAAAGAAAGGGGGCACCTCTAGGTGCCAACACTGTTCCTGCCCACCCACAACCCAAAACCCAGGTTCTGAGAGGGGAGGTGGGAGTCAGAATACAGCAAGACTCCATTAGAACAAACAACATTACTAAGGTGAGTAATTTTTTCTTCAAACAACATGAAGTCTTGCTGTATTCTGACATATGCAGACTACTAAGCAGTACCTCCATGGAGGAGGGACAGAACCTACTTTGAAACAGGCTCTGAAGCACTGCTGTGTAAAACCGAGCATCACTCCTAGCCTGGATATCCAGAGAGTAATGCTTGGTGAAAGTATGTACTGTTTTCAGGTGCTCTTGACAAATCTCCAAGATAGGAATATTCTGGCAGCAGCCAGGGAAGCAGCTGTACCCTCTAGTAGAGTGAGCCCTCAGGCCTGAGGGGTGGGATTCTACCTAATTTTTCATAGCAGAATTGTATACAAGAGACAATCCACCTGGCAATAGATCTCTTAGTGGCAGGTTTTCTCACCAACCTCACCATAAGTGAGGAACAATGGTGGAGCCAAACCCAGACCCTTAAAAGCGCCTATGTAGTAGCTAAGGGCCCTTTCACATCCAGGCTGTGTAGCCTCCTCTCCCAGAGGAAGAATGGTCAGTGAAGAAAACAGGAAGAGACATAGACTGATTAAGGTGGAAATCTGAAACCACCTTAGGCAAAAACTTCCTATTAGTCCTGAGGACCACCTTATCTCTATGGAAAGAGATAAAATCAGGCTCCACTGACAGGGCCTGTAACTCACTTATGCATCTGGCAGAAGTAATGGCTACCAAGAACACAGTTTTCCAAGTTAAGTACTTAAACTCTGCTGAGGACAAAGGCTCAAAAGGGGTTGCATAAGCTGAGCAATGCAAACATTAAGGTCCCAAGCAGGGGCAGGGTCCCTGAAGGGAGGATTGGTATGCAGCAGTCCCTTGAAGAATTTACAGAATACAGGATGAGCTGAAAGGGAAGAGTGCTTGCCTGCTGACAAGAAGGCAGAGACGGCTGCCAGATGCACTCTAAGTGTAGCTGGTCTGAGTCCCAAGCTATTGAGATGAACCATATAGTCCACGACTGTAAGCAACCCAGCAGATTCTGGAGAAATATGCTTACCAGAGCACTAAATAGTGAACCTTTTCCATTTGGAGTTGTAAGTCTTTCTGATGGAAGGCTTCGAGAAGCCTTTAGAATATCCAGAACACCTTGAGAGAGATGCAAATCAGCAACTCTAACTCTTCAAGAGCCAGGCCTTGAGATTGAGAGATTTGAGATTCGGATACCAAACCCTCCCCTGAGAACATGTTAATAGGTTGTAATTCCTGGGAAGAGACAGGGGAAGATGGACTGCCTAAGGACAGCAAGGGAGGGTACCAGGGCTGTCTGGCCCAGTCTGGAGCAATCAGAATCACTTTGCAGGGTTGAGACCTGATTTTGACCAGTACCTTGAACAGGAGAGGGAAGGGGGAAAAGCATACAGGAACTTCCTTCCCAATTGAGAACCAGAGCATCCAGGGGAACTGAGCCCAACACTGGAGGTCTGCAGCAAAAAGAGGAAGTTGGTGATTGTCTGGGGCTGCAAAAGATCTATCTGTGGAGTGCCCCATCTGGAGAAGATCACCTTCAAAATCAGGGGATCCAGGGACCATTCGTGATGGCCGAGATCTCCTGCTGAGAGCATCTGCCAGGACATTGTCCTTCCCTGGGAGGTGCACTGCTATCAGAGAGGTATTCAGGAAATAGGCCAGAGACCACAACTTCACTGCTTCCGTGCACAAGGCCGTAGACCGAGTGCCCCTTGCTTGCTGGATGTACCACATTGTGGTGGTATTGTCTGTCCTGATCTGAACTACTTTGTTCTGAACAGACTTGAAAAACTTGAAGTGCTAGAAACACTGCTCTGAGTTCTAACAGATTGATGTGAAGCAGCGATTCTTGAGGTGACCACAACCTTTGGGTGGTCAGATCCCCAAGTGGGCTCCCAGCCCAAGAGGGAGGCATCTGTGGTAAGGATTAGAGAATGAGATTGAGGACGAAGGGGACTCCTTGCCTTAGGTTGTCCTGATCCTGCCACCATTGCAAAGCCTGGAAAAGGGTTCAAGTCACTGGGATTAGCTTGGTCAGAGAATCCTTTCTCTGGGACCAGAAGGCTCTTAAGTGGAACTGAATGTCCCTCAACTGAAATCTTGCTCCTTGGACCACTGCTGTAGAAGCAGCCATGTGGCCCAGGAGCTGCAGAAAATGCCTTGCTGGTCGAGACACCTGAAGGTGAATGAAGAGGCCAGTGTAACAAGGGTCCTTGCCCTGTCCAGGGAAGGAAGGCTCTTGCCCTTATTGTATCCAGCTCTGCCCCTATGAAGGTGAGGAGCTGCACTGGCTCTAGAACTGACTTGGAAAGATTCAAGAGGAATCCTAGAGAAGTGAGCAGTTGCTGAGTTATCTGTAGGTGTGACTTGACCTGGTCTGGAGACTGACCCACTATGAGCCAGTCGTCCAGGTATGGAAAGATGGGAGATCTTTTTCTCCTTAGAAAGCAACCACTATTGCCAGGCATTTTGTGAACACCCTTGGGGCTAATGTTAGCCAAAGGGCATTGTCTAATTGATAGTGGCCTGAGGGCAACTCGAACCTGAGGTACTTTCTGTGAGAGCATCTGATGAGAATGTGGAAATAGGTATCCTTGAGGTCCAGGGAGACTAGCCAGTCCCCTGGCCTTAGAGAGGGTAGAATTATTCCCAGTCACCATTTTGAACTTTGGCTTTAAAAGGTGCTTGTTTAAATACCTGAGATCCAGGATGGGCCGCCATTCTCCTGTCTTTTGGGGGTTAGAAAGTACCTGGAGTACAATCATTTTCCTTGTGTAGGGGTGGAACCCTTCTATGGCTCTCAGAGCCAAGAGGGAAGAGACCTCTGCCTCTAGGGCAAGGGCCTCTGAAGGATTTGCAGGTGGAAAGGATCTGTCTCATCTTGGGAAATTGTTTGAAGCTGAGAACCAGTCCCTGGCTTACTACTTCCAGGACCCATTTGTCCGATGTTAAAGACCTCCAGTCCTGGGCAAAGTAAGCCAGCCTGCCCCCTACTGGTAGTGGAGAATCGGCCCGGCAAACCCATCAGGGTGCATGTTTGGCAGGGGCTTTAGGCTGAGGTGGCAGCTGGCCTGCTTATACCCCGCCTGCCTCTCCCTCTGAAGAACCCCTCTGGGCAAAGGCAGAAGAGGAGGCCTGGGCTTGGTAGAAAGGCCTGAAAAGGCCTGCCCTGCCCCTGGAATGCCTGCTCTGGGAGTGGCTTGTCTTTCCTTGGCCTGAGCACTCCTATAGGTGGTCCTGTACTCATCCATTTTCTTCATGTAGTTCTCTGTCTGCTCCCAAACAGAGAATTACCAACAACAGGAAAATCCATGGCCTTAGTCTGGGTATCCCAGACAGGCTAGTACATCTGAGCCAAGCCATCCTCACTAAGGGCCACAGATGTAGCCATGACTCTAGATGAAACATCACTGGAGTCCACTGCAGCATGAAATTGCACCTTGGATGCCTCAATACCATCTGCAGCCACCTGCTCCAGCTCCTTGGCAAGCTGGCCAGGACCTGTTTAGCTACAGCCATCACAGTGTCCCATCTAGACTTCTGGTATCTAGCGTGTAGGCCATATAATTAGCCTGCCTGAGTCCCAAAGATGCTGCCATGTACTGTTTCTTTGCCATGGCATCAGTCCTCCTGGAATCCTTATCTGGGGGAAGCCAAGGGTATATTTGCCTTATCACAGGCAGCAGCCTGCACTACCCCAACATGGCTGCATTGCTGGAAAGGAACTCCAGATCTGAGCCTGAAAGAGTACACCTCTTGTCCATTCTTCTGTCCACAGGAGGTATAGAATTAGGAGTCTTTAAAATTTAAAATGTCTGTTTTCCAAAAGACTTATGGAGGGGAACAGACAGCCTCCTAGACTCTGGGGTGTCCATCATCTCAACATAATCAGGCTCCTCCTGATCCTCTACTGCTTCTCCACAGGAAGAAAAATTACTCACCTTAGTAATGTTGTTTCTTCTAATGGAGTCTTGCTATATTATGACAACTGCAGTGTGACCGAGGTTAGAACTGCTCCGGAGTGAATAGTTAACTTCCATGCAAGGCATGGAATCTTGAGCGCGAATGTTAAGGAAGCTCTGACTGCTTGCTTTCAAACCAAAACCGCCAGATCTTTACGAAGCAAAACTCACTAATGTTCTGTGTGGAAGCTGTAAACCTACACTAGCCAACTGGCTACTACCCTAAGAAACTCACTTGTTGGTCTCAAAAAGACTCAAGTCAAGAGACCCAATAATGAAATAAAACACACACACCCAAGGGAGGGTGAAACAAAACAACAAAGTGGCAAGAAAACAGAGTGCCAACACTGTGATGCCCACCCACAGCAAAAACGAGGTTCTGAGAGAGGCAGGCAGGGAGGGGTGATAATATAGCAAGACTCCATTAGAAGAAACAACATTACTAAGGTGAGTAATTTTTTCCTCAAACAACATGAAGTCTTGCTATATTATGACAACTGCAGACTACACAGCAGTACCCCCATGGAGGGGACAGAACCTACTTAGGAATAGGCTCTGAAGGACAGCTGTGCCAAACCGAGCATCACTCCTAGCTTGAATGTCCACGGAATAATGCTTGGTAAAAGTGTGAACCGCTTTCCAGGTAGCTGCTTGACATAACTCTAGAATAGGGATGTCTCTGGCAGCAGCCAGAGAAGCAGCTGTACCTCTGGTAGAATGAGCCCTCAGGCCTGAGGGGAGTCTTACCCAACTTTTCATAACAGAATTGGATACAGAGACAATCCACCTGGCAATGGATCTTAGTGGCAGGTTTCCTTTTCCCACCTCACCATAGGTGAGGAACAGTTGAGGGAGTCAAACCTGTGACCCTTAGTACAGTCTATGTAGTAGCTAAGGGCCCTCTTCACATCTAAGTTGTGCAGCCTCCTCTCACCAGAGGAAGAATGATCAGTGAAGTAAACAGGAGAGAAATAGATTGATTAGGTGGAAACTCAAACCACCTTAGGCAGGAACTTTCTATTAGTCCAAGGACTACCTTATCTCTGTGAAAGGAGATAAAGTCTGGCCCCACTGACAATGCTTGTAATTCACTTATGCATCTGGCAGAGGTGATAGCTACCAAAAACACAGTTTTCCAAGTTAGGAACTTAGCTCAGCTGAAGACAAGGGCTCGAAAGGAGGTTGCATGAGCTGAGCAATGCAAACATTGAGGTCCCAGGCAGGGCAGGGTCCCTGAATGGAGGGTTAGTGTGAAGCAAACCCTTAAAAAACTTGGTAAATACAGGGTGAGATGAAAGAGGAGAGGGTTTACCTGCTGAAAGAAAAGCAAGCTGCCAAATGTACCTTCAGGATAGCTGGTCTCAGCCCTAAAGTGTTTAGATGGGCCATATAATCTAGAACTGTGGGTAAATCAGCAGTGTCTGGGGAAATATTCTTTTCTGAGCACCATATGGAAAATCTTTCCATTTGGAGTTATAAGTAGCTCTGGTAGAAGGCTTCCTAGAAGCCCTGAGTATATCCATTACACCTTGAGAGAAGTGTAGGCCAGCAAACTCTAGCTCTTCAAGAACCAGGCCTTGAGATTGAGAGACTTAAGATTGGTACCAAACTCTTCCCTGGGCACATGTTAACAGATTGTGATTCTTGGGAAGGCACAGGGAGGATGGACTGCTAAGGACAGGAGGAGAGAGGATACAAGGTTGCCTGGCCCAACTGGGGCAATCAGAATGACCCTGCAGGATTGGGCTCTGATTTGACTAGCACTTTGAACAGAGAGAGAGAAAGGAGGAAGGCATAGAGAAACTTTCCTTCCCAGCTGAGGGCTAAGGCATCCAGAGGAATGAGCCCAAGACTGGGGCCTGCAGCAAAGAGAGAAGTTGATGATTGTCTGAGCTGCAAAGAGATCTATTTTGGGTGCCCCATTTGGCAAATACTACTCCCAGAACCAGGGATCCAGGGACCACTGTGATGGCCCTGAGAGATCCTGCTGAGAGCATCTGCCAGGACATTGTCTTTGCCTGGGAGGAGAACTGCCGAAAGGGAGGTGTTCAGGAGTACGCCTAGGGACCACAACTTCATGGCTTCGTGCACAAGGTCAGACCGAAAGTGCCTCCCTGCTTGTTGATGTACCACATTGTAGTGGTGTTGTCTGTTCTGACCTGCACAGCCTTGTTCTGAACAGATTTTGAAAAAGCTTGAAGTGCTAGAAAAACTGCTCTGAGCTCCAACAGGTTGATGTGGAGCAGAGATTTCTGTGGGGACCACAGTCCCTGGTAGTGAGGTCGCCCATGTGGGCCCCCCACCCCAAGAGGGATGCATCTGTAGTAAGGATTAATGAGTGAGGCTGAGTGACAAAGGAACTCCTTGTCTCAGATTGCCCTGATTCTGCCACCACTGAAGGGCTTGGATCAGGGTTCGAGTTACTGGGATCAGTTTGGTAAGAGGATCCTTCTTTGTGACCAAAAGGCCCTCAGATGGAACTGAATGTCTCATTTGAAACCTTGCTCCTTACTGCTGTGAAGCAGCCATGTGCCCTAGGAGCTGCAGAAAATGCCTTGCTGGCCGAGAGACCTGCAGGGTGAATGAAGAGGACAGGAAGACAAGGGCATTTGCCTGTCTCAGAGGAGGAAGGCCCTGGCTTCCTGGATGTTCAGCTCATGTCATGAAGGTTAGAGCTGTACAGGCTCCAGTACTGACTTTGAGAGATTCAGAAGGAAACCTAGTGACGTAAGCAGTTGCTGGGTTATCTGAAGATGTAGGTTGACCTGATCTGGGAGTGACCTACTATGAGCCAATCGTCCAAATAAGGAAGATGGCAATCTTTGCCTTCTTAGGCAAGCTACTGCTACTGCCAGGCACTTGGTAAATACCCTTGGAGCCGAGATGAGTCGGAAGGCATTGCTCTGAACTGGTAATGGCCTGAGGGCAGCTCAACATGAGGTACCTTCGTGGGAGCTTCTGATGAGAATATGGAAGTAGGCATCCTTGAGGTCCAGGGATGCTAGCCAGTCCCCTGGCCTTAGGGAAGGTAAATGATTGCCAGAGTCACCATTTTGAACTTTGGTTTTAAAAGGTGCTTGTTTAGGTATCTGAGATCCAGGATGGGCCACCATTCTCCTGTCTTTTTGGGGTAAGGAAGTACCTGAGTACAACCCTTTGCCCTGGTGTAGGGTGGAACCCTTTCCACGGCTCTGAGAGGCAGGAGGGTGGAGACCTCTGACTCTAAGCTGAGTGCCTCCATGGAGATGCAGGAGGAAAGATCTGCTCCTCAGCTCTCGGAAATTTTTGAAGCTGAAGACCAGTCCCTGGCTTACCACTTCCAGGACCCACTTGTCTGATGTGAGAGACTTCAGTCCTGGACAAAGTAAGCCAGCCTGCCCCTACTGGTAGAGGAGAAGCAGCCCTGGCTACCCCATCAGGGTGCCTGCTTGGCAGGGCTTTGGGCTGAGGAGTGGGAGCAGGCCTGCTTGATCCCTCCTGCCCCTTCCTCTAAAGAATCCCTCTGGGTATAGGAGGAAGAGGAGGTAAGCCTGATAAAAGGCCTGTGAAAAGGCCTGCCTCTGCCCCTGGGGCTGCTTCTGAGGAGTGGCCTGCCTTCCTTGGCCTGTGCACTCCGATAGGTGGTCCTGTAGTCATCCATTTTCTTCATATAATTCTTGTTTGCTCCCCAAACAAAGAATTGCCAATCACAGGAAAATCAATGGCTTTTGACTGGGTATCCTGTGACAATGTGGTGCATCTGAGCCAGGCCATTCTGCTAAGAGCCACAGAAGTAGCCATAACTCTAGAAGATACATCATTAGAGTCCACCGCAGCACGAAATTGCATTTTTGATGCCTCGATACCATCTAAAGCTAGCTGTTCCAGATCCCTGGCAAACTTGTCAGGAGTTGTTTGACTAGAGCCAGCACAGTATCCCATCTGGATTTCTGGTATCTGGCAGCATAGGCCATGTAATTTGATTGTCTGAGCCCCAAGGATGCTGCCATGTACTGTTTCTTTGCCATAGCATCAATCTTCCTGGAGTCCTTTTCAGGAGGATGTGAAGCTAGGGGATATTTGCCTTGTCACAGGCTGCAGCCTGCACTACACCCACATGGCTGCATTGCTGTGTGAGAAATTCTATGTCAGAACCTGATAAGGTATACCTTCTGTCCATCCTTTTATCCACAGGAGGTATAGAATGAGAGTTTTAAAACTTTTACTGTCTGTTTCCTGAAAGATTTATGAAGGGAATAGACAGTCTCTTAGATTCTGGAATATCCATCATTTCTACATAATCAGGATCTTCCTGATCATCCACAGCTTCCTCAACAGGAAGCTGAAGAGTTTCAGCAACCTTCTTGTAAAAGATGAAATGAGCAGGGGACTCAGAAAGCTAGTGGGGAACCCTAAAGGTCTGTCTGGGAAGATATCTGGCTCAATAGGAGCGTGCAGATCTTCCAGACCATAATTACCTCTTCATACTCTCCTTCCTCACCCCACGGTTCATAAAATTCTCAAAATCATAATCCTGAACCGGTGGGACTCTAGTGAACCGAACGCCTCCCAGATGGGGTCGGTTCAGGAACCGGGAAAGAGACTGGACAATTTGGATTGCTTTGGTTATCTCTTCAGCTGTTGGGAAAGGACTTTTCCACAGCAGCAGACTTTCTAGTCCTTTTGCAGGAACTGACTCCTCGAAGCCAGCTCTTCGCTTGCCCGAGGAAGTCTGGCCTGGTCAGAGGCACTCCTCAGGTTCGGTTGGCACCGAACCGGCCAGCCATCCGGTCAGCGGACTTTTGGCCTCTCTTCCTGAGCCTACCAACTCTCTTTCCAATGGTGGCAGCAGGAAATTCTTGCAAATCTGGCAGTCTGAATCGAGGTGGTCAAACCCCAGGCAATAAACACAGGTGGTATGAGGGTCAGCCTTGGCAAAGGCTTCCCACAGACATCGCAGTGCTGAAACCCAGTGGGCCCGTTTTTTCTTTGGGTTTCAGACATTATGCCAGCCTAACCAAAAACTTGCTCCGCTTATGGCAATCCGACAAGCAAGACTCTCCTATCGGTTCCCAACCGTCACGGCCGTGGAAAAACCGTAATGAAATCTTTTTTAGGAACCGATAGGAACTGGGAACCACACTCTAAAAAGGACTAGCAATTGAAAATGAACCTAATCGGTTCAAACTGAACCGATAAATGTTTTACAAGTTCCACACAGAATTCGATGTAAACCTATCTATTACTTACGCTACTACAGACAGAGCTTGAACCAAATGGTTGCGTTAAATCTAGACAAATTTAATATTTTAAACTGTTTTAAACCGCGAAAATGAACCGAGCAAAGGAGAAATCTCTGGAGCGACTGTTCAGTGAGGCGGAGTAAAGAATCTGACGGTTTTGGTTTGAAAGCAAGCAGACAGAGTTTCATCCGCTCATACGCTTCAAGATTCCGTGCTCTTGTATGGAAGTTAACTATTTCACCTCCGAGCAGTTCTAACCTGTGGTCACATTGCAATTGTTCGCAATATAGCAAGACTTCATGTTGTTTGAAGCTGGAGAGTTTCAGCCACTTTTTTGTAAAACATAAAGGGAAGGGGACTCAGAAAGCCTAGGAGGAGAAACACCTGAAGGTCTGTCTGGGGAGATGTCCGGTCAATGGGCACATCCAGACTTTCATAATCACCATCACTCTCCTCTACTCTCCCTCCTCCTCCTCCGTTCATAAAAATCCTCTAAATTATAATCTGAACCAGGGAACTGACCGAACCGAGCCTCTAATAGATGGTGCCGGTTCGTCAGAACCGAGTTAGCGATTGAACAATCCTTATCGCTTTGGCTATTTCATCAGCAGTCGGAGAAAGAACTTGCGGATCCGAACCGGCTGACTTCCCTTCTTTCTTTTAACGGAACCGACTCCTCAGAGTCAGTTCTCCTTTTGCCGAGATTTCGCCCTGGTCAGGCGCCTCCTTCTGGTTCGTTGGAACCGAACTGGCTGGACATCCGGTCAGCGGACATTTTGGCCTCCCTTCCTCAGCCTACCTACTCTCTTTTCCAGGGTAGCTGTGGGAAAACTTTACAAATCTGGCAGTCTGAATCGAGGTGATCAAACCCCAGACAATAAACACAGGTGGTGTGGGATCAGCCTTAGCAAAGGCTTCCCCACACACACTACAGTGTTGAAACCCAGTGGGCCAGTTTTCTTTTGGGTTTCTCAGACATGGCCAGTCCTAACCAAATTTACCTTTTTCGGCAATCCGCCAGGCAAGACACCCTTATCGGTTCCTGACCGTGTTACGGGTCACGGAAAACCGTAATGAAATCTGTTTTTTAGAACCAGTAAGGACCGGTTACCACACTCTAAAAGCAGAACAAACTTTTTAAAACCTGATCAGTTCAAACCAACCGATCCGACGCTTACAAGTTCCACAGAAGCTAATAATAATAAACCTATCTAGTACTCACACGTACCACAGACAGAGACTGAACCGACAGGTTAGATGGAAGAAATTCGACTGAGGAAAACGACACTTTAACCGACTAAATTGAACCGGCGAAGGAGAAATCTCCGACGACAGTTCAGTGAGACGGAGTAAGAATCTGGCGGTTTGGGTTCAAACAACAACGGACAGAGTCTCAACCGAACTCGAGCTCAGCTGCTCCATGCCTTGCATGGAAAGTTAACTCTTTCCTCTCCAGAGCAGTTCAAAGGCTGGATATCACTGCATATGTCAGAATACAGCAAGACTTCATGTTGTTTGAATCGATTCATGATGTACACTCACAGAGCAAACCGTTAGGGCACCCAAAACATATTTTTTGTTTTTGTGGGACTGTACCCCGTGATCTTCCTACTAAAGGATTCTCAACCCAGGGGGGCATGTTGGGGGTGAAAAATATATACCACAGATGGGCTAAAAATACCGACGCATTCCAGCACCCTCCCAGCCCTAGCCTACCACAAACTGACCATGCCACACAGCCAGCCTGGCAACCCTCTGCCACGCTTACACCTCACAATCCCTCCCTCCCATTCCGCCCACCACACTGCACTGCCTCCACTGTATACATATAGCAACAGGATGTCGCTATACCCATATTCACCCCCCATCCAGTAGCCCTGTGAACAGGCATCACTACTGAGTCGCCTTTTGTAAGGTGCCAGTGGCGGATACCCTTATCATGGGATACCGTTGAGCTGCTATGTAATATTTTTAAAATTAGGAGGCCCAGGCCACCCTTCTCTTTACCCGTGAGGATCTCCCAACGCACCTTGGGCATTTACCTGCCCATACAAAGTCTGATAGTTTATTTTTACATCCTTCCAGTCTTTATTTGGAATTGGTATAGGCAATGTTGTAAACAGAAATAAATAGCAGGGCAATATGTTCATCTTAATTGTTTCGATTCTGTGAAAGAATGTTAAAGATAGAACACTCACCTGTGTAAATCTTGCATAAATCTGTCTTTTAAGGGTATCATAGTTATATTGATATAGTTTAGCCAATTGAGTTGGGATTTGTATTCCAAGGTATTTAATTTTATCTTTAACCCATTGAAAGGGACCAGTCTCCTAAGTTCTCGTCTGGGATTCCACATATTTGAAGTACTTCCGTCTTTGCTTTGTTTACTTAGAAACCTGAAATTTGACTATACCTATCCAATAGGTCAAGGAGAAAAGGAGGGAGGTATGAGTACCTCCAGAAAAATCAGAGTATCATCTGCATAAAGTGAGATTTGTGAGTTGTATGGTGAACCTCTATCCCCTGATATTTTCACTTTGCCTTATAGCTTGTGCCAGACGCCCACATTGATAGCAAATAACAGTGGGGAGAGGGAGCATCCCTGTCTGGTTCCCCATCAAATATTAAAGGAGTGAGAAATCATACCACTAATTCGGACACAAGCCTTTGGCCCCTGGTAACAGAGTGTAACTCATTTTAAAAGTTCCCCAGCCCCATTTTCTCCAAGACCAGAAACAGGTACCACCAGTTCAAATGATCAAAACTTTTTCAGAGTCAAGAAAATAGCAAGCCTGTGGTAATTGTTAGGGATTTGTTGCTCATAATGTTACACAGTCTCTAATGTTGTCACCAAAGGTGACAATGGGGAATAAACCATCTCTTCCACCAAGTTCTGCCCTGCTAATGCTCCACTGCAGTTTATGGCCCAGCCCTTGAATCCAGCTTAGCCACGCCTCTACACAGCCTGCTGGGTGTTCTGCAGCTCCCAGAATCTGTCCTGCTCAGGCCACACTGCAGCTTGCAGCCTGGCCCTGAATCCAGCCAGCCATCCAGTAGCTCCCAGGATCTGCCCTGCTCGGGCTCCACTGCAGCTTGCAGTCGGCCCCAAATTCAGCCAGCTAGCTCCTCCTCCACAGCTCCGCCTGCCCAGCAGCTCCCAAGATCTGCCCTGCTCAGGCTCCACCACAGCTTGTGACCCAGCCCTGAATCTAGCCAGCCACACTCCTCCTCACAGCCTGCCCAGCAGCTCCCAGGATCTGCCCTGCTCGGCTCCACCGCAGCTTGTGGCACAGCTCTGAATCCAGCCAGCCACACTCCTCCTCACAGCCTGCCCAGCAGCTCCCAGGATCTGCCCTGCTTGGGCTCCACTGCAGCTTGCAGCCCAGCCCTGAATCCAGCCGCCGTGCTCCTCCCTCACAGCCCGCCCACCCAGCAGCTCTCAGGTACGGTCCTGCTTCTCAGAGAAAGCTAGCTTGATATTCTCAAATCTCGACTGGCTATCAGAGACAGAAGCCACTTCTTGATTGGCCACTGCTGCCACTTCTCTCTACTGATTGGACTCATTCTGGCTCTATAATTTAAATTTTAGTCTAGTGTATGATCGGGGAAAGTGTTCTACTTTGGGATAGTGATTCTGTAGTTGTATTTAGAATCCTGAGCTAACAGTATGTTAACATAGCTGCTAATCATTAATACCTGTGCATTAGTGCTCATGTACTAAATATTGCATGATACAGCAAATACAGTAATTGTGTGTGCATTTATGCTTGTTCGGCCAAGTGCCTTTACATGAACAGAAGTTTTTTCTGCATCCTATTTCCCACTGCTGTTACATAGAAACATAGAAGTTGACGGCAGATAAGGACCGAAAGGCCCATCCAGTCTGCCCATTTCTTTTCTACCTTATAAATGTGCCATCAGCCTTTGCTCTGTCAGTGACCTATCTATTCATAGTCATTTGTATTGCTCCTTATGCCTATCCCATGCCTGTTTGACGCCTGCACTGTATTCATAGCCACCACTTCTTGTGGTAAGCCATTCCATGCATCCACCACCCTTTCTGTGAAAAGAATTTCCTCACATTCCCCTTAATCGGCCTCCTCTAATCTCATGCTGTGTCCTCTTGTCCTGCTATTTTTCTTATATTTAAACATGTTAGACTCTTTCACCTTGTTTATGCCCTTAAGGTGTTTGAATGCCTCGATCATATCACCTCTCTCCTCCTTTGCTCAAGGGTATACATATTGAGCTCCGTTAATCTGTCCTCATATGTCTTCTGATGCAGTCCCTGCACCATTTGGTTGCCCTTCTCTGGACTGCCTCAATTTGGTTAATGTCCTTGTGAAGGTGTGGCCTCCCAATACTGCACGCGTACTCCAGATGGGGCCTAACCAGTGTCTTGTACAGAGGATTATTACCCTCTTACGACTTGTGATACTCCTACTAATGCACCCCAACACCCTCTAGCCTTACCTACTGCTTAGGAGGTCTGTTGATGATTTTAGGTCATCAGTGATGATGATGCCCAAGTCTCTTTCTTCCTTTGTGACTGCTAGCAACTCCTCCCAGCCTATAGGTGGCTTCAGGGTTTCTCTCCCCTATGTGTCATGTTTGCATTTGCATTAAATCCCAGCTGCCACTCTTCTGACCATTCTGCTAGTTTATCCAGATCTCTTCTCATTCTGCCCACCCCATCTGGATCATCTACTCTGTTGCAGATCTTGGTGTCATCTGCAAACAGACAAGCCTTACCTCTAGTCCATCTGCAAGGTCACTAATGAAGATGTTGAAGAGGACTGGCCCCAGGACTGATCCTGAGGTACCCACTTGTGACTTGCATCTCTTCTGACTGTATACCATTTACCACCACTCTCTTTTCTGCCCGTCAACCAATTTGCCACCCAGTTGACCAACTCTGACCCACCCGAGCCTACCCAGCTTATTTATCAATCTTCTATGTGGAACAGTGTCAAAAGCTTTGCTGAAGTCAAGGTAGGCGACATCAACTGCTCCCCTTGGTCCACCACCTGGTTACCCAGTCAAAGAAATCTATGAGATTAGTTTGACAGGACCTTCCTTTGTAAACCCATGCTGTCTTGGATCCTGTGCCCCTATGGATCTCAGGTGTTGCACTATCCTTTCCTTAAGGAGTGCCTCCATAATCTTGCCCACTACTGAGGTAAGACTGACCGGTCTGTAGTTCCCCCTCCCTGCTACCACCTTGTGGAGCGGGACTCATGAGCCCTTCTCCAGTCTTCTGGGACCTCTCCTGTGCTCAGAGACTCACTAAACAATTCTGCTAATGGCTCTGCTAGTTCCTCCTTTAGCTCTTAAGTACCCTGGATGTATGCCATCAGGTCCCATTGCTTTATCCACTCCTGAGCTTAGCAAGCTCTGTAGGACCCTTCTTTTGTGAAGGGAGTAGTGCTCACTCCTCCCTGTGTCCATGATGCTGAGCTGTGGGCCCTGCCCTACCTTCTCTTCAGTAAATACTGAGCAAAAGTATCTATTTAGGATAGATGCCTTTACAGGGTCCTCCTCCTCCCATGCTCCATTTTCTCCATTAAGCTTAGCAATACCCCTCTGGACTTTCTCCTTTCACTAATGTATCTATAGAAAGTCTTGTCACCTTCTTTTACTGTTCGTGCTAGTGTTTCCTCAGTTTGGGACTTTGCCTGCCTTACTGCTTCCCTGCTTCCCTTATGGCAGTTTGGTATGCCTCCTATCTTCATCCCGGCTGTGTTCCTTATATTTCCTGAAGGCCAGCCTTTTGGCTCTGACCTTTCTGCTACTGTATTTGAGAACCAAAGTGGTTTCTTCTTCTTTTGCACTTCCTTTTCTGTCTAACACAATGGGATGTTGCTTCAAGTATTGCATCCTAATGCTTGCCCACTTTGCCTGTACCCCCTCACCTGTGTTTCTTTTTGCCAGGGCTAGCTTAACTCTGTTGGCCATCTTATCAAAGTCAGCTCCTCTGAAGTCCCATATTTTGCCTTGGAATGGGATGATTTAGATGTAGTAGCCAAATTGAACCATACCATGTGATGGTCACTGGCCCCAGGTGACCTTCACCTGGAGATCTGTGATCCCTTCTTGTTAGTCAGTACTAGATCTAGGATAGCCCTGTCTCTTGTGGGTTGCTGTACCAGTTGTTTGAGGCCCTCTCCTGCAGGGAATCCACTATGAGTCTAGTTCTGGCAGATGTTCCTGCTGGTATTGACCAACCTGTATCTGCATGTTGAAGTCTCCCATTATCAGAGCCTCCTTTAGCTGTCATGTTTTGTATATCTTCTAACAGTAATGTGTCTATGTCCTCCCTTTGGTCTGGGGCCTGTAGACAACCCCAGTTCTTATGGCTGTCCCATTTCCTGTTTCCAGGGTGACCCACAGTTCTTCTGGCTCCTTATGTATTCTGAATTTCTGTAGCTTTGATATTTTCATTAACATACAGGCCACCTCCCCTTTGCACTCTCGGTCTCTTCTGAACAATACATAGCCAGGTACTGAAGTCTCCTAAGTGTGGTTACTGGTAAACCACGTCTCACTAATTGCTACTATGTCCAGTTTAGCCTCTGACATTATTGCCTGCAGGTCTGGGATCTTATTTCCAGGCTGTGAGCATTTGTGTACATGATTTTCCATTGGCCAGATTTTGGTGTGTTAGTTGTTGGGTGAAGTTTGGCATTACCCCTGTGTATCGTGTGGAGACAAACCTTTTTCTTACCTGGTGATGCAAATGAGCGGCAAACACGCTGAATTCCTGTTTGACCACTAGCTGAGGGGGAGGGTGTTCTTCCCATTCGACGTATGGGTGCTGCACCCTCTCCCATTTGCTAGTTTAAATATTCTGCAAAGACGTCAAACTTGCCCCAATGCACTGACTTCCCTTAGTCAGATGCAGTCCATCAAATTTAAAGAACTTGCTCCCAGAACTGTTGCCAGTTCCCTACAAATCTGTGTCCTTTTCCTGGCACCAGTCCTGAGCCACGGTTTAGCTCCCTATCTCCCTTCTGACCTTCCGCCCATCTGCTCCTCTCCCAGACTGGCAGGATCTCAGAGAAGGAGATGCCGACGTAAACAGATGATAGTTTGTCACCCAGGCTAGTCAGGTGTTCCTTGGTCTCCACAACTGACCGGCTGGCGGATCATTAGTCCCTATGTGTACTAGGACATCAATGTTTTCTCCTGCTTTGTGAACAATTTTAGTAATGCGTCAGTGTCTCTCCATGCTGATGTACCTGGGAGACATCTGACCATCACCCTGGCTGGAGATGGGTATCAACTCCCGAATCATGGAGTCTCCTATGATCAGAAGTTTTTGGATTTCTTTTGTGCTTGTTTAGTTTTGGTTCCTGATTTGGGTGCGTTTGTTGTGCTAGCTCCTGTGCAGCAGTATCCTGCTCTGCAGTGTCTTCTGCCTCTTTATTTGATTTCGGAGATAGAGGCAGATACCTGTTGTAGTGTTTATATGGTTTTGGAGGTAATGTGTTGGAGAGCAGAGTGATGGGGCACCTGATTTGCTACTCTAACCACCTGCCAACCTCCTGGACCAACTACCCTCTGCGGTCGAGGTTTTCTGTTGGATGCTGGGGAAATGGCGGGTGGTTTTTTAATGTATTTCTCTTCAATATGAAATTTGAGGCGGCAATCTCTGCCCATGCTGCCCGGAGCTGAGCCCAAGATCTCCAAAGGCCTAGCATGTAGGACAGTGTCCCAAATCCTGTAAGACTGTCCTTCTGAAAATTGTTCCACAGTACCTGCAGTTAATGAAATCCATTCCAAATAAGTTGCTGGGTTTGTAACCTAGTCAGAGTAATTAGAAGGGAAAAAGGAAAAAATGCAAGTAATGGTTCAATTGTGCTTTGTTTAACTTGTTATAACAAGTTAAATTACTAGTGCCCTGTAAATGAGATCACTTTGTGGAGGCCCCACTGATCCGCCCCTTCCTGCTCTGCCACAGGAAATGTCACAACTGTGGTACCCCATAAAAGGAGTGTAGCGTGGGGTGGTTGGGGATGGGGTGGGTGGCTGGGCCCTTCCCCTGCCTAAAAAGAAGAACCACGGACGTAAAAGAACAAGGAGGTAAGAGCAGAAACAATCAGACAACAACAAATGCAGTAACCCTGAAAGCTTATCCCAATGTTAGATAAAACTGTAAAACCTGTAAAGCACCACCTGTAATAATTTCAGAGAAGATATACCCTGTAAGAAACACTTTGCTCCAGAGAAAAATAAAGCAGTAACAGAAGATATACCTTGCAAAAGACAATTTGAATCAGAAGATTACAGCAGTAATCTGTTAGCACACACCTGTAGGCACACCTTGTAATAATGCAGAAGAAGGTATACCAGCAACAACAATTTGAATCAGAGAAAAATAAAGCAACGAATGTTAGCAACAAACAGTAGCAATCCCTGTGAGTAAAAATAAAAACACCACCACACAGTAAATCTGCTTAGCCAAACTAAGTCTTAATCCTTCTCCCTTGCTCTGGTAAGTTTCTACTCTGCCTTTCAAGCAGTCTTAGAAGGAAAAGAGCTCAGGTGAAGCTAGGTGCCTTGGCCAGCAAACCAAGTCTTCTACCTCCAGATATCAATTAACCTGACTTTTTAACCCTTCTTTCTGTTGGAAATTACTGACAGTTTGCTGTGCCCCACTTCACATATACACACCTAATCCTTTGGAAGAGCTGTGAGGAAAAAATTAGCTCCTTCAATGTGAGAAGGAGACTGAAACACCTCTGAGACAACAAACCTTTTCAACAAACAAGAATAAAATAAAACACAGTGTCAAACAGTAATTTTGCTTAGCCCAATGATAAAAAGTCACAAAATGTAAGCTCCACCTGTAATACAGTAATTTCAGAGAAGATATACCCTGTAAGAAACACTTTGCTCCAGAGAATAATAAAGCAGTAACAGAAGATATACCTTGCAAAAGACAATTTGAATCAGAAGATTACAGCAGTAACTGTTACACACACCTGTAGGCACACCTTGTAATAATACAGAAGAAGGTATACCAGCAACAACAATTTGAATCAGAGAAAAATAAAGCAATGAAATGTTAGCAACAAACAGTAGCAATCCTGTGAGTAAAAAATAAAAACACCACCACACAGTAAATCTGCTTAGCCAAACTAAGTCTTAATCCTTCTCCTTGCTCTGGTAAATTTCTCTACTCTGCCTTTCAAGCAGTCTTAGAAGGAAAGAGCTCAGGTGAAGCTAGGTGCCTTGGCCAGCAAACCAAGTCTTCTACCTTCTACCTTGTTCCTCCACTACCCTCTCCCTACTTCCATCCTTCCTTCCCTACCGCCTGCCGCCCAGCCATTCACTACCCACAAGCTGATTGACAAAGCTGCCCTTTCTGTAACTGTGACCCTCCTCTTACCTCTCCATCTACCCATCTGAAGTCTGGCCACTCTCATCCTACAAGCTGTTAGGTTCTCTCTTCAGTACCCCTGCTGCTTGGCTGGCTGCTCTAGGCCCATAAAATAAACAAAATTGGACTACTCTCTTTTCTTTCCTCTCTCTCTCTCTCTCTGCCAACCCCTGTACTCTTGATCTTCAGCTAACTTTCTTTTCTCCGCCTGCTGCCTCAGCCATGCTTGGTCATAAGACCTAATCCCTCTATTACAAATAATCAGATCCCACTGCTCTGTCTCCCCTCACTTCAATTCCTTTTTCCTTTGTTAAAACTCAGCCCCTGAGGTGCCACAATCCCAGACAACCCCCCAGCATTCTTTGCTTAGCCTCCCACTGCCTATGCCCCTCTTTGTCACCTACTCCCCTGACTATTGTTCTGCATTCAAAGCCCTCTTCTGATTAACCTGCTTTTGTTTAGGTGTAGGTTTTACCTTATCAATAACCTCCCACTTCTCTTCAGGATCTGCCCTGCTCGGGCTCCACTGCAGCTTCGTCCTGGCCCTGAATTCAGCCAGCTGCGCTCTCCTCACAGCCCGCCCACCCCTACAGCTCCCAGGATCTGCCCTGCTTGAGCTCCACTGCAGCTTGCAGCCCGCCCTGAATCCAGCCCGCCTGCCCAGTAACTCCCAGGTACAGTCCTGCTTCTCAGAGAACGCCAGCTTGATATTCCCAAATTTGACTGGCTATCAGAGACAGAAGCTGCTTCTTGATTGGCTGCAGCTGCCACTCTCTCCTGACTGGACTAGTTGTGGCTCTGCATTAATTTAAATTTTAGCCTAGTGCAGGATCAGGAAAGTGATTCTGTAGTTGTATGTTTTTTTTCCCACCCACCTTCCCCTGTGGTCATCACTCTTTAAATCCACTCCTATCACTCAGTGGCATGCCTCCTCGTCCAGATTTGCCTGTCTTGCTGCTAGGATTCTACCACTCATAAAGGGACATACATATCTTGATCCTTCTCAGCAACACCACCAAGGCTCTCCTCAGTACTTCTGAACCTCTGCAACTACCCACCTAATAAATGGCCACTATGACACTGCTAATTCCTCAGTATTGGTGTTAGCTCTAACACTTCCATCCTCCTGTCACAGAATTGCTAGGCCAAGTGGAAGTAACATTCCATCATCCAATCTGTCAACAGGCCTAGGGCTGCTAGGCAAATAGGCAGACTGGGTGGGCCTGGAGGTCCTTTCTGCCGACACTTTCCTATGTTCCTATGCCTAACTCTACACCCGCCTCTGTACTTTATATTCTCAGACAGCACCCAATACCTTAACCTGGTACTAGTTATGCCAACCAAAGGCTCCCTCTCTTCCCCCATCACTAATATGCTCTTACTCATTAAAAATCACACAAAGCAATGCACGAGCCCTATGAACCCCTCTCAGACTCTAAAGCATCTCAGAGTGCATGTAACACAGTTGATTTGGGTCATAGTACTTCTATTGGGTAATGTTCACCATAATCCAGGTCCTATGATTATGGTCACATCCCTGCCTGTGCAAAGAAGCTCTGTCTTCATTGCATCAATAAACATCTGCAGTCTGTTATCTAAAATATGGCTTGCTGCAAGTGTGGATCACACAACACAAGCTAGACGATACTATCAGTGGTAGAGATCTGGCTCACGCCTAGAACCAATGATACTGAAACCGTCTCAATAGCTATACGCCTTTTAGACTTGATCATACTGGGAAAGAGGTGGTAGTTGTGTTATCTATATCAAGGAACATCTCCAGGGCTTTCCTCCCACCCATTACATCAGGGATCAACATGCAAAATTGCCAATCAAGGTCATCCTTAGTATGCGCAAAAGGGATTAACTATCATCTCAGTTTATAACCCTCACAAGCAGCAGGCTGAAGAGTTTAGAGTTCTACATAACTACTTCTCAGACCACCACCGAAACACTGAGACTATAGTGGTCAGTGACTTCAGCATAAATTGGTTGTCTAATGATGCTTCCCTTTACAAAGATACTGTTGCATCTATAAACTATGAACTAATTGGCCAGCTCACCAGCGCGAGAGGTGGGATTTCTGCTCGCGATGCCCTACGACCGGGTTGGGGAACAGACCGGGGGTTGGGAGGCCGACCAGGGAAGGAGGATTAGCGTCCCATGGGCTGCTCTTTTCTCAGGGGAGGGAGGGTTAGAGTTTTCTAGTGCTTTCGATGGACCACTGGCAGAGGCGGGGAACCACAGGCGACCGCGCCTGCACACTAGAGGGCGTTACAGACGCTGGACATCATTGCACGCCCCCGCCCTAGGGCAGACTGAAAACAGCTGGCCACTTCAGGATGATGCCCACCCCGGCACTTGGCCTCTATGGCCCCTGCCACTCCACCCACCAATCACGGTTCCATGGCACCACCAGGCCCCAAATCCTGCCTTGGGGGAAGCCAGGAGACAATGTTGGTTGCTGCCGACATCTCTCATCGTAGATGGGTCTGACATGGTGCCGTGACCCACCCTGGGGGTTAGCTTAGGGCATCTGCCCAGGCACGGCTATAGGAGTGGGAGGCAGGTGCTCAGGGGATGGAGCTGAGTGGTAGAAGTGGTCAATGCAAAAGTATACTAAATAAAAATATGAACTAGTTGCTTCTCCCACATGCATTAACTATCGGACGGGAACCAGAGCATTACTGGACTGGTTGCTTAAGAACCACCCTGAACACATCTCTGGTACAAATATCCTCCCGGATGACATAAGTGACCACTCCCCATACTCTGTACATGGCCCTGCAAGTCACCTAAAATCTCAGCAAAAGTCGTCTAGCAACGCACAGAATAAAATGAGGCAACTAGCTCCATTATGGAACACCTAAGGCAGCTTAAATGGTCTGCCATCTACTCAGCAGTTGATGTTGATACTGCCCTGCATTCCTCCATCCAGCTGTTCAATGCAGCCTGTAACATCTTTGCTCCGATTACCAAAAGAAAGTAAAGGTACCCATAAGTCATGGATAAACACCATCCCTTATTGCCCTGCTGCAAGCTCGGGATAATCATTGGCACAAAGCAAAAGCACAGGCTTGCCAACTGACATTCAAGACTATAAGGCGGCCCGAACAAATGTACCCAGGCCATTCCACTGGCAAAAGACAACACTTTAAGACCAAACTTGTGAACTCCCACGGTGACAGTCAAATTTTGGTCAAACATCAAGGCCATGACAGGCAACCTGAACAAATCGTCACCTACTATGCTCAACCTAGATGGGAACTACCCAAGGATCCTAACATCATATCAAATACATTCAAAAGGCCTTTACAGACCTCAGTGGGTCCTCCCACCCCAACTATCTTAGCCCACTCAGCAATGAACAAAGCAGCACATTTATCCCTACTGCCCTCCCTTCTAACCTCCGTGCAATTACAAAATCTGAGGCAAAAAATATCTACTGAAAGCACTAAGTAAAACCAGGCACAGTAGTGATAATCTAGACCTAAACTCATTACCCTCACCATTGATGTAATCTTGGCCCCCAATAAGTATACTCAAGCTCTCCCTCATCACTGGTCAGTTCCCCAGTATCTGGAAATCAGTTGTTTTACCCCAGTATTTAAAAGCAGTGATAAGACAATCCACACCAATTACTGACCTATTTTCATACTCCACCTGATCTCAAAGGCGCTAAAAGAATTGTCTACAACCAGTTAATTGACCACCTTGATAAATACCAACTACAATGCAATGAGCAACACGGCTTCAGAAAACAACATAGTACCACTACAGCTCTGGTCAAGTTTACAGGGTTCATTCATGACACTTGATCGAGAGCACTTAGTGGGGCCTCCTTCACTGACCTCACTAAGGCCTTCGATACTGTTAATCACGAACGCCTACTTACACAGCTAGATGCAACTACCATGTCTCATGACATCACTGTACTGGTTTTGGAGCCATCTCTCAGGACGAGTCCAGCAAGAGAAAATCGGTAACGCCTTTCTGACACAGGTGCCACAGGGGTCCATCCTGGGCCTCCTCCTGTTTAGTCTCTTTTAGACTACCTCCTCTAGTATGCCAAGACTGCATCCTCCTTTATGCTGATGATGCTGTCTTATTTACCAGCCACCCGGATATCGAAACTCTGAAGCATAGGTTGCAAAGCAACTTCTCTCAAGTAGAAGACTGGGTCATAAACTCCCGCCTACTTCTCAACTACAAGAAAACTAAAATGATGTTGTTTGCCTCAACACAGAACAGGTACAAAATGGCTAAACTTACTATCCGAAACAAACACGGTACATTATTTCCAATACCTAGGGGTTACGCTGGATCATTCCCTATCATACTCGCTCACACAGACCTCATCTTTAAGGACACAAACAGGAAAATTGGGCAACTGTATAGTATAGGCACTGCCTTATGGAAAAGGTACTGAAATTAGCCATTACAAGCTCAATCTTCTCTGTCAGTGATTATGGGCTAGTTGTCTACAGTGCGGTCTCTGTCACAGCCCTAAAAAGAATTGACCTGACACTCAATAAAGCCTGCAGGCTATTGTTGGGAGCCCTCACCTCACACATACATACAGTCTCTACTCCCTCACAGGCTGGCTTGGACCCTGACAGCAGGATTAACTACCAACTCTGCCTACTGGCCAAAAGACACTCTAGGCATGACCCCCCGGTTCTGAACAATGCTAACACCTGCAACACCAACTCGCCAGATCCATGGAACAAGCAGTCATCCATATAAGGTGCCATTTCACTGTACCTCTCAAGGCCAGAGGTTATTTGATTTCCACGCCCCAAACCTGCTAAACTCCCTACCTTATGACCTCCTTTCTGTGCCCAGAATTGGCCTGTTTAAAGTAAAGTCCTGCTCCCACCCATCCAGTCTTATGAAGTGCTCCTGTGTTCAGTAAGTAACCTACTGCACCTGGCCCTCTGAGTCCTTGCTTGGAACTTAAAACTGCAGCTAAGCCTGCTACCTGCACCCTGTCCTCCCTACACTCTCCACTAACTCTCTTTTTCCCCCACCTTCCTCCCTTGCCTTTCTGCTCAATCCCTCGCTCCTCTTATTGCTCTAACCCTTTCTATCTCCTCACCGTTTCTCATCCTCAGTTCCACCCCATCATCAATGTAATCCTCTCCTATATCTGATACTTTCTACTCCTCTACCATTGACAAATGGAGCTAGACCTACCTGCTCACTGTTGCTTCTTACACTTTTCTTCTTGTCCAATCCACTGTCTCCCATCCTTCCTTGTATTCTAATTTTGCTCCTCATTTATGTTTCATATATGAGCTAACAACCATATACCAACAGTATTCTTGTACTCATGGTGACCCTGTGAAAAGTTATTTGATGTCACTTTGAGCAAATTATTGTACTGTCTTACTTGATGTGGAATCTCTGCAAGAGAGCTCATAGATCAAAAGTAGTACTCGAGACTTGAATAAATAAAGATTAGAAGCAGCCGGCCCAACCACGTGTTTCATTATCCTTATGCCTAGTCATTAATGTAGGCAGTTGTTGACAAATAACAACTACAGCTCTGTATTCAAAATGCAATGTGCTTATGGTATGAAATGTTGTACAGATATGGACTGGTCTGTGCCAAGAAATAAGGGCAGTGTTGGCATATTTAACATGGATACACAAAAATCATTACTGGTAAATGAAACCCACTGCAAAATATATTTGGCAGTGGCATATAAATAACAGAAGAAGGCTAGTGCTAGTCCTCCAGGAGCTGGAATATTCTTCACATACCACCTGAAGAAAACACAAATGCTATAAAGGTACAGTATGTTGTCAGTTAACTGCAAGATTCTGTGTACATTTAAAATATTTCTTATATTCATGTAACCCCTAGATGGCGCTACCCAGGGGCTACTACCCTGCCTGATTTGCCACTAACAGGTTGAGGGGCCTGGATCCGGCGGGGTGCCTCCACCCAGAGGCCAGGGTTTGCAATAGTTAACCAACTTGGTCACAGCCCTCTGGGACACTGCAACCTCCTTTCTTCCCACTAGTGGCCCACACAATATATCAGAAAATTACCTTCACAGTATACACTTACCCCCAGGACTGGTTCAGGCACTGGGACCTCCTGTAAAATAAGATACAGTGCAACAATCACAGTACAATACTTTAACATAGACAAAATACCTCAGGCAATATAACTGCTGCCAAACAAGCAGCTCTGATTTATTTAGGGATGTAACAAGAGACGGGGGAATCAGGTTAATTAGCTTATCACTTTACTCATCTACCTATGGCTCTGTGCACAGGCTATCCCTACCAGTTACTGTCCCTGGGTACCCAAGCCCTAGTGGCTAGTCCAAACCGTGGCAGCTGGTAGGGCCCTTCACACAGAGAAAAGAAAATTAGTTAAACAGTCAGCAGTACAGTAATTCCATTTGGATTCAATGTGGCAATTCAACAGGAGCGACCCTGAATTAGTACTCACGACCTCCAAACAAGATAGGGTCCTTCAATGTCAGCAGGGCTACTCTTGAGCTCCACGAGACTCCTCACACATTTATATGGCAAACTGCAACAGGCAAAAGTCCTTTAATGGCAGCAGGATTCACTTGAGCTACACAAGCCTCCTACACATTTATATGGTAAACAGTAACAGGCAGAAGTCCTTTAATGGCAGCAGGATTCACTTGAGGTACACAAGCCTCTTCACACATTTATATTGTAAACAGAAAGTACTATACCAGGCAGGCTGCTTCTCTATCCCGATCGCAATTACTGCACAATACCGGGAGAACACACAGCAGATTCAGTTCCTGACAGACCGAGTGCAATTCAGCAATTTCTCCAGTCTTCTACAGGGTGAGCCTGGTTTCTACTCTTCAGATATCCTTTGATTCTCTTCACAGGGCCATTCAGTCCTAACAAACGGTTCCACAAGCTGGACCGGAACTCTGGGCCTTACACGTTTCCGACTAAAACTGCACATCGAAAAAGCACAGGGCTCCTTCCCTCTTCACTGCCAGAGCTCAACTGAAACTCCAGCAGACAAAACGGGCACTTCCTTTGAGTTCCTCCCAGTTCTTGGCTGGATTGGCTGTCACTCACAATAGACTGCTCCTGTTGGTCCAAAAAGGCGCTGAAGTCCAAACTACATCTCCCAGAGTCACTGCCCGACAATCCATCTTGTGGCTGGCTCAGATTATGAGTCCAAGTTCTGATTCGTCCAAGGCAACATTTTAGAGCTACCTTAACCACACTGATTGGTCCAGTTCAGCAGTTCAAAACTAGAATGGGGAACTAGGCAAACACAGGTCTGACTACAAAGAAAGCAGGTTAGACAAACTGTATTTTCATTATTGCTCTAAATGATTTCTGGCAAACAGTTACATCTTTCAGATAGGTTCCTTTGCACTCTAGTGACTGCAAAATGGAGTGAATTGCAGCAGCTCAAGTGGTACTCAAGCAGAGAAGCACACAGTCCCATACAAATTAATTATGTCTGCAAGCAGACAGCTCTTAAAGAGACAGTACCAGAGGCTCTAAAACACTCACTGATAAATGGCTTAAACGCTAAACACCATCAGGCTTGGAGCATTCAAGCAAGCTCCTGGAAGTCTTTTGGGAACTCCCATTTGCAGGGGGTTACATTCAATTAGCATAATATTAATTTTAGAACATTCGGTCCAGACTAATTTTCACTTTATAGAAGACAGAACTGAGATAAATTACCTTTTCACTTGAAGCAGTGTTGTCATTTTCATAGTGACAGCAAACAGTGTTGTAAACCTCTTTACAAGCAATCTTACATCCCCTCGTACTGACTGGTATAACAGCTCCATGTTTTACTTCGGTGGCAGGCTTTACTTGATTTGTATTTTCTTGCAGTTCATACCCAGCCTGATCTAAAATTGCTTTAGAAACTGCTCCATACGTCAGGTTCAGTGCAGTTGACACTGTGTTCACTATGACATCACACTGAAACATAAAAAGGGCAGGTCACATGAAGAAGCTGGCAAATGGATAGAAATTTATGAATCTGCTGACAATCAGCTTTTCTAACTCCATATTTTCCCTCTTACTTGGTGGAAAGGTTTTCCTTCAGCCCATTCACAAACCCTGGATCAAATGCCTGCTGGAGCTAATGCCACAGCCCGCTAGATGCCCAATGCATATCACACCTAAATAAATTGTCCTGTATTGTACCTCCACGTGACCTCTTACTGTGTACCTTGCCCTCAGGCTGTTTAGCCTTGCCATGAACAGGTCTAAACAAAACCAGTCCATGTGCATTTCCCATCACTAGGCATAATGTGCTAAAAGGAAAAATGACTTACCATTCTACTACTGTTTCTTTCAAAGGATCTCTCAGTATGCTTGACTAATACAGTTATGCTAGCTGGGTTCAGCTGCCCCGGAGGTGGAGTTTATACTAATGTAACCCCCAGGTGGTGCTATCCCAAGGCTACTACCCTGCCTAACTGACTACTGACAGGTTGAGGGCCTGGGTCCAATGGCGAGTGCCTCCACCCAGAGGTCAGGGTTTGCAGTAGTTAAACTAACTTGGTCACAGCCCTCTGGGACACTGTAACTCTCATTTCTTCCCACTAGTGGCCCAACACAATGCATCAAGAATATCTTCACAATGTACACTTACCCCAGGACTGGCTCTCGGTCGACTGGACTCTGGAGACCCTCTGTAAACAAGATGATACAATGCAAAAGCCACAGTACAATACTTAACATAAACGAATCACCTCAGACTGTGTAACTTTGCTGAAACAAACAGATCTGATTTATTTAAGGAGCTGTAACAAAGAAGGGGAAATCAGATTAATTAGGTTAAACACATTAATAATCACAGTGCTGTGCACATAGTCAGAGTCCCAAATTGTCACTTTCACTGGGTACCCAGGAAGGGGGCCCTAGCAGGATCGGTGCAGCTGGTTGGGCCCTGTGATGGAAAACAGTGGCACAATACCCAAATTGTAATCTGGAGCTGGTTGGCTCAGTTCGTGAAGAAATGAAAAAACAACAATTAGATGAGACACTTGCAATTCGATAAACAGATGGCAGGGAGCTACCTGCTTTGTATTCACAAACTCAATGCTGGGAACTGGATGGAAGGCAGATTGTCCTGGATTGCCAGGGGCAGACCCTGTGGACAAGGTCCTTGTGACTGGACCCCACTGCAGTTTACAGCAAATGGATGTAGTCTGCATTAAACTGAGGTTTACTTCCAGCTTCATGCGCTCAATTCACTGTACAGGGATTTGAAACGCGATTCCCCACAAGCACTATACATTTATATGTAAAAGGAAAGTACTATACCAGGTAGGCTGCTTCTCTATCCCGATCGTAATTACTGCACAATACCCGGGAGAACATACAGCAGATTCAGTTCCTGACAGACCGAGCGTGATTCAGCAATTTCTCCAGTCTTCTACAGGGTGAGCCTGGTTTCTATTCTTCAGATCTCCTTGATTCTCTTCACAGGTCGGATTCAGTCTGAACAGGCGCTTGCACAAGCTGCACACGAAACTTAGGGCCTTACGTGATTCCCACGCTAAAACTACACACCGAAGAAGCACACAGCTCCCTATCTCTTCACTGCCCAAACTGATCTGATCTTTCCAGTAGACAGAGCCGGCATTTCCTTTGAGTTCCTCCCAGTTCAGTTGGCTGGTCTAGCTGTCACTCACAATAAACTCCCTGTTGGTGCAAAAGGTGTCAAGTCCAAACTACAATTCCCAGAGGCATCTGCCATACAGTCCCATTGTGGCTGGCTAAACTTGAGAGTCCAAGTTCTGATTTGTCAGCAGCAGGCTCCATTTTAAGGTCCCCACGCTGATTGGTCCAGTTCACGTGTTCAATTCCAACATAGCGGGAAAACACACACAGAGTCCCAGCTGCAATAAAACAGGTTAGATAAACTGCAATCTCACAAATGTTGCTAAATGATTACAGGCAAACAGTTGCTTCTTTCAGATGGGCTCCTTTGCACTCTCAGCAACTGCAAAACGGAGCGAATTGGCAGCAGCCCGGCAGGATTCAGGCATTAGAACACACAGTCCACCCTCCTCAATTAATTATGGTCACAAGCAGGCAGCTCTTAAAGAGACAGTACCAGAGGCTCTAAAAGCACTCACCTCAAGCAGCTTAAGCGATGAACACCTCCAGACTTGGAGCATTCAAGCAAGCTCCTGAACATTTCTGGGAACCCCCATTGCAGGGGTTACACTAATAATGCCAAGAAATAGCTAATCAGGAAACAGTAACAGAGTGCTGCCTGCAGATGCAGATGAAGGCTAGTCAGATTCATTTCAAAGCTAAAGGGACAAAAGGCCCCAAATCTCTAACCTAACCTAGTAGTAAAGAAAAATGGAGAAAAAAGAACAGGAAAAAGAACTCACCAACAGGCTAACTATGTACAACACTGTAAAAAGTGGAGCATTCCACAAGATAAGTCCCAACAGTAAGAAATGTGGCCCAAATGCATGGACTGCAGAACTTATCTCAGCCAGGCTATGTGAGGGAAGCTGGGTGGGAGGTCAAGCATACAGAGGATCCCCTAGAAGAAACAATATTACTATAGCAAGTATTTTTTTTTTTTGAAGCAGGTTCTGCAGGACTGCAGTACCAAATTTTGAATCAGACCTGGACTGTACATCTATGCTGTAGTGCTTTATGAAAGTGTGTACAGTCTTCCAGGTAGCTGCTTTTCAGATGTCAAACAAGGAGAAGTCCTTGCAGCTGCCACTGAGGTGCCAGTGCCCCTGGTTGAGTGAGCTTTGAGGCCTTGAGGCGACTGTTTGCCAGCTTTACTGCAACAAAATTGAATGCAAGAGACTATCCATTGAGAAATGGCTCCCTTGGAGGCTGGCCTGCCCTTGCCTACCCTCACCAAGCGAGCAAGAGGGAGTATGAGAGGCCCTGAACTTCTTGGTGAGCTCCAGGTGGTAGGTCAGTGCCCGTTGACATCCAAACTGCAGAGCCTACACTGGCCAAGAGTGGATTTGTCTGTGAAAAGACAGGAAGTGTTATGGATTGATTCAGGTGAAATTCAGACACCACCGTGGGAAGAACTTCCTATCTGTCCTGAGGACTACTATCTTTGTGGGAGATAATGTAGTTTGGCTCAGAGCAAAGAGCTTGCAGCTGTGAAATCCTTCTGGCTGAAATGATGGCCACTAGGAAACACTTTTCCAGGTGACATATTTTAAATCTGCAGCAGCCCTAGGCTCGAATGGGGCTCTATGAGTTTGGCTATGCACATGTAACCCCTAGGTGGCACTATCCCAAGGGCTACTACCCCTGCCTGCTTGGCTAGTTGCAGGTTAAGGGCCCGGTGCACTGAAACAGGTGCCTCCACCTGGAGAGGACAGGTTGTTCATAGCAAAGCTAACCTGCAAGCCACCGGACACTGTAACCCCCTCTTTCCCCCTCTAGTGGCCTAGACAGTATACAACATCACTTTCAATAACCCTATTCAGCATACAAGTCCCCACACTGTTTGCACTTACCACCAGGGCTGGTCCCATTAGCTCGACCCTGGAGACCCCTATAAAACAAGGTTATGCACAGCAATAACAACAGTCAGTGCTTTGGTACAAACTGGAACCACTGTCAGATTAAATGCAAAAAGAGTTAGATCTGATTTATTTAGGGACTTGAACAATGGAGAGGCATGATCAGGTTGATTGGCTCAAATGCTGATTCAATCAGGCAATCAGACTTTAGAGTCCCTGCACAGTCACATGCTCTTGGTACCCAGTTGGAAGGAAGGTGGGCTAGCCTGGAACATTGCCCAGGCTAGGCTGGTGTTGCAGCCGGACGGGGCCCTGTAATGGAAAGAAAAGGCATGCACAACCACACACAATTTGTAATCCAGAGCCGGAAGGCTTAGTTCGTGACAAGAAAAACAACAATTGAATCAGATGACAACACTTTTGATTTAGCTGATATTGCAGGGAGCTACCCTGGTGTTTACTGACGCTACTCAGTACAGGACACAGGATGGATGAAATGGAGACTGCAGGTTGACAAGCTGGTATGCCAGGAGAAGCAGGCCCACATGAATCACCCGGACATCGTTCCTGTTTGAGGCGTTGAGCAGGGGCTGATCCCCAGGCAGGTCTCTCGTCAATGGTCTTCTCTGTGGTGTGAGTAACTGGCTGGGCCAAGGTGGCAGGGCTCAGGCCAACTGAGATGAATGCGGATTCAGTCCGTAGGGGCAGGATGCAGCCTCCAGCAAGTGCGAACAAAATTCTGCAGGTGGGGAACCAAATCTTACCAACAGCACATAAGCACATTTACAGTAAAAGGAAACAATACCACAGTTCGAAAAGTCCGGTCACAATCACAGTGTCTCTGTGCAAACTGTGCTCTCTGTGGTGATTTCAGCAGCCCACAGGCCGATCACATGCAGCAAATCTTCGGCCTTCTTCAGGCTAGATCTGGTCACTATTCAGTGGCTTCAATCTCTCTCAATTCAGATACAGTCCGATTTCCTCTAAGTTCCCTCACAAGGGACAGCAGGCAGACAGGCCAAACTCAGCCTTTCCACCAATCTCCCGCACAAACTCACGAGGAGCAGCTGCTCGAATATCTCGAGCTGTTTACTCTCTCCTTCCCAACTCAGACTGACCCACTGCAGCAGGCAGCTTGGGACTTTCCCCAATGATCCAAAAGTTTTGGTTGGCTGGTTCACCTGTCTGCCACAGCAAGGGCTCTCCTCCAGGTCCATTTAGGCACCAAAGTCTCAAAACTACAATTCCTACAGAATTTTACTCCCACAAGACCCCTGGGGACAGACTCCATTTTAGGGTTCCTAAAGATACTGACTGGTCTAAACTTCCAGTCCAGAACCAGATGGTGGCACAATACAGAAATGCCCATGTTACAAAGAAGGCAGGTTAGACAAACTTCAATAACATTACTATTATTATAGCTACTCATCAAATAAGTGCAGTTTAACAGAGCTCCTTCTGCACAATTAATGATGGCAGAATGGAGCGATTATCTGGCAGCCAGGTGGGACTCGAGCATAGGAACACTCATCCCACACCCAGATTAATTATTGCACTGTGATGTAGGCAGCTCTTAAAGAGACAGTACACAGAGGCTATAAAGGCACTCACTGGCAATAGCATTAAACGATTAAGACACAGGACACCAGCCTGGCATTGGTCATTTAGGTACACCCAAGAAAGACTTTTGGGAACCCCCATTTGTAGGGGGTTACACAGTCCTAAGGTAATAACTACAGTATATGAATAGTTTCACATAGACAGGTAGTGTTGACCTGAAGATCGTAATGTCAAGGTCCTGTCTGGTATAAAACAAAACACCACCACCCTTTTAGCATTTGGACAATCACATCTGTGCAGTTTATATCCATTGATCCTACGTAATGAATCTGGTATATGGGGTTTTAACCAAGTCTCAGTTAGACCTAAGACATCAGAGTTGTGAGGCAATCCAGGCTTCAAGCTGCAAAATTAGTTGACAGACTTCTAATGTTCATATGTGCAAGCCTAAGCCCTTTTCTGTGAACCAGTAAGATGGGTTCTTGGGGCGATGCCATCAGGAGGGCCCGGGTTAGGTTCAATATCACGGAGAGAGACATAGAGGTGCTCAGTCTGTGTTCTGTAGTTCCAAGATTAGGGCTCTCTTATCCATTTTTGAAAAATCCTGAAAAGAATTTCTCTGGGGGTGGTTTACGGGCCCTAGCCTTCCAAACATAGTAAACTGGGAGTGGTCACTGATTGAGTCTGGAAACTCCAACAGCACTGATCCTCTCAGGTGTGTTGGAGACGACCCAATCTAGAAGAGACTGGAGACTGCTGTTGCTAGCCTATCTGGTCGGGAGAGTGACCACTTTAGACAGGTGTAGCCTGCTGAGTTCAGCAGCATAGAGATTAGAGTTTTTCCTAACCAATCCAAGCTGAAGTTCCCATAACAAGGAGCTCTTGTTTACCCTTTAGCGAGGAAAGATGGTTAATTACCTTAGTCAGGCCTGTTAGTCCATTTTAGGAGGGTTATAGATGCACACTACATTTAGCTTCTTTACTCATCCTCCTCAAACCTCTCAGATATCAACCTGAATCTCATTAGTAACTTCAATACCTTTCAGAGCTGGCTATTGTAAAACAAGCTTGTCTTAAATAAAATAAACCGTGACTATGCTCTTCGTTCAGGTTCAAAAATTGGTCCTGCACCCAACCGTGAAGTATCAGAGCACTAGATGGCTCTCCCTTAACACAGTTACCTCTTTTAAATACCTATGAGTAACCCTTGATCCTGCCTTTGATTTTGACCTGCACCTAGCCTCAGTCATTAAATCTGTCAATACTCAACTTGGACTGGCATACAGGTGAGACACAGCCAACATCCACGGTGAGGATGACCATTGCATAGGGGATCCTGAGACACAAATTGGCATATGGGTTAATAGCCTTTCCAGCAACTACTGGAGGGTCCTCCAAAAGTGGGGTGTCTGCTACAACAGCATTTGCCGCTTAGCTTTGTCTTTGCTCAAACTTACTCACCGATGCACACTGTACTCCAGTCTGGGATGGTTTACCCCTCAGTCTTTCGACAGTTTACTTCCTACCGTTTATAAAGAATATAATCTCCTCCCAGATACCTGACAAACTGGCTCTACTGCTCAAACCTGTGACCTCTGCCTACCCACTGAGATCAGCTGACAAATCCCTTCTTGTCCAACCGTGATGTAAAACCATAATGGGGAGAATGCTTTCTTTAGCTGGGCCCCTAAACTATGGAACTCTCTTCCACTAAGTCTAAGAATCTCCCTTCTCCACACAGCTTCAAACAGGAGCTTCATATGGCTCTTCTAAGCTCTGAACCCTGCTCCTGTCCTCTATCCACCCACTCCTGTACTGGTTCCTCCTAGTTGCCTACGGCTCCAACCTCTACTACTCTCAAACCTACCTGGAAATCTTGTTATTTCCTCTCTAGCACTTAATCACTAGTTGTATGACTTATGACTGTTAGTTATTTGCACTTATATTTCTGTTTCTTACTACATATAGATTCCTGCAAATGTACTGTCATTGCTGAAAATTTTTTGTAAGTGTACTATGTCTGACTTCTACTTGTTCCCATGATGTTTTCTTGTATCTACTATTGTCTATGTACCCTTTGCTGTAATCTCCCGGGTCGTACCTGAAAATAGGCAGCTATGCTGTCTAGTGTACCTACCGAGTTAACAAAAATTAAATAAATAAATAAGACATCTTTAAGGTATTTTCATAAATTCACACTATAAACCTGTTACTGTATAAGGTACTGTGTATAAAAGTGCTTAGTCACTGTGGATCAGGGATATATATATACTGTACCTTTAACTGAACCAGGAAGTCCCATCACCCCAGTTTTTGAAACAACATGTCCAGACATGTAGGGCTCAGTCAGGTGACCCACCTAAAGATATAAAACCTTTGCACTGAGTTCACTCCAGTAGAGTTCAGTCTCGAGAGAGAAGAAGAGAGGCATACAAGCTGCTGAATGCAGATGAGAAGGGTCTTAGGAGCTCTAAGATCCTGGACTGTATTATGGGAGAAACTACTGATGTTAAGTAGTAATTTTCTTTGCAATTTTTGTTTTCATTTATTTTTCAAACTTTTGAAAAATAAATATCATACCACAGTGTGTTTGAAACCTGCAAATTTGCCTCGTCTGAAGTTTATTCCACACACTGTGACAGTGGCCCTGACTAATGCGGCTCAGGGCATCTGCTAGCACACTGTCTTTGGGAGATGAATGGCAAGAGCTGTATGTCCAATGAGTAAGTCAGAGACCAAATCTTCATGGCCTCTGTGAGGAGCTATATGTGCATCTTGTGCCTCCCTGCTTGTTGGTGTAAAACATAGCAGTGGTGTTGTCTATCCTGATTAGGGCAGATTCACCCTTCAGCTGGGGGCAAAGGCTTTGATAGCCAGGTACACAGCTCTGAGTTCGAGGAGATTTATGAGACATCTGGGCTCCTAGGAGACCACATTCTACTGATGGACTGGTCTACCAGGTAGGCACCCCACCCTAAAGGGAAGCATCCATAGTGAGCACGGTGGAGGGTCCCTTTGCTGAAAGGATCCATTCCTGAGAATCACCTCATCTTTCCAGCAGTCCAGTGCTTGCAGAAGGGTCCTCGGACTAGAATGAGCTTTGACAGAGAGTCTCTTTTTCTGGGACCAGTGATCCCTGAGGTGGCACTGGATGTCCCTATCTGAAATTGGCACCTGGAAATATGGCCATAGTAGTGACCATGTGGCCCAGGAGCCTGAGGAAGTGTCTGGTGGGCCTTGGCTGTTCCAGGACAAAGAAGTATGCCAGGTTTTGAAGGTTGTGCACCCTGTCTGATAGCAGTGGGGCCTTTTCTGCTGGGTGTCCAGCTCTGCTCTAGTGAACTCCAGTAGCTGAAATGACTCAAAATGGGACTTTTCTCCACTGATCAGAAAAACCCAAGGGCTCTAGGGTGCATTGTGTGAGGTTGAGGGATTCTCTGACCTTTGGGGGACTTGTGCACTATCAGCCAGTCATCCAGCTAAGGAAAGACAGACACCTCCTGTCTTCTGAGATGGGCTGCCACCACTGCCAGGCACTTTGTGAAACTCTGGGAGCTGAGGAAAGGCTGAATGGCAGAGCTGCAGACTTGTAATGGCCAGAAGGCAGTCTGAATCTGAGATATTTTCTGTGGAAAACCCTGATTGGGACATGAAAATAGATATCCCTGTGGTAGAGGAGGCTAGTTAGTCTCCCTTTGCAAGGAGTGAATCACTACCAACAGGGTAACCATCTGAATTTTAAATTGAACATGTGTTTGTTCAGATATCTGAAATCTAGAATGGTTCACCAGTACCCATTTTTGGGGATTAGAAAGTACCTGCATAGAGGCATATTCCTCACTGGGGACGGGAACTCTTTCTAATGCATTTGCAAACCAAAGAGACTATCTCAAACTCCAACAGAAATTTTTCTGTTGTGGGGTAGGGGTTTTAAGGCCTTGTGACCCTGCTGAGGAGGAAAAAACATTTTTAACTGCAGGTAAGTCTTCAAAGCACCATCTCCAGCACCCACTTGTCTATGGTAATGAGGTGCCATATGGTGGAGGTAAGGAAATTGACCTGGGCTTTTCAGTCAGGGATTTTGTTTGTGTTGGGTTTTCGCAGAAGGGCAGGATCTGCAGGTTTCTGAGCCCTTCTACATCTCCCTAAAGAAGGCCCTGGGTTGGCATCTCCGACCTCTACCTCCTCTGCTTTGGGGCTTGTAGGAGACAGTAGGTTTCTCTTTGGTTGTATTCCTCCACCTTTTTCATGTATGCCTCTGTTTTGTCTCCAAATAATAGTGTTATTTCACTCGGAAAATCTCTAGCTTTAATTACGGTGTTCTGGAGAGATTGGTGACTCTCAACCAAGCAACTCATGTGAGGGAGATAGCATGAGACATGGCTCTAGATTCTGTGCCACTAACAGCCACAGCCATATGGAACTAATACTTTATGGCCTAACGGCTGTTTTACTAGTTTCTGGCAAGTCCTGAGCCACTTTATCTGGGACTTGCACCTTTGCTTTATCACAAGCCTTCATGGTCTGGATGTATGAAAAGGTACTCAGCATTAAATTGATTTAGCTGGTATTTTTTCCATCTTTCTATCCACCCCTTGTTTAGAGGTGGGGTTTGGAGCACTTTCAAGTAGTCTTCGAAGGGATTTGTGAACTGGAAGGGGTAGCTTTTCAGGAGGAGGAGACCCATCACATCCAAGAAATCTGCCTCCTCATTCTCCTCGTGGACTCTTGAATAGAAAGGCCAGGGTGTCCACCATGCACTGGACAAAAATAAAATGAGGGGACAAATCCTCCTGGCCATGGGAAACAGCCAAATTCTTGGTCAGGAGTTTCATCAGTTTCTAATTCGCCATCCTCTATCATCATCCCCCTCATAGAAAAGTGCCCTGCTGCAACACCAGGGTCAGAGGGAAAGGAGCAGAGGGATTTGCTGGGGCCCCCAGAAGACAGTCCACAGCCTGAAACTTTTATATGGTTGCCAAGCCTTTGCCATTTCCTCGGCAGAGGGTACATCTTAATATACCACTAGTGTCTCCCTTTGCTTTTCAGCAGCAGGGCAGTGATATGTTTCTTTTTTTCAGCAGGAACTAAATCAGAAACCTGCTGAGAATGTCTTTTCTTTTTTTTTTTGGCTTGGTCATTATTTATTTATTTTTGGGACTTATTTTCAATGGGGTCCTTGAAAGACCTATATTTATTCTTTAGATGAGAGGCGGACCTCTCTTCTGTATCTTTTATAGAGGGAGAGGCAGATTGAGAAGCCATAATTTACAGCCAAAAGGCAAATTACTTAATGTTGGGAGCAAAGTGAAAGTAAACTCCCACACAGAAAACAGTGACTGGACAAAATGTTAAAGGGTTCTGGCAGTCTGCTTAATCCACAATCAAAAGACTTTGTATAATTAGAAAAGAAAAAGGGACATTCTGATAACTGGGTTTTCCTGACCTGCCAATTTGTTTGGGACCCAGAAAGCTTGTTCCCAAAAGAAAAGAAGAGGTTCCCAGTGCTGTGGAGGAACCACTAACAAATGGCTCCCCTGAAAATAGATACAGGTACACCACTGACGGGGGCAGGAACAGGATCACAGTCTGCCCTCCTTTCAAACTTTGACAAACA
This sequence comes from Neoceratodus forsteri, assembly GCA_016271365.2. NCBI lineage: Eukaryota > Metazoa > Chordata > Ceratodontiformes > Ceratodontidae > Neoceratodus > Neoceratodus forsteri. The sequence continues at coordinate 1,558,983,375 of CM057456.1, read as the reverse complement.
CCTCATTACTATACAAAGCAGCAAGCCTATAAATCACTATTTACTGTGGTTTCCCATAATCAACAGATTTCTTGATGCCAGTGACCATCCCTAACATTCTATATATTTATTTATGTACCAGTGTAAAAAATCCAAATATAAGCACAAAGTAATAATCAGTTCCATTTGCTGGCCGTGGTACTTTTAAACCGAACTTCAAAAGCTCTGGATGGCATAAATACATAAAAAAGGCATCACAGCCACAGAAAGCACTTGTAATCTGTTAAGCCACTGCACCGCACGGACTTTTAGCAGCGCAACTTCAATTCAATCAAGCACATTCAAATTAGAAAATAGAAAACAGAAAAGCACCTTTTTGACTCTGACCTGCTTGCAATACAATAGATATACTTCAGAGCTATGCACTGCGGTTGTCCTGGACATGACACAGAAACTGTCACTGATACCACCCATGGTTTGCAGTTCACTCGACTGTGACTGCACTCAAACACTCCCGCCTCAGTAGTGTGCATGGAAACATAAGCAGCTACTTCCAGGAGTCACAGGAAGCTGTGCGTGTCCATGGTTGTTACCATAGAGATGGACAGACACCCATCACGGTCGTGAACTGAAGACTCATTGCAGACAACTGGGGAAAACACAGTACACAATGAAATTTAATTAAAGCATTTTCTGAGGCCACAAAATTCGCACAAAATGAGTAATCTCAGGATCCAGTACCATGTAAGAAAAGCCGGTATTGTACCAGCTAAACTGATACTGTTTGAGGGTCTGAACCTGCTGAGAATGTCTATTTTTTTTTTTTGGCTTGGTCATTATTTATTTATTTATGTAATCCCTAGGTGGTGCTGTCCTATGGGCTACTACCCCTGCCTGCATGCCTATATACAGGTTGAGGGGCCTGGGCTCTTTGAATGGGTGCCCCCAACCGGAGGGTTGGTTCAAGGGTAGCGTAGCTGCTATGGGTATAGCCCTCCAGGACACTATAACCCCTGGAACCCCTCTAGTGGCTTAACCAATTCAGTAAGTAAACAATCACATTTAGCATAGAAATACAGTATTGAGCCCACACTGGTCACACTTACCAACAGGGCGGATCCACTGCAGTGGCCCTGAGGACCCCTGTAAAATAAGGTCAGTGATAAAGCAACTAAACAGCATGGCAATATCCCTCCACAAATGCACACTGTAGCCAGATTAAACGCTGAAAGAATAGAATCCGATTTATTCAGGGAATTTCACAGGGGTGGGGCAGTAAATCTAGCAAATGATTCATTACTTCTGATCTAGTCAGGTTTAAACAATGCATGCACCAAGAGTCCCTCTAGCACAGTCACACACCTCTGGGTACCCAGTTGTTAAGCAGGCTAGCGTGAAGCATTCCCCAGGGTAGACCAGTGTTACATCTGTTGTTGGGGCCCTTAGGAAAGAAAAACAAGCAACATGCACTTTAACCCAAATTTGTAATCCGGAGCCGGATGGCTCAGTTCTTGCAACAACACAATTAATCAGATGGCACACAGAGACTGAGCTTTGTTGCAGGGAGCTACCCCATTTGTACTCACTCTACCCAGACCAAATGTTGATCTGACGAAATAAGATCTGTGGAAAATAGCTGGATGACACTGGAGGTGGATTCCCTCATGGTCCTTGTCGAAGATGCTGGTCTTCGGGCTGGTAAAACAACTTCACTCGGGCCAAGGAAACGTCATAACCAGAACATTTTCAAACTACTGGTCATGCAAACACCTTAGAACTAGATCACATTGATATGTGAACACTGTCATTTTTTCTGGTGCTTCCAGGCAGGATGCAGGCTGTTCTCCTTTTCAGAGTTATGGAAATGGATTACCTGCAGCTGCAGACAGCAGCTACCTAGGCTGGAACAATTTGGACCCGTGGATTGACAGCGAACAAGTCTAGGCCAGGCAGGCCTTCCCTTGAGAGCTGGCAAGCTCCTCAGGAACACACACACTAGCACTTGGGCTGTCTCTCCAACCGACCTTTTTAGCTGTTTTCCCCATCTTTATATGGGGCTAGTTTCAACAATACCATTGGCTGCCAAAGCTGTCTTGAACAGTCTCCAGATGTTGACTGACTTGTGTTTTGGCATCTAGACATTGTCCCAGCTAATCCCCCATAAGTCCCTGGCATTGTCCTAGGCACCCCTTTGTTCAAGTCTGGCTCCTGACTGGTGGCAAAGCACTAAAATGGTGGCTGCAGCTTAAGTTCAAACAGTCCAATTTACTGTCCCCACAATAAGTTCTGGTGCAGCCAGCATTTCACTTTTATTTAATCACTTCCCCACTGTTCATTAACCCCAACAGTCCTCTCTTAAATGAGTCCACTCTTTAATAAATGAATAACTTCACTGGGGAGTCACTGATCCAGTAACACACTGCCCTAAGAACACACAGAGCTCATAAATATTCATAAGGGCTTTTTCTGCCCTGACATTTGCCTCATGACCTCTACCTGGTGACGGCGGTTGCTGGTTTTGGTTTAAAATATGTTTCCCTCCTCCCTTGGCTTTAGTGTCCCCAGTGCCTATTTTAACTTAGTATGGTACCAGGAACTAGTGAGGCGGCACAGATTCGGCTTTTGATTGCAACGGTGGTCTAGTGTGCAGGGTGTTCTGCACAATGTGTGAGTGGCAGCAGAAAGAGTTGCGGAGGGAGCGGGACGCCAGGGACAGCGAAGCACCTGGAGACATAATAGGTAAGTTCAAAGGGGGCATTACATTTATTTTTGGGACTCATTTTTAGTGGGTTCTTGAAAGACTTATTATTCTTTTGATGAGAGGGGACCCTCTTCTGTATTTTTTATGGAAGGAGAAGCAGACTAAGAGGCCATAATTTCAAATAAAGGCAAATTACTTAATGTTGGGAGCAAAGTGAAAGTAAAATGCTAGACAGAAAACAGTGACTGGCCAAAGTGTAAACAAAGGTTCTGGCAGTCTGCTTAGTCCACAATCTAAAAGACTTTTGTATAATTAGAAAAGAAAAAGGGGCCAGTCTGTAAACTGGGTCTTCCTGACCTGCCAGTTTGTCAGGGACCCAGAAAGCTTGTTCCCAAAAAGAAAAACAAAGGTTCCCAACACTGTGGAACCACTAAAAAATGGCTTCCCTGTTGCAATAAAGTAAAGAAAAGTGGAGAAAATCATGGAGTTGCTTTAAAATAAGTATTCAGGGAAAAACTAAGTTTAAAATATAAAATTTGGAGAATTTTACCTCAGACGTAATATTCTTTTAGTCCAAAAAGCACAGGAATGCAGAAAAGTGGCATTGTTTTCTCGGATTTAGGAACTGAAAATCCGCATAAAATGTACAAAAAACACTAATAACTAGCTAAAAAACAAAAACACTCTAACGGCGGTACAAAGAAAACAAGCATTTGTCAATGCCGAATGTTTGCTTTCTGGCATTAGCAGTGGAAGTGCAGAAGTTAGACAGATGCAGAGCTGAACAGGCATTGGGGTGTGCCTTTGGGTCGCCGCCCATGACGGTCATGACATTTCACCTCACCCTACCTTCAGACACTGACAAGTGTCAGGTGTGCTTTGGGGTGTTTGAGCCTTACATCCACCTCATTCCATAAGGAAATATGCTGAAATAGGCGCAGTATAGGAGAATGGGGTGAACTCTGGGGTAAGGGTCCAAGGCACACCTCGATGCCTGTCACTGGCTGCAGGCTGGGGGTGGGGTGGAATGGCATGAGCATTACTGTCGACAATCCCAAGTCACACCCCTGATTTTGTCAGTCCTTACATAGGGTAGGGCGGTATCACTGAAAACCCAACGCCTCATGCTTTTTGTATTTTTTAATCCATGTTTTCCACATGGGCTGTTTGTGACCCCACCACATGAACAGTGACACTATCAGTTTGTTAGGTGAAATGTGATTTTGCACAGTGACTGTGCCATTTCACGCCACAGGTGCAAAACACATTTTGAACAGGAAGTGAAAAGTGACAGATGTACTGTTCATGAGGAGGTGCAAATAATGGCATTGTCGAAAATCTGGAGTGAAAATATACAAAACTGGTGAAGTCACTGGTGCATAAAACTGTGCAACACACACCCGTAATGTAATTAGTTTGGTGATTTTTACAGCAGATTTTCAACATAGGCATTTGGGACCTCTGCTCATGAACAGTGTCACTGCAATTTTAAGTAATCTGTCCCAACACTAATTTCCCACAATGACCGCTAGTCTGCTCCAGTAGTGCGAAACAAATTACAGCCAGGGTGTGAAAATGAAAGCTATACTGTTCATAAGGAGGTGTGGAAAATGTCAATGTTGAAAATCTGGACTGCAAATATTACAAATTTGTGAACTTCACGTGGGTGGAAGTGCGCTATGCACGCTCATAACAGAGTCATTTTATGGTTTTTGTCACCAAATTTTCCAACATAGCCATTTAACACCTCTGCTCATGAACAGTGTCACTATGATTTTCTTAATGTGTCCCAAACTTGATTTTGTACAATCGACCGCACTAATGTACGCTACATGTGCAAAAACACATTTTGGGCGAGATATAAAAAATAACAGCTGTACTGTTCATAAGGAGGTGTGGTAAAATGGCAGTGTTGAAAAATCTGGAGTGAAAATACTAAACATTCTCAAAGTTATGAGCATGCGTAGGAACTGCGCCAGCGCACACTAAATAAAACAGTCAATTTTGAGAATTTTTTCACCAAAGTTTCAACATAGGGTTTTGGGGGCCTACCTCTCGAACTGTGACACTGTCGCTTCATTACTCAGCCCAGAAGGTGGTTCCACGAGTGACCGCGAAATCATCTTTCAGGACAGAATAACAAAATGTCAGTGACTGAGTACGGAGGTGGGGCCTCAAGAACCCCATGTTGAAAATTTGGTGAAAAAATTCCCCAAAATGGCCGAGATATGCACTAAAGTTGAAAAACCATTTATGCCATTATACAGCTACCGGCATTTCTTCAGTTTGCGGTTGGCTTTGAAGAGTGCAGGCGGTTCCCAGTCCACCGAAGATCATCGTGCTGGGCTCCGGAGGTAAGTATGAGGTGTGGGGAATGTGGGGGTGGGATAGCAGAGGGTGGGCTGGGTTAGGGAGAGGGCAAGACAGTCAACGAGGACCGTCTTTTGTTTTCAGGTGTTTTTTCTTTTAGAAGATGACATGGGACTTTTGCCATGCTGGGGTGGGCTCCCAGGGTGGCAGCTGGAAGTTTGTTTGGGGGGCCAGTGGAGCTGACAGGGGATTGGGCATCCTTGTTGGCCATACAGACATCTGCCACGCTGGGGTGAGCTCCCAGCGTGGCAACTGAAGTCTGTTTTTTTGGGAGGGGACTACAGTGGAGCCGATGGGGGATTGGGCATCCCTGTCGTCATACTGACTTTTGCCACGCTGGGGTGGGCTCCCATCATTGCACCTAGAAGTCTGTTTGGGGGCAGGGGTGCGGGCGATGGGGGATGGCCCCCGTCCGGCCATATGGTGTCTGACGGGGAAAGCTATCAACGCGCTGGGGTGGGCCTCCAGCGTGCTACTTGAGTGTTTGGGGAGAGGGGAACTAGAAAAAAAGGGAGCTGTCTATGACAGCTGTGTTCAGATGTAGTGATGAGTGGACTTTGCATACTGCCGACGGCAGTATGTAAATTCGCCTGCCGATGGCAGTGTGCAAATCTGCCACACGTTACTACCGCTGATTGTAGCGGTCTTTCGCTTTCAACTGTACACCACTGCATCTAAACTGCTGTCATAGACAGCTTCGACATTTATTGATGCGGTGAGACAGTGCCTGCAAGAAGGAGCAGGGCATTGGAAGCTGGGTGGCACACCTACTAAAATTTGTATGGTGGCACTATGTTTCTTGCACATGCATGCAAGCAAACATAATAAACAACTAAATCTATAAAAATAAAATACTTCAGCGAAGGTTTGAGAGAGCTTCGAGCGGACTTGCTCCAGTCAGCTGAGAAATTAATCTGACTAGCCTTCAGCTATATCTGCATGTAGCACACTCTGTTTCCTGACTGGCTAATTTTGGCATCATTAGCATAAACTCCACCTCTGGGGCAGCTAAACCCAGCTGGCATAACTGCATTAATTAAGCATACTGAGGGATCTTGGGGTGAGAAGACTGTGCATTTCGTTTGCTTTCTCAGGTCTTGTTGCCTATGCATTTGAGACAACTTGTGGCTCACTAGCCTTCTCATGTATTTATCAACTACTGTACCTTATATTTCTGTCTGTATTTTAGTTTTTTGCTCCACAACATGTTTTGTCCTTTTAATTTGCTGCATTGGTCCTTATTGTGTTGTAATTACATAGAACACAGAACCATAGAAACATAGAATTTTATGGCAGATAAGGACCGCTTGGCCCACTTAGTCTGCTCATTACTGTATGTATAGTCATTTCTGTATTGTAACTTGTTGAACTGAATCTTTGCATATCACTGTTGTATTGACTGTCTTGTAACCACGAGTTGTACCTAAAATAGGCACAACTGTGTCTAGTATGATTACCTGGTCAACAAAAGCTAATAAATATAGTTTCTCCTCCAGAAGGTGCCGGTTTGCCAGCCAGGAAGAGTCAGCTAGAGCTTTTCTGACCAGGGTTTGCGTGGGGGTTTACTTAATGGTCCAGGAGCTGCAGCAGGGCAAAGGAAGTACAGTGGTGTGGCGTGATCTGTTTGAGTACCACAGTTTTTACACCTATTTTCATTCCTCCTATGTGCCGCCACACTGGGGCATAGTCCAAGATGTGAGACCTTAATGACCAATCTGAAGTGAACTGGTACCACGCCTCCTTCCCCACACTCTGAGTGACACTTGTCCAGCACAGGGCTGATGCATGGCACTGCCACATTTGTATTAATATCCTTAGCCAGATCCGCATCCAGACCTGCCCCCACCACACACCCAGTCCGGAGCTACGTATTTTTGCCAAATGACCCTTTCCCTCCTGCTTACCAGTTGACAGTCACATAACAGCATCAACTCTCTCTCTGAGGAGCGACTGGGAAACAATCAATCAACCAACACTGCCTCTGTCTCCCAAGTACAACAGCCTGCGACACAAGCGGGGTTAGGCCATCAGGCGGCCTCATTCCATGATCAACAAAACAAACTCTAGCCAAGGTTCAGATCCCATTCGCTACAGACCTGGCTTCATACCAGTGTGGCTACTGCTAAACAAGGATAAAAATGAGACTCATAGAGCGGCCCAGTGGTGCTGAGGTTTGAGGCTCCTGGACGCCACACCTCGCATCACTACGGCGACCGGGTTTGAGCACGGACTCGGGTTGTCGGGGGCGCAGGGGAAGGAGGATTGAGCGTCCCAATGGATGCTCTCCTCCTTCAGGGTGGGTTACCAGGGGTGCTTAATGCACCCAGCGTCCACTGAGGGCGTGGAAGCACCAACTCTCGGGGCACTGGCGGCACCTCATGTGGGGGGTAGTCGGGAGGGAGGATGCTGTGAGGCACTTGGCAGGCGTGCGTAGAGCACATTCCCGCCGACGCCTCAGGGGATGGATGGGAATATTGAAAACGGAAACCACCATCGGTGGTTTTAGATGACGCCGCCTCCAGCCACCCAGTCCAGGAATCACGGCAGACCCCGCTGTGCAGGAGCTCCACGGAAGGTGAAAAGGAAGGTAGGAGCTCCAGGGGCACTCTAGGGCAGACTCAATGTCGGGTGGGTAGCATGAGTGAGCCTGAAGGAATAGAACAACGGGCAATCAGGAGGGATAAAAAGAGATTTTAAAAAATTAAAAAAATGAGATTCATGCTCTTTGGTATCAGGGCTAGAGTGAATTAGCATAAAACACTTTCAATATAGTAACAACCGACTGTACTCAGACAGAATGTGTGGACAGTTTCAGCTAACTGGTGACACGTCAAGTTGTGTGATCAATTGCTCTAGTGACAACTCACACCGGGCTAACTCCAGCGTCAACTGGCTCAGTGCACAATTCGTTCCTGAATTGCACCCCTTGAGTTTATTTTATTCAATTTATATGGGGCTGTGAATTGTCCAGAAATGATTTGTATAGGCTGATTCACTCCAGAGCTAACAGTACAAGCGCTAGTTATACATTGACTGGGATGCTCTGACATGCAGCCCAGCTAGCTGAGGGTGCACCTAGACTCCTCCCTCACCTTTCCTGACCATCTTTCTTTCACAGCAAAACTGTCGATTAACAACTGGGTCCATGGTACAGAATTGAGAGTGGTCTAGCCTCAGAAGCTAGGGTTACTATAGCACAACACCGTTCTTCTACCCATAATGTAATACATTTCCCCAGTTTGTGATGTACCCCCAGCTACCAAACATAGAAAAGAAAAGAAAAGAAAAAAAATACCACAGTAATATTGTTTCTTCCAGGGGCTCTCTTAGTATGTTGACTATTGTCAGCTGGGTTCAGCTGCCCCAGAGGTAGTGCCTATGCTAATGATGACTGGGCATTAGCCAATCAGAATGTGGTAGGAGACTGCTGCCTGTAGGTGCTGCTGCTAATGAGTCAGATTCATTTTGAAGCATATGGAGAAAAAGGTCCCAGTCCTAACCTTACTTTAAAGTAGTGGAAAAAAATATAGAAAGAAGAAGCAAAAGATGAACTATATACAAAAACACAAATTGCACATATCCCAATATTGAAAAGCATCATGGGAACCAAATGCAAATGTCCATGAATTAATTTGAACTGGCTCAACTTTTAAGCAGAATTGCATGGTGCCAGAATGCCTCACAATATCATTAGCAAAGGCTGAGAACAGCAGACATAGATGTGTTTTGTCCTCATATGGACTCATCAGTGTGCCATATCTATATCAACCACCCTATAGAGAAGTTATTTGTTTGGGTCATGGGCATGGCCACTGGAAAACTGCAAACAATTTACCCCAGAATGGGAATTTTTTGCGAAAATTGTGGGGAAATTGCGGGGTTCACTATATACATCCCTAGTGCTCCCTAATGCATCTTTTATATCTTGCTGCAGCATGTACTGATCACATAAATAGTTAGATGAGTGTATTGCCACTTGTATATGCTATCAGTATGAAGAAAGGTTTGTTTTTTAAATGAAATGCAAATTAATTGTTATGTAGCATATCTTCTAAAATCTAAAGACATGCAACTCATGCGGTGCTAACTAGATTTTATTTAGTAATGCAGTCAGTCAGTATTGAATAAATCCTGAAACAAAATTTTTTGCTAGTTTCTAGAATTTAAATAATGAAGCCTGTTTAACAGTTACTTTGATGCAAGAAAAACAAGCATTTGTCAATGCCGAATGTTTGCTTGCTGGCATTGGCATTCGTAGTGTAGGAGTTAGAGAGCTGCATAATAGGAATGGCAGTGAAGTACTGAACTGAAGCCAACCCCACCACCACCCTGCAGAGAGTGACAGGCATTGGGGTGTGCCTTTGGGTGGAAGTCAGGCATAAGGGCCCGCCATTTCACCACACCCTACCCTGCAGGCACTGACAAGTGTCATGGTGTGCTTTGGGTCTTGGCCCTTATGTTCACCCATTCCATCAGGAAATACGGTGAGATGCTAGTTTCTAGAATTTAAATAATGAAGTCTGTTTAACAGTTACTTTGATGCAAGAAAAAACAAGCATTTGTCAATGCTGAATGTTTGCTTGCTGGCATTGGCATCAGAAATACGGTGAGATGGGTGCTGTATGGGAGAATGGGGTGAACTTTGGGGCCGAAGAATCCAAAGGCACACCTCGATGCTCTCACTGGCTGCAGGGTGTGGAATGGTATGAGCATTACGGCCGAGAATCCCAAGTCACACCCCTGATGCCTGTCAATCTGTACAGGGTGGGGCGTTATGGTCGGAAACCCTAACGCCTCAGGTGTTCGTTAGCATTTTCACTCCAAATATTCAACATCGTTTTTTGTGACCCCACCTTATGAATAGTGGCAATATCAGTTTATTGGCGAAAGCTGATTTTGCTAGCTGACCTACACCATTTGGCACCACAGGTGCGAAAAAACACATTTCAAACAGGATGTGAAAATGATAGCTGTAATTGTTCATGGGAGGTGCAAAAAATGGCAATGTTGAAAATGTGCAGTGAAAATATAAAAAAAACTGGTGAAGTCACGAAAGAGATGAAATGACGTAATGCAATTAGTTTGGGGATTTTTAGCAGATTGTCAACACAGGCATTTTGGAACCTCTGCTCATGAACAGTGTCACTGTGATTTTCTTAATCTGTCCTGAACAGTGATTTCCTACAGAGACCAAGCATTTCTGCTCTGGAAGTGCAAAACACATTTCGGCCATGTTGTGAAAATGACCACTGTACTGTTCATAAAGAAGTGTGGAAAAATGCCAGTGGTGAAAATCTGGACTGAAAATATTACAAATGCATGATCTACGAGGGTGCGTGGAAACTGCTCAATGGTGGCTCGTAACACAGTCATTTTATGGTCTTTTTCACCAAATTTTAACATAGCATTTTAACACCTCTGCTCATGAACAGTGTCGCTGTGATTTTCTTAATCTGTCCCAAACATTTGATTTTGCACACCGACTGCACCTTTGTACGCTACATGCGGAAACACATTTTGGGCAAGATGTGAAAAATGACAGCTGTACTGCTCATAAGGAGGTGTGGTAAAATGGCAGTGTTGAAAATCTGGAGTGAAAATATTGAAAATTCACGAACTTATGAGCGTATGAGGAACAAGCTAACGCATGCTCAGAAACAAATATTTTTGGGAATACAGCAAAAAGTTTTCTGATAGTCTTCTTCAACACAGATTTAAAGTGCTCAAATGTACATATGCATGACGAGGATTTTGAAACCAAACCAGGGAAATGAATCACATGAAAGCAGTCACATTCATAGGTATCACAGAGCCAGTAAGACCAAGGAAGTCCATGGCAGCTTGCCAGAACTTTAGTTATAACCCAAGATTCCAGACCGCACTAGGTGGCCATCTAATATCCTTTTGAATCCTGCCATAGTTTTGCTAGCCACTGCCTCAAGTGGTAACTCATTCTATATTTTTGTAACCCTAACACTAAATCGAGATTTCAGTTTTTAGTTTGATATGGTACACCCATTAATTGAACAGAATGTGCCTGGTATTATAAATCTGTATCCGCAATTCTAATCTAGTTACCCACAATTCGTCAACAAACAATGCTGAATATCTTTAGGCGTGGCTTCTAAATCTCAGTACTCAGGGAGTATAGTCCCAGAGACTGAAGCCTCTGATGATAGCTCATCCCATCTAATCCAGCCATGTGTTTAGTAGCTCTTCTCTGTACTTGCTCCAGTGCTCCAGATTCGGTCTTACCCCTGGTTTGCAAAAGCTGGGCACAGTACTCAAGTGAGGAGAACCAAACCGTATAAAGGCATATCATAACCTGCCTGTCCCTGCATTTAATATGCTTTTGATTCAGTACATCAGACTGCTTGCTTTTTTTATTATTTGATTGCAGTGTGATTTAAACCCCAGATCATTGCTGATATATATACCCAGGTCCTTCTCATCCAGTATTGACTGAAGCGCTAACACTTTTAAAATGTACTTCTGCTGGCCATTACTTTTACCCATGTGCATTACTTTGCACTTGTCTATGTTGAAGATGGATTTTACTTCATGCCCACTGTTCTATATCGCTAAGGGCTGCTTGCAGAAGTTGAGCGTCATCCTTGGTATTTACTGTAAACCCAACCCTTGTGTCATCTGCAAACTTTGACAACCTAATAAATCCTCTGACAGTGTCAGTTCATTTGTAATATAACTTTTGATGATTCCCTTACCGAACTGATGTCAAGCTTATTGGTCTCTAATTTAATACCTCCTGTCTAGATCCCTTCTTATACAGGGTATCACCTCAAGCGTGTCTCAGTCATCAGTACTTCTCCTTGATCCAATGACTTTTGGAACAAAAGGTCAAAGGAGCTGCAAGAACTTCAGCCAGTTCTTTCAATGCCCTAGGAACGAGACCGCTCAGGTCCCTGTGCTATGTTTTGGTCCAAAGCTGACAATCTATCTCTGACATCTTCTATATTGATTTTTAAAGACTATAATCTTCAGATCTAGGTGCTTCAAGGTTGGCTGGGTTTGACATTAAATACTGAGGTGAAATAACTGTTATAGAGGTTGGCCATGGAGGTATTATCCACAAGTTCCCACTTGTGTCCTTCTAGGGTCCTGTTACTTTGCTATTCTCCTTCTGGTATTAATGTATGAAAAAAGGATTTATAGTTGTCTTTAACTGTAGGTGCCAATTTCTTTTAATAAGCTGCTTTTTGCTTTATGTGTGCTATTTTGCAGAACTTGAGTGCAGATTTTTATAGTACCAATAGACTGTTGCCCACTTTTCCTTGCCCTGCATTAAGCTCTGTTTTTTTCTTTTTATAGCCCTCCTAACTACAGGTGTCAATCAGGGTAGGTGTTTGAGGAAGCAGTATGCTTCTTAGAGCTAGGTGTGAATGTTTGTACTAGATCAAAGACTTTGTGCAAAAACCCTCCACATATGTTTCAGAATACCACTGCTGTTGAACTCTGCATACCATTCCCAGGAAGCAAGCTATTGCTTCAGGCTATTACAATCAGCCCTACCATAGTGAAAGACCACTGTATTTCCAGCCTCTTTAGACATATTTCCAACACAGGAAAATGCCATCATTATTATGGTCACTTGAGCTAAGAGGCTGCAGGGCCTGGCAATTCAAAACAAAATTTTCCATGTTGCTAAGAAAGGAGGAGGAGAAGGCTAACATTGGACTCCTCCTCACCTTACATTGTACTGTTTTGGCCAGATCCAAGTCTGGGCACCAATTTGTTTGCAAATTTGTAACTATCCTTGAGAAGTTAAACATTTTATACAATTGCAGTCAAAAATTCAATAAATTAGTAAGAAATTGCAGATTTGTGTGGAGAATGGTGAAAACTGGAAACTGCGGAAACCCTAATTAGTGGGCAGCACAAAGTAGAGGCAGAAGGATTTGCTCTGGGGTTCTTTTGTAGTTCTCTTCTCTCTCTACTTAGGGCTGCCCTAACCACAAGACACAAAATCACCCCTGATCGACTGGCTCTTACCAGACCCCCCCACAGAGTAATTAGCATTGGCATCATCCCAGACACTCTCAATGACCACAACCCAATATTCGTCATCAGGAAAATCCACAGACCAAAATCTCAGCATAAAACATTACAACTTCACTCTTCAACTCCTTAGATGTTGAACCTCTCCTGTATAACCTATCTCTCTCTGATTGATCTCTCTTAGCTTCTTCCCTCTAAGCTGATGAGGCTCTAGCCTACTTCAAAGAAATATTAATTGCAAATTGTAACACTTTTGCCCTCTCAAACAAACCAGGGCTGGGGTAACCACTTACTGTGATTTACTCCATAACTCTTAGACTGTCTTAGGGCCGAGAGATCGTGCCTGGAGCACCACAAATCCACCCAGCTTCCTAGCAACCTTGCAGACTACCGTAAGCTTCAAAATGCCTGTACCAGGGCAACAATAGCCAAGTTCAATTACTTCAAAAATGCTTTCCCACTAACATAAATTCCCTCCCAAGTTTTGGAAGGAGTCTCATGCTGTCTTTACACCTCAGTCCCACCTCTTCCTAGTGCTAAAGGTAAATGGCAATCTTGTAACAAACTCCCCATGTCTAGCTACGGAATTTATTTATTTTTTAATTTATGGTTGTGGACTTGATTACCTTTTGAGCCAAAGGCTCTTTACAAAGGTTCCATGTCAGTGAAACACAGTACACGGCATAAACAGACAAGAATCTTAATACATATAACATATCAGCAAGTACATAACCGCTTTCAGTGGTTACACACATTTAGGATGACAGTCTGGATTAGTGCTAATCTAATACAGATATATGCTGCCTACATTGAGTCAATTTGTAGAGATTAAGTAGATGCAGTATTGTTGCTAAGGGCTTAGTTACAGTGAGGAAGCAACCAGGAGACTTTGTCAGTAGCTGATGAAAGAGCGAATAAAAGAGGGGAGTGAACAGAATTCAAGGAAGCTGCTGGGTAATATGTGCAGTGCTGTAGTCAGGGGTGACGAGAAGGACAGGGCAAGGTAGAGTTTAGGTTCAGACAAATGCTGATAGGGTAGCAGCCAGGAGTCTTTGTCAACAAAGACAGAAGATAGTTGAAGGTAGTAGAGGAGGGAGAGACAGGAGTTCTGGAGAAGACTGATGGGCAAATTGGTATCTGCACTCTACCAGAGGTTAACGAGGTTATATTTGAGGCAATGGGGGCACTAGTGAGGCGATGAGTGAGTCGAGGGTTTAACTCTATTATATCTCCTGTACAACCAAATTGCTAAAGTCCCTCCTTAATTACCTCTCCCTCCTCCCTCAAATATCACAGCTGCCCCTCCATCCTCACCCCCAAATATGCTCCACTTCCTATTTCCCCACACCCTCCTTCTCCTTCTCTTCAGTCTCCCCACCGATACTCTAAATGCCCTCCTCACCATCAACCCCTCAAAGGATCTTGCCCAGATGACTGTGACCCTAAACTCTCTCTCTCTCTCAGCCCCAGCCACTGCCTACCCCGCTCCATAATTTTAAATCTTTCCTTCTCAACCTCCGATGTCCCTATCACAAGGAAGCATGCAGTGGTCCTTCCCATACCTAAAGGTGGAGACCCCTCATCCACTGGCAACTATCACCCAATCTCACTCTCCTACTCCCTACCTATCTGAACTACAAAAGTATCTAATGCTGTCTCAACTCACCTCTGTTCTAATACCTCCTTCTTCCCCTCTTTCCAATCTGGTTTCAGGAAAAAACACTCTACCACACCACCCTAAGTTGGCTCATTGATTCCATCCTCTCCAGGATGGACAATGCTGGTCACCTCAGCCATATTTGCCAACCTTGCCAAGGCTTTTGACACTGTTTCCCTCCCTTCTCCTTGGTTTCCTCTCATCTGCTGGTCTAACCCCTCTGCCAATAACTGGTTTAAGACCTACCTTACTGGTAGAACCCAATCAGTTAAGATCGCAGATGCCATCTCGCCACCCTCCCGATCTACATTGGGGCTGTGCTTGGTCCCTTCTATTCTCCATCTTCCTTAACGACCTGCCATCTGTCTGCTCCCCTCCACTGCCATACATGTACGCTGATGATACTGTCTTGTATACATCTGACTCATGCCCAGCTGAGGTTACATCCAGCTTGCAGCACAACTTCAACAAGGTCCAGCTCTGGTTTGCAAATCATCAATTATTCCTCAACACCAAGAAGACAATCTCCATGACCTTTGGAGCGAGGCAGAGATTCTCTAGGCATCCCTCCTGCCCATTTTCCGTACTCTTGATGGGACTTTACTTGAGGACCCTTCATCCTTCAGATACCTTGGGATTTGGCTAGACCAACACCTCAACTCTCTGGAAACACTAGCTTCATCCAGAAAAACTACGCCCAAGCTCAGTGCCTTGTTTAGGAACTGCAGTTGCATCCCTCCTGTGGCTAGGCATGAGACTGTCCAGAAGGCGATCTTCCCATTTCTGACTACTGTGACATTCCTAAGTCCTCCTGACCAGACTGGACACTCTTCCAACTCCTTCTGCCGCTTTGCCCTTGATGCTCCCTCCTGCACCCACCAATGTGACCTCTATCCGAGCCTTTCTTTCCTCCCTCCCCTATAAATGGATGCCTCTCACACTGTGCTAAATTCACCACTAAACACTGGCTGGGTGAACTCCTACCTTTCCCCCTCATTTATAACACCCTCTCTCTTTCCCACTCCCTCAGATCTATCAACACTCGCACACTAACTATCCCCGCCGCTCCACGCTTCCAGCCAGTCTGGGTACTCTCACCATTTCCTAAAATATGGAACTTCTACCTACCCAAATCCAACACTACTTCTCCTCTATTCCATGAACACTGCACTCTCCAACTATCTTGCACTAAACTGTTTCTGTTATGACCTGCCTTAATTTCCTTCATCTTACTCCTTACAGTTTGTCACCCTTCGAAATTTACCCAATGCCTCTATCAACTCTACCGACCTAGCACCTCCTAGGTACAAGTTCTCATACCTTTCTCCCTTCCCCTACTCTCTCCCCTTTCCCCTAGCCTTCACACTCCCTTGCAGGGTCTCAGCATCCTGAAAGGGTCCTACAGTGCCAAGGCTTGCCATCTTTTCTGCCCCTATCTACTTATCCTTGGCCTTCCAGGTCCCCTGCAGGGTCCCTAGCATCCTCAAGGGTTCCTTGGATCAGGTTCATCCTCTCCTCTGTGTTATTTCTCATTCCCACCCACTCACCATCCCTCTATAATTAAGACACCTAATCAGGAGGGTTTGCAATCGCCTGAACTTCACTGCCCCTTGCAGGGTTCTTTTGGGTCAGGCCTTATTTCCTCTCCTAGGTGTTAATCATGCTTACTTCCTCTCTCTCTCTCTCTCTCTCTCTCTCTCTCTCTCTAAGCCCTACTCCAGTCCCTGTGCCTTGCAAAGTTCCCCACATCCTGAAGGGGTCTCTCTGGGACATGACTCTGCACTATCATCTCATCCTCGCTCTATTTCACCCGTTATTTCATGATAGCACTTGTTCACTTATTACCATTGCACTTATTAATTATTCTCACAAATTACATGGGTGTGCAGCCCTGTTCATAACAACTGCCTTAAAGGAAAATTGTTGTGAGGGCTCCACCTGCAGACCTTACCCTGCGGTTTAGGCTTAGATGAAAAAGCAGCTTTTTCTGCCGCAGCAAAGTGGTTTAATTTACTTTTTAAAAGTCCACTACCCAAATACGGCGGATGGTTAGGCGGCTCCATTTGCTGTAAAGGTATGGGCGCTGCACTGTGCGGCCGATGCGGCGCACAGTGCCTGCTGCTCATTAAATGCAGCTCAGTAGGCATCCACCATACTTCTGGGTAGCAGGCTTTTAAAAGTAAATTAAACCACTATACAACGTAAAAAGCAGCTTACACCGACTAAGCAACACTGGGATGACTGCTGTGAGCCACTGATTTTCCTCTAATTAATTGCATGCTATGTTGATCTTTGTAACTTGAATGTAAATGTCTCATCCCTGTGTACCCTTCCCCAGGTTGCACGGAAATGAGCAACCTGTTGCTCAGTGTGTCTTCCTGGTGAAACATTTCAATAAATTAATAAATGGCTGCCAAGTGGACTTTCAGGGATGAGACCTAAAGCCGAGAGCCTGCAGGTGAACTAAGTAATCTTGTATGGTGGACAGGCTAGACTGCAGGGGTCAATCTGCCCTTCTTTACACCAGAAGAGAATCTCTTATAGTTAGAAGCATAGGTCTTTTGGCACTTGGTTTCTTTGCTAGCTTAAGGTTTCTGAGGACTTGTTCTGAATAGTGAGTCAGGAACTCTAATCCTCAAGTACCAAGCTTTGAGGAGAAAGGATTCTATGTTGGCATATGTTACTCCCATCTGAGGTAAGGTCAGGAGATTGTGGCTCAAAGGAAGGCGGATGGGCCATTTGGCTGACAGGATGAAGAGCAGAGAGTAGCATGGCTGCCTTACCCAATCTGGAGCCACCAGGATCATTGTTGCTGCCTGCCTCCTGAGCTTGAAGAGCACTCTGAGATTCAGGGGAAGCATACAGAAACCTTCCTGTCCATCTGAGGCATGGGGCATCCACTGGCACTGTGCCCCATGCCGACACCTGCAAAAGTACAGGGTGATCTGGTGATTGTGTCTGGAAGCAAAGAGGTCTACCTCTGGAGTGCTCCACTTCCTGAATACTGTGGCCAGTGCTTGTCTGTTTAGGGTCCACTCAAGGTGGCCCTATCTCATCGACTGAGAGAGTCTGACAGCACATTGTCCTTGCCTGGCAGATGAATAGCAGTTAGTTGCATGTTCAGGGAGCAAGCGAGCAGCCAGAACTTCATGGCTTCTGTGCAGAGCTTTGAAGATCTGGTTCCCTTGTTGATGTAAAACATGGTGGTGATGTTGCCTGTCCTGACTCTGGACAGACTGGCCCTTGAGCTGGGGGACAAAGGCTTTATGACTAGGTACACAGCTCTGAGTTTGAGAAGGTTCTTTTTTTATTTTTATTTATAAGTTTTAAAAGTACAAAACTTACAGACTACTATACTTGGAGGGATACAAAAGTGAATACCTTCACAGTTCTCTTACAAAGAAGTTGCAGGCACCCTTCCTTTCAATACAACAGGGGAAGTACCAAAAATGAAGTACAAAACACCTTGAATTACTACTGCTTAATACAGCAGAGAGAGCTAACGGGACAATTTGTAAAATTAATAATAAAAAGCTAGTTCCTTTTACCAAAATGGCTAAATACCGACAATATCCTACATGAGTTAGCAAACAGTGGCAATAGAGCTTTTACCCCAAGGAGGAATCCATAACTTTATGCAGTTGTGTGTAATTATTTTTGCAACAGTTAGCATAAAACTGATAAGCAACTGTCTAACCTTCCCAGTAAACAGATATGCCAAAGTACTGTCAACAAACAGATCAGTATAGTGCTAGGAAATTAAAATAAATCACTCCATATGCTACCATGCCTAAACATTTTGTAAAATGGTAGGAAGAAAACACTGCCAGGATAAGAGTCCGTGGTGGTAATAAGGATAAGGATTGGAAACTTCCCATATGGTGTCTCCCGCTATATTTCCTGATAGCCTCATATCATTCAGAATTGCATTTAAATTTAAACCAACACATTTATGCTAAGAATTATAAGACAAAATGCAACATGTTATCTTAAGCTATCTGTATTAATGCAGAGATTCATAAAAGTAAGAAGGAGAGAGAAACAGTCCCCAAAAAGCAGCAGCATGAGAGTCTATAACAAAGTCATTTCAGTATTTCCAGATGATCTCCACCGCATGAACTTATAAACAAACAGGAACATTTTAGCAAAGTCTCATACTGCAGGCAAGCCACCATACAGCTCTGATGTCTCTCAGGTAATCAGATACTCATTCCAGCCAGCATGAATACCTAAGATTCACCCCACTCCCATGGCCTCGCCATCCCATGGTACCCTTCTGGTCTATCCATTTCTGCCAAAATACACTGGTAGAACTTGCTGGCTTCTGCTGGATCATTGAATAAATAAGTGTGATCATTCCACTGACTCTAAGCTTGGCCAGAATAATGATCTGACGCTGTATTTTCAAAGCTCGGAGGGTTGTGCGCACCTTATCAAACATTTTTCTGCACTGCCTTGTTAAATATGAGAGATATAGAAATAGTGATAGCTGCATGTCTCCATATTTCAACTGTCTTTTCTCTTGGCGATAGCTAAAATACTGTCCCAGACTCCCACTCCATTACAGACCTCCAACAAGGTGCGTGGCCTGCTCCATCACCAACTGCTCTACAGAGTGATTGGTGGAGGCCTTTTCCAAGGCCAGGGCAGGTTCATCCTCTGCTGGTCCCAAGATTTGTGGCAACACGTCCTGCACAAAAGTAGGGTATCTTAGCCTCATCTAGTTCTGGAAGTCCAATGACCCTGATATTGCATTCCTTCATTTGGTTTTGGCGTTCTCCATGCATGCATTGCCATAGCAGGGAATTTTCCTTCTGCAACTTTGTAGTAAGCGTCAATGGGTTTACATGAAAGATCCTCCGACTGTTGGATCTTCTGCTTGAGCCATCTACCCGAGTCTCCAATGTAGTGACACGTGAGTCAGGATATCTCATTTTTATCCATGTCCTGTATAGTTTTAACCAGTTGCACCAGAGTTTCATTACCAGTGGTGAGAGATACCTCAGTTTTCCTCCAAGACTGCCCGATGGCTCTGTATGTTGCTGTGGCCTACCGCTGTGTGACTGCGAGGATTTAGGTATAAACAAATCAATAGCTGCCACTGTGGCTTCGATTTCCTATTGATAGCAGCTCTGGAATTAAGACAGTGATTTGTGTGGATCAATGAGCCTGCAGCATATACTGTAAGCTGTTATTCAGTGGGCAGCCGTACGGTATGTGGTGGGTATGCTGCCCTGCCGATGACTGGGGTGAGCTGGGGGTCCTGTGGGTGAGGGATTGGGTGCCACTGGACTATCACAGATTTACACTGGAAGTTTTAACGCCAATCTGGGTTATGAGCAGGAGGTGAGAATCACTGGACCACCAGGGAATTTAGAACTATTTATTTCGGGTGACTGGGGTTACGAGCAGGGGGGTACCACTAGATTAGCAGGAGTTATAAGTTAAATAAAACAACAGCGATTGGGATTATGGCTGGGGGACCACTGGACCACAAGGGATTTAAATAGGCCATTTTACATCCATCGGTGGTACAGGATGGGGAGAGGTACTACTGCGGCACCTGGTGCTGGGACCGCATGCCTGCAGGGCACCAGGCTTTCACTGGCCAGCCCTACACAACTCAAGGAATGGGGCCATAATGATGTGCAATGGGTCCATTTGTGCTTTGTATGAATTATAACTCCATTTGCATATTGGCGCCTGAATATAATGAATCAAGTATGCAGTATTTGATGCGCTGGACGATTACCATTCCTGGTATTCAGATCTGTCTGGGGATGCGAGCGCATTGTATTTGTATTGTGCACATTATTTGCTATATTCAGAAGAGATGCACCATGGCACATCTCTTTGAATATATCTCTTTGTTGCTCCAGCGCAACTCAGTTGCGCTTGCACAACCACTTGCGCATTGCCAGGTGCAATTCTGAATACTGGACCCACAATATTTACTGTCTGAAGCAAAGTATAATTATTTTTAGCATTTGTTAAGTTAATGTGTGTGTGTGTTTGTATTTGTGTCCTGGATAGTGCCTGTAAAGGGCCTTTTAGCCCAATGTACTCACCTGGTTAACGAAATAAAATGAAAATGAAAAAATTAAAAAGGTTAGCATGGCACTAAACATGTCTGTGTCACACTAACTAAGAAATGCATTATCTTATGTGACAAAAGCCATATTCCAAGGCTCCTGCTATGTGACACTGACCTGATTGGGCGAACAACCAGAACAGACCACTGGGCCCATGTAATGAGAGATCCCCTGCATACAGGGTGTATATAAGCATATTCAATGATTTTGGCAGTGAGAAACAGCTTCCATTGCACCACTGTTTAATGTTGCCAAAACCCTACCCATCTCTAAGTGCATAGTGGTGCATGAACTCACTCCTACACCACCCAAGTGCAAGGCGATGGACCGACAATACAAGCTGTCAGTCCTAGGAGCAACACCCGACTTCTGAGTGCTGCCCTGGTGAGCTGTAGATGTAAAAACACTGTTGGTAGATAGTGGCTCCTACCCTACCTTCACCACTTCTGGCGAGCTGTAGAGCGGAAGAACAACATGTTTGTGGACAGTGAACACCACCTCCCCAAACGCTCAACAGATCCCATTTCTATCCGGCCCACTGGGACCCATTACCTTACATACCCCCTTGCCAATATAACATATCAGAATCTAGTCTCATACATTAGGAGTCCAGTCTACAGTTTGTGAGTTGAAGTTAAGACCTCTAGGGAACTCTGGGAGTGAGGTGTCATGTATTTTGTGAGTAGGTACAGTAGAAGCAGCACTGACAGCCACCCCGCTGGCGCAGTGTTTGGACGTCGCTTGCGTGCGGCGACCAGGGTTGAGGAGCGAACCCCGGTGCGTTGAAGGCTTGACCAGTGGGAGAAGGATCGAGCATCCTACGGACAGCCTCCCTATCCGGGGTGGGGTTTCATGCTCGTGCGGGTGACGCCAGCGGAAGCTGGGTGGATCACTTGAGCACCGACGCATGGTCGAGGGGTACTGGGTGGGACAGACGAGACGCCATTGCATGTCTCCACCCCAGCTTACAGGGAAGAAAACTCTCCTCCTCGCCAGACATCTCTGTGAAGCCCTGTCTCCGGGCTTTGATTAGTCATTGGTCGAGAGCTCTCCCTAACAGATATGATTCCACGGCAATCAACCTCCTGTCCCACCACCCGAGGCGCAGCCGGGGTAACCGAGGAGAGCGAGTGGCTTATCAAGTGGTGGAAGTCTCGGGACACCGTGACCAGGGCAGATATCTGACGGAAGGCGGGGGCAGAAAAAGAGGTGAAAATATAAGAGCACTGAGAGCAACATACATAACCTCCTCTGATAACTAAATGAATAAACAAGGTATTTAGTTCAACTCAAGCAATGTGTCTCAGTATCTAGAAATTACCAACATTACATTGACAACAAAGATCACTGGCTCCTACATAAGCAACATCAACTCCTGCAAATGTGTTTGTTTGTAAAAGTTTATTCTTTAAGAACATTCCAAGGAAATGGATAGCCCATTTGAGCATTAACTCATTTTTAATGGGGTCCATATTCATACATATCGTGTTATTCAATAAATATACAGCATAAACATACATGCTTCATAGACACTCCAAAATACTTATACCATCACATATATTCATAGAAATAGATAAAAATTGGAAAAACAAAATTTCATCAACAGCAGCAGTTTTTAATTGTACAAACTCTTGAACAGCCAACATTTGATCCTATTCCATGGGATAATTACCTTTGTCTCAGATAGTCTGGCAACCTATCCCAAAGTTTGGTCTGGGCAACTATTCTAGGTTTTGTGTTGTTCGCAAGTCTACCCTAGAAAGACGATTTCAAATAATTGTCTAGGTAGGGTGGTATATTTTTGTTTAAGTGCTGATAAATCAAATGCATTGTGTACAACTGTCTACTGTCCATTAAAGTAATTCAGTTCAGGGACCTGTGCATTGTGCAATGACATGTCAATTGTGGGCGCCCAGGGCAAACCTGGCAAATCTATTCAAGGCTACATCCAGGCAGTCCAGTTTAGCTCTCAACGTCCCCACATAGACTATGTCTCCGTAACCAAACACTGGGATTATTGTTGTGTTAACTATATGTTTTCTAGCATTATGGTACACGGTGTCTCAATCTGTATGTCCTCAGCTTAGAACGTAGTCTTTTAATCAAACTGTCTAAATGTACATCCCATTTCAACTGCACATCTAAACATACATCCAAGTACTTGTAAGAATTCATTTGTGTTAATAGTTGATGTGCATGTGTTTTTTATTATTTAATTTTGTTGTCCAGCTAAGTGCACTAGAAAACTTTCAGCCTGTTTTCAGGCATGACCCAGGGTGGGGAAACAAATGAATACCAACTGACTTTGAACCAGATTAAGCTGTTTTAATTTTTTTTTCAAATTCTGTTTATACCTCTCCCAGTCATGGCACTGTACCCGACTTTCCCTTCAACACCCCAACCCTCAGAGGACACCCATCCTGCTGTGATTTTCTCCCTAGGGCGGGGACAGAGGATGGGGGCCTCCCATTACCCCAACCCTGCACATACCTTCAATCTCATCAGGTCCGCCTGCAGGTGAGACACCAGCATTAGGGTCAGATCCACCCTCACGCCAGTGTCTTGCCACAGTCAATGTATTTTCTTGTGTACACCATCCCAGGCGTGACTCCGTGCGATGACGCAAGGTGTAAGCCAGCATCAGTCACGTGCCTCCTCTTTTCTTGAGGACCCAGGCAAGCTATTCCGCTAGCTGCCGCTAGTGGCCAGGCTTGCACTGGGTCAGTGCTTCCCCACCTCCACCCCACCCCGGAGAAAGGCAGTCCTCTGGATGCTCAAGTCTCCTCCCCCCCGCCAGCTCTCCAGCAACCCAAGCCCATTCTCAAACATAGCTCAGCATCGCAAGTGGTAGCGCTACCACTGCACACGGCCACAAGCTTTAATTTGAAATGTATAAGACATAGCACCCTGTTTGTTCCAGAAAGCATGGCCTGTGATTTCCTATTATTTAATATTAAGATTCATGATCTAAGGTACTCCTGCAAAACATCGAAAACACTTTGAAGTGTTTTCTGAATTTCCAAAACAGATGTACCTTCCACATACAGAACCACATCGGCCTGCATACAAATTGTGCCTCACCCCTTTATTTATTTATTTTTGCATATTCTGTTTATCCCCTTCTCCCCAGCTGCCCACCACTTTGGGCAACCAAGTCTCACCCTCCGCTCTCCCATCCATTGCCCGCTGCCAACTGTCCTGACATATCCCTTCACCAGCAGGCTCCCTTCCCGTGGACGGCATCCGGGAGGGAGAGATCGAGAGTACCTTGTGGTACCCCTCAAGATTCTGGTGAAGGCACTGGCACCACTTGAATACAATTAAACAGTATCGGGTCCTATTACCGATCCTTGAGGGAACCCAGATTTAATACCCTCAAGTTGTGATGTAAAGGAGCCCAGAGTAACTAATCTGTGTCCTACCAATTAAGCATTCTCTAACGCAGTTTAGTGCTGCCTGGTCAAGGCCAGTGTCCTTCAGCATCTCTAGTAAGACTGAGTGATTAAGCATATCAAATGCTTTGGACAGATCTATAAATATGGCCCCAACCAGAAGGCCTTGCCCATTGACGCCTGAATATCAGATATTACCTTAGTTAAAGCTGTTAATGTACTGTGATTAGAACAAAAACCTGATTGATATGGATTATACAGATCATTGTTCTCCAAATAAGCCTGTAACTGTCTCCTATAGGCTTCTCAAACAATTTGGATATTACCGAAGTAAAGATATGGGTCTATAGTCTCAGAGTAGATTCAGCGATGCCAGTTTGACAACACTTTGTCGACTGGCATCATACGACGGATTTATGTTGACCCGGAAGTTGCAGCAGACATAAATGTCAAATGTCTCCCGTCCTGTTTTTTCATCAGGGGCAAAAGTCCCCAAACCACCCATGCAGGAGGTGCTCTGCCCCCAGCACCCCTCGTTTAAGGATTCTCAACTCCCAGTCGAGCTGATTCAAGGAGGAGGTGCAGGACCAGGAGACAGTGTGCCCCGCCTAGTGTGCATGAACACAGCGACCTGTCGGTAAACTGTCGATTTTGTCGACAGCGTCAGGTTGCTGTTTTGGTGTCACTGTCTCATGGGGATACTATTCTGTATATCGTCTTTGGGCCCTGATTTATATATGGGAATTACTGCACTTTCCAAACACTGGGATATGTTCCAGTCACTATAGACAGTTTAAGGATATCAGTGATTTTTTTTGTGCTACTACAAGGGCTGCGAATTTCTAAAGTAGAGTAGGAATACCATCTAAATCTATAGCTTTTTTGCATCTAATTTTAACATATCATCATCCATAACCTCTCCAGTATTAATCTTACAAAAAGTGAAATTTAGGTAGCTTATTATCTTTTCACTATGTTCTTCTTCCCTACCCTAATTTCCCAAGGTTCCCCTTTACTACAAACCTTTGGGACCCCTTTCAAATGTTCAGTCACTATACTTTTCTTTTTCAATCTCTGCTGCTGTGATTCCAAAATTTATAAAAAAACTATTAATAACATTTTTGCCACATAATGAGATGTGGGAATATTCCTATCATTAATTCTAAAAGTACCAGGAAATCTTTATTTTCTCTCCTTTTAGTTTGGAATATATTGTCCATAACCTTCAGGGGTCAGTTGTCCTCAACCTCTCTGTCTCAAATAAGTTATTAAAATAACTACTTTTGGCTTTTTTTATCTCTTTGAGGTAGTTATTTCTTAATTGTCGATATTTATCCCACACTTCTTTATTTTTAACTTTTAGCCATTTTCCATGATCTATCCCTGTTTTTCATATGTAAGCCTAAAGTCCTGTTATACCACTCCTCATTTTTTTATTTTACCCTCTTTAAGAACTGGGGCATGATGATTACACACAGCCATGAATTCAGTATAAAATAATCACAAGCACTATCTACTCTGGAATAAGGGACAGTCTCTCAGCTCCTGCCCTCTAGATCAGTAATAAATCTTAAATAATCGCTTATCATATTTCCCTTAACAACAGATTGTCCACCCTTTCTTTTAGTTTCCGTCACAGTGTATGACCTGATGATCACTAAATATGTCCAGCAACACACTATAATTTATATAGTTATCAGGCTCAGAGGTTAGAATAATCTCTGAGCCGATAACTATATAGTTATGGTGTATATAAATATGTATTATGTTATTGTATTTTTATTTGATATATCTGCTTCTGTACAGTATAGTTTTCAGTACACCAGTGTTTTGTCTCAAGTATTAGCACGCTAGCCTAATCCAATGTGACCTGTAATGAGTGTCATCTATTGTATTTTCACTCTGAATTGTATATTCTTATTTTCCTCACCACCCCATGCTCAGGGTGTGTGTCTTTCATGCTGTCTGCCTTGCTTGTTTTCTCCTGCTACTGCCACCTTGTGGCCCAGGTCGTCACCAAAACGGTCCTCTGATCAGTGCACCTACCTGGTTATCAAATACATAAATAAATAAATAAGAATTAAATTTAAAATTGATGACTGGTATATATTTCTGGGATTTAGTCTAGTGGGGGTCTCAATCAGCTGGGTCAGCCCTATTCCTAGCATCAAATCTAGCAACCCACCTCCTAGGGGAGGGCCAGACCAATCCATGTTAAGATCACCTATCATTAATTTTTATGACTATCTCTATATGGATATAGAAAATCCTAAATATTAACAACATTTTCTTCCCTACCCTTTGGGGTGAACAGCACCTCAAAATTAGGATGGGCTTGTTTCCAGGCAACCTTAGTTCTAACACAAGCTTCTCCATCCCTAGAGATATGTCCAATTAGAATCTATAAAGATAAATCCAGAGCAGTTTGTCTGTATATCAATACCCCCACTCTCTTGCTGTGATCCAGTCTCCAAGCTTTGATAACCATGTACTTGTAACTCTGAATCATCTATTCTGTCATTTAACCAAGTTTCAGTAATAATTACCACTCTGGGATTATGTTCCAACATCCACTGTCTTACCCACACATTTTAGGGGCCAGACTGGGGCATAAAAGTGTATAAAGGTGCCCTCTGCCCTCCCAGATATCTGGAGCCTCCCATATCCCTGCATATGGGCCTGGGTTTAACTGCACATCCACTGCAAGTATTAAACACATCAAAAGCAATCCTTTAGCTGTTATAATTCTATTCAAGTACGCTTTACTCTCAACCTTATCCTGAGATGTCCTCCATTTTCAAGTTGAGTTTTTACCTCTGTTACAAGCTTAAGCGGCACTTGCCACTAAACTAGTAAAGGTAATTTGAGGTAACATGCAGGCGCCAATCCAAGAACAGTATATGGGGAGGAAAGGCAGAGGGAACTGCAGTTTCCACATAATTTATAAACACATTCTTGATTACTAATTGTGCTGCCGCTGTTATCCACAAAGACTGATACTATCCACACAAGAAACAACGCCAGCCCTACCAGCCTAATTAATCATTTCCCATTGTATCTTAGTACCCAGTTTCAAAATATATGACGGAATCCAACCTCTTTCTACTAACACTAAGGGACCAGTACTTATAGTTTTCGATGTTTTCTTGCTTGGTTTATAAGTGCTTTAACCAGTAATACTCTGATGTCAAAACAAAACCTACAGGGGTGAATGTTTCACCAAGTTGTTAAACAACAAAGACACAGACTGCAAAACACCACTGTGTGCTCACAGAATACGCCTCAGCAAACTGTGAGTAGTCACCAGCCTTTTCAACAAGCACTACCAGCTGTTTGTAAAATATCACTTCTCCAATTACCAGGACATACACTTCCGCTCCTTCTGCAATATAACAAAACATATATACCCTGTAGATCATTACAGGAATCTAGTTATACTGATTTCCTAGGCTCCATCAGCCAGCACAAATCAGCAGAACAACCAAAAGGATGTATACAGCCCCACAGAATGGGGTAACAGGAGGCTTAACCCACATATAAAGAGGGTCTAAACTCACAGCATATCACCTATTTCAGCCATATATAAAAGATCTAAATAGAAACTAGAGGGGACACCACAAGTTTTTTGTTTCCTACTCCCATGTTAACAATAGGGAACAACTTGCTAGAGTACCAGAAATAACAAGCAATGGCCCCACTAGTTATATATCTAGCTTTAAATATAGATTATATCACAGTGGCATGGTTGTGCTACTATAGTGAGAGTTGAGCTGTGGTTTCTATGTTAAACCTTAAATACTGAACTTTAATAACTTTGCAACCATTTAATGAATTTGCACATAATTTTGCATGCACAGTCTCATGTAGTAGCTCTCTTAATAGGCCAAGTTTAATTCTGGTAGGATTTCGATTCTGAGCTGTGCATAGTGAAAAAAAAAACACATTAAAATCTCTTGTTTTGTGCTTTTTGTCATCGCACTTCACTAGGACAGTTTGGAATGTTTGTTTGAAATTATCAGGTAGAAAGAGCTTGCCCACAGAACTGCCTTTCACTGGTCTGGTGAAAAATATTAATCTATTCAAAAGTTATTTAATTTTAAATTTTTATGTTCTGAGCATGCTCAGTACAGTCATTTGATAGATTCTTTGAACAAAAAAGAATTTGGTCCTCACGAAAAAGGATTTTTTGTAAGGCCAATCTTTTTAGTGAGCTGCCATCTTGTTTCCATTTAAAAACAATCACCTTGAAAACCCACAAAAATGAACTCCAGAAACACAGACACATATGTCTTGGTCATCGGAACTCCATTAGGCAGATTCTGCTGTTATATGGTGGAAAAATTATCCTGCAAGGTGTTTTTTCTTTAAATTTTATATCCTTTATCGTGATTCGCTAACTCTTTTTTCATGAGTCCTTTTTCGCTCTTATAAAAGGGACTTCTATTTTCAAAAAGGATTTGGGACTTAGTCCTGTCTCCCCATTCTTTTCTCATGAGAACGCATCATTTTTCATGAGATTTTATTGTTCTATGTGAATTTTCCAATTCTTTTCACACAAGAAAAGATCCTTTTTCACAAGCTTTTGTTGTTCTCATGAAAAGGATCTCTACTTAGTCAAAAGGATTTGGAACTTTGTTTATTTCTGATTCTTTTTTCGGAGAATGGATCATTTTTATGTAGCTTTTGCTATTCTCACAAGAAAGAATTTCTACTCACAAAAAGGATTTGGCACTTTTTTTTACAGGTTTCATTTGGAGTGAGTTTCAATAAATTTCAATGGTGTTTTCAACTTTGATGCATAACTTTGCCATTTTTTATATTTTTATACCACATTTTCAATATGGCTTTTTGAGACCCTACCTCATGAACAATGTGCGTGGAATTATGCAATCCAACCCAAAAGGTGATTTCGCAGTCGGTTGGCAAAATGAACTTTCAGTCAGGATTTGAATATTTTTCACCACCCTTGTTTATGCAGTGGGGTCATAAGAAGGGCATGTTGAAAATGTGAGTCAAATATATAAAATGGCACAGTTATGCGATCCTGTATGCATATACACCTCTAAGGAGGGATGGGAGTGCAGGGCCCAATAATTATGGATGGATAAAAGCACAGGGCTCAGAGGACCCTGCACTGCCACACTCAGATTAGGAAACAATTACAGAGGATGGGCGCGGGGCCTTCAGGATGCTCGCTCCACAGCGAGATACAATTATACTATGTTAAAAGTTAAAAAATTCACTAGTTGAGGGTTAAAGCAACAAAAGCAGGGAAATGGCATTAGGGTTTCCAGCCCTAACACTAACCCCACCCTGCAGGCAGCAACAAGCTTGGGGTGCCTTGCAGTTGTCAACCCTAACACTCAATCCATTCTCATATACTGTACCCATCTTAGTTTTACTCATGGAATGGGATGAGTGTTAGCTGACAAATGCAGGGCACACCCTCACGCCTCTTGCTGCCTGCAGAGTGGGGGGGGTGCCAGGCTGGAAACCCTAATGTCACATTTCCTACTTTTGTCGCTATAACTCTAACTAGTGTATTAACAAAGTTGTCAGTAATTGATATATTTTAGGGCATG
Organism: Neoceratodus forsteri; assembly: GCA_016271365.2. Taxonomy (NCBI): domain Eukaryota; kingdom Metazoa; phylum Chordata; order Ceratodontiformes; family Ceratodontidae; genus Neoceratodus; species Neoceratodus forsteri. The sequence goes on along the minus strand of CM057456.1, from coordinate 1,558,953,586 downwards.
GTTGTGCTCTCTATAGTTAGGACTGAGTAGCCTATTTAATGTTAAACCTCAAATTTTGTACTTTAATAACTTTGTAAACTAATCAATGGATTTGCACAAATTTGGTATGCACTGTCCTGTGGAGTAGATCTCTTGATGTGGCAAGTTTTGTTTCAGTTGAATGTGGATTCTAAGATCCGGATTGTGAAAAAAGTACAAATGTCACCCTTTTTGCAGTTTTTTCCTTGTCACCTTGTGCCCAGACGGTGTGGGATTATAGCACAATTTTTTATGGTAGAAAGAACTTGGGTAACTGAATTGCCACTGCTAGTTTGATGCAAAAATATTAAACTGTTGCAAAGTTATTCTGTTTTTTAGTTCCCATTACTGTATATCCTATGGGAAGATAATTTTTCAGGATAGATATCTTGAGTTTGACAAAGAATTTAATCTTGTGAAAAAGGATTTAGTCTTACAAGAGCATTTTCTTTTCATGACAACAAAATCCTTTTCATGAGAAAAAATATTTTTGAGTCATTTTTTTTATTTTTATTCAAAAGCACCCACAATGAAGGTATATACAGCATTTATCTTGTTCATCGGGACTCCATTAGGTGGACTGTGAAGTTATTTGGTGGAAGAGGAACCTTGCAATGCCTTTTTTAACATTTTAATTATTTTTGTGACTCGCTTGGATCCTTTTTGCGAGCCAATTCTTTTCATAGCGGATTCTTTTTCGTGAGTGCACAAAAAGAATTTTACAGGCTACTTTGATTCATAACTCAGACGTTTTTGAGATTTTGAACCCAAATTTTCATCATGGCCTTTTGGGAACCCCATCTCATGAACAATATGACTGTAGTTTGTCTACTCCTGCCCGAAGGCTACTTTGCAGTCGCTCAGTGAATACATCTTTCGGGCAGGAGTTACGTAATGACAGTCATATTGTTCATGAAGTAGGGTCCCTAAAAGGCCAATGTGTAACATTTGGGGTCAAATTTTCAAAAATGCGTAGTTATAAGCATTTGTTGTAATTTCACACGTGACGCTCAAAACTTTGCACATTTTAAATATTTTGACCAGAAATTTGAAACATACACTTGGTATTACCACTCAAATAACCCACCAAATGTATGTCTCAACTGTCAGTTTTCAAATCCTGGCTTGAAATGTGTTTCACACCTGCAGTATAGAAATGGCATTGCAGTTGCATAGAACTATGTTTCAGTGGGGATTTGAATATTTTCTGCACTGGGTACATTAGGTGGGGTAATAACAAGGCTATGCTGACAATTGTATCACTGTTGAAAGAAACATGGAAGTGCAGGTCCAAGAGGGCCCTGCACTTCCACAGTTAAGTCCATATACACTTCTATGGAGGAATGGGAGCACGTGGCCCAGAGAGACCTGCACTCCACAAGCAAATTATGATAAGATTATGCTTTCTTAAAAAGTAAGGAAATAAATTGCAAAATACTTTGTTAATGCATCAGTTAGTGTTGCCACAACAAAAGCAGAGAAATGTGACATTAGGGTATACCTAACACCGCAACCCTACCCTGCACAGACCAAGAGGTGTCGGGGAGACATTGAGGTCATCAACCCTAACATTCACCCCATTCCATTATAAAATATGCTGGGTGGGTACAGTATAGAGAATGGGATGAGTATTAGGGTTGATGACCCACTGCCACCCCTGATGCCTCTTGGTCTGTGTAGGGTGGGGTTAGGGGAAACCCTAATGCCACATTTCTCTAGCTGATGCATTAACAAAGTTTTTTTCACAAATGTACTGTAGGATATATATATATATATATATTCATGTCCCATTTATAACTGAAAAGATTAAACAGAAAATAAGAATTGAAAGTAGACTCTTGAAAAGGCAATAAAACCTTAGATGGGGATGATTGGGCATGATACAAATTGGCTCAAAATAATTTGAAGACACAAATCAGGAAAGCAAAAACATTATTATGAAAATAGGGTAAAAAACTCAGACCCACTAAAATATTGGCCATTAAGTCTTTTAGAAACCACTAGAAAATCAATTACCAATACAAATACAGAATAATGGTATATTATTGTCTCCGATGAAATCAGCTGAAAAGCTGAATCAGTATTTCACATTACCAGATGTCGTTATCCTTCATCAGGAAGCGTACATCAACAGGATTACTCAAATTATTGGCCCTCAAGTAAAACAAAATTTTGATTCAGAGTTATCGCATGCAAAGAGGTGAAAGAAGAGTTAAAAATTAAACCTCATAACGCATATGGCTTGAACTTTATAGAAAATAGATTCCTCTGTGACTCAGTTGAAATAATTGTCTCAGTTTTGATCAGGCTATTTAATTGAAGCCTAATTGAAAGAAAATTCCCAGAACAGTGGAAAAAAGTTAAATTAGTACCAATATATAAGAAGGATTATCCACTGAACCAACATGCTATTGACCCATAGCTCTACTGTCCACAGTGTTGAAGGTCTTGGGGAGACTGGTACATAATAAGTATGTGGAAAACAATTGCTTGATACCTAGTTACCAGTCAATTTTTCGAAAAGACCATTCCACCGACACAGCACTCACTGCCCTTGTGGATAACATTGCTCACGCTTAAATGAGAACAGGTCATGGGCATGGTGTTTGTGGATCTTCCAAGGCCTTCGACATCGTGGACCACAGTATATTGCTATATAGGATGGCTGAGATGGGCACAGACGGAGAAACCCTACCATGATTTCAATCCTATTTGACATCTAGTACACAACAAGTACAGGTAGGAAGTTCCCTGTCCACTCCAATGCCTGTCTCAAGAAGAGTGCCACAGGGCTCTATTTTGAAACAATAATGTTCATTATATATAAATGGCCTGGCCAATATAGCCTAACACAGCAGTTTAAGAATGTATGGACAATGCAGTTTTGATAGCTCATGGGGAAACTACACAAGAAATGAAAATGTATCTCCAGACTGATTTTAGGAGGATTAAAATCTTGGTTGGTAAATTCAAAACTGGTGCTTATTAGTAAAAACAAAAAACAGAACAATGTTTTTTCACTAAGGGACAAACAATAATGTCCCCAGGATATACAGATTAGAACTATTATTAACGAAATTCTAACCCAAGACACTTCATATAAGTACCTGGGAGTAATCATAGATGAACACTTTGAAATTCAATTTACATATAGATACATTAGTTAGTAAAACATAACAAAAACTAGGAGTGGCTTTCAGAGATATAAACACTGTATGGATCAAAATATGAGAACAAAAATAGTCACACAATGATAATCCCATGTATAGATTATGAAGTCATATATATTGGGTAGCAGGTAAAAAGTTTTCAGAAACTAAACGTTATTTACAATAATTTGGCTAGATTTTTTCTGAAGTGAGACTGTGACTCACCATTGTGATTTGTTAGCCTCTTTACAGTGAATCTCATTGGAACAAAAACGAAGGATAAAATGGTTAAATCAGATTTATCAGGTTGTTTGACTAGAAACCAGGGTCGATCTTAACATTATTTTGCTGGCCCGGCATAGTGCAAATAGCCTCGGGCCAATGCGCTGTTCCTGACTTTCCGGCTTGGCTAGTGCAATACAGCCCCTAACTGTAAACAGCCCTTTAAGAATCACTGGGTCCCTTTTTTTCCTTTTGTCCGAATAGTAATTTTGCAGACTGGCAACTCCTACAAGGTCCTCTGGAGCCGTCTGATTGGAGGAGAAGATGATTTGGCACTAGTCTGCAGCTCCCCTCCCACCCCACCTTCTGACCTGCTGAGTTCCGTGTGCATGCAGTGAAGTGCTGTACCTGTGCAGAACACAGCAAGTGGCTGCGACGACAGTGTGCTGGCTGCCCCAAGTTTGTTTTGGTAAGGACACTCAGCTGAATAATTTATTTAGCAAGCAGTTTTTGACAATTGAGATGTGGAGTCAAATTTGTGAATGAGGGCGAAATGGTGATGCTTCGTCTCACGGTCTAGGTTAGTCGCATGGGGAACAGCTTAAACAGTGTGGGCCAGAGCTGATGCAGTTTGCCAAAATGGTAATGGGGAGTTCGCAAGTCGTTCAGTCCTGAGCTGTAGCCACTAATTTAGCAGCGAGTCCAGAGTTACCATGAGTCTAAATTGGCTGCATATTGGGTCTGAGCTCTTCCCTCACCTTCGGTTGTGTCTCAGGGTTCGGTGAAGAACTGGCAGCCAAAGCAGATTTGGTATTAATTTTATTTATCAACTTCTTTTCTGGTGGCTGAACTGCTTGTTTCTAGAGGTGTTGGCGGTGTACATGCTGTGTTTGCCACGGTTGGGCTTTCCATTCCGCAGACTGTAAGCCTGCTTGTTTACTCTTTGGCTAAGGGCCACGGGGAGCTAGGAGGTAGTGAAGTCCCGCTTCTAAATCATAGGACAGGACTACCAAGGGCGAGCCAAATTTGCACTGGGGAAAAAATGGGTTGGGTAGGTTGTTGGGTGCATTACTGACAGAACGGGATCAATGGCATGCAGTGAAGCTGGCTGGTTGGGCCCGAGGCTCAAATGTCACCTGGGGGCTGGTAGGTCTGGGACTGAAGAACTCTGTGGTGGCCTTTGTGGAGGTCAAGAGATTTGCCAGCAAAGCAAAAGACATTCCAGTCATCTATTTACTCAAGTTGTGCAATGAAGACATGAGTAATTATGTAGGGTATTTTTGTTTGGAAGTTGTCTGGCCTGTAAGTCACTGTCGGAACAAGACTCGGAGTTGAGGTGGTTTCATCAGTCTAGCTGGTGTGGGCGGTTAGGTGTGTTTTGTTTGGAACCCCAATGGATCTGTATGACGCTTTGGCAAATTTTTAATGTTTTTTTTTCTTTTTACAGAGTCACAAGTAAACAGCATTTTGTGTCTGGAATGTCAGTGTTTTAATGCATTGCAGACCCAAGAACTTAGAAGGCTGCTGCTAGGGAGGGAGATGCTAGTCCTTGGCTGCTAGTGAGGGAGATGCTAGTCCTTGGCTGCTAGGGAGGGAGATGCTAGTCCTTGGCTTGAATTTGTGCAGCTGACACAGCATGCCTAAGATGCCAGACTGACCTGCTGCCCAGTGACTGTGGGAGGACAGGAGGAGTGAAGGGTGAAGAAAGGAGTCCCAGGCCATGAAAACCAGGCATCTTTGATTTGTTGGTTGGTGGGTTGGGGGGCTGGGGTGAATTTGAGCTTTGAGGCAAGATGATCCCCTTTGGGATAAAATCCTGAGCAGTGGTAGGCAACGAGTTCCCAATCAGTCAAAACCATCCACCATTACTGGTCACCCACGTGTCTGCAGCTGAGTTGTGTGGGAGCCGTCCGCTGCTTGGTTTGTAACTGCTGGCAGGCATATCATGCCCAGTTGTGGCCGATTTTGGGAGGGCACTAAATCTGCTGATTCAGGCTGGCATCTATGAATCCTGGCTAACTTTGTACACAACCCCTTCTGGCTTGTTGGAGAGGGAGTGTTGGTGAACTTGAGGCAAGATCCTCTCTTGGAACAAAATCCTCAGCTTTGAGCTGTGGTGAGGGCAGCCATCTGTTCCAGTCAGTCGCCATACAGCAACAATGCACTTTGCAGCACCCTTCAATCCACCAGCAACTGCAAGTCACACTTGACTGCAGCTGAGCTCTTAGTGCTGATTTAGGTAGCAACTACTGATTGTAGCTGCTGGTAAATCTAGGCCAGGGAGAGGTACTTTATCTGGTAGTCTGGCAGCGTGGCAGGCAGGGAGTGAGATACATGATGACGAGGATGGGAATAAAGTTCATTTGTGTCTGTTTCCTGTATATTTGTGGGGCATCATCCACGGTGGCAGTCAATTTAATTATATTTTTTCTTAAAACAGTAAAAACTGCTGTTTCAGGCATCTCACTTTGTCACTGTGTGCTTCTTTTCATAATTTTTGTATGATAATATTGGGGCTAGTGCAGTCTCTGGGGGCCATGCGGCTGGTCATCACTTTCCTGGGTGGACCAGTGCAAAAAAAGTTAATGTGACCCCTGAGAAACTCCCAGGTACTTAATGGATAGGTTAGTAAAACTGATTATAAACATGATCATAATCTGTGGGATATAAGCAGTAAATACAAACAAACAAGGATAAAAATAGATTTGGGATCCGACATTTATGACCAAAGTTATACATTTATAGGATCCACTAAAAGAAAGCTTGAAACAGATACAGGGTATTAAAACTTAATGCACGCTGTTAAACATGAATTAACTAAGAAATGTATGCGTAATGACTGAGTTTGATGATTGTTGGGTTGTTTATATGCCCATGGTTGCTTGGTGAAAATGATGTTTTAGTAAGAATTTCTTATATTATAGAATGTCTTTTTCTTTTATCTTTTAACTTTTATATGTTAAACTTTTCTATAAACAGGACCATCTTGAAAATGGGTCACTGACCTAACGATGTGTATGCAAGATCTTTTCTGTATAAGAATACAAGTTTACTACATATATATACTGTACATAATATACACATATACAAACACACACACACACACACACAACACATATATACATACACAGTATATTAGGGCTGATGAGAGTGTTTAATGTTAAAGGCAATTTTGGACCTTAACAACTGAAATGATTGAAGTGATTTCTATTAATTTTGGCATGCATAATTGCCACGTGTAGGTGTTTATAGCTGGGCAATTTTGTCTCAACAGCTCTAGCTGTTTCCAAGATACAGAGGGCCAGATATTCAAAGATTAGCACTGGGCACAAATCCGTTGCACTGGACTAGCTCCGAATTTGCACCTGACTGCAATATTCAAAAGGACATTTAGCCGGCGCTAGGTGTTAGCACCACACCAAATTATAATGTATGCAAGGGAAGGACTGAGGGAGGGGCCCGGAATGCCGACACACCAGCATATTCAAAAGTATAGCGCTGTGTTACAGGCATTAGTGCAACCTGTAGCGCTGGAGCTAAACACCGCTGACAAAAAGCTGGTGGTAATGCAGCGGTGCCCCCCAACATGATTCCCGACCCCCATTCCAGGTTAAAATAAGAATGTCCCTGGTAGTCTAGTGGTCCCTCCACCCCAGCACGAATCCGTGGCCCCGCATAAAATGAAAGAAAGTATTTTTCCCTAGTAGTCTAGTGGTTCCCCCACCCCGCAGTACCTAATCCTGACCCCCTGCAAAGATAAATAATTTAACATTTCCTCATAGTCTAGTGGTCCCCCACCCCCAGCACGAATCCCGACCCCCGCATACAATATGAAAGAAAGTATATTTCCCTGGTAGCCTAGTGGTCCCTCCACCCCCAGCATGAATCCCGACCCCGTACAATATGAAATAAATAATTTTCCTTGGTAGTCTAGTGGTCCCCAGCCCAGATGATGCCACCGCTCATCAAAATAGCATCCACAAACAGAACTGGCGACGCTCAGCCCTCCTCTCACAACCACGGTCGGTGCCAACTGAGGACGTATGAGCACTACTGTAATGAAACAGTAGGCTCATTCGCTCTCAGTCAGCAACCGCCGTGGGCGGTGAGAGGAGGGCTGAGATGGTCACCGGCCCTAGTCGGGATGCTATTATGCTGAGCGGGGCGCCACTGCCAGGAGGGGAACCACTAGGCTACCAGGAAAAAATACAGGTTACTCACTTGTAACAGGAGTTCTAGGAATGGTATATGTTGTTCATCCACACTGTCTGGCAGGTTCCTTGTCGCTTTAAATCTTGCCGGAAGGTCCTCAAGCTGGCTCCTCCCACCCACCCGGTGGTAAAACTCTTGGCTCTGCCCCATGATGCCTGATCTAGCCCGCTGGAAGCCAGGCTGTCAGTCGGGAGGTCGGAGCCACTGCAGGGATGAACAACATATACCATTCCTAGAACTCCTGTTACAGGTGAGTAACCTGTATTTCTAGGGACATGGATATGTTGTTCATCCACACTGTCTGGCAGACTCTTAGCAGTTCTCCGGGAGGAGGGAGGCGCACACCCCTACTTAGGGAATAAAGTCTGAGAACTGAGGCCCCAAAACCAGCATCCCGCGTGACTCAAGGTCGATGTGGTAATGGGTGATGAAAGTATGTGCTGACTTCCAGGTAGCAGCACTGCAGATTTCCTGGACAGGGACATCCCTGGAAGCAGCTACCGATGCAGCGGCATGGCGGGTAGAATGAGCTCTTATCCCTCTGGGAGGCTCCATGCCCGCCAACCTATAGCAGAGATCTATGCAGGAGGTGACCCACCTGCCTATCGTCCGCTTGGCTGCAGGTCTGCCAGCAGTTTTCCGTGCGTAGGTACAAACAGCTGGTGAACCTCTCCCCAACTTCAGCCGCTCTGCTCCTTATAATAAGCGAGCGCCTTCCAGGGTCCAGAGTATGGAGCCTATATTCGGCCTTCGAGGTGTGATTGGGGTAGAACACTGGCAGAGTCAACACCTGGTTAAGGTGAAACTCCGACACCACCTTCGGAAGGAATTTCGGTGGGGGCGCAGGACAACCTTGTCCCTGTGGAAGACCAGATAAGGAGACTCGATGGAAAGCACCTGGAGCTCTCCCATCCTTCTGGCTGACGTGATAGCCACCAAGAAGGCGGTCTTCCACGACAGGTAAGAGATGTCACACCTGTGCATCTTTTCGTATGGCCTGCCCATGAGCTTAGCCAATACCAGCAGTAGATCCCACGGAGGTGGAGGTTTTGCACCGAGGATATGTGGACAAGGCTCCTTGAAAAGCGCCGACCACCTTCTCCTGCACCACCGACTGCTTTCCTCGCCATGCCCGGTAAGCAGAGATGGCTGCCAGGTGCACCTTAAGGGTCGTCAACAAGCCCTTGCTGAGAAAGGGACCACAGGTAGTCCAGAATGCTTGCCAAGGAACAGGAGGAAGAGTCCAGGCCCTTGCTCTGACACCAAATGGAAAATCTCTTCCATTTGAAGGTGTAGCATTTTCTGGCCGACTCTACGGGATGCCTCAACGACGTTGAGGACCTCATTGGAAAGACTCAAGGCCTGGAACTCTAGCCGCCAGGAACCAGGCCAGGGTGCAGGGATTGAAGGTCCAGATGGAATACCTTCCCTGATGGACTGAGATCAGGTCCGGGCGGGCTGGCAGCCGCCCGGAGCCTGAAGCTGAGACTGAGGAGATCCGGATACCAGAACTGACGGGCCAGTCTGGGGCACCAGAATCACTTGTGCCTTGTGCCTCCTCACCTTGAGAAGCACCTTGTGGATCAAGGGAACGGGGAAAGGCGTGAGAAGAGGCCTGGGGTCTACGGCCTCGAGAAGGCATCCCCTGCAGCGAGCCCTGCTGAAGGGGCGGGCATGTTACAGTCTCAGCTTCGATTCTTCCTGGAGGCAAACAGGTCCACCTGAGGCGTGCCCCAGTGGGAGAAGAGATCTTGTACTACCTCTGTCAGGAGAGACCACTCGTGAGACGCAGCCCCTATCCGGCTAGGGCATCAGCCAGGGTGTTGGAGGCTCCTGCCACGTGAATGGCAAGGAGATCCGCCTCCAGGCTGCGCACGAGTGACCAAATGCGGAGAGCTTCCTGCACAGAGCCATGGAGTGCGCCCGCCCTGGCGGTTTAGATAGTACATGGTGGTATTGTCCATCTGGACCTGAACCACTTCACCCGTAGAAACGTAGGCGGGCGTGTGAGGGCTAGACGAACCACTCGAAGCTCCAGCAGGTTGACGTGGCATCGGGACTCCCGAGGGACCAGAGGCCATGCACTCTGTGCTCCCAGATGGGTACCCCAACCCATCAGAGAGGCATCGGTCGATAGAGAGACCGCCGCTCAGGGCAGAGAAACGGATGCCCTCCTGCAGATGTGTTGGAATGGTTCACCACTGGAGAGCATTCCACATCCCCTGGGTCACTGTCACTAGCTGATCCAACGGATCAAGCGCTGTGACCACTGGCTGGCCAGTCCCCATTGAAGGCGGTGATGTACCAGCGGGCCCAACAGACCACGCTGGTGCAGGCCCATGAGGCCCAGGAGGTGCAGGAAGTCCCGGCAGAGCACCATTGCCCAACCAGAAATGATTGGGCAAAGGAGGAAAGAACCTCGGCCCTGTCCGCCAGGAGCTGTGCTCTGGCTCAAGAGAGTCGAGCTCTGCCCCGATGAAATGCATCACCTGCTTTGGCACGAAGTTCTGACTTGGCCTCGTGATGAGGAGGCCAATCTGAGATCAAACTGAGGGCCAGATCTCTGACCGCTCCGCCTCCGCGTCGAGGGAGCTGCAATCATCCAGTCGTCCAGGTAGAGGTACACCCGGACCTTCGGGCTGCAGGAATGCTGTCACCACTGCCATGCATTTGGTGAAGAGCCTGGGAGCTAGGAAGAGGCCGAAGGGCATGGCCCGGGACTTGTAAAGGGATCCTCTGCTCTGAAGCGGAGGAACTCTGATGAGACGGATGGATTGGGGACGTGAAAGAATGCATCCTGGAGGTCCAGGGATCAGAACCACACGCCTCATTCCAAGGATGGTATTATTTGAGCCAGAGTGACCATCCTGAAGGTCCAAGACCTTAGGAACCTGTTCAGGTCGTGGCAGGTCAAGAATGGGCGCCAGCCCCTGTCCGCTTTTGGGACCAGGAAATACCTGGACACAAACCCCGGTCTGGAGGAGGATCCTCCACCTTCCTGATCACCTCTTTTCGAGGAGCAGGGGAATATCGGCTCGGCGGGCTGACAGAGAGGCTGCGGACCCGTAACCCCCAAGGCGGCGGCTCGAAAGGGTGGGGTCTGCTCGAACTCCAGAGGCAGGCCCTTTCCTACCACCTACAACACCCAGCGGTCCGTGGTGATAGTGAACTAGGCGGAAAGGAAGTGGCGGAGCCATCCCCCACGGAGGGAACCGGGGTGACGAGGCTGGGGCGACACCCCCAACCCGTCACTGGGCAGGCTTGGAGGAGGGCCGGCTAAGGGACCTCTTGGGCCTTTACCTCCTGCTTCCTGTTGGAGGAAGTCGCAGGCTTGGGTTTGGGATGCCAAGCCGAGCCTGCTGGCCCTGATGCTCGTGCTGTTGGTCGTATGCGTGCGCAGGCACAAAAGGATAAAAGAGCTTGTGCTGCTGCTGACGGCGGCCTTTGTCCTTCTGGGTGGAGGTGACTGAGTCCAGGGTGGCACTGGACTTTTCGATCTGCTGGAGGTGACCTTCCACCCAGGGCCAAAGAGGTCGGTCCCCAAGAAGGAGACATCCGCTAACTTGTGTTGGGTATCCGCCAGAAGGTGGATATCCTCAGCCATGCTCTGTGGCGCATGGCTACTGCAGCCGCAACCGATCTGGCACAGGAGTCCCCAATGGCCAGAGCTGTTTGGAGCTGCTGCTCACCGCCTACCCTGGTCCTGACCTGCCGGACCGTGGTCTGGAGGTCGGCCGAGATGAGGGATCACCTCATCCAGGGAGCCCATGAGGGCATGGGAGAAGTGTGCCATCAGCACGGCTGAGCTGGCCTAGCGGAGGCCAAGGGAGGATGCAGCGACACCTTGCGCCCGCATAGTCCAGCTTTTGACTCCTTGTCGGGGCTTGTCCACGCTCCTAGCATTCCCGAATGCTGGAAAACGTTGTCGGTGACCAACCCCTCGGCAGAGGGGTGCTCCAAACCCAGGCAAACAGCGGTAGGGACTGCATACTTCCTGGCCATCCTGGCCGGGCGCAGGGCAGGATGCAGGCCGCGCTGCAAGCTCCAAGGCTGGGCCGACAATGGCCTCAGCCACAGGAAAGGCCTCCTGGTGAATCCCTCGGTCCAGTATCTCTGTCAGGGGATACGGCCCGCTTGGAAACAGGCTCGAGCTGCATCCCAGTGCACTCTGAGATGAGCTGAAGCAGACCCATAAAGGACGATGGGCTTTCGCCCAGTGACTGGCCCCAGAGGACTCCAGGTCAACCTGCCTGGAGAACAGGAGGAGTCACTGCCAGACTCAAGAGTCTGTGAAGAGCTGCTCAGGGCCTGAGCCACCTCCACCAGCCGAGGACGGTCGGGAGTGAGGGTGACCACAACCTGTGGGCAGGCCTTGAGCCAACCGAGAGTCCTTGGTCGGTGCCCCAATTTCGCTGTGGGGCGGAGGTTCCACCACAATTGGTGGGCGGCAGGTTTTAGCCGAACAACTGGCCCAGGCTTGGGCATCTCGACTGCAGGCTGTGTCGATTGCTCGGGTGACAGCCACTTAATGGCTGGGAAGGCATCGGTGTCGACTTAGTGTCGGACAAAAGCAACTGCTGCCACATCAGCTCCTCATAGCGCCGACACAATCTGCGCCAAAGCCTTTCCTCATCCGAGGAGGAAGACGAGGAGGAGCGCGTCCAGCTACCTGTGCCCAGACTGAGACCGCTGATGTCGGGGGATCGCTGGACCGAGAAGAGGTCCGAGACCAAGATCATCAGTGTGTCCAGGCGGGAGCTTGCGAGGAGCCGGGACACCCTCCTCCCATGGCTTGGACGCTTAATAGGGGACTGCCGCACCGATGGTGCAGGCAACCTGATTTCACCGGGGAACCGCGAAGAAGGGTTGCGGCTTCACCAGTCGACAAACCGTCTGACGGGTCGAGAAGAAAAATTACTCACCTTAGTAATGTTGTTTCTTCTAATGGAGTCTTGCTGTATTCTGACAAATTGTAGTGAGGTCCAACCTTCAAACTGCTCCGGAGATGAAAGAGTTAACTTTCCACGCCAGGGCATGGAACGCTGAGCTCGCGCTTGGTTGAGACTCTGTCTGTTGCTGTTTGAACTCAAACCGTCAGATCTTTATGAGCTACACTCACTAAGTGTCCTGTGTGGAAGCTGTAAACCTACACTAGCCAACTGGCTACTAAATATAATAAACAGATTTTTTGATCCCAAAACAAAGACTCAAGTCAGGAAACCCAAAAATGAAACAAACACAACACCCACTCACCCAAAGTAAAGGAGTAATAAATAAAGGGTGGGGCACCTCTTGAGTGCCAACACTGCTACTGTCCACCCACATCCCAAAACAAAGGTTCTGAGAGGGGAGGCGGGAGGTCAGAATACAGCAAGACTCCATTAGAAGAAACAACATTACTAAGGTGAGTAATTTTTCTTCAAACAACATGAAGTTTTGCTGTATTCTGACAAATTGCAGACTACCAAGCAGTACCTCCATGGAGGAGGGACAGAACTTACCTAGGAAATAAGCTCTGGAGCACTGTTGTGCAAACTGAGCATCACTCCTAGCCTGGATATCCAGAGAGTAATGCTTGGTAAAAGTGCGTACTGTTTTCCAGGTAGCTGCTTGACATATCTCTAAGATAGGAATATCCCTGGCAGCAGCCAGGGAAGCAGCTGTACCCTCTGGTAGAGTGAGCCCTCAGGCCTGAGGGTGGAGTCCTGCCTAGTTTTTCATAGCAAAATTGAACAAGAGACAATCCACCTGGCAACAGATCTCTTAGTGGCAGGTTTTCTCTTACCAACCTCACCATAAGTGAGGAACAGTTGAGGGAGTCAAACCTGTGACCCTTAGTACGCTCTATGTAGTAGCTAAGGGCCCTTTCACATCCAACTGTGCAGCCTCCCTCCCCAGAGGAGGAATGGTCAGTGAAGAAAACAGGAAGAGATATAGGACTGGTTAAGGTGGAAGTCTGAAACCACCTTAGGTAAAAACTTCCTGTTAGTCCTGAGGACCACCTTATCTCTATGGAAAGAGATAAAATCAGGCTCCACTGACAGGGCTTGTAACTCGCTTATGCTTGGCAGAAGTGATGGCCACCAAGAAAACAGTTTCAATGCAAACATTAAGGTCCCAAACAGGGCAGGGTCCCTGAATTGAGGATTGGTATGAAGCAATCCCTTGAAAAATTTAGAGAATACAGGATGAGCTGAAAGGAAGAAGGCTTACCTGCTAAAGGAAAGCAGAGACAGCTGCCAGATGCACTCTTAGTGTAGCTGGTCTGAGTCCCAAGGCATTAAGATGAACCATATAGTCCAGGACTGTGGGCAGGCTAGCAGACTCTAGGAAATATGTTTCCCAGAGCACCAGATAGAAAATCTTTTCCACCTGGAGTTGTAAGTGTTTCTGGTGGAAGGCTTCCAGAAGCCTTAGAATATCCATAACACCTTGAGAGAGGTGTAAATCAGCAAACTCTAACTCTTCAAGAGCCAGGCCTTGAGATTGAGAGATTTGAGATTCGGATACCAAACCCTCCCTGAGCACATGTTAGCAGGTTGTAATTCCTGGGAAGAGATAGGGAAGGTGGACTGCTAAGGACAACAAGAGAGGGTACCAGGGCTGCCTGGCCCAGTCTGGAGCAACCAGCATCACCTTGCAGGGTTGAGACCTGATTTTGACTAATACCTTGAACAGGAGAAGGAAGTGGGAAAAGCATAAAGGAACTTCCTTCCCAATTGAGAACTAGGGCATCCAGGGGACTGAGCCCAACACTGGGGCCTGCAGTAGAAGAGGGAAGTTGGTGATTGTCTGGGGCTGCAAAAGATCTCATCTGTGGGTGCCCCATCTGGAGAAGATCACCTTCAAAACCAGGGATCCAAAGACCATTCGTGGTGGCCCTGAGATATCCTGTTGAGAGCATCTGCCAGGGCATTGTCCTTGCCTGGGAGGTGTATTGCTGTAAGAGAGGTGTTCACGGAATAGGCCAGAGACCATAACTTCATTGTCTCTATGCACAAGGCCGTGAACCGAGTGCCCCCTTGCTTGTGATATACCACATTGTGGTGGTATTGTCCGTCCTGATCTGAACTACCTTGTTCTGAACAGACTTGGAAAAACTTGAAGTGCTAGAAACTGCCCTGAGTTCTAATAGGTTGATGTGAAGCAGAGATTCCTGAGGAGACCACAACCCTTGGGTGGTCAGGGGTCCCAAGTGTGCTCCCACCCCAAGAGGGAGGCATCTGTAGTAAGGACTAGAGAATGAGACTGAGTGACAAAGGAACTCCCTGTCTTAGATTGTCCTGATCCAGCCACCACTGTAACACCTGGATCAGGCTTAGAGTCACTGGAATTAGTTTGGTAAGAGGGTCCTTCTCTGAGACCAAAAGGCTCTCAAGTGGAACTGAATGTCCCTCATTTGAAATCTTGCTCCCTGCACCACTGCTGTAGAGGCAGCCATATGTCCTAGTACTTGCAGAAAATGCCTTGCTGGCTGAGACACCTGAGGGTGAATGAAGAGGCCAGTGAAATAATTGTCTTTGCCCTGTCCAGGGAAGGAAGGCTCTTTGCCTTTACTGTATCCAGCTCTGCCCCTATGAAGGTGAGGGAGCTGGACAGGCTCTAGAACTGACTTTGAAAGATTCAGCAGGAAACCTAGAGAAGTGAGCAGTTGCTGAGTTATCTGTAGGTGTAACTTGATTTGTTCTGATGACTGGCCTACTATGAGCCAGTCGTCCAGGTATGGAAATATGGAGATCCCTTTTCTCCTTAGGAAGGCAACTACTACTGCCATGCATTTTGTGAACACCCCGGAGCAGAAGTTAGGTCAAGGGCATTGCTCTGAATTGGTAGTATTCGACGGCAGCTCTAACCTGAGGTACTTTCGATGGGAGCTTCTGATGAGAATATGGAAATAGGCATCCTTGAGGTCCAGGGAGACTAGCCAGTCCCCTGGCCTTAGAGAGGGTAGGAATTATTCCCAGAGTCACCATTTTGAACTTTGGCTTTAAAAGGTGCTTGTTTAAATATCTGAGATCCAGGATGGGCCACCATTCTCCTGTCTTTTTGGGGTGAGGAAGTACCTGGAGTTCAATCCTTTCCCTTTGTGTAGGGGTGGAACTCTTTCTATAGCTCTGAGAACCAAGAGGGAAGAGACCTCTGCCTCTAGGGCAAGTGCCTCTGAAGGATTTGCAGGTGGAAAGGATCTGGTTCCTCATCTTTGGAAATTTTTGAAGCTGAGAACCAGTCCCGGCTTACTACTTCCAGGACCCATTTGTCTGATGTTAAGACATCCAGTCCTGGACAAAGTAAGCCAGCCTGCCTCACAGGTAGTGGAGAATCAGCCCTGGCAAACCCATCAGGGTGCCTGTTTGGCAGGGGCTTTAGGCTGAGGGGTGGAAGCAGGCCTGCTTGTACCCGTCTGCCTCCTCTAAGAACCCCCTATGAGCATAAGCAGAAGAGAGGCCTGGCTTGGTAGAAAGGCCTACTAAAAGGCCTGCCCCTGCCCCTGGGATGCTGCCTCTGAGGAGTGGCTTGCCTTTCCTTGGCCTGAGCACTCCTGTAGGTAGTCCTGTACCCATTTCTTCATGTAGTTCTCTGTTTGCTCCCCAAACAGAATTACCCACAACAGGAAAATCCATGGCCTTAGTCTGGGTATCCTGAGACAGGCTAGTACATCTGAGCCAAGCCATCCTACAAGGGCCACAGCGTAGCCATGACTCTAGATGAAACATCATTGGAGTCCACTGCAGCATGGAATTGCACCTTGGATGCCTCAATAACATCCCTGCACCACCGCTCCAGCTCCTTGGCAAGCTGGCCAGGGACCTGTTAGTTAAAGCCATTACAGTGTCCCATCTAGATTTCTGATATCTAGCTGAACAGGCCATATAATTAGGCTGCCTGAGTCCCAAGGATGCTGCCATGTACTGTTTCTTTGCCATGGCATCAATCCTCCTGGAGTCCTTATCTGGGGTGTGAAGCCATGGGTATATTTGCCTTATCACAGGCTGCAGCCTGCACTACTAACATG
This sequence comes from Neoceratodus forsteri, assembly GCA_016271365.2. Taxonomy (NCBI): domain Eukaryota; kingdom Metazoa; phylum Chordata; order Ceratodontiformes; family Ceratodontidae; genus Neoceratodus; species Neoceratodus forsteri. Next base: position 1,558,936,972 of record CM057456.1, on the reverse strand, counting down.
GCTGCATTGCTGGGTAAGGAACTCCATTATCTGAGCCTGAGAGAGTATACCTCTTGTCCATTCTCTTATCCACAGGAGGTATAGAATTAGGAGTCTTTAAATTTCATTGTCTGTTTCTCAAAGGACTTATGAAGGAATAGATAGCCTCCTGGACTCTGGGATATCCATCATTTCAACATAGTCAGGCTCCTCCTGGTCATCCACAGCGTCTTCCATAGGAAGCTGAAGAGTTTCAGCCACTTTCTTGTAAAACATGAAATGGGAGGGACTCAGAAAGCCTAGGAGAACACTCCTGAAGGTCTGTCTGGGGAGATGTCCGGATCAATGGGCAAATCCAGACTTTCATAATCACACCTCACTTTCCTCATACTCTCCTTCCTCCTCCTCTGGTTCATAAAATTCCTCTAATCATAATCCGGAACCGTGGAACCGCTCAACCGAGCGCCTTCCTAATGGTGCCGGTTCGTCGGAACCGGGATAGCGACTGCACAATTTTTATCGCTGGCTATTTCATCAGCGGTCGGAGAAAGAACTTTGGATCCGCACCAGCTGATTTATCCTTCTTGTTCTTTTAACGAACCAACTCCTTGGAATCGGTTCTCCTTGCCCAAAGAAGTTTCGCCTGGTCAGAGGGCACCCTTCTGGTTCAGTTGGAACCAAACCGGCTGGCCATCCGGGTCAGCGGACTTCTTGGCCTCCCTTTCCTGAGCCTACCAACTCTTTTTTCCAGGTAGCTGCAGGAAAATTTTTACAAATCTGGCAGTCTGAATCGAGGTGGTCAAACCCAGACAATAACACAGTGGTGTGGGGATCAGCCTTAGCAAAGACTTCCCCACACACTACAGTGTTGAAACCCAGTGGGCCAGTTTTTCTTTTGGGTTTCTCAGACATGGCCAGTCCCAACCAAAACGTACCCTTTTTCCAATCTGCCAGGCAAGACACCTTATCGGTTCCTGACCATGTTGCGGTGTGGAAAAAACGTGATAAAGTCCATTTTTTTAGAACTGATAAGAACCGGTTACCACACTCTAAAAGCAGAATAAAATATTTTTAAATAACACTTGATGGTTCAACCAAACCGATACATAGATACATAGATACATAGACAGTGTCGGGCAGATAAGGGCCTATGGCCCACCTAGTCTGCCCATTTGAGCTTGTAAGTTCAGTTTGTTTTCCTAGAAGTCTATTTCCCTTACCCTGACCTCTAGAATTCCTTTATGTCTATCCCATGCATTCTTAAATCCGTGATTGTTTCAGCCCCACCACTTCCTCTGGCAGGGTGTTCCACTTGTCCACCACCCGTTCTGTGAAGAAATTCTTTCTCATGTTTCCTCTGAATCGTCCTCCTCCAACTTCATCCCATGCCCTCTAGTCCTGAAACATCTTTTTCGCTTAAAAATAGTGTTTTCCTGCACCCTGTTCCTCCCTGTAAGATACTTGTATGTCTCTATCATATCCTCTCCTCCCTCTCCTCCAGGGAGTACATGTTCAGTTCCTTCAACCTGTCTTCATAGGACTTGTGATGCAACCCATGCAGCATCTTTGTTGCCCTCCTCTGAACCTTCTCTACCCTGTCTATGTCTTACGTAGGGATGGTCTCCAGAACTGTACACTGTACTCCAGGTGGGGCCTCACTAGTGTCTTGTATAGCGGAATTATGACCTCCTTTTCCTGCTGGTGATGCCCTGCCTATACATCCCAGCATCCTATTTGCTTTTACCTGATGCCTTGTCACACTGTTTCCCCACCTTGAGGTCATCAGAGATGACAACCCCAAGATCCCTTTCCTGCTTGGTGCATGCTATATCCTCACCCCCAACTGATATATTGTGCCAGGGTTTTGTGCCCCATATGCATTATCTTGCACTTCTTTGCATTGAATTTCAACTGCCAAACCCTTGACCATTCTTCAAGTTTCTGCAGGTCCTTCTCATTCTGTCTACACCCTCTGGTGTGTCTACTCTGTTACAGAGCTTTGTGTCATCAGTGAACAGTGAAATTCTGCCTTCTAGATCCTGTGCAATGTCACTGATGAAGATGTTGAATAGGACCGGTCCCAGCACTGATCCCTGTGGTACCCACTGGTCACTCTTCCTCTGTGGAGTGACAGCCATTTACCACCACCCTCTGTGTCCTGCCACCCAGCCAGTTACCTACCCACCACACTACTGTCCTGCCCACACCCATATTCCCCAGTTTGTGTAATAGTCTTCTATGTGGCACAGTGTCAAAGGCCTTGCTGAAGTCCAGATAGGCCATGTCCACTGCCCTCCCTGATCCACCTCCTAGTCACCCAGTCAAAAATTCAATGAGGTTGGTCTGACATGACCTCCCCTGGTGAAACCATGCTGCCTTGGGTCCTTAGTCCATTGACAACCAGATGTTCCACCAATCTCTCCTTCAGTAGTGCTTCCATGATCTTTCCCACTACCGAGGTGAGGCTGACTGGTCTGTAGTTCCCTGCTTCCTCTTTGTTCCCACTTTTGTATAAGGGACTACATCTGCTGTCCTCCAGTCTTTGGGTACCTCCCTGTTTCCAGTGATTGGCTGAACAGGATAGCTAGAGGTTCAGCCACCACCTCTCTTAGTTCTTTAAGGACCCTGGGGTGCACCCATCTGGCCCCATTGCTTTATCAGCTCTTATTACTTCCAGTTCCTTCAGGACCCTTTCTCGTGTAAAGGGACTTATTGTCCATTCTGCACCATTCTCACCCTTCCTCTCAGACCCATTACCCCCTCTTCCTTAGTAAGACTGAGCAGAAATACCTGTTCAATATGTCAGCTTTACTGTTGTCATCCTCCACGCGTGTCCCATCCTCCCCTTCAGTCTCACTATCCTCCCTTTGTCTTTCTTTTTCACTTATGTACCTGTAAAGGTTTTGTCCCTTTACCCACTGATTTTGCAATGCATTATTCTGTCTGAGCTTTGGCTTCCTTACTGACTTCCCTGCCTCCCTTTGTTTCTCCTGGTACTTCTCCCTATCCCCTTCTGCCTGTGTCTTTTGTATTGCCTGAATGCAATCTTTTGGCTTTCACTTTCTTTGCTACCTCTTTGGAAAACCATAATGGTCTCTCTTCCTTTTCCTCTTGCTAACCTGCTTAATGCATAATTCTGTTGTTCTTATAATCCCCATTTTAAATACTGCCCACTGTTCCTCAACCCTGATTCCTGTCCCATTCCCTTAATGCCTCTTTCAAGTATCTCCCCATTTTCCCAAAGTCTGCCCCCTAAAATCCAGGATCGTGTTTTGTGTGGTTTGGTTCTGCTCTTTCTGTGATTTCAAACCACAATGACTGGTGGTCACTGTTACAAGTTACACGTTTACAAGTTCCACACAGAAAATTAACAAAAATAAGCCTATCTAATACTCATGAAACCACAGACAGAGACTGAATCGATAGGTTACAGTTTAAATTCTGTCGAAAACCGAGAAAACGGTACTTTAACCGACAAATTGAACCGAGCAAAGGAGAATTCTCCGGAGCGACTGTTCAGTGAGGCGGAGAAAGAATCTGACGGTTTGAGTTCAAACAGCAACAGACAGAGTCTCAACTGAGCTCGAGCTCAGCTGCTCCATGCCTGGCATGGAAAGTTAACTCTTTCATCTCCGAGCAGTTCAAGGTTGGACCTCACTGCAATTTGTCAGAATACAGCAAGACTTCATGTTGTTTGAAAGATCTCGACAGCGTCGATGGCTGTCTCGACCGGCTGACCTGATGGGGGCGGCTGTGAAGCCAGCAGCCTTAGCCGCAACCTTGACGAAGTCAGCGGTCGGCTGCCGGAGAAGGGACTTCTCCGCTCCCCTGACGCCCGGCGATGGGACTTACCCTTGGGATCCTTCTTTGGACTGAGAGGAATGTCCCGATGGCCCCTCTCCCTTCGTGGAAAGGGAATGGCAAAGCTCCTTGAATGAAGCAGAATACGAGGTACCCAAAGAGAGCGGGATAAAAGCGCGACCGAGGAGGAGGAAAATGTGGCCTGAGCCACCGCAGTAACCACCAACGGGCCTCTTTCAACTACCGGTCGTGGTAGCGCTCGGGCACCCAAGCTTCAACCGGCAGCGGTCCTCCAAGACGTTGGTCGAATCCGAACAGCAAGACCTCCGCAGGCCTGTGGGCCGTGTTCTAGGCTGAGGCAGTAGACACATGGAGTGCGGATCCATCCTGGACATCTTCGCCCACAAGGGCACCGGAAAACTGGGAGTCGACGGTCCATCGCAGTCGCTGGAAAAGGAAGACCAAGTCCTGAAAATTTTTAAAACGAGTTTCGGACAAACTGAAAAGTTAGGATCCAGTCTAAGACGCAGAGCCGCTAAGGAGGGAACCAAGCCTGGGCCGCCAAGGAAGATCTGCCGCCATGGGGCGGAGCCGAGAGTTTTATCACCCGGTGGGTGGGAGAAGCCAGCTTGAAGACCTTCCGACAAGATTTAAAGCAGCAAGGAACCTGCCAGACAGTGTGGATGAACAACATATCCATGTCCCTAGAATACTTCCTTTCATATTGTCGGGGTTGGGATTCGTGCTGGGGGTGGGGACCACTAGACTACCAGGGCAAAATACTTTCTTTCATTTTGTACATGGATCAGGATTCATGCTGGGGTGGAGGGACCACTAGACCACCAGGAGGTGGGTGTGTAATAGGCACACATATGCATGGGTGCGTTGTATGCACACATACTCTTGACTGTCCCTGATTGCCAGGGACGCCCCTGAAGTTGTCTCCATATTTTCTCTGTCCCTCATACAAGTTGTTGTTTTGTGACAGAACAGTGGGGAATAACCTCACACAACAATTGTCGACCATTATAGTTACAGATCTGTTCTTCTTCTGAGAATGCATCTTCTCACAAATCCCCTTATTCTATCAGCATTCTGAGTGAATAGTACCACTTTTTAAGATGTGTCTCTGATTTTGGGTCTTTGTCCCTGATTTGTTTAAGCCTTATCCCTGATTCAGGAGGCAAGGGGTTGAGAGGTATGTATGCACAACTGTGTCTGCCAGCACAAAGTTCCTGCTGCTTCCAGCCTGTGCTTCCATTCCGAGCAACAGGGGATGCTGTGGGCATGCCTTGGCCTGCAGTGTCCAGCCTGTACTTCCATTCCGACCAAAAGGGGAGCTTTGTGCTCCATGCAGTAGCACGGACAAACTGCATGGTAATGTATGCTAAGCAGCAATTAATGAGATGCAAATGTAGCGGTTTGCCACAGCTTACCTAAGTAGGCTCATTTGCATGGGAGCTTTGAATATAACTCCTGCTTGTTCTGGGCCAACCAGTTTGCACCAGGTTAATGTATTAGCACTGTGCAATCAGGTTAGCCCCGAGCAAACTCACTTCAGCATACACAGTTCTGCAGTGTGTGCCTTACATTGTTGTTTGCAGTAGGTGTGAGAAATCTCTGTGCAATCACACACAATGTTCTCCACCTTCAACACTGGCTTTCCAGGGTCTAATGAGCTGCAATAACAGTGTGCACTTCCTGTTGCTATATTCAGTGCTGTCTTATTCCGGGCTATTTTTGCCCTGCACACTCTCGGCCCTGTTTGCCTGGCTTTCTTTGCTTGCTAATTCAGCTGGTTTTGCCCTGGGCTATTTCTTTTGAATATAGCTTGCTTTTTGCTCCGGCTCAGTTTGACCGCTGGCAGTGCTAATTTAGCCCCAGGGCAAAGTTTTGAATATCTGGTCCAGAGTGTTGAATATAAAGAATGTCTGAGGTTCTTGACACTTTGTCCACCTGCATCTCGAACGGATTTAGCTTCTTGGCAGAAAATTTCAGGGCAGAAAGCCTTGACCTTAGAGGTGCGATTTTGAAGGTTTGGTGGAAAAATATTAATTAATTCCAAAGTTATTCCATTTTGCATTTCCCATTATTTTCTATGGGAAAAAAACTAGATGTTTAGTACGCACTCAAGGATCCCATGTCACAGGAGCAGCTATGTGTAGGATTCTAGGTGGTACACATTATGCTGCTTGCCATGTTGTTTCTTCACTTAGCGAGAGAAACAAATGAATATACTTTAATGTTTGGAAACTAGGAAGCCCATTCCCAGTGTCCATAAATTATTTTAATAGTGTATCCCCCAAGCACTATGGGACACTTGGGAGCCCACTCCCAGTATCCACAAAGAATTATATGTTTTTAACCTAAAAAAAAAAAAAAAAATTGTCCATCAACGCATTTTGCAACGGGTGCCCAATCCCATGTTGGCATTTACAGCACACACACCCCTAGCAGTGTGGGAACCCACTCCCAGTGTCCTGTAAGTTAATAATTTATTTACTGCCGACATTGAGGTGCCCAATTCCCCATGTCACTTTACAACCCCCCACAGTGGGGCACTGGGGAGCCAACTCCCAGTGTCCTGTAAATTAATAATTTATGTATTGCTGACATCAGGGTGCCCAATCCACATGTCGGTATTTACACCCCCCCAACGAGCAGAGTGGGACACTGGGGAGCCTGCCCTAGTGTCCTGAAACAGTAATGTCCTGTTAAAAGAAACCACCCTGCTTTTTAACAAAAATCCTAAAGCAGAAAATGGTCCTCATCATCTCCCCGCCCAACCCCTTCTCTGTACCCACCTCCCATACCCCAACTTATCTCCAGAGGTCGGGTGCTGTTATCCTCTGCACCAGGAAACATCTGCATCTTCAAAGTCGAACCGCTAATTGAAGAATAAAGATAAATGCCATATAATGGCAGTCAATGGTGTTTTGAACTTATGTTGATATCCAGGCCATTTTAGGAATTTTGGCATCAAATTTTCAACATGATCTTTCGAACCCATCTCATGAACACTTGCGTTGTCATTTCCTTACTCAGTCCCAAAAGGTGATTTTCGGTCGCTGCACGGAATCACTTTTCGGGACTGATTAACTAAATCATAGTGCCAGTGTTCATGAGGTGGGTCTCAAAAGCCCACATTGAAAGTTTGATGAAAAAGTCCTAACAGTGGCTGTGTTATGAGTGGTCAATGAAACTTTTATACACGCCAAGACGCATAACTTTGGCCATTTTCATATTTTACTCCAAATTTTCAATATATCCATTTTCTCGCACCACCTCATGAACAGTACAGCTGACTTTTTTCATATCTTGACAAAACATGTTCTCACATCCGTGGCACGGAATTACATTTTCCTACAGATTTCTACATTTTTACCAATGGGGTTCATGAGGTGGGGAGATAAGAAGACTATGTTCAAAATCTGGGGTCAAAATATGAAAAAAATACAAGATTATGCCCATTCATTGCAATTTGGGTACACATGCTTGTAACTGCAGTTCTTATTCAATAAGGGTCACAACTTCACAGAGTTCTCCCAGTCCCAATAAGGATACAAAAAATTATCTGAAAACATAAGAAATCCATTACAAAAACTTCGCTTAATGCACCATTAGGGTTGAGCAACTAAAAGTAGGGAAATGTGGCTGGCCCAGGGTGGCACTAAGGGTTATGACGCTGGATGCCACACCTCGTGCCATGCCAGCGCACCCAAGTTCAGAAGAATGCTCGGGCTGCCGGGCGGTAGGGAGGGAAAGGATCAAGCATTCAATGACAGCTCTCCTCTCCCAGGGACAGGTGGGCATGTCGTCCCGCTCCATGGCTGCCTCCTGGTGAAGGCCAGGAAAGTGCCAGAGCAAGGAGACTTGAGGATAGCATCATGATACATGCACGTTCACGGCCACGAAGGGAACAGAAAAGTAAAACACAGCGACTGTAAGCTACATGAAGTCCCCATCAGCAGGACAGCGCCTGGCTGCCTCAGGATTGCCCATATAGCCCAATCAAGATATGTGTCATGGAAGGAGGGTGTCTCTCACTCCTCCCACCCCACCCCGCCATGAGGGGTAATCCATGGGGACTCACAGCTTGGGGTACCAGGGGAGTCGGACTGAGAGTCTGGAGGTGGTCTGATTTCCTGCCTGCAGGCCGAGAGGGATAAATAAATAACAGGGAAAAAAAAGTAGGGAAATGCAAACTTAGAGTTCCCAAGCATAAGGCCCCACTCTCAATGCACATGCAGGAACAGGCATGAGGGTAACCTAGGCTTCCCAACCCCAACACTCCAACCACACCGGCTTTCAATCGTGAAGACCCCAACCCACCGTTAGCAAGACCGAAACAGCACTGGGGAAAAGGGATACTCCACCTAGGCACGAGGAGGAACAGAGAGGTTCGCTCCAGCTCTAATCTCCATTGAGGAAGGTGTCATCCCTGCAGACAAAGAAAGTAGGCTAGAAGAGAAGTGCCGATGCCAGTGGGTTTGTGTCCCTATCTGGATCTAACTATGGGCCCAGAATGGCCGAGCTGAAAGGAGGTCAGGCCCAATAGCTGTGGAGGAGAGAAGGTAGGACCTGATCCTCCGAAACGATAAGAAAAGGTTAAGTGGCATTGTATTCCACCTGAGGGGAGCCTGGGTCATCCACTCGCCAGTCAACACCCTGGGTCAATACCCTGCAAAGAGACATCTTTGCCCCTTTGTTCCATTCCTCCTCCCCGGTCCTCCAACCCATCGAAAATGGACGGGAGAGGGTCACCAGGGTTTAGGAGGAAGTAGAAGGCGCCGACTGCGCCTGCCCTATGGGCTCTGACAGATGGAGCAGCCAGGACCAAGGAGGCCTGGCGCTGCTCCCATGTCCCAGACAACTGGAGACGCCCTGAAGGTGGTCTGGAGGCAGGTGTGACCGGCCTCGCTGGCCACGGGAGCCAGTATGCAGGAAGTTCCAGAGTCTTGCAGGAGGACTGCAATGCCTATACATTCTCCCGAACAATTGGAAAGGGGCATCCAGAATGGAAGCCTGAACTGCTAGTGTAAAGTTGGTCAGGCAAAGCCAAGCTTGATGCCTGATACAGACAGCAGAGGCTGAGCTGCGGGTGGCGGCATCCACCATGTCGTATGAAGCACAGAGGCGTGAAAGCCTACATTAGAGGCAGAACCTAAGAGCTGCCCAATCTGGGACCAAGCCATAGACTCCAGCATGGTTTGAAGTAAACCTTACATGTCAAAGGGATTGCTGATGCATGAGCATATGCAAGGTAGTTCTGGGCATGCAAGGCCAGGGTCGAAGAAGCATAGACCCTGCACCCCAGAAGGACCAAATGTTTAGATTCCTTATCCGGAAGGTAACTGCCAAGATTACTGGACCCCTCACACTCTCTGCCTGAACCCCAATAATAAGGAAGGGTCAGCCTTGGGTGGGAGTCAAAATGAGACTTGCCGTCCGAGCGTGATATAGTTGACAGCTTTCCTTGGAATGACAGGTACTGACACTGTCTGTTGCCAGATAATAGACAAAATATCATCATGTGGTACAACCAAAGGGGGATAACCACTGACTCGACTTCCAGAAGGTGCAGATGCTGTGCCATACAACATCTTTGAGGGTCCTGCTCCTCAGTGCACCATCCCTGCGAAGCCTGGATTGTCTTCATCATCAACAGGAATGAGGGGTCCTCAGGAGGGGACTCAGGGTGTCCCTGATCCATATCTCCCAGGGTGGGGCAAATGCGGTGGGGAGATGTGCAGTTATGTAAGAACTTACCGTAACAGTAGATCTTCGAGACAGCTCTTGCAGCAGGTTACACCATTAGGACTGAAGCCGCCAGGGCAGACCCCACGGAAATCTTCTAGCTAGCAGTCTTCAGTGGGGACCGCCTCCGACGCCAGTCCCGCCCCGACGTCAGGTGTAGTACACAAGGAGGCGGTCCCACCAGAATCCCAGTTCTCCAGAGACTTCCGGTCGCTAGATGACATCAGAAGAGGAGACCGAGGACCCGCCATCAGATGGCCAAGACCAAGGACAGACCTTTCAATCCAAAGGATGGGTGTTAGGTTAGAACCTACTTCCTCCAAGGGGAATGGTGGGTGGAAGGTACTTGCTGCAGGGAGCTGTTCTCAAAGATTTACTGTTACGTAAGTTCTTGGTACGCAACTGTACTATCTCTCTTCGAGACACAGCTCTGTAGCAGGTTACACCATTAGACTGATTCCCAAGCAATGGCGACATTGAAAATCCATCGGGAGGAGGAAAGACGGAGATTAAGACCCTTCTGAGCCTAAGACAGAAGTCCCTGGAGGCGGCTAGGCGAAAACCAGCCCCTCCCGCCTTGAGGCGTGTCCAGGCTATAATGCCTGATAAAAGTATGCACCGAGCTCTAGGTGGCTGCAGCACAGATAGCTGAAGTGGACACATTCTTCAGTGCTGCGAGGGAGGTAGCCACTCCTCTGGTGGAATGGCCCTTGACCACTCTGGCAAGAGTTTTCGTTTGTCATAACAGAAAGAGATACACTGAACGAGCCAGCGTGAAAGGGTCTGCTTCAAACAGGGGCCCTTTCATCCTCTCAGCGAAGGATATGAACAGCTGCTCCGCTTTCCGAGCTGTTTGGTTCTGGTCAGATAATATCTGAGACACCTGTGAACATCCAGGGTGTGAAGCAGTGCTTCTCCTCGATTGGTGTACTTGGAAAGTACACTGGTAAATCGATGTCCTGATTAAGGGTAAGGGCTGAAACCACCTTAGGCAAGAACTTAGGATTTGTCCTCAGGATACCCTATCCTGGTGGAAAATTAAATAAGGCTCTTTGCACATGAGAGCATGTAATTGAGATTCTTCTCATCAAGTAACAGCAACTAAAAACAAAGTTTTCCACGACAGAAAACATAGCAGTCATAATCCACGGTTGGTTCAAAGGTGGCAGTGTAAGCTGCTCCAGGATGAAGGCAAGTCCCAAGGAGGACAGGATCTTTAATGGGTGGCCTAAGGTGGAGGACCCCCTTAGAAAGGACGAGTAGCATCCAACTGGGCCACCATGCGTTGCCTATGGGGGCATGATAAGCAGAGATTGCACAAAGGTGCACTTTGATCGAAAGTAAGCTAGCCGGATTGAAAAGGAAAGCAGGTACTCCAGAACCAGCTTCTCAGGACAGTCTAAGGGTGAGAAACCCGCTGTTTGAGTCCACAGGCAAAACCTGCGCCACTTCATGGCATATGCTGCGTGTGTTGCCGGTTTCTGGCGGCAGAAAAGCACGTCGGCCACTTCTGCGAGACTCCGTGTTGCATCAGCTATGTCTCTAGGAGCCAGGCATGTAGGTTCAACGAACGTAGTCCGGTGGACTAGTGAACCCTCCTCCTGAGACAACAGGTGGGAGCTGATTGGCAGGGAAGTGGAGGTTCCCGACAACTGATTCAAAAGGAACCAAATTTGCCTGGTCCAAAAGGCTATCAAAATAAGCGTCATGCGTTCCTGCAAAGTTTGAGAAGGACTCTCTGGATCAACGGGAAAGGAGGGAAGGCATAGAGGAATCTGCCCGCCCAGGAGAGGGACAACACGCCTCGCCAGAAAACACCAGGCCCTGGATCTAGCGAGCAAAATTGGGCAGTTTTGCATTGGATGGGGACGCTAATAGATCCAATTTGGAGTGCCCCATCTGTGAAACAGATCCTCTGCCACCTCCTGTAGAAGTTCCCACTGCGGACTCTGGCCTGGGAATGACTCAGGCTGTCTCTGACAGTGTTGTCCACCGGGGAACGTGAACTGCAATGAGGTTTGGCGTGTGTCGGTCACCCATTCCCACACCCTCATGGCCTCCCCAAAGGGGTAGGAGTGTGTGCCTCCTGTTTGTTGAGGTAATACATCACCGCAGTATTGTCTGTATGTAACAGGAGAGTACACGGTGGAATCTCCGACTGGAAAGCTTGCAGGGCATAAGGACCGTCCCTCATCTCCAATATGTTGATATGGAGATGAGATTCCTGGGAGTCCATGTTCCCTGAGACCTCACCCTGCTCAAGTGTGCTCCATCCCAGCCTTGAGCCATCTGTGAAGACTGTTATCACCGGGACAGCTGTGAAGGGAACCCCACGGAGAGGGTTCCCGGATCTAGCCACCATTGCCAGTCCCAAACCACGGCCTTCATGATTCTGACTGGATGCTGCAGATGGTCTTGCCTTTGGTCGCACTGCACTCTTAGCATCCAGTGGGTTACCCGCATGTGGAGTCTTGCCATCGGGACTGTTGGAATGGCCGCAGCCATGTGTCCGAGCAGGCGAAGGACCAATCTGGCTGGGACGGTCTTCTTCGCTGATAGGTCCCTTATGAGGATCGGATGCGCTCTCTCTGTCTTCGAAGAAAAGCTTTCCCTTGACGGTGTCCAGAATTGCCCTATGAACTGCAGTTTCTGGGACGGTACCAGGAGAGACTTCTTGTAGTTGATTAGGATGCCCAGAGACTGAAAAGGGTCAGAGTATGCTGAATGGCTATCAGCAATGCCTCCGTGGAGGAGGCCATGAGAAGCCAGTCGTCCAGGTACGGGAACATGTAGTGGCCTCTGTCGCCTCAGAGACGCTGCCTCGACTGCCATGCACTTGGTAAATACCCTGGTGCTGATGACAGCCCGAAGGAAGCGCCGGAACTGATAATGGCGGCCAAGAAACCCCAAGTGCAGGAACCTCCTGCGCGCTGAGCAATAGGGATGTGCAGGTAAGCGTCCTGCATGTCCAAGGACGCCAAGAAAATGTCCTTCTTCAGCATGGGGATTAGTCCCGAAGGGTCACCATGCGGAAGCGCTTGTAAATGACCGACATATTGAGGTCGCTGAGGTCCAAGATTGGACGGAGGTCCCTGTTTTCTTTGGAACCAGGAAGAAGTGTGAATAGAATCCTGCTCCTCTCTGGTTCCCTGGAACATGCTCCAAAGCTCTTTCTGTAGAAGCGTGAGCACTTCCTGCTGTATGAGCAGGGCATGCTGACCAGAATAACGGGAGAGCAGAGGAGGCCTTGTGGGAGGGTTGTCTACAAATTCTATATAATGGCCTTTTTCGACCAACTGTAGCACCCACCTGTTGGTGGTGATCGACCGCCACCCTGGCAGGTGGTCCCGATGCGACTCCGACCTTCGCTTCCCGCTGATCCTGAGGAGGGCGGGGCCAGGAAGGAGTCATGCTGTGGCAGCATTGGATCCTGCAGGTTGGGCCGACTTGGTGGCTCATTGGCCTCTGCCTGAGGATGTCTTAGCCTGGCCTTTCCGAGAAGAAGCCCTCTGATGCTGGCCGAATGAGGTTGTTGCCTTTGGGTCCGGCTGCGGCGACTCTGGTTCCTACGAAGGAACTAAGTCTAGATCTGTACATGGCATGGACAGATCTAACAGCCTTCCGGCTTCTTGCAATTTGGTGATCAGCTTTTCCGAGGCTTCAAATAGAACTTCACCATAGTAAGGAGTGTCCATGATATTTTTCTGGACGTCCGGGTAAACCCGGAGACACGAACCATGAGTGTCTCCTCGAGACACACGCCTGAGGCTGCCGCCTGGCGGAAGAGTCCGCAGAGTCGTATGCGGCTCTGAGCACCTGGGTCCCACGCCTGAACCGTGCACGGAGGAGTTGCAGGAGTTCCTCCTTTGGCCACCGTCTGGCAGTTTCTCCGCCAGGTCCTGTCCCTGTTCCCAACGCGCTCTGGAACTGGAACCATGTGGGTAAGGTAATTCAGTGATCTAATGGTGCAGGTCGCGCTGGCAGACGTGCGCGCCTGCCCAGCACGTCCAACTGCTTGGGCTCCAGGTCCAGTGGCTGTGTGCTCAAATGCTGCGGTTTCTGAGACCGGTCATGAGAGGCTGTAATGACCAGGGAGTTGGCCAGAGGATGGTTAGCCAGGTACTGGTCCTCCCTTGGGGCCTTGACAGGTGGTCAGCCTTCTTCGGCATTGCCGGGTCAAATGTGGACGTTCCACGCTGCCTTGGTGACGCTCCACAAAGGTGTCCACCAAGGGTGGCACTACGACAGGCTTAGGGTCTTTTTGCTGAAGGTAGCGGCAAGGCGTGGTCTTCGGTCGAGCTATTTGGCATACCATCCCATGTTCTCCTGAATATGCCTCATTATTTTGGAGAACGAGGGGTCATCCGAGGAGACCTAGGAAGGTCGCGTGGGTCCAGAGAGGGATGCTGATTGGTGAAGGAGACCTGAAGCATTCAGAGATGTCAGATCTGGAACCCTCCGTGGACGGTGAATACTCGACGCCTTCTGGGTCTCTTGCGGCTGGGTGACCCTGAAGAGGATCTTGACGGAGGCCTTCTTCTAAAGATCTACCCATAGGAAGTGCTGCTGGCTCCTGGGGTGAAGGTGTTCATCCTGCTGACCCCTGGGTGAAGGAGGGGTGCAGGCGTGGGTGCAGCGGGCGAGGAAGAGGTTGTGTGGTGACCACATCCTTTTGATGGTGTCCACCAGAAGGTGAAGAGCTCCTTCACTTCTGACAAGTTTAGGCCCGACGACAGACCGGGCGCCGTGGCCTGTCATCGGGCCGGTGTCGGCTCCCGGGGTCTCCGGTTCCTGGAGAGGGTTCCCGTGGGAGTTCGACGAGTCCAGCATCACCCGCCTGGTCCTCGGGCTGGGTAGACTCCGGCGACGACAGCGCCTCCCGACCGGCGTCAGTAAGGCGGTGGTGTGGTCCTCCTGACTCTGCAGTATCAGCGGTCCCCGCCCCGGCATCCTGGGGTCGAATGCCTGACCGGCGACGGGTGACAAATGGTCGCCGGTTCCTGGAGTGCTTGTGTGCTTTGGTCACGCCGGGTCCGGACGCCTGTTAAGGGAGGTCAGCTCTTTGGTCTTAGCGCTGGGGTGGCGGCGGTAGGGAGACTGACCGGACATCGGGGCCGAATGCCGGGAGGACGACTGTGAACTCCCCAGACCTGGACGAGGCCTTAGCCGAGGAAGCGGGCCTGGAGGTCTTGGCAGGCCGAAGAGTAGAGGAACCACTGACCGATTTGACCTCAACCGGGGAGGCTGAGAGCGGGCCCTGACAGAGAGCGGTCCGACCTGGAGCCGGAGCTGCGGAGTCCGAGGCCTTGGAGGGGATCTAGGTCTCTCCTTCTCCTGTGCTTCTCATGGTGCCTGTGTGACTTCCCTGAAGATTCCCCTGGAGGAAGGTTCCATGGCCTTAAGTTTTCTTCGAGGAGGAAAGCCTGGAGGGCCTTCTGTTGGCGGATTCTGTATGGCTGTTAAAGCCCTGACAGAAGGAGCAAGCCTGGGTGTCGTGGTCTGGGCCCAGGCAACAAACGCAGGCTGAATGAGGGTCTTTGAAAGGAATCTGCTTTCCACAGGCACACTTCAAGAATGGCCCTCCACTGACGTTGGAGAGGACATCAGACGAAAAAAGCGACTGAAGAGAGTTGTATTTTGTAAAGTTTGAAAGTTTTCCTGGTTGTCGCCGCTAGACTAACCGAGAGGTCAAGACTTGCAAAGTCGACGGCAGGACAGAACTGGGGATTCTGGCGGGACCGACTCTTATGTACGACGCCTGATGTCGGGCGGGACCGACGTCCGAGGCGTGTCCCGCTGAAGACTGCTAGCTAGAAGATTTTGTAGTCCTGATGCCTGCTGCTTCAGTCCTTATGGTGTAACCTGCTGCAAGAGCTGTATCTCAAGAAGATCGGGGATTCCAGGGAGTCTGAGACAACATATAACGAGCCTTCAGAGTCCGAGGCTGAGTGTGGCAGTGGTGACAGGCCAGAGATCATGGTCATACTGACAGCCAATTGGCATTCTCATTCAAGAGGAGGAGCCTCTGTGTCCGATGAAGTGGAGACCCTTTCCGGGGAGAGGCTGGTATCAGCATCTACTGAGTAGGGGACTGCTTTTGGACAGATGACCACCAAGCATTAAGAAGAGTGCTGTAGTTGGCTGACATCCAGCAAAGGAGCATCGGGTGGAAAGAGCAAGCCAGCACCAGGTACTGCATCAACAAGCTGTAAACGGGCTTGTGGCCACACCTGATGAGCCTGTTGAATGCCCAGAAGGTGCAGACTGTAGGTACAAGCTCAGAATCAAGGGTCCGAGGGGCAGCCCAAGATCAGAACTGGCTGCTGCGGTTGATCAGGCAAAACCCACGAGAGGTCCAAGGTAGGGACCGGTTCCTGGTAAGGTGAGGCAGCAACCAGAGGTGACGATGTCAGGGACATCAGACCCGAGAGGGAGGATTCTCAGGCTCTGAAGGAGGATAATTCAGCGCAAGTTCTGCAGATGGGAGACTGGCAGAGGAAGGCCCTGTCGGTGCCTGGTGGGGAGTAACTTGAAAGGAGAACACCAGTGGTGGCTGAGGAGCCGAAGGCACTATGGGTAGAGGCCACATGGATGCAGGATGCCAGAAGGAGCAGGCAATAGCAGGCATTGGCCTGACCGACCGTCGCAGACCCCATTAAAGTCACGGAGGCCGGACTGGTGGAGACAGTCGAAGCATCACTTAAGCAACCAGCCTGCCCACCTGGCTCAGGTCCTTTGTGGGGTCTTGTCTGAGTAACAGGGAGGTGGGACAGAGGAAGAATCCTCTGAACTCCCAGATGCACTGCCCACCACTGAAATAAAGGTGGGAGGCTTGTCCACAGGCAGCCCAGAAGGATGGAGGGCTAATGTGGAGGCAGAAGTCAACCCCAACAGGAGGTAGATTCAGGATCTGCCGTGGGCCCCTGGAGGTGACTGTGGCTCTGTAGCAGACCGTTCCTAGTCCTGGTGCTTCTTATGCTTTCTTCCTGGATGAAAGGAGTCTCCACAGAAGTCCTCGCTGTGAGCCGGTGTGCAGCTCTTTTCCAAGGTGGCCAATCTTTGCTGGAGGAGATGAATCTCCAGGTACAACATGACCAATTCAAAGAAAGAAGACATGCAGCTGGCTCTCAGGCAACCTCCCATAGCAGCACTACTGCTACAACTGTGGCTGCTTCTATCCTCATACTGTTGGACAAACATGTTGCCTTGCTTGGTAGAGAACACCAGGAGAAAGGAGTGCTGTGTGACTGGACTTCTCTACTGGGACTAAAGAAGTAGAACTTTTCTACTGGGACCTTCAATTTAGGGTAAAACAACAAACAAACAAACAAAAAAAGTTAGTGTGTTTGTCTGAGTTAGTTGAAGAGAATGGTCATCTGAGCAATTATCTAGGTGTAAATCTCAGGTGACTGAAGGGATTGTTATCCGTGCAATTTAATTACATGTAGAAAGATCTCTTAAGCGGGGAGTGACTTAGCTAGAAGGAAGCTAGATTTAAACCCTGTCCTAGAAGTCTGCCAGAGGCAGCAGAGAACACCAGGAGAAAGGAGTGTTGTGTGACTGGACTCTCTACTGGGTAGAGCAGTAAATCCCACTGGAGGTGGAGGTTCTCGACCGAGGGGAAATGTGATCAAGGCCTTTGAAAAGCCGCCAGACCACCTTTTCCTGCGCGACTGATCAGCTTCCCGCCCGCACCCGTAAGCAGAGATGGCTGCCAGGTGCACCTTAGGGTCGCCGACCCAAGCCCTTGACTAGAAAGGGACCATAAATAGTCCAAAATGCTTGCCACAGAACAGGAGGAAGGGTCCAAGCCCTTGCTCTGACACCAAATGGAGAATCTCTTCCATTTGAAGGCGTAGCTTTTTCTGGTTGACTCCTACGGGACGCCTCAACAACATTGAGGACCTCGTCGAAGGACCCAAGGCCTGGAACTCTAGCCGCTCAGGAACCAGGCCGTCAGGTGCAGGGATTGAAGGTCCGGATGGAACACCTTCCCCTGATTGACTGAAAGCAGGTCCGGGCGAGCTGGAAGCTGCCTCGGGAGCCTGGAGCTGAGGCTGAGGAGATCTGGGTACCAGAACTGGCGGGGCCAGTCTGGGGGCTATCAGGATCACCTGCGCCTTGTCCCTCCTTGCTTTGAGAAGCACCTTGAATCAAGGGAAATGGGGAAAGGCGAGAAGAGGCCCGGGGTCCACAGCCTCGAGAAGGCATCCCCTGCAGTGAGCCCTGCTGAGGGGCGGGCATGAAACAGCCTCAGCTTCGCGTTCTCCTGGAGGCAAACAGGTCCACCTGAGGTGTGCCCCAGAGGAGAACAGATCTTGTACTACCTCCGCAGGAGAGACCACTCGTGAGATGCAGCCCCTATTCGGCTCAGGCATCGGCCAGGGTGTTGGAGGCTCCTGCCACATGAATGGCTAGGAGATCCGCTCCGGGCTGCGCAGAGTGACCAAATGCGGAGAGCTCCTTAGAAGCAGGAGTGCGCCCCGCCTGGTGGTTTAGGTAGTACATGGTCGCGGGTATTGTCCACTGGACTCGGACCACTTGACCCCCGGAGAAACGGAGCAAAGGCGGTGAGAGCTAGCGGACCGCCGGAGCTCCAGCAGGTTGATGTGGCATCGGGACTTCCGTGGGACCAGAGGCCGTGCACTGTGTTCCCCAGAGGGCACCCCAACCCATCAGAGAGGCATCGGTCGACAGGAGACCGCTCGCTCGGGCGGACAAACGGGATGCCCTCCTGCAAATGGAATGGAACGTCCACCACTGGAGAGCATTCCATCTCCTGGGTCACTATCACTAGCTGGTCCAAAGGATCACAGCGCTGAGACCACTGGTTGGCCAGTCCCCATTGTAGGGGCGATGTGCCAGTGAGCCCAATGGACCACGCTGGTACAGGCCGCCATGAGACCCAGGAGGCGAGGAAGTCCAGGGCAGGGCAATTGCCCAACCAGAAATGATTGGGCAAGGAGGTAAGAACCTCGGCCCTGTCCGCCGGGAGTCGTGCTCTGGCTCGAAGAGAGTCGAGCTCTGCCCGATGAACAGGATCACCTGCTTCCGTCGAGTTCCACTTGGCCTCGCTGATGAGGAGGCCAACTTGAGAGCAAACCTGAGGGCCAGATCTCTGGACCGCCCACCTCCTGGCCTGGAGGGGCTGCTATCAGCCAATCATCCAGGTAAGGTACACCCAGACCCTCGGCGCCAGAGGAATGCTGTCACCACTGCCATGCATTTGGTGAAGACCTGGGAGCTGGAGATAAGCCGAAGGGCATGGCTCGGAACTCGAAGAGGGATCCCTCCGCTCAAAGCGGAGGAATCTCCGATGTGACGGATTGATAGGACGGAAAGAACGCGTCCTGTAGGTCCAGAGAGCAGAACCACACGCGTGTTCCAGAGATGGTATTATCTGAGCCAGAGTGACCATCCTGAAGGTTCGAGACCTTAGAACTTGTTCCAGGTCGTGTAGGTGAGAATGGGGGCGCCAGCCCCCGTCCGTTCTTAGTTACTAGCTAAGCATATAAATGTAAATAATTCTTTAATTACTATACAAAAACATCTGTTTTGGGTTAAATTAGCTCCTCAGGCAGGCAACTCTTTAGTATGAGTTGCCTGCCCAAGACTCAAAATCATGTCAGTTGCTCTTTGGACTCAGTACTATTGGTGGCTGACCTGGAGGTCAGTGAATGCCAATTAATACTGAAGTCACCCAGGAGGTGACACAAGGGTATCCTGGAGGTAACTGCTTACAAGGTGTTCCTGTGAGGATTTGTTAGTACAAAATATTTCCGAGCAATAAAATTTATACATGTACTACTCAGTTACAAAATAGTCTAATAGGACAAACATACTCACATTAATACATTCAATACAATTACCCATATTGTATAACTGACTACGCTATCTCCTTTTCATTCTCAATGACATGTGAAATCTATTATTATTACACTCTGATACTCTGCCTATTTCATTTAGGATACATTCTAAGCATAAACAGTAGAATGTAATCAAAAGACAGTGTGCACCTGCTGTTAAAATTAACTATTGCTGACAATTTATACACCCAATTGTTTGACTAGCTTTTAATTTAGCCCAGAAGAGTTTAGTTTTCAGTTCCAGCTCATTTTCATGGCTACTAAGGTAGCCTCAATGTTGCAACTTGGTTTGAAAATATCATACTGCCATATTTATTTTTAACTTTTAAGGTTTGATAATGAGAACTACCATTATTCCCCAAATTATACGTAGCATATTTTTTATTTATCTATTAGATATCCTGGTGAATTGTTTTTTTAAATACTTTTATTAAACAAACCCACTAGATTCTTCTTTTACTTCGAAATCTAACCAATTCAATTTTTATACGTATTACAGTGATGTGCTTTGTAATCACACTGAAGTACAAACCTAGCTAGTCAATTATATAGTTTTTCTACTTTAGCAGCCCTGTTTTGTTTGTTAGACCATATATGTGATATCCACAGTCTATCATGGGGATCAAGAGTTAGCTTGCTACTGACTGACTTACTCCAAAATGTAAGCAATGACGTAATCTCCAAAAGAGCTCCAATTCGATGTCTACTTTCTTAACCAATGATTTCATGTGGCATTAAACATTTAGATTAGCATCTATCCACAATCCAAGGTACTTGTACACGCTTGTTTGGGATAATATCTCACTTTTCATAGTTTTAATGCTAAGTTGCTTTTTGTCTTACTACTAGTAGATGAATTAAATGTCATAACCTCAGACTTTTTCTGTTCAAGAGCAGTTTTGAGTTTGTCAACCAATTACATAAAATACTAAAATCTTTTGTAAGTGTTCTTCCATATCGTTTAAGTCTTTTACTGTTGCAACAAGCACAGTGTCGTCTGCGTAAGGCGCAGTCTGGTGTTATGTATGTAATGTGTTACCTGGTTCATATAGCAAAAAACAAGGTTGGTCCCAATATCGATCTCTGAGGGACCCCCTGTTTATTAGCTGTTTTGGGACAAAGTACCTCCCAACTGTACCTGTTCAAACCGGCCTCCAGGTGCGAGTCAAATCAATGTAGGTGCCTTCTGCCACTCCAACCTCCAGTAATCTTGCACTCAGCCATGGATGGTCTACGTATCAAATGCTTTTGACAGATCCGCGTAACCCCTTGTTCCCAGGGGTTACTAGAATCCCACTTAGAATCAGTGGCAGGCAGGGAAAGGCAGCTAGTGAAATGAACAGTTAAATGGATTTCCTACTGTCATTCTCTGGTTTCAGTCTCAGCTGAGCTGGAGGATGATGTAATCATAGAACTGTCACAGCAGCATCAGCCGCACTTGAGCTAGCTGTAGAGATAGCTTTAGAATGTTCAGTTAGAGTTCAGTAGTCTGTAGAGTGAGTTCCAGGAGGAGGCTGCAGCCTAGGCAGCTCCTCAGTTTTAGCTCTGACATAGAGCTACCACCATGTTTTGGGTAGTTTGTTCTCACCCTAGAAGAAGAACATAGAAGACAGAGACTGAAGTGGTGGAAACCATTCCAAGTGGGTTTTCTTTGCTCCATCCCTGGAGGGATGGGAGAGATCTTCAGGGTTCAGGGCAGTCCCTCACCCAGTCTGTCTTGTGAAGCTGCCTGTGACAACTTCAGAAACCGTGAGTACTTTTGTGTTCAGCCCAGAGGGGCACCTGCATTCCTTGGTGAATTTTCTCTGACAAAGGGACTCTATCACCTAGACTGTTTCTGTCTTAAAAGTGTCTGCCTACATTGGAGTCTAGAGAGAGAGAGAGAGAGAGGGAGAGAGAGAGAGTATGTTAAGTGTGAAATACATTTCAAGATAGCACCTACAAGTTTTTTGTGAGGGTGTTATTAACCAGATGAATGGCAGAGTATAAACTTGGAAGCAAAAGGTGGAGATCACCCATCTGGATTAACTAGTTTACCTGGTTCAGTTTGGGCACCAGTTCTTTTTTTAAAACTTTATATTTATTATTTTGTTATAAACAGCAGGCTGTACATTTCCAGCAGAGACTTAACAAATGCTAGGAACAAAGACACACTGAGGACGCCACTCCTCACATTACATAGCGTGAAAATTTAGTCTACTGCAAAAGATACGTCCGGGGAGTACTAAGAAAGGAATCCTTGTAAGTCCTTTAAACCTTCTTCAGCTGTTTTGTGAAACCCAACAGCAGCATGGGAAAAACTAAAATATTAATTCTGTAAATTAAACTTCTGTCCTTTCTCCTCAGAAGAGGGATACTGTCATCCATGCTTTAACTTTTATAAGTGCACCCATATGGTGCTAAATACAGGGTAAATAATGTTACACCTCTTTTGTCTTAAATCTAAGTCGATTGGCACAGTTATTAAACCTTTATAACAAATGAAAACTAAGACATGGTCTGTTTATTTAAACGTATGCCCCATAAATGATTGCCGTTATTAGGAACAGGTCCATATATTTAGCCGAACTTAAAAGACATTTCACAGTTTTAAAGTTCCTCTTTGTAGTCTAGGCGTTTACTATGCCTATCTCAGGGGAAACAAATCTTTCCCTGAACATATTCGTATTTTCTCTTCTCAGGTCAGTAAATTCCTACTTCCCTTCACAATTCATCCTCCTCAGAAGAAAGTTCGGTCTGGTCTCTCGACGTCTTCTTCTTGGGACCTGCTTCTGGATCCAGCAGCCAGCTTCCTTGGTCGAGAAAATAAAATTTTCCCATGGTGGACAATCCTTAAACAAGCCGGGAATAACACATTATGCTGAATCCCTGCTTCTTGGAGGAGTGCCCTAACAGTGCAATCAAACAACTTGCGCCTTTGCCTCGTGGCATAGCTAATGTCTGGGTAAATTGGATTGTCTCACCTTCGCATAACAAAGTTTTATGCTCTCTAGCCATGGCTAGGAGGTAGTTCCTTGTTGCCACACCATCCGTCACTGCCAAGACTGCACGTGGAGCCTCTCGTTGTCTGGCTTTCCCGTCAGGATATCCGATAAGCTTTTTGATACTCTTTACATGTTCCCTGGCTTCTTCTCCAAATTGCAGTATTAACCAATCTTGTATAAATAAAACCAGGTGGTCCCCTTCACATCCCTCCGGAAAGCCAAGCAGCCGAATATTAGGGGCTCTAATATGGTTCTCCAAAGTCTCCAGCCTCATATGAAGGTGCCCATTCTCTTTACCAGTGTAGTACTGACCCCCATAGCAGCATCAGAGCGTTTTTTAGCTTCGAAGATCGGTTGTTATCAGTTCCATGGAGGTTTCTAAGTTGGTCACCCGGTTGGCAATACCATCCATTTTCTCTGCCAAAGTCGAAACAGAGGCTATAAGTCAATTTATTTTTGACCCAATGATTGTAGAGTTTCTTCACCAACACTCTCTGAGTCTGGGGCCTGCAAAGTAGAGCTAGACGCGTGGAGGGAGGTAGCAGGAGCATTTTTAGCTTTAGCTCCGTCTGGGTGGTTGCGATCCTTCTGAGGATTTCCATCCTGAGACAGAGGGCTTCCGATTGAATTATTATTCAAAAGTTCGTAAGTTGAGACCAAAATAACTCAGTTTTTAAAGTTTGGAACCGAGCAGCTTAGAGGAGCAACATTAAAGAGCAGCCATCTTATTCGGGCTCAACAGCGCCCCCTTAGGCACCAGTTCAATTTTCATTCAGTGCATTTGGCCAGTGCCTGATGGAAATAGTTACCCAGTCGTGGGTTGGATTTTCTGTGAGCCTGTATGTGCTCTTGGTGGTTGTGTGTGCCACTAGTAATCCTCATGAAATATGGGAAAGCGTTCCTAGTACTGGCCATGTGTGCCTAGTTAAGAGGAATGTACCAATTTCAGCTGTGTGTGCCAATCTCCATTTCAGAATCAGAGAGTGCACTGTGTAATTCAGAACCAGAGAGTTCGCTGTGTAATTCAGAACCAGAGTTCACTGTGTGTGTTCATTATGAGTATGCTAAATGGGAATTTAGGAATGTCTGTACCTCAGTAATCTGCAGTACCAGTATGACAGTATGGGTAGCCCTGTGGGATCCATCTTAGCTTTGTGATTATTCCTACTTTGTTACGTGAATAAAAGCCACACTTTAGAATCCCAACCTGGTTTGGACAGTATTGTTATTGCTTCCACTGTGTCTGGATTTACTTGGGTGCCCTTGTCCAGAAGTACAAACCTAGTATAATTGTGAGCAAACGTTTTCTCCCAGGGACCTAGGTTGATGGCCATGGTAAATGGTCCCACCAGGTGCATGACAGGTAGTTGCCACACTTGGTTTGCCTTTCTGTGTATGGCAGGCTCAGGACGTAGGTGTACTGTAAACTGTTATGTAAATCCCCACCCCTCTCTTTGGAGTCATGTGGTGAGAGGAACAGCCCTGCTAGTTAAGCGAGGTGGAGCTGGTGGGGGGTTACAAAATGGAGGCACCATTGTGGATGTGTTTGAATTTGGGAGAAAACAAGAGATGTTTGCTCAGGTTGTGGCTAGCGTTTTGTCTGTCTGGCAGTTGGCAGCCCAAATCAGAAGCTTTGCACATAAGGGATTTGCCCAGAGTAGTGCCATCTGTATGTGCTGCTGTGTGCCTGCTGTTCATGTGTTGCTGTGATTGTGCCAACATTTACCAAGGAGCTGTCAAGCCAGATTGTGTGTGCCTTGTCCTGCATCAACATATAACGTTTGCCAGCTTTAATTTTGAAGTTGGGACAGGAAAAAGTATTGCGAACTGTGGGAAACAAAGAGACAATTGTGTCCTGAAAGTTTCAAATGCTTGCTGTGTGAACTGGGAAGCCACTAAAGAAACAGCCAAGAAAAATGGTTCAAAATGGTGCTCTTGCTGTGAAGTTACAGTTGAAAGAAAAAAGTTGTTTTGCAGTTTAAATTTTGCCTGCTCGACGATCACCATGAAGGAAAGAGCACGAGAAGAGAGAGGCTCATTTGCATGGCGTCGAGTGATTGGTGAGACTGCATCAGTCCCGCCCCCTAGCCAGCTTCAGAGTGCTGCCCAGTGTTCGAGAGGAGAGGGCGAGTGGTAAGCAGCTGGTAGCAGGAGAATCATCATGGTGACTGTAAACATTCAATTTCTGTAAAGACAGACCGTTTTCTGTGCTAAATCATGCTCAACCCGTAATCCGATTGACTGGGAAGAAAGTGCGGTGCTTGTAGAGACAATCGGCAGTATCGCTAACCAGCTTCAACCCAGAGGCCTTCCAGGATCGGCTTTAGGCTGAAATTTCCATCGAAAAGCCAGCTACTGATTCATTGAGTCCATTTAGCAAAGCTGAGCTCAAACTGTGTTGTGATTTTCAAAGCCAGCTGGATCTGTGTGTAAACAGTGTGACTGTTCTTGCAAAGAAGGACTGTAAAGTAATCAAAAGACCCAAGCGAGAATTCTGAGCAATAGACTGTGAGCACGTATTATGGATTCAGCAGCAGTATCATTTTCTGAGCAAAAGAAAGATTGTGCATTGTGTGAGAGGGTGCAACAAACATGCACTCCTGTTCAAGAAATACTGTGGCTTTAGTGACTTTAAGCAAGTAAAACTGATTGAAAGCCAATAGTAAAGTCCTAGAAAATCACATAGATGTGCTGAGGAAGAAAAGCAGTGCAATCCATGCAGTTTGAGTAAAATTTATCAGTATGCAGTAAATCGGATATGCAATGGCTTGAGTCAGGTGCAGACTGTTGATGCGCCAGGGATGCTGCTGCCACCGCCATTACAGGGGTGGGGCAGTAATTAAACGCAGCAGCAGGAGCCACTTTGTGAGACTGTTCAAAGTAAAGTGAAATCAGTAATAACAGTGAACTTTTGTGTGTTTATCTATAGGTATGGCTTGGGACCATCCCGCTACCCGGATCATGCCGGGCTATGATAGCTGAAGAGGTTACCAAGCTTAAAGAAATACAACAATGTTTCTATGGTGGAAGCTTGCTTCCTCATATTGTGATTCCTGGGTACCCTGTGAGAGTATGCATAATGTGCCTCAAGGCTGGAAGGAAAATATTCATGACTCCTCACTGTTCAGGGTGCTTAGAAAAGCAAGGTCTGTCCCAAGCACCTAAAATTGTTTGGCTCCCACTTGGACAAAGCTACAAGATCCTGCAGTAGCAGCACACAGCACCAGGCTGAACCTGTTAGGGAGGCCCAGCAGAGTGTGGTACAATGGAAGAGGTTGTAAATCTACCACCAGAGCAGATTCCTCGAGATGTCTCCACACCTGTGTGGCAGATGGACAGTGTGGAGGGAGCATCAGTGGATCCATGGAGAGAGGTCCTAGTCCTAGCCTCATTGGAGAGGACGAGGTTCAAGAAACCTTAGATTGGGAGGTGTCTACCTCTGCGCCAAGTGAAGAGTGGACTGTCTTGGGAGTGAGGGACGACTGCTTACTCCTGGGCCCAGATTCTAAGTGAGGAAGAGGAGGAGGAAGAAGTGTATTTCTCTGTTGAGGGTCCCAGCATGTGGCCTCAAGCTCTTGCCTTGGAGGAACCAGAAGAAGTTGGTGACTCCACAGCCCTGCCCTCAGAAGGAGGGGTCAGGACAAGTCATACGTAGCTTTGAGTATGCACACTGGCAGAACCAGGACTGGCCACCCCAAGCCAGGCTGAGGTCACACACTGATGAAGAGTAATAAGGAGGAAAGACTGGTTCATAAAAAGGCAAACAAAATCTATGGAATGTCCTTTCCTACCTTTCTTGGAGTCTAGGAGGAGACTGAGAAAAACAGGAGAGCCTGGCTAGTGAAAGAGGCAACCAAAACCTGCATCCAGGTGCAACTCGAAATGTCAGAGACAAAGTTGTCAGAGACAAACTCAAGTTTTGGAAGTTGGGCAGGACACTGTTCATAGACACTGCATGTTATGTGGATGATAAAGGAAACAAGACTTTCCATAAAGTGAATTATGAGCACCCAGACGGGATCACAATTCATGCACCAGATCCAAATTGGTACTACCCTCAAGTGTACCATCATCCTGTGAATGTGCCTGTGCTTACCCATTGGGAAGCAGAGCAGTGGTAGCAAGTGCTGCCATCCAGTCGTTACCTATACCCATGTTGTTCCGCCAGTCTGGTATTCCAAGATCCAGGTGCGTCCAGTTTTGTCAGCCTTACAGTGTGCCTTTCAATTTCATCGCCTGGCCTTCCAGATGACATCATCCTGAGATGACATCAATCCAGCTGTTTCCTGATTCATCGCTCTGGGATTTTGGATGATATCAGTCCAGCTGTTCCTTTCCTGTTCCAAGGTTCCATCTCCTAGATGATATCAGCCCAACAGTTTCCAGTTCATCATCCTATTTTCCAGAAGATTTCTGCCCAACTGAATCGGAAAAATGCTGCCAGGAGAGTCTTCAGCTGGAGATCCAGGTGATGTCCATTTTTCGTTCTTCAAGGGACTGGTAAGTCCAGACTTTTCTTACCTTACTGACATTGCAATCCACATCCTACACCTGGCAGACTACAGACTGTTGAACTGTCCACAAAGACTCTCCCCTTTGGATTTACAGTAACTCAAGAACTGTGTTTCACTGAGCTCCAGCCCAGGAGAGACTCTTTCATGGACCCTGCCTTGGGCACTGTTTGTCACTAGCTGGGACATTTAAGGCCTTCCATCCTCAAAACGTGTATTGTACATAATGTTGATATCTTCTACTGCTTTGTACTATTCTACTTTTTCTAAAAAAATATTTTTGGGATCCTCCAGTGTTTTGATGGTATGGGTTATGGTGTACTGTTTGCAGATTTGGGGTGTATTTTGTCTTTTCTCTTCAGGTGGATCATGGAGAAGAAAGAAAAGAAGACAAGAAGAGGATTGGAGGGATTCATCGGAGTTCCTCTGTGCTTTAAAGTGTTTTTAAAGTACTGTGCAGTTGTTAACATGTGTTAACCTTTTCCTTCCACAGGTGCATTTATGGAGGAGTGTGGAAGTGTAATGTTTGTGTATAGTGTTAGCTCTGTG
This sequence comes from Neoceratodus forsteri, assembly GCA_016271365.2. Lineage (NCBI taxonomy): Eukaryota > Metazoa > Chordata > Ceratodontiformes > Ceratodontidae > Neoceratodus > Neoceratodus forsteri. The sequence continues at coordinate 1,558,909,525 of CM057456.1, read as the reverse complement.
TTTTTGTTTGCAGGTGTCCTGGGCTCGGGGAGGTCCTCCCTTTAGGTAAGTTTAGTTAGTTAAGTTTTCTCTAGAGGGCTAGGGGATAGACAGGCTGTGGTCCTGACCCGCCACAGGGCCACAGTGCTGGTCTATTAGGGCTATGCTCTGGACAGTTCTTCTAGTGCCACTGGTTCCCATAGTAAGATCGCACTGTAGGGGCTGATGCGTCAGCCAATGGCCTCTGGGCCCTTAGTGTTGTCTGCCTATGCCTGACACATGGTAGGGAGAAGGTAGCGCTACCTCCTTATAGTCAACACATAGGGTAGGATGGTCTACTGCCAGGTAGGCAATGACTGGGGCAGTGATTTTCCTGGTCAAGGGTGGGCGTAACTCCCTTGTTCCCAGGGGTTACTAGAATCCCACTTAGAATCACTGGCAGGCAGGGAAGGCAGCTAGTGAAATGCCAGTTAAATGGATTTCACACTGTCACTCTCTGGTTTCAGTCTCGGATTAGCTGTAGGATGATGTAAGAAACAATTACTCACCATAGTGATGTTGTTTCTTCTAATAGAGTCCTGCTGTATTCTGACAATATGCAGTTAGTCCCAGCACTTGAACTGCCCCGAGAGGAAAGAGTTAACTCTATGCAGAAGCATAGAACATTGAGCTCGAGCTCAGTTTTCAAACCTCTGTCTCTGGTACATTTCAGTGTAACCATCAGATTCTTACGAGCAATACTAACTAATCAGTAGTAATAAAAATTGTGTTAAACTTTAAGCCATAGGCTACATAGCTTGGGTCCAAAAGACTCAAGTTGAGAACCCAAGAATAAAACATGTAGATAGTCAAAACAATCTATAAGAACATACAAATCAATAAGAAAAACACCCCACCTGAAGGCAGGGGACAAAGTACACCTCTGGGTGCAACACTGTATCTGCCAACCCACATCCCAAAGAAGGTTCTGAGAGGAGGCAGGGAGGAGGTCAGATTACAGCAAGACTCCATTAGAAGAAACAACATTACTATGGAGAATAATGTTTTCTTCAAACAACATAAAGTCTTGCTGTATCTGACAATATGCAGACTACCAAGCAGTACCCCTTGGAGTAGGGAAAGAGAACCTTACTTGGGAACAGGATCTGCAGTACTGCTGTGCCAAACCTAGTATCACTCCTACTCTGGATATCCAGAGAGTAATGCTTGGTGAATGTATAAACTGTTTTCCAGGTGGTTGCTTTACAGATTTCCACCAAGGAATCTCCTAGCAGCTGCCAAGGAAGCAGCTGCACCCTGGTTGAGTGTGCCCTCAGGCCTGAGGGTGGCTCTTTCCTAGTTTTGAATAACAGAACTGGATACAACAGACAAGCCACCTGGCAATAGATCTCTTTAATGACAGGTCTACCTTTTCCTACTTCCCTATAGGTAAGAAACAGTTGGGTGATATCATTCCTGTGGGCTTGTCACTTATATATAATAGCTTAGAGATCTTTTGACATCCAAACTGTGCAATCTTCTCCCCTGAAGAAGAATGATCAGTGAAAAAGACATGTAGAGATATCAATTGGTTCAGATGAAAGTCTGAAACCACTTTAGGAAGAAATCTCCTGTTTGTCCTGAGAACTACCTTATCCCTATGAAAGGAAATGAAGTCAGGTTCAACTGACATTTCACTGTATTTCACTGATCCTCCTAACAGAAGTGATGGCTACTAGGAACACTGTTTTCCAAGTCAAGTACTTAATCTCAGCAGAAGATAAGAGTTCAAAAGGGATTGCATAAACTATGCAATACAGATATTCAAATCCCAGGCTGGAGTGGGCTCTCTAAGCGGAGGGTTCAGGTGTACTTGGCCTTAAAGAACTTAGTGAAAACAGGATGAGATGCTAGGGAAGATCCCTTCCCTGTCGAAAGAAAGGCAGAAACAGCTGCCAGTGAACTTTCAGAGTAAGCAGGCCTACGGCCTAAGAAACTGAGGTGGACCAAGTTGTCCAGAACTGTGGCAATGCCTGCCAAGTCTGGCTGTGTGTCCTGGAGAGAACACCAGATAGTGTACCTTTTATTTGGAACTGTAAGTTTTTCTTATAGGCGTTTTCAAAACCTTAAGGATATCCATTACTCCCTGGGACAGATTCAAACCTGCATATTCTAATTCTTCAAGAGCCAAGCCTTGAGCTTGAGGGAGTGAAGGCTGAGGTACCAAATCCTCCCAGAGGAAGTCAGGAGGTTGTGCCTCCTGGGCAGAAACAAGGGAAGTGATGCTGCTAGAGACAGCAGCAGAGGAAACTATGGTTGTCTGGCCCAATCCGGGGCCACCAGGATCACTGTGCAGGGTTGAGACCTGATCTTGTCCAGAACTCTGAAGATCAGAGGAAAGGGAGGGAAAGGCATAGAGATATCTGCTTTCCAGTCCAACAGGTGAGCATCCAGGGGAACAGTCCCTAAGATTGGGGTCTAGAGCAAAACTGGGGAAGTTGGTGATTGTCTGGGACTGCAAAGAGATCTATCTCTGGGATGCCCCATCTCTTGAAAATTATCTGAAGCACATGGGGATTCAGGGTCCATCTGGTGACCTTGAGAAACCTGCTTAAGGCATCTGCTAGACATTGTCCTTCCCTGGAAGATGCACTGCTATTAGGGTAGCTCGAAGAGAACAGGCTAGCGACCATACTTTCATGGCCTCTGTGCACAAGGCTGTGGACTGAGTGCCCCTTGCTTATGTACCACATTGTAGTAGTGCTGTCTGTCCTGAATTGCACCACCTCACCTTTTACTGCTTTTGAGAAGGCCTGAAGGCCTAGGAATACTTCTCTGAGTTCCAATGAAAGGAGAGGCTCCTGCTGAGACCAAATTCCTTGAGCAGTTAGGGCTCCTAGATGTGATCCCCATCCCAGGAGAGAGGCATCTGTGGTCAGGACCAGTGAGGGTATCTGACTGAGGAATGGGACACCTTGTCTGAGATTGTCCTGCTCTAACCACCACTGAAGAGCCTGGACTAGAGTCTGAGACACTGGAATCAGTTTTGTGAGAGTCTTTTTCTGGGACCAAAAGATCTTAGGTGGAACTCAATGTCTCTCATTGGGAACCTTGCTCTCAACCACTGCTGTGGAAGCTGCTATGTGACCCAGGAGTTGGAGAAAATGCCTGGCAGGACGAGACACAAGTGGTCGGAATGAGGCAGCCAGGTCTATCGGGCCTTTACCCTTGAAGATGGGAGAAAGGCCTTTGCTTGAATAGCATCCGGCTCCACCCCTATGAAGATGAGGAGCTGTACTGGTTCGAGGCCTGACTTGGAAAGATTTAGAAGGAACCCTAGAGAACTGAGAAGGCTCTGGGTAACCTCTAGAGCTGGCTTGACTTGGTCTGAGACTTACCTACAAGTAACCAGTTGCCTAGATAAGGGAAAACAGACATGCCCTGCCTTCTGAGGAAGACTGACACTACTGTAAGGCACTTATTGAACACCCTAGGAGCTGAGGTCAGGCCGAAGGCATGGCCCTGAACTGATAATGGCCTGACAGCAACTTGAACCTGAGGTATTTTCTATGGGAGCAACGTATAGGTATATGGAAATAGGCATCCTTGAGATTCAGGGAGGCTAGCAAGTGCCCTGGTTTTAGAAAGAGAAGAATTATTCCCAGTCACCATTTTGAATTTTGGCTTTGTGATATGTTTGTTCAGATATCTCAGGTCTAGGGTGGGTCACCACTCTCCTGTCTTTTGGGTAAGGAAGTACATGGAGTATAGTCCTTTGCCCTGTGATGTGGAGGAACACTCTCTATAGCTTTGAGGGTTAATAGGAGATACTTCTGCCTCTAGGGCAAGTGTTTCGAAACTGTTGCAGGAGGAAAGGATTTGGCTCTCATTTTGGGGAATTTTGAGAAGCTGAGAGTTAGTCTCGGCTTACCACTTCCAGGACCCAACTGTTCTGAAGTGACAGACTTCAGGCCTAGAAGTGGTAAGCCAGCCTGCCCCTACATGAATAGGGAGGTGACCTGAACTGACACATCAGGGTGTCTGTTTAGCAGGAGCTTTAGGCAGAGAGGAGGATGCATCTCTTGTTCAACCCCTTCTGCCTCTCCCTCTGAAGAACCCCTCTGCTGAAAGAAGAGGAGGAGGCCTGGGCTTGGTAAAAGGCCTTTGAAATGGCCTGCCCTGTCAGCCCTAGACTGCTACTTTTGAGGAGTAACCTGCCTTCCTTGGCCACTGCACTCCTGTAAGTCGTCCCATATTCATCCATCTTTTCATGTAAGATTCTGTCTGCTCCCCAAACAGAGAATTACCAACCAGAGGAAATCCATAGCCTTAGCCTTTGTATCCTGTGATAGGCTAGTGCATCTAAGCCAAGCAAATCTCCTAAGAAAATGGATGTAGCCATGACTCTTGATGCCACATCACTGGAGTCCACAGCAGCATGGAATTGTACTTTGATGCCTCAGTTCCATCAGCAGCCACCTCCTCCAGCTCTTTGGATAGCTGGGAGAAGCCTGCTTAGCCAACTCCAGAACTGTATCCCACCTGGACTTCTGGTACCTGGCTGTATATGCCATATAACTGGCTTGCCTGAGTCCCAAGGAAGATGCCAAGTACTGTTTCTTGGCCATGGCATCCACCTTCCTGGAACACTTATCTGGGGTGAAGCCAAAGGAATATTTGCCCTGTCACAGGCTGCAGCCTGCACTACCCCATCATGGCTGCAATGGTTGTAAATAAATTCTGTGCCTGAACCTGACAGCATATACCTTATGTCCATCCTTTTGTCCACAGTGGGTATGAAAGTAGGCATTTGCAAAAGTTTTTGAGTCTGTCTCCCTAAAGATTTGTGGAGAGGGATACACAGCCTCTTGGACTCTGGGACATCCATCATCTCTACATAATCAGGTTCTTCTGTCTCCTCAGCAGCTTCCACAACTGGTAGCTGGAGAGTGTCAGACACGTTCTTATAAAACAAAGTGGAAGGGACTCCAGAAAGTCTGGGAGGAGACACTGGTAGGCCTGTCTGGGGACATGTCCAGTTCAACAGGTTCATCTAGGCCTACAAAATTCTTCCTTTTCTTCCTCCTCGGGAAATCTTCACTCCCTCCCATTCCTCGTAAAAGCCTCCGAATCAAAATCCGATGGAGTCAGAACTGTCCGAACCAATCGCTTTGAAGGTGTCGGTTCGGATGGAAACAAGCTAATCGATTGACAATGCTTATTGCTTTAGCAATCTCTTCAGCGGTTGGAGTATGCGGTGCCTGATCTGAACCGCTGACTTTTCTTTTTGCTGGAACCAATCCTCAGGATTGGATTTCTTTGCCCAAGGAGGTATCATCATCTGTGTCAGCAGGCACCCCTCAGGTTCATCCGAACCAAATAGGGCTGACCATCCGGATCAGCGGACTTCTGACCTCTCTTCCTTCAGCCTACACTCTTTTTCCAAAGTGGCTTTAGGAAAGTTTTTATAAATTGGCAGTCTGTTTTGAGGTGGTCAAACCCCAGACAATACACACATACGAGGTGGGGATCAGCTTAGCAAAAGCTCCCCACCTCAGTACAGTGTTGAAACTCAGTGGACTGACTTTCTTCTTGGGTTTCTCAGACGTGGCCTTCTCTTGAAAAAAGTTACCTGAATAGCTTTTAAGCCAGGTAATGCTGTCTGATCGGTTATCAACCATGTCACGGGCTGTGGAAAAAACTAACAAAATCTCGGATTTTAAAACCGATCTGAACCGTAACCCACAAGAGAAATTAAAATTTAAATTCAAATGTAAGGAATTAGAGAAATATTTCAGTTCCGATCAGAAAGACCGATAGGAAATGGAACAAACACAATATCCACACAGTTTTAATCACTATCTACCTATTTACACTACCCTGTACCACAGACAGAGATCCGATACCGACAAAATAATGAAACGGTTGAATAAACTGACCATTTTTACTTTTATCAAACTGAAGCAAAGGAGAACTCTTCGGAGCGACTTCACAGTTATGCAGAGTAAAAATCTGATGGTTACACTGAGATGTACCAGAGACAGAGGTTTGAAAACCCAACTCAAGCTCAACGCTCTGTGCTTATGGACAGGGATGGGGCAAAAAGTAGTAAGCCATCAAGAAATGGAGGCTAATGAGTATCAATGCCTATAGTCTGGGCAACAAGCTCCTGAACTGGTAGCCTTGATGGAAGAGGGAAGCCTGGATATTGTAGCAGTCACAGAAACATGGTACACAGAGAACCATGACTGGGATATTAACATACCAGGGTACACAACCTGCAGGAGAGACAGGGAGGGAGAAGAGGGGCAGAGTAGCTCGTTATGTAAGGGAAGGGATAAACGAACTGAACAAAAGAGTAAACAGGAGGAGAAGAGGCACTGTGGGTCACCCACAGACTGGAAATGGCACCACAGTCTGCACAGGGGTTATATACAGACCCCCATGTCAGGGAGGGAATGGACAAGGATATGATAGAAGGCATCCTTAGGATGGCAGGGAAAGAGGAGATACTGTTGATGGGGACCTGAATATGCCAGATGTTAACTGGAGCACCTTTGCTGCAGCCACATCCAAAAGCAGGGCCATTCTCGATGCCCTTCAGGTGGCATGCCTCAGATAGCTAGTTTTGGAAACCACTCATGAGGGAGCATCTTAGACCCTCACTGTCAATGGGGACAGTAAGAGGACCTCAGATCTAGAAGTGGGTTGCCATCTGGGAACAAGGACCGCCAGTGTGGTCTATGATAAACTCAGCTACAGAGTCAAGCCATACAAAGTGAGGGTTCTGAACTTCAGGATGGCTGACTTTGGCAAGATGGGAGAATGCCTCAGAAAAGCACTAGCAAACAGGTTAGAAGAAGGTGAAGCAACATGGGAAACATCAAAACTGCCATCACAGAGGCAACAAGCCTTTGTGTGAAGCAAATAAACAAATCAAAATGAAAGAAAAGCCACTATGGTTGTCAAAAGAGGTAGCGATGAAGGTTAGGGAGAAAAGATAGCATTTAGGAAGTATAAGGAAACACAGAAGGAGCAGGACAGAGAACTGTACCAGTTAAGGCAGAAGGAAGCAGGAGGGTAGTCAGAATAGCAAAGACCCAAACTGAGGAAATGATAGCCAACTCAGATAAGAAGAGGAATAAAACCTTTATATGTATATCAGGGAGCTTAGAAAGCCAAAGGGAGGGATCGTGAGGCTGAATAGAATGGACGGTGGGTGGGCAGAGAGGGACAGTGAAAAGGCAGGGATACTGACTGAATACTTCTGCTCAGTATTCACAAAAAGGAGGAGAGGGAGGTGCCTAATCCAGTTAACAGAAGCACTCTGGATAGGGGGTCGATCCCAGTCCTTTCACAAAAAGAAAGGGTTCTGAAAGAACTCCTAAAACTGAAGGTGGACAAAGCAATGGGGCCTGATGGAATTCACCCCAGAATTCTAAAATAATTAAGGAGAGAACTAGTGACACCACTGACTACCCCTTTTAACAAATCATGGGAGAATGGTGTGGTACCTGAGGGCTGGAGAAAAGTGGATGTGATTCCTTCACAAAAGTGGGAGCAAGACAGAGGCAGGAAACTACAGACCTGTCAGTTTGACCTCTGTGGTACGGAAAGTGATGGAATCTTTTCTGAAGGAAAGAATTGTTGAGTACCTAGAGCCCAGTGGGGCACAGGACCCAAGGCAGCATGGGTTCACAGCGGGAAGGTCACAACAGACAAATCTAATTGATTTCTTTGATTGGGTGACCAAAGTAGTAGACCAGGGAGGGGCTGTGGACATGGCCTACCTAGACTTTTAGTGAGGCATTTGACACAGTCCCACACAAAAGATTAATAGTCAAATTAACCAGCCTGGAGTGGGTCCCAGGGTGGTGGCCTGGTAAAACATTGGCTGGACAACAGGGCACAGAAGGTAATTATAAGGAGTCCACTCTGAAGAAAGAGGGGTTACTAGTGGGTACCGTGAGGGTTTAGTATTGGGTCCAGTCCTTTTAATGTCTTTATGAGTGATATTGCAGAGGGACTGTAAGGAAAGTATGCCTTTGCAGATGACACAAAGATCTGCAACAGGCTTTATACACAGGAGGTGGAAAAGATGAGAAGGGATTTGGCAAGGTTGGAGGAATGGTCAGAAGTATGGCAGTTTGGATTCAATGCAAAGAAGCACAAAATAATGCACCTGGGAAACAAAACCCAGGGGAAGATTACACAATTGGGGAGGTAGTAATAACAACAACAAAAATGGAAAGGGACCTGGGGTAATCATATCTGATGACTTTAAGGTTAGCAAGCAATATGAGAAGGCAGTTAGGAGGCGGGGGGGATACTGGGATGTATAGGGAGACATCACCAGCAGAAAACAAGAGTTGTTATCCCTCTGTACAGACAGTTGGCGAGACCCCATCTGGAGTACTGCATCCAGTTCTGGAGACTCCATCTCCGCAAGGACATAGACAGGATGGAGGCAGTCCAGAGGAGGGCAACTAAAATGGTGCAGGGTCTGCAACAGAAGCCATATGAGGAGAGACTAAAGGAGCTTAATATGTATACCCTTGAGGAAAGGAGGAGAGAGGGGTCATGATAGAACCTTTAAGTACCTCAGTGGAATCAACAAAGTCCAAGAGGTTAGCTACTTTCAGAAAAGAGATGTGCAAGAACAAGGGGACACAATTTGAAGATAGAAGGGGACGGCTCAGTGGCAATGTGAGGAATTATTTTTTCACAGAGAGGGTAGTGGACACATGGAACAGCCTTCCTGAGGAGGTTGTAGGGTCTAAAACTATGGGAGAATTCAAGAATGCATGGGACAGACATAAGCGATTTTGTGGGGGGTAGGAAGAAATAGACTGTTGGTTAAATAGGATCTGCAGCTTATCCTGTAGGTAGGAAATGGGCAGACTAGGTGGGCCAAGCAGTCCTTATCTGCCATCAAAGTCTATGTTTCTATTTTCTGTGCTTCTGCACAGAGTTAGCTCTTTCCTCTCCAGGGCAGTTCAAGTGCTGGGGCTAACTGCATATTGTCAGAATACAGCGAGACTTCATGTTGTTTGAATCACAGAACTGTCAAGCAGCATAAGCCACACTTGAGCTAGCTGTAGGAGATAGCTTTAGAATGTTCAGTTAGAGTTTAGAAGTCTGTAGAGTGGAGTTCTAGGAGGAGGCTGCAGCCTAGGCAGCTCCTCAGTTTTAGCTCTGACAGAGAGCTACCACCATGTTTTGGGTATTTTGTTCTCACCCTAGAAGAAGAACATAGGAGACAGAGATTGAAGTGGTGGAAACAGTTCCAAGTGAGTTTTTCTTTGCCCCATCCCAGGAGGGATGGAGCGATCTTCAGGGTTCAGGCAATCCCCTCACCTAGCCTGTCTTGTGAAGCTGCAGCACAACTTCAGAAACCGTGAGTACTTTTGTGTTCAGCCCAGGAGGGCACCTACATTCCTTGATGAATTTTCTCTGACAAAGGTTTTGTCACCTAGACTGTTTCTGTTTTAAAAGTGTCTGTCTACATTGGAGTAGAGAGAGAGAGAGACTGTCCAAGTACAGAACTTTTAGTCATGTAGTATGTTAAGTGTGAAAAATATTTCAAGATAGCATCTACAAGTTTTCTGTGAGGTATTATTAACCAGATGAATGGCCGACTAGAAACTTGGAAGCAAAAGGTGGAGACCCCCATCTGGAGTAACCAGTTTACCTCTCCGGTTCAGTTTGGGCACCAGTTCAATTTTCATTCAGTGCATTTGGCTAGTGCCTGATGGAAACATTTACCCAGATGTGGGTTGGATTTTCTGTGAGCCTGTATGTGCTCTTGGTGGTTGTGTGTGCCACTAGTAATCCTCATGAAATATGGGAAAGTGTTCCTAGTACTGCCATGTGTGATTAGTTAGAGGAAATGTACCAGCTCTGGCATAGTGTGTGCTAATCTGCATTTCAGAACCAGAGGTTCGCTGTGTAATTCAGAACCAGAGAGTTTGTTGTGTAATTCAGAAATACAGGTTACTCACCTGTAACAGGAGTTCTAGGAATGGTATATTGTTCATCCACACTTATTGGCAGGTCCTTGCCGCTTTAAATCTTGCGGAAGGTCTTCAAGCTGGCTCCTCCCACCCACCCGGGTGGTAAAACTCTCGGCTCCACCCATGGCGCCAGATCTAGCCGCTGGAAGCCAGGTTGTGCGTCAAAGCGCGGGAGGTGGTGGTCGTGTGGATGAACAACATATACCATTCCTAGAACTCCTGTTACAGGTGAGTAACCTGTATTTCTAGGGACATGGATATGTTGTTCATCCACACTTCTCGGCAGACTCCTAGCAGTTCCTCTGGGAGGAGGGAGGCAAGGCACACACCCCTACTTAGGTAGGAAAGACTGGAGAACCGAGGCCCTGACCAGCACCTGCCGCCACCCAAGGTCACGATGTGGAAAGGGAACGGTAAAGCCTGCTCCGGCAGAAGCCCCTGCGGATATCCTGGACCGGAGTATCCTCAGAAGCAGCCACAGAGGCAGCAGAAGGACGGGTAAAAATAAGCGCTTATCCTCTGGGAGGCTCCATGCCCACCCGCCCATAGTGGAGACCTATGCAGGGGTGACCCACCGCCGTCAGTCCACTTGGCTGCAAGTCTGCCAGATGCTGCTTCAGCGGAAATGATAAACAGCTGGCGAACCTCTCCGAACTTTTAGCTTACGCCTCCCTAGGTAGGTGAGGCGTTAAACAGGTTCCTGTGAACCTGTATACGGCCTCCTCCGAGGTGTGAATGGGGATAAACCCCGGCAGAGCAATACCCCCGAAGGGAAGACTCCACCACCGCCTGGAAGGACTTGGTGGGGCGCAGGACAACCTAGTCCCTGTGGAAGACCGGATAGGGAGATTAAAGGAGCACCTGAACTCTCCCCACCTTCTGGATGGCAGAGTAGCCCAAGAAGGTGTTCTTCCACAACAGGTGGGGAAACTCGACCTGTGCAAAAGGTTCGGATGGCTTGCCCATGAGCTAAGCCCATACCAGCAAGGATCCCACAGAAACGGGATACTCTCCCCAAAAGGGAGGTGTGATCGAGGCCTAGAAGTGCCAGACCACCTTCTCCGCACCACCAGCTGCCTCCCCGCCCACACCCGAAGACAGGGGTGACCAAGAGAAGCACCTAGAGGGTCGCCAGCCGAGCCCTGGTTTAGGATGGACCACAGATGGTCCGGAATGCTTGCCCAGGGACGGGGAGGGCAAGGCCCTATCCCATCATCAAAAGGAGAACTTCTCCCAGAGGACGAGCATCTTGGCCGACTCTTGCAGGACGCTCGAAAGGTCGAGGACCTTGCCGAAAGACCCTAGGCCTGGCCCCTAGCCACACAGGGATCGGCCTACAGGTGCAGGGATTTAAGGTCCAGATGGATAACCTTCCCTGAAAAGGAAAGACAGGACCAGGCAGACTAGAAGCCGCCTCGGAGCCTGGGGCTGAGACTGAGGAGAGCTGGATACCAGAGCTGGCAATCCAGTCTGGGGCTACCAGCATCACCTGTGCCAAGTCCTCCTCGCCTTGCCCGTGGGTCAAGGGAAATGGGGAGAGGCCGGCCCCGATGGCATCCCTACAGCAGGCCTTGCTGAGGGGGCGGGCATAAAACAGTCTCGGCCTCGTGATTCTCCCTGGAGGGAGAAGATCCTGTGCTACCTCCGCAGGGGAAACCACTCATGAGGCGCAGCCTATGCCCGGCTTAGGGCAGCAGCCAGGAATTGGGGCTCCTGCCATCAAATGGCTGGGAACCCTCGACTCGGCAAAAACCCAATGCGGAGAACCTCCTTGCGCCGAGGCAAGGGATCGACCGAACCTGGCGGGGTAGGTAGCACATGGTCGTGGTGTTGTCCTACTCGGACGAGACCACCAGACCCCGTACAAACGGAGCGAGCGGTGCAAGCTACGGGACCGCCTGGTGCTCCAGCGAGCAGGAAGGACATCGGGACTCACGAGAGGACCAGAGGCAAGCACTCTGTATTCCCCTAGATGGGCACCCCACCCATCCGAGAAACATCGGTCGGAGAAGACCGCCGACTCAGGGCGAACGAACAGGATGTTCTCCTGCGAAGCTGGAACGGTCCGAAGGGAGCGCTCCTAACTCCTGGGCTGTAGTCATGAACTGGTCCAAAGGACGAAGGCGCTGACCTCTGGCTGGCCCCTCCCACTAGGGGAAGGCCGCCCTGAGGCCCAGGAGGTGCAGGAGGTCCTGGCAGGACATAATTACCCGCCAGCCCGACTGGGTGAGGGAGGAAGAACCTCAGCCCTGTCCGCCTGGAGCCGAGCTCGGACTCAAGAGTCGAGCTTAGTCCCAAGAAGCCTCACCGCTAAGGCACGAGTTCCCACTTGGCTCCTGTAACGGAAGACCAGTCTGCCTTCCGGTGGGTTACGCCTGACCCTTCAGTGCCGCAGAGACTGCTGAGCAAAGAAGGGCCTGGCTAGGAACCGCAAGGAGATCCCCGCTAAGAAGGAGGAGCCTCCCAAGAAACGGAACGAGGAGTAGGTACATCCTGGAGGCCCAGGAAACAGCCACCACGCCACGCTCTGAGGATGGAATATCTGAAGCAGAGAGACCATCCAGGCGCAGGGAGAATGGGCGCGAGCCCCGTCCGCTTGAGGCCAGGAATACCTGGACACGAACCCAGGGTTGGGGGTTCGCGGCCTTCCGATCACCTCTAACTAGAGGGCCAGGCGTGTCGAGCACGACCGACAAGAGGCAGTGGACCCAAGATCCCCATGGGCACCTGGCTCAAAAGGGAAACCGCAATCTGCGACAGGATCTACCCTTAAATACCTCCAGAACGAGGTGTGAAGCCGTTCCCCATGGGAAACCGGGCTGGGCAGCGGAGCCAGTGCCCTTGGTCCGTCACTGAGCAGGCTTGGAGGGGAAGGAGCCAAGGGGCTCGGTCTCTGCCTCCCTGCTTCCTTTTGGCGGAATACGCTGGACTGGCCACAGGCCGCCCAGCCGATGCCTGCTGGCCCTTGTGCGGGCCGGTTGAGCCGCAGGACTCAGGGGGCAAAGGGCTTACGCAAAGGCTGACGTTGCCCTGACCCTCCAGGCAGGAGTAACCGAGTCCAGAGCGGCATCGGACTTCAGGCCCTTGATATGTCCCTCCACCCAGGGCCGAAAAGGTCAGTCCCCAAGAAGGGGATGTCCACCAACTCGGCTGGGTTTCCAAGGAAAAGGAGGATAACCTCAGCCACGCCCGCGGCATGGCCACCGCGGCCGCCACCAATCTGGCACAGGAGTCAGCCAGATCCAGAGCCGCCTGGAGCTGTTGTTTTGCCACCGCCTCACCCATGTCCCATACCCGCCAGACCCTGGTCCGCAGTTCAGCCGGGAGATGAGGTAGAACCTCGCCCAGGGTGCCCAGAAGGGCGTGGGAACAGTGTGCCATAAGAACCGCTGAGCTGGCCTGACGGAGGCCTAGGGAGGACACAGCGTAAACCTTGCGCCTCGACGAGTCCATCCTTTGGACTCTTTGTCAGGGGTCTATCCACATCCCCAGCGCCCAAGACATTGGAAAACGCTCCGTGACTACTCCTTCAGCTGAGGGGTGCCCAGAAACCGGGCAGAGAACCGACAGGGACAGGGTACTCGAGCCACCCTGGCTGAGAGGCAGGGCAGGAAGCAGGCGCCGCCATAGCTCCAAGGCTGGGCCCACGTTAGCCTCAGCCACTGGAAGACCTCCGAGGAGAACCCCTCGGTCCAGAATCTCTGAAGGGGCAAGGTGACCGTTTGGAGACGGGCTCGAGCTGCATCCAGTAAATTCCAAAATGAGCTGAAGCAGACCCATCAAAGACGATGGGCTGTTGTCTACAGAATGTTCCTGGGAAGACCCCGGTCCTCCTGCTAGGAAACATAGCAGAGCCGGCTTCAGGCCCGAAGGGTCTCAAAGCTGCCGCAGGCAGCGAGGGTCGGACGACAACCGCCCTGAGAGGGCTCGACTGAGTTTCGAACGGCTGTCACCGATGCCAGCGCTGCTTGCTATCCGGAGAATGAATCGGGTCAATTGATACCCGACAACAGCTGCTATCGCCACATAAGTTCCTCAGAATGACGGCGCATACGCCGAACCTCCTCATCCGAGGAGGGGGACGAGGAAGAACGGCAAAGCCACTTAACTCGGTGCCCGACCGAGAACGCAGAGATCGTGTGAGCGGCTAGACCGAGAGGATGACCGAGACCGAGACCCAAATCTCGGGGACCGAGGGCGGGCCTGGGAAGGAGCGGGATGCGCCCGCCTCCCTCAGCTCAGAAGAAAGGCCCGAGGGCTGTCGACCGAAGGGATGGACAGAACCTCAGCCTCTGCCGGGCGGAGGGAAGGCGACACCAGAAGACCGCCCAAAAGACGGTCGAGACTCGGCAACGCCGACGGGGTCCTGGCGGCTGACCTGGACGGGGACACCGTGAGGGCCAGTGGTGAGCCGCATCCTCGACCGGAAGCAGAGCGTGGCCGATGAGGGAGGGAAACTTCCTGCTCCCACCGGCGAAGAGGCAGAACAGAAATCGCAAGCCTGAGGATCGTGATCCAAGTCCAGGCAATAAACGCCACGTGGAATGCTAGTCTCTCCTGGAGGAACTAACCGCGGCGCCTCCCAGGGCCGAAAAGGACTGAGCCATCGCCGAGCGAAGAAGAAAAGATTGAAGTTTCAGAAAACACACTTCCAATGATTTCAAGACCGAAATTTTCAGGAGCCAGTTGAAAACGCAGAGCTTAGGAGGAACCTGAGCTTCAAGCGGTAAGGAAGATCTGACGCCATGGGGCGGAGCCGAGTTTTACCACCCGGTGGGTGGGAGGAGCCAACTTGAAGACCTTCCGCAAGATTTAAAGTGGCAAGGGACCTGCCAATAAGTGTGGATGAACAACATATCCATGTCCCTAGAACCAGACAGTTCACTGTGTGTTTCATTATGAGTATGCTAAATGGAAATTTAGGAATATCTGTACCTCAGTAATCTGCAATACCAGTATGAGTAGCCCTGTGGAGTCCATCTTCACTTTGTGATTATTCTCTGTGTATGCAAATAAAAGCCACACTAGAATCCAACCTGGTTTGGACAGTATTATTATTGCTTCCACTGTGTCTGGATTTACTTGGGTACCCCTGTCCAGAAGTACAAACCTAGCATAATTGTAAGCAAACATATTCTCCCAGGGACCTAGGTTGATGGCCATGGTAAATCAACCCACCAGGTGTGTGCCAGGTGGTTGCCACACTTGATTTGCCGGTCTGTGTATGGCAGGCTCAGAAGCAGATGTACTATAGAAGAAGAAGAAGAAGAATCAGCATTTATATAGCGCTTTACATCCAAAGCGCTTTACAAGCAATGCTAGACTGGTAGTGAAGTGACTGAATGTGTGGTCGGCCATATCGCATCATCACCCACACACAGCCTGGATAATTGCATGAACGGTTTATGGGAAGGGAATGTTGGCCAGGACACTGGGAATGTTCCCTACTCTTTACGAAGAAGTGCCCTGGGTTCTTTATTTCCACCTGGACACCCACCAGGACAACACCAGGATGGGCAGAAGGACCTCGGTTTAACGTCTCATCCGAAGGACGGCACACCCCAGCAGTACAGCACCCCCAATACTGCACTCGGATGCCAGCGATTTTTAGGTGCAAGTCCAATCCGGTGTGGGGCGAGAACCCACGACCTTCTGGTCCAGAGGCGGATGTGCTACCAACTGAGTCACGCTGACACCTATAAACTGTTATGTAAACCCCACCCTCTCTTTGGCACCATGCGGTGAGAGGAACAGCCCTGTTAGTTAAGCAAGGGGAGGCCGGTGGAGGGGTTACACACAAAACAGGGCAGACTGGGAGAGTCAAAGGTCCTTATCTGCTGTCAGCGGCTATGTATCTGTAGCCATATAAATATGGCAAAAGCTCCCACAGAGTGCAACCCTGACAGAAGGAAAAACAGAACTGAGAAAAGTTACTGGCCAGTCCACTAGCACCACGTCATGTTTCAGCCTCGTGGGCAGTGCATTCATCAATGACAGACCCTAGCTCTAAGCTGTTAAAGCTCCTACAGTGTCCTAGTGCCTCCGGCACAGACCCATAGAGTAATGAATGGTGAAGATTGATTCTTGGAAGATCACAGAATTGGCCGCGACAAGGACCACTTGGCCCAACTGGTCAGCCCATTTTCCCTGCCAACAGAATGCTTGGTTGCATCACTAGAGGGTTCACAAGCTGAAGGAAGGAGGTTATCCTGCCACTGTACAGATCCCTCATGTGACCACATCTGGAGAACAGCGTGCAGTACTGGAGTCCTTCCTGAAGAAAACTATCAACCAGCCTCGGCAGTGCTGAGGAGGTGTCAAAAGATGGTTCAGGGAGAAATGACAAGGTACACGAAGATAGACTGTGAGAACTCAGTATGAACTCACTAAAGGAGAGAAAGGGAAGAGACCTGGCTGAAACCTACAAGTGCCTGAAAGGTAAAAACAAGTTGGATATCGAGGACCCTTTCTTTCTTTTTTTTGGGTTAATGCTCCCATGTCGGCCTGGCCCCATTAGCCCTATCACGCCCCAGCCCTGCCATCTATCTTCCCAGGACTTTCCTCTTCCGTGTTACTCCTAGGGGAGCCTTTGGGAGAGGGCACGAACCCCAGCACTCTGTACTTGGTTTCCAGGAAGCAGCATGGTTGATGGTGTGGTACCTATAGTACGAGGCAGACAGCATCCTGCAGCAGTCTGCCCACCACCTGCATCGTGCATCCACTGCAGCATGCTGAGGACAGGACGCTGGTAGCATGTGGTCACCCACGTCCCACACCACCAAGAATGCCCCCATAGAGCTACCACGAGCCGCTAAAGAGGCGGCATGCAGTGCCCCCACCCAAGAAGGAATCGTCCAAAGAACACACTGGATCCCTCTCTGCTGTCCTCTGCTCCTGACATCCCAGGCTCTAGGCGTGAACCGGGTCATAGTGTGCCACAACAATGCCCATTCGTGAGGCGACAACGCCATCTCCTTGACTATCTTAGTGATAACAAGACCACAAGGGGGCATTACTACAAAATGGCAGGAGTAAGGTTCAAAAAGAGGTCATAAGACACATCTTTACAGAATGGGTGGAGTCAGGATGGAATGAGCTCCCATCTGGGGTAGTCAGTCAAAAGGCAGTGGGAAGGTGGGGAGAGTAAAGAAGGAGTGGGACAAGCTGAAGAGGAGGGTCTGGGTTGTCACTATGCTGGTTATGTGTGCTTCCAGCTGGGTGGGTGGGTGTGCCATTTCATGTGGCCAGACCCACCTTGCGTTCAAACTGCAGAACAGAACCATACTCAACACAGGGATGTTACTATAAATCCATTTTTATTTATCCACACCAACGTAGTAAGAGTAGCAATGTTGTAACAGCATCATCAGGGGCGGTATACTGTGCTCACCAGACAGGTACTTAAGGCAGGATGTTACTCACAGGCCCCGATCCCAAATAAACTCTTACAAACAAAGCCTCTGAGTGTAGGATACGTTTGGCTGTGCTGCTTTCACTGTTACACTTGTGGGGAGATAAAAATATGGATTTATAGCAGCATACATGTGTTGAGTGCAGTTCTGTTCCATAGTATGAGTCAGTGTTGGCAGGGGGGTTCCCACTGTAATCACTAGATCAGATGTTTGCAATCAAGCAGACTTAATAGACCAAATGGTCTACTTCTGCACGCTAATTCATCGTCCATACATAAATAGTGTGCATGATAACAATAAGCAAGTTATCACTTGTCACCGACAAAACATAGTTTTCATTTGCTGTGCAAACCACATAAGTGTAGTGAAGGTACTTCGCTAATCACTACTTCACAAATCAGTAGCGTATTTCTACTGAGTTACCTTTTGTAATCCAATGTTTCCTTTTACTAGGTAAATGTCTATATCTTCTGGAGTTCGAAAGCTGCATATAACTTTTCCATGTATGGTACTCTTTGGTTCTTTTCCGGGCTGCTGTTTTGGAGCCGGTTCTGTCAGATGAAATGATGTAGAAGAGGCATCCTTTTCAGCAGATGTTTTGCCAGTTTCAGTAAAGGTCATGCTTTGAAGTACCAGAAGCAGGTTCTGTGACAATCTGTAAAGCACTTTTCATTGCCGATATACATCCATCATTTAAGGTGACAAGTCTGATATTAGTAAGCTCTACATAGGAACTGTTTTTAGCATCACAAAACTCTTTTATTGACATCATCAGGATATGGATATAGCACTGCAATGAAGGTTTGGATTTTTCAAAATCAAATGGATGTATTGCAATAGATCTGAATCCTTTACTATTAGCAGTATTCAAAGCTCCAACCAAACTTTTTTCAGCAAGTCCTTTTTTCTTCTGTTTCATTCCACTTAGGAATAATTACATGAATCAATTGTTTAGCTATTAGCTGACCTGCTGATTAACATACACATTGCCTGTTACTAACTTTTCTTTCCTTCAGCCTTTCATTGTCTCCTGGAGCTGAGACCACCTGCATCTGTGATCATTTTGAAAGTTTACTGGAATATTCTAAAGTCTCAACATCCACTGGAAGCAGTATTGCATCAGCATCCCTGGAAGACCACACTGTGTTTTATGATTGATACTTTAAACTTCTCGTGTAAAATCACCTGGCTTATTTCTTCTTGGTGGCTGATGTAGGAATACTGACTGCTTTGTCTTCATTTCCTTCTATATGAATAACACACTGATAAGTTGTTTCTAGACTCTTAAAGACAGGTTTGTGTTTTCAATAAACTGAGCTGCCCCGGTTTCTGGAGCTTTCTTTCTTGACTACAATTTGTTTGATGATGTCTGCTATGATTTCTCTAGTTTGGGAAGCAGCTATGGAATTTATATAAACATGTAAACCAAATGAATCTTCTTCCTCCTCAAACTCCGTTTTTGCACTCTCCAGCAATATGGATTGAAAGTCCACAAATCTTTGCAGGCATTCCAGTGCCCCTGCTGATCTTACAGGGAAGAATATTTTAGTGATGCAGTTTTTTTCAAGGTAATCCTCAAACACCTTCTGTGCTTCTATTATCAAGTTTTATAACCAACAAGTTCTACCGGTTTGCTGTCCGCCATCAGCTAAGGAAATGAAATTATACTGTAATGTCTCCCTTTGATAATGTTCCATTCACTATGTTTCTGTATCAGAGATTTTTAGCTTCTGTCAAAACCTACTTAAATCATCTTGAGCTGTAAAGTCCTCTGGAATGATTACCTCGGTTTTCATAACTGTTGCATTCAGTGCCTGTTCTGCCTTTGTGAGATCTTCATCAGATGCAGCATACAACCTGATTTGATCTTCACTACATGAATATGTTGCATTTATTCCAGAATTTAAGAACACATTCTTTATGAAATCTTCCTTTTCTACCTTTGCCAAAAATACACAACAATAGGGCACTGTTTGCCATATTTTGCTTTCTATTTGGCTTGCAATTTTGAGGAACTTCAGTTGAACATTGGTCACATCACCTGGCAAGCCTGTTATGGTTACCACATTTTTTGAGCCCGTGTCAAAGTTCAGCTGCACCTCTGGGTGTTCGCTTTCAATATTATGCTGCTTTAAAATTTGAAAGTAATGCTCATTTTTGAGTGGACACTCTTCTGTAACTATGTGTCTGCGGTTCTGCAGCTTTGCTGCTTTTCTAGTGCACAATATGTTCCTTGTCTTCTTTTGATGTGAATACCGTTAACTGCATTTCCTCAAAGTGAAGATGAATCTTTAAATCCTGTCCTTTTATGGCATGTGGTTTAGACATCACTTCTAACACATCTAGACAATAAAGATAATGGTTAGCATATAAACCACAATGTATCAAGTACTTTAATAGCCTATGAGGGCCACCCCATAACCCAAAGTAGCGTGTTACACTACCATGCTGGCAAACCAGGTTTGGGGTGAGCCAAGTGTTGGCAAGAGGGGTGGCCAGGTTAGGTACTGCTATTAATAGCTGTACTTCCTTGAACAGAGAGGACTGGCTGTGCATCTGGGGCATCAGCAATCCCTGTTGTGTGCCTCTGTCTACAGGGGAAGGGTATGTGGCTATGCAACAGTCGGGCATTGTGCAGTAAAATGAAGAAGATGGAGGACAGAGAGAAAAGAGGGTGTAAAACCTGGGAGCTGCACTGGTGGAAGTCCCTTCACCAGCACTCATGCTCCCTGCACTGTTGATCAGTGATGGGGCTGAGAGGTCACCTTGGAGGTGGGGACCTGTGTCACTTATGTGTCACAATGGGCAATGAAGGGGACAGAGAGAAAAATATAAAGAGACTTTATGCCTGCTAAACATACCAGTGCACTAGCATGAAGGTATCATGCTGCCAGAAGGTCCACAACTGTTAATTCTTGCAAATATGCTCTGGTGGGAATAATGACACATACAGCATAAAACCAAATTTCTGTATCTCGGCACAGTGGGGAGGAAAGGGATATTTGCTCCTTCTGTAATGAGAAAACTTCAGAAGGTACCATGAATCAGTGATCATAATAGTTATCCTGGATCTTGCTTGCACTGGCAGGGTGGCACTGGTGGGGCATCTGTAATGACACACAAACAGAGGTGATACTGTTCAACAAAGATAAAAGCCATTATGAGGAGAGGGCAGTGTATGTGTGTGTGTGTCTGTGTGCAGTGTTGCAATTAAACTTTATGAGCTTTAAGAGCTAGGGGCCCATAAGGGTCATATCTTCAAACTGGGCCCCCTTTCCCATTATAAATCAGTGACAGTGATGTGTGAGCTACTGGGGCTTACTTCAGAGCTGGGAGAGCCAAGTCTAGCAAGCTCCCTGTAAAACCAACACTGTGTGCGCATGTGTACATGCGCGTGGGTGTTATTAGTTGTTAAGGGTAAGAAATGGAGACCACAGTATATACTCTGCAAACTATTACCTTCAGGCTGTGGAAATGTAATTACTGCAGTATGATCATTCTGATTAGTTGTCACTTCTACACCACCATTACCAACAATTTTGCTTTCAAAATAAAGTTCTAGATGATCTTCATGTATTTTGCGGTAACTGGGTTATCTGAATACTTCGTGACCTTTTCAGCATCTGAGCTTTGACGTTCTTCCTTTGTTTGCTGTTTACCTTCTCTACAACAGCTCTCACATCTACAAAAGATAAAGCATTAGTTTCCACTGTAGTATGGATAGTGCTGAAGCATGTTCAGTATACACATCATATTATATATATATATAGATTTATATATATATATATATATATATATATATATATATATGCATTGCAAAAAACTCTGTTAATGCATCAGTTAGGGTCAATAGTACAGCGTCAAAAGTTTGGAAATGTGCTGTTAGGATTCAAAACCCTAATTC
This sequence comes from Neoceratodus forsteri, assembly GCA_016271365.2. Taxonomy (NCBI): domain Eukaryota; kingdom Metazoa; phylum Chordata; order Ceratodontiformes; family Ceratodontidae; genus Neoceratodus; species Neoceratodus forsteri. Next base: position 1,558,888,238 of record CM057456.1, on the reverse strand, counting down.
TGCATCCCCCCACACACACACACACACACATGCAAACAGGGGAAGGGCCAAGGCAACACAACCAATCAGAGCCAACCAGCATCAGGTAACAGAAGTAATGTACAACTCTCTAAATGTACTGTAAGAAACATCCATCATCATGGGTCACCAGCTGTATGGGTTCTGCTGCCATCATAGTGCCTTGGGAGGCAGCATGCTGGGCAACCATGGGTGATGCCACACAGTAAGCATTTTTGTGTTAAAAACAGCAATAACAAGATTTAAGCAGATGCCTATATTTCAATAGTGAAGAAGTGATGTAACACGTAGTATGTTTTCCACAGATAGCTTCTTGGAAATGAGAGGTAGTATAAGCCTATCAACAGTCACTGAATGTTAGCATTTATTTTCTGACAGAGTGAGTCAGTCCTAATAGAAAATGGTAGTAATAATAAGTTATTATTTGTAGTGTAGTTTACAAGTAACATGAAAGCCACAGTTGTAACATCCAAAGCTAACAATAACATGCTGCTAATGAATATTTCCAGGTAGCAGTAGTATAACAACATGTGATGGGGCTAGTTCCATGCCTGAGTAGTATCTGAAAAGTACTATGTACTGTATGTGTCAGCTCTATCTTTCTTGCTACCACATGCCCAGGTGGTAGCCTGTAGCAACAATTGTTGAATAGTGACACATAAAAGTCAGTATTTTGAAAATCGTGACAGATAAGTCTCACTGTATGAAGAACATATGCCAGCAATAATGTGTCAACATACTGTGCCGGCAGTACAGTCGATGATACTATATATGTTTTTATTACATAGTGTTAGGTGAAATAAGTACAATGATATGATTATTGTGGTTACAAATGTGACGGAGTGGTACTGTGTCTTACAATCTTGCATGTGTCTTGCATATTGTGTGTGTGTGTGTGTGTGTGTGTGTGTGTGGAGGGGTGGGGGTGGGCGGGATGCAAAGTTAGGGTTTTGAACCCTAACAGCACATTCCAAACTTTTGGCCTGTACTATTAACCCTAACTGATGCATTAAATGAGTTTTTGCAATGTATTTCCCTTCTTTGAGAAAGTGTAATGTAGGAGGTATGTGTTAGTGGGGTGTGGACCCTCAGGCCCTGCACTCCCTTCACGTGTCCACTTTTGGCATAATGGTATGCACATGTGTGGAAGCCACATGCCCTCCAGGCCTCCGCTCCCACTTATACATAACTCACGAGCCATACAGCAGCCCTATAGGACAAGAAACCCTGGAACACTAATTTGCTAATATCTGAGCAACTGTAGCAGCTAGAAAACACATTCCAGTGCTGGTGTAATAATGACAGCAAGTACATCACACAATATATTCAACCGACTCCATTATCTGCGCCGTTTCTCAGATACAGACGCGGAAATGCACTGAAAAGGCACTCTTGAACCCTTCAAACATGTTTTGTCAAAATCTCTATAGCCGTAGCAAGTAGGAAAAATATTCCACTGCAGCTATCATCCATGTTTTCCAAACTTGTTTCTGCAGGTTAGTTCATAAGGTGAACTAAGTTGCCAGTAGAAAGCTCCGTATCTCGCTTTGTTTTCTAAATATGGCCCCAAAAGGCATAATGGATGCGTAATGTTATCCTAAGGGAAATTTATCAACTTTGGAATGCTGTAACTTTAGGCCCCTTGAATATTTTAGTACCAAACCACCAAAGGCACATCTGTGGGAACAGGGCTTGCCACTCTGCAAATTTCAGCCCAAAAGACTCAACCGTTTTGTTGCAGCAGGATGACAAAGATTTGCAGGGTTTTGTTTTTAAATACTTTTGCAAATCATGAAAGTTTTGCAAAAAGTAGCCAAAACTTTGCATTTGTGAAAGTATTTCAGGTGTTTTTAGTGATTTGCAAAGTATTTTTCCCCAATGGTTAAAATGGCATTTCTGGGGGTTAACCCAGCAAAAGATATGGCTGGCATCCTCAGGATCTGACTATCAATCAATCAATCAATCAATCAATCAAATCTTTATTTATCCAGGCGATCACCATTGAGCAAACTCATTTACAAAGGTGGACCTGCTGTTTTCTAAACATTGTTTGTCCAAATGGTTGGCAAACTGCATTACCTTCTGCTACCAGAATACAATAAAACCTTCCAGGGTCAGGTTAAAGGACATTCAATTGAAAGGCTTCTTTCTGTTGAACTTTTGTGTTTTGTTCTTCTGCTTCTGGTTTGTATTTTGCCTCCGGCTGTGTGCTTCCTTTTGTCCCTCACCTTTTTTTTCTTTGTTTGTGTGTCTCGGTTTTGTTTTTGTTTTGAGGGGTCTTGGTTTCTAATCTCCTACCATTGCTCATTTAGAGCTCAAACTACTTGCTTTCAGTTACTCACATTGCTATTGCAATCAGTACCTGTGTTCTACTCCGACCAAAGCTGCTCCCAATGCTACATGCCTAATTATTTTCACTGATTCAGGCTCCCTCTGAACCCCAAGCTATGCAGCTCAATCATGTTTCTCAGCTCATTCTACCTTCCACATGGTCACAGCTGCTTTCAGAGGATTCTGCTTCCCTTCATTCCATGCTTACAGAATACTACCCCTCATGGTTACTCAGTGCTGATGCTGTTTCATGTTTGTACATTGCTGTTATACTCTGAGGTCAGCTAAGCTACTGCTGATGCTGTAAACTAGCTTTAATATCTGCATGTGGTTCTCAACTCCTTTCATCACTTTCTTGTTTTTCCTACAGCGGGGACTTGGAAGTGTTTGGGGAGTCGTGGCCCCATGTGGCTAATTACTATGTTCTAAATCCTGCCTCTGCCACCAAAAATCCTCAGAGTATTTGCCACTTTCATTGTTTTTTGAATGCCTGGCTGGCTTGCCCCACTACCATAATCTGCTTCTCCCACCTTACAGTCATGTCCCACCACTGCTACTATGTTTTGCAGACCTCGTGCAGGTCTGACTATTCCACTGCTTACTGACCTACATACAGGTTGCTATGTTACCCTGCCCTACTGAACTGCCCTGCCTTACTGAACTACATCCAGATCAACTCCTGATTCGTCATCATTGCTCGATGCTCCCTGCCATCTGCCGTCTGCAAAGTCTCAGCACTAAACCCACACTCTGGGGCATTCCAGCCATACCATTCTGGAGCAGGGTTCCCCAGAAGCCGGCAGTCTTGCTCTGCACCTAGAGTCCGCAGCTTGAGCATGCGAAGCTTGGGAATGGGGTCCTTCTCACCTGGCCCGTAGCTGGGAATGTCCTCGCTCCTGGTGGACCTTCAGTCATCAACCGTAATGACAGCATCTCAAGTTGCTGGAAGTTAAGACTCAGCGCTGAAGGGATGGGGTTCTCATGGGGCCTCCTTAGCGGCCAGATTGGGTTCAGAGGCACCCTTCAAAGCTATTCTCCCCAAGACTGCCTCTGGTGCACCTGGTTTGTGGGTAGATCGGTAGGCCAGGTGAGTGCCTCAGCAGTCGCTGTTCTCCTCCTCCTCCCGCCTTGGTTGTCCATTGTTGTGAGTGGTGCTCGGAACCTTCCATGGCGTTCCCATTAGAGGACTCAGTGAGAGCTTTCCTCCAAATTGGGTTTCCAAATCGCAGCAGCAGAGCCATCACTAAATAAAATATCCCAAACCTGGAGGAAGGTGACCTATGCCTTGGATCCCTGGAGATTTCCTCCTCAAAGGTTTTTTTCTCTGCTCCATGTCTCAGGTCATAACTGTTAGCGTAGTGTTCCCTAGTTCTGTAGGCAGGATCCACTGCTGGATGGGGGGATGGTGTCCCTACTGCCGTTCCCTCTCTCCTTAGGAGGTCCTCTCATTCTCTCTTGCAAGCCATCAAACCCATGCCATTGCTAATCTCGCATCCATTATGTTATCAAGTTGCCAGATGCTTCTCTATTACTATGTCTCACAACCACTGATTGCTTATATACTTCATACTACTACTTTCTTTTTGGGATCCTTCCTAGGTACCTTTAGCCAAGGGAATATCGCCCCCACGTACATCTGGGGTGGAACTTTCTAGAGGTTTCTTGTCTTTGGTAACCCCTAAAGGGTGGTAATTCCTCTGGAATAGAGTGTGAACGGCCAAAACCTAAGTAACACAGTTGCACAAGCATAAGAAAAAATTTTCACCATAATAATGTTGATTCTTCTAATGGAGTCTTGCTGTATTCTGACAATATGCAGTTAGCCCCAGAACTTGATCTGCCCTGGAGAGGAAAGAGTTAACTCTATGCAGGAGCATAGGCGTTGAGCTTGAGCTCGGTTTTCAGATCTCTCTCTCTGGTACATCTCAGTGTAACCGTCAGATTCTTATGAGCAATACTAACTAACTAGGAACAACATAAATTGTTTAAAATGTTTAAGCTATAGGCAACAGAACTTGGGTCCAAAAGACTCAAGTCGAGAACACAAGAACAAACCAAGTAGATAGTGAAACAATCTAAATAAAACACAAACTCAATCAGAAAAAAAACACCTGGCAGGCAGGGGACAAGGTACACCTCTGGGATGCAACACTGTACCTGCCAACCCACATCCAAAAAGTTAGATTCTGAGGAGGGGAGGCAGGAGGAGGTCAGAATGCTGCAAGACTCCATCAGAAGAAACAACATTACTATGGTGAGTAATGTTTTTCTTCAAACAACATGAAGCCTTGCTGTATTCTGACAATATGCAGACTACCAAGCAGTACCCCTTGAAGGAGGGAAGAGAGAACCTTACTTGGGGAAAAGGATCTGCAGTACTGTTGTGCCAAACCTAGCATCACTCCTACTCTGGATATCCAGAAGGTAATGCTTAGTAAATGTATGAACTGTTTCCAGGTGGCTGCTTTACAGATTTCCACTAAGAATGTCCTGTTAGCTGTAATGAAGCAGATGTACCCCTGGCTGGCGTGGCCTCAGGCCTCATGGAGGCCTCTTCCCAATTTTGAGTAACAGAACTGACACAGGAGACAATCCACCTGGCAATAGATTCTAGTGGCAGACTTACCTCTTTCCTACTTCCCAATAGGTAAGAAACAGTTGGGTGGTATCATTCCTGTGGGCCTTCATATGCTATATGTAATAACATAGAGCTCTTTTTATATCCTAACTGCAATTTCCTCTCCCTGAGGAAGAATGGTCAGTGAAAAGACAGGCAGTGACATAGACTGGTTCAGATGGAAATCTGAAACCACCTTAGGCAGAAACCTCCTGTTTTCCTGAGGACTACCTTATTCCTATGAAAGGAGATGAAGTCGGGTTCAACTGGCAAGGCCTGTAATTCACTGATTCTCTAGCAGAAGTGATAGCTACTAGGAACAGTTTTACAAGTCAAGTACTTGAGCTCAGGAGAGAATAAAGGGTTCAAAGGAGGTTGCATAAGCTGTGCAATACAGATATTCAAATCCCAAGCTGGAGTAGGCTTCCTAAATGGAGGGTTCAAGTGAATCAGGCCTTTAAAGAAATTACTGAAAACAGGATGAGATGCTAGAGAAAACCCTTCCCATGCTGAAAGAAAGGCAGAAACTGCTGCCAAGTGAACTTTCGGGTAGCAGGCCTGAGGCGTAAGCTATTCAAATGGACCAAATAGTCCAGAACAGTGGCAATGCCTGCCAAGTCTGACTGTATGTCCTTGAGGCGGCACCATATGGCAAACTTTTCTATTTAGAATTATACGTTTTTCTGGGAGAAGGTTTCTAGAAACCTTAAGGATATCCATAGATCCTGGGAAACATTCAAACCTGCATATTATAACGCTTCAAAAGCCAAGCCTTGAGCTTGAGGGAGTGAAAGTTGGGATACCAGATCCTCCCAGAGAGGAGGTTAGGAGGTCATGCCTCCTGGGCAGAAACAAGGGGTGATGTTGCTAAAGACAGCAGCAGAGGGTGCCAAGGTTGCCTGGCCCAGTCTGGGGCCACCAGGATCACTGTGCAGAGACCTGATCTTGACCAGAACTCTGAAAATTAGAGGAAAGAGAAGAAAGGCATAGAGAAATCTGCCTGTCAATCCAAAGGAGAGCATCCAGAGGAACAGCCCCAGGACTGGGGTCTGCAGCAAAACAGGGAAGTTGGTGATTGGGTCTGCAAAGAGATCTATCTCTGGAATGCCCCATCTCTTGAAAATTACTTGAAGTACCTGGGGATTGGGGTCCATTTGTGATTTCCCAGAGATCCTGCTCAAGGCATCTGCTAGGACATTGTCCTTCCCGGAAGATGCACTGCTATTAGAGAAGCTTGAAGGAATAAGCTAGAGACCATATTTTCATGGCCTCTGCCACACAAGGCCATGGACCGAGTGCCCCTTGCTTATGTACCACATAGCAGTAGTGTTATCTGTCCTGACCTGTACCACCTTGCCTTTAACTGTTTACTAACAGATAGTGGGTTCAATTTAGTTCCCCACTGCTTGAATGTGTTACGCTTGCTGGAAGCAGTATCCGTAACTCTTTACTGGACTGGATCCATTTTCTCCAATTTGTCTGGGCCTCAACATCATGGCCCTGATTGCAACTCATGCTGCAGAGTTTCGATCGACGAGACCACGCCGGGGATTCGACTCCTGCTCAACACCATCGAACAGGAATGACACCACGGTGAATTGTGTGGGCCTGCTTCTCCTAGCAAACCAGCACTTCATCCTGGGGTCTCCATTTCGTCTATCCTGCGACCTGGTCTGGGTATCATGAGTAAATCACGGTAGTTCCCTGCAACAAAAATCTAATCAAAGTGTGTCATCTGATTTAATTATTTTGATTGATTTTCACGAACTGAAACCCTTGACCCCAGAATACAAATATTGGTTAATGTGCATGTTGTGTTTCTTTTCCCTAAGGGCCCCAACAACAGCTGCAAAGCCGGCCTACCCTGAGCAACACTTAAAACTAGCCTGTAACTCCAAATGGGTACCCAGAGTACGTGACTGTGATAGAGGGACTCTTAGAGGCATGCATGCTTAACCTGATTTAATCAGTGATAGAATCAAACACCAGATTCGCCCCTTCCTTGTTCATGCCCCAGATTAATCAGATCTGAATCTTTTGCACTTAAACTGATTGTGGTGTACCTCTGCATAGACAGCATTGTAATACTGTTGGTTGTTGTGCCAAATCTCACTTTACAGGGGGTCTTCAGGGCCAAGCCAGCATAACCAGCCCTGGTGGTAAGTGCAACCAGTGTGGGGTTAAAGCTGAATTTATGTGTCAGTTGCAGTTGTGTATTCACTGAATCATTTGGGCCACTAGAGGAACAGAGGGATAACAGTGTCCCATATACCCAGGGCAGCTATGCTACCACTAACCCTGTCCCTAGGTGGAGGCACCCGCTCACAGAACTCAGGCCTCTCAACCTGCACTTGGTCACGCAGGCAGGGTAGTATCCCTGGGTAGTGCCACCTAGTGGTTACATTACTCTCATAGATTTCTTTGACTGGGTAGCCAGAGTGGTGGACCAAGGGGTGCAGTTGATGATGCCTACCTTGACTTCAGAAAATCTTTCGATACACTTCCTCATAGATGATTGATTAATAAGCTGGGTAGGCTCGGGTGGGTCAGAAGTTGGTCAGCTGGGTGGCAAACTGGTTGGCGGGCAGAAAAAGAGAGTAGTGGTTAATGGTATACAGTCAGAAGAGATGCAAATCACAAGTGGGGTACCTCAAGGATCAGTCCTGGGGCCAGTGCTCTTAATATCTTCATCTGTGACATTGCAGATAGGTTGGAGGGTAAGGTTTGCCTGTCTGCAGGTGACACAACATCTGCAACAGAGTAGATGATCCAGATGGGGTGGGCAGACTGAGAAGAGATCTGGGAAAAACTGACAAAATGATCTGAAGAGTGGCAACTGGGGTTTAATGTAAAGAAGTGCAAGATCATGCACGTAGGAAAGAAGAAACCCTGAAACTACTTAAAGGTTGGAAGGGAGTTGCTGGCACTCACAAGAGAAGAGACTTGGGCACATCATCACAGAAGACCTGAAATCATCCAAGCAGACCACTAAAGCAGTAGGTAAGGCTAGAGGGATGTTGGGGTGTATTAATAGGATATCACAAGTCGTAAGAGGGAGGTAATAATCCCTCTTTACAAGACACTGGTTAGGCCCCATCTGGAGTACTTCATACAGTATTGAGGCTGCATCTGCACAAGGACATTAACAAAATGGAGGCAGTCCAAAGAAAGGCAATCAAAATGGTGCAGGGACTGCATCAGAAAACACATGACAGATTAATGGAGCTCAACATGTATACCCTAGAGCAAAGGAGGAGAGAGGTAATACTGTATGATCAAAACATTCAAACATCTTAAGGGCATTAACAAGGTGAAAGAGTCTAGCATGTTTCAATATAAGAAAAATAGGAGGACAAGAGGGCCTAGCATGAGATTAGAGGAGGCCAATTAAGGGTAATATGAGGAAGTTTTTTTCACACAAGGGTGGTGGATGCATGGAATGGCCTACCTCAGGAAAGTGGTGGATATGAATACAGTGTTGGGGCTTCAAACAGGCATGGGATAGGCATAAGGGAGCAATATAAGTGCAGAATAAATAGGTCATTGACAGAGTAAAGGCCTATGGCACTCATAGGGAAGAAAAAATGGGCAGACTGGATGGGCCTTGCAGTCCTTATCTGCCACCAACTTCTATGTTTCTATGTAAGAGGCCTGGGGTCCATGGCCTCGAGAAGGCATCCCCAGCAGCGAGCCCTGCTGATGGGGAGGAGGCAAAACATCCTCAGCTTTGTGTCCTCCTTGGAGGCAAACAGGTCCACCTGAGGTGCCCCTCTGGGAGAACAGACTGTGGACTTTCTCAGATGGAGGACCACTAATGAGATGCCTCGCCCACCCGGCTGAGGATGTCCGCCAGCTGATTGGAGGCTCCTGCCACATAGATGGCGAAGATTACCTCCATGCAGTGCACAAGAGTCCATGCACGGAGAACTTCCTTGCACAAGGGCAGGAGTGCATCCCACCTTGCTTACTGAGGCAGTACATGGTTGTGGTGTTGTCTATCTGTACTTGAACCACTTGATCCTGAACAAATGTAGTGAATGCAGTCTGTACCAGCAGAACTGCTCGGAGCTCCAGCAGATTGATGTGGCATTTGGATTCCTCAGGGTCCAGAGCCCATGGACTCTGTGCTCCCTCAGATGGACTCCCAGCCTGAGAGAGGTGCATCAGTCGTCAGGATGACCGTCGACTTTAGTGGACAAACAGGATCCCTTGCTGCAGATTCTATGGGACTGTCCACCACTAGAGCGTCCCACATCCTCTAGGTCACAGTGAACAGCTAGTCGAAGTGACCTTTGTGCTGAGACCACTGGCAGGCCAGCTCCCACTGCAGCGCGCATATGCCACGGGTCCATTGGACCATGGTTGTGCAGGCCCCATGTAGCCCAAAAGCACAGGAAGTCCCGGGCAGGTCGCAACTGCTCAACCAGAAATGATCGGGCAAGGAGGCAAGAACTTTACGCCTGTCCATCAGGAGCCTGGCTCTGGCTCGGCAAGTGTCAAGCTCTGCCCCAATGAAGTTGATCACCTGCAAGGGTATGAGTTCCAACTTGGCGGCATTGACCAGGAGGCAAAGGTCGATGCAGGTCCGGAGGCCATGTCCCAGGAGCTCTCCACCTCATGCCTGGAGGGACCGCTAGTAGTCAGTCGTCCAGGTAGGGTACACCCAGACCCCTCGATTCCTCAGGTAGGCCCACTGCAATGCATCTGGTGAAGACCGGGGTGCAAGAGGCCGAACAGCATGGCCTGAAACTCGTAGAGGGTTCCCTCAGCTTGAAAGCAGAGGAACCTAGGTGGGATGGATGGATCGGGACATGAAAGAACGTGTCCTGAAGATCCAGAGAGCAAAACCACATGTTCTGCTTGAGAGATGGTATGATCTGGGACAGACTTATCATCCTGAATGTGCGAGACTTGAGAAATGTTTTCAGTTCATGTAGATCTAGAATGAGTGCGCCAGACCCTATCCTTTTTCGGCACCAGGAAGTACCTGAGACAGACCCTAGGTGTACCAGAGGATCCGCTAACATGGCCACTACCTCCTTACAGAGGAATGTCATCTATGTCATCTTGAACAGCTGACCAAGTGTCTACGGATAGCAAATCCTCCCATGAGGCACAGAGGCTCGGCTTGGTGAGTACTGCGCATTTCCAGAGGCAGACCCTGACCAACCACTTACAGAACCCAACTGTCCATGGTAACAGCGGACCAGGAAGAAAGGAAGTAGTAGAGCTGGCCCCCACAGGAGGACCCAGGAGAGGTGTGATGGCATGGGGTGGCACCCCATCCCATCACTGGGCAGACTTGTAGGAGGAAGATCCAGCCGAGGAGCTTTCGGGACACCGAAGAGTACCAACTTGGGCGAGCACCAAGACTGAGTCTGCTGCCCAGACTGATGCTGGGCTGGTTTGGCTGCAGGGCAGAAGGCGAAAAGGCTTGCACTTCTACTCCTTGGAGCCTTTATGGTCTTTTTGTGTGGATGCAATGGAGTCAAGGTGGCACTGGACCTCTTGATGTGTTGGAGTGACTGTTTGACCCCAGGCCAGAACAGGCTGGTGCCCAAGAAGAGTACAGCCACCAGTTCATGAGGAGTGTCTGCCGTGAAGGTCGAGACCCACAGCTAAGCTCCCTACAACACATGGCTACTGTGTCCACCACCAAGCAGGCACAGGAATCCCTAATATCCAGAGTTGTCTGGAAGATCCAGAAGCAAAACCACATATTCTGTTTGAGAGATGGTATGATCTGGGACAGACTTACCATCCTGAAGGTGTGAGACTTGAGGAATTTGTTCAGGTCCTGCAGATCTAGAATGGGATGCCAGCCCCCAATCCGTTTCGGCACCAGGAAGTACCTGGAGACAAACCCTGGGTGTACCAGAGGATCCACTACCCTGACCACTGCCCTCCTTGCAGAGGAGTTCAACTATGTCATCTCAAAGAGCCGACTGAGTGTCTGCAGATACCAAATCCTCCCGTGGGATGCAGGCATGGCTTGGGGTACTGCCCAATTTCCAGAGGAGACTTTCTGACCGTCCACTTCCAGGAACCCACCTGTCCAAGGCAACAGCACACCAGGAGGAAAGGAAGTGGTAGAGCTGGCCCCTCACAGAAGGGCCCAGGGAGGTGAGATGGACATGGGGTGGCAGCCCCATCCGGTCACTGGGCAGACTTGGAGGAGGAAGGCCCATCCGAGGAGCCATCAGGTCCCTTTCCTCCAGGCTTTCAGGGCACTGAAGCCACAGACTTGGGCTGAGGGCACCAAGAGTGAGCCTGCTGCCCAGAATGGTGCTGGACTGGTTTGGCCATAGGGGAGGAAGGCCGAAAAGGCTTTGGCTTCTACTCCTTGGAGTCTTTATGGTCTTTCTGGGTGGACACAATGAAGTACAAGGTAGCAATGGACCTCTTGATGCATTGAGGTGACCGTTGACCACGGGCCTGAACAGGTCAGTGCACAAGAAGGATACATCCACTAGTTTGTGCATAGTACCTGCCGTGAAGGTCAAGACACTCAATCAAGCCCTATAGCGCATGGCAAATGCTGCTACCACCGAGCCGGCACAGGAATCCCCAATATCCAGAGCTGTCTGGAGTTGCTGCTTGGCCACAGCCTGACCCTGGTCTGGGACCTGCTTGACTGTGGTCTGTTGGTCCACTGTAAGGCAGAGCTCCCCATCCAGAGAGCCCAAGAGGGCGTGGGAGAAGTGTGCTATGATGATGGCCAGGCTCGCCTGGTGGAGACCAAGCAAGGAGGCAGCATAGGCCTTTTGGCCAACTGGTCCAGTATCTTGGACTCCTATTAGGCTGTCTATCGGTGCCTCCTGTATTGCCTGAGTGTCAAAACACGGACTTGGCCACAAACCGCTCAACCGAGAGGTGATCCGCGAACTCTGAAAGGGAACCGATGGGCACCTCTGTTTACAGGCCATCTGGGCCAATGGCACAGGGCAGGAGGCAGGGTGCTGCCAAGGTCCAGGCTGGGATGACAGTGGCTTCAGCCACTGGGAAGGCCTCCGTCCAAGAATTCCCTTTATCCAGGATGTCTGTTGGGGATAGCGGGGCCGCTCTGAAAGAGCTCCAGCGGCATCCCACAGATTCGGAGATAAAACAGAGGATGCCCAAGAAGGGCGTGGGTCCTCCTCCATCAAGAGAGACCCCCCACCAAATCCTCATCGATTGGGTGGGAGTGCAGTGAAGTCCTCGGACTCCGAAGAGTCTGTATAAAGTGGTCAATCACCGAGTAGCCTAGCCCACTGAAGACAGTTGGGCGAGAGAGTGACCGAGAGCCTATAGGTAGACCCCTTAGTGTGCCGAGACTCCACAGACGGAGCCCCAGAAGGAGGTTGCTGGGGTGGGCGGCCCCACCCAATCATTGAAGATGCCAGCTTCAGCCAAGGTGGGATGGTCTTTACCGACTCAGCAGGTAGAGGGGCAGTGCGACTGGCTACAGAGGTGTCCGTCTAACAGGCGACAGCACTGTGATGGCCAGTGTGGAGCCGGGTCGGCTTCAGACAGGTCAACACCAACTGCTGTCACATGAGGTCCTTGAGTGTCTGCCACAACAGCTGAAACGCTTCCTCACCCAAGAAGGACGAGGATGAATAGCGGTGGCACCGACACTGAGAGTGGTGTCGATGGGATCTGCTCGACCTACTGGACGAGGAAGACCAAAACCTAGACCTCAACCACTGGGGAAGACCGACAGGAGTACTCAGAGGAGCTGAGGACTGCTGTGGCTCCTCAAGACTGTGTAGGGGACCGAGGGGCATTCTTAGTGGGCTGAGACCCTTTCGATGGACACAGTAGGACCAGAGCCCTAAACAGAGAACTGTAGACCTCATCAAGTGACAACAGGTTGACTGGGTCAAGAAAATCTTGGCGGCTCATCAGCCCAGCGTCTCTGCTGGCTGCCCTGGCGAGGCACCAAGGCCGCAGTTTCAACCGTAGTCAAAATGGAAGATTCCTGAAACTGAGGCGCTCTCGATCCCAGAATGTCGGTGGTGAGTCTTCTCCTTTTCTCCTAGATTCCTTCTCCAGTTTATAGAGAGCATAAGCTATACAAACCCAGAGTGCCCTCTCCCCTGCTAGGGAGGAGACTGGCACAACTCTTTGAAGGAGCCTGAAAATATGGAGCCCAATTTCAGTGGAACAAAGGCCAAAGCTGAAGAGGACTGCCGGCAGCCTTAAGCTGCTCCAAGTGCTCAGCAGATGCCACGGCCACGGAGACTTCCCAGCGAGCATCCCTGGATTTGACTGGTGGATTCAGTTTCTCCGGGCCCAGCTGCAAGCGGGTGAGGTGGTCTTGAAGCACCGATGGCTAAAGCGACCAGCAAATGTCACAGGCCTGGGGATCATGCTAGTTGATAGTTGCATGAACAGTAAACACACAAAGCATGGGGTCTGTACGCAACATCTTCTGCCGCAGGGGGCACATGCAGATCCCAAATTGAGGACTTTTCCCCTCCACTGCAGTTGCGATCAAAGATTGTACTGACGCCGGTACTGTTATGAGTTGAAGTTTGGAAGTAAATCTGAAAATGTGAGCACCAGGGCCTACTCAATGCGGGAGCGTAAGGAGGAACCTGCTTCTTCCAGCAGAAAGGAAGATCTGGCGTCATGGGCACAGCCAAAGGATAGACCACCCATGTGGGTCGGAGTAGCCAGCTTGAAGACTTTCTGGCTGATCTTAAAGGGAAAGGACACTGCCAGAAAGTGTGGATAGAATATCATATCCACGTCCCTAGAAGAAAAAATTAATTACCATTAAATTACCATAGTCATTTTGTTTCTCCCAAGGAATCTTACTGTCTTCTGACATATGCAGTATGGTCTTACCATAGGACTGCCCAGGAGCCGAAATGGTTAATAGAGTCTATGCTAATAATGGAATGCTAGGCTCAAAGCTCAGTTTTCAAACAACTGTCCCTGAGTACATCCTGCAAATGTCAGATTCTTACAGAGCTATCTAACAAGCTACCCAAACTATACTAATAATAATTAACACGCCCCAAAACAAACAATCCCTTCATTTAAAAATGTAGGCAATGCTAAGACTCAAGTCACTAAAGTTCAATAAAGAAAGAAACACTCACAGGTTTCAAACAGCATGGACAGCTGTATTGCAGTGCCCACAGGTTCTAGTAGGAGAGTAGGGTGGGAGCTCAGAATATAGCAAGCTTCCCTTGGAAGAAATAAGATTACTACTGTAAGTAATTTTTCTTCAAATCCCAGAAAATCTTACTGTATTCCAACATATACAGACTATCCAAGTAGTACCTTGGAGGAGGGTAAAGAACCTATTTAGGGAACAAGCTCTGCAGTACTGCTGTGCCAAATCTGGCATTACTTCTGGCCTGGGTGTCCAGGCTGTAATGTCTTGTAAAGGTGGGAACTGCTTTCTAGGTGGCTGCTTTACAAATTTCCAACAAATGAATGCTCTTGCAGCTGCTAATCGCAACAGCTGTACCCTTAGTAGAGTTGGCCCTAAGGCCTGCAGGGGCTCTTACCCACTTTGCTGTAGCAAAACTGAATACATGCAACAATCCAATGGGCAATAGACCCTCTTTGAGGCAGACTTGCCCTTTCCTACTTCTCCATAGGTCCGGAAGAGCTGATTGCTAGCCTGTCTGTGGCCCTTTGTGTGATCCAAGTAGTAGCTTATAGCTCTCTTGACATCTAGGCTATGCAGTCTCGTTCCCCTGTACTGGAGTGGTCAGTGAAAAGACTGGCAAAGTGATGGACTGATTCAGATGGAAGTGATACCATCTTGAGAGGAAATTTTCTGTTAGTCCTAAGGGCTACCCTGTGGACTGAAAGGTAACCTGGCTCAGTGGACAAGGCCTAGAGCTCACTGATCCTCCTGGTTGAGGTGATGGCTACCAAGAACACTGTTTTCCATGTTACATACTTAAGCTCTGCTGAAGACATGGGCTCAAACAGTGGTTGCATTAGCTGGCCATCACATTTATTTTGAGGTAATTTTTAGTGGGAGTGGGTTCCTGTGAGGGGATGCAATTGCAGGAGGCCCTTGAAGAACTCCCTGAATATCTGGTTAGCAGCCACGGATGACCCTTACCAGCTGACAGGTAGCAAAGACAGCTGCTAGGTGCACCTTGAGGGGTGGAAGGCCTAAGGCCAAGAGAATGAAGGTGTGTCAGATACTCTAGAATGACAGACAAGCCAGCCTGGCAGCAGTCTATCTCTATCTTCTGGCCCCAAATGGAAAACCTCTTCCACTTAGCGGCACAAGTCTTTCTGGTAGAGGGTTTCTAGAAACTCTGAGGACCTCTAGCACCCCTTCAGTAAGGTGCATGTCAGCATACACTAAGTCCTCAAGAGCCAAGCCTTGAGCCTGAGGGATTGGAGACTGGGGTAAAGGATCCTTCCCTGAGGCGAGGTGTCAGTGTCAGTAGCTCAGCAGGTAGCACACTCACTTCTGAGGCCAGGAGATCAGAGGGCTGTGGGTTCAGTTCCCACATCTGGCACTTGGGTTAATATCCCAATACTGACACTGTAGGTGCCAGCTTTCAGATAAGACATTAAACCAAGGTCCCATCTCCCTGGATTGGTGGTAGTTCAGGTGGATGTTAAAGATCCCATGGCACTTATCAAAAGAGTAGGGGAATTTTCCTGGTGTCCTGGCCAAATTTCCCCGTTCACCTAAAATACCACCAACAGCTTAATCTGGTTCAATTTCAGTTGGCTACTATCTGTATCTCCTCCCCCAGCTGCCCTGAAAAGGATTTCTAGACCCAGTGGGCCTACGGGTCAACAAAATTCAATAAATAAATAAATAGGTTGTGCCTCCCTTGTAAGGAGATTGGTAAAGGATCCTGCCCTGAGAGGAGGTCAAGAGGTTGTGCCACCTTGCTAGGGAGACTGGTTTGGATATTGCCAGGGTCAGAAGCAGGGAATGCCAGGACTACCTGGCCCAATCTGGAGCAATGAGGATTATTGTTGCTAGCTGAGCCTGAGCTTGTTCAGTGCTTAGAGTAACAGAGGAAAAGGAGGAAGGCGTGCAGGAACTTTACAGTCCAGTCCAACAGCAGTGCATCCAGAGTGACTGTGCCCACAGCAGGAGGTCTGCAACAGAACTGAGGCAACTGGTGATTGGCTGCGGCTGCAAGAGGTCCACCTCCAGGGTGCCCTGCCTTCCAAACACAACTTGCAGGATCTGCCTCTTTAATGACCACTCGTGGTAAATCTGGTTGACCGGCTGGGGCATCTGCCAGGATGTTGTCCTTCCTGGGAGATGGACTGCTGAGAGAGACAGAGAGAGATCCCGGGCAGTAGGCCAGATTCCAAATTTTCATGGCCTCTGTGCACAGGGGGATGACCTTATGCCCCTTACTTATGTAGTACATTGTGGCTCTGTTGTCTGTTCTGATGTGAACCACCTTGCCCTGCAGCATTGAGGCAAAGGACTGACTGCCCAGGTAAACTGCCCTGAGCTCCAGCTGATTTATGTGAAGCAGAGACTCTTGTTGGGAACAGGTATCGTGTGCAGTGTGCTCGCCCTGGAGGGCACCCCATCCCAGGAGGGGAAGTGTCCGTAGTTAACACTGCTGATGGTGGCAGCTGAAGGAAAGGTACACCTTCCTGGGGTTGTCCTTTTCCTGATACCACTGTTATGCCTGGAGAAGGGTTTCTGCTGATGGCAAATTGAACCTGAGGTACTTTCTGTGGGATTGCCTGATAGGAATGTGGAAATAAGCATCCCTTACATCCAGGGATGCCAGCCAATCTCCCTGCCTTAGTGTAGGGAGAATGGCAGAACAAGGTGACCATTCTGAATGTTGGCTTTGTCAAGTGTCAGTTTAAATGTCTGAGATCCAATATGGGTCACGACTCCCTGTTTTCTTGAGGGTGAGGAAGTACCTTGAGTAGAGACCCCTTCCTTTTGGGCCAAGGAACAGGCTCTACTGTCTTGTCCTGAAGGAGTTTTGCTACTTCCGCCTCCAGAAGAACTGCTTCTGATCAGGTGGCAGGTCTGAAATATCCTGCCCTCAGTCTTGGTAAGACCTTGAAACTGGCTCACTACCTCCGGAACCCACTTGTCTTTGGTAATGGATTTCCAAAACTGGAGATAGTGAGCCAACTTCCTCCTACTGGAAGTGGGAGGCGACCCTAACAGATCCCTCAGGGGTCTGCTTTGCTTGTGCACGAGGCTGAGTGTTGGGGCCAGCCTGGCTACTGCCCCTTCTGCCTCCTGCGCTGCCTCTGAAGTAAGCTCTTTGAGGTTGCCAGGTGAGCAAGGCATGAGTCTGGAAGAAGGGTGTGTAGTGGGTTCTACCCTACCCCCTTTGCTCTGATACTTTGGAGGTGTTGCTTCCTTCTCCTTAGCAGCAGCACTCTTGTAAGCCACCTTGTACTCATTCATCTTGTTCACGTAGCTTCTGTTTGTTTAACAAAGAGGGATGTGGCTTGTAAGAAAACCAGGGCCTTTGCCTGGGTGTCCTAGAACATATTGGTGGGCCTTAGCCAGGCAAATCTCCTTAGGGACACTGAAGTTGCTATCTACCTGGCTGCAATGTCATTGGAATCCACTGCCATCCAAAACTGGCATTTAGAAGCCTCAACACCCTGTTTTGCAGCTTCAGCCAGGTCTGATGCCATGGGTGCAGGGCATGCCTAGCAATCTCTAACACTGTGTTTCAGAGACTTTTGATATCTGGCAACATAAGCCATGTAAGTGGCCTGCCTAATGGCTAAAGAAGAACCCAGATAGGAGTTCTTGGCCATAGAGTCAATTTCTTTGGAATCCTTGTCTGGTGGGGTGTGAAGCCAGGGGATACCTGCTTTGTCACATGCAGCATCCTGCACCACCCTTCATGGCTGGGATGTCCAAAAGGAATTCAGCTCCAGCCTTAGTAAGCCCAGTACTTCTTATCCACTGGTGGAATGGAAGTGGTGATCTACAAAATTCTGGCGACTTGACCCTGGAGGATTTATGGATGGGCAACAACAGCCTTTTAGTTGCAGGTACATGCATCATCTCCATATAATCTGTTTCCTCCTCCTCCTCTGTAGATTCTTGGGTGGAAGGTCCAGAATCTGTGCCACTTGCTTCATAAAAGCAAAATGTGCAGAAAAATCCTCTGTTCCCTTGTCTGGGGAGTTAGGGCGCCAGGATCGGAGACACCTGGTTTAGAGGCTCCCAAAGTCCTCATCATCCTCACCCTTAACATAGACCTCAGGACAGCATTGAGGGAACCGAGGAGGAACCCAGAACCTGACTCAAGGATTGTGAACCGGGTCACTGAACCACCGCCACAGTACCGGTTTGCAGCGCCTGGATAATTCTAATAGTGTTAGCTATCTCCTCAGCAGTAGGAACTGACGGGCTTGTCGGTTGTGGTTCCTTACCCAAGTGTTTCTCCTTCTTCCTTTTCTTAGCACTACTTGCGGTTCAGTGTCGGTATCTACGGTTCATTTTCTACCGAGGAACTGTCACCTAGTCAGAGGGTTGTTCTGCGGTTCCTTGCATTTCTCTTTAAAATGAGAAGGAGACAGCAGCCTTATTGGACATTATTTCTTTCAGTTAGTTCAATTGCCTATCAAGTGTCAACTGAGGAAAGATTTTACAAATTTCACGATCTGCTTTCAGCTGGTCAAACCCTAGGCAGAAAACACAGACCAAATGAGGATCTGCATTAGCAAATGGTTCCCCACACTCTGTACACTGCTGAAACCCGTGGGAATCAGTTCTTTTCTTGGGTAGTGACATACCAAAGAAAAAAAACATATAAATGGGTTTATGTGAGACAGATACCCACACTAATAAGCGAAGCTTTTTTGTTTTGCGGTAGGTTCAGCAACTGATAATGAGAAGTTACCCAGTTTCTACCTCAAATTAAATATAATTAAATAACCAGCACAGGAAATAGTTCTCAAAATTTACCTTAAAAAATACACACAAAGGTTCAGTTTCCTCCTGGTTGAAGAACCAGTAGGGAACAAAAACTTACTGGAATAACACCAAATGTAGACTAATATACCTGTAAAACCAAGGACAGTGCTTTAAAGAGCCCCTGACACTATTAGAAAAACATGGAAAAATGTGAGATTTAGACAGTTCTGTTTATTTTCATGTATTTTCTATAATTATTTAACTTTTTCTTTATTACCAAGGACAGCTTGCGAAACAGTCTTACTGTCCTTTGACTTTATCTGCTATCCGACATATAATATCATAATCCGGGTTGTGCCTGGAAGCGAGCTTCTGTTCATGGTGCTTTTCCTGGCTACCAACTTTAAATTAATAAATAAAATAAATAACCCCCGTTTATGGCATTGTAATTATCCTCACAGCAACAGACTGTGATGTCATAAACAAAACTGTGATGTCAGATGTTGGTAAGCAGACAGAACAGACAGGGCTGCAATCCTGTTTACATGCAAATGTCCTAGTAATAAAGAAGAATGAGAAATATATGGCCTGCATAATCCATAAAATGTTCCTGATTCATGCAACACATTAAAAAACAATGAAGAGATGATTACATGATTCAGGAAACACATCTTTTGCAGGTTGAACACCAGAAATTGAGTTGTGGACACTGATATTCAGTATGTGCCTCCTCCCATTCAAGTGGTCGCAGGAGAGAGGTGGCAATAATGATCCCTAATACTACCCCCATGGAATAAACAATCCTTTTGGATGGTCAGGGATGCCATGTGATACTGCAAGGCAAACTCTATGGGTAGAGGTTACCTTGGTCAATGTACTTCCCCAGTCCAGAATCCGGTGGTCAGACAGTTTGTATCCAAGGTTATGGAACTCCTTCAGGGTCAATTAATAATGGGTGGAGACCTAAATATGACAATGTTCACAGACCAGGATTGTTCATACCTGCTGAAATACAGACAATCAGTGGCTACAAAATACATCTGAAAAATGTCTGATCACCTGGGCCTGGTTGACGTGTGGCGAAGGTGTTTCCATCAAACCCAGAATGCACTTATTACTCTAATAGGTACCATTCTACTCCCACCTAGATTATTTTATAATGTCTTGTGAACATCAAGCTTACACACACACCCTATCCTGGTAAACATGCTGCTCCTTCATTTACATTTTCATCAGCTACTGTCTCATGGATAAGCAGCTGGTTGAGTAATAGAACCCAAAGGGTTAGGGTAAATGGTGCACTATCAGATACAGGAAAAGTGACTAGTGGTGTTCCCCAGGGCTCCGGTCCAGGGACCCACTCTCTAATATATTTATCAGCGATATGAACATCTCACCTGATGACATCTAACAAAATTCACTGATGATACCAAATTAGGGGTAAGGTGAACAATGAGACCAATATAAAAGTTTATTATTTGACCTTGCATCCATAGAACACTGGGCACCTATTAACAAAATGCATTTTAATGTTTCAAAATGTGCAGTATTACATATAGGAAAAAATAACCCTAAACAAGTTTACCATTAAAACAATACTGCATTAGAGGATCAAATACAGAAAAGACTTGGGGATACTGGTCAATAAATAATCTTAGTCATTCCACTGTAACAAAATAGCTAATCAAGCACATAACTTCTTATAGGATAAATCACATTTTATTTCCAAAACTGAACAATGTATCTTATCCCTGTACAGGTCCTATGTTAGGCCATATACTGACTACGGTTCTCCATTTTGGAGCCCGTACCTGCTCTCTGACATTAAAAGAATAGAACAGATTCAACATAGGGCGACCAAACGTGTCCTCATCTTTCACATTTGGATTATTAATTCCAGACTCCAGAAAACTGGTTTATATTCCTTAAACTTAGAAGAATAAGGGGTGATGATCTACAGTTATTTAAAATTCTCAATCCCCGACATTAATGCAACAGTGTGGTATATCTTACTCCAATAGAAAGATGGCAGCTAGGTTACACAACAAGCAACTCAAAGTCAATCGAGTCAATAACAATAAAAGGCAGAATTTCTTTACAATTAGAGCACCCAGGCTGTGGAATACATTACCACAAGATGTAGTTGACTCAATAAATATTATAACCTTTAAAAACAAGCTTGACAAATGGCTTTTTAACTAATTTGGGCTAATGTTCCACTTGTGTGGAGGACAATCTTGACAGGCAATCACCTTCTTTTGTCCACTAAACCGGTAACCAAGTACAGGACCTCTCAATTGGTCCCATAATACTATGAGACCACCACTCACTCTTAGTAAAATTCAAGCCGGGTAAGATTAAAAAACAAACATTATGGCACCTAAATCCTCTAATTTTGAAGGACCAGCACTACCGGACTTTATTAAAAGTAGGATCCCATAACTTGTAGCTGAGAATTCTATCCCTGTCCTATCCAAGCGATTATTTGGGACTCCTTAAAAGCCACGCTTAGGGGTGAAACCATCGCTACGCAGTAAAAAAAAAAAATAGGAAATGGACTCCAGATATACAGAACTTATGTCCCACCTTCAGGGTTTTCAGCTATTATATAGAGATGTGGATCGGAGCTCCTACAAAAATCAGGGATACTAAGGCAGCCATTCAGAAAATATTGGTCAGAAGGGTTCAGCAATCTCTGCTTTATTTATTTATTTGTATTTTTTTTAACCTTTTCCCTCCTGGTCACAGTCCCAGGAGCCTCTCTCAGGCATCCAACCTGGGTCCTGCCCGCCTGAAGACCCCAGACCGAACCTTCCTCCCCCACCCCACAGCTGGCACCCCAAGCTAACCCCTCCAGAGTGGGACCGCCCCTCCTATCTTGGGCGCTCTCACTCATAGACTCAACTGCAGATGTGGTCCCCGGTGGAGAATCCATGAAGGCCGGCTAGGTCGGACCCGGCATTGGGCATGGGGATTGGTGCCGTTGCCTACCCCTAGAACCGTGTTTTTCTGTTTTCTTGTGGTTCCTCACTCCCGTGCATGGGCAGGCCCCGACACTTCTGGCGACGGCAACCCCTGCTCAGCGCCAGCCACGCTATTATATGCTAGCCTCGCTGCTGCTGCAGTAGCCCCGTCTCCACCGGAGGTCACTGGCTCACTGGGCCATCCCATCCCCTTGGTCCGGGAGAGAGCACCACACGGTGCTCGTCCTCAACCTTCCCCTGCCGCCCCCGGCGCCCAAGTCCGTTCCCGAACCCGGGTCGTTGGCATGCGTGAGGTGGTGTCCAGCGCCTCAACCCTCAGCGCCACCAGGCGGCAATCTCTGCTTTATTTAAAACAGAATAACTATGAAGGCGGAGCTTGGGGCACCCGGCCTGCTTGCCCAGCGTCTAAGGGCTCAGAAACGCCTGCCACCATAATTGAAGCCAAAATCCTATTTCTGGACAAACAATTTATAAAGACACAGAAATCAGGAAACTCTTCTCAGATTATTATGCCACTCTTTACCAGAGTGAAGGCCCGGACAACCCAACTAGAACAGATTTCCTGAGGGACTTCCTCCCTCAATTAACAGAAATCCATAAATCATTATTGGAAGCCACAGTCAGACTGGAAGAAATTCAAAACAGTGTTAATTTACTTAGAACAGGTTGTTGCGGGCCGGATGGCTACCCATCCGAGTGGTATAAAATCTAATGGGAACTAACCCCCAAATTACAACGGGTGTATCACGGAAGTTATGGAGGAGGCCCTCCCCAGGCTTTTACCACACTGATCCCTTCAGAAGCCAAATAAGGACCTCTCAGACTCCTCAATGTATCAGCCCTATCTCCATCTTAAATATTAGAATACAACATTTTATGGAAATCTGGGCAACAAGACTAGAAACCATTAATCCCTTTATGGATGTCTAATAAATATGCAGCCCCATGGAAAATGCTAGAATTTCACATCAATGACATGCATGATATCAAAAGCTCCTTTTCTCATCAGATGGTAACTACGCTACCGCTGAGGACTTTATCTTGGTCACAGGCAACGCTTTTGAAAATATGGTATAAAATAAGGCAGAAACTGCACTATATACAACTATTCTCTTATTGCAAAATATTATCGAACAATGAACTTTTATTTCATCCCATTCAGACTACATTTTCTCCAATGGAGACTGAAGGGCTTATCCATGTTTTCCAGTTTTGGGAAGTAATGGGGTTGTGACATTTGAACAGATAAGGGTGAACTTCAAATTAAGAAGAGACTTCTTTAGATACGTTCAAGTCCACAACTATATATTAAGACAAAGAACCATTGAGGCTAAATTACCCTACCCTCACCTATGACCCCCATAATAAAGCTATTTATAGACAACATCCACGGACATGTTTGGGAACACTTAGTTGAGATCTATATAAAATTCTTAGAGACACACTAAATAACTTTACAGAATCTATTCTTGAGCAATGGAACAGGGATTTTGAGTTAGGGTCCCATTGACATATTGGTATAAAACCCCTATCGGCGACAAAAATAACCTTCCCCCATTGGAGGAATTACGTGCGGAAATGTAGGGCACGCTATTTTGTCCCCTGCCACACTGATTAAATGCCTTCTGAACATATGGCCACTGTTGGAGAGAATGTGTATAGTTTGGCTAAACATGGGCACATAATGTGGTATTGCCAGCTCCTGATGATTTTTTGTGTGCTCTCCAGACAGAATTGTCTGACTGCATGGGCAAACCAGTTGAACTATCAGCTGATATGGCGCCCTCTCTATCTATCCAGACTGTTCTCCCCACTGGGGTAAAACACTGATGCCCATCGTCCCATTAGCAGCCAAAAAGCACTAACAAGAAAGTGGATGAAAAACTGACTTGACAATAAATGATTGAGAGAAATAATGAAAACATATATCAAATGGAAAGTATGACTGCAGCCTTACAAGATAATCTACTGAACCTTCATACCAAATGGAGAACATGGATTCTCCATCGATCAAGAACAGATCTGACTTTGTAGCCTTAACTCAAGTAATCGGCCTTACACGGGAACATAATGTATAGACTTAAACCCTATAAAAGTCAGCAAATATGTAATATTAAATAATGATGTGAAGTGCTGTAATTGTTATTATGTGATCAGCCAACATGTGTGATATATGGAAACATTTGTAATAAAAATTAAGTTTAAAAATAAAAAAAAGAATGAGAACAGCAGAAACAATATTACAATATAAGCTGACGTGGTAAACATTAGATTTTCTCAAAGCTGTCACAACAGTGTCAGGGCACTTTAAAAACAAACCAAATAAAAAGTACTGGGGGACAAGAAAATAAACTCTTTAGGAAAGATGAAGAAGAGCTCTCAGAGGCATCTGAATTAGTCAGCGGAGTAAAGAATCTGATGGTTGCAGGATGTATTCCAGGGACAGTAGCTTGAAAACTGAGCTTGAGCCTTGCACTCCATCATTAACATAGGTTCTATTAACCATTTCGGCTCTGGGACAGTCCTATGGTAAGACCACACTGCACATGTCAGTATACAGTAAGACTTCCTGAGGTTTGAAGAAGGAGGGGGCGTGGGGTGCTGGTAAACAAGCTGGAGGCACACTCAGCTCCCTGGCCTTTCTGAGGTCCTTCCTCTGTCGGATAGTGGGAAGGGAAGGACAGAGTGAGGAAGAAGCAGAAGACTGGGTAGTTAGTGAAGTAGACACAAAGGTAGAGATGTTGATAGGGAGCAGAACGGGGTAAATCCAGAAAGATAGTCAAGACAGGGATGGACCTAAAAGGGTAAGGCCATCAAAAACTGGAGGATAATGAGTACCAATGCCCATAGTCTGGGTAACAAGCTCCCTGAACTAGTGGTCTTGATGGAAGAGGATGCGGAATATTGCGGCAGTCACAGAAACATGGTACAGAGAACTATGACTGGGACATCAACATACCCAGGGTACACAATCTACAGGAGGGACAGAGAGGGTAAAAGAGGTGGAGGAGCCTTTCATTTATTTATGATCTTGGATTGACACCTTTGAGCTAGAAGCTCGTTATATAGGTTCCACGTCAAGTGAGTACAATACAGACATTGATGGACATTGACATAGCTGAATAACAAAACTGAGCATAGACAGAGCATGGGTAGGCAGTTACATTGAAATACAGATTTGTAAACAGGGTGTAGCTAGTCATAACATCAAAACATGGTTAGAGAGGTGCTGGACTAAAGAATGCACGGAACCTACAGGTTGCTTAGTGACCTCGCGCCTTGACTACTGCAACTACGCTTTACTTTGGGCTTCCGGAGTTGATAGTCACGCTTGCAGCTGGTAGAATTCCACAGCACAGTTGTTGGTGGGAACTCTAGATCCTCCCATATTACACTGGTGCTGCGGAACTGCACTGGCTGCCAGTTCAATGGTGGATCACTTACAGTCGGCTTACTGACTTTTAAAGCCCTGCATGAACTGGGCCCTGATTACCTAAAAAGTACAGTTACATAAGAACTTACCGTAATAGTAGATCTTGAGAACAGCTCTTGCAGCAGGTTACACCATTAGGACTGAAGCAGGCAGGCATCAGGACCCCACGAATTTTCTAGCTAGCAGTCTTCAGCGGGACTCTCCTCCGACGCCGGGTCCCGCCCCGACGCCAGGAGGTACATAAGGAGGCGGTCCCGCCAGAATCCCCAGTTCTCCCACCGGAGACTTCCAGCTGCTGGATGACATCAGAAGAAGAGACCGAGGACCCACCCTCAGATGGCCAAGACTAAGAACAGACCTTTCCGATCCTAAGGATAGTGTTAAGTTAGAACCTACTTCCTCCAAGGGGAATGGTGGGCGGGAAGGTACCTGCTCAAGACTGTTCTGAAGATCTACTATTACAGTAAGTTCTTACATAACTGTACTATCTTCTTGAGATACAGCCCTTGCAGCAGGTTACACCATTAGGACTGATTCCTGCCAACAGCGCTTTGAAAAGCCATCGGGAGGAGGCAAGGACGGAAACTGAGACCAGCCCCAAGCTTAAGACAGAAGTCCCTGAAGAACGGCTAGGCGAAACCAGCCTTTCACCTTGAGGCGATGTCCAGGTTATAATGCCTGATAAAAGTGTGCACCGAACTCCAGGTGGCTGCGGCACAGATAGCCGACGTGGATACGCTTCTTCAGTGCTGCAAAGGAGGTAGCCACTCCTCTTGTAGAATGGCCCTTGACCACCCTGGTAAGTGGTTTACGCTTGTCATAACAAAATGAGGTACACTGAATGAGCCAGCGTGAAAGGTCTGCTTGAAGCGGGGCCCCTTTCATCCTCTCAACGAAGAGAGCGAACAGCTACTCCGATTTCCGGTGCTGTTTGGTTCTGGTCAAATAATATCTGAGACACCTGTGAACATCCAAGGTGTGAAACAGTGCTTCTCCTCGATTGGCGTACTTAGGAAAGTACACTGGTAAATCAATGTCCTGATTAAGAGTAAGGCCTGAAACCACCTTAGGCAGGAACTTAGGATTTGTCCTCAGGGATACCCTATCCTGATGAAAAATTAAATAAGGCTCCTTGCACATGAGAGCATGTAATTGAGATTCTTCTCGCTCGAAGTAACAGCAACCAAAAACAACGTTTTCCACGACAGAAACGTGGATGTGGACTTCGGTGACGTCACCGTAATGGTGGGAGGCTGAAACCGAGGCTCTCCAGCGCTACCCTCTAATCACTTGAAATCCTCAAAGAAAGACCAAACCTATTAATAAATAAGTACATTGCCTGAAAGCTCAAGATGGCAGGTAAACCTCAAAAACAAAGGCTCAAAACAGGCGCATACTGGAGGTAAGATGAGGCAAACACTGCTAAGCCGACATAAGAGGGCCTGATGAACCTACCCAGCGAGACGCTATCCCTCCGACTCCTCCGTAGATTTGGACCCAGGCAGATAGATCCCACAGAGGGTACAAAATACACATTGCAGAAGATATTATCTACGGTGAACAAAACAGATAGCGATCTGGCAGATCTAAGACAGGACATGCGTACTCTGGATAAAAAGTCACTAAAAGCGATACTCGCTTGGAGGAAATGACTGAGATACAAGAAAGTAATGACCGCCTCATGTTATATTTAATGCAAAGAGACCGTGAAATACATGTTAAGCTTGAAGACCTAGAGAACAGGTCCGACATAATAACTTCAGAATTCACGGAATTCCAGAAGGAGCAGAAGAAGGTTTCCATACCGGCAGATTTCATTCAACATGTAGTGCGAACCCTGTTTGAGATACCAACAGACCTGGACATGGCAATTGATAGAGCACACAGATCCTTAGTCCCCAAGCCAGCAGACCCTGCAGCGAGGCCTAGATCATTAGTGATCAGAATGCTACAATTCCAAACTAAAGAGTGGATACTAAGAGAAGCCTGAGGCACGAGACTTAAAATATAAGGAAGCAATAGTCTATTTTGATCAAGATTTCTCAACAGCCTTCAAGCAGAATGACAACTAGTTAGAGGGATAATTAAAGAGCTGAAGGAAAGAAAACAAATTAAAGCACAACTACTATTTCCAGCCAGATTAAAGAAACATACAGAGAATGGTGTGAAGATCTTCCCTACGCTGCTGGATGCAGTCCCTTCCTGAAGAAAATAGAAATCTCGGTTCCAGACTTGGCCTCGAAAATCTTGAAATGCAACTGAGAGCAAGCGCTTGGAGTGTGGTTACCAGAGGCAAGAGTAAGAATCGGGGAGCATCAGCGTTGCTCCCAAGGTCAGCGCTGGGGACATTGCAAAACTATTAGAGAGAATGGATAGAAGAGGCAGGCTACAGCTGGGTAAAGAAGACCATTACCACGAAGGACTGAATACAAATATAAAACAGGTTTTGTTTTGTCTTCCTACTTTTTTCCTCGTTTAATGACTTTGAAAGAGGCAACCTGAACTGTAAGTACATAAATGGAGACTCTGGATAGTTCAGTACTGTAAAAACCACGGAACTAAAAATGATAGCTTCTGGTGCGGGAAGTAGAGTGGGAAAGGTCATGAGGAGACTCCTAAAACCACCACAAGGGAGCTGAAGGGAAAACCGAAGTGGAAAGGACTGGGGATCTTAATACAAATTAAGAAGATGGTGGGAGGAGAGATCTACTTATATGTAACTCTCAGCAGGGACCTAAACAGGCAATGCCTAATAGATGGCAAAAACACAGAGGACTTGAGGACATATAGCAATTAAAAAGTAGGAGGGGGTAGACCATTGAAGGGATGAAAGTATACAATTTCTCTCACTGAAGAGGCGTCTTTAATTTCAGAGTTGTAAGCAAACTGCACAAAAAGTGTATTAGCTACAACGCCCTCTAACACCTCTGGGCTTAGTAATTAGTCACAAGAGTGACTTTGACTTTCCTGGAGGTCAAAAGTTCGTTAATCGAACTAGTTAAATTGTTGAACTGGTTTTATATTGTAAAATGTTTTATTCCTTGTTCTGTAAGTTTGATGTGATTTTGACGTGGATTTTTCTCTTTTCGACATAAAAGAAGGAATGTGAAACTTGGATGACTTGGAAGTGGCATACGCAGTCTGGCTCAAAGTTTGAAACAGAACAGTAGACAGAGAAATGGCTTTGGGATGGCTCTATTAAAGATAGTTTCATACAATGTTAATGGTATTAATTCCCCAGTGAAAAGAACCAAACTGTTGGACGGAACTTAAGAGGCTGAGACTGTGATGTAGCTCTCCTTCGGGAGACCCATCTCCAGATTCAGAGCATTTAAAACTTAGAAGAGCTTGGGTAGGAGAGTGGAAGCTGCATCATATGTAGGAGCTAAAAAGCAGGAGTAGCAATTCTGGTGAAGAGAAACTGCCCACTAGTAATACAGGAAGTTGAGAAAGCCTTTGAAGGGAGGTATATTAGGGTTACGAGCTTGGTATAAGACCAGATAGTACACATAATTAACATATATGCTCCTAACATAGGAACAGACAAATTCCACAAAGAAGTTTTCCAAAAGATAGCTGACCTTCCGAAAGGGATATTGATATGGGGAGGAGATTTCAACGCAGTTCCTTGCCCATCATTAGACCGATCAATGGATCAAACAGGCTCCACGAGATCAATAGATAGGAAACTCAAAGCTATAATGGAAGAGAGCGGGATGGTGGATCTGTGGAGGTTACACCATTAGGAAAGGGACTATACCTGTTACTCTGCAGCTAACAAATCTTATTCCGAATAGATTTGTTAATGACTCCTAGGACAACTACCCACTATTTTACATCTTCTAAAATTGGCCCACATACTTTATCGGATCATGCACCAATTACTACGACAATAACATGGGAGCAGAAATCAGACACACGAGCTGGAGATTAAATGTATCCTTACTTAATGATGGAAATTTTGTCGACAAATACAACAGACTATTGATAATTTAGCGGAAGACTCCCCGATGAAAGATAGCTCCCCACTATTATGGTAGGATACAATGAAAGCCAAATAATTAGTTTGGCTTCAGCTAAAAAGAAACTTAGGGAAAAAGAAGGGCACTAATAGAAAATATAGAAACTTTAGAAAGAGCACATAAGGATCAACCAAAGGGAAGGGAGAAGCAATCCTAAAAGAGCTAAACAAAAACGAAGAATTGGGGTATTGGATAATGAAAAGGCAGAAGGTATTCTAAGATTCATGAACCAAAAGTACTACGAGGGAGGAGGGAAGGCAGTTAAATTGTTAGCACTCCGACTAAAAAAGAACAAGCCAATAGATATGTCCCTTTGTATTAGACAAAAAGAAAGAAAAAGGGAAGAAAGTGAAACCAAATGAGATAGCCACAGCATTCAAGGAATACTACACTACCTTATATGCAGAGAATAAGGACCCTCAAGAAGTTAAAAAGAGGTGATAGAATTCCTGAAGACCTTAAAGATCCCGAAACTAACCATAGGAATGCAGAAAGAGCTTTGTCCCTAATAACGGATAAAGAAGTTCAGGGGCCATTACAAATCTACCAATTGGCAAGTCACGGCACCTGATGGACTTCCCAGAATTCTATAAAAATTCAAAATATAGTAGCCCGAAATTAACCAGGGTCATGAATGCCATTGTAGAAGAAAACAGTTACCAGAATCCTGGCAAGATGCAATAATTACAGTAATCCCCAAACCGGTAAACCCTTTATGTTTTGTGAATCAGTATCGACCCATATCTTTATTAAATCAAGATCTAAAAATTTTGACAAAGATATTGGCTAACAGAGTGCAGAAATATATTGAGATTTTGATACATCCAGATCAAACTGGATTCATTCCCCACAGACACATGTCTGATAACATTAGAAGATTGCTGAATATAATTAGTAATGAAGTTAAATCACCAAACCCAAGTAGCAATTTTTCTAGATGCTGAAAAGCCTGTGATCGGCTGAATTGGACTTACTTGCAGGAGGTACTTTACCATATGGGTTCAAGGCCCATTCATGCAATGGATTACAGCGCATATCGAAATCCCACGGCTCGAGTGCAGTCAATGGTACAATCTCAGAAAGGTTTGCAATAGAGAGGGCACCAGACAAGGCTGCCCCTATCTCCACTTTTGTTTGCCATTGCGATGGAACCATTAACCCAAGCAATTAGATCAAGAAATGAGATTAAGGGATTCAAGTCTAAGGAACGGTAAATAAGATCTCACTATTATGGATGACACACTGATTTATTTGTCAGACCTGAGACTTCTCTCCCCATTATTAGATCTGCTCACACAGTTTGGTAAAATATCAGGTTTTAAAATTAATGAAGATAAATCAGAGATTTTACCACTAGGGAAGCTTCAACCTCACCAATAGTAACTCAAGGAAAAATCCTTTAAATGGGTGAAAGACAAAACTAGGTATTTAGAATACAGATCCCAACCAAGATCTCCAAACTGTACCATCTTAATTATGGACCACTCCAAAAGAAGGTCTTTGAGGACATTAACAGATGGCAAACCTCCCTCTGACCTTTACAAATAGGATAGATCGATTAAAGTAAATGTACTTCCAGATATTTATTCCTTTTCACAAATTTACCTATCCCATTTCCATACAAAGCATGGAAGGAACTTAAAATAAAATATCAAGATTCATCTGGGCTGGCAGAAAGCCAAGGAAAGATGGGAACTACTTACAGTAGATAAGGGTAAAGGAGGAGGGGTATCCAACTTTACAACTATTATAGAGCAGCCCAAGTTCTCCCAATCTTAAAATGCTAAGCACTGAGGGTAGGGAGGTTGGTATTCAATGGAGAAAGAGGCACACCCTCGATACCCTGAAACTACTGCCATGGGTAGCTACACAGACAGATGTCAAGTTAATTAAAATAGGTGGACCAAACAAACGATAAAACTTTGGATAGACACAAGACAATGGTGGAAATACCTATACCAGTCTGGGAATATATCCGCTAACCATCTCAAGTTTCCCACCAACCAACGAGATAGCTGTTTCCATAGGTGGCAGGAAAAGGTTTAATAACCTCACCCAATTTATCAAGGGAGATGGGATAAAATCCTTTACAGATATACAGAAGGAATTTAATTTACATAGAACAGACTTCTTTAAATATTTGCAATGCAGGCATTATATTGTCACCAGGGTAGGAGAAGAAGCCTTAAGGGCTTGACCTGCACCCCGATGGTAGCCACATATCAGAAAGGCCATATGGCAGACCCGAAGGGTACATATCATTTATGTATAAGGCACTACAGGAAGAAGTAGGGAGAATATATGTTCTAAAGAGAGAGAAGGATTGGCAAGCTGAGCTGAATATAACGTTATCAGACATAGACTGGAGCAGAGTCTGGGGTGGAATTTCCAAGACAACGAGCTCTCCAAGGTGGAGAGGATTCAGATGGAAGGTGACATCTAGGTACTTTATTACCCCTGTAATCTCCGCTCATTACACTAAACCTCCTACAGACCAATGTTGGAGGGCTGTGGAAGCAGAGGTACATACATACATATTGTTTGGGATTGTCCACAAATAGGGGAATTCTGGCAGGAGTTAAGCAAGCTTTGTGGGATATTTTCCAATTGCAAGAAAATCTTGCAGTGGTGAATATATTGCTAGCATTAACTCCTAAGGAAATTAAAACAAATAATAAAAAATACCTATTTTACATACTGGTAATAGCAGCTCTTAAAGTAATTACCCAACACTGGTTACAACAAAGACTGCTGACTAAAGATATGTGGAGAAATAATATAAACATTATTAAAACCATGGAAGCTATCAGGGTCCGATTAAATTTAAGAGTGGAGCAATATAACACTAAGTGGCTCCCATATTATGACTACATTGAGGACACGAAGGAATCCCAGTGTTGGATCAATTTTGCACAGCTGAAAAGGTCAAATTGAGAGATGGGTCATATACTAAAAGTAAAGAGACAGGGTGATGAAACGATGAAAGGTAGAATAAAGATGAGAACCAAGTAAAGAAGTCAAGACCTGAAATAGATTATAGGTTACTGCAGATTAGAGTTAGAGAAATAAAGTCCACATCGAATAGAATATTATTAGAATATTATTAAATCATTGGTTATAGTAGATAGTATGAGAAATTGATTATTTTTAGCACAATATTACAATAACATTATAGTTTATGTATCAGAATAAGAGATCTCTTGAAGGCAGTCTACTGAAATGTTTTTAGGTTAAGAGGAAAGAATATTGTAAGAATGAGCATGATCTCTAATTGCTACAACATGTATTTAGAAATGTATTGTTATACTGCCTAAAATGTAATGGAATGATAAACTATAAATAAAAATTATTTAAGTTCAAAAAAAAAACGTGGATCGAATCTCGGCTGGTTCAAAGGTGGCAGCGTAAGCTGCTCAGGACAAAGGGTAAATCCCAAGGAGGGCCGGGGTCCTTAATGGGTGGCCTAAGGTGGAGGACCCCCCTAAAAGGCACGAGTAGTATCTAACCAAGCCACCATGCGGGGCCTGCGGGGCATGATAAGCTGAGATTGCAAAAAGGTGCACTTTTATCGAGGAGTAAGCTAGCCGGATTGAAAAAGGGAAAGCAGGTATTCCAGAACCAGCTTCTCAGGACAGTCTAGAGGCGAAACCGTGTGCTTGAGACCACAGGCAAAACCTGCGCCACTTCATGGCGTATGTTGCGTAAGTTACCGGTTTTCTGGCGGCAGAAAATACGTCTGCCACCTCTTGCGAGACCCGTGTCGCATAACATGGCTATGTCTCTGAGCCAAGCATGCAGGTTCAATGAGTGTAAGACCAGGTGGACTAGTGAACCCGCCTCCTGAGACAACAGGTGGGAGCTGACTGGCAAGGAAGCGGAGGTTCCCGGACAACTGTTCCAGCGGGAACCAAATTTGCCTGGGCCAGAAAGCGCTATTAAGATAAGAGTCGCTGCTCCTAGCGAAGTTTGAGAAGGACTCTATGGATCAACGGGAAAGGAGGGGTAGGCATAGAGGAATCTGCCCACCAGGAGAGGCAACAACGATCTCGCCAAAACACCAGGCCCTGGATCTAGCGAGCAAAAATTGAGCAGTGTTGCGTGAATCGGGATGCGACTAGATCCAATTCTGGAGTGCCCCATCTGTGAAACAGGTCCTCTGCCACCTCCTGCAGAAGTTCCCACTCATGGGTTCTGGCCTGGGAATGACTCAGGCTGTCTGCAACAGTGTTGTCTAGCCGGGAGCGTGAACTGCAATGAGATTTGCGCCGTGTCGTGTTACCCATTCCCACACTCTCATGGCCTCCCTGCAAAGGGGTAGGAGTGTGTGCCTCCTTGTTTGTTGAGGTAATACATCACCGCAGTATTTTCTGTTTGTAACAGGAGAGTACTGGTGGAATGTCCGACTGAAAGGCTTGCAGGGTGTAAGGACCGCCTCATCTCTAATATGTTGATATGGAGATGAGATTCTGAGTAGTCCATGTCCCTTGAGACTTCACCCCATTCAGGTGCGCTCCCACCCCAGCCCTGAGGCGTCTGTGGAGAGGGTTATCACCAGGGATGGCGCCGAGAAAGGAACCCCGTGAGAGGTTCCCAGATCTAACCACCATTGCCAGTCCCGAACCACGGCCCTCGTGATTCTGACTGGGTGCTGCAGATGGACTTGCCTTTGGTCCCATTGCACTCTTAACATCCACTGGGTTACCCGCATGTGGAGTCTGGCCATCGGGCAGTAGGAATGGCCACAGTTATGTGTCCGAGCAGGCGAAGGACCAATCTGGCTGGGACGGTCTTCTTCGCTGATAGGTCCCTTATGCGGGATTGTATGCGTTCCGCTCTGTCTTGGGAAGAAAGGCTTTCCCTTGATGGTGTCCAGAACTGCCCTATGAACTGCAGTTTCTGGGACGGCACCAGGAGAGACTTCTCGTAGTTGATTAAGATGCCCAGAGACTGAAATAGAGTCTGAGTATGCTGAATGGCCAAAAGCAATGCCTCCTCGGAGGAGGCCATGAGAAGCCAGTCATCCAGGTATGGGAACACGTAGTGGTCCTGTCTCCTCAGAGGCGCTGCCACGACTGCCATGCACTTGGTGAATGCTCTGGGTGCTGATGACAGCCCAAAGGGAGCGCTCGGAACTGATAGCGGCGTCCAAGAAACTCTAAGTGCAGGAACCTCCTGTGCGCTTGAGCAATAGGGATGTGCAGGCAAGCGTCCTGCATGTCCAAGGACGCCAGGAAAGCATCCTTCTTCAGCATGGGGATTAGTCCGGGAGGGTCACCATGCGGAAGTGCTTGTAAACGACCGACATATTGAGGTCGCTGAGGTCCAAGATTGGACGGAGGTCCCCTGTTTTCTTCGGAACCAGGAAGAAGTGTGAATAATAACTTGCTCCTCTTTGGTTCCCTGGAACATGCTCCAGAGCTTCTTTCTGTAGAAGCGTGAGCACTTCCTGCCTTATGAGCAAAGCATGCTGACCGAATAACGGGAGAGCAGAGGAGGCCTTGTGGGGGCTTGTCTACGAACTCTATATGGTGGCCTTTTTAGACCAACTGTAGCACCCACCTGTCGGTGGTGATGGCCGCCACCCTGGCAGGTGGTCTGCGATGTGACCCCAACCTTCGTTTCCCATTCATCCTGAGGAGGTGTGGGGGTGGGGAAGAGTCATGCTGTGGCAGCAGTGGGTCCTGCAGGTTGGGCTGACTTGGTAGCACGCTGGCCTCTACCTGAGGGCGTCTTGGCCTGGGCTTTCCAGAGAAAGAGCCCCTCTGTTGCTGGCTAGAGCGAGGTTGCTGCCTCTGGGTCTGGCTGCGAAACGACTCTGGTTCCTCTGAAGGAACTGAGTCTAGATCTGTACATGGCCTGGACAGATATAACAGCCTTCCCAGCTTCCTGTAATTTGGTGATGACCCTTTCCGAGGCTTCACCAAACAAAACTTCACCATGAAAAGGCCGTCCATAATGTTTTTCTGGGCGTCTGGGGTAAACCGAGACACGGAGCCATGAGTGCCTCCGAGACATACGCCTGAGGCTGCTGCTCTGGCTGAAGAGTCCGCAGAGTCGTGATGTGGCTCAGAGCACCTGGGTCCCCATATCTGAACTCGTGTGGAGGAGCTGTAGGAGTTCCTCCTTTTGGCCAGCCGCAATCTGGCAGTTTCTCTGCCAGTTCTGTCCCTGTTCCCACAGTTCGCTTCTGGAACTGAACCATGTGGGTCAGGTAATTCAACGATCGAATGGCGGATTGGCGTCACAGAGGCGCTGTTGCCTAGTACGCCCAATTGCTTGGACTCCGGTCCGTGGCTGCGTGCTCAGATGTTGCGGTTTCGAGACCGGTCATGAGAGGCTGTAATGACCAGGAGTCGGCCAGAGGATGGTTAGCCAGGTACTGGTCTCCCTTGGGGCCTTGTACAGGCGGTCAGCCTTTTCGGCATTGCCGGGTCGAATGTGGACACTTCCACGCTGCCTTGGTGATGTCCACGAAGGTGTCCACCAAGGGTGGCACTACCACAGGCTTGGGGTCTTTTGATGTAGGTAGCAGGCAAGTTGTAGTCTTTCGGGTCGAGTTCCTCCGCATCCCATCCCATGTTCTCTTGGATGTCATTATCTCGGAGAATGAGAGATCATCCAGAGGAGACCTAGGGAGGTCGTGTGGGTCCGGAGAGGGATGCTGACTGGTGAAGGAGACCTGGAGCATTCAGAGATGTCAGATCTGGAATCCTCCGTACTGTGAATACAGGCGTCTTCTGGGTCTCTTGAGGCTGGGTGACCCTGAAGAGGATCTTGTCGGAGGCCTTCTCTTTCTGCAGATCTGCCCCAGGAGGTGCTGCTGGCTCCTGGGGAAGGTGCTCGGCCTGCTGACCCTTTAGGTGAAAGAGGGGTGAGGCGTCGGAGGTGCAGCTGGTGCGGGAGGAGGGTGCGTGGTTTCCACATCCTTTTGATGGTATCCCACCAGAAAGTGAAGAGCTCCTTCACTTCTGCCAAGTTTAAACCTGACGACGGACCCGGCGCCAGTAGCCTGTAAATCGGGGCTGGGACGTCATCTCCCGGGGGTCTCTGGTTCTGGAGAGGGCTCCCGAGGGAGTTCGACCAGTCCGGAATCGCCCGCCTGGTCTTCGGCTGGGTAGACTCCTCCTCCGACACGCTCTCCTCGACTGACGCCGGTAGGCGGCGTGTGTGGTCCTCCTGGCTGCGTATCTAACGCCGTCCCCTGCCGCCGCCCTGGGGTGTGAGTGCCTGACCGGTGACGGGTGACGAACTGCCGCCAGTTCCAGGAGTGTTTATGAACCTTGGCCGGCGTCAGGTGGGCGCCGTCCAGGTCCAACGTCCGCTTAAGGGAGGTCAGCTCTTTGGTCTTGCCTTGGGGTGGCGGCAGCAGGGAGACTGCCCGGACGTCGGAGGCCGAATGCCGGAAAGATGACTTGTGGTACTCCCCAGACCTGGGCGAGGCCTTAGCTGAGGAAGCCGGCCTGGAGGTCTTGGCAGGCCGCAGAGTAGAAGAACCACTGGCCGATTTAACCACAACCGGGAGGCTGGAGTGGGCTCTCGACGGGAGAGGTCCGACCTGGAGCCGGAACTGCGGGAGTCCGAGGCCCTGGAGGGATCTGGTTCTCACCTTCTCCCAGTGCTTCTCATGGTGCTGTGTGACTTCCCGAAGATTCCCCTCTGAAGGAAGGTTCCATGGCCTTAAGCTTTTCTTCAAGGAGGAAAGCCTGGAGGCCTTCTGTCGGCAGATTCTCGTTAGCTGTTAAAGCCCTGACAGAGGAGCAGGCCAGGGTGTAGTGGTCCGGGCCCAGGCACGACATGGAGCTCGAATGAGGGTCTTTGAAAGAATCTGCTTCCCACAGGCACACTTGAAGAATGGCACTCCACTGAAGTTGGGGAGGACATCAGACGAAAAAAAGCTAAAAATAGATTTTTCCATAGTTTGGAAGGTTTTCCTGGTCGTCTGCGCTAGACTTAACCCGATGAAGTCGAGACATGCAAAGTCGACGGCAGGAAAGAACTGGAAATTCTGGGCGGGACCGCCTCCTTATGTACTACGCCTGGCGTGGGGGGCAGGACCGGCCGGGGCGTGATCCCGCTGAAGACAGCTAGCTAGAAAATTTCCGTGGGGTCCTAACGCCTGCGGCTTCAGTCCTAATGGTGTAACCTGCCGCAAGAGCTGTATCTAAGAAGATCTCCTGATTCCTTACCACCCTGTGAGACCACTCCGCTCTGCCGACGAGGGGTTGCTAGAATTCAAGGGTGACTTTAAAATCTGTTGGGGCCCCTGCATTTATGTTTGCGGCCCTTCCCTTGGAATTCTCTACCCGTCGATTAGGAGTCACGACCGTGGGAGTTTTAAACAGGCACTGAAATCTTTCCTCTGGGAAAAATCTTATGGATGTACTATTTATTGAATTGTACTTATTATGTGGCTGAATCTGTTGGATTTTATTCTTTTATTGTACTGCACCTTGATGCCTGAAAGGCGCATAACAAATAAAATATATTATTATTATAATTATTATTAGTGCTGTGGGGACAGTAACACAGTTCAGTAATACTGAGCACTGACATAGCATGGTAGCCAGTAAGATTGGAATAATGATCATTATACAGAGTGCAGCACAGCATTAACATTGAAACATATGCTTAGTGAGGTTCAGGAGTAAAGAATGCTCAAAACAAAGACAGGATGCTAAGTGCTGGGGGACAACGTCAAAGTGCAGAGAAAGGGTAGAAGAAGTTGAGCAGCCTAGCGGCCTTGTCTGAGGGAGGAACATTAGTGGGAAGTAATGTTTTGGTAGGTAGGACCAGGTAGGTGGGACAGGAAGGGGCATTGAAATGGGCAGGGGAGTGTGAAGGAGGGCTGAGGGAAGAAGGAGGAGAAGACGAGGGGAAGAGGCTTAGGGTAGATATGGGGTGTGGAAGAGCGGGTAGAAGAACAGGGGCTGTGGATTAGAGAAGGCAGATGCATTGGGACCCGAGCACTATTTGTTGCTTTAGGTTCTGCTTAAAGGCATCCAGCGTGGGAAGTCAGCAATGTTGTCCGAAGGAGTTGAACCAGTGAGGGGCTCGTAGCGAAGGACCTTTGTCCTTGGGATGTGTGGCAACGAGGGAATTAAGAATTGGTTCTCCAACCTTCGAGTTGGATGAGGATTGACACAGGGTACAAGAAGTTGTAGAACCCGGGCAGCAGACCTAAGTGAATTTTTTGCAAGC
This sequence comes from Neoceratodus forsteri, assembly GCA_016271365.2. Taxonomy (NCBI): domain Eukaryota; kingdom Metazoa; phylum Chordata; order Ceratodontiformes; family Ceratodontidae; genus Neoceratodus; species Neoceratodus forsteri. Next base: position 1,558,849,789 of record CM057456.1, on the reverse strand, counting down.
AGGCATGTTTGGTATTTTAATCGTCCACAGAGTTGAAACCAGTTCGTATTGGCATAAAGGTCACATGTGTGCGTCAGCCGAGAGCACCTGTGAGCGCCGACAGGCTTTGTTTAAGCGCAATCTTTAAAGCGCCATAGGGACATGTCAGTGGCGAACCATAGATGGTCAGACCATAGTCAACTAGGAAAACCACTGAGCTGTGCACAGCAATACTTACTGCTTAGATGTCAGACTGTATTTGTACCTATTGAACATTCCTATACACATATTGATAGCTTTGGCAATATTGTTGATATGTGGAACACAGTAGAGCATGTTATCAACTGTTATTCCCAGGTATCTGAAGTGTTTAACAAGTTCCAGTGGAGACCCTGCCTTGTTACAAATGTTAAGAGGGACGTTTCTATGCTTTGTGGGCAAGAGAACAACATAGATTTCGTCTTTTGTAATTCATTATCAATTTATGGTCATCCAACCATTTCTAGACTCTGGAAAGGTTGAGTTGAAGCTGACATTCCAGAACACTCAGGTCGAACCATTGGAAAAACAACAGCATCATCTGCATAAAGAAGAGGCGACCCTGTTAGGCTAGAGGAAGGCTATTCAGAAACAAACTGAAAAGGAGGGGTGCCAGGATTGATCCTTGTGGGATGCCAGAACAAATGGGTAAGCTGTCAGAAAGGACACTACCTATCCTCACTTGTTGTGGGTTATACAGGTAGCTGCGGAAACATGTGATGGGGTTGTGGAGAGACCGTGGCAACTAGTTGGTCTGCTAGGAGCGCATGGTTTACCATGTTGAAGGCTTTAGCTAAGCCAATATGTAAACTGCCTGGCAAGTTGGCCTTGGTCAAAGGATTTGTGGATATAACCCATAAATTCAAGTAAAGCTGTTGTAGTACTGTGCCCTTTCTAAATCTGTGCACTTCAGGGCATTGAGGTTGATATTTCTCTAGATACTCAACTATCTGATCAGCAACAATTCTTTCTAGAGCCTTTGAGAGAGGTGGAAGAATGGAGCGTGTCTGCAGCTCCCAGTTAGGGCATGGTCGCCATTCTTATGTATAGGAGTTACTACAGCGGCTTTCCATCTTTGGAATTTGGAGTGCCTAAGTGATAAATTAATGATACAGGTAATAAGGAGCCAGGATTTCTTTCAGGGTGAGGGCCACCAGTTTAAGATCAAGGGTGTCACCACTATATCTACATTTACCTAGCACCTTACACAGGTATTTTCTTGCTTCCCTAATGGAGATGGCCTTATAATAAAGGGGTGCTCTGTGGGCTGTAAAGGTTAACCTGTGGTGGTATGAGAGAAGAAGTCAGCAGGCAGAACTCCACATAGATCACTGAAGGCGCTATTGAATGTGTTGGCTATGGTTTTAGGATCTAAGGTGGGGTTCCATTAATATTAAGCATGGTGGAGGCAGTTTTGGGCTCTGTTCTAGTCACCTCTTTTAAGTTGCTCCAGAATATTCTGCTGTTATTCCAGTTTTGGGCTAGGGCATCTTGGTAGTAAATGTTTTAGCTTACGGATGGCCCTAGTGCAAGGGTTCCTGGCCTTTTGCAGTTCTGGATATCTGCTTACTTACTAGAGGCCCTGGTTACATACCAGAGATGGTCCTTGGTTTTCATTAGTTCAAGAATGTCAGGAGATAGCCATGGGTTAAAGTGGTTTGATTTACACTTTTGAAAGGTGCGTGTGCATCACAGGCACCATTGAAGATGCAGATGAACTGGTCAAGTGCACTGTCGAGCATCACTGGTCCCAAACACAGCTGACCAGTCTATGCTTAAAGATCACCCTTCAGAGGGTCTGTGACTCTGCTTGAGGACCCTATGGTTATGATTTGAGTAGCTCTCTATATAAGGATAGAAATCAAAGCAACAGAACTAAAGGGTAAACAGGGAGAGAGGATGGACTGTGGGTCACCCTGGAGATAGGACATGGCACCATAATCCGCTACAGGGGTTGTTTACAGACCCCTGTCTCTGGGGAGGCAGTGGACAAGGAAATCATAGAAGGAATCATTATAACAGCAGAAAAGAAGAGATATTGTTGATGAGGGACCTGAATATGCCAGATGTTAACTGGGTGCACCTTTATTGCAGCCACATCCAAGAGCAAGTTATTCTTGATGCCCTACAGGGGCATGCCTCAGACAGCAAGTGCTGGAACCCACTCAGGAGGGCATTCTTAGTCTTTATACTCTCAAACAGGGATAGTGAGAGGATATCAGATGGTAGCCATCTGCGAACAAGTGATCACCAGTGTAGTTCATAATAAACACAGCTGTAGAGTCAAGTCATACAAAAGCAATGGTGCTGGACATCAGGAGGGCTGACTTTGGCAAAATGGGAGAGTGCCTCAGAAAAGCACTAGCAAACAGGCAAGAAGGAGGGCAAAAGAACAATGGGGAAAAATCAGAACTGCCGTCACAAAGGCAAAAAGTCTTTGAGTAAAGCAAATTAGCAAAACAAAAAGGAAAAAGCCTCTATGGTTCTCAAAAAGGTGGCAAGGAGGTTAAGGAAAAAGGATAGCATTTAGGAAATATAAGGAGAAACAGAAGGAGCAGGCCAGAGAACTGTATCAGTTAAAACAGAAGGAGGCAGTGAAGGCAGGCAGAACTGCAAAGGATCAAACTGAGGAAAGATACCAAACTCTGTTAAGAGGGGATAAAACCTTTTATAGGTACTGTACATTAGTGAACAAAAAGAAAGACCAAGGAGGAGATAGTGAGGCTTAATAAAGGGAAGGCGTGGGCAGAGGTAACAGTGAAAAGTAGGGATACTTACTGAATACTTCTGCTCAGTATTCACAAATGAAGAGGAGGAAGCTGGCCCAGTGGTGCTGAGGTGCTGGAGCGCCACCTCCACACACCACACCGGTGACCGTGTTCGGGGAGCAAGCGGGATGTTGGGGTCAGCCGGGAGGAGAGGATTAAGCATCTGCAGGACAAATCCTCCCTCTCCTGGGGAGGGTGGGCTTGCGGTACTAACTATTAACAGCAACTCCCAGTGGAAACTGGGAGCACCAAAAAGCAAGGATCACACACGCAAGGAAGACGTGATGGTGGATGCTCACAAGAGGGGTGCGGAGCATACCCAGCTCGTGTTGAGTGTTACTGCATCTCGCGCCTCTGCAGGAGTCACGTCATGAACCAGCACAAAAGGAAAAAATGGCTCCTGGAGAGACAATGGTACATCAGCCCCACGCCCACTGCCGGACTCCACCCACCCCAGGTCCCGATATCCTCCAGGCCTGCACCTCACCACCGTACCAGATCTGAAGGACAACCCAAGGTAGGAGTGGGTGGCCCCACCTTGGGGGGCACAAGCCAGGAGTAATTAAGGTGGCTCGAGGTGCTAGGTCAGGGATCTGGGGGACCTGGAGGTGCGGGGTCTCAGACAGGGTGGGATCAGCTGGGGATGCCTGACGGATGCTCCAGGACCGCGACTGAGGGAAGCAAATGGGGGGAAGAGATGGGGCAGTACCTAAACCAACAATAGAAACACTCTGGATGGGGGCAATACCAGTCCATTCACAGAAGAAAGGTTCTGAAAGAACTCTTAAAAATGAAGGTGGACAAGGCAATGAGGCCTGATGGGATTCACCTCACAATTCTAAACAACTGGGGGAGAACTAGTGACACAATTGGCTACCTCTTTAACAAATCATGGGAGGATGGGGTGATACCTGAGGACTGGAGGAGGGATGTCATTCCACTTCACAAAAGTGGAAGCAAGGCAGAGGCAGGAAAAGTACAGTTATGTAAGAACTTACCGTAACAGTAGCTCTTAGAGAGGCTCTTGCAGTAGGTATTCACATGTGGGACTGACCCCAGGTGTCAGGACCCAAGGAAAATTTTCTAGCTAGCAGTCTCTGGCAGGGACTGCCCCCACGCCAGGTGACCAGCATCATATGACGCCAGTATAAAGGGCGGTCCCGCACACCCACCTTCCAGTTCTTCCACGCTGGGCCAAAAGAGGCAAGATGAGAGAGAAGAGGATATTTCCCCATGGAAATGGAGCCAAAAAGCTTACTGTAGGTGGGATGGAGGGCAGGAAGGCAATACCTGCAAAGTCTCTCTCGAAGATCTACTGTTACAGTAAGTTCTTACATAATTGTACTATCTTACTAAAGAGAGCTCTTTCAGTGGGATTCACATATATGACTGAGTCCCAAGCAGTCTGGTACAAGGAAAAGCACTCGGGAGGAAAGTGATCCATACCATGGAACCTCAGGCTGAACGGGTCTCATGAGAGACCTTGAAGCACAGCCAACCTGAAGTTTGCTCTACAGCGAGAAGCAATGTCCAAACTGTAGTGTTTGTAAAGGTATGGACAGAAGTCCAAGTTGCAGCTGCACAGATGTCTGCTGCTGACACATTCTTGACACAAGCCGCAGAAGCAGCTACTCCTCTGGTGGAGAGACCTCTGACTTGACCCAGTAGGGTCTTGTTGTAATTTGTCGAACAGAAGGTGATACAATGAGCCAACCATTTTGACAGGCATTGCCTGGAAACAGCATTGCCTTCTCTTTTGAGCAAAAGAGACAAAACGCTGATCAGTTTCCTGAGATCCTTAGTCCAGTGGTGAAGAAAAATTACTCACCTCAGTAATGTTGTTTCTTCTAATGGAGTCTTGCTATATTCTGACATATGCAGTGAGTCCCAACCTTCAAACTGCCCGGAGGTGAAAGAGTTAACTTTCCATGCCAGGCATGGAATGCTGAGCTTGAGCTTGGTTGAAACTCTGTCTGTTGTTCTTCAAAATCAAACCGTCAGATCTTTACGAGCTAAACTCACTGAGGTCCAGTGTGGAAGCTGTAAACCTACACTAGCCAACTGGCTACTAAACATAAGAACACATTTTTGGTCCCAAAACAAGACTCAAGTCAGGAGACCCAAAAATGAAAACACAACACCAAGTCACCCCAAGAAAGGAGGGTGAAAAACAACAAGGTGGGCAACTACTAAGTGCCAACACTGCACTGCACCACCCACATCCCAAAACAGAGGTTCTGAGAGGGGCAGGCATGGGGAGGTCAGAATATAGCAAGACTCCATTAGAAGAAACAACATTACTAAGGTGAGTAATTTTTCTTCAAACAACATGAAGTCTTGCTATATTCTGACATATCTGATTCTAAAGCAGTACCTCCATGGAGGAGGACAGAACCTACTTAGAAATAGGCTCTGAAGCACAGCTGTGTTAAACCCGAAAGATCACCCTAGCCTGGATGTCCAGGGAGTAATGTTTGCAAAAGCGTGAACTGTTTTCCAGGTAGCTGCTTGACATATCTCTAGAATAGGGATGTCCCTGGCAGCAGCCAGGGAAGCAGCTGTACCTCTGGTAGAGTGAGCCCTCAGGCCTGAGGAGGAACCTTACCCAGTTTTCATAGCAAAATCGGATACAGAGACAATCCACCTGGCAATGGATCTTTTGTGGCAGGTTTTCCTTTACCAACTTCACCATAAGTGAGGAACAGTTGGAGGAGTCAAACCTGTGCCCTTAGTACGCTCTATGTAGTAACTAAGGGCTCTCTTCACATCTAAGCTGTGCAGCCTACTCTTGCCAGAGGAGGAATGGTCATTGAAGTACACTGGAAGAGATATAGATTGATTAAGGTGGAAATCAAACCACCTTAGGCAAGAACTTCCTGATAGTCCTGAGGACCACCTTATCTCCATGAAAGGAGATAAAATCAGGCTCCACTGACAAAGCTTGTAGTTCACTTATGCGTCTGGCAGAAGTGATGGCTACCAGAAACACAGTCTTCCAAGTCAAGTACTTAAGCTCTGCTGAAGATAAAGGCTCAAAGGGAGGTTGCATAAGCTGAGCAATGCAAACATTAAGGTCCCAAGCAGGGCAGGGTCCCTGAATGGAGGGTTGGTGTGAAGCAATCCCTTGAAAACTTGGAGAATACAGGGTGAGCTGAAATATAAGAGGCTTACCTGCTGAAATAAAGCAGACACAGCTGCCAGATGCACTTTTAGGGTAGCTGGTCTCAGCCCAAAGGTATTTAAGTGGACCATATAATCCAGGACTGTGGGTAAATCAGCAGATTCTGGGAAATATGCTTTCCCAGAGCACCAGATGGAAAACCTCTTCCATTTGGAATTATAAGTAGCCCTGGTGGAAGGTTTTCTAGAAGCCTTCAGGATATCCATTACACCTTGGGAGAGGTATAAATCAGCAAACTCTAACTCTTCAAGAGCCAGGCCTTGAGATTGAGAGATTTGAGGTTGGGTACCAAACCCTCCCTGAGCACAGGTTAACAGGTTGTGATTCCTGGGAAGACACAGGGAAGATGGACTGCTAAGGACAGTAGGAGTGGATACCAGGGTTGTCTGGGCCAATCTGGAGCAATCAGGATCATCTTGCAGGGTTGAGATCTGATTTTGACTAGCACTTTGAACAGAAGAGGGAAGAGGGAAGGCACAGAGAAACTTCCTTCCCAAATGAGAACTAAGGCATCCATGGGGACTGAGCCCAACACTGGGAGCCTGCAGCAAAAGGGAAGTTGGTGATTGTCTGGGGCTGCAAAAAGATCTATCTGAGGGGTGCCCCATCTGGCAAATACCACCTCCAAGACCAGAGGGTCCAGTGACCATTCGTGATGGCCCTGGGAAATCCTGCTGAGAGCATCTGCCAGGACATTGTCCTTACCTGGGAGGTCAACTGCCATAAGGGAGGTGTTCAGGGAGTAAGCCAGAGACCACAACTTCATTGCTTTGGTGCACAAGGCCGTCAGATCGAATGACCCCTTGCTTGTTGATGTACCACATTGTGGTGGTGTTGTCTGTTCTGACCTGTACAACTTTGTTCTGAACAGATTTGGAAAAAGCTTGAAGTGCTAGAAAACTGCTCTGAGTTCCAACAGATTGATGTGGAGCAGAGATTCCTGGGGGACCACAACCCCTGGGTAGTGAGGTCGCCCATGTAGCTCCCCACCCCAAGAGGAGGATGCATCTGTAGTAAGGATTAAGGAGTGAGACTAAGTGACAAAAGGAACCCCTTGTCTGAGATTGCCCTGATCAGGGTTCGGTCACTGGGATCAATTTGGTTAGAGGTCTTTCCTTTGAGACCAAAAGGCTCTCAAATGGAACTGAATGTCCCTCATCTGAAATCTTGCTCCCTCGCTACTGTTGTAGAAGCAGCCATGTGCCCCAGGAGCTGTAGAAAATGCCTTGCTGGTTGAGACACCTGCAGGGTGAATGAGGAGGCCAGAGAGACCGGGGTCCTTGCCCTGCCAAAGGAAGGAAGGCTCTGGCTTTCTCTGTGTTCAGTTCTGCACCTATGAAGGTGAGGAGCTGGACAGGCTCTAGAACTAACTTTGAAGATTCAGAAGGAAACCTAGAGAGGTGAGCAGTGTGCTGAGTTATCTGTAGGTGTAACCTGACTTGGTCTGAGGCGGGCCTACTATGAGCCAGTCGTCCAGGTAAGGAAGATTGCAATTTTTGCCTTCTTAGAGCAGCAACTGCTACTGCCAGGCATTTTGTGAATACCCTTGGAGCAGAGGTGAGGCCAAGGGCATTGCTCTTGAACTGGTAATGGCCTGAGGGCAGCTCGACCTGAGGTACTTTCGATGGGAGCTTCTGATGAGAATATGGAAGTAGGCATCCTTGAGGTCCAGGGACACTAGCCAGTCCCCTGGCCTTAGAGAGGGTAGAATAATTCCCAGAGTCACCATTTTGAATTTTGGTTTTAAAAGGTGCTTGTTTAAGTATCTGAGATCCAGGATGGGCGCCATTCTCCTGTCTTTTGGGGTAAGGAAGTACCTGGTACAACCCTTTGCCCTGGTGTAGGGGTAGAACCCTTTCCACAGCTCTGAGAGCCAGGAGGAAGAGATCTCTGCCTCTAGGGCAAGTGCCTCTGGTGGATTTGCAGGTGGAAAGGATCTGGTTCTCATCTTTGGAAACTTTTGAAGCTGAGAACCAATCCTGGCTTCACTACTTCCAGGACCCACTTGTCTGATGTCAGAGACTCCCAGTCCTGGACAAAGAAGCCAGCCTGCCTACAGGTAGTTGAGAATCGGCCTGGCAGCCCCATCAGGGTGCTTGCTTGGCAGGGGCTTCGGGCTGAGGGGTGGGAGCAGGCCTGCTTGCCCGTCTGCCTCTCCTCAAAGAACCCCTCTGGGCATAAGCAGAAGAGGAGGCCTGGGCTTAGTAAAAGGCCTATGAAAAGGCCTGCCCTGCCCCTGGGAGGTGCCTTTGAGGTGGACTGCCTTTCCTTGGCCTGTGCACTCCTATAGGTGGTCCTATACTCATCCATTTTCTTCATGTAATTCTCTGTTTGCTCCCCAAACAGGAATTACCCACAACAGGAAAATCCATGGCCTTAGTCTGGGTATCCTCTGACAGGCCAATACATCTGAGCCAAGCCATTCTGTGAAGAGCCACAGATGTAGCCATGACTCTTGATGACACATCATTTGAGTCCACTGCAGCATGGAATTGCACCTTGGATACTCAATACCATCAGCAACCACCTGCTCCAGCTCCTTGGCATGGCCAGGGGACCTGTTTTGCTAGAGCCATAACAGTATCCCATCTGGATTTCTGATATCTAGCAACATAAGCCATATAATTTGCCTGTCTGAGTCCCAAGGATGCTGCCATGTACTGTTTCTTTGCCATGGCATCAATCTTCCTGGAGTCCTTGTCCGGGGTGTGAGGCCAAGGGAATATTTGCCTTGTCACAGGCTGCAGCCTGCACTACCCCAACATGGCTGCATTGTTGTGAAAGGAACTCCATATCAGAGCCTGACAATGTGTACCTCTTGTCCATTCTCTTATCCACAGGAGGTATAGTGTGAGGAGTTTTAGAATTTTAAATGTCTGTTTCCAAAAGATTTATGCAAGGAATAGACAGTCTCCTAGACTCTGGGATATCCATCATTTCCACATAGTCAGGCTCCTCTTGATCATCCACAGCTTCCTCCATAGGGAGCGGGAGGGTTTCAGCCACTTTTTATAAAACATAAAATGAGAAGGGACTCAGACAGCCTAGGAGGAGACACTCCTGAAAGGTCTGTCTGGGAGATGTCCGGTCAATGGGACATCCAGACTTTCAAATCCACATTCACTCTCCTCATACTCCTCTTCCCCTCCTCCGGTTCATAATATTCCTCTAAATCATAATCTGAACCGGTGGAACGCGAGATGAACTGAAACCCACCTGATGGTGCAGTTCGGTCGGAACGAGGGAAAACAACTGGACAATTTTAGTAACTTTAATATTTCTTCAGCGGTTGGAGAGGAAAGTTTTGGCTCCACACAGCTGATTTCCTAGTCCTTTTGCTGGAACCGACTCCTCAGAGTCGGTTCTCCTTGCTGCCGAGGAAGTCTTGCTCTGGTCAGAGGGCACTCCTCTGGTTTGGTTGGAACCGAACCAGGCTGGCCATCCGGGTCAGCGGACTTTTTGGCCTCCTTTCCTGAGCCTACCAACTCTCTTTTCCAGGGTAGCTGCAGGAAAATTTTTACAAATCTGGCAGTCTGCATTGAGGTGGTCAAACCCCAGACAATAAACACAGGTGGTGTGAGGTCAGCCTTGGCAAAGGCTTCCCCCACACACTGCAGTGTTGAAACCCAGTGAGCCCGGTTTTTCTTTGGGTTTCTCAGACATAGTGCCAGTCCTAACCAAACTTACCCGTTTATGGCAATCCTTGAGGCAAGATACTTTTATCGGTTCCCAACCGTGTCACGATGCGTGGAAAAAGCGTAATAAAATCCGTTTTTAGAACCGATAAGAACCGATAACCACACTCTAAATCACAGTTTAAGATATTTTAAACAACTTGATTGGTTCAAACCGAACGATAAACAGTTTACAAGTTCCACACAGAAGAGAATTACTGTAAACCTATCTAGTACTCACAAATACCACAGACAGAGCCTGAACCGACCGGCTGCGTTTAAATTCAGTCGAAAACCAAGAAAAACAATACTTTAACGACAAAATGAACCGAGCAGAAGGAGAAATCTCCAGAGCAACTGTTCAGTGAGGCGGAGTAAAAGAATCTGACGGTTTGAGTTTGAAGAACAACAGACAGAGTTTCAACGAACTCGAGCTCAGCATTCCATGCCTGGCATGGAAAGTTAACTCTTTCATCTCCGGGCAGTTCGAAGGTTGGGACTCTGCATATGTCAGAATATAGCAAGACTTCATGTTGTTTGAAGTATCTCAGTATTCTGTGCACATCCAAAGTATGCAAAAGGTACTCCCTTGATTGGAGTGTTGCATAAAAAGCGGGTAGCTCAATGGATTGATTCATCATAGATTCAGCCACCACCTTAGGGAGAAACTTAGGGTTGGTCGTAACATGAAACATAGAAACATAGACTTTGACAGATAAGGACCACTTGGCCCACCCAATCTGCCCATTTCCCTACTACTGGATAAGCTGCAGATTCTAGTTAACCAACAGCCTATTTCCTGCAACCCCACTATAATTGCCTTAGGTCTGTCCCATGCATGTTTGAATTCCTCCACTGTTTTAGACCCCCAACCTCTCCAGGAAGGTGGTTCCATCGTCCACCACTCTCTCCGTGAAAAGAATTTCCTCACATTACCCCTGAGCCTCCCCTCTAACTTTAAATTGTGCCCCTTGTTCTTACACATCTCTTTTCTGAAAGATGCTACCTCCTGGACTTTGTTGATTCCTTGAGGTACTTAAAAGTTTCTATCATGTCTCCCCTGTCCCTCCTTTCATCAAAAGGTATACATATTAAGCTCTCTCAGTTTCTCTTCATATGGTTTCTGATGTAGAGCCTGCACCATTTTAGTTGCCCTCCTCTGGACTGCTTCCATCCTGTCTATGTCCTTGCGTGAGATGAGGTCTCCAAAACTGCACGGTACTCCAGATGGGGTCTCACCAACTGTCTGTATAGAGGATAACCACTTCCCTTTTCTACTTGTGATGCCCCTCCTATACATCCCAGTATCCCCTGGCTTTCCTTACTGACTTCTCACATTGCATACCCACCTTTAGGTCATCTGATATGACTACACCCAGATCCCTTTCCATTATTGTAGTTGTTAGTACCTCCTGCTATTGTGTACTCTTCTCCTGGATTTTTATTTCCCAGGTGCATTACTTTGCACTTCTTTGCATTGAATCCAAGTTGCCATATGTCTGACCATTCCTCCAACCTTGCCAAGTCCTTCTCATCCTTTCTACCCCCTTGTGTATCAACTCTGTTACAGATCTTTGTGTCATCCATAAGAGGCATACCTTTCCTTCCAGACCCTCTGCAATGTCACCTATAAAGGCGTTAAAAGGACTAGACCCAGTACTGAGCCCTGAAGTACTCCACTAGTAACAACCTTTCTTCAGAATGTGTTCCATTCACTATTACCTTCTGTGTCCTGTTGTGCAGCCAGTTTTCTACCAGGCTACCACCCTGGGGCCCACTCCCAGGTTGGCTAACTTGATTATTAATCTTTTGTGAGACTGTGTCAAATGCCTTGCTAAAGTCTAGGTAGGCCATATCCACAGCCCCTCCTGGTCTATTACTTTGGTCACCCAGTCAAAGAAATCGATTAGATTTGTCTGACATGACCTTCCTGCTGTGAATCCATGCTGCTTTGGGTCCAGTGCCCGCTGGCCTCTAGGTACTCAACAATTCTTTCTTTCAGAGTGATTCCATAATTTTCCCCACCACTGAGGTCAAACTAACAGGTCTGTAGTTTCCTGCTTCTGCCTTGCTCCCACTTTTGTGAAGGGAATCACATCTGCCCTCCTCCAGTCCTCAGGTACCACCCCATCTTCCCATGATTTGTTAAAAAGTGTGGTTAGTGGTGTCACTAGGTCCTCCCTTAGCTCTTTTAGGATTCTCGGTGAATCCGTCAGGCCCCATTGCTTTGTCCACCTTGAGTTTTAGAAGTTCTTTCAGTACTCTTTCTTCTTTAAATGGACTGGTATCAACCCACTATCCAGAGTGCTTCTACTGTTTGGTTTAGGTAACTCCTCCTCTTCTTCTTTTGTGAATACTGAGCAAAAGTATTCATTCATTATCTCTGCCTTTTCACTGTCTCCTCTGCCCACCTCCCTCTCCTTTATTAATCTTCCCTATCCCTCCCTTAACCTTTCTATGTTCCCTAATGTACCTATAAAGGTTTTATCCCCTTCTTAACTGAGTTGGCTATCCTTTCCTCGGTTTGGGCCTTTGCTTTCTGACTGCCTTCCTACTTCTTTCTGCTTTAATTGATACAGTTCCTGTCGTGCTCTGTCTGTGATTCCTTATACTTTTTGAATGCAGCCTGTTTCTCCTTAACCTTCCCTGACACTTCTTTTGAGAGCCATAGTGGTTTTTATTCCGCTTTGTTTTCTTTATTTGTTTCACACAAAGGCTTTTTGCCTCCATGATGGCAGTTTTGATTTTCTCCATTGTTCTTCCACCCTCCTTTCTGGCCATTTGCTAATGCATTCCTCAGGTATTCACCATTTTGCCAAGTCAGCCCTTCTAAAGTCAGTATCCTTGTATTTGTATGGCTTGTCTCCATGGTTGTGTTTATTGTGAAGCACACTGTGCAGCGTCACTTATTCCCAGGTGTCTACTGACTTCTAAGTTTGTGATCTCTCTCCATTGAGAGTACCAGGTCAATATTGCTCCTCCCGAGTGGGTTCCACCACTAGCTGTCTAAGGCATGCTCCCTGTAGGGCATCGAGAATGACCCTGCTCTTGGATGTGGCTGCAGTCCATGTTGCCTAGTTAACATCTGGCATATTCAGGTCCCCATCAACAGTATCTCCCTTTTTCAGCCATTTTGAAAATGCCTCTATCATTTTCTTGTCCATTTCCTCCCCTTGAGACGGGGGTCTGTATACAACCCCTGTGCGGATTGTGATGCCATTCCCTGTTTCCAATGTGACCCAGAGTCTCTTGTCCTCCCCTTTACCTTTTAGTTCTGTTATTTTGATCCTTCCCTATGTAGAGAGCTACTCCACCTCCTCTTTTACTCTCCCTGTCCCTTCTGTAGATTGTGTACCTGGTATGTTGACATCCCAGTCATGGTTCTCCGTGTACCATGTTTCGTGACTGCCACAATATCCAAGTGTTCCACTTCCATCAGGGCTACTAGCTCTGGAAGCTTGTTTCAAGACTACGGGCATTGGTACTCATTGCCTCCATTTAATGTTGGCTTTATCCTTTACCCCATCCTGCTCTTATTGCCCTTGTCCATTTTTCCATTACCCCTGTCCTGCCTCTGTCAAGCTCTGTACCTCAGTGTTTACCCTACTACCTGCCATGCTTTGCGGGGGGACTTGAACTTTCCTGTTTCCTATCAGCACCTCCTCTTGGCTAGTTTAAAAGCTTGCCAAGGAAGCCTTAAACCTGTCACCTAGGGCGTGTTTCCTTCCTGGACAGATGCAGACCATCATGCGGTATAGACCTTCATCTCTCAGGTGGACCCCAGACCCCAATGAAGCAACCATTCATTAAACGCATGGTGTGCAGTACCCTAACCTCACCCCTCCATGGACTGGCAGCACCTCTGAGAAGGTTACCGCGCTGCTACCTGTCTGAGGCCCTCCCCAACTCCACAAATTCATTCTGCACTGCACTGATCTCATGCCTAGCTAGGTCATTTGTCCCGAGGTGGACAATGATATCAGTTTCCTCTCCTGTGATGCTGCTTCTGCAATCCTGAGGATTAACTCCTGTCCCTCCAAGCCATGACACCAAGCAGGCACCTTACTTCCCTCTCCTCTCCCTTCCCAGGTCTACACCTAACAGTTGAGTCCCTTATCAGAAGCTGTTTCTTTCCCTTGTGTTGTCCCTTGCCACTCTTTTGTGGGTCTCACCTGTGGATGTCCAGAGCATTCTTGGTCTCCAATGAGGTGTCATCATAGAGGAACCTTGATTTGCCAGACCGACATATGATTTGTGTGGGGTGCAGCTGGGGGCTACGCCTCTAGTTCCACCACCCTCACCCTCCCAGAACCTACTGTGGTCCATCTGCTCTTCACACATGGCAACCTCTGAGGCAGTGGTAGTGGAACTGGTGCTCTTGGGTGGGAGTCCTCCTTAGTCCTTGCCAGTTCAGCCTGAGGTGGGCAACCTCCTCCCTCAGAGCTGCCAGTTGCCTGCAAATAGGGCAGCAGCGCAGGTTCCAGAATGTTTCCCAGAAAATTGCTGCCCCACAGCCAGTGCATTGCATCACCCCCACATGTCCCTCTTCCTTATAATATACAATTTTTTTTTTTTTTTTTTTGGTGTTTATACTTACGCTTTATGCACTGTGCTGGTAATTAAGAATATGACATTTCTGCTCCAAGACCTGTTGAGAGTGATGTCAGAACCTTAGCTATAAAGGAAATGCCACACCTGGGGTGGGTGGGGTGAGGGTAGGGTGGGTGGGTAGGCCACAACCACTGGTGACTGTTAGAAACAATCAATTACACCACTGCTCCACCACCCTGGTGAGTACTGCCCTTTATAGTAAGTCAACCAACACCTCAATGTACTAGACCACTGCTCCTACACAAACCACTCTACTGAGTCCAGGGATAAAAACAAACTCACTGTTCAGCCAGCAGGACACTTCCAAAATATTGCACACATATCCTTCCAAATCCTATGTGTCTAGCACAGAAATCAAGCAACTTCAGTTGTATTACAACCTCTGGTTATAAAATTACTACACTTTAATGGAATCCTGCAATTCTTAATGCCAAAGAAAATAATGAAACTTTCTGTAGAAAGTGTAGCTTACCTTCCTAGTCCCCTACAATATATGTTTTACCAAGTTACCAGTTCCTCAAATGTGTTCTAGTTTGTTCTCTGCAGTATAGCTAGTTTTTCAGCTTCAAAGGAACAGGCAGGTCCTCTGACTGACTTTACTCTGTGTAGTATGCCTAAACAGAACAGTGATACAAGCCCCACCCAGAATCAATTGATTGACTAGTGACACCTGTGATGTAAGCAGGCCTTTCAGTGAAGACAATTTGCTATGTCTGCTTCTAATACACACAACCCTTTGTCTGAAACCAGGGATAAACTCACTGTTCAGGCAGCAGTACACTTCAAAATACTGCACAAATATCCTTCCAAATCCTATGTGTCTAGCACAGAAATCAAGCAACTTCAGTTGTATTACAACCTCTCTGGTTATAAAATTACTACACTTTAATGGAATCCTGCAATTCTTAATGCCAATAAGAAAATAATGAAACTTTCTGTAGAAAGTGTAGCTTACCTTCTAGTCCCTACAATATTATGTTTTACCAAGTTACCAGTTCCTCAAATGCGTTCTACTTTGTTCTCTGCAGTATAGCTAGTTTTCAGTTCCAAATGAACAGGCAGGTCCTCTGACTGACTTTACCAGGGATAAACTCACTGTTCAGCCAGCAGGACACTTCCAAAATATTGCACAAATATCCTTCCAAAATGAACAGGCAGGTCCTCTGACCGTAGAGCCACATATATTCCTTGTGGAAAATCAAGTAGGGATTTTGTACATTAAAGCCTGCAGCTCAGAAACCACTGGAGCGAAGTGATGGCCACTAGGAAAAGTGTCTTCAAGAAAAGAACTTCAAATCAGCTGTTGCTGCTGGCTCAAGGAGGCAGCGTAAGCTTCTCAGGATGAAATTCAAGTCCCAAGGAGGGGCAGGAATGCGGATGGGGGACTCAAATGGAGAACCCGTTTGAGGAGAGTCTTAGAGACTTCCAACTGAGTAAAAGTCCTATCACCGAAGGAATATGGTAGGCTGAAATAGCTGCCATGTGGACTTTCAACGAGCAATGGCTGAGGCCCAGATTGAAGAGGTGGCGCATGTAGTCCAAGACTTTATTGGCTGGGTATGAGAAAGGTTTGAAGTCTTTCAGTGGCCCAAATAGAGAACCATTTCCACTTCATGGCGTAGGTAGACCTGGTGGAAGGCTTTCTGGCCTCTACCAAGATGTCCGCTACTAGCAGAGAAACTCGAAGCAGGCTTTTGCTATGCCTGCAGGAGCCACGCATGCAAATGAAGGGATTTTTAGACCTGGATGAACAACGGTCCTGGGTCAGCAATTGTTGCGACAGAGGAAGTGGAAGAGGAGGTTCCTCTGAAAACTGTTGCAGAAGAGAAACCAAACTTGCCTGGGCCTGAAGAGGCGATGAGACTTATTTGGGCTCCCTCTGATCTGAGTTTGTTCAGGACCTTCAGAATAAAGGAATAGGAGGAAGGCACAAACAAATCTGTCCCTCAGTCAAGAGACAGAGCATCCCGCCAAAAACGTCTCGCCCTGGAGCAAGCGTGCAGAAGGTGGGAAGTTTTGTGTTTTGGGGAGAAGCAAAGAGGTCTCTCTGAGGTGTTCCCTAAAGCTGAAAGATGTTGTTTCCGACTTCTTGATCCAATTCCCATTCGTGGGCCCTGGCTGGGACGAATGAGTTGATCCGCCAGTGTGTTTTCCACTGGAACATGAATCACAGTCAGGTGAAGGTGATGCTGGGTTGCCCAACTCCAGACTCTCATCACTTCCTGGCACAGAGGGTAGAGTGTGTTCCTCCTGCTTGTTGAGATACCAGACTACACATGTTGTCTGTTTGTATGAGGAGATGATCGGGAAGGATAATGGAGTGTAGAGCCTGAGGGCATAAAGAACTGCTCTCAGTTCTAGCATATTTATGTGTAGGTTTTGTTCGAACTTGGACCAGTTGCCCTGAGTTCTGTGAGACCCGAGATGTCTCTCCAGCCTTCTCCTGGCCATCATACGTCAACTCCTGGGAGGAGGGTTGATACTGAAGTAAACTCCCAGGCATAGGTTCTCCTGCACCATCCACCACTACAAGTCCCTGCTCATGGGATCGGACACTAGTACCTCTTGGTCTAGATTGTCCAGGGTTTGGTCCCATTGAGAATGAAGCGTCAATGAGAGATCCTCTATGGAGCCGAGCATGTGGGACTGTCAGAATTGCAGCCGCCATTAGCCCGAGGAGGTGAAGGACTGACCTGGCGCCGACCGTCCTGTGACCGGACAGAAGACAGGCCTGAGTCTGAAGGGTGTCTACCCTGACCCAAGGCAAAAAGGCTTGCCGATGGTTGTGTCCAGAATCGCCTCCTATAAACTGAAGACACTGGCAAGGGACCAAATGGGACTTTGCCTGGTTGATGGTGATACCCAGGCTGGTGAAAACCTGCAGGGTAAGGAAAGAGAGTACAGGAGTTCCTCCCTGGACAGGGCCGCCAGGAGCCAATCGTCCAGGCAGGAATACCTTAACTCCTGAGTACGTGAGGTGGGTCGCTATCACAGACAGGCATTTGGTAAATACTCAGGGGCTGATGAAAGACCAAATGGGAGGGCCTTGAACTGGTAGTGGACCCCTGAAAACAAAATGGAGGAATCTGTGGTGGGAAGGACATATGGGCATATGCAGGTGGGCATCCTGCATGTACAAAGTGCACAGTCACTGCTCCTGCCAAAGGGTGGTAGAAAGCTCTGTAAAGAGAGTATTCTGAAGCGTTTGTACTCCACAAACATGTTCATGGAACTGAGGTCTAGAATAGGCCTCACATCTCCGCGTCTTTGGAACCAGGAAGAAATGCGAGTAGTAACCTGTTCCCCAAAGATGGTTGGGGACTGGTTCTATTGCCACCTTCGAGAGAAGGAGGTAATTCCATCTAGGACCAAAGGAAGATGTTGCAGGAGTAAGACAACGGGGGTGGTCTTCAGGGTGGTTTCTGAAGAAACTCGATTGAGCGTCCTGCTGATATCAACTGGAGCACCCAAGCACCTAACGTTATCCTTTCCCAGCCTGGCAGATGGAAGGAGAATCTCACCCCTAACGGTTCCTCTGGAGTCTCCAGAGGCAGTGGAGAGGCACGGAGTCAGGAGGTGTGGGGCAGGCGCAGCCAGGCTGCGCAGCTTTTCACTAGGGAGAGGCTTGGTTGTTGGGGGCCTGGCGCCTGTTGGTCTGTTTGCCCTGTAGTTTTTGTTTTAGTTGGTTCCGTCACGAAAAGGATGCGCTGCCCTTGAGGGGTCTGTACATAGAATCTTCAGACTTCAGTGCAATGCCCTTCTCCTGCAGATCAGTAATGATGTCATGACATCACCCTCGAACAACACTGAACCCCTGAGAGGAGCATCCTGGATAGCGGATTGCACTTCAGGGACCAATCCTGACACACTGAGCCAGGCAAGACACCGTAAACCTACGGGAAGCCGACTCCTTCCAGCTGTGTCCACTGCATACGTAAGTGGCACAGAGCATGTACCAACTGGCTGAGCGAGCAGAGCGGACAAGATCTGCCACTTCCTGCTTAGTCTGAGACTTAGGAAGGAGTCCAATTTGGATTCCATCTGACTAAGGATGGTCTTCTGAAAGTCACCCATGTGTGCCACATAGTTCAGGGCCCTAATACCCACAGTAGAAGAAGAACAGATCTTCTTTCCGTATTGGTCCAGAAGCCGTGACTCCTTGTCAGGTGGGGAAGAGCTGAGGTGTTTTGGGTTAGCAGGACAGCCGTGAGCGGTGCTAATGATGACCAATCCACCTTGGGGTGTAGTTTCAAAGCATTTATGCCCTCAGAAGCCTGATACAGCCAGTCTGCCTTCCTTGGAAGGAGGCTAACTCTGAAGGTTGCTTCCAAATAGTGGAAACAAGGTCCACGAGAGACTCTATCCAGGGTGGAATCAGCGTAGGAGCAGTCTCGGGCAGATCCAAATGAGCAGCGAGCTTTTTATGCTGTGGGTCTGGTTCCAGTGATTGCCACTGATGGACTTCCTGGATTTTCCTCAGTAACTCCAGAAAGGAGGGATCCTCCGGAGGAGACTTCAGAAGGGTCCTTGGCCTGGGGCGATCTGGAGTACATGGCTCATCATCAGGATCAGAGCATCCAGTCTCTGAGTCCGAGTCAGATGTATCCGATGAGGAAGAGGAAGACTCCTCCCTATGATGGGAGGGACGGCCCCTTAGAAGTTCCCTACAGGTGCTGTCTCCCCTACCCCATGCAGAAGGGCTCTCCTCTGGTGTCGGGTGAGAGGAGGTCTCCCATCTCTGACATAGGGAATCCTGTAAAGGGTCCAGTGTCAGCAGACGACTTCGACCTCTCTGGTGAGTTGACCTTGGCCTCAGCCCACCAGGAGGCCAAGTCTCCTTCAAGTCCGCCCGGCCTGGGAAGTGGGCGGCGGAGGAGAGAAGGAGGGATATGGATATTGAGGCTATCCATAAAAGTAGTATCCATAACCTGGCGGGTAACAGAGTCGGATATTGCGCGTCGGGTACTGAGATGCCTGATACTGCAGAGCCAGATATTGTGGCACTGGATATTGAGGTGTCAGATACCCGGGAGCCAGGGGCTCTGATGAGTAGAGGGACCTGGCAGAGGCCCAGCTGGTGGGTGAGGCAAAGGTAATGCTGGCCCTTGATGTCGGGCCCAAGCGTGAAATGCTGTCCGGTAAGGGGCGTCGGCTGGCGTAGGGTATGCCGGTGTCTGAGGTCAGCGTCAGGGTATCGGGTCTCGAAGGAGGGGCCCTGATGGCAGCGTCTCAAGGTCCTCTGTGATGACCGGGAGGGAAGGTTAGAATCCCGGGGTCAGCTGGGGGCCAGGGACCTCTGAAGAGCAACACAATGTCCGGACAGCCTGGGGCATCGGACTGATCTTTATGGTCGGCGCAGGCTCCATGGCGGGAGGCGTCGGTGGTACGGTGTCTGGCTTATCAGCGAATCCGGGCAGGCGTCAGAGGAGCCACGTCCGACTTATCGGATTCCTTGTCAGAGGAAGGTTGCGCAGGGGATGCGGCCTTGTTAGGCGAAGAGTTTGGCTGGCGCTCCCCAAAGGGGCCATGAGCTTAGCAGTCTTGGGCGTCGGTGGTACTGGCATCCGACTTACCAGACCCGCTCTGACCCGAAGACCGGCGTGGTGGAAGCAGCCTTCCGGAGGCGAGGCCTCCTTTTCCCCAAAGGCTCCCAAAGGACCTGAGCCCGAGCCAGACAGGAGGGGCGACCTTCTTGGATACTGCCAAGATGGCCGTGGTGGCGTGATCCCGGAGAGGGCGTTACCTTAAGTGCCGTGACTCCAAACAGCGTTGCGGCTGCCGAGAAGCCGTTTCCCGCTCGATGCTTCTCCTTGTCACGCTTCTTCTTGTGACCTTTGGGAAATGGACACCTGCTTTAATTTCTTTAGCTCCTTTTCCATGGATGCCATTCTTTTCTTGAGGTATGGACTTCCAGGGACTGCTGCCTTCTTTTCCAGGTAGCGGAGTTAAATTTTTGGCAGTGTTGGCACTTCTCCACAGGGTGGTCTAGGCCCAGACAGAACAGGCACAGGAATGACCGTCGCTGTGGCAGTTGACAACCACCACAGTCGCACTTATTTTTATGCGATTGGTCGGGCATGACACACACAGCGAATCGATAGTATGATCGAGAGAGAAAAAAAGGTTGAAAAGTTCCGAAAACTAGACCGACGTAATGCCTGACGAGCACTGAATTCTACTGGAAGGAACTTTCACAAGCCGACGGCGGGAGAAAACTGGAAGGCAGGCATGAGGACCACTCCATTATACTGATATCGTATGATGCCGGTCACCTAGCGAGACTGTTAGCTAGAAATTTTCTGTGGGATCCTGACGCCTGGTGGGTCAGTTCTATATGTGAATATCTACTGCAAGAACCTCTCAAGTAAGATCTACAGACCTGTTAGTTTGACCTCAGTGATAGTAACTAAATAAGCAAAACTGTATTTATATAGGCACCCTTCCAAAGCTCAGGGTGCCTTAACATCATTCATTACAAAATTTCTAGGTTACATAAAAACAGATAAAACCTCACAGTCATTCAACGTGTCCCAGCAAATGCTTGATTGAATAGGTACGTTTTAAGGATCTTTAAATCCTTCCATGGTCAGGCTTTCTTGTATCTGCCAAGACAGAGAATTCCACAGGGTAGGCGCCATAAAGGCAAAAGACCTTCCACCCGATGTTTTCAGGAATCTCCAGCAATCCTCGCCAGAGGATCAGAGTGGACCAGTGGGACAGTAAGCACACAGGAGTTCTTTCAGGTAGTGGGGTCCCTGCTCATGTAGGGCCTTACAGGTCAGCAATGTGACCTTGAAGGTAGTTCGCCACTGTATGGCAGCCAGTGCAGTTCATGTAGCACAGGTATTATATGACTGGATTTGGGGTTCCAGTCAACAACCTGGCGTCGCGTTCTGCACCTAGCTGTAGCGGCAATATCTACCCCGGTAGCCCTAGGTAGAGTGCTTTGCAGTAATCAGAACAGCTGGTAACAAAGGCGTGGACCAAGGTAGGAAGATCTTCAGGCAGGACCAAGTATTGCACCTGGGCTATATATATTCCTTAGATGGTAAAATGAAGATTTGACTAGAGTTGAAACCTGTGCCCTCAGGGTCAGGCCTTCATCATATATCGCACCCAAGTTACCTGCCTGGCCGAGGCAATAATCGGGACCCTCCCCGAGATGTAAACCTGGGGTTTCCCCACCAATGCCACTATCATCCTATAACCAGGGTCCACCACCAATACCTCTGTTTTACCGAGTTCAACTGAAGCCAGCTAGCACTCATCCAGTTCTGTATCTCCAGCAGGCAGTTATTAAATACCGTGACAGAATCTAACTCTTATTCGGGCACAAAGACATGTAGAGCTTAGAGTCATCGACATAGCAATGAAAACCCAACCCATACCGTCTTAGAATGTTCCCTAATGGAGCACGTCACACCGCGAATAACATGGGGACAGCATCGAGCCCTGTGGAACACTAAGAGGGCAGCTACAGTGAGGAGCCAGGAACAAACCCTGACACCACTCTCTGTGATCTGCCCTAGAGGAAAGATCGAAACCAACTGTGGACCACCCCTCAGTCCAGGAAGCACTGCAGACACTCGAGCAGCACCCCATGATCCATGGTGTCAAATGCCGCTGAGAGATCAAGGAGAACCAAGATGGAATGGGCTCTCCGATCTCTCGCCATCAGGAGATCATTTAGTACCGCAGCAAGGCTGTCTCGGTACTATGCCTTTCCTGAAGCCAGACTGGAGAGGGTCATAGATATTGTGGTTGGTTAAATGCTCATCCAGCTGCAAGGCGACCACCTTCTCAATATCCTTCCTATAAAGGGTAGCTTTGAGACTGGTCTGTAGTTGGCTGGGCAGTCGGGGTCAGGGAGCTTTTTCCAAAGGGGACTTACTACTGCCTCCTTTAAGGGATCTGGGAAGATCCCTCTCTCCAATGAAACCGCCACTCTACCAGCAAGGACTGGGCTGATAACCTCTACACACCCACTAGCAGGCGTGTAGGGCCGGATCAAACTACAGTAGGTTGGCGGCAAAGTCTGGATAATCTTCACTACATCCAGGACTGCGGTTGGCTAAAGGTGAACCAGGTCAATTGGGCATTAGTACCATCCGATTGATTAATGCAAGGTCAATGGGAAGGCACTGGCTGATCTCATCCCTGATGGTGGACACCTTATCAGTGAAAAACTGCACAAACTCCTCACACTGAACTTGTGACAGCACAACCGGACTGAAGACAGGCTGGACTGCACAGTCTGTCCACAGTCCGGAAGACATGCTGGCCTATTCTTCACTGCAGCAATTTCCCTGGACAGGAACTCTGCCTTCTTATGGGAAATTGATGATTGGTAGATCTTATAGTGATCCAGCAATCTAAGTTTATCCACCTCCAGGTGAGTTTTCCGCCAGTGCCTCTCCAACCTTAGCCCTTGCCTCTTCAGCTCACGGATTTCCCATTAAACCAGGGAGCACCTGGGCGGAGGAGTTAAGAGAACACAAGTTGAAGCAATGACATCCAAAGCCACAGTAACAAAAGGAGCCCTGGGTTCAGTGGAAGTAGCGGAATCACTTCGAAGGAAAGAATTGTTTATAGCGTGATAATCATCTACAAATTACGTGCATATAATTGTGTTATAAATATGTTTTGAATTTCTGCTTATGAGACATGGCAAGGTCATCAGTCCCATCTGGAAGACTAGCTTTTAAATGGGCCTGACCTTTTGACCCCAAAGCAGTTGCTGGCTGGAGCAAAATAACTACTTTCCTTTTCTGTGTTGACACATAGTTGTAAAACTTCCTGTAGCTGCTATAAAAACAGGCTAAAACAAACACCGCTTTGAACCTAGGAAACTAGCCATAAAAGACTGTGTTTTAAGACATCAGGAGTTAAGACAACTGTGGCAGAGACCTATGAAAATCCTCACAGTTAAGAGGTGTTTTGCAGGATGTTGTTCTGAGAGATCAAAGGGCTATTCTGTCTTTCATAATTCATGCTCTGTGGCTCACTAATTAAAAAGTATATATACTGTATATATTTTTTAATTGGAATGTTAACAGTGTGCAGAGGCATGTGAATAATTCAGTATGCAGGAATGAGAGTGACCTCAAGCCTGCATCACCACAAAGCTGTGACCTCACAAGCTGGTTGGTGAGTGGGACCATGATATCGTCAAGTTGCTGAGGGAACACTGTACACTTTTATCTTGAACTCCTGAAAGAACACACTCTTGTTCCAACTTTGCAAGACTTCACACACTTGTGTTCTGGACTTAAGATTAAGAAACACTTCTACCACAATGAGGTAATTTCAGCACCATCATTTACCAACTGAAACTGGGGTAGGATTACTCAGTGCAAGACAATTTGTAAAAATCAAATTACCATTACTTTTCTTTATGATAGTATTTTGTAAGTAAGGACAGCGAAAGGGATTTGGGGTTACAGCTGACTCATGTTTGTCATTTGACTCCCATATCTCTAATACTATTAGTAGAGCTAACAGGATATGGTGGTCAATCCCATAATATAACATCAAAGTCATGTTATCCTTCTGACTCTCTAAAGAGCAGATGGGAGACCTCATTTTGATTTTGTCTCACAATTGTGAATCCATATAAAAGAAGGATATAGCTAGAATAGAGAAAGTTCAGAGAAGGGTGACAAAATATTTTGTGTCCTCTAAATCACTTTCATATTAGGACAGACTTACAAATATGATTTAATGTCCCTTGAAAACAGAATGACAAGGGTGATCTGCTCATGGGACATTATAAATGATCAACATCTATTTGAGGAATTTGGTCTGGATTTTAAACAGATTAGGGTCAATACCAGAGGTCACCCCTTCAACTTGTTGTGAACAAGAATAAAACTAAAAAGATCTTACTTTTTTCACAAATGATTGTAAGGCCCTGGAATATGCTTCCTTAGATGTCTTTATTAGTGACAGTAATGATACTTTGAAAAACAGACTTGACATCTATATGAAATCCAATAAACTATTATATCACTATATATGGGCTTGAAGCACTATGGGCATTTTAGCCTTTGCTTCAAAAGCGTCTTAGTATGACTCTTAGTATTTATTTTTATGACTATACCATTAATATTATATGTTCTGTGTTTTGTAGTTTATTTACTATTTTTATTTTAGTAAACTCTGTCTTCCTTGAAATCCTGCTTGAGCCATTTTGTCATTTTGAGATTGAATGCTGGGACAGTGTTGATCATTCTGACATAACTGTTAAAGTGCTCATAGTGTGTCACCATATGCAGCAAGGTAAGGACATCCTAGGTCTCCAACTGAGTCAGAAGGGGATTGTGAACCAGGTTGTGTGCTCACTGGGTTAAGTAATACACTGCTTTCCCTGAAGAGGGTGTGATATTTAGACCTGTTACCTGGGCATGCTAGCAAAAACGGGTTCATATTTCATCCCAGGACTCAAGACTGGTAGTTGCTCAGACTCAAAACAGACAGGAGAATGTCCCTGTTCATCTCCTGTTCACATACTGCACTTCAAGGTTGGGCACTGTGGGGCAGAGGGCTGACCCCAGGCGCATTTGTGACACTGTTGAGTACCTAGAGGCCAGTGGGGCAGGGACCCAAGGCAGCATGGATTCATGTAACCCCCTGAAAATGGGGGTTCCCAAAAGACTTCCAGGAGCTTGCTTGAATGCTCCAAGCCTGAATGGTGTTTGGCATTTAAGCCATTTATCAGTGAGTGTTTTAGAGCCTCTGGTACTGTCTCTTTAAGAGCTGTCTGCTTGCAGACATAATTAGTTTGTAAGTGGGGGACTGTGTGCTTCTCTGAGTACCACTCGAGCTGCTGAATTCACTTAATTTTGCAGTCACTAGAGTGCAAAGGGAACCTATCTGAAAGATGTAACTGTTTACCAGAAATTATTTAGAGTAATAATGAAATTACAGTTTGTCTAACCTGCTTTCTTTGCAGTCAGAACTGTGTCTGCTAGTTCCCATTCTAGTTTTGAACTGCTGAACTGGACCAATCAGTGTGGGGTAAGCTAGCTCTAAAATGGTGCCTTGGACGAATCAGAACTTGGACTCATAATCTGAGCCAGCCACAAGAGGATTGTATGGGCAGTGACTCTGGGAGATGTAGTTTAGACTTCAGTGCCTTTTTGGACCAACAGCAGCAGTCTATTGTGGTGACAGCCAATCCAGTCAAGAACTGGGAGGAACTCAAAGGAAGTGCCAGTTTTGTCGGTTGGAGTTCAGTTGAGCTTTGGCAGTGAAGAAGGAAGGAGCCCTGTGCTTTTCAGTGTGCAGTTTTAGTCAAAAAGCGTGTATAAGGCCCAGAGTTCCGGTCTGCAGCTTGTGTAACAGCTTGTTAGGACTGAATCCGTCCTGTGAAAAAGAATCAAGGATCTCTGAAGAGTAGAAACCAGGCTCACCCTGTAGAAGACTGGAAGAATTGCTGAATGTATCTCATTATCTCGGAGAATGAGAGATCATCCAGAGGAGACCTAGGGAGGTCGTGTGGGTCCGGAGAGGGATGCTGACTGGTGAAGGAGACCTGGAGCATTCAGAGATGTCAGATCTGGAATCCTCCGTAGACTGTGAATACCGGCGTCTTCTGGGTCTCTTGAGGCTGGGTGACCCTGAAGAGGATCTTGATGGAGGCCTTCTCTTTTCTGCAGATCTGCCCCAGGAGGTGCTGCTGGCTCCTGGGGGAAGGTGCTCGGCCTGCTGACCCTTTAGGTGAAAGAGGGGGTGAGGCGTCGGAGGTGCCGCGGGTGCGGGAGGAGGTGCGTGGTTTCCACATCCTTTTGATGGTATCCCACCAGAAAGTGAAGAGCTCCTTCACTTCTGCCAGGTTTAAACCTGACTGACGGACCGGGCGCCAGTAGCCTGTAAGTCGGGGCTGGGCAATCATCTCCCGGGGGGTCTCTGGTTCTGGAGAGGGCTCCCGAGGGAGTTCGACGAGTCCGGAATCGCCCGCCTGGTCTTCGGGCTGGGTAGACTCCTCCTCCGACAATGCCTCCCGACTGACGTCGGTAGGCGGCGGTGTGGTCCTCCTGGCTGCGGTATCTAACGCCGGTCCCCTGCCGCCGTCCTGGGGTGTGAGTGCCTGACCGGTGACGGGTGACGAACTGCCGCCAGTTCCCAGGAGTGTTTATGAACCTTGGCCGACGTCAGGTGGGCCGCCGTCAGGTCCAACGTCCGCTTAAGGGAGGTCAGCTCTTTGGTCTTGCCTTGGGGTGGCGGCAGCAGGGAGACTGCCCGGACGTCGGAGGCCGAATGCCGGAAAGATGACTTGTGGTACTCCCCAGACCTGGACGAGGCCTTAGCTGAGGAAGCCGGCCTGGAGGTCTTGGCAGGCCGCAGAGTAGAAGAACCACTGCCTGATTTAACCACAACCGGGGGAGGCTGAGAGTGGGCTCTCGACGGGGAGAGGTCCGACCTGGAGCCGGAACTGCGGGAGTCCGAGGCCCTGAAGGGGGATCTGGTTCTCACCTTCTCCCAGTGCTTCTCATGGTGCTTGTGTGACTTCCCCGAAGATTCCCCTCTGAAGGAAGGTTCCATGGCCTTAAGCTTTTCTTCAAGGAGGAAAGCCTGGAGGGCCTTCTGTCGGCAGATTCTCGTTCGGCTGTTAAAGCCCTGACAGAAGGAGCAGGCCAGGGTGTAGTGGTCCGGGCCCAGGCACGACATGGAGCTCGAATGAGGGTCTTTGAAAGGAATCTGCTTCCCACAGGCACACTTCGAAGAATGGCACTCCACTGAAGTTGGGGAGGACATCAGACGAAAAAAAAGCTAAAAAATAGATTTTTTCCATAGTTTGGAAGGTTTTCCTGGTCGTCTCGCGCTAGACTTAACCGATGAGGTCGAGACATGCAAAGTCGACGGCAGGAAAGAACTGGAGATTCTGGCGGGACCGCCTCCTTATGTACTACGCCTGACGTCGGGGGCAGGACCGACGTCGGAGGCGGTCCCCGCTGAAGACAGCTAGCTAGAAAATTTCCGTGGGGTCCTAACGCCTGCCGGCTTCAGTCCTAATGGTGTAACCTGCCGCAAGAGCTGTATCTCGAAGAAGATCTCCTGATTCCTTACCACCCTGTGAGACCACTCCGCTCTGCCGACGAGGGGTTGCTAGAGATTCCAAGGGTGACTTTAAAATCTGTTGGGGCCCCTGCATTTATGTTTGCGGCCCCTTCCCTTTGGAATTCTCTACCCCGTCGGATTAGGGAGTGCACGACCGTGGGGAGTTTTAAACAGGCACTGAAATCTTTCCTCTGGGAAAAATCTTATGGATGTACTATTTATTGAATTGTACTTATTATGTGGCTGAATCTGTTGGATTTTATTCTTTTATTGTACTGCACCTTGATGCCTGAAAGGCGCATAACAAATAAAATATATTATTATTATAATTATTATTAAGTGCTGTGGGGACAGTAACACAGTTCAGTAATACTGAGCACTGACATAGCATGGGTAGCCAGTAAGATTGGAATAATGATCATTATACAGAGTGCAGCACAGCATTAACATTGAAACATATGCTTAGTGAGGTTCAGGAGTAAAGAATGCTCAAAACAAAGACAGGATGCTAAGTGCTGAGGGGGACAACGTCCAAAGTGCAGAGAAAGGGTAGAAGAAGTTGAGCAGCCTAGCGGCCTTGTCTGAGGGGAGGAACATTAGTGGGAAGTAATGTTTTGGTAGGTAGGACCAGGTAGGTGGGACAGGAAGGGGCATTGAAATGGGCAGGGAGTGTGAAGGAGGGCTGAGGGAAGAAGGAGGAGAAGGGCGAGGGAAGAGGCTTAGGGTAGATATGGGGTGTGGAAGACGGGTAGAAGAACAGGGGCTGTGGATTAGAGAAGGCAGATGCATTGGGACCCGAGCACTATTTGTTGCTTTAGGTTCTGCTTAAAGGCATCCAGCGTGGGAAGTCAACAATGTTGTCCCAAGGAGTTGAACCAGTGAGGGCTCAAGCGAAGGACCTTGTCCTTGGGATGTGTGGCAACGAGGGAATTAAGAATTGGTTCTCCAACCTTCGAGTTGGATGAGGATTGACACAGGGTACAAGAAGTTGTAGAACCCGGGCAGCAGACCTAAGTGAATTTTTTGCAAGCAGGCATGTTTGGTATTTTAATCGTCACAGAGTTGAAACCAGTTAGTATTGGCATAAAGGTCACATGTGCGCGCCAGCCGAGGAGCACCTGTGAAGCGCCGATGGGTTTTACTTAGTTTAATCTTGCCATAGGGGATACGTCAGTGGTCGAACCATAGATGGTCAGACCATAGTCAACTAGGAAAACCACTGAGCTGTGCACAGCAATACTTACTGCTTCAGATGTCAGACTGTATTTGTACCTATTGAACATTCCTATACACATATTGATAGCTTTGGCAATATTGTTGATATGTGGAACACAGTAGAGCATGTTATCAACTGTTATTCCCAGGTATCTGAAGTGTTTAACAAGTTCCAGTGGAGACCCTGCCTTGTTACAAATGTTAAGAGGGACGTTTCTATGCTTTGTGGGCAAGAACAACATAGATTTCGTCTTTTGTAATTCATTATCAATTTATGGTCATCCAACCATTTCTCGACTCTGGAAAGGTTGAGTTGAAGCTGACATTCCAGAACACTCAGGTCCGAACCATTGGAAAAACAACAGCATCATCTGCATAAAGAAGAAGGCGACCCTGTTAGGCTAGAGGAAGGCTATTCAGAAACAAACTGAAAAGGAGGGGTGCCAGGATTGATCCTTGTGGGATGCCAGAACAAATGGGTAAGCTGTCAGAAAGGACACTACCTATCCTCACTTGTTGTGAGCGGTTATACAGGTAGCTGCGGAAACATGTGATGGGGTTGTGGAGAGACCCGTGGCAACTAGTTGGTCTGCTAGGAGCGCATGGTTTACCATGTTGAAGGCTTTAGCTAAGCCAATGTAAACTGCCTCGGCAAGTTGGCCTTGGTCAAAGGATTTGTGGATATAACCCATAAATTCAAGTAAAGCTGTTGTAGTACTGTGCCCCTTTCTAAATCTGTGCACTTCAGGGCATTGAGGTTGATATTTCTCTAGATACTCAACTATCTGATCAGCAACAATTCTTTCTAGAGCCTTTGAGAGAGGTGGAAGAATGGAGACGTGTCTGCAGCTCCCAGTTAGGGCATGGTCGCCATTCTTATGTATAGGAGTTACTACAGCGGCTTTCCATCTTTGGGGGAATTTGGAGTGCCTAAGTGATAAATTAATGATACAGGTAATAGGAGCCAGGATTTCTTTCAGGGTGAGGGCCACCAGTTTAAGATCAAGGGTGTCACCACTATATCTACATTTACCTAGCACCTTACACAGGTATTTTCTTGCTTCCCTAATGGAGATGGCCTTATAATAAAAGGGGTGCTCTGTGGGCTGTAAAGGTTAACCTGTGGTGGTATGAGAGAAGAAGTCAGCAGGCAGAACTCCACATAGATCACTGAAGGCGCTATTGAATGTGTTGGCTATGGTTTTAGGATCTAAGGTGGGGGTTCCATTAATATTAAGCATGGTGGAGGCAGTTTTGGGCTCTGTTCTAGTCACCTCTTTTAAGTTGCTCCAGAATATTCTGCTGTTATTCCAGTTTTGGGCTAGGGCATCTTGGTAGTAAATGTTTTTAGCTTTACGGATGGCCCTAGTGCAAGGGTTCCTGGCCCTTTTGCAGTTCTGGATATCTGCTTACTTACTAGAGGCCCTGGTTACATACCAGAGATGGTCCTTGGTTTTCATTAGTTCAAGAATGTCAGGAGATAGCCATGGGTTAAAGTGGCCTTTGATTTCGCACTTTTTGAAAGGTGCGTGTGCATCACAGGCTGCATTGAAGATGCAGATGAACTGGTCAAGTGCACTGTCGACATCACTGGTCCCAAACACAGCTGACCAGTCTATGCTTAAAGATCACCCTTCAGAGGGTCTATGTGACTCTGCTTGAGGACCCTATGAGTTATGATTTGAGTAGCTCTCTATATAAGGATAGAAATCAAAGCAACAGAACTAAAGGGTAAACAGGGAGGAGAGGATGGACTGTGGGTCACCCTGGAGATAGGACATGGCACCATAATCCGCACAGGGGTTGTTTACAGACCCCTGTCTCTGGGGGAGGCAGTGGACAAGGAAATCATAGAAGGAATCATTATAACAGCAGAAAAAGAAGAGATATTGTTGATGAGGGACCTGAATATGCCAGATGTTAACTGGTGCACCTTTATTGCAGCCACATCCAAGAGCAAAGTTATTCTTGATGCCCTACAGGGGGCATGCCTCAGACAGCAAGTGCTGGAACCCACTCAGGAGGGAGCATTCTTAGTCTTTATACTCTCAAACAGGGATAGTGAGAGGATATCAGATGGGTAGCCATCTGCGAACAAGTGATCACCAGTGTAGTTCATAATAAACACAGCTGTAGAGTCAAGTCATACAAAAGCAATGGTGCTGGACATCAGGAGGGCTGACTTTGGCAAAATGGGAGAGTGCCTCAGAAAAGCACTAGCAAACAGGCAAGAAGGAGGGCAAAAGAACAATGGGAAAAATCAGAACTGCCCACAAAGGCAAAAAGTCTTTGAGTAAAGCAAATTAGCAAAACAAAAAGGAAAAAGCCTCTATGGTTCTCAAAAAAGGTGGCAAGGGAGGTTAAGGAAAAAAGGATAGCATTTAGGAAATATAAGGAGAAACAGAAGGAGCAGGCCAGAGAACTGTATCAGTTAAAACAGAAGGAGGCAGTGAAGGCAGGCAGAACTGCAAAGGATCAAACTGAGGAAAAGATACCAAACTCTGTTAAGAAGGGGGATAAAACCTTTTATAGGTACTGTACATTAGTGAACAAAGAAAGACCAAGGGAGGGATAGTGAGGCTTAATAAAGGGGAAGGAACGTGGGCAGAGGGTAACAGTGAAAAAGTAGGGATACTTACTGAATACTTCTGCTCAGTATTCACAAATGAAGAGAAGGGGAAGCTGGCCCAGTGGTGCTGAGGTGCTGGACGCCACACCTCACACCACACCGGTGACCGTGTTCGGGAGCAAGCGCGGGATGTTGGGGGTCAGCCGGGGAGGAGAGGATTAAGCATCTGCAGGACAACTCTCCTCTCCTGGGGAGGGTGGGCTTGCGGTACCACCACAACAGCAACTCCCAGTGGAAACTGGGAGCACCAAAAAGCAAGGATCACACACGCAAGGGGAAGACGTGATGGTGGATGCTCACAAGAGGGGTGCGGGAGCATACCCAGCTCGTGTTGAGTGTTACTGCATCTCCGCGCCTCTGCAGGAGTCACGTCATGAACCAGCACAAAGGAAAAAATGGCTCCTGGAGAGACAATGGTACATCAGCCCACGCCCACTGCGGACTCCACCCACCCAGGTCCCGATATCCTCCAGGCCTGCACCTCACCACGCATACAGATCTGAAGGACAACCCAAGGTAGGTGGGTGGCCCCACCTTGGGGGGCACAAGCCGGAGTAATTAAGGTGGCTCGAGGTGCTAGGTCAGGGATCTGGGGGACCTGGAGGTGCGGGGTCTCAGACAGGGTGGGATCAGCTGGGGATGCCTGACGGATGCTCCAGGACCGCGACTGGAGGGAAGCAAATGGGGGGAAGAGATGGGGCAGTACCTAAACCAACAATAGAAACACTCTGGATGGGGGGGGGGGCAATACCAGTCCATTCACAGAAGAAAGGGTTCTGAAAGAACTCTTAAAAATGAAGGTGGACAAGGCAATGAGGCCTGATGGGATTCACCTCACAATTCTAAAACAACTGAGGGGAGAACTAGTGACACAATTGACTACCCTCTTTAACAAATCATGGGAGGATGGGGTGATACCTGAGGACTGGAGGAGGGCGGATGTCATTCCACTTCACAAAAGTGGAAGCAAGGCAGAGGCAGGAAAAGTACAGTAATGTAAGAACTTACCGTAACAGTAGCTCTTAGAGAGGCTCTCTGCAGTAGGTATTCACATGTAGGACTGACCCGCCAGGTGTCAGGACCCCAAGGAAAATTTTCTAGCTAGCAGTCTCTGGCAGGGGACTGCCCCCACGTCAGGTGACCAGCATCATATGACGTCAGTATAAAAGGGCGGTCCCCCACACCCACCTTCCAGTTCTTCCCCGCCAAGGGCCAAAAGAGGCAAGATGAGAGAGAAGAGGATATTTCCCCCATGGAAATGGAGCCAAAAAAGCTTACTGTAGGTGGGATGGAGGGCAGGAAGGCAATACCTACTGCAAGAGTCTCTCTCGAAGATCTACTGTTACAGTAAGTTCTTACATAATTGTACTATCTTACTAAAGAGAGCTCTTTCAGTAGGGATTCACATATATGACTGAGTCCCAAGCAGTCTGGTACAAGGAAAAGCACTCGGGAGGAGGAAAGTGATCCATACCATGGAACCTCAGGCTGAACGGGTCTCATGAGAGGAGACCTTGAAGCACAGCCAACCTGAAGTTTGCTCTACAGCGAGAAGCAATGTCCAAACTGTAGTGTTTTGTAAAGGTATGGACAGAAGTCCAAGTTGCAGCTGCACAGATGTCTGCTGCTGACACATTCTTGACACAAGCATGAGAAGCAGCTACTCCTCTGGTGGAGAGACTCTGACTTGACCCAGTAGGGTCTTGTGTAATTGTCGTAACAGAAGGTGATACAATGAGCCAACCATTTTGACAGGCATTGCCTGGAAACAGCATTACCTTCTCTTTTTGAGCAAAAGAGACAAAACGCTGATCAGTTTTCCTGAGATCCTTAGTCCGAGTGGTGAAGAAAAAATTACTCACCTCAGTAATGTTGTTTCTTCTAATGGAGTCTTGCTATATTCTGACATATGCAGTGAGTCCCAACCTTCAAACTGCCCCGGAGGTGAAAGAGTTAACTTTCCATGCCAGGCATGGAATGCTGAGCTTGAGCTTGGTTGAAACTCTGTCTGTTGTTCTTCAAAATCAAACCGTCAGATCTTTACGAGCTAAACTCACTGAGGTCAGTGTGGAAGCTGTAAACCTACACTAGCCAACTGGCTACTAAACATAAGAACACATTTTTTGGTCCCAAAACAAAGACTCAAGTCAGGAGACCCAAAAAATGAAAAACACAACACCAAGTCACCCCAAGAAAGGAGGGGTGAAAAACAACAAGGTGGGCAACTACTAAGTGCCAACACTGCACTGCCCACCCACATCCCAAAACAGAGGTTCTGAGAGGGGCAGGCATGGGGGGAGGTCAGAATATAGCAAGACTCCATTAGAAGAAACAACATTACTAAGGTGAGTAATTTTTTCTTCAAACAACATGAAGTCTTGCTATATTCTGACATATGCAGTACTACAAAGCAGTACCTCCATGGAGGAGGACAGAACCTACTTAGAAATAGGCTCTGAAGCACAGCTGTGTTAAACCCGAGCATCACTCCTAGCCTGGATGTCCAGGGAGTAATGCTTGCAAAAGCGTGAACTGTTTTCCAGGTAGCTGCTTGACATATCTCTAGAATAGGGATGTCCCTGGCAGCAGCCAGGGAAGCAGCTGTACCTCTGGTAGAGTGAGCCCTCAGGCCTGAGGGAGGAACCTTACCCAGTTTTTCATAGCAAAATCGGATACAAGAGACAATCCACCTGGCAATGGATCTTTTTGTGGCAGGTTTTCCTTTACCAACTTCACCATAAGTGAGGAACAGTTGGAGGGAGTCAAACCTGTGACCCTTGGTACGCTCTATGTAGTAACTAAGGGCTCTCTTCACATCTAAGCTGTGCAGCCTACTCTTGCCAGAGGAGGAATGGTCATTGAAGTACACTGGAAGAGATATAGATTGATTAAGGTGGAAATCAGAAACCACCTTAGGCAAGAACTTCCTGATAGTCCTGAGGACCACCTTATCTCCATGAAAGGAGATAAAATCAGGCTCCACTGACAAAGCTTGTAGTTCACTTATGCTCTGGCAGAAGTGATGGCTACCAGAAACACAGTCTTCCAAGTCAAGTACTTAAGCTCTGCTGAAGATAAAGGCTCAAAGGGAGGTTGCATAAGCTGAGCAATGCAAACATTAAGGTCCCAAGCAGGGCAGGGTCCCTGAATGGAGGGTTGGTGTGAAGCAATCCTTGAAAACTTGGAGAATACAGGGTGAGCTGAAATATAAGAGGCTTACCTGCTGAAATAAAGCAGACACAGCTGCCAGATGCACTTTTAGGGTAGCTGGTCTCAGCCCTAAGGTATTTAAGTGGACCATATAATCCAGGACTGTGGGTAAATCAGCAGATTCTGGAAATATGCTTTCCAGAGCACCAGATGGAAACCTCTTCCATTTGGAATTATAAGTAGCCCTGGTGGAAGGTTTTCTAGAAGCCTTCAGGATATCCATTACACCTTGGGAGAGGTATAAATCAGCAAACTCTAACTCTTCAAGAGCCAGGCCTTGAGATTGAGAGATTTGAGGTTCGGGTACCAAACCCTCCCCTGAGCACAGGTTAACAGGTTGTGATTCCTGGGAAGACACAGGGGAAGATGGACTGCTAAGGACAGTAGGAGTGGATACCAGGGTTGTCTGGGCCAATCTGGAGCAATCAGGATCATCTTGCAGGGTTGAGATCTGATTTTGACTAGCACTTTGAACAGAAGAGGGAAGAGGGGAAAGGCACAGAGAAACTTCCCTTCCCAAATGAGAACTAAGGCATCCATGGGGACTGAGCCCAACACTGGGAGCCTGCAGCAAAAAGGGGAAGTTGGTGATTGTCTGGGGCTGCAAAAAGATCTATCTGCGGGGTGCCCCATCTGGCAAATACCACCTCCAAGACCAGAGGGTCCAGTGACCATTCGTGATGGCCCTGGGAAATCCTGCTGAGAGCATCTGCCAGGACATTGTCCTAGCCTGGGAGGTGAACTGCCATAAGGGAGGTGTTCAGGGAGTAAGCCAGAGACCACAACTTCATTGCTTTGGTGCACAAGGCCGTAGATCGAATGACCCCTTGCTTGTTGATGTACCACATTGTGGTGGTGTTGTCTGTTCTGACCTGTACAACTTTGTTCTGAACAGATTTGGAAAAAGCTTGAAGTGCTAGAAAAACTGCTCTGAGTTCCAACAGATTGATGTGGAGCAGAGATTCCTGAGGGGACCACAACCCCTGGGTAGTGAGGTCGCCCATGTGAGCTCCCCACCCCAAGAGGGATGCATCTGTAGTAAGGATTAAGGAGTGAGACTAAGTGACAAAAGGAACCCCCTTGTCTGAGATTGCCCTGATCAGGGTTCGAGTCACTGGGATCAATTTGGTTAGAGGGTCTTTCCTTTGAGACCAAAAGGCTCTCAAATGGAACTGAATGTCCCTCATCTGAAATCTTGCTCCCTGCGCCACTGTTGTAGAAGCAGCCATGTGCCCCAGGAGCTGTAGAAAATGCCTTGCTGGTTGAGACACCTGCAGGGTGAATGAGGAGCCAGAGACACCGGGTCCTTGCCCTGTCCAAAGGAAGGAAGGCTCTGGCTTTCTCTGTGTTCAGTTCTGCACCTATGAAGGTGAGGAGCTGGACAGGCTCTAGAACTAACTTTGAAGATTCAGAAGGAAACCTAGAGAGGTGAGCAGTTGCTGAGTTATCTGTAGGTGTAACCTGACTTGGTCTGGGGCGGGCCTACTATGAGCCAGTCGTCCAGGTAAGGAAGATTGCAATTTTTGCCTTCTTAGAGCAGCAACTGCTACTGCCAGGCATTTTGTGAATACCCTTGGAGCAGAGGTGAGGCCAAGGGCATTGCTCTGAACTGGTAATGGCCTGAGGGCAGCTCGAACCTGAGGTACTTTCGATGGGAGCTTCTGATGAGAATATGGAAGTAGGCATCCTTGAGGTCCAGGGACACTAGCCAGTCCCCTGGCCTTAGAGAGGGTAGAATAATTCCCAGAGTCACCATTTTGAATTTTGGTTTTAAAAGGTGCTTGTTTAAGTATCTGAGATCCAGGATGGGCCGCCATTCTCCTGTCTTTTTTGGGGTAAGGAAGTACCTGGAGTACAACCCTTTGCCCTGGTGTAGGGGTAGAACCCTTTCCACAGCTCTGAGAGCCAGGAGGGAAGAGATCTCTGCCTCTAGGGCAAGTGCCTCTGGTGGATTTGCAGGTGGAAAGGATCTGGTTCTCATCTTTGGAAACTTTTTGAAGCTGAGAACCAATCCCTAGCTTACTACTTCCAGGACCCACTTGTCTGATGTCAGAGACTCCCAGTCCTGGACAAAGTAAGCCAGCCTGCCCAGGCATAGTTGAGAATCGGCCTGGCAACCCCATCAGGGTGCTTGCTTGGCAGGGGCTTCGGCTGAGGGGTGGGAGCAGGCCTGCTTGCCCGTCTGCCTCTCCTCTAAAGAACCCCTCTGGGCATAAGCAGAAGAGGAGGCCTGGGCTTAGTAAAAGGCCTATGAAAAGGCCTGCCCTGCCCCTGGGAGGGTGCCTTTGAGGAGTGGACTGCCTTTCCTTGGCCTGTGCACTCCTATAGGTGGTCCTATACTCATCCATTTTCTTCATGTAATTCTCTGTTTGCTCCCCAAACAGGGAATTACCCACAACAGGAAAATCCATGGCCTTAGTCTGGGTATCCTGTGACAGGCCAATACATCTGAGCCAAGCCATTCTGTGAAGAGCCACAGATGTAGCCATGACTCTTGATGACACATCATTTGAGTCCACTGCAGCATGGAATTGCACCTTGGATACTCAATACCATCAGCAACCACCTGCTCCAGCTCCTTGGCAAGCTGGCCAGGGACCTGTTTTGCTAGAGCCATAACAGTATCCCATCTGGATTTCTGATATCTAGCAACATAAGCCATATAATTTGCCTGTCTGAGTCCCAAGGATGCTGCCATGTACTGTTTCTTTGCCATGGCATCAATCTTCCTGGAGTCCTTGTCCGGGGGGTGTGAGGCCAAGGGAATATTTGCCTTGTCACAGGCTGCAGCCTGCACTACCCCAACATGGCTGCATTGTTGTGAAAGGAACTCCATATCAGAGCCTGACAATGTGTACCTCTTGTCCATTCTCTTATCCACAGGAGGTATAGTGTGAGGAGTTTTTAGAATTTTAAATGTCTGTTTCCCAAAAGATTTATGCAAGGGAATAGACAGTCTCCTAGACTCTGGGATATCCATCATTTCCACATAGTCAGGCTCCTCTTGATCATCCACAGCTTCCTCCATGGGAGCGGGAGGGTTTCAGCCACTTTTTATAAAACATAAAATGAGAAGGGACTCAGACAGCCTAGGAGGAGACACTCCTGAAAGGTCTGTCTGGGAGATGTCGAGTCAATGGCACATCCAGACTTTCAAATCCACATTCACTCTCCTCATACTCCTCTTCCCCTCCTCCGGTTCATAATATTCCTCTAAATCATAATCTGAACCGGTGGAACCGAGATGAACTGAAACACCTGATGGTGCCGTTCGGTCGGAACGAAGGAAAACAACTGGACAATTTTAGTAACTTTAATATTTCTTCAGCGGTTGGAGAGGAAAGTTTTGGCTCCACACAGCTGATTTCCTAGTCCTTTGCTGGAACGACTCCTCAGAGTCGGTTCTCCCTCTGCCGAGGAGTCTTGCTCTGGTCAGAGGGCACTCCTCTGGTTTGGTTGGAACCGGACAGGCTGGCCATCGGGTCAGCGGACTTTTTGGCCTCCTTTCCTGAGCCTACCAACTCTCTTTTCCAGGGTAGCTGCAGGAAAATTTTACAAATCTGGCAGTCTGCATTGAGGTGGTCAAACCCCAGACAATAAACACAGGTGGTGTGAGGTCAGCCTTGGCAAAGGCTTCCCCACACACACTGCAGTGTTGAAACCCAGTGAGCCCGGTTTTTCTTTTGGGTTTCTCAGACATAGTGCCAGTCCTAACCAAACTTACCCGTTTATGGCAATCCGCCAGGCAAGATACTTTTATCGGTTCCCAACCGTGTCACGGGTCGTGGAAAAAAGCGTAATAAAATCCGTTTTTTTTAGAACCGATAAGAACCGGTAACCACACTCTAAATCACAGTTTAAGATATTTTAAACAACTTGATTGGTTCAAACCGAACCGATAAACAGTTTACAAGTTCCACACAGAAGAGAATTACTGTAAACCTATCTAGTACTCACAAATACCACAGACAGAGCCTGAACCGACCGGCTGCGGTTTAAATTCAGTCGAAAACCAAGAAAAACAATACTTTAACCGACAAAATGAACCGAGCAGAAGGAGAAATCTCCAGAGCAACTGTTCAGTGGTACGAGTAAAGAATCTGACGGTTTGAGTTTGAAGAACAACAGACAGAGTTTCAACGAACTCGAGCTCAGCATTCCATGCCTGGCATGGAAAGTTAACTCTTTCATCTCCGGGCAGTTCGAAGGTTGGGACTCTGCATATGTCAGAATATAGCAAGACTTCATGTTGTTTGAAGTATCTCAGTATTCTGTGCACATCCAAAGTATGCAAAGGTACTCCCTTGATTGGAGTGTTGCATAAAAAGCGGGTAGCTCAATGGATTGATTCATCATAGATTCAGCCACCACCTTAGGGAGAAACTTAGGGTTGGTCGTAACATGAAACATAGAAACATAGACTTTGACAGATAAGGACCACTTGGCCCACCAATCTGCCCATTCCCTACTACTGGATAAGCTGCAGATTCTAGTTAACCAACAGCCTATTTCCTGCAACCCCACTATAATTGCCTTAGGTCTGTCCCATGCATGTTTGAATTCCTCCACTGTTTTAGACCCCACAACCTCTCCAGGAAGGTGGTTCCATCGTCCACCACTCTCTCCGTGAAAAAGAATTTCCTCACATTACCCCTGAGCCTTCCCCCCTCTAACTTTAAATTGTGCCCCCTTGTTCTTACACATCTCTTTTTCTGAAAGATGCTACCCTCCTGGACTTTGTTGATTCCCTTGAGGTACTTAAAAGTTTCTATCATGTCTCCCCTGTCCCTCCTTTCATCAAAGGTATACATATTAAGCTCTCTCAGTTTCTCTTCATATGGTTTCTGATGTAGAGCCTGCACCATTTTAGTTGCCCTCCTCTGGACTGCTTCCATCCTGTCTATGTCCTTGCGTAGATGAGGTCTCCAAAACTGCACGCAGTACTCCAGATGGGGTCTCACCAACTGTCTGT
The DNA here is from genome assembly GCA_016271365.2 of Neoceratodus forsteri. Lineage (NCBI taxonomy): Eukaryota > Metazoa > Chordata > Ceratodontiformes > Ceratodontidae > Neoceratodus > Neoceratodus forsteri. The sequence goes on along the minus strand of CM057456.1, from coordinate 1,558,810,452 downwards.
ATAGAGGGATAACCACTTCCCTTTTTCTACTTGTGATGCCCCTCCCTATACATCCCAGTATCCCCTGGCTTTCCTTACTGACTTCTCACATTGCATACCCACCTTTAGGTCATCTGATATGACTACACCCAGATCCCTTTCCATTATTGTAGTTGTTAGTACCTCCTGCTATTGTGTACTCTTCTCCTGGATTTTTATTTCCCAGGTGCATTACTTTGCTTCTTTGCATTGAATCAAGTTGCCATATGTCTGACCATTCCTCCAACCTTGCCAAGTCCTTCTCATCCTTTCTACCCCCTTGTGTATCAACTCTGTTACAGATCTTTGTGTCATCCTAAAGAGGCATACCTTTCCTTCCAGACCCTCTGCAATGTCACCTATAAAGACGCGAAAAGGACTAGACCCAGTACTGAGCCCTGAAGTACCCCACTAGTAACCAACCTTTCTTCAGAATGTGTTCCATTACTATTACCTTCTGTGTCCTGTTGTGCAGCCAGTTTTCTACCAGGCTACCACCCTGGGGCCCACTCCCAGGTTGGCTAACTTGATTATTAATCTTTGTGTGAGACTGTGTCAAATGCCTTGCTAAAGTCTAGTGTAGGCCATATCCACAGCCCCTCCTGGTCTATTACTTTGGTCACCCAGTCAAAGAAATCGATTAGATTTGTCTGACATGACCTTCCTGCTGTGAATCCATGCTGCTTTGGGTCCAGTGCCCGCTGGCCTCTAGGTACTCAACAATTCTTTCTTTCAAGTGATTCCATAATTTTCCCCACCACTGAGGTCAAACTAACAGGTCTGTAGTTTCCTGCTTCTGCCTTGCTCCCACTTTTGTGAAGGGAATCACATCTGCCCTCCTCCAGTCCTCAGGTACCACCCCATCTTCCCATGATTTGTTAAAAAGTGTGGTTAGTGGTGTCACTAGGTCCTCCCTTAGCTCTTTTAGGATTCTCGGGTGAATCCCGTCAGGCCCCATTGCTTTGTCCACCTTGCGTTTTAGAAGTTCTTTCAGTACTCTTTCTTCTTTAAATGGACTGGTATCAACCCCACTATCCAGAGTGCTTCTACTGTTTGGTTTAGGTAACTCCTCCTCTTCTTCTTTGTGAATACTGAGCAAAAGTATTCATTCATTATCTCTGCCTTTTCACTGTCTCCTCTGCCCTCCCTCTCCTTTATTAATCTTCCCTATCCCTCCCTTAACCTTTCTATGTTCCTAATGTACCTATAAAGGTTTTATCCCCTTCTTAACTGAGTTGGCTATCCTTTCCTCGGTTTGGGCCTTTGCTTTCTGACTGCCTTCCCTACTTCTTTCTGCTTTAATTGATACAGTTCCCTGTCGTGCTCTGTCTGTGATTCCTTATACTTTTTGAATGCAGCCTGTTTCTCCTTAACCTTCCCTGACACTTCTTTTGAGAGCCATAGTGGTTTTTATTCCGCTTTGTTTTCTTTATTTGTTTCACACAAAGGCTTTTGCCTCCATGATGGCATTTTGATTTTCTCCATTGTTCTCCACCCTCCTTTCTGGCCATTTGCTAATGCATTCCTCAGGTATTCACCATTTTGCCAAGTCAGCCCTTCTAAAGTCAGTATCCTTGTATTTGTATGACTTGTCTCCATGGTTGTGTTTATTGTAGGCTACACTGTGCAGCGGTCACTTATTCCCAGGTGTCTACTGACTTCTAAGTTTGTGATCCTCTCTCCATTTGAGAGTACCAGGTCTAATATTGCTCCTCCCGAGTGGGTTCCACACTAGCTGTCTAAGGCATGCTCCCTGTAGGGCATCGAGAATGACCCTGCTCTTGGATGTGGCTGCAGTCCATGTTGCCTAGTTAACATCTGGCATATTCAGGTCCCCATCAACAGTATCTCCCTTTTTCAGCCATTTGAAAATGCCTCTATCATTTTCTTGCCATTTCCTCCCTTGAGACGGGGGTCTGTATACAACCCCTGTGCGGATTGTGATGCCATTCCCTGTTTCCAATGTGACCCAGAGTTCCTCTTGTCCTCCCCCTTTACCTTTTAGTTCTGTTACTTTGATCCCTTCCCTTATGTAGAGAGCTACTCCACCTCCTCTTTTACTCTCCCTGTCCCTTCTGTAGATTGTGTACCCTGGTATGTTGACATCCCAGTCATGGTTCTCCGTGTACCATGTTTCCGTGACTGCCACAATATCCAAGTGTTCCACTTCCATCAGGGCTACTAGCTCTGGAAGCTTGTTTCAAGACTACGGGCATTGGTACTCATTGCCCTCCATTTAATGTTGGCTTTATCCTTTTACCCCATCCTGCTCTTATTGCCCTTGTCCATTTTTCCATTACCCCTGTCCTGCCTCTGTCAAGCTCTGTACCTCAGTGTTTACCCTACTACCTGCCATGCTGCGGGGGGACTTGAACTTTCCTGTTTCCTATCAGCACCTCCCCTCTTGGCTAGTTTAAAAGCTTGCCAAGGAAGCCTTTAAACCTGTCACCTAGGAGCGTGTTTCCCTTCCTGGACAGATGCAGACCATCATGCCGGTATAGACCTTCATCTCTCCAGGTGGACCCCCAGACCCCAATGAAGCAACCATTCATTAAACCGCATGGTGTGCAGTACCCTAGCCTCACCCCTGCCATGGACTGGCAGCACCTCTGAGAAGGTTACCGTGCTTGCTACCTGTCTGAGGCCCCTCCCCAACTCCACAAATTCATTCTGCACTGCACTGATCTCATGCCTAGCTAGGTCATTTGTCCCGAGGTGGACAATGATATCTAGTTTCCTCTCCTGTGATGCTGCTTCTGCAATCCTGAGGATTAACCCTGTCCCTCAAGCCATGACACCAAGCAGGCACCTACCCTCTCCTCTCCCTTCCCCAGGTCTACACCCCTAACAGTTGAGTCCCTTATCAGAAGCTGTTTCTTTCCCTTGTGTTGTCCCTTGCCACTCTTTTGTGGGTCTCACCTGTGGATGTCCAGAGCATTCTTCTTGGTCTCCAATGAGGGTGTCATCATAGAGGAACCTTGATTTGCCAGACCGACATATGATTTGTGTAGAGGTGCAACTCGGGGGGGCTACGCCTCTGTTCCACCACCCTCACCCTCCCAGAACCTACTGTGGTCCATCTGCTCTTCACACATGGCAACCTCTGAGGCAGTGGTAGTGGAACTGGTGCTCTTTGGTGGGGAGTCCTCCTTAGTCCTTGCCAGTTCAGCCTGGAGTGGGCAACCTCCTCCCTCAGAGCTGCCAGTTGCCTGCAAATAGGGCAGCAAGCAGCAGGTTCCAGAATGTTTCCCAGAAAATTGCTGCCCCACAGCCAGTGCATTGCATCACCCCCACATGTCCCTCTTCCTTATAATATACAATTTTTTTTTTTTTTGTTGTTTATACTTACGCTTTATGCACTGTGCTGGGTAATTAAGAATATGACATTTCTGCTCCAAGACCTGTTGAGAGTGATGTCAGAACCTTAGCTATAAAGAAATGCCACACCTGGGGTGGGTGGGGTGAGGTGGTGGGTGGGTGAGGCCACAACCACTGGTGACTGTTAGAAACAATCAATTACACCACTGCTCCACCACCCTGGTGAGTACTGCCCTTTATAGTAAGTCAACCAACACCTCAATGTACTAGACCACTGCTCCTACACAAACCACTCTACTGAGTCCAGGGATAAAACAAACTCACTGTTCAGCCAGCAGGACACTTCCAAAATATTGCACACATATCCTTCCAAATCCTATGTGTCTAGCACAGAAATCAAGCAACTTCAGTTGTATTACACCCTCTGGTTATAAAATTACTACACTTTAATGGAATCCTGCAATTCTTAATGCCAAAAGAAAATAATGAAACTTTCTGTAGAAAGTGTAGCTTACCTTCCTAGTCCCCTACAATATTATGTTTTACCAAGTTACCAGTTCCTCAAATGTGTTCTAGTTTGTTCTCTGCAGTATAGCTAGTTTTTCAGCTTCCAAAAGGAACAGGCAGGTCCTCTGACTGACTTTACTCTGTGTAGTATGCCTAAACAGAACAGTGATACAAGCCCCACCCAGAATCAATTGATTGACTAGTGACACCTGTGATGTAAGCAGGCCTTTCAGTGAAGACAATTTGCTATGTCTGCTTCTAATACACACACAACCCTTTGTCTGAAACCAGGGATAAACTCACTGTTCAGGCAGCAGTACACTTCCAAAATACTGCACAAATATCCTTCCAAATCCTATGTGTCTAGCACAGAAATCAAGCAACTTCAGTTGTATTACAACCTCTCTGGTTATAAAATTACTACACTTTAATGGAATCCTGCAATTCTTAATGCCAATAAGAAAATAATGAAACTTTCTGTAGAAAGTGTAGCTTACCTTCTAGTCCCTACAATATTATGTTTTACAAGTTACCAGTTCCTCAAATCGTTCTACTTTGTTCTCTGCAGTATAGCTAGTTTTCAGCTTCCAAATGAACAGGCAGGTCCTCTGACTGACTTTACCAGGGATAAACTCACTGTTCAGCCAGCAGGACACTTCCAAAATATTGCACAAATATCCTTCCAAAATGAACAGGCAGGTCCTCTGACCGTAGAGCCACATATATTCCTTGTGGAAAATCAAGTAGGGGATTTTGTACATTAAAGCCTGCAGCTCAGAAATCCACTGAGCGGAAGTGATGGCCACTAGGAAAAGTGTCTTCCAAGAAAAGAACTTCAAATCAGCTGTTGCTGCTGGCTCGAAGGGAGGCAGCGTAAGCTTCTCCAGGATGAAATTCAAGTCCCAAGGAGGGGCAGGAATGCGGATGGGGGGACTCAAATGGAGAACCCGTTTGAGGAGAGTCTTAGAGACTTCCAACTGAGTAAAAGTCCTATCACCGAAGGGAATATGGTAGGCTGAAATAGCTGCCATGTGGACTTTCAACGAGCAATGGCTGAGGCCCAGATTGAAGAGGTGACGCATGTAGTCCAAGACTTTATTGGCTGGGTATGAGAAAGGTTTGAAGTCTTTCGAAGTGGCCCAAATAGAGAACCATTTCCACTTCATGGCGTAGGTAGACCTGGTGGAAGGCTTTCTGGCCTCTACCAAGATGTCCGCTACTAGCAGAGAAACTCGAAGCAGGCTTTGCTTTGTACGCAGGAGCCACGCATGCAAATGAAGGGATTTTAGACCTGGATGAACAACGGTCCTGGGTCAGCAATTGTTGCGACAGAGGAAGTGGAAGAGGAGTTCCTCTGAAAACTGTTGCAGAAGAGAGAACCAAACTTGCCTGGGCCTGAAGAGAGCGATGAGACTTATTTGGCCCCTCTGATCTGAGTTTGTTCAGGACCTTCAGAATAAAAGGAATAGGAGGAAGGCACAAACAAATCTGTCCCTCAGTCAAGAGACAGAGCATCCCGCCAAAAACGCCTCGCCCCTGGAGCAAGCGTGCAGAAGGTGGGAAGTTTTGTGTTTTGGGGAGAAGCAAAGAGGTCTCTCTGAGGTGTTCCCCAAAGCTGAAAGATGTTGTTTCCGACTTCTTGATCCAATTCCCATTCGTGGGCCCTGGCTGCGGACCGAATGAGTTGATCCGCCAGTGTGTTTTCCACTCTCGGAACATGAATCACAGTCAGGTGAAGGTGATGCTGGGTTGCCCAACTCCAGACTCTCATCACTTCCTGGCACAGAGGGTAGGAGTGTGTTCCTCCCTGCTTGTTGAGATACCAGACTACACACATGTTGTCTGTTTGTATGAGGAGATGATCGGGAAGGATAATGGAGTGTAGAGCCTGAAGGGCATAAAGAACTGCTCTCAGTTCTAGCATATTTATGTGTAGGTTTTGTTCGAACTTGGACCAGTTGCCCTGAGTTCTGTGAGACCCGAGATGGTCTCTCCAGCCTTCTCCTGACGCATCTGTCGTCAACGTCTGGGAGGAGGGTTCGATACTGAAGTAAACTCCCAGGCATAGGTTCTCCTGCACCATCCACCACTACAAGTCCCTGCTCATGGGATCGGACACTAGTACCTCTTGGTCTAGATTGTCCAGGGTTTGGTCCCATTGAGAATGAAGCGTCCAATGAGAGATCCTCATATGGAGCCGAGCATGTGGGACTGTCAGAATTGCAGCCGCCATTAGCCCGAGGAGGTGAAGGACTGACCTGGCGCCGACCGTCCTGTGACCGGACAGAAGACAGGCCTGAGTCTGAAGGGTGTCTACCCTGACCGAAGGCAAAAAGGCTTTGCCGATGGTTGTGTCCAGAATCGCTCCTATAAACTGAAGACACTGGCAAGGGACCAAATGGGACTTTGCCTGGTTGATGGTGATACCCAGGCTGGTGAAAACCTGCAGGGTAAGGGAAAGAGAGTACAGGAGTTCCTCCCTGGACAGGGCCGCCAGGAGCCAATCGTCCAGGTACGGGAATACCTTAACTCCCTGAGTACGCAGGTGGGTCGCTATCACAGACAGGCATTTGGTAAATACTCAGGGGGCTGATGAAAGACCAAATGGGAGGGCCTTGAACTGGTAGTGGACCCCCTGAAAACAAAAATGGAGGAATCTGTGGTGGGAAGGACATATGGGCATATGCAGGTGGGCATCCTGCATGTACAAAGTGCACAGTCACTGCTCCTGCCAAAGGAGTGGTAGAAAGCTCTGTAAAGAGAGTATTCTGAAGCGTTTGTACTCCACGAACATGTTCATGGAACTGAGGTCTAGAATAGGCCTCACATCTCCCGACGTCTTTGGAACCAGGAAGAAATGCGAGTAGTAACCTGTTCCCCCAAAGATGGTTGGGGACTGGTTCTATTGCCACCTTCGAGAGAAGGGAGGTAATTCCATCTAGGACCAAAGGAAGATGTTGCAGGAGTAAGACAACGGGGGTGGTCTTCAGGGTGGTTTCTGAAGAAACTCGATTGAGGTCCTGCTGATATCAACTGGAGCACCCAAGCACCTAACGTTATCCTTTCCCAGCCTGGCAGATGGAAGGAGAATCTCACCACTAACGGTTCCTCTGGAGTCTCCAGAGGCAGTGGGAAGGCACTGGAGTCAGGAGGTGTGGGGCAGCGCAGCAGCCGAGGCTGCAACGGCTTTTTCACTAGGGAGAGGCTTGGTTGTTGGAGGGGCCTGACGCCTGTTGGTCTGTTTGCCCTGTAGTTTTTGTTTTAGTTGGTTCCGTCTACGAAAAGGATGCCGCTGCCCTTGAGGGGGTCTGTACATAGAATCTTCAGACTTCAGTGCAATGCCCTTCTCCTGCAGATCAGTAATGATGTCCTTGACATCACCCTCGAACAGCACTGAACCCCTGAAGGGAGCATCCTGGATAGCGGATTGCACTTCAGGGACCAATCCTGACACACTGAGCCAGGCAAGACACCGTAAACCTACGGCGAAAGCCGAGCTCCTTCCAGCTGTGTCCACTGCATCGTAAGTGGCACAGAGCATGTACCAACTGGCTGAGCGAGCAGAACGGACAAGATCTGCCACTTCCTGCTTAGTCTGAGACTTAGGAAGGGAGTCCAATTTGGATTCCATCTGACTAAGGATGGTCTTCTGAAAGTCACCCATGTGTGCCACATAGTTCAGGGCCCTAATACCCACAGTAGAAGAAGAACAGATCTTCTTTCCGTATTGGTCCAGAAGCCGTGACTCCTTGTCAGGTGGGGAAGAGCTGAGGTGTTTTGGGTTAGCAGGACAGCCGTGAGCGGTGCTAATGATGACCGAATCCACCTTGGGGTGTAGTTTCAAAGCATTTATGCCCTCAGAAGCCTGATACAGCCAGTCTGCCTTCCTTGGAAGGAGGCTAACTCTGAAGGTTGCTTCCAAATAGTGGAAACAAGGTCCACGAGAGACTCTATCCAGGGTGGAATCAGCGAGGAGCAGTCTCGGGCAGATCCAAATGAGCAGCGAGCTTTTTATGCTGTGGGTCTGGTTCCAGTGATTGCCACTGATGGACTTCCTGGATTTTCCTCAGTAACTCCAGAAAGGAGGGATCCTCCGGAGGAGACTTCAGAAGGGTCCTTGGCCTGGGGCGATCTGGAGTACATGGCTCATCATCAGGATCAGAGCATCCAGTCTCTGAGTCCGAGTCAGATGTATCCGATGAGGAAGAGGAAGACTCCTCCCTATGATGGGGAGGGACGGCCCCTTAGGAAGTTCCCTGGGGTGCGTGTCCTCCCTACCCCATGCGCCAGAGGGCTCTCCTCTGGTGTCGGGTAGTGGGGAGGGAGTCTCCCATCTCTGACATAGGGAATCCTGTAAAGGGTCCAGTGTCAGCAGACGACTTTCGACCTCTCTGGTGAGTTGAGCCTTGGCCTCAGCCCACCAGGAGGCCAAGGTCTCCTTCAAGTCCGCCGGCGGCTGGGAAGTGGGCGGCGGAGGAGGAGAAGGAGGGGGATATGGATATTGAGGCTATCCATAAAAGTAGTATCCATAACCTGACGGCGGGTAACCCAGAGTCGGATATTGCGGCGTCGGGTACTGAGATGCCTGATACTGCAGAGCCAGATATTGTGGCACTGGATATTGAGGTGTCAGATACCCGGGAGCCAGGGGCTCTGACGGAGTAGAGGGACCTGGCAGAGGCCCAGCTGGTGGGTGAGGCAAAGGTAATGCTGGCCCCGCGGGCATCGGGCCCAGCGTAGAAATGCTGTCCGGTAAGGGGACGTCGGCTGGCGTAGGGTATGCCGGTGTCTGAGGTTCCGGCGTCAGGGTATCGGGTCTCGAAGGAGGGGGCCCTGATGGCAGCGTCTCAAGGTCCTCTGTGATGACCGGGGAGGGAAGGTTAGAATCCCCGGGGGTCAGCTGGGGGCACGCAGGGACCTCTGAAGGCAACACAATGTGCTGCGGACAGCCTGGGGCATCGGACTGATCTTTATGGTCCGGCGCAGGCTCCATGGCGGGAGGCGTCGGTGGTACGGTGTCTGGCTTATCAGCGAATCGGGCAGGCGTCAGAGGAGCCACGTCCGACTTATCGGATTCCTTGTCAGAGGAAGGTTGCGCGGGGATGCGGCCTTGTTGGCGAAGAGTTTGGCTGGCGCTCCCCAAAGGGGCCATGCGGCTTAGCAGTCTTGGGCGTCGGTGGTACTGGCATCCGACTTACCAGACCCGCTCTGACCCGAAGACCCGCGTGGTGCACCTTCCGGGCGAGGCCTCCTTTTCCCCCAAAGGCTCCCAAAGGACCTGAGCCCGAGCCAGACGGGAGGGGCGACGCCTTCTTGGATACTGCCAAGATGGCCGTCGTGGCGTGATCCCCCGGAGAGGACGTTACCTTAAGTGCCGTGACTCCAAACAGCGTTGCGGCTGCCGAGGAAGCCGTTTCCCGCTCCCGATGCTTCTCCTTGTCACGCTTCTTCTTGTGACCTTTGGGGGAAATGGACACCTGCTTTAATTTCTTTAGCTCCTTTTCCATGGATGCCATTCTTTTCTTGAGGGTATGGACTTCCAGGGACTGCTGCCTTCTTTTCCAGGTAGCGGAGTTAAATTTTTGGCAGTGTTGGCACTTCTCCACAGGGTGGTCTAGGCCCAGACAGAACAGGCACAAGGAATGACCGTCCTTGTGTGGCAGTTGACAGCCACACGAGTCGCACTTATTTTTATGCGATTCGGAGGGTGTCGGGCATGACACACACAGCGAATCGATAGTATGATCGAGAGAGAGAAAAAAAGGTTGAAAAAGTTCGAAAACTAGACCGACGAATGCCTGACGAGCACTGAATTCTACTGGAAGGAACTTTCACAAGCCGACGGCCGGAGAAAACTGGAAGGCAGGCATGAGGGACCACTCCATTATACTGATATCGTATGATGCCGGTCACCTGCGAGACTGTTAGCTAGAAATTTCTGTGGGATCCTGACGCCTGGTGGGTCAGTTCTATGTGAATATCTACTGCAAGAACCTCTCAGTAAGATCTACAGACCTGTTAGTTTGACCTCAGTGATAGTAACTAAATAAGCAAAACTGTATTTATATAAGGCACCCTTCCAAAGCTCAGGGTGCCTTAACATCATTCATTACAAAATTTCTGTGGTTCCACAAAAACAGATAAAACCTTACAGTCATTCAACGTGTCCCAGCAAATGCTTGATTGAATAGAGTGCGTTTTTAAGGATCTTTAAATCCTTCCATGGTCAGGCTTTCTTGTATCTGCCAAGACAGAGAATTCCACAGGGTAGGCGCCATAAAGGCAAAAGACCTTCCACCCGATGTTTTCAGGGAATCTCCAGCAATCCTACGCCAGAGGATCAGAGTGAGCACAGTGGGACAGTAAGCACAGGAGTTCTTTCAGGTAGTGGGTCCCTGCTCATGTAGGGCCTTACAGGTCAGCAATGTGACCTTGAAGGTAATTCGCCACTGTATGGCAGCCAGTGCAGTTCATGTGCAGGTATTATATGACTGGATTTGGGGTTCCAGTCAACAACCTGGCCGTCGCGTTCTGCACTAGCTGTAAGCGGCAATATCTACCCCGGTAGCCCTAGGTAGAGTGCTTTGCAGTAATCAGAACAGCTGGTAACAAAGGCGTGGACCAAGGTAGGAAGATCTTCAGGCAGGACCAAGTATTGCACCTGGGCTATATATATTCCTTAGATGGTAAAATGAAGATTTGACTAGAGTTGAAACCTGTGCCCTCAGGGTCAGGCCTTCATCATATATCGCACCAAATTTACCTGGCCGAGGCAATAATCGGGACCCTCCCCCCGAGATGTAAACCTGGGGGTTTCCCCACCAATGCCACTATCATCCTATAACCAGGGTCCACCACCAATACCTCTGTTTTACCCGAGTTCAACTGAAGCCAGCTAGCACTCATCCAGTTCTGTATCTCCAGCAGGCAGTTATTAAATACCGTGACAGAATCTAACTCTTATTCGGGCACAAAAGACATGTAGAGCTTAGAGTCATCGACATAGCAATGAAAACCCAACCCATACCGTCTTAGAATGTTCCCTAATGGAAGCACGTACACCGCAAATAACATGGGGGACAGCATCGAGCCCTGTGGAACCCCGCAGGGCAGCCAGTGAGGAGCCAGGGAATAAACCCTGACACCACTCTCTGTGATCTGCCCTAGAGGAAAGATCGAAACCAACTGTGGACCACCCCCCCCTCAGTCCACAGAAGCACTGCAGACACTCGAGCAGCACCCCATGATCCATGGTGTCAAATGCCGCTGAGAGATCAAGGAGAACCAAGATGGAATGGGCTCTCCGATCTCTCGCCATCAGGAGATCATTTAGTACCCGCACCAAGGCTGTCTCGGTACTATGCCTTTTCCTGAAGCCAGACTGGAGAGGGTCATAGATATTGTGGTTGGTTAAATGCTCATCCAGCTGCAAGGCGACCACCTTCTCAATATCCTTCCCTATAAAGGGTAGCTTTGAGACTGGTCTGTAGTTGGCTGGGCAGTCGGGGTCAAGGGAGGCTTTTTCCAAAAGGGGACTTACTACTGCCTCCTTTAAGGGATCTGGGAAGATCCCTCTCTCCAATGAAACCGCCACTCTACCAGCAAGGACTGGGCTGATAACCTCTACACACCCCACTAGCAGGCGTGTAGGGCCCGGATCCAAACTACAGTAGGTTGGCGGCAAAGTCTGGATAATCTTCACTACATCCAGGACTGCCGGTTGGCTAAAGGTGAACCAGGTCAATTGGGCATTAGTACCATCCGATTGATTAATGCAAGGTCCAATGGGAAGGCACTGGCTGATCTCATCCCTGATGGTGGACACCTTATCAGTGAAAAACTGCACAAACTCCTCACACTGAACTTGTGACAACGCACAACCGGACTGAAGACAGGCTGGACTGCACAGTCTGTCCACAGTCCGGAAGAGCATGGCTGGCCTATTCTTCACTGCAGCAATTTCCCTGGACAGGAACTCTGCCTTCTTATGGGAAATTGATGATTGGTAGATCTTATAGTGATCCAGCAATCTAAGTTTATCCACCTCCAGGTGAGTTTTCCGCCAGTGCCTCTCCAACCTTCGCCCTTGCCTCTTCAGCTCACGGATTTCCCCATTAAACCAGGGAGCACCTGGGCGGAGGTTAAGAGGGGGAACACAAGTTGAAGCAATGACATCCAAAGCCACAGTAACAAAAGGAGCCCTGGGTTCAGTGGAAAGTGACGGAATCACTTCCGAAGGAAAGAATTGTTTGTAACGTGATAATCATCTACAAGTTACGTGCATATAATTGTGTTATAAATATGTTTTTGAATTTCTGCTTATGAGACATGGCAAGGTCATCAGTCCCATCTGGAAGACTAGCTTTTAAATGGGCCTGACCTTTTGACCCCAAAGCAGTTGCTGGCTGGAGCAAAATAACTACTTTCCTTTTCTGTGTTGACACATAGTTGTAAAACTTCCTGTAGCTGCTATAAAAACAGGCTAAAACAAACACCGCTTTGAACCTAGGAAACTAGCCATAAAAGACTGTGTTTTTAAGACATCAGGAGGTAAGACAACTGTGGCAGAGACCTATGAAAATCCTCACAGTTAAGAGGTGTTTTGCAGGATGTTGTTCTGAGAGATCAAAGGGCTATTCTGTCTTTCATAATTCATGCTCTGTAGCTCACTAATTAAAAGTATATATACTGTATATATTTTTAATTGGAATGTTTAACAGTGTGCAGAGGCATGTGAATAATTCAGTATGCAGGAATGAGAGTGACCTCAAGCCTGCATCACCACAGACTGTGACCTCACAAGCTGGTTGGTGAGTGGGACCATGATATCATCAAGTTGCTGAGGAACACTGTACACTTTTATCTTGAACTCCTGAAAGAACACCTCTTGTTCCAACTTTGCAAGACTTCACACACTTGTGTTCTGGACTTAAGATTAAGAAACACTTCTACCACAATGAGGTAATTTCAGCACCATCATTTACCAACTGAAACTGGGGTAGGATTACTCAGTGCAAGACAATTTGTAAAAATCCAAATACCATTACTTTTCTTTATGATAGTATTTTGAAGTAAGGACAGCGAAAGGGATTTGGGGGTTACAGCTGACTCATGTTTGTCATTTGACTCCCATATCTCTAATACTATTAGTAGAGCTAACAGGATATGGTGGTCAATCTGCCATAATATAACATCAAAAAGTCATGTTATCCTTCTGACTCTCTAAAGAGCAGATGGGAGACCTCATTTTGATTTTGTCTCACAATTGTGGAATCCATATAAAAAGAAGGATATAGCTAGAATAGAGAAAGTTCAGAGAAGGGTGACAAAATATTTTGTGTCCTCTAAATCACTTTCATATTAGGACAGACTTCACAAATATGATTTAATGTCCCTTGAAAACAGAATGACAAGGGGTGATCTGCTCACATGGGACATTATAAATGATCAACATCTATTTGAGGAATTTGGTCTGGATTTTAAACAGATTGGGTCAATACCAGAGGTCACCCCTTCAACTTGTTGTGAACAAGAATAAAACTAAAAAGATCTTACTTTTTCACAAATGATTGTAAGGCCCTGGAATATGCTTCCTTAGATGTCTTTATTAGTGACAGTAATGATACTTTGAAAACAGACTTGACATCTATATGAAATCCAATAAACTATTATATCACTATATATGGGCTTGAAGCACTATGGGCATTTTTAGCCTTTTGCTTCTCAAAGCGTCTTAGTATGACTCTTAGTATTTATTTTTATGACTATACCATTAATATTATATGTTCTGTGTTTTGTAGTTTATTTACTATTTTTATTTTAGTAAACTCTGTCTTCCTTGAAATCCTGCTTGAGCCATTTTGTCATTTTGAGATTGAATGCTGGGACAGTGTTGATCATTCTGACATAACTGTTAAAGTGCTCATAGTGTGTCACCATATGCAGCAAGGTAAGGACATACCTAGGTCTCAACTGAGTCAGAAGGGGGGATTGTGAACCAGGTTGTGTGCTCACTGGGTTAAGTAATACACTGCTTTCCTGAAGAGGTGTGTGATATTTAGACCTGTTACCTGGGCATGCTAGCAAAACGGGTTCATATTTCATCCCAGGACTCAAGACTGGTAGTTGCTCAGACTCAAAACAGACAGGAGAATGTCCCTGTTCATCTCCTGTTCACATACTGCACTTCAAGGTTGGGCACTGTGGGGGCAGAGGGCCTGACCCCCAGAGCGCATTTGTGACACTGTTGAGTACCTAGAGGCCAGTGGGGCGCAGGACCCAAGGCAGCATGGATTCACATGTAACCCCCCTGAAAATGGGGGTTCCCAAAAGACTTCCAGGAGCTTGCTTGAATGCTCCAAGCCTGAATGGTGTTTGGCATTTAAGCCATTTATCAGTGAGTGTTTTTAGAGCCTCTGGTACTGTCTCTTTAAGAGCTGTCTGCTTGCAGACATAATTAGTTTGTATGGGGGACTGTGTGCTTCTCTGAGTACCACTCGAGCTGCTGCCAATTCACTTAATTTTGCAGTCACTAGAGTGCAAAGGGAACCTATCTGAAAGATGTAACTGTTTACCAGAAATTATTTAGAGTAATAATGAAATTACAGTTTGTCTAACCTGCTTTCTTTGCAGTCAGAACTGTGTCTGCTAGTTCCCCATTCTAGTTTTGAACTGCTGAACTGGACCAATCAGTGTGGGGTAAGCTAGCTCTAAAATGGTGCCTTGGACGAATCAGAACTTGGACTCATAATCTGAGCCAGCCACAAGAGGATTGTATGGGCAGTGACTCTGGGAGATGTAGTTTAGACTTCAGTGCCTTTTTGGACCAACAGCAGCAGTCTATTGTGGTGACAGCCAATCCAGTCAAGAACTGGGAGGAACTCAAAGGAAGTGCCAGTTTTTGTCGGTTGGAGTTCAGTTGAGCTTTGGCAGTGAAGAAGGAAGGAGCCTGTGCTTTTCAGTGTGCAGTTTTAGTCAAAAACGTGTGTAAGGCCCAGAGTTCGGTCTGCAGCTTGTGTAACAGCTTGTTAGGACTGAATCCGTCCTGTGAAAAAGAATCAAGGATCTCTGAAGAGTAGAAACCAGGCTCACCCTGTAGAAGACTGGAAGAATTGCTGAAAATTGCACTCGGTCTGTCAGGAACTGAATCTGCTGTGTGTTCTCCCGGTATTGTGCAGTAATTGCGATCGGGATACAGATGCAGCCTGCCTGGTATAGTACTTTCTTTTATATGGATGTGTGAAGAGGTTTGTGTACCTCAAGTGAGCCCTGCTGACATTGAAGGACCCTATCTTATTTGGAGGTCGTGAGTACTAATTCAGGGTTGCTCCTGTTGAATTGCCACATTAAATCCAAATGGAATTACTGTACTGCTGACTGTTTAATTCTCCTTTTCTCTGTGTGAAGGGCCCCTACCAGCTGCCACGGTTTGGACTAGCCACTAGGGCTTGGGTACCCAGGGACAGTAACTGATAGGGATAGGCCTGTGCACAGAGCCATAAATAGAATTATTAGGTGATAAGCTAATTAACCTGATTTCCCGTCCTTGTTATATCCCTAAATAAATCAGAGCTGCTTGTTTCAGCAAAGTTATACTGCCTGAGGTATTTGTCTATGTTAAGTACTGTACTGTGATTGTTGCACTGTATCTCATTTCACAGGAGGTCCCAGTGCGGAACCAGACCTGGGGGTAAGTGTATACTGTGAAGGTAATTCTGATATATTGTGTGGGCCACTAGTGGGAAGAAGGGGTTGCAGTGTCCCAGAGGGCTGTGACCAAGTTAGTTTAACTATTGCAAACCCTGACCTCTGGGTGGAGGCACCCGCCATTGGATCCAGGCCCCTCAACCTGTTGGTGGCAAATCAGGCAGGGGTAGTAGCCCCTGGGATAGCGCCATCTAGGGGTTACATCTTGGAGGCTCACCGCTGGGATTGTGTGTCCTCTAGTGGCCATATTTACGAACCACTGTTAAGAAAAAAATGGGTACCCCGACAGAAGTGGCTGTGCACCGGCTGGTGGAGTGGTGTACTGGGGAGGAGATCGACCCCCAAAATGCTATGCTTATCCTGGACATCCCCCTGGGTATCAATACGGACACTGTGCAGGAGTACTTTCCAAGGTGGAAGGTTTACAAAACCCTGTGGTGGTGGGTCGGCATGCTAATCTGCTCACCCACACTTTCCTGGCCCTAGTAGAGTTTAAGGATCCCATAGATAGCTCCAAAGTGCCACAGACCATTACCCCAGGGAGCCCTCACTGCTTGAGAGTGATAACTAAGGACAGTAAAGACCGAGGGGAATCAGCCCCCACCACTATCTGAAACTTTTGAGGAGAAATTTGCTGAATGTGTTGCTGGGAGAGGAAAACTGTGGAGGACTTGAAGAAACTATTCTTGCCACCTGGGAGTGTTCCTCCCCAACACCCTCTCCTGCTCCAGTGCCCGTAATGGTGGCTGAACCAATGCAGACTCCTATTTCTGCACCTGCCATTAGTCCGACTCTTACCGAAGGTTGAGGATCTTCTCGGCACCTCCCACCCCCAAGGGGAGGATGACTGGGAGACCTGGATAGACTATGTTGCCCCCAAGTGCTAGAATGGCAATGCTCGGAAGGTGAAAGCGAAGAGGGTTAGTGAGAGCCTCCGAGGTCCTGCCCTGGCTACCATCCGTGCTAAGCAGGCCAGTAACCCTGAGGCGACTGCACAGGCCTATCTTGAGGCCTTGGAGAATATGTATGGGAGCCCAGATTCTGATGAGGACCTATGGTGGAGAGTAGAGATGCACAACAGTACCAAGGGGATTTGTTGTCTGTGTATGTATCTCGGCTGGAAAAATTGTTGCAAGAATGCCTCAGAAAAGGTGGTTTGCCAGCGATTGAACTGGACCGAACCAGGCTGGACAGGATCCTTAAGTCTGCCCCTTCTCAGAACTGCTGTTGCTTCAGTTACACCTGGCAGATCGACTGGAATCCCACCCTCCTATGATGAGTTAATGAGAGAAATTGAGGAGTTGAGAAAAAGGCGACCTCGGGAGGGACCTGCACCAATAGCTGCGGCTACGACCCGAGTGACTGAGGGTGAACCATCAAGTGAAGTTCAGGGGCAGAGGTTGGCAGTCAATGAGTGCTCTGACAAGGAAAAGATATGTCACAATGGGGCGAACTGTTGAGAGAGATCGGAATTCAAAAACAGTCCTTTATGAAGGCCACACCTGCAAATGCGGGCCCTGACCTATATCCGACTGCATCTGCTATGGGGTGGGGGTACCCACCATGTATCTCCTGCTGATAACAGCTCGAACTCGATTCCTTGACCATGGAAGTGGAGAAACTGCGAGATGTCTCCAAATGCTTATCCGCGCAGACAGAGATGGCACCAAGGTTTCCAGTTAGTAATACCCCACCCTGGCTCCCAGTGTGGCGCCCAGCCAGCTCAAACTCCAGAAAGTATGTTTTGCTATAATTGTGGGAAGATGGGCACATGAAAGGGAATGCCAGTCCCCAAAGACACTGACAAAGTTGCATATAGGCTACAAGGAGAGCCTGGAGAAGAAATCAGTGGTTAAGAGGTGCACCATAACCCAGTGAGGGCACCAAAATAGCTACCACGCCCTTTGTGGCAAGGTCAGTTGCCCAGGCCCCCACTACCGCCTCCAGACTGGTCCAGAATAGTGGGTCCCTCCATGGAGACCACTGTAAAGGTGAGCAGGTGTCTACAAGAGCTATATTAGACAGTGGCTCCCAAGTGACAATTATGTTCCAAGATTGGTATCAAAGCATTTGTCAGCGTACCCTTACAATCCATTAGAAAGGACTGCATGTATAGGGGTTAAGTGGAGAAGGCTACCCCTATTCGGGTATATCCGAATTTGGCTGTCTTTCCCCCACCTCCGTGGCTGGAGTGGCGAACAAGTGAGACCCTAGCCTTAGTGTGTCCCCACTGGACTGTATGATGGTGTCCTTTGTTGATTGGAACAAATGCTCATATGTTCGGAAGGCTGGCACAGTTGTGTTATGAAAAACAGGGGTCAAAGACTAGTAGAGCTTTAAGAGTTCCGGCTTTAATTAAGAAGGCCTATGAGGCACAGAGATGCTGAAAAAACAGAACCAGAGAACCGGTGGAATTGTATGGAAGAAGGATCCTGAGTCTCTGATCCTGGCGCCAAATGCCCAGTGTACCTTACAGGAGAGGTCACGTATCAGAAAGGATGTTAAGAATAAAATATTAATGTTGGATGCACCAGGCGATGGAAAATTGCCAGAGGACTGCTGGTCAAGCCTAGTATTTTGCCCGCTAGAGCCCATGCTTATGCCAGAAGGGTAATGGTCCAAGTTCATAATGTGTCTGAAAGAGACATTCGAGTAAACAGAGGTTGCATCCTGGCTAATGTGCATTGTGCAGACACTGCAGTGCTACCCAGCAGCAAGAGTTCAGGAAGAATGACAGAGTAGCATCCGACTTGTTTGATTTCGCGACTCCTGCTGCCAGCTGAATGGAAAGTGAAGATCAGTGAGAAGCTTGCCCGAGAGACCAGGTGTTTTCTTTAAAGGAATGGGATGTGGGATGCGTGCAAGGAGCTGAGCACAATATCCGGCTGCATGACGGAAGACCATTTCGTGAGAGGTCTCGACGCCTGGCACCTGCTGACATAGATGATGTGAGAGCGGCATCTGCAAGAGATGTTAGCTGCTGGTGTAATACAAGAATCCAAAGCCCTTATGCTTCCCCATTGTGGTAGTGAGGAAAAGAATGGAACAGTAAGGATGTGTGTGGATTACTCTTCGTAAACCGCCGGATCGATCCCTGATCAGTACACAATGCCCCGCATTCAGGATGCTTTGACTGCCTAAACGGGAGCAAGTGGTTCTCTGTGCTGGATCTCCTTATGGGTACTATCAGATCCCGATGGCCCCAGAGGACCGTGAAAAGACAGCCTTTATCTGTCCGCTTGGCTTCTATGAATTCAAGGAGGATGCCTCAAGGATTTCAGGTGCCCCAGCCACTTTTCAACGATTGATGGAGCGTGCAGTGGGGACATGAACTTACTAGAGTGCCTGGTATACTAGATGATGTTATTGTGTTTGGCAGCTCACTGGAGGAACATGAGAGCAGATTATTTAGGTATTGGACCGACTGGAGGACTTTGGCCTTAAACTGTCCATTGATAAGTGTCAATTTTTTCAACATCAGTAAAGTATGTGGGACACATAGTATCCACCGAGGGAATAGAGACCGACCCAAGTAAGTTGAGGCCTTGACCACCTGGCCACAGCCAAAATCTAAAAGAACTGCAAAGATTCCTGGGATTCTGTGGTTATTATATGCTTTATCAAAGGACTATTCAAGAGTGATCCGCCTTTACTTAACCTTACTCAAGGGTATCCCCAACCCACAAAAAATACAAAAGTCAGCGTCCTCAAGACTGAAAGAGTGTATTTTCATCCAGTGAAGTATTTGGGGCCCATGGACTCCTGATTAATGAGACTGCTTTCATGAGATCATATATCAACTTACCCATGCTCCAGTGCTGGCCTATGTCGATCAAGAAAACCTTACGTCCTGCACACTGATGCTAGCTTGCAAGGGTTGGGGCTGTGTTGTACCAGACCACGAGAATGGCCTGAGACCAGTGGCCTTTGCCAGTAGAAGCCTGACCCCATCCGAAAGAACTATCCTGTACATAAGTTAGAGTTCCTAGCTTTGAAGTGGGCTATTGTTGACCAATTCCATGAGTACTTGTATGGGGCTAAAATACTAGTAAAAATGACAATAATCCTTTGACCTATGTGCAAACCTCAGCTAAGTTGGATGCCACTGGCCATAGGTGGCTTTCTGCATTATCTACATATGACTATGCTCTACCGAATACCGAGCAGGTCTGAACCACATAGATGCTGGATGCTCTCTCCCGGAGGCCTGTTCCCCAGAATGATTGGGTCCGATTGGCAGAACCTGACATTGAGGCACTCTGCCGGAAGTTTGACAGGAGGAACAAATGTCCACGACACATGATGGACTGCATGGTGGATTGCCTGGGAGCCTCTGAGAATTGCATACCTGCTGCTTATTGCCACTTTTCTGCAATAGACATTGGTGCACTGCCTCAGCTGGACAATGACAGTGAGAAGTGGGCTCAATCACGATCCCATGATCAAAGCAGCTTTAGAAGCCCCTATGCAGGAAAAGATGTGTCCAAATTACGCCCACTGATTTGAGAACTGCACTGTTATACAAAGAAGGTCCCTAAGTTGAAACTGATCAATAAACTGTTATACAGAGAAACAGTAGACAGAGGGACAAGTAGACAAACAACAACTAGTGCTGCCCACTGCCTTTGAGACTCAGTACTGAGGTCCTTGCACAACCACATGGGGCACCTTGGTATAGAACAGAACACTTGACTTGGTGAGATCCAGATTCTATTGGCCTAAGATGGGGGCTGATGTGGAGCAACACATTCGAACTTAGTAGTCGCTTACAGAGGAAAGCTTTTCACCCAGAGGGCTGCCCTCGTTAACATCACCACCAGTGCACCCATGGAGCTGGTCTGTATTGATTTTCTAAGTTTGGAGTCAGATCAAAGAAATATCAGTAATGTGCTGGTGGTCACTGACCATTTCACGAGATATGCCCAAGCTTTCCCACCAAAGACCAGAAAGCATCCACTGTGGCCAAAGTACATGTGAAAACTTTTTGTTCACTATGGGCTCCACAAAGAATCCATTCTGATCAAGGGAGAGACTTTGAGAGTCGCCTGATCAAAGAGATGCTTTCTCCGTGGGGAGTGCGAAGTCCAGAACCACTCCTTACCACCCCCAGGGGACCCACAGCCTGAACGTTTACCAACACTTTGCTAGATATGCTAGGCACCTGCACCCAAAGGACAAGCCTAGATGGAGCCAACAAATTAGCACCCTGGTACATGCTTATAACTGCACCAAAAGTGATGCCACTGGATTCTCCCTACGCCTGATGTTTGGAAGAGAAGCTCGACTACCAGTAGATGTGTGTTTTGGGGTCTCTCCTGATGGGAGGTTCAGGCTGACAACTATTTACAGTATGTGCAAAAGTTAAAGGCCCAGCTAACTCATGCGTACCAACTGGCTCAAACCATGGCTGCAAAAGAAATCTGGCCAACAAAGAAAGGTATGATAAAAAGGTGAAAGCACAGGAACTCCGGAGGGAGATCGGGTATTGCTAAGAAATCTGGGATTGCATGGCAAGCACAAGATTGCTGACAGATAGCACCATCTCCTCACATTGTAGTGAGCAAACTAGATGATCTGCCAGTGTACAAAGTAAGGCCTGAGAATAATTCAAAGATGTAAAACAATGCATAGAAATCATTTACTGCCCATTGGACAAATCTTAATTGAGTCTGAGCCCCTAGAAGATGCCCCTGGACCAGTGACTAGAGCTGCTGCTAAGAAAAGATCAAGAAAGTCTGCACCTACAGAAGCAAAGTTAAAGTGTTCCCTCCACAAGTCCCAGTTGAGCATGACTGTCAGTCCATATCGGAAGAAAGTGAGAGTGACTTTGAATATTATCCTTCTTACGAACTGAGTCAATTGTTCGGGCAATCCCTAGTCAATACTGGAGACAAAGCTGGGCCTTCTGGACTGTTTAAGCCCCCAGCTTCATCCCTGGAGCCAATGCTCCCAGAAAGTGAAGTGCAAAGCATCAGATCAGATGAAATGGAATCATTGTGCATGGTTGAACTGTTTGAGCTTTCAGGGAGGAAAATGATAGATTGGGGCAGACTGGTGATACACCGAACAAGAAGAGTATTTTGAGTGCCCTGACAGTCCACTGCCAGGTCCAAAGCTCTCCATGCGAGCCAAATGTTGTGGACTCAGAAACTGTAACTCCTGAGCTGAAAGTGCCCCAAGTTCTAGCCTCTCTACCCCCATGGAGACTCCCTGACAAGTGTGGACAATGCTGAAAATGAGGCTCAGAGTGCAGAGACTGTAACAGTTCCCCTAGAAAGACTGGTCGAGCTGTAAAGCCTGTGGTGCACCTCAGTTATGATTCCCTTGGGAGGCCTGTGGATTTGCCTCTCAATGTTGTCCATAAAGGAGTGTATGTCCCCGAGCTCACTGCCCAAACTGAGCATCAGTGCTAACCAAGTTACTTGTGTTGCCCTCTAAGGTATGGTGCCCTTGCCCCATCCAGCCCAAGGTAACTGATAGGAAGGGCCCCCTCTCTTCAGGTTTCATGTACAAGAGGTAATAACTTGAGTTATGGTACAATGTGTGTAATACTGTGTAAAGAGTGACGACTGCAATGTTTCAGAAATGTGTTCTTGGTAAAATGATATATTGACTGATGATTACATGTGTGACCCCTAATGCAAATGTATATGGTTGCAGTTGAAACTTATGAGGAGTGCCTTGCTTGGCGGACGTCCAAGCTTTCCCAGCCAGGAAGGGGAGTAACTCTGAAAATGGGGGTCCCTAAAAGACTTCCAGAGCTTGCTTGAATGCTTCAAGCCTGAATGGTGTTTGGCATTTAGCCATTTATCAGTGAGTGTTTTTAGAGCCTCTGGTACTGTCTCTTTAAGAGCTGTCTGTTTGCAGACATAATTAGTTGTATGGGGGATGTGTGCTTCTCTGAGTACCACTCGGAGCTGCTGCTCAATTCCTTAATTTTGCAGTCACTAGGAGTGCAAAGGAACCTATCTGAAAGATGTAACTGTTTACAGAAATTATTTAGAGTAATAATGAAATTACAATTTGTCTAACCTGCTTTCTTTGCAGTCAGAACTGTGTCTGCTAGTTCCCATTCTAGTTTTGAACTGCTGAACTGGACCAATCAGTGTGGGTAAGCTTAGCTCTAAATGGTGCATTGAACGAATCAGAACTTGGACTCATAATCTGAGCCAGCCACAAGAGGATTGTATGGGCAGTGACTCTGGAGATGTAGTTTAGACTTCAGTGCCTTTTGGACCAACAGCAGCAGTCTATTGTGAGTGACAGCCAATCCAGTCAAGAACTGGGAGGAACTCAAAGGAAGTGCCTGGTTTTTGTCGGTTGGAGTTCAGTTGAGCTTTGGCAGTGAAGAAGGAAGGAGCCCTGTGCTTTTCAGTGTGCAGTTTTAGTCAAAAACGTGTAAGGCCCAGAGTTCAGGTCTGCAGCTTGTGTAACAGCTGTTAGGACTGAATCCGTCCTGTGAAAAGAATCAAAGGATCTCTGAAGAGTAGAAACCAGGCTCACCCTGTAGAAGACTGGAAGAATTGCTGAAAATTGCACTTTCGGTCTGTCAGGAACTGAATCTGCTGTGTGTTCTCGAAGTGTTGTGCAGTAATTGCGATCGGGATACAGATGCAACCTGCCTGGTATAGTACTTTCTTTTATATGGATGTGTGAAGAGGTTTGTGTACCTCAAGGTGAGCCCTGCTGACATTGAAGGACCCTATCTTATTTGGAGGTCGTAAGTACTAATTCAGGGTTGCTCCTGTTGAATTGCCACATTAAACCAAATGGAATTACTGTACTGCTGACTGTTTAATTCTCCTTTTCTCTGTGTGAAAAGGGCCCTACCAGCTGCCACGGTTTGGACTAGCCACTAGGCTTGGGTACCCAGGGACAGTAACTGATAGGGATAGGCCTGTGCACAGAGCCATAGGTAGATTATTAGAGTGATAAGCTAATTAACCTGATTCCCCGTCCTTGTTATATCCCCTAAATAAATCAGAGCTGCTTGTTTCAGCAAAGTTATACTGCCTGAAGGTATTTGGTTCATGTTAAAGTACTGTACTGTGATTGCTGCACTGTATCTCATTTCACAGGAGTCCCAGTGCCGGAACCAGACCTGGGGGTAAGAGTGGTATACTGTGAAGGTAATTCTGATATATTGTGGGCCACTAGTGGGAAGAAAGGGTTGCAGTGTCCAGAGGGCTGTGACCAAGTTAGTTTAACTATTGCAAACCCTGACCTCTGGGTGGAGGCACCCGCCATTGGATCCAGGCCCCTCAACCTGTTAGTGGCAAATCAGGCAGGGGTAGTAGCCCCTGGGATAGCGCCATCTAGGGGTTACACACAGCAGGAAGGTCATTTCAGATTAATATAATTCTTTGACTGGGTGAACAAAGTAGTAGACCAAGGAGGCTATGTGGACATGGCCTACCTAGACTTTAGCAAGGCATCTGACACAGTCCCACATAAAAGATTAATAAACAAGTTATCCTGCCTAGGAGTGGGTCCCAGGATGGCAGCCTGGGTATAAAATTGGCTGGACAAGCGGACACAGAGGGTAATACTAAATGGAGTCCACACTGAAGAAAGGGGGGTTACTAGTGGGGTACCACAGGGTTTAGTACTTGGACCGGTCCTCTTTAATATCTTTATAGGTGACATTGCAGAGGGACCGAAAGGAAAAGTATGTATTTTTGCAGATGACACAAAGATCTGCAACAGGGTTGATATACAATGGGGGGAAAAAGGATAAGAAGGGATTTGGCAAGGTTGGAGGAATGGTCAAATGTATGGCAGCTTATATTCAATGCAAAGAAGTGCAAAGTAATGCATCTGGGAAACAAAAACCCAGAAGAAGATTACACAGTGGGGAAGGGGGTGAGATACTAACAACAACAAAAATGGAAAGGGACCTGGGGATAGTCATATCAGGCAACCTAAGGTGGGCAAGCATTGTGAGAAGGCAGTAAGGAGGGCTGGGGGATACTGGGATGCATAGGGAGAGGCATCACCAGTAGAAAACAGGAAGTTGTGATCCCTCTGTACAGACAGTTGGTGAAACCCCATCTGGAGTACTGTGTGCAGTTCTGGAGACCCCATCTCTGCACCGGCAAAGACAGAATGGAGGCTGTCCAGACGAGGGCAACTAAAATGGTGCAGGGTGTGTACCAGAAGCCCTATGCAGAGAGAGTAAAGGAATTTAATATGTAAACTCCCTCGAGGAAAGGAGGGAGAGGGGGGACATGCTAGAAACTTTCAAGTACCTCAAGGGAATCAACAAAGTCCAAAAGGGAAGCGTCTTTCAGAAAAGGAGATGAGCAAAAACAAGGGGGCACAATTTGAAGATAGAGGGGGTACAGCTCAGAGGTAATGTGAAGAAATACAGGTTACTCACCTATAACAGGAGTTCTAGGAATGGTATATGTTGTTCATCCACACTTCATGGCAGGTTCCTTGCTGCTTTAAACCTTGCTGGAAGATCTTCAAGCTGGCTCCTCCCACCCACCCAGGTGGTAAAACTCTCATCTCTGTCCCATGACGCCAGATCTAGCCCGCTGGAAGCCAGGTTGTGTGTCAAAGCCAGGGAGGTCGGGTGGGTTGTGTGGATGAAAAACATACACCATTTCTAGAACTCCTCTTACAGGTGAGTAATCTGTATTTCTAGGGACATGGATATGTTGTTCAATCCACACTGCATGGCAGACTCCTAGCAGTTCTCCGGGAGGAGGGAGGCAAGGCGCACACCCCCTACTTAAGAAACAAAGACTGGAGAACCGAGGTCCCAAAACCAGCATCCCGGCATGACTCAAGGTCGATGTGGTAATGGGTAATGAAGGTGTAAAAGGATCAGGTAGCAGCCCCAGATTTCCTGGATGGGGACGCTCCCCTGGAAGCAGCCACTGAAGCAGCGGTATGGCGGGTAGAATGAGCTCATATCCCTTTGGGAGGCTCCATGCCCACCAATCTATAGCAGAGATCTAGGCAGGAGTTGACCCACCAGCCTATCGTCCGCTTGGCTGCAGGTCTGCCAGGTGCGGCTTCAGCGTAGGTGACAAACAGCTGGCGAACCTCTCCCTGAACTTCAGCTGTCTGCTCCTTATAATAAGAGAGTGCTCTTCTAGGGTCCAGAGTATGGAGCCTATATTCGGCCTCTGAGGTGTGATTGGGGTAGAACACCGGCGGAGTCAACACCTGGTTCAGGTGAAACTCCGACACCACCTTCGGAAGGAATTTTGGGTGGGGGTGCAGGACAGCCTTGTCCCTGTGGAAGACCAGATAATGAGACTCGATGGAAAGCGCCTGGAGCTCTCCCATCCTTCTGGCTGACGTGATAGCCACCAAGAAAGGTGGTCTTCCACGACAGGTGAGAGCTGTCACACCTGTGCATCGGTTCGAATGGCTTGCCCATGAGCTTAGCCAATACCAGCAGCACATTCACGGAGGTGGAGGTTCTCGCACTGAGGATATGTGACTCAAGGCCTTTGAAAAAAGTGCCCTGACTCACCTTCTCTCTGGCGCCACTGAATGCTTTCCGCCCCGCCGCCCGTAAGCAGAGATGGCTGCCAGGTGCACCTTAAGGGTCATCAACCAAAGCCCTAGCTGAGGAAGGGACCACAGGTAATCCAGAATGCTGGCCAAGGAACAGGAGGAAGGGCCCAACCCCTTGCCACGACACCAAATGGAGAATCTCTTCCATTTGAAGGCACAGCATTTCCTGGTCGACTCCTTACGGGATCCCTCAACAATGTTGAGGACCTTTTCGGAAAGACCCAAGGCCAGGAACTCTAGTCACTCAGGAACCAGGCCATCAGGTGCAGAGATTGAAGGCCCGGGTGGAGAACCTTCTCCTGGTTGACTGAGATCAGGTCCGGGCGGGCTCGGAGCCGCCTCTGGAGCCTGGAGCTGAGGCTGACGAGATCTGGATACCAAAACTGGCGGGGCCAGTCTGGGGCTACCAGAATCACCTGCGCCTTGTCCCTCCTCGCCTTGAGAATCACCTTGTGGATCAAGGGAAATGGGGGAAAGGCGAAGAAAAGGCCCGGGGTCCACGGCCTCGAGAAGGCATCCGCCTGCAGCGAGCCCTGCTGAGGGGGGCAAGCATGAAACAGCCTCAGCTTTGCATTCTCCCTGGAGGCAAACAGGTCCACCTGAGGTGTGCCCCAGTGGAAGAATAGATCTTGTACTACCTCCGGCAGGAGAGACCACTCGTGAGATGCAGCCCCTATCTGGCTTAGGGCATCGTCTGGAGTGTTGGAGGCTCCTGCCACATGGATGGCTAGGAGATCCGCCTCCAGGCTGCGCACGAGGGACCAAATGCGGAGAGCTTCCTTGCACAGGGGCATGGAGCGCGTCCCAACCTGGTGGTTTAGGTAGTACATGGTCGTGGTATTGTCCGTCTGGACCTGGACCACTTGACCCCGTACAAACAGAGCGAAGGCGGTGAGGGCTAGACAGACCACTCGAAGCTCCAGCAGGTTGATGTGGCATCGGGACTCCTGAGGGGACCAGAGGCCATGCGCTATGTGCTCCCCCAGATGGGCACCCCAACCCATCAGAGAGGCGTCGGTCGATAGAGTGACCATCGGCTCGGGGCGGACAAACGGGATGCCCTCCTGCAGATAAGCTGGAATGATCCACCACTTGAGAGCATTCCACATCTCCTGGATCACTGCCACTGGCTGGTCCAAAGGACCGGAGAGCTGTGACCAGTCCCCACTGTAGGGGACGCATGTGCCAACAGGCCCAACAGACCACGCTGGTGCAGGCCGCCATGAGGCCCAGTAGGCGCAGGAAGTCCCGGGCAGGGCGCAATTGCCCAACCTGAAATGATTGGGCAAAGGAGGAAAGAACCTCGGCCCTGTCCGCCAGGAGCCGTGCTCTGGCTCGAACAGAGTCGAGCTTTGCCCCGATGAATTGAATCACCTGCTTTGGCACGAGTTCCGATTTGGCCTTGTTGATGAGGAGGCCAACCTGAAAGCAAACCTGGAGGGCCAGATCCCTGGACCTCTCTACCTCCGGTCTGGAGGAGGCCGCAATCAGCTAGTCGTCCAGGTAGGGTACACTCGGACCCTTCAACGCTGCAGGAATGCTGTCACCACTGCCATGCATTTGGTGAAGACCCTGGCAGCTGGAGAGAGGCCGAAGGGCATGGCCCGGAACTCGTAAATGGACCCCTCTGCTCTGAAGCGGAGGAATCGCTGGTAGGACGGACGGATTGGGATGTGAAAGAACGCGTCCTAGAAGTCCAGAGAACAGAACCACATGCCTCGTTCCAAGGATGGAATGATCTGAGCCAGAGTGACCATCCTGAAGGTTCTAGACCTTAGGAACCTGTTCAGGTCGTGCAGGTCTAGAATGGGGTGCCAGCCCCTCGTCCGTTTTGGGACCAGGAAATACCTGGACACAAACCCTGGGTCTGGTGGAGGATCCGCCACCTCCTTGATCACCTCATTCTGGAGGAGCAGGGCAATGTCAGTTCGACGGGCCGACAGAGAGGCCGTGGACCGTAGCCCCGGGGTGGGGCTTATTTGCTCGAAGGCGGGCCTGCTCAACTCCAGAGGCAGACCCTTTCCTACCACTTCCAACACCCAGCGTCCATGGTGATAACGGACCAGGCGGAAAGAAAGTGGTGGAGCCGTCCCCCCATGGGGGGAACCCGAGGGGGACAACGAGGCTGGGGGTGACACCCCTCAACCCGACACTGGGCAGACTTGGAGGAGAGGCCGGCCGAGGGACCTCCCGGGCCTTTCCCTCCTGGCTTCCTGCTGGAGGAACCTGCAGGCTTGGCTTTGGGGTGCCGAGTGCACGCCTGCTGGCGTTTCTGGGCTGGA
This sequence comes from Neoceratodus forsteri, assembly GCA_016271365.2. Taxonomy (NCBI): domain Eukaryota; kingdom Metazoa; phylum Chordata; order Ceratodontiformes; family Ceratodontidae; genus Neoceratodus; species Neoceratodus forsteri. The sequence continues at coordinate 1,558,782,088 of CM057456.1, read as the reverse complement.
CGTGCCGCAGGGGCAGAAGGCCGAAAGGGCTTACGCTACTGCTGGCGGCCTTTGTCCTTCTGGGCAGACGTGACCGAGTCCAAGGTGGCATTGGACTTCTCGATCCTCTGCAAATGGCCCTCCATCCCAGGACCGAACGAGTCGGTACCCAAGAAGGGGACGTCTGCCAGCTTGTACTGGGTATCCGCCGTTAAGGTGGAGATCTGCAGCCAAGCTCTGCGGCGCATGGCCACTGCAGCTGACTGGGCACAAGAGTCTCCGATGTCAAGAGAAGTTTGGAGCTGCTGCTCCGGCACACCCATTCCCTGATTCCACACCTGCTTGACAGTAGTCTGGAGGTCAGACGGGAGATGAGGAATCACCTTATCTAGGTAGCCCATAAGGGCGTGAGAAAAGTGTGCCATCAGTACGGCCGAACTGGCCTGACAGAGGCCTAGGGAGGACGCAGAGTACACTTTACGCCCAGCGTAGTCCAGCTTCTCGGACTCTTTGTCGGGAGGCTTGTCCACATCCCTGGTGTTCCCAGAACACTGAAAAACAATATCGGTCACAAGCCCCTCCGCAGAGGGGTGTTCCAAAAACCACAAAGTGAACCAGTGGGGACCGCATACTTCCTGGCCATCCTGACCGAAGGAGCAGGACAAGAAGCCGGCCGCTGCCATAACTCCAAAGCTGGTCCAACAAATGGCTTCAGCCACTGGAAAGGCCTCCGTGGGAGAATCCCCTCGGTCCAGTTTCTCCGTGAGGGGATACTTGGCCCACTTGGACACGGGTTTCAGCTTCATCCCAGTAGATTCTGACATGAGCCGAAGCACACCCATGAACGAGGATGGGCTCTCATCCACCGACTGTCCCCCTGTGGACTCCAGGTCAAGGGTCCTGGAGAACAGGGAAGAAAAAATTACTCACCCTAGTAATGTTGTTTCTTCTAATGGAGTCTTGCTGTATTCTGACAAATTGTAGTGAGGTCCAACCTTCGAACTGCTCCGGAGATGAAAGAGTTAACTTTCCATGCCAGGCATGGAACGCTGAGCTCAAGCTCGGTTGAGACTCTGTCTGTTGCTGTTTGAACTCAAACCGTCAGATCTTTACGAGCAACACTCACTAAGTGTCCTGTGTGGAAGCTGTAAACCTACACTAGCCAGCTGGCTACTAAATATAATAAACAGATTTTTTGGTCCCAAAACAAAGACTCAAGTCAGGAAACCCAAAAAATGAAACAAGCACAACACCCACTCACCCAAAGTAAAGGGGTGATAAATAAAGGGTGGGGCACCTCCTGAGTGCCAACACTGCTACTGCCCACCCACATCCCAAAACAAAGGTTCTGAGAGGGGAGGCGGGGGGGGAGGTCAGAATACAGCAAGACTCCATTAGAAGAAACAACATTACTAAGGTGAGTAATTTTTTCTTCAAACAACATGAAGTCTTGCTGTATTCTGACAAATTGCAGACTACCAAGCAGTACCTCCATGGAGGAGACAGAACCTACCTAGGAAATAGGCTCTGGAAGCACTGCTGTGTTAAACCGAGCATCACTCCTAGCCTGGATATCCAGAGAGTAATGCTTGGTAAAAGTGTGTACTGTTTTCCAGGTAGCTGCTTGACAAATCTCTAAAATAGGAATATCCTTGGCAGCAGCCAGGGAAGCAGCTGTACCTCTGGTAGAGTGAGCCCTCAGGCCTGAGGGTGGAGTCCTACCTAGTTTTTCCTAGCAAAATTAAATGCAAGAGACAATCCACCTGGCAATAGATCTCTTAGTGGCAGGTTTTCCCTTACCAACCTCACCATAAGTGAGGAACAGTTGGAGGGAGTCAAACCTGTGACCTTTGGTACGCTCTATGTAGTAGCTAGGGCCCTTTCACATCCAATTGTGCAGCCTCCTCTCCCCAGAGGAGGAATGGTCAGTGAAGAAAACAGGAAGAGACATAGACTGGTTAAGGTGGAAGTCTGAAACCACCTTAGGCAAAAACTTCCTATTAGTCCTGAGGACCACCTTATCTCTATGGAAAGAGATAAAATCAGGCTCCACTGACAGGGCTTGCAACTCGCTTATGCGCCTGGCAGAAGTGATGGCCACCAAGAAAACAGTTTTCCAAGTCAAGTACTTAAGCTGTGGTGAGGACAAAGGCTCAAAAGGGGGTTGCATAAGCTGGGCAATGCAAACATTAAGGTCCCAAACAGGGGCAGGGTACCTGAATGGAGGACTGGTATGAAGCAATCCCTTGAAAAATGTAGAGAATACAGGATGGGCTGAAAGGGAAAAAGGCTTGCCTGCTGAAAGGAAGGCAGAGACAGCTGCCAGATGCACCCTTAGTGTAGCTGGTCTGAGCCCCAGGCTATTAAGATGAACCATATAGTCCAGGACCATGGACAGGCTAGCAGACTCTGGGGAAATATGTTTCCCAGGCACCATATAGAAAATCTTTTCCACTTGGAGTTGTAAGTGTTTTGGTGGAAGGCTTTGAGAAGCCTTTAGAATATCCATAACACCTTGAGAGGGTGCAAATCAGCAAACTCTAACTCTTCAAGAGCCAGGCCGTGAGATTGAGAGATTTGAGATTCGATACCAAACCCTCCCTGAGCACATGTTAACAGGTTGTAATTCCTGGGAAGAGATAGGGGAAGGTGGACTGCTAAGGACAACAAGAGAGGGTACCAGGGCTGCCTGGCCCAGTCTGTAGCAATCAGAATCACCTTGCAGGGTTGAGACCTGATTTTGACTAACACTTTGAACAGGAGAGGGAAGGGGGGAAAAGCATACAGGAACTTCCCTTCCCAATTGAGAACTAGGGCATCCAGGGGGACTGAGCCCAACACTGGGGGCCTGCAGCAGAAGAGGGGAAGTTGGTGATTGTCTGGGGCTGCAAAAAGATCTATCTGTGGGGTGCCCCATCTGAAGAAGATCACCTTCAAAACCAGGGGATCCAAGGACCATTCGTGATGGCCCTGAGATATCCTGCTGAGAGCATCTGCCAGGGCATTGTCCTTGCCTCGGAGGTGTACTGCCGTAAGAGAGGTGTTCAGGAAATAGGTCAGAGACCATAACTTCATTGCTTCTGTGCACAAGGCCGTAGACCGAGTGCCCCCTTGCTTGTTGATATACCACATTGTGGTGGTATTGTCTGTCCTGATCTGAACTTACTTTGTTCTGAACAGACTTGAAAAAGCTTGAAGTGCTAGAAACACTGCCTGAGTTCTAATAGACTGATGTGAAGCAGAGATTCCTGAGGAGACCACAACCCTTGGTGGTCAGGGTCCCAAGTGTGCTCCCACCCCAAGAGGGAGGCATCTGTAGTAAGGATTAGAGAATGAGACTGAGTGACAAAAGGAACTCCCTGTCTTAGATTGTCCTGATCCAGCCACCACTGTAACGCCTGGATCAGGGTTCGAGTCACTGGGATTAGTTTGGTCAGAGGGTCCCTTTTCTGAGACCAGAAGGCTCTCAAGTGGAACTGAATATCCCTCATTTGAAATCTTGCTCCCTGCACCACTGCTGTAGAAGCAGCCATGTGTCCTAGGAGTTGCAGAAAATGCCTTGCTGGCCGAGACACCTGAGGGGTGAATGAAGAGGCCAGTGAAATAAGTGTCCTGCCTCTGTCCAGGGAAGGAAGGCTCTTGCTTTACTGTATCCATCTCTGCCCTATGAAGGTGAGGAGCTGCTACAGGCTCTAGAACTGACTTTGAAAGATTCAGCAGGAACCCTAGAGAAGTGAGCAGTTGCTGAGTTATCTGCAGATGTAACTTGACTTGGTCTGGTGACTGGCCTACTATGAGCCAGGCGCCCAAGTATGGAAATATGGAGATCCTTTTCCTTAGGAAGGCAACTACTATGCCATGCATTTTAGAACACCCTTGAGCAGAAGAAGCTAAGGGCACTGCTCTGAATTGGTAGTGGCCTGAAGGCAGCTCAACCTGAGGTACTTTAGATGGGAGCTTCTGATGAGAATATGGAAACAGGCATCCTGAGGTCCAGGGAGACTAGCCAGTCCTCTGGCGCTAGAGAGGGTAGAATTATTCCCAGAGTCACCATTTTGAACTTTGGCTTTAAAAAGGTGCTTGTTTAAATATCTGAGATCCAGGATGGGCCGCCATTCTCCTGTCTTTTTGGGGTTAGGAAGTACCTGGAGTACAACTTTACCTTTGTGTAGGGTGGAACCTTTCTCATGGCTCTGAGAGCCAAGAGGGAAGACTCTGCCTCTAGGGCAAGTGCCTCTGAAGGATTTGCAGGTGGAAAGGATCTGGTTCTCATCTTGGAAATTTTTGAAGCTGAACCAGTCCCTGGCTTACTACTTCCAGGACCCATTTGTCTGATGTTAAAGACATCCAGTCCTGGACAAAGTAAGCCAGCCTGCCCCTAAAGGTGGTGGAGAACCGCCCTGGCAAACCCATCAGGATGCCTGTTTGGCAGGGGCTTTAGGCTGAGGGGTGGAAGCAAGGCTTGTGTACACCATCTGCCTCTCCCTCTAAAGAACCCCATATGAGCATAAGCAGAAGAGGAGGCCTGGGCTTGGTAGAAAGGCCTATGAAAAAGGCCTGCCCCTGCCTCTGGGATGCTGCCTCTGAGGAGTGGCTTGCCTTTCCTTGACCTGAGCACTCCTATAGGTGGTCCTGTACTCATCCATTTTCTTCATGTAGTTCTCTGTTTGCTCCCCAAACAGAGAATTACCCACAACAGGAAAATCCATGGCCTTAGTCTGGGTATCCTGAGACAGGCTAGTACATCTGAGCCAAGCCATCCTATGAAGGGCCACAGATGTAGCCATGACTCTAGATGAAACATCATTGGAGTCCACTGCAGCATGGAATTGCACCTTGGATGCCTCAATACCATCCGCAGCCACCTGCTCCAGCTCCTTGGCAAGCTGGCCAGGGACCTGTTTAGCTAAAGCCATTACAGTGTCCCATCTAGATTTCTGATATCTAGCTGTATAGGCCATATAATTAGCCTGCCTGAGTCCCAAGGATGCTGCCATGTACTGTTTCTTTGCCATGGCATCAATCCTCCTGGAGTCCTTATCTGGGGGGGGTGTGAAGCCAAGGGTATATTTGCCTTATCACAGGCTGCAGCCTGCACTACCCCAACATGGCTGCATTGCTGGGTAAGGAACTCCGTATCTGAGCCTGAGAGAGTATACCTCTTGTCCTTTCTCTTATCCACAGGAGGTATAGAATTAGGAGTCTTTAAAATTTTTATTGTCTGTTTCCCAAAGGACTTATGAAGGGGAACAGACAGCCTCCTGGACTCTGGGATATCCATCATTTCAACATAGTCAAGCTCCTCCTGGTCATCCACAGCTTCTTCCATAGGAAGACGAACAGTTTCAACCACTTTCTTGTAAAACATGAAATGGGAGGGGGGACTCAGAAAGCCTAGGAGGAGACACTCCTGAAGGTCTGTCTGGGGAGATGTCCGGGTCAATAGGCACATCCAGACTTTCATAATCACACTCACTTTCCTCATACTCTGCTTCCTCCTCCTTCGGTTCATAAAATTCCTCTAAATCATAATCCGGAACTGGTGGAACTGGCCGAACCGAGCGCCTTTCCACGGTGCCGGTTCAGTCAGAACCGATAGCGACTGGACGATTTTTAGCGCTTTGGCTATTTCATCAGTGGTCGGAGAAAGAACTTTTGGATCCGCACCGGCTGATTTATCCCTTCTTGTTCTTTTAACCGGAACCGACTCCTCGGAATTGGTTCTCCTCTTGCCCGAAGAAGTTCCGCCCTGGTCAGAGGGCACTCCTTCTGGTTCGGTTGGAACCGAACCGGGCTGGCCATCCGGGCCAGCGGACTTCTTGGCCTCCCTTTCCCTGAGCCTACCAACTCTTTTTTCCAGGGTAGCTGCAGGAACATTTTTACAAATCTGGCAGTCTGAATCGAGGTGGTCAAACCCCAGACAATAAACACAGGTAGTGTGGGGATCAGCCTTAGCAAAGACTTTCCCACACACACTACAGTGTTGAAACCCAGTGGGCCCGGTTTTCCTTTTGGGTTTCTCAGACATGGCCAGTCCTAACAAAAACTTACCCTTTTTTGGCAATCCACCAGGCAAGACACCTTATCGGTTCCTGACGTAGTTATGGTCGTGGAAAAAACGTGATAAAGTCCGCTTTTTTAGAACCGATAAGAACCGGTTACTACACTCTAAAAGCAGAATAAAGTATTTTTAAAACAACTTGATTGGTTCAAACCGAACCGATCCCACGTTTACAAGTTCCACACAGAAAATGAACAAAAATAAGCCTATCTAGTACTCACGAAACCACAGACAGAGACTGAACCGATAGGTTACGGTTTAAATTCGGTCGAAAACCGAGAAAAACGGTGCTTTAACCAACAAATTGAACCAAGCAAAGGAGAATTCTCCGGAGCGACTGTTCAGTGCGGCGGAGTAAAGAATCTGACGGTTTGAGTACAAACAGCAACAGACAGAGTCTCAACCGAGCTCGAGCTCAGCGTTCCATGCCTGGCATGGAAAGTTAACTCTTTCATCTCTGGAGCAGTTCGAAGGTTGGACCTCACTGCAATTTGTCAGAATACAGCAAGACTTCATGTTGTTTGAAGATTACTTTTCTTGTGTAAGTATCTCTGTCTGTCTGTTGGCTTCCTGTAAACACATGAATATAATGTTCCATCCTTAATGGTGACTGCGGTGTCCAGAAAATTAGCACTGGTGGTAGAATACTCCAGGGTAATCTTTATAGTAGGGTGAAGTTTATTAAGGTCCTGATGAAAATCTTTAAGTGCATCTGTGCCCTCCATCCAAATGATAAATAATCAATGTAACAGAAATAAGCTAGTGGTTTGTCGGGACAGTGCCTTAAGAAGTCCTCCTGCAAGTTTGCCATAAAGAGGTTAGCGTACTGTGGAACCATCTTGGTGCCCACTGCTGTTCCCATAGTTTGACCATAATGTTTACCATTGAAGTTGAAGTTGTTATGCGTCAAAATGAATTCCATAAGTTTCCCCATCACATCAGGGTTGATGTTTTGGTCCAGTCCTTTCTCCTGTATGTATTTAAAGCAGGCTGAAATGCCATCTGTGTGTGGAATATTAGTGTAGAGGGATGTTACATCCATCATCACTAAAATGGAATCAGGTGGTAAGTCCTTATAACCAGAAAATACACACAGAAAGTGTGTAGTGTCCTGGATATAACTGTCTCTTTTCATAACCAGTGGTTTTAAAATGGTTTCTACAAACCCTGAGATCCCCTCAGTCAGGGTACCATTACCAGAAACTATGGGACAGACATAATGAAATTCTAGTGCGGGGTAGGAGGAAGTAAGCTGATGGTTAACTAGGATCTGCAGCTTATCCATTAGGCAGGGAAATGAACAGACTGGATAGGCCAAGCAGTCCTTACCTGCCATCAAATTCTGTGTTTACATATTACTGAGGAGTTTAATGGGTGGTTGAAGGGATGGTGTTAGGAAGAGGAGTACCAGTTTGTAGGTGACTGGGGGTATTTCTGGGACAGCAGGCTCTTCAAGGTGATGGTCTTCACCTGACAAGAGAGGGGGGCTAGTGTGCTTGGGCAGAGGTTTGATGTCTATATTGGTAGGCATTTAAAGTAAGGCTTAAGGAACCACAACAAAACAGAGAACAAAAAGGGGAGCTAGCTTGGACTCCCCAGATATGGGGCTTGGAGCAGTGGGAATGCAAGCAGAAAGGTGGGGTCCATAGTAAGTTGAGAATGGGTGACGGTAGCTCACGATCCCAGCTAGGAGTGGAAAAAACACAAAATTAAATAAGGAAGAGAAATAAAGAGGAATGAGAGCTGACAAAAAGGATTAGGGTACAGACAGAAGCTGAAAGCTGGTCTGCCTAAATGACAAAAGCCTAGGTAAAAAAATGAATGAGCTCCCGGCGATGGTGGCAGATGTCGTGTTAACCCTCATAACTATAACAGAAACATGGGCCACTGAGACTAGGATCCGGCAGTACTGGGGTACTCCATCTACAGGTGAGATAGGGCAAAAAAAAAGGAGATGGGGTAGACCTCTATGTCAAGAAAGGCATAGAGGCGGTAGATGATTGATCCATCACGGTAGGAGCAAGGTGTCAGAAACACTGTGGTTACAGCTCATGACAGTATCAAGTAAGAAGTTGTGCATGGGGCAGTTTATAAACCACTGGGACAGGATGAAAGTGGGAACGCAGAAATTGAAAAGTGGGTCACAAAGGGGGAGGTAGTGTAGGTAGGGATCTCAGTCTGACCAGACATACACTGGGACATTCAAGCAGCTAACAGTCCCAAAGGTCAAGCCCTGGCAGATATGTTGCTAGACTGCCTATTAGTACAGCTAGCCAGGAAACCCACAAGACAGGCTACCAATCTTGACAATGGGTGGTGTTTACCAACTTGGAAATGGCAGAAGATGTGCAGGCTGGGTCGTCACTGGCATCCAGTGACCATAACACCACTTGGTTCTCTCTAACCCTTGGTACTACCATTTTCTTGTCAAAGGCTGAGGTTCCTGATTTCAGACAAGCAGATTTTGATAAAATGACAGAATTAGTCCAGGATAGGTTGGTTAGAGTGGATCAAACTGGTGGTGGAGAACAGGTGGTAAGTAATCTAAAGGGCCATTCTCAAACAACCAAATCATGTCTATGAACGGTTACCAAGAGTACCAGGCACAAGAGACCAATCTGGTTCTCTAAAATAAAGTCAAGGAGGCAGTGAGGGCCAAAAGCAAAAGGCTGTCATCAGACACAAAGAGAACAAGAGCTCTGGCTCGTGAACCAGGAGATTAAGGTTCAAATCTCACCATGGCCACTTATTCACTGTGTAACCCTATGGCAATCATTCCCAAATGTCCATGTCCACAGTGTATGGTTTCGGCATCTGGCGTGTTCCTGTTCATGTCTTGTATCACTGTATTTATGTTGACTGTTGTTTCTAGCATACATTATCTTATTTATGAAAAACTGTTGTTTATAATTTACTGTTGACACACCTAATTTCTTGCTTCCTTACCCACATCTGTACCTTCTTGCAATTTCATGTTGTTTATCTACTTTGAGATTTTTGCCTGTAACTAATTCCAGGTCGCCCCTTAAAAAGGGACCTTTATTTAGTCTTAGTGGGCCTACCCGATTACCAAAATTCAATAAATAAATAAGTTAGCCTCTCAGTGCTGCGGTCAGCCTAACTGTAGGAATGAGAAAAGGAAGGACCCTTCACCTAAAATGAGCATTGCATCACTGCTGGGCCATCATGGGTAAAACAATATAAAAAAATACCCAGATCTGTCAGTTTGACAATAATTAGCCATTGGCAGTCTTGTGGCAAAAACTGTTGGAAAGATCAAATGTCAGTGGACAACGTAAGTAAATAAGCACCCATTATACCAGCAACATCACTGTGTACTTTTTTGACTATAGAAATTGACTGCACCTCACCTTTGGCAGGGAGAGTGAGCAGGGTGGCTACAGCCACTAATCCATGACCAAGTTGTGTGGTGGGTTGCACCTGTGCCGGATGGCTAGGGCTCTGCATCCCAGAGGTTGTGCAGACCTTATTTTTGATGGAACTGGCCCCCACCACCCCAGAGTTTGGGAGCTTGTGTGTAAACATCAACTGGATCGAGGCTTGCCACTGCATAAACTCTTGGCTGTCATGCTTAATAACCAGACAGGAGCCTTTGAATATGCCTGGCCTTTCAAACCTCAAGCATCTCTGCATTTTGTCCACTAAACTCCCTGTCCAGGGGACCATCAGTCACAGCTCAGTTGTTTCAATGTCATGCCAGAATGACAGTTGTTAAAGGAAAGACCGACTTTCACAAACTGCTCATGTAATGTTTTCTGCTATCTCACTGGTTTTATGTTGGCTTGCGCGCATGTGCAAGCAACATCTTGTGGTAGTAGCACATTTCAGAGGTGTGTCAGTGTTGCGGCAAATGCGGGGGATGATTTAGTGGGTGCATCCCTCAGCCGCCAACCAGTGAGCATGCTGCCAATGACAGCAGTTTCAGGGAGAGCCACGGAGTTGAAACGAATCTGCTGATGCAGTCAGAGACAGGCTTGTCATTGCAGCAGCAGATGACACGCTTCCATTATGTGCCTTTTCTCGTGAAACATTTCAACAAATATGGTGGCTCCTGCCGTCTGGCACACAATCCCCAGAAAGCCAACACTGGGGTGCCCAATCCCAGTGTCAGCATGTCCTCCCCCCACATTATGTGGTGCACTGTAACATGGTGGCTCCTGCCACCCAGCATGCACTCTGGAAAAGCTGACATTGGGGTGCCCAATCCCTCAGCTGGCACCCCCCTCCCCAGAATTGTGGCACACTGGTGTGCCTATTTTTTTTTTTTTTTTATAACCTGTAAATGAAAATACCTTCCTTCGCTGTCTTTTTTTTCCCCCTGCAAACAAAAAAACAGTGCACCGTTTTCCTCGTCCCTACTCCCTCCCCGCCCTCCCTCTGTGCACCACCTCCTGCCCCTCACCCATACTTACCTCCGAAGGACAGGAGCCATGATCTTCTCTGAACCAGGACACGTCTGCACTCTTCAAAGCTGAACTGCGAACTGAAGAAATGACGGTAAGCATTATAATGGGAGGCAATGGGGGTTTCAACATAGGTTGATATCTGTGCCAATTTTTTGACTTTTTCCCCAATTTTCGACATGGGGTTCTTGGGACCCAACCTCGTGAGCATGTGACTGTTATTTAGTTTCTCGGTCCCAAAAGGTGATTTCACAGTCGCTGCACGGAATCACCTTTCGGGAACGAGTAACAAAAAGACAGTGCAACTGTTCAAAAAGCCCATGTTGCAAATCTGGTGAAAAAAATTCAAGATTGACTGTGTTACAAGCATGCATTTAGTTTCTACATTGCATGTAACTTTGCCAATTTTTTATATTTTCTCTCCAGATTTTCAACATTGCCATTTTTTCACACCTCATTATGAACAATATAGCTGTCATTTTTTACATCCTTCCTGAAACATGTTTCACACCTATGGCACAGAATGGCGCAGTTGCTGTGGGAAATCAACTTTTGGGACAGATTAACAAAATCATAGTGCCACTATTCATTAGAAGAGGTTCAAAAATGTTCGTGTTGAAAATGTGGTGAAAACATTCTAAAAAATTATTACGTTACAGGTGTGCATTGCGCAGTTTCTACCGACGTTTGTAACTTCAGTTTTTCATATTTTCACTCCAGATTTTCAGCATTGCCATTTTTTCATGCCACCTCATGAACAGTACAGCTGTCATTTTTCATATCCTGCCAGAAATGTGTTTTCACACCTGTAGTGTCAAATGGTGCAGTCGCTGTGCAAAACCACCTTTCGGGACTGAGTAATGAAATGATAGTACCACTGTTCATGAGATGGGGTCACAAAAATCCCATTTTGAAAATCTGGAGCAAAAATACCGAAAACTGTCTGGGACATTAGGGTTCCAACCATAACACCCTACTCTGTAGAGCCTGACAGGCGTCAGGAGGGTGACTTGGTATCGTCAGCCATAATACTCATGCCATTCCACCCCCACTCTGCATCCAGTGACAGGCATCAAGGTGTGCCTTCGAGTCTTCGGCCCTAATGTTCACCCCACTCTCCTATACTGCACCCACCTCAGCATATTTCCTTATGAAATGGGGTGAGTATAAGGCCCGAAGACCCCAAGGCACTGTGACACCTGTCAGTGTCTGCAGGGTAGGGTGATGTGAAATGGTGTGAGTGTTATGGCGGATAACTCAAAGGCACACTCCCAAAACCAGTCAGTCTCTGCGGGGTGTGGGCAGGTTTGGCGTCAGTTCAATACTTCACTGCCATTTCTATTAAGTATTTAACTCCTGCACTACCAATGATAATGCCAGCAAGTCAACATTCGGCATTGACAAATGCTCGTTTCATATAGCCTTTTGTCTGTCACAGCCCCGATCCATGGGTCTGTGTAGCATACCCCCTGTAGTGATGCTCTCAGATCCATCCTCCACTAATTCCATCACAGCCAGTGGGGAAACATGGTGTGGAGCCTAGAAATTCCGCCAGCCTTGATCCTGAAATTTCTGTGTTTTTTCTGCAGTTTTCTTCCTGGAACCCCAAACTGAACTGACCCTGACCCCTCCCCAACCCTGGGGTGCAGTGTAAAAATTCACATACACAATGGTAATGAAGCAAGGGCCCTCCACCGAGAGTGGCTACTACAGAACGGTGTACCACTGGCCAGCGCTACCAAGCCAGATGGGAAGTAGCCATATGGGCACCAGGTTTATAAAGCCTACTCTGTACAGCTACATGAAATGACCACCATGACAGGAGTTTTCTCTCTTAAAATGTGAGTCTAGTGGCCACATGGCTGTTAAACCTAAAGAAGGTTGTTTATACTCTTTAGTAGACTTTCGTCAGTTTGACACATTTCTTCTTGTTCACCTCCACCAGGTCCCTGAACCTGGCTCACAGGCGTGGAAGCGGAATATGTTGCCAGTGGGATATTTAGCAGACCCTCCTTTCTTCTTTTCTGTTAACTTGATTGGTTTATGGAGCATTTTGCTATTTAAGGATGCAGACACTTAATCAGATCACTAAATGTGCGTGTCATTTAATGTACTGTTTTTTTTTCTTTTCATGACAAAATAACCTCCCTTGTATTTGAGACTCTGTCTGCCCACAAAAGGCAAAAGCCCAGCGGTCTCAGCTCCCCAACTCATCCTATGCAGTTCAGCACGATGCGGCGTAACTTGCAATCTTTCAGCAAAAGGAACCGTCTGGATCAAATGAGCAATGCAACTTGACTGGGTCTGGATGGAGGCATACTGGTAAAAGCAGTTCGAGAAAGCCTGCAATGCACCGAGCTGCACTGTTCCTAATCAGCAAAGAAATACACAGCACTTTCACTTCGAATGACAACCCACCCCCAAAACATCAAGCAGAGGTTTAGTACATCCACACATCTCGTCCTTTAGTGCATATTAGTAGCTCATTTACTTCACATCCTGTTATCTGAATAAGTGTAGCTCTGGATAGGTATTTATGTGTAAACAAAGTGTTTTTGGGCGACCTGCTCCCTTTTCACATGGCTGCCTCTTGACACCCAGCACCCCATTGACTGCATCTGTCCCCTAGTTCAGCATTTCTCAACCTTTTCCACCCCAAGGCCCACTTAGTTACCTGTGACCCATAACAGGAGGCCCACATGTGATCAGATTCTTGCACCCTCACCGGACGTACAGTAAAAACATAACATCCTAACTGAGATTTACTTTTCTTATTATTATTTTCTTGGTAGTCAAATTTTATTTGATTACTTAATTAAATTATTTTGCCCTAAATTTTAATTGCTATAATAAGTTGGTTAATTCTCACATTAATACAATATATATTTTTATAGCTACTTACCAGCAGTTAGTGAGACACTTGTGCTTGCTTCTGGTCAGTGATGCCAGTCTTGGGGCAATTGTAGACAGGCTGACTCTTAGAGTGGCATTTAAAGTAGCGCAGAGTTTATTTCTAAATTTAGTCTTTGTGACAGTCACAGTTGAAAATCCTGCTTCACATAGGTAAGTTGTGGTAAATGGCAGAAGGAACTTAACTGCCCTCTCTGACAGTGAAAACTGTAGTTTTAGGCTGCTGTCTGCTGATAGTTCCATCAGCTGGGTTTCCAAGGCTGTTGAAAGGGCAATGCCTGCAGCAGCAGGATCTACTGAGAATGGGTCCAAAATCCAAAGATTGCCATCCTGGCGATCTTCCGAGAAATATTCAGAAAATTTCTCCACCAGTTGAGTTAAATGCTGACATACAACTTTGGAGATGTTAATGTGGGGATTCTCTTCCAAAAGCTCACTCAGGAGTGGAAACATTTCAAATCTCTTCTCATTTACTTTTTTGTTCCAAAGAGTGAGCTTCTTCTTAAATCCCTCAATTTTGTCAGTCACCATGAACACGCTGCTGTTTCTTCTCTGAATGGAAAGGTTCAGTTGGTTGATATTGTCAAATATGTCAGACAAGTAGGCAAGCTTTGCCAAAAAATTGAATCTGTATAATGCTCTGCCGTGGGACATTTTTTCTCTTCAAGAAACGCATGAGCCTCCTTTTTCATCTCAAACAACCGGTTCAGCACTTTTCCCCTGGAAAGCCACCTGACTTCACAATGAAATAGCAATTGTCTATGTTCAGACTCCATGCTCTCACACAATGCTGCAAAACATCTGGAATTCACTGCATTACTTTTTATATAGTGCACAGTTTTCACTGCTATCTGCATTACTTCATTCAGTTCTGGTGACATTTTTTTGGCTGCCAGGCTCTCTGTGTGTAAAAAGCAATGCATCCAGTTAGCTTCTGGCGCTTTTTCTTTTATTTGCTTCACCACACCACAGTTCTTTCCCGTCATGGATGCCGCCCCATCAGTGCACACACCAACGTAATTTTTCCAGTCAGTCCTTTTCCACAATGTACCTGTTAAGGCAACGAAACACTCATCCACTGTTATTCGTGTAGGTAGCTCATCACAGAAAAGTATGTCTTAGTGCAGGTTACCTTCCCAACAATACTTCACAAAAACCAGTAGTAAAGCTGCATTGGAAACATCGGTAGATTCATCCAACTGTATTGCAAAAACCGGGCTTTTCTTTACCCTTTCCAGAAGCTGGCGTTCAATGTCATCACTCATATCCACTATTCTTCTAGCAACAGTGTCATTTGAAAGAGGAATGCTCTGTATTTTTTTTGCTGCTGTTTCTCCCAGTATTTCATGACAAATCTCCACAGCACTTGGCAAAATGAGCTCTTCCCCAATGCTATACGATTTTTTGCAGTGGGCGATACGTGCTGCAACAAGGTAAGATGCTTTCAGGGCATTTTTAGAATGTGTTGCGAGTGCACTTATGGACTTCTGTTGACTTTTTAGCTGATCACGCTTCCTTTCAAAATATTCTTTTGGTTTTTCAACACATCCAGGATGTTTAGTTTGTAAATGCCTTTCCAGTTTTGAAGGCTTTAATGCTTCATTGGACAACACCTCTCCACATTCAACACACTGGGCCCTTGCCTCTGGATCGGCTGTTGTTGTGAACCCCAATTTATCGTAGCTGGGGTCATACTTTCTCACAACTCGTTTACTACTTTTCCAGACACTCCAGATGTTTCCGCCATCACTAACCTTCCTCTTCAAAAACCGTTCCATCCTCCGATTTCGACGTAGCCCTAGCTTTACACTTGTATTGCGATGCCTGTTGCCACCTTACTCATACCATGACGCGAACACTTGACTTCCGTTATATGTCATTATTAAAAATATAAAAATTAAATATAAATCGCCTTTCCAAAAAAAAAAATGTATCTATATTGTTGTATTTGTATTTTGTCCTTGTAAAATATATTTATTTTTATTATTATCATTATGAACATGTGCTACTATTGCTCGGTTTCCTGACAGACGTGACTGGTACATATCAGCTGTGGCAACGAGCAGACGCATGCGGTTGTAAAGAGCTTCATTTCTTATGGCACTGTCACAGCAGAACTGTGTATATAGCTTGATAGAGACGCACTTTCAGTAGCATGTCTGGTGCAAAAAAGCCCCCACTCTATCCAGCAGCGAATATATGAATCTTTTCCATCAGACAAAACTTTTAAATAACAATCATTGTCATTCAGGGAGGTTTGGATGATCCGGAGGCACCCAGTCCTTTTTCTCCTAGGTCAAGTTGTTTGCTGTTTAACTGGGGTGTGTTAAAAAGTGCCGAACAATGCCTGTCTGTTAACTTTTTCTCTTGTTCCCCTGCAGAATTTAGATAGGAAGTTACTGTATTTCTTCTGAACAGACTTTTACAAACTCTGAATGGTCTCATGCAAAGTGGGCATATAAGACCCCTCCTTTGTAAATTCCACCTTAGCAGAAAACTGTTTACAAGTGCCAGCAGTAATTCATTCATTGCGCAGTAGCGGTCTTATGAAAGCACATATGCCCCTCACTCCCTTTGCATTTTGGTTATGAAGTCGTGCACGAGCGGGGTAAGTAACCTACCTGAGCCCAGCCTGTGCCATGCCTCATAGGCAGCGGGTCGCCGCAAAAGACCCGCTTGTCTTGAAGAAAAGGACTGGGTGCCTCCGATAATCCAAACCTCCCCGAATGACAATGATTGTTAATTAAAAGTTTTGTCTGATGAAAAGATTCATAAATTCGCTGCTGGATAGAGTGGGGCCTTTTTTGCACCAGACATGCTGCTGAAAGTACATCTCTATCAAGCTATATAAATATATATACACAGGTCTGCTGTGACAGCACCATAAGAAATGAAGCCACTGACTAGATCAGCACTGTAATATTTCTTGAGGGGCACGGATTGGGCAACCCAGTGCCCAGTCAACTGAGCAACATGGTCAGTTCCATGTGGCCCCACGTCAGGATGATGGACTCCATGGCAAGCATGCCAATGTCTCCGGACTATGGACCCTTTGCAATGCCCATGAAAGCCATTTGCCACCCGGCTAGTAGCCAGACTATGCCAGCTGTCCCGGTGCCAATCAAACCCACCCCATCGCTGCCGCAGGTTTCAGCTGTCATCTCTGGCGGGCAGCCCGGGCTCAGATGTGCTCCTTAGTCTCATCCCTGCAGGAGCAGCATCCCTCAGACTTAGCCGAGGTGGGCAAGAATAGCAGCAACTCATTGCATGTAGTGCTTGCACACTCCTAGGAATCATGGAACTGAGGACTCGCAGGTCAGCTTTGGTGTTGAGGGGGAGGCAGGGGTGGGAACATATATTTAAACTTTAATATGAAATGAATTAATATCTGTAAAATCGTTACTCCAATCTAATTCCTGTGTTAAGATGTTGCGCTACCAAATTCTTTAGATTTAGATTAAGAATTATTCAGGTAAGACATTTAATTTTTTATTGCACCGATGTTAAAAAGATGTGTACCCAGCTTAGCAAATACCTATTTAAATATTGTTAAAATGTGTGGTATAACTATATTTGGTGGCTCTTATACTCAAAAATCATGGCACTGCATAGCAGAACACTTGCTGCAGCCTGGTTTGGGGTGAATGTATTATCATGAAATACATCCAGCAACAGTTTTTATTCAAGAGCATATCTGATTACATTATGTTCTCCCTAAACGTTTTTTGGGATGTTCTGCAGAGTTCCATATGAAATGTTTCTAAAAGAAGTGGCGATAGGCGATAGCGTGGAAGATGCAAGAACAAAAGGCTGTTAATAAAGCAAACATGCATGTTATGCTGTCCAGATGTTGGGCAGCAAAAGGTGCAGTTTATCCGGGTGGACTCTCTGCTCAGAGACTGCATGGTGGCTGCTGGATTTCCAGTCTGGAAGGCTACATATAAGCAAGGGGTGGTCCTCAGTGTGATTCATACAGCCCTACGGATCTTAGTTTTTGTAAACCACTATGTCCTACAAGTTCTCCAGTGAGATGAAAAATAGACTTTGTCTTCACAAGCATGCTTCTAAAACTTCCCACTGTTGAAAACCAAATTCTTTTAGGGTATTTTTTTTTTGTTGTTTTGTTTGTTTGTTTGACTTAAGGGTCATTTATGTTCTACCATTTGGTTCAGCTGAATTGTTGTATTTGCTTTGTTTGTTAATAGAATATGTGTACAGATGTTTACCTCATACTTACTGATAAAATGCAACTTGCTTCTAAGTCTAAAAATAATTTCATTAGAATCATATGTAACACCACAAGATAAACTTATACGAGGCCCTTCAGTTCCATTCTTACAGAATTCCCTTTTTAGTTGTTCCAACGATAACGTGTCCAGTTTATACTTACATACTGACTCAGAACCGGCACTTTTGGCATCACCTCGAAATCATAATCATAAAGATACAAACTATTATCACCATTGCTAAATTCCTATATTCCTGGTGGAGAAATATAATGTGTTTAGGTCTTGGAAAGCACTTTATTATGGAGCAAACGACAAACAAAAAGTAAGAATTGTGGAGGAGTATGTGCACCCTGAACAGTAAAAAGCTAAGAAGGCTGGTAACGCACTTGGAGAGTTCACCTGTTTGAAGTAAAATAAATTATCGCTTTGGCTGCACTAAACTCCAAATTGTCATTCTTGTTTCTTATTACTAAACATAGCGCATATCCCCTCCAGAGGTAACAGCCAGAAATGTGACATGCTGATGCTGAGATTGACTGAGCTGACAGTTTCGAAGGGTTATGAAACGGGGCAGCTAAGTCTCCACCAGGAATATAAGAATTTAGCAATGGTGATAAAAGTTCGTATCTTTATGATTATGATTTCAAGGTGATGCCAAAAGTGCCGGTTCTGAGTCAGTATGTGAGTATAAACTGGACACGTTATCATTGAAACAACTAAAAAGAAAGGCCTGGGGGTCAATATAAGCTCTCAGGGGGGAGCTTCTGGCTGGAATAAGTACAGATCTCAAAAATTCATGTAAGCAGGATCTAAAAAATGCCAAAAGGAGATATATTATATATTTCCAGACCACAAATCTTTCTGACAATAAGAATTTCTGTAATCAGATGTGTCTACATTCAAACGTTTAGCAAATCCCCCCCAAAAGAATTTTCTGGCAGAAAAGGACTACTTTGCCCACCCAGCCTACACATATGCCTCTGCCTTTTCTGCCTCTTCAGACAGTAGCTGGTCTCCAGTAACTCTCCCACCTGCCTGCTTTTTTTCTTATATATTCCTAGGTTTATCCCTTTCTTGCTTTTTTCTTAATTTGATATATATTAATATTTCAGGGTCATGACAGCACCATATAATAGCAATAAAGAATTCAGTACATTCAATGTTAATCATTTTTTTTCATACACCATCACACTGTAGGATGAACTACATTCAGTGGATTGTCCTGTAACCCCTCCTTAAGAGCAGCACCAGGAGGGGGAGTGATATATGGATTTCACTTACTGTATACCTCACCAAATATACTGCAGATACTCCTCGGCCCTGTGGCTCAATGATCCTATCTGCATATTAACCTGTGTGTGTCTGGGGGGGGGGTAGCCTTCACCCAGAGGCAGCAAAAGTCACCTAGAGAGGACTGTAGCATGACCCTGGGGGCTGTAGTGTGTCCTACTGTACGTCTCCTGTCCCTGTGAGGGAAGGAGACGTGGCTGTCAGTGGGTTCTAGGTAAGGTAATCAAGAGACCAGAGTGCGGTCTTTGCTCATGACATAAAGCTACCAACTGTTACAGTAGGAAATACAAATCTCTGCTCTGTCATTGAAAGAATGAGTTATTTTCCCCATGCGGTATATTTGATTAACCAAATTTCTCCAGGTAGTCACATCTAATAGTAGGGGATAGTGGCTTAGTGATGGTTCTTTCAGCCGCTGTAAGTAAGACAGCTAATAGGTACCGAGAGCTGCGGTCCATGAAACCTTTGGGGTATTGTAGAAGAATATATAAGGGTGATGCTAAGGGAACTGGCCTTCTGAACAACTTCTGGATTTCTGTTTGAAGTGAGTGGAAGGAGGGCTGTAGCCTAGGGCAGGACCACACAACATGTGTGTGGGTGGCTCTAACCTCACAGCAGCCTGGGTCCTGTGTGGGAAGGTAGTGGTCTGTAATTACTGGAGTGCGGAAGAAAGCTGCTTCTAGGCATATTCTCGCACTTATGGGAGCTAGTGAATTTAGCCGAGGTCTGACAAGCTTTCATTCATGTCCCTTCGTTGATAAGTATTTCTAGTTTCTCTGCCCACTGAATGACAACAGGCATGGAACTGTCACTCGTGGTAGCCTGCGAGGCTCAGTAAAGTTGGGCAATCATATGGGGGCCAGAACCAATTTGGAAAAAGGACAGTATGTAATGAGTGCAGGATAAAGGTTCTGGGTACAGGTCCTCAATGGCAGGGAGGTGATATAATATCTGAGCTGTAGATAATGGTAAAACTGTGTCATGGAGCAAACACTGGGTCTGCAGATCCTGCAAGGAATGAATGGTTGCCCCTGAAATAAATTATAAAGATACTGTAAAGTATATCTCTCCCAGTTTCTGCATCCGTGGTCTATTTGATGGGAGTGGGGGCAGGGTTCCTCCAAGTATGCTGTAAGGCACAGTAAAGATGGAAATGGGCAAGGTGCAGCATCTTCCAGAAAGAGTGCCAGACCATCACCCACTGTAGTAACCAGGGGGTCAAGCCCCTCAGCATGCCCAAAGCCACTTGTCTATGATACATAACTTGCATAAAATGAGCAGTGGGGAACAGGGGCTGCTCTATATCCTGCCACCGCAGCATGTTGCCCACCCAGGTGGTGGGAGAGGAGAAGACGCAATTTGCAATGGCCAGCAGTAACCTTTGAGGTTGGTACTGTAACGCTTGATCAGCTGGTTATGATTGTTTTATGATATTTGTAATATGAAAATGTAGTATGTGATTGTCTCCATAAGGCAGCTGTGCCATGCCCCAGGTTTCAGAGAAGCTGCAGAATATATTAACCTGAGGCTAGGAGGTAATTAAAAGACTAAAGAGACTTAATTAAAGGTCTCCTGTTTTTCTATCTTAATTAGAACTGACCCAGCTGCCAGGATATAGGAACTGTAAACGTTTATGAAGTCTTAGAGGAAAAACATGTTATACACCGTGGTGTGAAAAGTCATAAAAATTCTTTGATGTGTATTCGGAATAGGAACTGCTCGAGATCAAAGAGGGGATGTTAACTAAGGAGTCATATTGGGAAATTCGCTTTTGCTGAAGTCACAGTATTAAAAATATCTCCTGACAGGAAGATCACTGTTTGTATTCTAAAAGGAGGAGCTAGATGACATCATAGATGGGGTGGAAACACAAAGTTTTAAACGGTATTCTGTGTTTCAACTGAGTGATATATATTTTTGGCCTCTTAAGAAACAAGATCTAACTTAAGCACTGTAAAGAGGCAATACATTAGATAGAACAAGTCTAACTGTATGTTGGTAGGAGTTTGTAGTTTTCTTTGCTTTTCTTTTACGTGATTGTATGCTTTTTGATATAGTGTTCTGTGTTTACATTCAGCATATTTTTATCCATTTCATAAGTAAACCTTTCATTTGAAAGATACTGCCTGGGTCTTCCAAGTTCTTTGGCATGTGACGTATAGAGGGTTAAAACTGACAAAAACTGTTCATAAACTTGAGGGTGTTACTAAACTGAGAAAAGGTAAGAATATAACTAAGGTATTTTATAGAGTTTTAAGGGTTCATTCTGGATACCTGGTTAGGTGCCCTTAGGCAAAAGATATCTGGCATCCTCCCGAAGAGCAGATTATCTGAGCCTATACATTTGGGTATGCTAGCATAAGGTTCACAGTTTGAATCCCCCCAGAACTTGAGACTAAAGGTGATTCAGACCCACAAGCAGTGTTACCTGTTCACACTCTTGTGCTCGGATGTTGGCACTGTGGGAGTAGAGGGCCTGACCTGCTGAGTGCGTTTGTGACAGGTATGGCCAGACTGCCTGGTCTCTGGCCAAGAAAGGCTGTGACAACTTAATATATGGCCTATGGTGTGCCCAAATAAACCTGGAGATCTCCTTGTTCCACACTCTCCAGCTGGTAGCAGCCAGCGACAGTGAAACATTTTGGAACAAGTGAAATGCTCATGGTAATGTGACCATCGGGATCACTTCCATTCACCTAGAAAGAGACAGCAGTAATATTTCAATCTGTGGAGGTCAGCCATCATGTCCTTGGTAAATGAGATATAGCTGTCCCTAAAAGCTGTAGCAGGGGCATGGGAAATGTATATTCTAAAATATCTGAATTTTGAGAGGCCCCAACGAAATGGATAATTGTTGGGGGTGTCTGGTGAGGGAATCTAATTTTAAACTCAAGCGTCCCAGATTTAGAGGTATTGAGGTGTTGATGCATTAGCCTGAGACTTTGCCAAAGTCAAGCAAAAATTCAAAAACCCATGGTAGGACCACTTCTGGATTCTGCAGGTATAGAAGCACATTATCTACACAGAGGCTTATGCAGCATTTCTCCCCGGCAACAAGGATACCCTGGAAGGTGTTGGTTGAATTAATAATTTGTGCCAAAGGTTCTGTGTATATCACAAAAAATGAAATGGGACAATGGGCAGCCCTGATGACTCCCCCTGCAGAGGGGAAAATCAGGCAAGTGGTGCCCGCTTACCTTCACACCTTCATGGGTGAGTTACAGAGCCACTGCAATAGCTGGATACAGGTGACCAGAAATCACAGTCTCCCCAACATTGTGTATAGGAATTACCAGGAAACCCATTCAAAGGCCTTTTCCGCGTCTAGACTCAGTAACAGTAATGAATCATGTAACTGCTGCATCTGATACATCACATGCCAAGTTCAGCAAATATTATCCAACATTGTGCGGGAAAGGGCAACTCTCATCTGGACCCTGTGTATCAGGGTTGGTAGGAGTCTATCTAGCTGTTCGGCCATGACTGTCATGAATAGCTTATAATTAGTGTTAAGCACTGAGATGGTTCAGTAGGAATGGCAGGGAAGTGGGTTCTTGTCTGGTTTAGGAATTGCAGATTTCACTGTATATGGCCACGGGGAGGTATCTCTACCCTGCAAACAGTTTATTACATGTAGCTATCAGTGGGGTATGGTAACTTCTTTAGTTACTTTGTAAAATTCAGCGCTGTAATCATCCAACACAGAAGCCTTCGTAGTATTAGCAGCAGTACACATCACATAATTTAACTTTTCCTGTGTGATAGGGTGAGCAACTGTTCTCCTGCCTCCTGTGAGACTGTAGGCAGGTTTAAGAGACAGAGGAAGGAATCAATTAGCTCCTGTCTCAGGTAAGATCCCAGGGTGTAAAGGGTTTCACAGTATTACTGAAATGCCTGCACTATCTCCAGATACCTATTTGGCAAGGTACCCTGAATAGGGTGTAGTAAGGTCGTGATAGTGGCTGCCGTGCACTGTTCCCAGAGTTGGTATGACACCAACCATGAAGATCTAGCCACTGGATCCATGACAGTCGGTTGACAAATTTGTTGTCAACCGATGTTACAGCGACACCTTTATGTCGACTCCAATTGTGGTTGGCATAAAGTCGGTCACTTGAGACTGTGTTTTCCTCGTGGGGCTTTGCCCCACCTCCCCGTAACTAAAATAATCAACTCCGAGCCAGAGTTGATTCGGAGAGGGGGTGCAAGACCCTCAGAAAGTAGTGGCGAGGTCCCACGCCAACACTACAGCGACCTGTTGCTACTGTCGCTGTACTGTCGGTCACAGTAAAATTGTTGCCATAGTGATGACATACCTTACCCACTACCTCATAAAAGCTGTTCAAGGATTAACTTGTCAAGGTCTGATTTGACCTTCATGAGCTGTGGAACAATCGAATGGTCCCACTGCCGATGTGCTTGCTGTAGGCAGGGCAGCTTATCCTCAAATGTCTGTCTAAATTCCTGTCTAATCCTTTTCAGTTTAGAGAAGTACTGAATGATAAGAACCCATAGGACTACCTTTACTGTGCCCCACCTGGTCATGCAGCTGGTGTCAGCACCAGGGCTATCCCGCTGTAGCTCCTTGAGATTGCCTGTCACCGAACAAGGAGAACTTTAGTAGGTAGGTACTGAGGCACCACCTTGCAGCACATTTCTCTAGGCCAAAGTCCCAGTATAACATTTTTAATTTTTTTAGTTGTTTACCCAGGAGTAGCACATTAAGCTGAAAGCTTTTTCACAGGTGCGACCTGGGAGCACAGGGAAGTTAAGTGACTTGCTCAACGTCACACAGCATACAAGTGGAAGCTGTGGGATTCAAACCCAGGTCTCGTCTGCTGGATGTCACCAGATTTGCAGCTCAGAGCCTTAAACCACTGTGCTATCCTGCCTCAAATTTAAAGGGGAACTGCCATCTTCAGGATTTCTTAATGTCTGGAAGACAATAAAAAGCTAATTTGAGTAAGCCATTGTGTTTATCTGTGAGTCTTTGCAGTCCAGAGTTATTCACATGTAAATCAGCCTGTAATTAAGGGCTGGATGCAGTCATGTGTTTTAGGTTCCTGACAGGAGTTATTCACATGTTTGTATTTTTGCTCTTGATTTTTGTATACATGCCTTTTCTCTCATCACCTGTAACGTGTTTCCCTTAAGCTACTTGTCACATTTGTATTTTCCCTGTTCTGTAAAACAAATGTCTTATTGTTTGTAACCTCCCAGGTTGCGCCTGAAAATAGTCACATTGTGGTTACAGCACCTACCCGGTTAAAAAATAAATAAATAAATTGATATCACTGAGGGTCTTGGCCCTGCTTTCACTGTAAATAATCCAACAGGTTAAATAGGAAATTGTCTGTTTTATTAAGTTTGTTTTAAGATGTTATTACTATGCTTTCTACATTTACAATAATTATTTTGTATGTGCATTGAAATTAGTGAGTTAGCACCTTTATATTTCAAACTGTTAGTAAAAATAATCCAGTAGAATTCTGGCATTATTATGGTAGAAAATCCCCACTCCATCCAAAGTATTTCAGTAAGAAACTGTTGTACTTTTAACAATCAAAAAATGTAAACCTCTCTTTTAATAATGCATTTCAGGTTTGCATGTTTTAAAAATGCTGTCTATCTATGTGTTTTCACAATTAATAAACAAGTAATTGTGTTTTATTTTTTTTACAAGTCAAATCTGGATTGAAAGAGCATAATAGTTTCAGACTCATAACACATGCTTAAACTCCCCGGCTTGTACCCCTGCCCGAGGCGAGGTCACTAACACTTACATTGGCACTGTGTCAATCTGGGTGGCAGGTGGGGAGAAGTGGAGGATATTGGGAATCTGACTGGACAGAGTCCAGCACTGGGCATGGGACTTTGGAGGGCCTGTCGCCATCCTCCCAGGCACCGTGGTTTTTCCCTTGAACTGTTTCCCCCACCCCCAGGAGGTACGGACATGCCATGACATCCAGCATGCGGTGGGCACGCTCCTGCAACCACCCACAGGATGTCCGCCAACACCTGTAACCTGTCCTAAGCATTCCCCAGCTGCAGCTCTCCCAGTCTCTACTGGGAGCCACTAGATGCTGCAGATCCACATCCCCCCCCGAAGAGGAGAGCAGTCCTCTGGATGCTCAATCCTCTCCTCCCCGGCTGACCCCCGGTGACCCGGGTCGCCGGTGTGGTGTGCGACAAGGCAGATGTCTCAGCCATTAGCCCCACCAGGCTGGCAGCACAAGTAGAGCATACTGGAATCAGCACCCATTCTGCTGGATGAACCAAGCTTGTTCACAGCTCTTTGCTTTAAAGGGGTTAGAAATTTTGTGCTAACTGGAAGCTATTTATAAAGCTCTTATTTTGAGAAATGAAATGCAGTCTCCTAAAGTATCCATATTTAACTGTAAATTCTGTGATCGGTGAAACTGTAATTTGCATTGTGTTTTTATGGGCAGCATTCTGTTACAGTTCACTTCATGGAATCACTTACGTGGAGTTTTTACTATGTCACGATTTGTATACAGAATGCTAATTATGAACTGCTGACCTATCAGAACCCTGTTTAGAGTTCTGTGCACAAACCATGACATGGTTAAAACTCCAAATTATTGGTTGCATGAAGAGAACTGTAACAGAATGCTGCCTATAAAAACAAGACAATGCAAAATACAGCCTTTTATATTACTTTTTATTCAGGTACAATTAAATATGGATCATTTAAGTGAATGCATAACATTTCAGAGAATAAGAACTTTATAAACTTTACAGACTTGACCAAATACACATTTGCTTTCCCTGCCTCGAATCAACTGGGTCCTTCAACTCCCTCCCACCAAGCATCAAAATTCCCCTCCTTTCGCTTTAAGGCTGTTACTCGTAGGGAGGTCACAAAAATTCTCAGAAAGATCTCGGACAGCACAGCCACCGGATCAGATGGTATTGAGCCCAGGCTGCTAAAAATTGCTACACCTCTCACTGCCGGACCCCTGGCTCTAATTTTTACACTCTCATGCCATAGCAGAGTCTTAGTCATTTGGAAAACAGTGAGAGTCACCCCTTTTCAAAAAAGGCTACCCTAAAGACCCCTCTAATTACAGGCCTACAGCCATCTTGTCAGTTCTAAGAAAAATATTGGAAAAGCTAGTTGCCATACAAATCATTTAACTTCCTCTGAGACAATGACCTTCTATCCATCTTTCCGATGAGACGTTAAACTGAGGTCCCATCTGCCTGTTCTGGTGGTAGTTCAGGTGGATGTTAAAGATCCCATAGCACTTCTCGAAATGTGAAGGGGAATTTCCCCGGTGCCCTGGCCAAATTTTCCCTCATTCACTAAATTACCACCAGCAGCCTAATCTGGTTCAAAGTCAGCTGACATTCATCTGCATCACCCTCCACGGGTCGTGCCTGAAAATAGGCAGAATTTGTCTAGTGCACTTACCCGGTCAACAAAAACCTAAATAAATAAATAAACTGCTGCAGAACATGGCTTTAGAAAAGGCCACAACACCACAACCGCCCTACTCAAATTTACTACCAACAGCCTCACTGCCATGGACTCAGGGCTTCTCGTAGGAGCGGTTTTCATCGCTATGTCAAAAGCTTTTGACTTGGTAGACCACCCACTTCTCCTTGACACACTCCACTCTATGGGATTTGCTCTTAGTGTTGTCAGTTGGTTTAACAGTTACTTGTCAAATAGGGCCCAAACCATTAAATTCAGTTCTACATGGTCATGTGATGGCTGCCTTGCTGTGAGCTGCACTCCTCCATTGCTCGCCGCTGCCCTCGCAGTTTTCTGAGGTTTTCTGACCACTAAACTCATCTATTTTGCCTCAAACTGTTTATAGCACTGCAAGGCTTCTCTCGGGTTGCTACTTATTTGCAGAGAATGGATGCCAAGATGAAAAATCCGCCACCGCATCACACTCCACCGCAGATGCCCAAGAAGGAGAAGGCCTCCAAAAGACCTAAGCACCAGATCACCAGCTTGAGTAAGCACTCACTCCCAAGCTCAGCACTGTCCGAGTAGTGCTTCATCGAACTCATGATGCCAGACACCATCATCAAGATGTCTGGGGACCTGCACAAGATGCTATCTGCAATAGACTCCCTTACCACCAGGATGAGTGATGCTGAAGTTAGGCTCATCTCAACAGAAAACTGGAGGGCGAAAATGGAGTCACACATAAACGCTATGTGCCAAAAGTTGTTCCGGATGGAGACAAACTTGAAGACCTTGAGAGGCACAGTCTGCGCACTAACCTGGTCCTTTTCGGCTTGCCTGAGAAAGAAGAAGGGTCTAATCCCATTAAATTTGTGCAGAAGCTATGCGAGCACCTGGCAGACCCTTCTCCACATAACTCCATCTATGTCGTGGAGCGGACCCATCACTCGCTGTGCCCCCTCCACCTGCAGGCCCCCCCGCCCCTTCATTTTCAAAATGCTTAACTTTTAAGACAAGCAGCACATTTTAGCCAAAGTGAAGGAGATCCAAGAGTTAAGATGGGAAGGACACCGTCTGAGAGTAGCACAGTATTTGCCACATTCAGTGCGAGTCAGACGGCAGGAACTCCACCCCATCATCTCCAAGATGACTGTGGCAGGGAAACCCTACAGGGTTCAATACCCTACTGCTCTTCAAGTGAAGCATGCCGAACAAATGAAAACCTTTGATACTCCTTCGCAAGCGGCCTTGAACCTAAAGATCTTCTTGCCAGAGCTCTTTAAGTGAGAATCTTTTCAGGACTTCTGCTCCTACTACTTCACCGGAGTCAGTAGTAAAGATACTGTTAGTGGTCACTCTGACAATTTAGGCTGGTGTTTCTACTTATGCGGCAGGCGGTAAGTGGTTCAGTCCCTGTGGCCCCAGTATACTTGTTTCGCCTCTATAAGTTGTTCTAGGAGTAGCCTGAAGAAAGGGGAGTTACTAGTGGGGTACTGTGGGGTTCAGTACTGGGTCCAGTCCTTTTTAATGTCGTTATAAGTGACATTGCAGAGGGACTGGAAGGAAAAGTATGCCTCTTTGCAGATGACACAAAGATCTGCAACAGTGTTGATACACAGGGGGGAGTAGAAAGGATGAGAAGGGACCTGGTAAGGTTGGAGTAATGGTTAGAAGTATGGCAGCTTGGATTCAATGCAAAGAAGTGCAAAATAATGCACCTGGGAAACAAAAACCCAGGGGAAGAGTACACAATGGGGGGGGGTAGTAACAACAACAAAAATGGAAATGGACCTTGGGGTAATCATATCAGATGACCTTAAGGTTAGCAAGCAATATGAGAAGGCAGTAGGGAGGGCTGGGGGATACTGGGACGTATAGCGAGAAGCATCACCAGCAGAAAACAGGAAGTTGTAATCTTACTGGAGTTCACACTGGAAGAATAAGAAAGTCAAAAGACATAGTCCAAATAGTCTTTCCCCACAATTCAGTGGTAGTGACAATCGCCACCAACTTCATCAAGGAACTTATCCAATCTTTTCTTAAAAAGACTTAAACTTTCAGCTTCTACCACCTCCTGAGGTAGTCTATTCCACATCATTATTGCTTTACACTTAAAGCCCTTCCTTCTCTGTTCAGTCCTTACAGTTCCTCTCTCAGTTGCCTAGCATGACCTCTTAATTGATATGTTTTTTCCCTAAACACCAATCCCAACTCAGATTTAAGATCCTCATCTTTCAGGGATTTATAGAATACCAATAAATCTCCCCTTGCGCTTCTATTCACCAATGACCACAATCCCAACCTTTCCAATCTATCCTCGTATGACTTACCCTCACAACCCAAAATCAGTCTAGTAAGGGATCTCTGTGATCTTTCCATTAATTTAATATCCCTCACCAGCAATGGGCTGGCCACAGCAGAGCAATAATCCAAAACACGCCTAATCAGAGCCCTGTACAATGGCATCAATACCTCGCCACTTCTTGAATAAAAACCTCTCCTTATGCAACCCACCATCTGCAATGCTTTATTTGATGCGTTGCTGCTAGTAACCCCATTCTTTAAATCATTTTGGACATAAATTCCCAAATCCTTCTCACACTCTGAAACCCTAAGCTTTAGATCATGCATGTAATAGGTCTGTTGGATATTGTATCTACCCAAATGCATAATTATGCATTTGTCCTTATTAAAGGTCATTCTATTCTTTTTTGCCCATTCTGTAATATAGATTAAATCCTGCCCAAATATGAGTCTCTTGCTGAATGTATCCACTACACTCCCTATTTTAACATCATCAGCAAATTTTGTTAACTTATTTTTACTAGATAGTCTCAAATCACTTATAAAAATACCGAGTAGTGGGCCCAACACGACCCCTGAGGAGCTCCACTCCACACCCTCGATGGTTCAGATAAATGTCCCTGTATTCTTACTTGCTACTGTCTATTTTTCAGCCACTGTTCAACCCATCTAACAATGGTCAAATCTATTTCATATCAATAAGTTTTTTTATTATTTTGTAATGTGGCACTGTGTAAAATGCTCAATTAAAGTCAAGCATTACCATATCCACATTTTTTCCATCATTAACACATTTACTGATATAATCATAGAATGCAATTAGATTAGTTTCACATGACCTATTGGGCTTAAAACCATGCTGATTCTTATCTGTAATACCCCTACTTAACATACTTTCAGAGACAGCCTCACTCAGTGCCCCTTCTATAATCTTCCCCACAAGGTCAAGCTCACAGGTCATTAATTTGCCACCTCACTCCTTTTTCCTTTCTTGTATATTGGCACCACGTGTGCCAACCTCCACCCTTCAGGCACCACACCCTCCTCCAAGGATTTTGTCCCAATTTGGTAATAACAGGTATCAAAACGTCACCCAACTCCTTCACAAAGTGTGGGTGGATCCCATCCAGTCCAGCCGCCCTATCCACCTTCAATCTCATTATTCTTGTTAACACCCTCTCCTCAGTTATCATAGTTTGAGGATCTCGATTACATATACCTATATTAACCTCATCCATGCCATCAGTGTTTTTCCTAAATACAGCCCCAAAACATCTGCCAAATTCATTTACCATTTCTATAGGCTCAGATGTCATCACTCCATTAATACTCAATGGCCCCACTGTACCTCTTCCTCCCTTACTACTATTCACGTAGGCATAAAAGCTTTTTTTATCTTTATTCACTGCTAATCTAAACTCAAGCTGTTTTTTCGCATTTCTTATTTCCTTCTTTAGTCTCTTCAATACTTTCTTATAACCATTCTTAGATGTTTCTGAATTATTGGTCTTCATTTTCTTGAACATTACTTTCTTTTTCCTACACAGTTTTATTATTGTTCTATTCAGCCACGATGGCTTTTTGTCTTTATGATTATAGACCTTCCTACTCAGAAGATGAGTTTTTATGTCATTCAATACGTCCAAAAGAAACTGTCCCTCTGTACAGACAGTTGGTGAGACCCAATCTGGAGTACTGCATCCAGTTCTGGAGACCCCATCTCCACAAGAACATAGGATGGACACAGTCCAGAGGAGGGCAACTAAAATGGTGCAGGGTCTGCAAGAGAAGCCATACGAGGAGAGACTAAAGGAGCTTAATATGTATACCCTTGAGAAAAGGAGGGAAAAGGGGGACATGATTGAAACTTTTAAGTACCTCAGTGGAATCAACAAAGTCCAAGAGGGTAACATCTTTCGGAAAAAGAGATGTGCAAGAACAAGGGGACACAATTTGAAGATAGAGGGGGGATGGCTCAGGGACAATGTGAGAAAGTATTTCAAAGAAGCCGAGTTCAAAAATGCATGGGACAGACATAAGGCAATTCTTGTAGGAGGTAGGAAGAAATAGGCTATTGGTTAACTAGGATCTGCAGCTTGTCCAGCAGGTAGGGAAATGGGCAGACTAGGTAGACCAAGTGGCCCTTATCTTCCGTCAAAGCCTATGTTTCAGCCCAGAGGCCTGTGTCATATCGTCCCCCTAGCCCTCTGGACCTTGTATTTTTCTGTGGTTAGGCCACGCGAGAAGTCTGATAGATCCATTCTGCAATGGGCCTTGAAGGACTGATGGGGACAGGGCGTCATTCTCTGTGATACCTTGCTTGCAACAATGCTCCTCTGGACTGGTTATGATCAGAGACTAAAGACATTGCTATAGGACTTGTCCACATATCCTCAGTGCTCATGCACTGTTCTCAATCCTACTTGAATGTTCAGTTTTTGTGACACTGTTAACCTGTTTTTATGGTGCTGCGGGGTGGTGGGGGGGATGGTGAAAAGAAGTGCTTTCATGTGGGTAGTTGGGAAGATCAATCACCTGATATGGTAAATTAGTAGTGCGGTTTTCAGAACCAGAGGCAGGATATATAGTGTAAACAGTTGCATACTGCTTAATTTTAATTTTTGTTGGGGGATGGGGGAGGAGGGTTTGAATGTCTGTTTGTTTTTGAATCGTTTGAGTGCTTTTTGGAGGGGTGGGAGGGTGGTCTACGACATAACAGCACCTGGTTCCCTTATGGGGAGAGCAAATAGCCTGGTGGACCTTTGCCACTGTATCATTTCTTTTCCCTTCCTCGTTCCCTAACTTTCCCCTCGCATTGAGTGGGCCCTTCATCTTTATTAGCTGGAATGTCAGGTGGTCCAGGATAAACGTGAGCGTGTTATGATCCTACATCACCTACACCAGCTCCAGGCTAGCAATGCCTACCTTTAGGAGACCCATCTAAGCAGGGATGAGATTCTTCTCCTCAGGCGCAACTGGGTGGGGCAGGTTTTCGTCTCAGGTATTTTTTCTAAGCGGGGGGGTTAGCAATTTTGATTGCGAAGACTTTCCTCTTTAGTCTGGCTCAAGAATGTTGGGACCCATGGGGGCATTACGTTATACTCCAAGGTACTTTGGCCTCCATCCTTTTTATCTTGGCCTCCATATATGGCCCAAATGTTGATTCCCCAAAATTTTTCTCCTTCTCCCAGTTTATCCCGTTATTGACCGTCGACCCTCCCTTATTAGAAAATTGGCTTTTTATTTGGAGGCATCTGACTGGCTGGTACCCCTTCCAGAGGGGTACATTAACTTTCAATAGATGCCCACCAAATAAAAAGCCCCAGTCCAAACCTGCCTCGTGGCCAGCCAAATATTCTTGTGCCTAGCCTGCTTCATCATTGGCTGAAGCACTGGGCACATAATTTCAAATGGCTGCCATTTTTTTTTTTTTTTTTTTTTTTTATAGCTTAGCAAGACAGTGTGAGCCCCCACCCCACACACACACTCACTCGTTAGACAACAGCCAGTACCAAAAAAATGTGTACCTCTTTTCTGGTTTTAAAACAGTCTCTCTCTTTTTTTTTTTCATTTGTCTGCCACTGCTCTCTCAGTCTGCCCTGTCGGTGAACATAGAATCAGCCCCACAACTGAAAAATCCTAGTCTGCTGCTCCGATGACACGACTTCCTCCACCGGCCCTCCCGCTCACTCCTGGCCCCACACTACCATGATCACCTCTTTTCCAGTTTTAAAATAGTCTCTTTTTTTTTTTTTTAACTTGTCTGCCACTGCTCTCTCAGTCTGCGGTCATTGTAGGCCGTCTCTCTGGAGATCACCCCCGGAAACTTCTTCACTTGCTCTCAGTGTCCGGGGAGTCCAGGACTCCTATGGCCCTTGTCTCCCTCGTTGTATCCTGGGATTTCCTGCTTGTGGCCATGCAGCACTTTGGTATCCCCACTTCATTCATTAAATGGGTTCAACAGTTGCACCCTCACGCCACAGCAACAGTATGGTGTAATGGCTGCCTCTCCAACCCCTTTCCTTTACAACGGGGCACCAGACGAAGTTGCTCGCTCTCTCCTCTTCTTTTCAATCTTTACTTAGAACCGCTAATAAGCAAGCTGGTGCAGATGCCCTCCCTTCAGAGAATCCAAGTTGGGGAAGGAAGTATACCATTTCTGCATATGTAGATGACCTCCTTCTCCATCTGGAAAACCCACAAATTTCTATTCCCACTTTGCTCCGAGAACTCAATGCCTTTTCTAGAGTATCCTTCTACAAATGAAACCCTTCCAAGATAAAAAATACTCGCGCTCAATAGTGGCCTTGTCAGAGCCAACATCCTCGACTTGGGGCTAGCCAGGGAACCTAGAACTCTGCTGTATTTGGGTATTCATATTTCCTGTTCCTTCTCTTCTATGCTTAAAGACGACATAACTAAATTAATACAAACTGTGAAGGCTGATCTGGAAAGATGCCCAGCGCTTCCATTATCATTGTGGGCCCGAATTAATATACTAAAGATGAGCATCCTATCTCGTTTGTTGTGCCCTACTTAGCTCTGTCAGAGATCCTAGGAGGTTCTGGAGGAACATTAAATCCCTCGTCAGTGGGCCCTCTCACTCGGGTGTCGTGGACATGATTATTGACGGGGTCTCGTGCAATAATCCCCACGCTATAGCCGACCACCTCAATCTCCACTTCTCCGACCTTTCGGCCCTCACCTCTCGTTTCACGACCGATGGGGGTCGCTCGCTTAATATCCCTCCGATGCAGAGTGAACATCCTCCTCGGAGAGTATTTAATCTTAAGGCCGTGTCTGTCCTTGATGTTCGGAACCACTTGGCTGCCCTCTCCCAGCACTCCAGTGCAGGGCCTGACAACCTTGAGCCCAGGCTTCTCAAGCTGGGAGCAGCTTACATTGCCCCTCTGATTGCCCATATCTTTAACTTATCCCTTAGCTCGGGATAATCCTGACATCTGGAAGGAGGCAAGGATAGTCCCTGTTCTGAAGCAGGGAAATCCCAAACTCCCTGACAACTATCGCCCTATTGCTATTCTCCCATCCCTTGGTAAACTCCTGGAAAAGGTTGTGGCGGAGCAACTCTCGGAGTACGTGGATACCCATGAGCTGCTTT
The DNA here is from genome assembly GCA_016271365.2 of Neoceratodus forsteri. Lineage (NCBI taxonomy): Eukaryota > Metazoa > Chordata > Ceratodontiformes > Ceratodontidae > Neoceratodus > Neoceratodus forsteri. The sequence goes on along the minus strand of CM057456.1, from coordinate 1,558,748,331 downwards.
CTGGGGCCCAACATGGTTTCTGGAAGGCTCACAGTACCACTACTGCCCTGATTACTGTAACCTCTAGTATTAGATCCGCCATGGATCAGGGCAAACTGTCAGGTGCTATATTTATTGACTTGTCAAAAGCTTTTGACCTTGTCAACCATGACCTACTGGGGGAGCAGCTCAGGGCTCTGGGTTCTCTCCGCATGCCATGAGGTTGGATGATGGGCTACCTAATGGGTAGAAAGCAAGCACCTGCTTTAACAAGGTCCTCTCGAGCCTAGGGCTGTGACCATGGGAGTTCCCCAGGATCGGTACTTGGACCTCTCCTATTCTCACTTTTTATTAATCAACTCCCACGGGTGACCTCTCATTGCCAAGTCACGCTTTATGCAAATGACCTTGTGCTAGTGGCCCATGCTCGTGATGCTTGACCTTAACCAGTGCCTATCTGAAGACTTCAGCAGAGTCTCGGCCTGGATTACCAACCATAGACTGGTATTGAATCCTAACAAAACTCAGGCCATGCTCTTTGGTTCCACGGCCAAGTTAAAAGCCCATCAGCTATGCTCAAAACAGCTTGTGATGGAGGCCCGTTGCCAACAGTGAGCTCAATTAAATATCTTGGGGTCACCCTTGACCAAACTTGACATGGGAAGCCATATCCAAAACATCTGCAGAGCCACCAGGTGTAAGCAGCGCGCGCCTGCCCTAAGGGCCAAATACAACCTGATCTCGAGAGCGAGGCTGGCACTTGCAGGGAGTGCTTCTCCTCCCTTAGTTATGGATACCACCATTTGCCAGGTCACCCCAAATCCATCTTAATCGGTGGAACACGGCATATAATGATATCTGTCGGTTTGCACTTGCTGCTCCCAAACTCACCCACCGATGTGAGCTCTATGACAAACTCAACTGGCTCCCCTGCGAATTCCTTGAGTGCTGGAAACTTCACCAGGAAAGTGCTTGCCACAGGCATCCACGTCGAGACTGGCGCATCTCCTCCCAAAACTGGGCGCCATCCCACCAGCTCAGGTCACAGACCGCCGAGTTGCTTAGAAGTTCCCCTACTGGACCCTTATGGGATCGTGGACTTTGGCTTTGTGCCTAGGGCTCTGAACTCCATTCCGGACTCTGTTCACTCTGCCCCTTCCCATGGGACCTTTCGCTCCTCCCTGTGGTCCCACCTAAAACAAACGACAAGACGTGACTGCTCCTAGTCTCTGTAATGTAATACTCTGAAGTCCACTACTGTCCACTCTGAGTCCATGATGGTCTATGAAATATGTATTCAGTGATTCTAATGTCTATGTGCTGTAACAATTTGTACTATGTGTGGCAGTATCTCTGCCCTTATACAAGTGTTGTTATAGCTGTTTTTTACTGTATCATGCTGTTTCTCCAATGTTGCCATGTATGTATACTGTATGTTTTGTGCTCTCCCGGGTCGTTCCTGAAAATAGGCATACTACTTGTCTAGTGTACTTATCTGGTAAACAAAAGCTAAATAAAATAATAAATAAAATAATATCTTGGGCTTCTTCCTCCCTAAGGCCTGGTTTACCCGTCTCCAGAAAATCTTTAACATGTTTTTATGGAAAACTGCCTGTGTGTGCAGGGTCGGTAACAAACTCAATGCTCCCAAACTTTGTGTTGGCTTAGCCCTCCCATCTTTATTTTTGTACTGTGGAGTCCAGCATATTAGTAAATTGTCTCTCTGGGATGAAAGGAATACCAGCAATGGCTCTGGCACATACACTCCCCTCTGGCTGGATACTGAAAGGGTTTTAACTGCTAGATGGGGCTGCGGGTTGTCTTCTTTATTATATCTTCTGCCTCCTCACCTCCCCGACCATTGTGTAATACTCCACGTGGATGGTCCCTCAAAGCCTGGTGTCAAATCCTGGCACATTTCTCTATGAGTTGGCACAGATCTCCTACTCAACCATTATTTAACAATCCCCATTTTCAAATAGATCGTTGCCCCATTCCTCAAATCTTCTGCCCCCAAATAAAGAATTACACTCTTGCAAACTTTATTGATCAGGGCGATATAATTTCCTTTCAGTGCTTATCTTCCACTCCACAATTGTTTCCTTTTTAAATTTCCCAAACTTACACAGGCAATCTTATCCTTCTTAGGGCCTAGACCTTGGGTTTTCCCAACCTCAGGGGACCTCTCCTCCTTGCTAAAAGTGGCGGGACAGCTACATGCCACCTCTACGATTTATAAACAACTCCAGTTTGTAGATCCCTTTCTCCCCTCAGGGATCTGCTACTATTGGGTCCAAGAGCTCCTTATCCCTGCGAATGTGGACCTATGGATGACTGCTTGGTGAACCATTTACAAGTTTATTAGCAAGATAGGCTCCACCTTTTCAGTTTAATATAATGCATGATCTCTACTTCACACCAATAAAGATGCATAGACTGGGTAAGCTTGCCTCCTCGGCATGTTCCCACTGTTCCAATGCCCCTGAGTACCTCTTTCACTCATTATGGGATTGTCCCAAAACTCAGGCTTTTTGGAACTCCATCAAGCAGGCACTGGACCCTCTTCTGAGTTTAAAGCCCCTCTTTACACCTGAGAGTTGCCTGCTGGCTCTTTTCCCACCTGGCACACCCCGTATTAGAAAGGCCCACCTGACTCTTATCGCTGCTACAGCAAAGCTGAAGTGATATTGGAAGAAGAACTCACTGATGGCTGTCATAGAATGGTACAGTGAGATCCTCTTAGCTATTCAACTAGAGAAACACATCACAACTATGCGAGACAGATTATCCTCCTTACATACTACTTGGGAACCCTTGTACATACTGCTCTCCCTCTGGAGGCCTTAATTTGTATAGGTGCCCAGTTCAATTCAGGGTTTTCTCTCTTTTTTTATGGGTCATAGACTTGGGGTTTGGGAGGGGGGTTTGTGTAAGGGGGGGGGATTTGTTGGTTTATCCTTTTTTTCTTTTTTGTTAGTTGTTTTTTTCTTTTTGGTTTTGTCTAGGGGCCTTATTTATTCATTCCATACCTGTTTTTCGAACTGGCCCGTGACTGGTTTTGTATTGTACTGTTAACTTTTAAAATAAAAAAATACTTATGAAGTATATTTAATGATAAAAAAAAAAAATTAAATTCTACATGCTCCAACCTAAAGATGGTGAACATTGGAGTTCCCCAAGGCTCAATCCTTGGGCCACTGCTCTTCTCAATTTTTATCAACAGCATCACCACTAATTTCCTTGACACCTAATCTCTACTCTATATGGACAACAGTCATGAATGCCACTGCGAAAGATGTGTCCGATATCAACCTACATCTCACCTCCAATTTCCAATGCACACAAGCCTGACTACGGGACCACAAACTTCTTCTAAATGAGGCAAAAACACAAGCCATGCTATTCAGGACCCTCTCTAAACTCAAGATATTCCAAGATATGTTCAGGGTCTCCTGCTTAGATGGCTCAGTCATAACTTCTGTAATGTTGTTTAAATTCCTTGGGGTCACCTGTGACCATTCTCTAAATTTTGAACTCCACATCATCAATATGTGCAAATCAGTCAGTTCCAAGCTAGGCATGTCATACTGGACCAGCCACATGCTAACCCCTACTGCTAGAGTGGCTACAGCTCGGGGCATACTCCTACCTACTCTGACCTGTGGAATGGCTATTTATGCTCTTTTACCAAAATGAAATCTTCAAGGATGGGCTGTTACCTATAACAACACCTGCAGGTTCGCCTCAGCCTCCCACAGACTAAAACACCATTGTCTATTATACTCGGATCTAAACTGGTTGTCTCCCAATGATAACAGACTTTACTCCCTCGGCTCTACTGTTGACAGCATCATGAGATCTCATACTCTAACAACCCTGGCCAAGCTACTCACTTACCATAGAAACATAGATGTTGACAGCAGATAAGGACCATCCAGTCTGCCCATTTCTTTTTCTACCTTATGAATGTGCCATAGGCCTTTACTCTGTCAATGACCTATGTATTCATACTCATCTGTACTGTTCCCTGTTTGAAGCCCTGCACTGCATTCATATCCACCACTTCCTGAGGTAGGCCGTTCCATGCATCTACCACCCTTTCTCTGAAAAATTACTTTCTCATATTACCCCTAAATCAGCCTCCCTCTAATCTCATGCTGTATCCTCTTGTACTGCTATTTTTCTTATTTTGAAACATGTTACACTCTTTCACCTTGTTAATGCCCTTAAAGTTTTTGAATGTTTCAATCATATCACCTCTCTCACTCCTTCGCTCTAGGGTATACATATTGATCTCCGGTAATATGTCCTCATATGTTTTCTGATGCAGTCCCTGCACCATTTTGGTTGCCCTTCTCTGGACTGCTTCCATTTTGTTAATGTCTTTGTGATGGTGTGGCTTCCAGTGCTGCACACAGTACTCCACATGAGGCTTAACCAGTGTCTTGTAGAGAGGGATAATTACCTCCCTCTTATGACTTGTTATACCCCTACTAATACACCCCAACATCCCCCTAGCCTTACATACTGCTTTAGTGGTCTGCTTGGATGATTTCAGGTCATCTGTGATGATGATGATGATGCCCAAGTCTCTTTCTTCCTTTGTGATTGCCAGCAGCTCCCCTCCCAACCTGTAGGTGGCTTCAGGGTTTCTCTTCCCTATGTGCATGATCTTGCACTTCTTTGCATTAAACTCCAGTTGTCACTCTTCTGACCATTTTGCCAGTTTATCCAGATCGGTTCTCATTCTGCCCATCCCATCTGGATCAACTACTCTGTTGCAGACCTTGGTGTCATCTGCAAACAGACAAACCATACCCTCCAGTCCATCAGCAATGTCACTGATGAAGATATTGAAGAGGACTGGCCCCAGGACTGATCCCTGAGGTACCCCACTTGTGACTTGCATCTCTTCTGACTGTATACCATTTACCACAACTCTCTGTTTTCTTCCCCGTCAACCAGTTTGACAGCCAGTTGACCAACTTCTGACCCACCCAAGCCTACCCAGCTTAATAATCAATCTTCTTTGTGGAACAAGTCAAGGTAGGCAACATCAACTGCTCCCCCTTGGTCCACCACTCTGGTTACCCAGTCAAAGAAATCTATAAGATTAATTTAACATGACCTTCCTGTTGTAAACCCATGCTGTCTTGGATCCTGTGCTCCTATGGATTCCAGGTGTTGCACCGTCCTTTCCTCAAGGAGTGCCTCTATAATCTTGCCCACTAGTGAGGTAAGACTGACTGGTCTGTAGTTCCCTGCCTCTTCCCTGCTACCACTCTTGTGGAACGGGATCACATGAGCCCTCCTCCAGTCTTCTGGGACCTCTCCTGTGCTCAGAGACTCACTAAACAGTTCTGATAATGGTTCTGCTAGTTCCACCCTTAGCTCCTTTACTACCCTGGGATGTATGCCATCAGGTCCCAGTGCTTTGCCCTCCTTGAGCTTATCAAGCTCTTGTAGGACCCTTTCTTTTGTGAAGAGACTTGTGCATACCTCCATCCCCCCTGTGTACTGAGCAGAAGTATCTATTTAGGATAGATGCTTTTCCTTGGTCCTCCTCCTCACACTCCCCCTTATTTCCCTTATCCCTTTTGATCTTCACAATACCCACTCCAGATGTTCTCTTTTCAGTAATGTATCTATAGAAAGTCTTGTCACCTTCTCTTACTGTTTGTGCTAGTGTTTCCTCGGTTTGGGCCTTTGCCTGCCTTACTGCCTTCACTGCTTCTCTTAGGGAAGTTTGTCATGCCTCCCTATCTTCGTCCCACTGTGTTCCCTTATATTTCTTGAAGGCCAGCCTTTTGGCTCTGACATGTTCTGCTACTGTTTTTGAGAACCAAAGTGGCTTCCTTCTACTTTTGCACTTCTTTTTCTAACACAATGGGATGTTGCTTCAAGTACTGCATCCTTAATGCTTGCCCACTTTGTCTATACCCCCTCACCTGTATGTCTTCTTGCCAGGGCTAGCTTAACTCTGTTGGCCATCTTATAGAAACATACAATCTGATGGCAGATAAGGACCATTTGGCCCACCTAGTCTGCCCATTTCCCTACCTAATGGATAAGCTGCAGATCATAGTTAACCAACAGCCTACTTCCTCCTACCCCCCCAACTAGAATTGCCTTATGTCTGCCCCATGCATTTTTGAACTCAGCTCCTTTGAAGTCCCATATTTTTGCCTTGGAATGGGATGATTTAGTTCTAGTGGCCAAACTGAACCATACCATGTGATGGACACTGCCCCCCTCAGCTGACCTTCTACCTGGAGATCTGTGATCCTTTCCCTGTTAGTCAAGCCCCGTCTCTTGTGGGTTGTTCTATGAGTTGTTTGAGGCCCTCCCTCTGCAAGTAATCCACTATGTGTCTAGTTCTGGCAGATGTTCCTGCTGGTATCAACCAATCTGTATCTGGCATGTTGAAGTCTCCATTATCAGAACCTCCCCTTTAGCTGTCATGTTTTGTATATCTTCTAACAGTAATGTGTCTAAGTCCTCCCCCTAGTCTGGAGGCCTGTGGGCAACCCCAGTTCATATGGCTGTCCCATGTCCTGTTTCCAAGGTGACCCACAGTTCTTCTGGCTCCTTATGTGCATTCCGAATTTCTGTAGCTTTGATATTTTCACTGACATAAAGGGCCACTCCACCCCCCCCTTTTGCACCTTGGTCTCTTCTGAACAGTGCATAGCTGGGTACTGAAGTCTCCCAAGTGTGGTTACCGGTGAACCATGTCTCGCTAATGGCTACTATGTCCAGTTTAGCCACTGTCATTGTTGCCTGCAGGTCAGGGATCTTGTTTCCCAGACTGCAAGCATTTGTGTACATGATTTTCTATTGGTCAGATTCTGGTGTGTTAGTTGTTGGGCAAGGTCTGGCATTTCCCCTGTGTGTTGTATGGGGAGCTGGACCTTTTTACTTACCTGGTGATGCAAATGAACTACAAACATGCTGAACTCCTGTTTGATCGCTAGCTGAGGAGTTAGGGGTGTTCTTCCCATTCAACGTATCGGGTGCTGCACCCCTCTCCCTATTTGCTAGTTTAAATATTCTGCAAAGACGTAAAGCTTCTGCCCCAGTGCACTGACTCCCTCCTTAGTCAGATGCAGTCCATTGAATTTAAAGAACTTTTATTCCCAAAACTGTTGCCAGTTACCTACAAATTTGTGTCCTTTTTCCTGGCACCAGCCCTTGAGCCACATGTTTAACTCCCCTATCTCCCCTTCTCTGACCCCTCTCCCAGACTGGCAGGATCTCAGAGAAGGAGATGCCGGACGAAATGGATGACAGTTTGTCATCCAGCCTGGTCAGGTGTTCCTTGGTCTTCACAACTGACCGGCTGGTGAGATCATTAGTCCCTATGTGTACCAAGATGCTTATATTTTCTCCTGCTTCCTGCACAATTTTAGCAATGCAGTCAAAGTCTCTCCACACTGATGTACCTGGGAGACATCGGACACTACCCCTGGGCTTGAGGTAGGTATCAACTCCTCGAATCATGGAGTCTTCTATGATCAAAAGTGTTTTGGATTTCCTTTTTGCTTTTTTTGTTTTGGTTCCTATTTTGGGCAAGTTTTGTTGTGCTAGCTCCTGTGCTGCAGTGTCCTCTGCCCCTTTGTTTGATTTCAGAGATAGAGGCAGATACCTGTTTGTAGTTTTTATATGGTTTGTGGAGGTGATATTTTGGAGAGCAAATGGGGCACCTGATTTGCCCCTCATAACCACCTGCAAACCTCTCGGACCAACTACCCTCTGCAGTCAAGGTGCTTCTGTCTGATGCTAGGCGGGCCGTTCTTACAATATATTTTCTCCTGAATATGCAATTTGAGGTGTGCAGTCTCTGCTCATGCTGCCTGGAGCTCAGCCCTTAGATCTCCAATGGTCCAGCATGTAGAACAGTGTCCTAAATCCTGCATAATTGCCCATTTGAAAAGTGTCCTGTAGTACCTGCAGTTAAAAAAATCCATTCCAGATGAGCTGCTGGATTTATAACCTGGTCAGAGTAATTAGAAGGAAGAAAATAAAAGCAAAAGTTTGATTTTGTGTTCTGTTTGTTTTTGTATAACTTGTTATAACAAGTTAAATTACTTGTGCCCCTGTAAATGAGGTCACTGTGTGGATACCCCTCTGATCCTCCCCTTCTTGTTTGCTACAAAAAATGTCACGACTGTGCTACCCTATAAAAGGAGTGTAGCGCGGGGGTGGCTGGGCCCTTCCCCTGCCGAAAAATAACCACAGACAAATGAAACAAGGAGGTAAGCACAGAAACAATCAACCAACAACAAATGCAGTACCCCTGAAAGCTTAGCCTAATGATAGATAAAACTGTAAAACCTGTAAAGCACCACCTGTAATAATTTCACAGAAGATATACTCTGTAAAAAATACTTTGCTACAGACATAAATAAAGCAGTAACAGAAAATATACCTTGCAAAAGACAATTTGAATCAGAAGATTACAGCAGTGATCTATAAGTACAAACCTATAGGCACACTCTGTAATAATGCAGTAGAAAGTATATCCAGCAACAACAATTTGAATCAGAGGAAAATAAAGCAATAAAATGTTAACAACAAACAGTGCAACCCCTGTGAATACAAAAGAAAATAACACACAGTAAATCTGCCTCGCCAAAAGAAGTCTTATTCTTTTTCCTTGCTCTGGTGAGGTTCCTTGCTCTGTCCTTACAAGCAACCTAGAAGAAAAGAGCTCAGGTGAAGCTAGGTGCCTTTGCCAGCAAACCTAGTCTTCCACCTCCAGACCTCCAACTACGGCCTACACTCAGCTGACAAATCCCTACTATGCATCCCCAAATGCAGAACCACCAAATGCCCTAGAGCCTTTGCCCACCATGCACCTCAATTATGGAACTCACTCCCTCCCTCTGGATATCCAGCTAGCTCCTACACACAATGCTTTTAAAAAAGTGCTCCACCAGCATCTCAGCTCCACCAACCAATGCTCCAGTTTCAAACCTCCTTAGTCCTCTGGGTATCCTGCCTATACTGAAACTCGTACCTTTTCTCCACAATACTCCCCTTGCGGTACAGCCTATCCCAGCTTTCTCCTGCTGACACTAGCCCCCTGCAGCCATCCCTCTCTCTCTCTTTGCCAGCTCCTATCCTATACCTTACCTTTCCTTATCCTGACCTGCTATTGTCCCTACTGTTCATAATCTTGCCATTCCCCTTTCTCATTACCATCCTGCACTTGTCAGTATTTGACCACATTGTTGTTTTATCTATTTTTGTTGTACTTTCTAAATTGTATTTTCAGGACTACTACTGCAACACTCTTGCTACTGTATGTTTTTCGTGATGCTACGACTGTAAAAACCTCTATGATTCTACCAGGACCACCCTGTGTACTACCTGTAATGCTTAGCTTATTGTTAAATGCTTTTCAAAATACCCTGTATACTACCTGTGCTGCTTACTCTATTGTTCAATGTTTCACAACACCTTGTTTATGTATCTTGATGTTATCTACTGTTTGTTATACCTGCAATGTGTGCCCTGTAACCTCCTGGGTTGTGCCTGAAAACAGTTATCTTTATGGTTAGCGCACCCACCCGGTAAACAAAAACGAAATAAATAAAATAAACAGCTGCCAGTCAGGAATGATTTCAAGTCTTCTTTAACCTCTAGGCTGTACTGCCAGCTGATAATCAAAAACTACACATTTCAAAACTGGCCCCATGATGCCAGGCCAGTAGGTACGTAGCCACATTTGCATCTTGCAGACCTGAATTCACACCCAAAATTGTAAGAGAAAAGGCTGTAAGAGACGGGACAGAAAAAGACAGACATTGGTGCTGCGGCAGCCCCAGAAATCTGTACTGACAGTCAGGGTTTAGAAATCCTGATATGGGGCCCCAATACCAGTTAGCACAAGAGAGCCAGCCTTGAGATGTGTAGTTTTTGATGATCAGCTGACAGTATAGCCTAGAGGTTAAAGCAATCCTGAAGATGGATTTTTTTTTTCACTAACAGGTTGAAATGGAAAGGTGATATCTCACTAGTTTCAATGCACATACCAAACAATTATTATAAATGTAGAAAGTGTTATAATAACACCTTAAAACACACTTAATAAAACAGATGATTTCCTATGTAACCTGTTGGATTATCTACAGTAAAAGCAGGGCCAAGACCTTCAGTGACATCACTTCCTGTCAGGAACCTAAACCACATGGCTGCCCCCAGCCCTGAATTACAGGCTAATTTACATATGAATAACTCTGGACTGCAAAGACTCACAGATAAGTACAATGGCTCACTCAAATTAGCTTTTTATGAGCTCTAAGATATTAAGTAATCCTGAAGCTGGCCTGTCGGCGCAGTGGTTGGATTTCCGATTGCAACGCCAGCGACCCGGGTTCGGGAACGAGCTCGGGGCGCTGGAGAGCCGGCCAGGGGGAGAGGCAGTTTGAGCATCCCACGACTGCTCACTGTCTCCAGGGAGGGTAGGGGTCATGACCCGGTGCTGAAGCAACCACTGGCGGAGGCCAGTGGTACAGCAGCACGTCGGGGTCATTAGGGGTGGTGCGTGACAGATGTCGGCTCTCGCTTTGATGTCCGGACGTCACGCACCTCAAAGAAAAGCCAGGAAAATCGCTCGCTGGCCTCCGGATGATGGCTCTCAGTTCCTGAGAGCCTCCAGTCTCTTCCTGGCACCTCCTGTTCCCCAGCAGTATCCCGGGCCCTAGAAGTGTGTGCGCTGGGGCTATCCTCCCCCGCAGTGCCTTCCGCCTCGGAGGAGAGGGACCCGCCCGGTGAAGGGACACACCGGGATATCCCGGGGGTCGTCTGCGATCTGGGGAAGCAGAGGAGGGCCGGGCATGGACAGAAGAGGTCGGGGGAACTTGGCAAGAGCCTGAAGGAGTGGAGGACCAGCGAGCACGGGGGCGGAAAAATAGATCATACAAAAAAAAAAAAAAGAAATCCTGAAGATGACTGTTCTCCTTTAAGGGACAATGGTCCAAAATATAGATATCACCAATTGCACATTGAGTGATTTAGAAAAAACACTCCATCTACATGTAGCAGTAATCTATTTTTGTGTACCTCCTATGCACTGGTGACTAAAACGTATAACTATGCTGTCTGGGGCGCAGTGCCCTCAAGATATCTCTACCCATCCAGTCCCCTGGCATTTAAAGTGTTTAAGAGAGGTTAAAAGACAATCTGGCTGCACTTTAGAAGAGTTCAAACTTGGATTGAAGGTCTTATTGAGATTTCCTACCACGAGGAGAATCCCTCTTGTGAATGCAGTTATTTGGCCAATCATGAGGCTAACAACTGGGGTGTTGGCTGCTGGCAGCATATAGATACTGACCAGGGTAACCTCATGTCCATGTAGTGTGCCGCGGCCCGCCATGCACCTAAACCAACTGGCTCTCCAGATCTTGCCAAACCCTATGCACCTCAAATTATATATGCTTCATAATCAATATCACTATTCCGCATCAATGTCCCCCCACATACGAGTAGAATTCTTCACCAAAACCAAACTTCGTAAGCTCAGTGTGTTCAAAGAGGGGAAATGTGACTCCTGATGAAACCCCAAATCTGGTATTAGTTTCTGAATCTGAGACAATATCCTCACCCACTTAACAGGATCACTGAGCCCACTAATGTTCCATGAGCAAAGGTGTATGGAGGGGGTTGTCATGGGAATAAAAGTAGTGTTAGCTGAGATGATGCTCCACTCTGAGATCTACCACAACCCCCAACACATTCAAAACCATTTCAGCATGACATGACCTTTCTGTAATTTGAAACTCCTGCAGGATAATACTGGGCCAAACATGGGGAGTAAACACTCTACCACCAAGAGAACTAAACCAGGAAAACAGTAAACAAAATTCCATCAGCTATAACAAGGGAGGCCACTGACCCTCTAGAAAACAACATGCCAGAGTACTAGATGCCAAGTAGTCCAATCAGGACCTAACTGTAGGTTGGCTTCCAAAGTAGGGTCCTCAAGAGGCCCTAGGCAGTGACTTGCAAGTTGATAAAGATTCATCAAAAGGGGCCTCCAGCTGAAGCTGGCTTGGGCAGCATATGCATGTGTGAAGAAGACATATCTTCCATGGTAAGACCAGTTAGTGAAGTGGAACCTAAGGGCTTTTGTGAATATAGTGGTACCTAAATAGGACCCCCCCCCATTCAATGCTAGCTAGAGCAAGTATTACCTTGAGGTTCTACTAACCCCCAAGGTCCTGAACAGAACCTCCAGGGATCACTTCTAAAACTCAGACAGGCAACCCCCTGCACCCAAGTCCAGCGCAGTCATTGAAAGAGAAAGTAACATCCTTCTACTGGGCAGGCAGCCAGAAATAAATGTTTTTGTCCCAGGAAGTCCAGCAGTGCCACCCATCAGATTACCAAGTCACTGTCTCAAGTGTACTTTATCTGGTGTGGTCCAACCAGGCATACATGATATTTACATTGGCCCCCTTTAGACTGAGGTACACAAATTGAGCCTTCAGGTCCAGGGTGGTATAATCCAAGTCAGCCACCCCTCACTGCCCGGGACAGTGACCATAATGGTAATAAACACAGACAAGAAACCCAGACATACTGTCTGGACAAAACCGAGGTCCATCTGAGCTCATAGTACGATCTCCATCCAGGTGCTGGTGTCAGGCCTGACGCTCCCCATAGACAACACCCTGCACTATCGTGAGGACGGTCCCATCCCTGACCCACAGTCCAACACTTTTAATTTTTACGCTGATTATATGAGGTTATGCTACATAAGTAAAGCCAGATCAGTGCCAATGGAGCCTTCCCAGTCCGCATTGGGTCTCATCCATCCTGCACTCCCCCCCTCCTGAAATAGGAGCATCGCCTTCCAAAGACTCACAGGCTCCCATAAGTAACTGGTGTAGTGAACTGACCTATTTGTCACACAGCAGACAAGCATAATTGCTCTGCCCTGCACTCCCTCCATCCACCCATGCTAGTTAACAACTGGGCCTATGATGGCATCCCAGAGCTCATGCTTCATTCTTGAGGAGCCGTTGCAAGAGAACCACTGGGTGTCAAGAGGACACACACAGCTTGCCCACCTTAACAAATTATTACCTTGTCAGCCTTATGTTTCAGGTAAGTGCAAAAGAAGAGACAGGGGAGAGAAACCCAATGGACCCTGTGGCACATAACTGCCGTTCCTTTTTTTGGGGGGGAGGGGGTCGCCACTGGCATCAAAGGCAGCTCTGCAACTTCAGGTAAAAATTGTTCAACAAACATGTAGCGGACTTGTCAGCCTAAGGAGAGCAACCCAGCAGCGTGGGGTAAGACATAATAGGAAGCTCGGACTACCCACCTTAAAAATCAGTGTTGGTTCAATTCTCTGTCTGGGATGCAGCAGGCTGGGAATCAGAGCTCTGTACAGTCCCTCGGAGGTGACCAATAATCTCTTGGATGGCCTCTGCTGCCTGCTGGCAATGCTCATTTTTGGAAGTCGCTTGTCCAGTAGTTATCCATGCTTTCTGGGATAGATTAGATGACAAGAGAAAATTTGTTGGGGTACATCAGTTTGGAGGCCTTCCTTGGCTAGTACCATTAAGGCCACTTCAGCTGTGTCAGAAGTGAGAGTGCCAGAGTCCATAAACATTGTCAGTTGCACTGGGTATGGGGTTCAAAATTTAGCTCATACTGTTTCAATGACTGGAATATATTCCCTTTGTTCGGCTATAATGGTTGTGGAGTAGTCACTGTTTATGTAAATTTGAACAGCATTAAAATGGACAGTTTTCTGGTGCTGGGATGTGTGTAAGACCTTTTCTTTTTCTTGGCAGCACAGGAAACATATCACTAGAGAGGGGTGCCATGTGTCTGGGGGTGGCCGAGATCCCAGAGCTTGGAGAACCCGCTCCAACTCCAAAGTTCGCCTAGGTGGTAGCTGTAGAGCTGAACGTAGTATGGTGGAGATAACATGGGATATATTGTTGCCCTCCACATTGCTGCAGATGCAAAGATTATTGCAAAGAGACTTGGACTCCGCATCTTTGTCCCGGTCTTGCTAATTTCTGAAGGAAGGCATGGAACTGGAGGTTGTCTCATTCCACCATATCCACGTGGATATCCTGCAGTTAATCATCTAGTCCAGTGAGCCTTCCTACAGTTTCCCATCCCATGCATGCTTGAAGTCCTCCACTGTCCTAGCCTCCAACACTTCCACTGGCAGTCTGTCCCAGATGTCGAGACCCTTTCAGTGAAGAAATATTTCCTCGCATCTCTCTTGTCCACGAGAATATTCCAGATGTGCCCTGCCTCTCCTTAGTGGCAAAACATAGCAGAGTCTTGTTTTTTTGGAGTTATCACGTCTCTCTTGAACATCCCTTCCCCTCAGCTTCACTGTATGTCCTCTGGTCCTTGTGTTTATTCTCATCTGAAAGAGACTCACCCCCTGTACTCTGTTCATCCCTGTGAGATACTTGTAGGTCTTGATCATGTCCCCTCTCTCTCTCTCTTCTCTTCAGGATGTACATGTTGAGATCCCTCAGTCTCTTCTTGTAAGGCTTCTCATGCAGACTCTGCACCATCATTGTTGCTATCCTCTGGACCTCCTTCACCCTGTCTGTGTCCTTTCTGAGGGGTGGTTTCCAAAACTGGACACAGTACTGTAGGTATGGGTTGCAACAGTGCGATACAGGGGCAACACCACCTCCCTTCCTCCTCCTGCTGGAGATACTCCTCCCCATGCAGTATCAGTGGCTCAGCAGGTAGTACACTTGCCTCTGGAGGTGAAAGATCAGGAGGTCGTGGGTTCTAGCCCCACACCAGGCACTTGGGGTAACACCAATAACTGACACCATAGTGCAGTATGAGGGAGGTGCTGCACTGTAGACGTGCCAGAAGGAGCAGGACAGAGAACTGTACAAGTTAAAGCAGAAGGAAGCAGAGAAAGCAGTCAGAAGAGCAAAAGCTCAAACAGAGGAAAAGATAGCCAACTCAGTTAAGAAGGGGGATAAAACCTTTAATATGTACATTAGGGAGCAAAGAAAGACTAAGGCAGGGATACTGAGGCTGAATAAAGAGGAAGGTGGTTGGGCAGAGAGCAATAGTGAAAAAGCAGAGATACTGAACGAATACTTCTGTTCAGTATTAACAATGGAAAAGCAGGTGGAGGTACCTAATCCAGTCAATAGAAGCACTCTGGATAGGGGGGTTGATATTAGTCCTTTCACAGAAGAAAGGGTTCTGAAAGAACTCCTAAACTGAAGGTGGATAAAGCAATGGGGCCTGATGGGATTCACCCCAGAATTCTAAAAGAATTAAGGGAAGAACTAGTAACACCACTGACTACCCTTTTTAATAAATCATGGGAGGATGGTGTGGTACCTGAAGATTGGAGATGGATGGATGTGATTCCCCTTCACAAAAGTGGGAGCAAGACAGAGGCAGGAAACTACAAACCTGTCAGTTTGACCTCAGTGGTAAGGAAAATGATGGAATCACTGTTGAAGGAAAGAATTGTTGAGTACCTAGAGGCCAGTGGGGCACAGGACCCAAGGCAGCATGGATTCACAGCAGGAAGGTCATGTCAGACACATCTAATTGATTTCTTTGACTGGGTGACCAAAGTAGTAGACCAGGGAGGGGCTACGGACATGGACTACCTAGACTTTAGCAAGGCATTTGACACAGTCCCACACAAAAGATTAATAAACAAATTAGCCAGCCTGGGAGTGGGTCCCAGGGTGGTAGCCTGGGTAAAACACTGACTGGACAACAGGACACAGCGGGTAATAGTAAATGGAGTCCACAGTGAAGAAAGGGGGGTTACTAGTGGGGTACCACAGGGTTCAGTACTGGGGCCGGTCCTTTTTAATGTCATTATAAGTGACAATTCAGAGGGACTAGAAGGGAAAGTATGTCTCTTTGCAGATGACACAAAGATCTACAACAGGGTTGATACACAAGGTGGGATAGAAAGGATGAAAAGGGACTTGGCAAGGTTGGAGGAATGGTCAAATGAATGGCAGCTTAAATTCAACGCAGAGAAGTGCAAAGTAATGCATCTGGGAAACAAAAAGCCAGGGGAAGAGTACACAATGGGGGGTGAGATACTGACAACGACAAAAATGGAAAGGGACCTGGAGGTAGTGATATCAGATGACCTAAAGGTGGGCCGACAATGTGAGAAGGCAGTAAGGAGTTGCTGGAGGGATACTGGGCTGCATAGGGAGAGGCATCACCAGTAGAAAAGATGAAGCTGTTGGCCCTCTGTACAGACAGTGGGTAAGACCACATCTGGAGTACTGTGTACAGTTCTGGAGACCCCCATCTACGCAAAGACATAGACAGGGTGGAGGCTGTCCAGAGGAGGGCAACCAAAATGGTGCAGGGTCTGCACCAGAAGACATATGAAGAAAGACTAAAGGAGCATAAGATGTATAGCCTCGAGGAAAGGAGGGAGAGGGGGGACATGATAGAAACTTTCAAATACCTCAAGGGAATCAACAAAGTCCAAGAAGGCAGCATCTTTCAGAAAAAGAGATGTGCAAAGAACAAGGGGGTACAATTTGAAGATAGAGGGGGGATGGCTCAGAGGTAATGTGAGGAAGTATTTCTTCACAGAGAGGGTTGTAGATGCATGGAACAGCCTTCCTGTGGAGGTCGTAGAGTCAAAAACAGTGGGGGAATTCAAGAATGCATGGGACAGACATAAGGCAGTTCTAGTTGGGGGGTAGGAGGAAGTTGGCTGTTGGTTAACTAGGATCTGCAGCTTATCAGTTAGGTAGGGAAACGGGCAGACTAGGTGGGCCATGCAGTCCTTATCTGCCATCAAATTCTATGTTTCTATCCTTCAGGTGACACGTTTAACTGGGGGCCCTTCTGCCTATCTCTAGCCACTGCCCAGGTGGAAGTAAAAGATTCCCTGGAACTTTTCGAAAAAGAGTAGGGCAGTTTTCCCAGTGTCATGGCCAGCATTTCCCAATCAATAAAAACTGGTCCATGGAGGTGGTTCTGCTGAGCAGCCAAACAGGAAGCAGCTCTTCACTTTGAGCTGCTGAAAGGAATCTTTTAATTATAAAGTTAACACTATTTTTTAGGCAACTTTAAATCACTACAAACTTACTACTGTGGTTGTAGAACACTACAGGGTGAAAGATATGCAAGCCAAAGAGAGCGGCAGCAACCTCTTCAGACTTTTTTCTGCTAAAGGATGACAGCCTGAGGGTAGGCCTGTACGACACACCAAAGCAGGGTCCTCGAAAGATATGGTGGCAGGAGAGGTTACACTGACAACCGTGAATACTACTTTGGAACAACTGATCAAAACCATCCAGGCCCTTGTCAAAAAATGTGATTCTCTTCACCTGAGGTTATCATCTTTAGAAACAAAAATGGATATTATGGAAAAAACTATGGCGTGGGTTAAGACCTCCATAAGCCAAACCACAGATACTGCTATTAAACTTATTAAAGAAAAATGGCTATCCTGCACCAAAGACTCGAGACGGTTGAGAATCAGACTCGAGAAAGAAATGTTAGGGTGATCCATTTGCCAGAAGCAGAGGAAGGAGAGAACAGTCTGGAATTTGCTCTGTGCCTATTGCGCATGCTCCAAGGACTCTCAAAAACTGACCCATCTCTATTACATACAGAATAAGCCACACCAATTGCCCCGAAGAATTTTCTTATAATCTGCATGGAGGGACAGGGACCAGATTCTCACTACATCGAAGAGGCACATAGGACTGCAGCATAGTGATGGAGGCATTTTCTTGTTTCCCAACTTTTCATACAGTACCCCTCAGTGGAGAAAGATGTTCCGGGGTTAGGAGCCACCTATGGTAAGTTATCATCCAGCATAAACTACTGTTGCCAGCGAAAGTGCACCTGGTATGAAATGGGCAATCTTTTCTCTTCAATGAGCCTAAAGATGCAGAGAAGCTGGGAATTAGACTCAAACAAGAAATGGTGCAGGACGCTGGAGAGGATGAGTCGGGAAGACTAAACTGAATTATTGTAGACTCTGACCTCATGAATACACCAGGACTTTTTAAAATGACTTTTATTTAGTACTATGCATTGTGCTGGGGATGATTCTATGCATAAAGCTGTGGGGGAGGCATTTCTATGACTTGTGTTTCAGGGAGGGTGTCTCTCTACAATGAGACCCCGTGCCTAGAAGATGGGGGATCCCACCTTCTCCCTCTTCATGCCTTCCAACCGAGTTCTTTTCTTTGTGCAGGAGCACCACACATACGCACAGACTTTGCTGTACAGCAACATGCACACCATGCCTGACTTTCTTTTTCTACTGCAGTGTGTCTGGGATATTAATGTAATGTAGTACTCCATTTTCTGTTGATAATTCATTGCCAGAGCCAAACTGAATCAAATTTTCATTTTTCTATGCTGCCTGTTTTACAGGTTGTTATAAACTACTGTTCTACCTTGTTTGTAGGTAGTGGGAAATGTTATGTCTCACTTGGTTTAAAGTGCCAACTGAACAACCTCCATATGAGGTATTATGAATACTCCCTGGGGGTTTGGGGAGAAAATCCATGGAAAGTGTATTTATTCGATGTAACACTGGGGATTTTGTAGACCACTTGGGTCAATACGACAAACTTTGGCATCTCTTTGCTTAATTAGAAATGGGGGAGGAAGGGGAAAGGGAGGTAAGGTGCCTTCCTGGCGCCACGGCTTGGGAGTGACAGGAAGCAAATCCTCAGGATCGTGGGAGGAGCTGCACGAGGGAGGGAGCTGGATGTCATTATCCACCTAGGGACAAATGACCTGGCTAGGAATGGGATCAGAGCAGTGCAAGAGGAGTTTATAGAGTTGGGAAGGGGCCTTAGACAAGTAGCACATACGGTAACCTTCTCGGAGGTGCTACCTGTCTATGGCAAGGGAGATGCTAGAGCACTTCTCACCAGGGAATTCAATGAGTGGTTTAAAAACTGGTGTGGAGCTCATGGTTTTGGCTTCATTGGGGACTGGGGAGCCACCTGGAGGGATGCAGACCTATACTGGTGCGATGGTCTGCATCTGTCCAGGGGGGGAACCAGGATCCTAGGTGAGAGGTTTAAATGCTTCATTGGCAAGCATTTAAACTAGCCAAGGGGGGCACTGAAAAGGAGCAGGGAAATCCTGAGCTCCCTAACAAAACATGGTGATTAGTGAGGTAAACACCAAGGTACAGAAGTTATTAGGAGCAGAACAGATTTAAATGTAAAAAGGCAAAGGCAGTAAGGACAGAAATGGGGCTAAAAGGGGTAAGGCTATCAAAAAGTGGAGGGTGATGAGTACCAATGCCCGTAGTCTGTGTAACAAGCTCCTGAACTAGTGGCCTTGATGGAAGAGGGTTGCCTGGATATTGTGGCAGTCACAGAAACATGGTACACAGAGAACCATGACTGGGATGTCAACATACCAGGATACACTATCTACAGGAGGGACAGGGAGGGTAAAAGAGGAGGAGGAGTAGCTCTCTATGTAAAGGATGGGATCAAAGCAACAGAACTAAAGAATAAACAGGGGGCAGATGAGGCACTTTGGGTCACCCTGGAGACAGGAAATGGCACCACAATCCGCATGGGGGTTGTATACAGACCCCCATCTCAGGGGGAGGGAATGGACAAGGAAATGATAGAAGGCTTTCTTAGAATGGCAGAAAAAGGGGAGATATTGTTGATGGGGGACCTGAATATGTCAGATGTTAACTGGAGCACCTTTGCTGCAGGCACATCCAAGAGCAGGGTCATTCTTAATGCCCTATAGGGGGCATGCCTCAGGCAGCTAGTATCAGAACCCACTCGGGAGGGAGCAATCTTAGATCTGGTACTCTCAAATGGGGATGGAGAAAGAATCTCAGATTTAGAAGTGGGTAGCCATCTGGGAACAAGCGACCACCAAACAGTGTGGTTCACGATAAACACAGCCATACAATCAAGCCATACAAAAGCAAGAGTACTGGACTTTAGGAGGGCCGACTTTGGGAAAATGAGAGAGTGCCTCAGAAAAGCACTAGCACACAGGCAAGAAGGAGGGGTGGAGGAACAATGGGGAGTGATCAAAACAGCCATCACAGAGGCAACAAGCCTTTGTGTAAAGCAAATCAATAAAACAAAACGAAGGAAAAAAACGCTTTGGTTCTCAAAAGAGGTGGCAGGGAAGGTTAAGAAGAAAAGGACAGCATTCAGGAAATATAAGGAAACACAGAAGGAGCAGGACAGAGAACTTTATCAGTTAAAGCAGAAAGAGGCTGGGAAGGCAGTCAGAATAGCAAAGGCCCAAACCAAGGAAAGGATAGCCAAATCTGTTAAGAAGGGGGATAAGACCTTTTATATGTACATTAGGGAGCCAAGAAAGACCAAAGGAGGGATACTGAAGCTTAATAAAGGGAGGAATGTGGGTAGAGGGTGACAGTGAAAAGCAGGGATACTGAACGAATATTTCTGCTCAGTATTCACAAAGGAAGAGGAGGGGAGTTACCTAAACCAAACAAGAGAAACACTCTGAAGACGGGGTCGATACCAGTCCATTTACAGAAGAAAGGGTTCTGAAAGAACTAATAAAATTGAAGGTGGACAAAGCAATGGGGCCTGATGGATTCACCAAGAATTCTAAAAGAACTAAGGGTAGAACTAGTGACACCGCTGACTACTCTCTTTAACAAATCATGGGAGGATGGGGTGGTACCGAGGACTGGAGGAGGCAGATGTGATTCCTCTTCACAAAAGTGGGAGCAGGACAGAGGCAGGAAACTACAGACCAGTTAGTTTGACCTCGTAGGGAAAATGATGGAATCACTTCGAAGGAAAGAATTGTTCAGTACCTAGAGGCCAGTGGGGCAGGGACCCAAGGCAGCATGGATTCACAATGGGAAGGTCGGTCAGACGAATCTAATAGATTTCTTTGACTGGGTGACCAAAGTAGTAGACCAGGGAGGGGCTGTGGACATGGCCTACCTAGATTTTAGCAAGGCATTTGATACAGTCCCACACAAAAGATTAATTCACAAGATAGCCAGCCTTGAGTGGGTCCCAAGGTGGTAGCCTGGATAAAAACTGGCTAGACAACAGGACGCAAGGGTAGTAGTAAATGGAATACACAGTGAAGAAAGGAGGGTTGCTAGTGGGTACTGCAGGGTTCAGTACTTGACCTGTCCTTTTAATGTCTTTATAAGTGACATTGCAGAGGAACTGGAAGGAAAAGTATGTCTCTTTGCAGATGACATAAAGATCTGCAACAGGGTTGATACACAAGATGGAGTGGAAAGGATGAGAAGGACTTGGCAAGGTTGGAGGAATGGTCAAATGTATGGCAGCTCAGATTCAATGCAAAATGCAAGGTAATGCACATGGGAAACAAAAACCCAGGGGAAGTATACACAATGGGGGTGAGATACTGACAACAGTAAAAATAGAAAGGGACCTGGGGGCAATTATATCAGATGACCTAAAGGTGGGCAAGCAATGTGAGAAGGCAGTAAGGAAGGCTGGGGGATACTGGGATGCATAGGAAGAGGCATCAATAGTAGAAAACAGGAAATTGTTATCCCTCTGTACAGACAGTTGGTGAGACCCCATCTGAGTACTGTGTGCAGTTCTGGAGACCCCCATCTGCAGCAAAGACATAGACAGAGTGGGCTGTCCAGAGGAGGACAGCAAAATGGTGCAGGGTCTGCACCAGAAGACATACGAAGAAAGACTAAAGGAGCTTAATATGTATACCCTAGAGGAAAGGAGGGAGAGAGGGGACATGATAGAAACTTTCAAGTACCTCAAGGGAATTAACAAAGTCCAAGAGGGTAGCATCTTCCAGAAAAAGAGATGTGCAAGAACAAGGGGGCACAATTTGAAGATAGAGGGGGGACGGCTCAGAGGTAATGTGAGGAAGTATTTTTTCACTGAGAGGGTTGTGGATGCATGGAACGGCCTCCCTGAGGAGGTCGTGGAGTCAAGAACAGTGAGGGACTTCAAGAATGCATGGGACAGGCATAAGACAGTCCTAGTGGGGGGTAGGAGGAAGTAAGCTGTTGGTTAACTAGGATTTGCAGCTTATCTGTCAGGTAGGAAAATGGGCAGACTAGGTGGGCCAAGCGGTCCTTATCTGCCGTCAAATTCTATGTTTCTATGTAATTCTCAGGTCCCCAGTCCCCACAAATGTCCAGGGCTGTATGTTTTGGAAATACCATATACAGTAATTGCATTATGTTCTTTAGTATATCCCCCTATGTTGCAACTATTGGGGTAGTGTCCTAAGAATATTCTTTTGTAAGGGATCATTTTATTTATTAAATGTACATGTGCTCTCTACCCATGTGTAACATTTGTAAGAATTCTCTCTTGTGAAACGCAATAAAGAAAGAAAAAAAAAGCAGGTCCATACAACCCACCCCCAGGATGCAGCTGGAAACAAGCTTAGTATGCCTTTCCTGGCCAAACTTTATTTTTTTATTTCATGTTTATTTTATACTGGAAGGCCTGTGGGCATAAATGCCCATTTTCACAGGTGTCCAGTTTGAAACAATACAATACTTACATACAAAATTTAAAATACAATGACTGACAGATTGACAAACAGCAAAAGAAAAGATAAAATTATCTGATAAACTGAAACACCTGCATATAGAATTATCTGATAAATAACTTTTGAGGGATTTCTGAAATACAGACAACCTAAAGCAATCAACAATAGAATTAGGTAAATTATTGTACAATCTTTTGGCCACAAAGTTTATAGAATTTTGAGAAAAAGAAGTACGAAAAAGGGAACCTTAAAAGAGTTTCTACTTTGTAATCTTGTATAGACAACTGCATTATTTTTAGGAAATAGTCTAGTAATGTGGTCCAGTAATAAATCTAACTGAATTTTATGCAGAAACATCAGTGATCTGAAATGAAACATTTCAGTTAAAAGTAAACATCCAAATGGTTTGTAAAGTTGACAGTGGTGAGTCTGTCTGGGTAATCCAGTGGTAAAACGTATAATACTGTTAAATGTAGTCTGAAGTTTTGAGAGAATTCTTTCCATGGAATATGAATAGTTGTTAGCACCATAATTAATTAATTAATGAAAGCAAAAAACTGCATGTGAGAATACCCTAGTTTCAGGGGAAAGATTATTATTAATACGGTAAAGTAAACTCAATCTTTTATGGAGTCTGCATATTAAATTAGTGATAACTGATTCAAAAGTAAGATGATCAAGAATTAAACTAAGATATTTAAAACATGTAACTTGTTCAATGTTGTTTCCATAATTATCACGAAGTGAAAAATCATCAATAGAGGCTTTCCTAGAACTGTTAAAAATAATATTTCAAATATTCCCAAAAATTAAAAAACAAACTTATGCACCCTAGCATTCCACTAGTGTTGTCCACTGCCTTGCTGCACTGCCCAGTCACCTTGAGGTCTTCCAATATAATAACCCCAGGGTCCTTTTTCTGTCTAGTTTCTGTCGGTACCTCTCCTCCATCCTATACTCAGTACTGGAGTTCCTATGCATTAAGTGCAGAATTTGTCACTTTTTGGCATTGAACCCCGACTGCCATGCTCTTGACCACTGCTTGAGTTTTCCAAGATCACTGCACATTTTCTCCACCTCCTCCTGTGTGTCCATCCTATTTCAGATACATTCCCTGCCAGTTCTTCTGCAATGTCCCCTATGAAGAAAATGAGGAGGATTGGTCCTAGTTCAGAGCCCTGTGGTACCCTGCTGGTCATTTTCTCATCCGTAGAGTGAGTGCCACTAACCACCACCCTCTGCCTCCTATCCATTAACCAGTTCTTAATCCAATTCACCACTTTAGATTCCACACCTAGGCTGGTCAACTCCTTCATCAGCCTCCTGTGAGGCATAGTGTCAAAGGCCTTGCTCAAGATCAGAGAGGCCATATCCACTGCCCTCGCTTAATCTAGTTCCCTGGTTTACCTGTCAAAGAATTCTATCAAATTAGTTTGGCATGACCTTCCCTCCTTCAGTCTGTGCTGCCTGTGGTCTTGCAGCAAACTGAATTCAAGATGCTCTACCAGTCTTTATTTCAGGAGGGTTTCCATGAATTTTCCCAACAATGAAGTAAGACTGACCAGCCTATAGTTGCTAGCCTCCTCCCTGCTACCACTCTTTTTAAAAGGAACCAGGTCAGCCCATTTCCAGTCCTCCAGAATCATACCTTTTTCTAGTGAGCTGTTGAACAAGGCCATTGGTGGGGCAGCTAGCACCTACTTGAGTTTTCTCATAACCCTGGAGTGTATCCTGTCCAGTCCCAAAGCTTTGTCCACCATCACAAATGCTAGTCCTATCAGTACTCATTCCTCTGAAACTGGACTTGTGTCTGCCTCCCCCCACCCCATTCCTGCTTGTCTATGGTGGTCTATCCTCTCCACTGTAAAGGCTGAGCTGTTTGGTAGCTCAGTACAGTCAGGGGTAGGTCTCAAAGACTGGAGAGTAATGAATGTGGTTCCACTCCATAAGGAAGGAGACAATAAGCAACCAGGTAACTATGGGCCAGTCATTCCTACTTCTATAGTGGGTAAACTGATGGAGATAATAGTCAAGAGGACTTATAGTGGTGGGCGAAGTGGCTGAAAATCGCGCCGCGAAGTGATTCACAGAGTAACGCGGAATCAGCAAAGTATTCTGTAATGTGAAGCGGAGTACAGTACTTTACGTTATAATGGGGAACGCAAAGTCCATAGAGAACAATGACTTTGCGTTATTCCGCCTACCTCAAACCACTTCATCAATTTTAAGGTGAAGTACATTGAAATCAATGTACTTCGCCTCACTTCGCTTTGTTTTTGAGTGCCAAAGGGGAATTTTGCAGTGCTTCATGGGATTACAGGTCACATGGGCTCTAGATTGTTCTGCACAGCCTCAGTTCTGTGTAGTGTGCGTGTAGTGGAAGATGGAGACAGTTTCCTCTCAGAGCTCTGCGATTCAAATCCTCTAAAAGCTGTCCAAAAAGCCTTTTTGAGCTATTTTTTTTTTTTGCTGCAATTAAATACATCGATTGTAGGAAACCCTCCTGTGCTCATATCACCGAGTGTTTATTGTTTGTGTGTGGATTTTGAATGTTAATTTAGAACAGTCAGTCTGTGTACTGTGAAGTGTGTTTTGGGGGAGGGGCATATCTGTGGTGTAGTAGATTAACTGGGAGAAAAAAGCAGTCATTCTGTTTTGGTTATATTTTTCTTGTATAACTGTGTTAACGTGCACACAGTAATATTTTCAGTAATTCTTGAAATTTTTTTGCTGATTGTTGTGGTGCAGCAGTGTATAATTTCAGTTTGTTTAAAACATTTGGTTATATTACTAAAGGTTTTCAATTTGCTACACATTACTTTTAGTGTGTGAGAGTGTGTGTGCAATGCATGCCATTAAATCAGACACTTTTTACTGTGCCACAGAGTAACTGCAGCAGTGTGAACCTGCTATCCACTGCATCTGCATGAATTTTTTGTACTGCTTTGTGGTATCTTTACTGGTAGTGGACTGTTACTGCGGTACTAGCCACCCCAACTGGCAAAGGTATTCCTTTCAGATTTGGATTTGTGACTTATGAGCACTGGTTAGGTGTTGTTGTGCCTTTGCGTCTGCTTCTCTTGAATGCGCAGCGCAGTCTTAATCTGTCTGTGCATTTGCAGTACACCATTAATTCGTAGAGACTTTGCATTTCTTGTTACACTCTCATTTCATTTCTTCAGCACTGGGGAATTTTCTGGATGCAAGACAGCAGCATTTTGGAAATGCACATTAATTCTGGTGACTGTGTGTGACCACTGAGCACATGACAAAGTGCACCATTAATTCTGGGAGACTTTGCATTTTTTGTTGCCCTTTCATTGTGAACAACGAGGTAGGTTTGGACTGTGATAATCTGACTGAGAACTGTGTTGAATTGTTGACCTCTAGTGGATTAATGATTGTATGGTGCTGTATTTATTATATTGTTATTGTTTATACTTGTTGGGTATACTTTTCCTGTTGGTGTTAAATTTTATTGAAGGGGAGGGGGTTGGGTGGTAGTGTGTGTGGGGGGGTGTATGGTTAAGGGGAAGATTTATCTTGTGTATGAGTGGTTGAGTGTGGCGAGATATATTTTGTTTTAGGACTGATAAATATGTGTCGGGGGTGTCTGCAATTCAGGACGAGCTAGGATCATGTATGGAGTGTCCCGGCTTTATGATCTGCATCCGTTCACTGCCCTCCCTGTATCTAGTTCTATAGCTTGTTATTGCCGGTAGGTCGGAATTGGAAGAAGACACTTGGACAGAAGCTGGCAGGGCACCCCGTGCACGGTCGAGGGGAGCAGGACAGAGGTGGTTGGGTGCATAAGGTGCCCTGGGATTCAACAGGGCTTGGGGAGAGGCCACACATGTTTAGTTCCCATCCCCAGGGTTCCCATGAGACCAAGTGGGAAGGCAGCTAAAAGGGCTGCACTGTCCACCAATCCACTGAGGATGGTGCTATGCAGTGTCAGATTGATCAATAATAAGACTGCAATTATTGTGGATCTGATTTCTTTGGTCGACCTGGCTTGCATTACGGAGACCTAGTTGGAGGATGAGGCTGGATCAGTGTTAGAGGCCGTCGTCCCCCCTGGCTACTCTATTGTGCACTGCCCAAGAGTGGAACGCAGGGGCAGAGGAGTGACTATGTTTTAGAGCTGAGCTAGGCTTCACCATGCACCCAGTGAGAACACCGGTTCTTTTGAATGTGTGGCCATCCATGGGGGTCCGGCGCAGGTTGCAGGATTCTTCTGATTTACCATCCCCCTGGGATGGCAGGAGAGTTCCTGCAGGAAGTAGGTGACTTCGTCGTCGGTGAAACATTGAACTCCCCCCAGGTGTTTGGTCCTGGGGGACTTCAATGTTTGGCCTGACAACGAGTCATCTAGGTTGGGTTATCACTTCCTCCAGATGATGACATCTCTGGGCCTGTCGCAAGTAGTTACTACCATGACCTACCAGGGTGGTCACATGTTGGACCTGGTCTTCTCACTGGGGCTTGAGATTGAAAATCTCAGGACTGATCGGGTTGTTTGGTCTGATCACTGCACGGTGGAGTTTTTGCTTAATGCATGGAGGGGAGGTGTGGGTGAAGCAGTTGCCACCTATAATAGGTTGGTGACTGAGGCACTCGACTCCCTTGCACCGGTCCACATACGACCCAGATCTTCTCACTTGAGGTCCCCATGGTTTGATGGGGAGCTCAAGGCAATGAAGATCAAGGGTTGGAGGTTGGAGCGCTGCTGGCGGAGGACCATGTTGGAGGCGGACAAAATGGCCCTGCGTACACACTATAGTGTGTACAGGGGGCAATCAACTCTAAGAAGGCAGTGTTCCTGTCTAGGGAGATTGCTGCCAGGAGAAACCAACCAGCTATGCTTTTTCGGACTGTGGACAGACTTTTACATGCAGCCTGTCTACAGCCGAAAAAAGCAGTTTCTGAGGCCTTGTGCAATGAGTTTTCTTGTTTTTTCTCGAACAGGGAATTCCGCCAGTGAGCCATGTTATGCCAACAGTGGTCGCCGGGACTGTTGACGAGGCACTGTGCCTGGTTGGGGGGAGTTTAAACCAGTGGAGCTGGCTGATGTCATTGAAGTGGCCTCAAAACTGAAGCACACATATTGTGAGCTGGACCCGGTGCCAACTCGTTTCTTAATGGGATGTGTTGACACTGTTGGCCACCAGTGTTCGCCTTGATTGTCCGGTGTTCCTTGTTGAAGGGGATCTTCCCAGATGCCTTGAAGGAGGTGCGGGTGAAACCCCTTCTGAACAGGCCATCACTGGACCCTGACATCAAGTCGAATTATTGACCGGTCTCCAATCTGCCATTTCTGGGAAAGGTTGTGGAGAAGATTGTGGTACAACAGTTGGGAGAACACCTTGTGACATTTGATATCTATGTGCTGCTCCAATCGGGCTTTCATGCAGGACATTCTACAGAAACCGCATTAGTTCAAGTGCATAATGATCTCCTCAGGGCAAGGGATCGAGGGAAGGGGACAATTTTCATTCTATTAGATCTCTCCTCAGCTTCTGATATGGTGGACCATCGTGTGTTACTTGACCGCCTGAGGGACTTTTGTGGACTCACTAGCACTGTCATCTTCTGGTTTGAGTCTTTTTTGACAAACAGAAGGTGAAGAGTGGTGATGGGGAATTTCTCTTCCTCCCCCCCAGCCTGCTGTCTTGTGGGGTACCTCAGGGTTCGGCCTTGTCACCGATGTTGTTTGCCATCTATATGCTACCCCTGGGTGAGATCATTAGGAAGTACAGCTTGGGGTTTCATTGTTATGCTGATGATACTCAGCTGTACTTATCCTTTGCCCCGGGACATACAATGTGGTGGAAGTATTAAACAACTGCCTGGCCGAGATCAATGACTGGATGGCCTCTAGCTGGTTGCAACTGAACCCCAATAAGATGGAGGTACTGGTGGTGGAGTTGAACAGGAGGTGTGATAGGATAGCCTCTGGGGCAGATACTGGACTAGTTCTAGGTTCTGTTCCATTGATGTCCTTCTCTAAGGTGCGCAATCTTGACATGGTTCTAGACAGTGTTCTGACAATGGAACATAAAGTGTCATCCGTTGTCAGGGTTAGTTTCTTCTATCTGAGATACACTGCTAGGATCAAACACCTGATTCCGCCCCTGGAGCTCCCCACCTTGGTGCATGCATTTGTAACATATAGGCTTGACTACTGTAATGCGCTCTACCTTGGGGTCTCTGGAGGCACCCTCTGTCGACTGCAGCTGGTGCAGAATGCAGCTGCCAAGCTGTTGACTAGACAGTCGAAATACTGTCACATCACCCCGGTGCTGCGTGAACTGCACTGGCTGCCGGTTCGATGGAGGGTGCTAAACTTTTGTGTGTTTGTACGGCGCCTAGAGCCTCTGGGATTGGGTGCCAGAAAAATAAAATGTGCCTTGCCTTGCCATTTCACTTTGTCAGTACTGGGGAATTTTCTGGACACAAGACAGTAGCATTTTACGGATGCAAATTAACTCTGGTGACTGTGTTTGACCACTGCACACATGACTGAGTGTGCCATTAATTCTGGGAGACTTTGCATTTCTTGTAACGCGCTCATTTCACTTCGTCAGCACTGGGGAGCTTTCTGGACACAAGACAGTAGCATTTTGGGGATGCACATTAATTCCAGTTACTGTGTGTGACCACTACACGCATGATGGAATGCACCATTAATTCTGGGAGACTTCGCATTTCTTGTTATGCTCTCATTTCACTTCGTCAGCACTGGGGAGTTTTCTGCACACAAGACAGTAGCATTTTGGGGATGCACATTAATTCCGGTGACTGTATATGACCACTACGCGCATGATGGAGTGCACCATTAGTTCTGGGAGTCTTTGCATTTTTTGTTACCCTCTCATTTCACTTCATCAGCACTGGGGAATTTTCTCTACACTAGACAGTAGCATTTTGGGGATGTAAATTAGTTCTGGTGACTGTGTGTGACCACTGCGCACATGACTGAGTATGCCATTAATTATGGGAGACTTCACATTTCCTGCTACGCTCTCACTTCCCTTTGTCAGCACTGGGGAATTTTCTGTACACAAGACGAGCATTTTGGGGATGCAAATTAGTTCTGGTGACTGTGTGTGACTACTGTATGTATGAAGTCTGAGTGTGCCATCAATTCTGGGAGAATTTGCATTTCTTGTGCTCTCATTCCACTTCATCACCGTCAGCACTGGGGAGATTTCTGGACACAAGACATGAGCATTTTGGGGATGCACATTAATTCTGGTGACTGTGTGTGTGAAGGACTGCTAATATTACTGTCACTTTGCTTTACTTTGCGTTAAGGCAGAATGACAACGCGAAGTAATAATTACAAGGCGAAGTGAGCCTTTTGCACTGGCCACTCCGTGTAGCGGAGTGACAACACAAAGTGCCCACTTTGTGGGCACTTCATTGGCGAAATTTAAATTTGCTGCATCTCTAAGGACCTACTGAACTACCTGGGCTGCAATGGGCTCTAGGAAAATAAGAAAATAGGTTTGTGGCATGGAGATCTTGACAGACCAACTAGATAGTATTATTTGACTGGGTAAATGAGTGAATAAGGGACAAGCAATGGATAACGGACAACCAGCAGATTTACTCTACTTTGACTTCAGCAAAGCATCTGACTTGGTGACCCACATAAGGCTGCTTGAGAAGTTAGAGGATATGGGTGCAGCAAAGAACCTAGTAAGATGGGTAGGAAGTTGGTTTTGGGGGAAGATAGCGGAGAGTGATAGCAAACAGGGTCAAGTCAGGGAAGAGGGAGGCCACAAATGGTGTGCCACAAAGGTCAGTCTTGGGTACCAGTACTTTTCAATGTTCATCAGTGACATAGGAGAAGACTACATGGCAAGATGTGTCTGTCTGCATTTGTCACTAAGCTCTGTGGCAGGGCAGACAGTGAGGAAGGAGTAAAGGAGATGCAGAGGGACTAGCAAGGGTTAGTGAGGTGGTCCAAAATCTGGCAGTTTAATGTCAATACCAAAAAAATGCAAGGTGATGCAAACAGAGACCAAGAACTCCAGGACAGAATACTGGACAGGAGGGGTTAAGAGGGGCACTACTTCTGAGGAAAAGGATGTGGGAGTTATCATAAGCGACTCCCTGAAACAATCCAGCCCATGTAACAAGGCCTACAGCAAGACAACTAGAATATTGGGTTGTACTGGGAGGGGTTTCAATAGCAGGAATAAAGACATAATACTACCTCTCTGCAGAACACTGGTGCCACATCAGGAATATTGTGCACAATTCTGGAGTTCCCACCTAAGGAAAGCCAAAGAAAAGCTGGAAACAGTCCAGCGCAGAATAACAAAAATGATTCAGGGCCAACAGGGCTGATCCTATGAGGAACAGCTCACGATAGCACAGAACATGCACTCACTGAAGGCCAGAAGGAAGAGGGGAAGACATGACAGAGACCTTTGAGTTGCTAGAAGAAATGGATAAAGTAAACTGTGAGGAACTAATTAGCAGGAGTGGCAAGTCAATAACTCAGGAAAATGAGTGGAAGATGATGAGGGGAAGGGGGTAAAGGAGGGAGGGAGGTGAGAAAGCTGTACTTTATGGAGGAGGTGGTTGAGACATAGAACAGCCTACCAGCTAAAGTGGTGGGTGCAAAAAACATCAATGGTTTCAAGCATCTCTAGGACACAGCTGAGGGACTGATAGTAACTTGGGGAGGTGCCTGTAAGGCAAGGGGGAAAGAAGGCATAAACCCCATCTAGACAATAGGTCCCAGGGGAGCATAAGGTATAACAGAGCAGACTAGATGAAACAATGGCCTTTTTCTGCTGACATTGTCTAGGTTTATGTTTCTAAAATTGGGCACCTATATGACTGTGCCAAATAAAATGGTAATACTGTATGCCTAATCCCTACTACCCTGTGTGCAACATCATGTTAGCATGAAAACTGAAAAGGAAAACTAATACAACAAACAAAACAACAGAACTGTTGAGGACTGTTGATTTAAAAAGAGTTTCAAAGGATCAATTCAGCTGTAAAGAGAATTGGGATAATAGTTTGGAACCGTTTTCTTTTGTGCCACAATGAGCATTCAAGCAGGATTCCACAGTAGCCTCTGTCCCTCTTTTTTGTTTGCTGATAATGAAAAAAGGAAAAGCCTGCAAACAGAAAATATTCATAGTAGCAACCCCAGGGTACACTAACTAGCATTACCACTTCAAGTACACAAGCTAGCAAAAATACTCAACAGGGTAGGTGGTATTGGGCTATACCAGGCCAGCCAGGGGCATAATGAGGACCACTACTGCAGGCAGAAGGCTTTATAGCCTCTGAAAGGTCCTGTGTGACACATACCACCCACCTGGAGGGTATTATTGCACTTAGAAAAAGGGTATACATTTAAACTCTGAAAAAACATTTACAAAATAAAAGAAATCCCTAAACATTAATAGAAAAATATTTTTATGTAAAGTAGTCCCTCCACAGGCAAAGTTGCCAGCAGAGAGCACTGCCATTTTTTTATTTTTTTTAGAAATGGACTTTTATAGCCGACCCATTGGCATAGAGGGCTGCGACATCATGCCTTACCTCCTGCCATGCCAGAGACCTGTGTTCGTGGTGCGATCGTGTCGGCCGGGGTGAGAGAGGATTGAGCATCCGCAGGACAGCTCTCCTCTCCTGGGCAGGGGTGGGACTGGTGATCGGTGCATGCCTTGCCCCTAGTGGCAGCTAGAGGTTAGCACACCGATCCCACAGGACAAGGACAGAGACAAAGCAGACACCCGGCATGCCACGTGTGGAAGCGCGCGCAGCTCAGCGTCTGGCGTCGTATGCCAGGTTCTGCACTCAGGGAAAATGGGAGAAACTGAAGGCAGAAAACACCGTGGACCAGCAGGATGACCCCGGCCCTCTGCAGGCACCGCACCCGGCCAGCTGGCACCTCAAGCCAGAGGTGCGTGCCAGTGGATGCCGGGGTGATGGGGCTGGGGGGGGCAGAGGAAGGGCCCGGTCCATGAGAAGCAGAAAGAAATAAAGCAAAAAAAATAAAATTTGTGCTTTTATTTTATTTATTTATTTTAGCTTTGTTGACTGGGTGAGTGCACTGGCAATGAATGCCTTTTTTGGGCGAGACCCAGGAGCAAAAGTATAGACAAAGGAGGTAATACATTGACATAGGAGGTAGTACACAAAACATAAGGCACAAACTCAGGAGGTAAAAAATCATGATTCAGATACATCATGGTTCAGATTCTTGATAAAGAAATTGGAAAACTAGCAGACACAGGGGTTGTAATGAAATATTATACAACACACACAGGAAAAAAACGTGCAACATACAGTGAGGGGAAAGAGACAGCGCTAAAGTTGCAGATATTGACCACATAAGGGCTATAAAAACTGGGGAGATAAAACAAGTGCCATTTTGTTGTGGCTAGTAAGAGTGAGGAGAGGGGAGAGAGAGGAGTTACCGGAAGCAGTTACAGGCGTAGGATGAGGGGTACTACATTTTTGAAAGCTTTGCGAAGGCTGCCAATCTGGGGTAGAGTTCCATATTGAGCAGCTTGGTAACTAAAGGAGCGTTGTTACATGCCAGTACAAAACAGAGGGACTGCAATGTTGTTGTTAGAAGCAGAGAGGGATGTGGGCAGATCAACAAGCAGGATTTGCTTTACTAGATTAACAAGGGCTCCAGGTTGCAAGAGTTTTTTAATGAGCGTGGCAAGAGTTAAATTAGCTTTGAGGTTAGGGAGTAGCCAATTTAAGGTATTTAGCATGAAGCGGTGGGCATTGAACCCACTGCCAGAAGCAAATTTGACAATTTTATAATATAAGGTATGCTTTTTTTTAGTTCTGATTTGTTGGCAGCATCTATGACAACCGTGCCCTAATTAAGTGAGAAAGGTTCAGGTCTCTATCCTCCCCCACCCTAACTGTTGTAAACTAAGAAAAAGAGCCCCCTTCTCATTTGCAGTGTGGTTCCTGTTGTAATTTGGGAACAAGAGCCCCCTAAATGCTTTTTTTCTTATACAGCAGGGCAAGCAGGAATGCAACATTTTCCAAGCCCTGCCTTTCCAGTTCCCTCTCATTTTCAGAAATAAAATGGGAACTCTGGCTAAATATATATACACAAACATACATATATATATATATATGTGTATATATATATATATATACATACACGTAACCCCCCTACTAATGGGGGTTCCTAGAAGCCTTTCCTGGAGCTTGCCTAACTGCTCCATGCCTCACTGGTGTTCGGCGTAAGGCCGTTTCCGTATGCAGGTGAGTGCTTAAAAGGCCTCCACTGCTGTCTCTTTGAGAGCAGCCTGCTCGCATGTTTTAGCGGTACCAATAGGGGGACTGGGGTTTCCCTGCTTGAGTCCCACTCTGGACTGCTGTTTGATTGCTCCGTTTCTGTGGTCGCTAGGAGCGCTGAGGGGGCCTATCTAACAGATGTGGTTGTCCCCTTAAAAACATGTATAGTATTGGTTAAATTGCAGTTTGTCTAACCTCTCTTTATTGCAGCTGGGACTTTGTGTTGTGCCCCTCCATATTGGACCTGGACTGTGTAAAAGGGGGTCCAATACTAGCTAAGAGGCACTGGAAATGGAGTGGAGGTGGCCAACCCGGAATCAGGACTCTGGCTGGAGCCAGCTGACCAATGGTGAAACAGCTTGTAGCTCTTGGAAGTGGCATTATGGGCCATGGCGCCTTATCGCACCACTGAGGGCCAGACTAGGTGACTGGCATGTGTAACCAGCCAATGGAATCGGGTAGCGCCCAAGCTGTGAGGATTGCCCCATGCAGTTAGAGGCAGATGCGTTGTGATTGTGAAGGAGTAGGGAGCTCTGAGCTCCTGAGCCGTGGAGGTTCGTGAGGGAAGCGCGGGAAAGGCCTGAGGCGGCCGTTTGCATTGCCAGTGTTCCAGGGATAAAATCTGCAGGCTTGTGGTCAGAGGAGGCTGTGTACAAGCACAGCTACCTACCAGGCTACACCTGAAGAGGACTGAAGAATCTGCTGAATCGCGCTTGGTCTGTCAGGACAGTGAAGCTGCAGTGAAACACCCGTGTGGCTGTGAGTTCGGTCGGATCCTGAAAGCAGCTGCCTGGTATGGTACCGCTCTGTGTTTTTTCCATATAAGTGTGTGAGGAGGCCTTGAAGCTCAGGCTCAGCCCTGTGAGTGTGAAAGTGTGGTCCTCTGCTGGAGTTGTGAGTACTGAATCAGGGTAGCTCCCTGTTAAAGGTTACAAACAAAGCCTAAATCATTTTGTTGTATTGCTGACAGCACTAATTGAACTTTCTGGCACCATCTGACCTGCTCAGGGATTAACTGCTTGCGTGTGTCAGGGCCCCAACCAGCTGCATCAAGGAACTAGCCATTAGGACTTGGGTACCCATAGACAGTACTTACTAGGCCTGTGCACAGAGCCATAGGTAGATTTATAT
Source organism: Neoceratodus forsteri (assembly GCA_016271365.2). Taxonomy (NCBI): domain Eukaryota; kingdom Metazoa; phylum Chordata; order Ceratodontiformes; family Ceratodontidae; genus Neoceratodus; species Neoceratodus forsteri. The sequence continues at coordinate 1,558,713,417 of CM057456.1, read as the reverse complement.
ATACTGTAGTGGTAAGCCAATTAATCTGATTCCCCCCCCGGTCCTTGTTATCTCCACTTAAATAAATCAGATTGCTTGTTTTGCAAAAGTACACTGGCTAGTTTGTGTATTAATGGTGAAATACTGCACAGTGAATGTGGTGTAATTGTACCTTACTTTCCAGGGGGTCCCCGGAGTGAGATGACTGGTTCGAGCCAGGGGGTAAGTGTAAGTGGTAGAGACACTGAAATTGAACTGCGTGGGCCACTAGTGGGAAGAAGGGGGGTTGCAGCAATCCAGAGGGCTGCGACCGAGTCAACCACGACAGTTTCAACCCCGACCTCTATGTGGAGGCACCCGCCAACAGATCTGGGCCCCTCACTCTGCCACAGTTAGGGCAGGCAGGGGTAGTAGCCCTTAGGATAGCGCCCCCTGGGGGTTACATACACACACACACACACACACACACACACATATATATATATATATTATATTTTTTACTAGTTGTTAGCAGAATGATGCAGTGAGCACAGTTCAGGCGAATGTGAGGAACACCAGAGTTGGTGCGATAAGCTCAGAGGTAAGCAGGTTCTGTACCACCAGTACAGGCAAAGGTTTAAACAAAAACCTGATTGTTTTGCATTTGTGGCAATGAAAAGGAACTAGCAGTTTGTGGCTCTACATGTAGCACTTTGCCTGAGGGGCTTTAGTCTGTCTCGAAGCAAGGAAACGAACAGTTGCATAAGAATTTACTGTAACAGTAGATCCTCAAGAGAATCTCTTTCATCAGGTAACACCTATGGAACTTATAGACGTCAGGCATTAGGACCACACAGAAACTTTCTCTAGCAATCTAGTAGGGTCTTCCCACGCCAACGTCATACACCAACATCCCTACATATATAAGCATGGACGGCCCTGCTTCCACCTCAGTTCCCCACCAGAGACCATACTCCCTGGGCCTCACTCTAGGGAACCACGGAGAGACAGAAAAGTTGTCCAGCTACCAGCAAGGCTAGAGCAACAGGAAAGCCAGTCTGGAGACAGAACAGAGGGAAGGAGGGTGGGTCAGCATGACCTGATGAAAGAGGTTCTCCTCGAAGATCTACTGTTATGGTAAGTTCTTACATAACTGTTCTGTCTTCTGCAGGGATATTCTCTTTCTCAGGTCACACCTATGGAATAAGTCCCAAGCAGTTACAGATGACAAGACAGTCTGGGTCGCAGGAGGCAAGAGGCCTAAAAAAGAAGGCCTTGAAGCACAGCCAGAATAAAGCCTACCCCTCCTTCTAGAGGCAATGTCCTGACTATAGACAGTGTTTTGTGAAAGTGTGGACAGCACTCCAAGTTGCAGCAGCGCAGATCTCTGCAGCTGAAACATTCCTGAAACAGGCAACAGAGTTGTTCACAAAAGGTGATACAGTTGGCCAACCATAGGGACAGCCACTGTTTAGAAACTGGAACGCCCTCTTTCCCAGGGCAAAAGAAACAAACAACTGAAAGGACTTTTTGCAGTCCTTGGTATAGTGGTAATGCAAAATTCTATGCACATCTAAAGTATGGAGACATGCTTCCCCTGGACTGGCATGCTCTGAATAATAAACAGGCTGGTGGGATGGATTAATTTAAAGTAAACTCAGACACCACCTTAGGAAAAAGCTTAGGGTTAGTGTGCAAAGACACCCTGTCTTTGTGGAAAATGAAATAAGGCTGCTCACACATAAGAGCCTGTAGCTTTGAAAGCCTTCAAGCAGAAGTAATAGCAACTAAAAATAACATTTTCCATGATAGAAAGCATAGCTCGCAAGATGCAGCTGGCTCAAAAGGAGGCAGGGTCAGCTTCTTTAAATTGAAAATCAGGTCCCAAGCTGGGACCAGATTACAAATAGGAGACTTCAAGTGGAGAATGATGTCCAGAAAAGTACAGGCCACATCCAACTGGGCCACAGCACGGGCCATCAATGGGCAGATGAAAGGCTGATATAGCCAGCAGGTGCACCTTAATACAGGAGTATTGGAGGCCTCCATCAGACAGGGACAGAAGATACTCCAGAACCTGGTTTATTGGAAAGTGAAAGGCTCCAAGTAACACAGAAACATAGAATTTGACGGCAGATAAGGACCGCTTGGCCCACCCAGTCTGCCCATTTCCCTACCTACTGGATAAGCTACAGATCCTAGTTAACCAGCAACCTACTTCTTCTTACCCCCACCCCCCAGAATTGCCTTATGACTGTCCCATGCATGCTTGAATTCCACCACTGATTTTGACTCCACAACCTCCTCCGGAAGGCCGTTCCATGCACCCACAACCCTCTCTGTGAAAAAATACTTCCTTAAATTACCTCTGAGCCGCCCCCTCCATCTTCAAATTGTGCCCCCTTGTTCTTGCACACCTCTTTTTTTTTGAAAGATGCTACCCTCTTGGACTTTGTTGATTCCCTTGAGGTACTTGAAAGTTTCTATCATGTCCCCCTCTCCCTCCTTTCCTCGAGGCTATACATATTAAGCTCCTTAAGTCTCTCTTCATATGTCTTCCGGTGCAGACCTGCACCATTTTAGTTGCCCTCCTCTGGACAGCTTCCATCCTGTCTATGTCTTTGCGGAGATTGGGTCTCCAGAACTGCACACAGTACTCCAGATGGGGTCTCACCAGCTGTCTGTACAGAGGGATAATAACTTTCTGTTTTCTACTGGTGATGCCTCTCCCTATGCATCCCAGTATCCCCCCAGCCCTCCTTGCTGCCCTCTCACATTGCTTGCCCACCTTTAGGTCATCTGATATGACTACCCCAGGTCCCTTTCCATTTTGTTGTTAGTATCTCACTCCCCATTGTGTACTCTTCCCTGGGTTTTGTTTCCAGGTGCATTACCTTGCACTTCTTAGCATTGAATCTAAGCTGCCATACATTTGACCATTCCTCTAACCTTGCTAAGTCCTTTCTCATCCTTTCCACCCCACCCTGTGCATCAACTCTGTTGCAGATCTTAGTGTCATCTGCAAAGAGACATACCTTTCCTTCCAGTCCTTCCGCAATGTCACTTATAAAGACATTGAAGAGGACCGGTCCTAATACTGAACCCTGCGGTACCCCACTAGTAACCCTCCTTTCTTCTGAGTGGACTCCATTTACTATTACTCTCTGTGTCCTATTCTCCAGCCAATTCTTTACCCAGGCTGTCATCTTGGGACCCACTCCCAGGCTGGCTAACTTGTATATTAATCTTTGTGTGGGACTGTGTCAAATGCCTTGCTAAAGTCTAGGTAGGCCATGTCCACAGCCCCTCCCTGATCTACTACTTTGGTCACCCAGTCAAAGAAATCTATCAGATTTGTCTGGCATGACCTTCCCACTGTGAATCCATGCTGCCTAGGGTCCTGTGCCCCTCTGGCCTCTAGATACTTGACAATTCTTTCCTTCAGAAGTGATTCCATCATTTTCCCTATCACTGAGGTTAAACTAACAGGTCTGTAGTTTCCTGCTTCTGCCTTGCTCCCACTTTTGTGAAGGGGAATCACATCTGCCCTCCTCCAGTCCTCGGGTACCACCCCATCATCCCATGATTTGTTAAAAAGGGTAGTCAGTGGTGTCACTAGTTCTACCCTTAGCTCTTTTGAATTCTGGGATGAATCCCATCAGGCCCCATTGCTTTGTCCACCTTCAGTTTTAAGAGTTCTTTCAGAACCCTTTCTTCTGTAAATGGGCTGATATCAACTTCTGTATCCAGAGTGTTACTACTGTTTGTTTTATGTACCTCCCCCTCTTCATTTGTAAATACTGAGCAAAAATATTTGTTTAGTATCTCTGCCTTTTCACAGTCTCCCTCTGCCCTCCCTCCCCTTTATTAAGCCTCACTATCCCTCCCTTGGTCTTCCTTTGCTCCCTGATGTACCTATAAAAGGTTTTATCCCCCTTCTTAACTGAGTTGACTAGCTTTTCCTCGGTTTGGGCCTTTGCTGTTCTGACTGCCTTCCCAGCCTCCTTTTGCTTTAACTGATACAGTTCTCTGTCCTGCTCCTTCTGCGATTCCTTGTACTTCCTGAATGCTTTCTTTTCTCTTGAACCTTCACTGCCACTTCCTTTGAGAACCATAGTGGTTTCTTACATCGTCTTGTTTTGTTTATTTGCTTCACACAAGGCTCATACCTCTGTGATGGCAGTTTTATTATTCCCCATTGTTCTTCCACCCTCCTTCCTGCCCATTTGCTAGTGCATTCCTTAGGCACTCACCCATTTGGCAAAGTCAGCCCTCCTAAAGTCAGTACTTTTGTCTTTGTATGGCCTGACTCTATTGCTGTGTTTATTGTGAACCATACTGTTCGATGGTCGCTAGTTCCCAGATGGCTACCCACTTCTACATCTGTGATCCTCTCTCATCTCCATTTGAGAGAATCAAGTCTAATATTGCTCCCTCTCGAGTGGGCTCCAGTACTAGTTGTCTAAGGCATGCCCCTGTAGGGCATCTAGAATAACTGCACCTCTTAGTGGCAGCTGCAACTGCACTCCAGTTAACATATGGCATATTCAGATCACCCATCAGCAATATCTCCCTTTTCTGCCATTCTAAGTATACTTTCTATTATTTCCTGTCCATTTCTCCCCTGAGAAGGGGGTCTATGCTCTAACCCTATGCGTGTTGTGGTGCCATTGCCTGTCTCCAAATTTACCCACAGTGCTTCTTCTCCTCCCTGTTTACCCTTTTGTTCTGTTGCTTTTATTCCTTCCCTTATGTAAAGAACTCCTCCTCTTTACCCTCCCTGTCCCTCCTGTAGACAGTGTATCCTGGTATGTTTATGTCCCAGTCATGGTTTTGTGTGTACCACGTTTCTGTGACTGCCACGATATCCAGATGTTCCTCCTCCATCAAGGCCACTAATTCAGGAAGCTTGTTACCCAGACTACAGGCATTAGTACTCATTGCTCTCCATTTTTTGATGGCTTTACCTTCTGTTGCAGCATCCCCCACTGACCGTTCTACCTCGGTCTTTTTCTCATTTAGTACCCTGTTTTGTAGGGAGGCTGGGATTTTCCTGCTGCTTGTCAGTGCCTCCCCTTGACTAGTTTAAAGCTTGCCAATGAAGCATTTACACCGATTGCTCAAAGACTTGTTCCCTTCCTGGACAGATGCAGACCATCCTGCCAGTATAGGCTGGTGTCCTCAAGGTGGAACCCCAGTCCCCAATGAAGCTAAACCCTGTGCTCCGCATTTTTCAACCATTCATTAAACTGCATGGTGCCAATTACCTCGCCTCCCCATGCTTTTGACAGGCAGCACCTCTGAGAAGGATACTGTGTGTGCTACTTGTCTTAGGTCCTCCCCAACTCTGCAATGTCCTCCTGCACTGCTCTAATCTCATGATGAGCCAAGTCATTTGTCCCTAGGTGGACAATTATGTCCAGCTCGAATCCTTGCAGCTGTTCTCGTGATCCTGAGGATGCGCTTCCTGTCCCTCCAAGCCATGGCACCAGGCAGGCACCTTACTTCAGTTTTCCCAGCTCCCCCCAGTTCTATACCCCTAATAACTGAGTCCCCCACCAGGAGCTGCTTCCTTTCCCTGTGGTGTCCTCTGCCTCCTTCCTGTGGGCCTCCCTTGTGACAGTTATCATCAGTCTTCTCTGTGGGTGCATCCATAGGGGAGCTATGCTCCCCCAGAATCGTGTATGGATTGTGGAGTGGAACAATTGACTGGGTGTGCCTCTGTTACACCCTCCTCACCCTCCCTGAGCCCACTGTGGTCCAACTGCTGTGCTTTCTTCGCAACCTCTGAGGTAGTGGTGGTGGCGCTAGTGCTCCCTGGATGGGGGAGGTTCCCTTCCTACTGTCCAGTGTGGCCTGGGGGAAGGTTTCCTTACTACTGTCCAGTGCGGCCTGAAGACGGGCAACTTCCTCCCTCAGGGCAGATAGTTGTCTGCAAATAGGGCAGCATCTCAGCCTCCAGAAAGACTCCCGGAAGACTGCTGCCCCACAGCCATTACATTGCACTACTCCCCACATGTTTATCTAGTTTTTTTTTTTTTGTATTTGTGTGTGTGTGTGTGCGCGCGTGCAAGTGATGGAAATCAACCAAAATAGCAAAGTACTTCCACTTTGTCGAGCAAGTGGCCCTGGTGGACAGTTTCTTAGCAGCCACCAGGACATTTGTCACTTTCTGAGACACCCCAGACCAAGCAATGGCTACATCTTCAGGAGTCATGCATGCAGATGAAGGGACTTGAGGTCTGGATGGACTAAGATCCCTTGTGGCTCCATCAGCAAATGGGCAGGGGAACCGGGGTTCCAAAACCAATTGTTGCAGTAATGGATACTAGATCTGATGAGGCCAGAATGGTGCCACCAGAACTGAGGTGACTCCCTCCAGCTGGAGTTTAATGAGGACCCTCTTTGGATCAGACAGGAAAGAAGGCAGAAAAGGCATAGAGGAACCTCCCTGTCCAAGACGGGGACAATGTGTCTCACCAGAAAGCTTCAGGCCCTGGACCTAGCGAGCAGAAACACAGCAGTTTTGTATTGAGTGGGGATGCAAAAATGTCCAACTTTAGATGACTCTACCTGTCAAACAGATCTTCTATAACCGATGTCAGCAGCTCACACTCATGGACCTTGGACTGTGACCATCTGAGGCTTTCTGCCAAGGCACTTTTGGTCACCTGGAACATGGATAGCCGAGAGTTCTAGACTGTATTCTAGAACCCAGTACCACACTCTCTTCACCTTTGCACAGGGGTTAAGAATCGGACCCCCTTGCTTGTTGATGCAATAAAGTACACAGAGGTTGTCCAACTGCACCAGCAGGGGACCCCGGGAGAGATGGCTCTGGAAGGCCTGTTAGGCATACATTTCTAAAACATTTACGTGGAGGCAAGCCTCCATCAGGGACCAGGTCAACTGGGTCTGGAAAGGACACAAGTACACTCCCCAACCCAGATCCAAAATATCTGTGGTGAGGATCTGTTGAGGAAAATGTATAATGAAGGGCACCCCTCTCAAAAGATTTTGGGGGTTCATCAACCACCGAGGCACTTTGTGGACAGAAGAGGAGACCAGAACCCGATGATCTAGACTGTCAGAACACACTGATCTGACTGGACCCTGAGAGTCCACTGGGGAATCCACATGTGCAGCCTGGCCAAGGGTACAGTAAAAATGGCCACGGCCATCAGGACCAGCAAATGCAGGAATATCCTGGCTGTAACATTCCGGCTTTAGGCAACCAACTGGGCCTGGGCTGTGAGGCATTCTGCCCTGTCCTGAGAGAGGAAGGCCTCGCCCTGGGCTGAGTCCAGAACCACCCTATGTAATGCAGCCACTGGCATGAGATCAAGACAGACTTGGGCAGACTGACAGTAATCCCTAGGGAATGGAACAACTGCCTGGTGCATTCTAGAGTAAGCAGCAGAATATCCCTGGACTTGGCCTAAATAAAGTGAATTGAATTGAATTGTGAATTCAGCAACCAGTCGTCCAGATAAGGGAAAACATACAGGACTTCATACTTGAGAGCCACCGCCACTGCTGCTAAGCATTTGAAAAAGACTAATGGTGCAGAGGATAAGCTAAAGGACACTACCCTGAACTTGTAATGTTCCCTCAGAAAAGGAACCTGAGGTACTGCCCGTGGGAAGAGCAAATCTTGATATGCAGATATGAATCCTACATGTCCAGGAAGCATAACAAGTTTCCCTGCTAGAGCAGAGGCAACATGCCATGCAGGGTGACCATCCAGAACTTCTTGCACTGGATGTAGCAGTTCAGTGCCTTGATGTCCAGAATGGATCTCAAATCTTCCATTCACTTGGGGATGAGGAAGAACCTGGAGTAGAACCCCCCCTTGTTCCTTTGCTGCCTGGGTGTTGGTTATATCACCCGCTTGCACATCAAAGTGAGCACTTCCTCCTGGAGCACCAGAATATGGTCTAGGGCAGTAAGTAGAAGGAACAGGCAGAAAGTCTGGAGGCTGTTCTAGAAGCTCTAGAGCACGGCCCTCTTCAATTAGCTGCAGGACCCAAGTGTTGGTAGTAAGGGCCCTCCCTTAGTCTAAATGGAAGGAGAAATTACCCCTACCACCACCTCCTGGCTTGGGACAGGGTGAGGGATGGGCAAGGAGTCACACTGAGGTAGAACCACTGGCTGGGACCACACTGCCACCTCTGGGACTTTTGTCAGAGGCACCAGTAGTGGAGGAAGCAGCAGGCAAGGCGGACCCTCTGCTGTACTTGCTGGGGTCTGGTCCCTGACCCGGCCTTATTAGAGACCTTATGAAAGGAAGAACTCGGTCTGCCCTGGGTTGAGTATGATAGAGAGAATGGACAGGCCTAACAACCCTGCCAGAGACCAGCAGGTCATTAACAATATCCTGCACATTAGGGACAAAAAGCTTAAAGTTGCCAAAGGGGGAGCATTTAAAATGTTCTGCTGGACATCAGCAGCAAACCCAGAAACCTTCAGCCAGAAGTGCCTCCTAAGGCAGATGCCAGTGGCCACAGCCCTGTCTGCGGCATCAGACATATCGTAAGTGGCCCTCAGAAGATGCTTACTGACATCAGCCGCAGCCTGAAGAGCCTTAAGAAGCTCCTGCCTAAGAGGACCCTCAGGAAGGGCCTGTGCTGTGGCTTTGCCTTTCTTCCAGAGGGTGTTCTGGTACTTGACCATGTAAGACAGGTAACTGGCAATCCTGGAGGCCTAAAGTGGCTGAAGCAAAGGTCCTCTTGCCCCAAAGTTCAATCTTCCTAGATTCGCTGACAAGGGGGAGGGAATTAAGGCGCTTGGGCACCTTGGACATATCATGTGCCATCTTTATCACCACTGAATCAATTTCTGGTAGAGTGGCATAGAAGGGCTTCCCCAAAAGGGCCTGATAAAGTTTGTCAGCCTTCCTACACACGGCAGGGACCACGTTAGGCCTGTGCCAGGACGCAGTGGTAGCATCCTCTAGTGCTGAATGCAAAGGAGGGATGACCTTAGGTGGAGACTGGAATCTTCAGGAAATCCACCAGGTTTCTCCTGGTGATATCCTCCTCCACAGTCTGAATCCCCATGGTAGCCTGAAGCTTTCATGAGGAAGAAGAAGGAGGAGGAGGGATCCTCAGGAGGGGATCTCAGAATATGTTTAGCAGAGTCCTCACTCCTGGACGAGACAGTGGACTAGTCTGAGGAATCAGCCCCAAGATTTTCCTCCTCATCCTCATCATCAGGAAGGATGAGAAACTGGCAGTATTCCTCTTTGATGTCAACCTGGTCTGAAGCAATGACCAACAACAAGGATGCCGACAACACCAGAGAGGGCGCATAGCACTGGGGCTGAACTGGCATTGACATAGAGGCGGCACCCCACCCCCCCGGCGAAGGCGATGAAGGTCCAGGCTGGGGGATATGCTTCTGGATGAAAGCCATGGTAATACAGGAAAGCACTGTGTTTAGGTCAACTGTAGGAGGAGGTCACCACTGGTGACGGGGGGGAGGACCCCTGCACTGCAGAAGAAGCATCCGCAGAAGCAGAGCTGGACTTTACACTACCAGAGGTCACAGTGGCGGAGCTGGTATCGATGACCTGTGAACAACACGAGGTTGATGGCCCTTCAACTGATATAGGAAGGCTGGTGGAACTTGCTGCCAGGGTCAGCCTGGAGGAAGCAAAGGCTTGGGTGGCAGGAGAAGTCGATGCCAAAGCTGTCAATGGTGCTATTCCACAGGAAAAAGTACAAGCTATCAGTGACCTTAAGTATCCCCGGGGGGGGGGGGAGACAGGCTTTGCTACATTCCTTGTTCCAATGTGAGTGTTTCCCCGAAGACTTATCCCTGACCTTGGTGACCTGAGAGCCCGAAGAACAAGCCAGCGACTAAGAAAGAGTAGTCCCCGAGGGCCCCAGTCCATCCTGGCTACTTGATACTCCAGAAAAAAGGACTGCAGGACTTTCAGATAGTGTCACAAGGTAACAAGGTTGAGCTTCAGGTACAGCTCGCAGGAAAGGACATCGTGCCTAAGCCCAAGGCAGCAAACACATGTCCCCTTAGGCACCGGGGAACTGCCAACTCTCAACAGGCCGGAAAGCGGTGGCCTGGACTGCCCCCAGCAAGCCAGTGGGATCCCCTCACCTCAGGCACTGGGGAACTGCCGACTCCCAAAGTGCCAGAAAGCGATGGCCCGGACCACCCCAGCAAGCCAGCAGGATTCCCTCGCCTCAGGCACCGGGGAACTGTCAACTCCCAAAAGACTAGAAAGTGGTGGCCTGGACCGCCCCCCCCCAAACAAGCCAGCAGGATTCCCTCACCTCAGGTATGGCTAAATCATAACTGAAGCCCGCTGGGCTCAAACTAGCCACCAGTGCTACCGATTAGCTGCAGCTACAAGGAGCAGCCCATGGATTGGCTCGGCCACCAAAACCACCTCTGAAAGACTTTGGTCGACGCCTCTCCTCTACCTTGTATTTTATCCTGCCCGCCCACCCACTCGGCCTCTATTAAATACACGCTTGCCACGCCCATGTCTGTATACTCCATCCCACTTTCAGCACATAAACTGCCCTGCCCCTTAAAGCTACAGCTACCTATGCTAATATTTCTTCTTTATTGCCATCTGTGGGGCCAGGCTAATTTTGGACCAAGTAAACTACAAGCACCTCTATCATGGGGTGCTCTCATCTGCTGCTCTTCATCTCTTTTATTGGCACAACTGGCATCTTATACGTAACCAGGCCTCAGCCACCCCCTGCAGAATCATTACTGGATAACAACTGGTTGTGGAACGCACCTATGGCCACCACCTGTCTTGGAATGATAGGCATTTCACCCCCTATTGCCTCCCAAGCACGGTATTCACACTGCCTAATGCCAGTCTTAGAGTCTCAGTAATTAGTCTCACCCTAAACTTAATACCGGAGCCAAGGCACCTCTCACACCTGAAGCTGCGGTGGCGGAAGGCACAAAGCAAAATAAGTATCACCTTCTTTGCCAGAAAGATAATCTTTCTGCTATTGCTTCTCTCTGGTAATATGCACTCAAACCCAGCACCACCAACCCCAAATTGCAGGGGTGCCCACAAAGTGAATGGACTAAAAATAGCGTCACTGAATATCTGCAGCCGAATGGCTAAATTTGACCTACTTCAGACATGGGTGGCCCATCATGCACCTAATATTCTGCCTAATGAAGACCTGGCTGTCCAGCAGGATTAAAGATGGTGAAGTGGCTTGATAGAAAGGGCAAGCGAGGCGGAGGCTGCCTAATTTATGCCAAGGACTCACTGCGTTGCTCCATTCTCCCCATCAACAGAATGGCAGAGGATTACGAGCTTCTAGCACTAAAAGTACAACTCAGCCAATATGGGAAGACTCTTACCCTTGCCACAACCTACTTGCCCCCCAAACAAGCCATGGAAGGCCTTACTGTTCTGATGGAGGCAATCAGCACACGCTCCAAGGGCACGGAGCTCATCATCACTGGAGACTTCAGTATCAACTGGGCCTGCAAAGAGGCAGCCACATTCAGAGATCTGATACCTACCAATAAGCTTACATAACTCATACGTGACACCACCAGGCAGAACAATAAGACTGGAATCAGCACCCTCTTAGACTGGGTTCTAGCTAGACCACCGGTATGGATATCTGAGCTTGTGGTTCTCCAGGACATGCTGAGAGACCACTCCCCTGTATCTTTCCTGTGGACCACTAAACTCACTAAATGCCCACCCGTCCTCATTGAAAGTAGGGTCCTAAGGAAGGGCAAGCTAGAAGCCCTCAAATCAGCCCTCTCCCTTAATGACTGGTCCATGATCAGCTTGGCTTCATCCCTAGACCAGGCCCTCAGCTACTTCTTTGATTGCTTCAATAGCATCTGTGACGTCTAAGACCCTTGCATAAAAAGGAAAATTTGGGGGCAGGAGAATGGCGGGATTAACTGGGAGCTTCTTTCCCTCCTGAAGGATAGGGACTGCCTCTGGGAGAAGGCCAGGAACTCGGGTAGAAAACATGTCTAGCAGTGCTACAGAATGGCAAAAAACTGCTGTACCAAACTTATCAGACTTGCAAAAGCAAACTTCCATAAGATCTAGCTAAGCAACGCCTAGAGTGATGGGAAAAGATTCTGAGACAACATAAAAAACATTCTTGGCAAGGAAGACAAGCAACACCCTAAGTTGCTCAATATTAATAACTTCCCCTCCACCGATCCCCTAGAAATTGCAGATGCCTTCAATAAATCCTTTTCTGACCTGTTCTCAGTAGTGCCCCCAGACTATCTTCAGTCTGACGAGAACCATGCCAGCACCCACTCACCCAAAACTAAACACCTCCCCCTTCTACTTTAAGAGAGTGATGGTAAAGGAGGTCCTAACTATGGGTAAGAAAATCCTAGGCAAGACAAGACTGGGCAGTGGTGGTGTTGACATGAAAATACTATCTCTCACCCTGGATGCACTTATCCTGCCCATTACAATGTTATTTAACAAGTCCCTGACCTAGCACAATTCCCGGAGGTCTGGAAGCAAGCCCTTGTTACACTAGTGCATAAAAGGGGAGATAAGGCACTGGTAACTAACTACAGTCCTGTTTCAATCCTCTCACCACTATACAAAGCTCTGGAAAAGATTGTTGCAGGACAACTCACTGACTACCTCAATAAGCACCATCTGCTATGCCCAAAGCAGCACGGTTTCAGGCAAAACCACAGTGCCACCACAGCACTGCTGGATTACGCAAACTTCGCACATAAGGCACTGGATGAAGGCAAACTGGTGGGATCAGTCTTCACAGACCTCACCAAAACCTTAGATACCATCAACCACCCTCTTCTTGTGTCACAATTGCATAGTCTGGGCGTGGTACCCAACGCCCTATGCTAGTTCCAAAGCTACCTGATACAGAAGAGCCAAAGGATCAAAGTGGGGCAGACACTATCCTGCGCCATAGAGGTATCCCTAGGGTCCCTCAAGGATCAATCCTGGAGACCCTGCTTTTCAGCCTATTCCTAAATGACCTCCCCACAGCCTGTGACACTAAGCTCATCCTCTATGTGGATGATGCCATGCTTCTGAGCAGCAACACCTCGTTGGGTGCCCTCCAAGCCAAACTTCAGAATTCCTTTACTAAACTTGAGGCATGGTTCAGCAGACACAAATTGCTTCTAAATTATAAGAAGACCAAGGCCATGTTTACATCCAGCCCTCATCACAAACAAAGGCTCCACCCCCTCGTAATCTCCAACACTTGCAGCTAGCCACTTGAACAAGTACACATGTCCAAGTACCTGGGTGTCACCACTGACGACTCCCTCACATTCTTGCACCACATCGACTCTCTCGTCAGGGCAGTAAACACCAAGGTAGGGATTCTCTATAGGCATAAGAAAGCACTCCGCCTCTCTGTCTCTAGCTCTATACTATCTTCTATAGACTACAGGCTGATGGTTTACGGGGCTGCCTCTGACACGGTGCTCAAGAGGGTCCATACTGGACTCAATAAGGCATGCTGCCTCTCACGGGACGCTGATCGCTGCACTCATGCCTGTTCGCTGTACGAACGCACAAATTGGCTCAACTTAAGAAACAGGATCAAGTTCCAAATTTGCATCCAGGGGAAGAATGCGCTACTGGGAAAAAACCCTCCTTGTGTAGGAAATCTGTTCAGGGCCTCCCTCTCATCACATATCACTAGGGGAGGGACGCGAGCCAAGGGATAATGTCCATCCCCTTCCGCCGCACCTCACTAGGGCACCGTGCCTTCTACTATCGGGAACCCGTCTGGATGAATGAATTACCTGTGCACCTCCTGGATTTCAACAGCCTGACCCAATTCAAAACTGGTCTCAAACAGCACCTAAAAACAATTTCAAAATGTACCTGCCTCTAAAGCCACCACCCCACCACCCCTCTGGCCTACCCTTATATTAGCACCCGGCAGGCTACGCTGGACATCCCCCCGCCACCCTCAATCCAAGACTTGGTCTCCACATACACAGCAATTCCTACCCTGCACTTCAGGTAAAACTCTCTCTGGCCAAGCCTGGCCTTATCCTGCTCAATTCTTGCTTCCAGCTCCTACCCAGCACTGCCCTGCCCGCCCCACCACACTAACCCCCAGCGTAATCCAACCCATTCTCGACAATGCCCCATGAGGCTGCTCCCCTCCCTTCTACTTCACTAGCCCCTTTTTCTCTCTCTCTCTCTCTCGATACATTTTCAAATTCCTACTTTCCCATCTCTCCTTCTACTTCACTACCCGCCTCCGACACAGTATCAAATCACTGCAAATTTCTGTGGCACTGCTTTTACTTGACTTGTGTTATTTATTTGGGGTGCCACTGAGGGCTATCATTGTCGATGTGCAGTACTCAAACTGCAGTTGCTCTTTATCCACTGTGTGATTCTCCTACACCTACTGCTCAAGTAACTGTAACCATATAGTGTACTGTAAAATGTTCTTGTTGTCTACTGTAACGTGGAACCTTTGTAAAAGAGTTTGCATTCAAAAGTTTTTCTGAACTACTAAATAAATAAATAAATAAATGATGATCTTTGGAATAGATCTTCTTTCCACAGCAACGGAAAAAGTTGTAGGAATCCTGCATTCTCGACATACAAAAGAAAAAGAATCACTTTAAAAAAGAAAAAAAATTATAACCTACAAAAGAAAATCAAGTAAATTTTGCAGTCGACTGAACGACGAAGCTTCCGTGGAGTCCATCCATGTAAGGTCGACAGCGGGAAAAGAACTGAGGAGGCAGCGGGCTGCTCACGCTTATATACAGTATGTAAGAATGTCGGCAGCCCCTACTGGACTGGTAGAGAAAGTTTCTGTGTGGTCCTACTGCCTGACTACTATAATTTTCATTGGAGTGACCTGATGAAAGAGATATCCCCGAAGAAGACCAAGATGACTGCTATTTGTTGCTCAAAATTTTGCATATGTTGGCATGGAGGCAGGTTTGCATGGGACTCGTTTCTGTTTGCACATAAATGTACTCCTACATGAGATAGACAGCCAATCAGACTCGAGAATTTTTCTTGTGTATTTGCAAATAGAGAATATCGTGTGTGCGTCCCTTTTACTGACGCCTGCCCGCGCGCGACATGAATGTCATCAGAATTTTTCACATAGCCAAGGTGTGGGCCAGATGGGGCACATCAAAGAGCACTGAGGGTGCTCAGGGAGGTATTGGCTGTACCTCTGACAGTTCTATTTAGCAGCTCACTGGAAAAAGAAGAGGACTGAAGGAGGGCAGATGTGGTCCCATTTCACAACAGTGATAGCGGGGAGGAGGCTGACAATTACAGGCCAGTCAGCTTGATATCGGTGGTGGGAAAGTTAATTGAATCACTACTGAAGGAAAGGATTGTGGAATGTCATAGGTCCATTGTGTTGCAAGACCCAAAGCAATATGGGTCCATGGAAGGGGTATCCTGTCAAATGAATCTGACAGATTTCTTTGACTCAGCGAGAAAGGAATTAGATTATGCTGAAGAGGTGGGCATGGCCAGCCTGAATTTCAATAAGACTTTCAACACCGTTCTACACAGGAGACTAGTAAGCAAGCTGGACAGTTTAGGAGTGGGTAGAAAGGTGGTAAACTAGATAAGACATTGATTACAGGATAGGTGACAGAGGGTTATGGTAACCAGAGTTCACTCGGAGGAAAGGAGGGTGACCAATGAGGTGCCTCGGGGATCAGTGCTAGAACTGGCCTTTATAAGTGATACTGCAGAGGAGCTGGAGGGGAAGGTCTGTCTCAGTGAATGACACCAAAATCTGTGATAGGGTGGACACTCCATGGTAGATAGGTGGGAAGGATGAGCAGAGACCTAGTCTGAACATAGACCTGAGAAAACTAGAGGAGTGGTCAAGGGTATGGCAGCTGTGCTTCAATGCAAAAAAGGTGCAAAATAATGCACTTAGGGCACAGAAACCCAGGGCTAGAGTACAGAATTGGAGGAGTGGTACTGACGACTACTAAGTAGGAAGAAGACCATTGGACCCATGACCTGGGGGTAACCATATCTGATGACCTAGAGGTGGCCAGACAGTGCAACAAAGTAGTCGGGAGGGCTAGTGGGATGCTGGAGTGCATAGGGAGGGGTATCACCAGCTGAAAGAGGAAGGTGGTGCTGCCTCTGTGTGGATTGCTGAAGAAACCCCACCTAGAGTACTGTGTGCAGTTCTGGAGACTACATCTCAGGAGGGACATAGGCACAATGGAGGAGGTCCAAAGGGGAGCAACAAAAATGGTGCAGGGTCTGCATCAAAAGCCCTATGAGGAGAGATATCAATATGTACAACCTAGAAGACAGGAGGAAGAGGGGGATATGGATAGACTTTTAAATACCTCACAGGGGTAAGTCACGTACAGGAGGGAAGTATTTTTCAGAAAAAAAGGTGCACGAGAATAAGGGGACATGCTGTGAAGCTGGAGAGGGATAAACTGAAGAAAGAAGTGAGGAAGTACTTCTTCATAGGAAGAGTGGTGGATTCCTGGAACAGACTTCCAGTGGAGGTGGTGGGAGCAAAAACTGGTGGGGTTCAAGAATGCAAGAGATAGGCACAAGGAAATCATAATGGAAAGGAAGGGGAAGGAAGAGCTGTAGATCAAGCAGGGTCTGCGGTGATTATGCAGGTAAAAAAATGGACAGACTGTGTGGGCCAAGCAGTCTTTATCTGTTGTAAAATTCTATGTTTCTGCATTTCTGTGTCTGGGATGCTATATAAACCCCAAGAGTGAAGTTTGAGAGGTTTATCAAATCATCCCATATAGACAATGTGTGTTCAATTCTGGTTTACACGTGTAACCCCCCTACAAATGGGGGTTCCTAAAATGTCTTCCTGGGCTTGCCTCATTCCCACTGCCAGGATGGTGTTCTGTGTCTAAAACAGTTAAAATGTGTCAGTACGAGAGCTCTCTGTTAGCCTCCATCCTGGCTCTTTAAGAGCTATCTATTTCGTATGGGATAATTACTCTGGGTTGGGACCAAGTGGGTTTAGGCTCGAGTCCTGCCTGGGCTGTGGTACAGCTGCTCCATTCTGCCATTGATAAGCGCACAGAAGGAGCCCTTTTAGGATCTGTGATTGTTTGCTGATTATCTGCTTTAATGGTTGTAATATAGAAGTTTGTCTAACCTGCCTTCCTTTGCAGTATGGACAGTTTTGCTTAGAGCCACCATTTTGATTCTGGACTGCCAGTTTAGACCAAACAGTACCTTGGGGGACCAAAAAATGGAGACTGTCCCCAGAGGTCTTGTGGAAGTGAATTTCAGTAGGAATTGTAGTTTTTACTGTTTGGCGCCTAAATGGACCTGGAGCGGGAGCTCTTTCTGTGGCAGACAGATGGATCAACCAACCGAACCTTTTGGATCACCGGGAAATCCCAGAGCTGCCTGCAGCAGTGTGCCAGTCAACAGTTGGGAGTTTGGAGAGTGAACAGGTCAAGTGATTCGAGCAGCTGCTCCTGCATGGCAGCGCAGAGATTCGGCGAGAAAGCTGTGTCTGGCCTGCCTGCTACCATCTTTTAGCATGAAGAAGTTGTGCAAATTAAATCGGACTGTTATTTGAAAGCCTTTACTGAGATCTGAATCCAGAAGTAATTGTGAGTAAATTTTGCCTGAAGTGTGGACTGAAGACTTGCTCCTGGAGCGATTAGCCTGTCAGTACGAGAGAGAGTCGCAGAACAAAAGGTTTGCGCAGAGTTCCTGTTATATTACAAACAGACTTCATCTGTGCTGTGGCTGAATATTTGCTTGCTTATAAATGTGCTGAATGTGTTTGTGTGGGTCGCGACTGGTTCCCACGCTCAAGTGTTACGATAGCTGGAAGCTACTCCAGCAACTGAAAGGGCCTAAATCTGAACTGTCTGCTTCTGTCTGGGCCTGCCCATCTCGACCTAGACTGCCACTGCCACCACACAGACTTATCCAACGAAAGACCCGCTCGGGGATTCAGCTCCCTGCTCAATATCATCAAACAGGATTTGATCACCACGGTGTGTCGTGTGGGCCCTGCTTCAGTTGGCAAGTCAGAACTACATCCAGAGATCTTCATTTTGTCAGTCCTGCCTCCTGTTCTGGGTAGCGTGAGCATCCAACAGGGTAGCTCCCTGCAACAAAGCTCAAATCATTTTGTGTCATCTGATTTTATTGTTTAGGTTGGTCTTCAAGAACTCAGCCATCCGGCTCTGGAATAAAAAAAACGGGTTAAAGTGCATGTTGACTGTTTTCTTTCCTACGGGCACCAACAACAGCTGCAACCCCAGCCTACCCCAGGCAAAGCTTCAGGCTAGCCCAAATAACAAGTGGGTCCCCAGAGTGTGTGTGACTGTACCAGAGGGACTCTAAGTGCATGCATGTTTAACCTGACTAAATCAGATCTGAAATCAAATGCTAGATTGCTGCCTCACCCTTGTTCACGTCCCCTGAATAAATCAGATTCTATTCCTTCTACATTTAACTTGGCTAGTGTGCAACTCTGTGGAGGGGATATTGTACTGCCAATCAGCTGTTATACTGCAGGTCTTGTGTTACAGGGGTATCCAGGGCCTGTGTAGCCAATCCTGCCTTGGTGGTAAGTGCATTGAGTGGGGGTAAAATACTGATGTAATATGGAATATGTGACTGTGAATCTACTTATCTGCATAGGCCACTAGAAGGGTTGGTGGGGGGCGATATTGTCCCGGAGGACTATACCCACAGTAGTTACGCTACCCCAAAACCATTCCTCCAGGTGGAGGCACCTGTCCACAGAACTCAGGCCCCTCAACCTGTGCCAAAACGCAGGCAGGGGTAGTAGCCCTTGGGATAGTGCCACCTAGGGGTTACATTTTGGAGGCGCCACTGGTATTAGCACCCCCTAGTGGCCCGAATAATCAATGTCTGACCTTACTGGAGAATCTGGCACCAACTGGGTTCCCGCCATTGCCACGGATTACGAAGGGCGTGTTCTCTGGAGTTGTCCCCACCCCCAGTGGGGAAAAAGATTGGGAGACTTGGAAGGCCCACGCTGATTGGATGATGCAGCACTGGTCTGGGACCGATGAGCAGAAGTGGCAGGATATTTTAGCAACACTCAAGGGACCTGCATTGTATGTTATCCTGGGGCTCTGGGTGAAAGGGTCTCCCGCATCTGTCCAGCAGTATATGGGTACCTTAGCCTCCATATTTGATCCCAACTGGGATATAGAGAATCTTTTGTGGAAATTCAGAACCATGCGGCAACAGCCAGGAGAACTGTTGTCGGCCTATATCTTGTGAATGGAGGTCCTGCTGCAAAAGTTAGTGGACCAGGGGAGGCTCACACCCCAGAAACTAGATCGGCTCTGGATTGATCATCTTTTG
Source organism: Neoceratodus forsteri (assembly GCA_016271365.2). Classification (NCBI taxonomy): domain Eukaryota; kingdom Metazoa; phylum Chordata; order Ceratodontiformes; family Ceratodontidae; genus Neoceratodus; species Neoceratodus forsteri. The sequence continues at coordinate 1,558,694,126 of CM057456.1, read as the reverse complement.
GCATCGGTTGAGGATCCTCAGTCCCTGATATTTCGGTTGCAGATGCAGCAGTGCCAGGATGATGCTCCCACCTTCTTTTCGCTAATACGGGCAATGTGGAGGACCGAGCAATCTCTGGAAGTAGATCCTTCTGTGGCTCTTAAACCCAAAACTCTAGCTAACCCTCAAGAGAAAGTGCAGCTTGAAGTCTCATGTGAAGAGGCCAGGGCGAGTGCAAAAGCCAAAGAAGCCGCTGTGGAGGATCAACTAAGAAATCTGAAGACCCAGTTTGCTCGACTGTGTGGGGTACTGCTCGATATTTTACAACATCTGGATTTCCCCACTAATAGCAAGGGCACCTGGCCTGCAAGTCATAATCAAAGCTAACAGACCATCCCTCCAAATGTGGTGCCCCTGCCCAGTCTAGCCCCAAGTTAGCTAATAGGGATGGGCCCCATCTATGTTATTTAGAGTACAGGACACAGTACAAACCTGAATCAGTAAAGTAATGTTATTATCTTGTGATTTATAGTGAAATCATGTATATGTATGTCAAATGCATAAATGCTATTTTTACAGCGTATGGAATATATCATGAATAAGTATAGTAATATTATAAGCTTACGTTTACTGATGCATCAGTCTCTATTTTAGTCTAGTATATCAAGGAAACATACATGTTTTGTATAGTATAATGTCTTTATATAATGTTATAGTGAGTATAGACTTGATGTGGATGCCATGTTTTTCCAGGCAGGGAAGAGTGTAACCCCCCTACAAATGGGGGTTCCTCAAATATCTTCCTGGGCTTTCCTCATGCCCGCTGTCAGGAGGGAGTTCTATGTCTAAAACAGTTAAAATGTGTCAGCATGAGATCGCTCTGTTAGCCTCTGTCCTGTCTCTATAAGAGCTATCTATTTAGTATGGGACAATTACTCTGGGTGGGGACTGAGTGGGTTGAGGCTCGAGTCCCGCTTGGGCTGTGGTACAACTGCTCCACTCTGCCACCACCAAGTGCACAGAGGAAGCCCTTTAAGGATCTGTGATTGTTTAATGATTATCTGCTTTAATGGTTATAATATAGAAGTTTGTCTAACCTGCCTTCCTTTGCAGCATTGAGTGCCTTGCTTAGAGCCACCATTTTGGTTCTGGACTGCCAGTTTGGACCAATCAGTACCTCAGGGGACCTTAAAATGGAGACTGTCCCCACAGGTCTTGTGGGAGTGAATTTCAGTAGGAACTGTAGTTTTTACTGTTTGGTGCTAAATGGACCTGGAGGTGGAGCTCTTTCTGTGAGAGACAGATGGATTAACCAATCGAACCTTTTGGATCACTGGGAAATTCCAGTGCCGCCTACAGCAGTGTGTCGTTCGAGAGTTGGAGAGTTAACAGCTCGAGCAGCTGCTCCTGCGTGGTAGCGTGGGAATTCAGCGGGAAGGCTGTGTCTGGCCTGCTTGCTACCATCTTCCAGTGTGAAGACGTTGTGCAAACTAAATCGGGCTGTCATCCAAATGCCTTTACTGAGATCTGGATCCTGAAGTGACTGTGAGTGAATTTCACCTGAAGTGTGGACTGAAGACTTGCTCCTAGAGCGATTGGCCTGTTGGGTATGGGCAAGAGCCGCAGAATGACACGTCTGCACAGAGTTCCTGTTATATTGCACTTCATCCATGTTGTGGCTGAATATTTGCTTGCTTCTAAGTGTGCTGAATGGGTTGTGCGGGTCGTGATTGGTTCTCCATGCTCGAGTGTTACGCTAGCTGGAAGCTGTTCCAGCAACTGAATGGACTAAATCCAAACTGTTTCCTTCTGTCTGGGCCTGCCCATCTCTGCCTAGACTTCGGCTCCCTGTTCAACATAATCGAACAGGATTCGACCACCTGGTGTGTCATGTGGGTCCTGCTTCCCCGGCAAACCAGAACTACATTTGGAGGTCTTCATCTTGTCAGTCCTGCCTCCTGGTCTGGTAGTGTGAGTAACCAACAGGGTAGCTCCCTGCAACAAAGCTCAAATCATTGAGTGTCATCTGATTTTATTGTTTGGGTTGGTCTTCACAAACTGAGCCATTCAGCTCTGGAATAAAAAATTGGGTTATGCATGTTGATTGTTTTCTTTCCTAAGGGCCCCAACAACAGCTGCAATACCAGCCTACCCCAGATAACGCTTCAGACTAGCCTGAGTAACAACTGGGTACCCAGAGTGTGAGTGTGTGTAACTGTGCTAGAGGTACTCTTATTACATGCATGTTTAACTTGACTAATTCAGATCTGAAATCAAAGGCTAGATTGTTGCCCCACCCTTGTTCACGTCCCCTGAATAAATCAGATTCTATTCTTTTTTGCATTTAACTTGGCTAGTGTGTACCTTTGTGGAGGGGATACTGTATTGCCAATAAGCTGTTATATTGCAGGCCTTGTGTTACAGGGGGTCTCCAGGGCCTGTGTAGCCGATCCTGCCTTGGTGGTAAGTGCACTGAGTGTGGGTTTAATACTGATGTCACATGATATATGTGACTGTGTATCTGCTGATCTGTTTAGGCCACTAGAAGGGTTGGTGGGGGGTGATAGTGTCCCGGATGACTATACTCACAGCAGTTATGCTACCCCAAAACCATTCCTCCAGGTGGAGGCACCCGTGCACATAACTCGGGCCCCTCAACCTGTGCCAAGTCACGCAGGCAGGGGTAGTAGTCCCTGGGATAGCGCCACTGAGGGGTTACACACACACCAACCCATATCTTGTTTTTTTATAATTACTGATGAGCATTTTTTATAAATGTAGGTTTTTTCCACCAATGTGCATCGAGGTCATGAACAGTGCAAGCTTGACTAACAGGGAGCAAGTACAGCTGCCCAGCTGTAATGCATAATTAACAACTGCACAGTTTTTAGAAACCCATTATCTGTGCATTAAAAATGCTCACTAGTTATTACTGCATATATAGAATAATGTATGGGCAACCACGTATAACAAGGCAGTATTCCCATTAAGTGCACTATATTCTGTAATTTAAAAGAATTCCCCCCAGCCAGCTGCTCAGTACCCAACCACCCAGTTTCCCAAACAATATCAATTGTTTTGGCTACATTTTTTACATGTATTTGACTTACTTTAAAAGTCTCACTCAGCCCTAGGCAGCCATTTGAATAAGGTTAAGTATAGAACATTTCGACTCACATGTGAGTTTAGGGACTGATTCAAATGTCCAGCGCAGCATGGCAATTCCTCTGTTTTAATAACAAGTCAGACAGAAACAGTTAAAGAGTCCCTGGGACAGCAATAATTGTCATAGTCAAGTGAAAGTTAACTTTTGAACCTTTACTGCAAGTTTTCTTAGTTTGGGGGACTCTATGGAAGTCTTACAAGTATGTTACTTAGCATAGCTTTACTTGCAATAAATGAAGAAATATCCTGATTGGGTTTACCTGTGATGCCTGAAAATTCCACAACGGCTTTACAAGTGTCATTAGTTTCAAATATTTTAAATTCTTTTGTGCCACTACAGCATTCGATTATGAATTCAAGATTTTCCTGGTCAAAGTCATCATTTACAATTTCAAAGTAAATCCGTGAAGAGTCGATCAAATCCATCTTCTCTGTCTCATCTGGGATCTCTTGGCTACCTTTCTCTGGAGTGTAAGGTATTTCTGGTAAAAGGAAAAGTATGACATGTTATTCACAGTAATATATCAAACAACTAGAAGTAAGTGCTCCTGATACTGTATTATTATACTCCAGTTCTCACTGTGTGTGAATGTTTATACTGCTCTTATATTGCCCCTGTGGCATTATGCTTCCCTTTGTACCCCTCCGCCAGGATGCCTCTGGAAATGAGCTGCTATGTTTCAGCAGGCCCTTCCAGATTAAACTCTTTTGTGGAAACAGGGGAAATGTTGGCAGAAAAAGACCATTGGTACACCCGATCTGCCCCCATTTTACCCTATCCTACCCCGGGACCTAATGTCTGGTTGGAGTTACTGCACTCCCCCGCCCCCCACCCCCATTTCCTGCCCTATTGCTTTTACCCTGTGTAACTAGTAAGCGTTTTTACTTGGTCCCAGCCATGTTAAAAACCATTAGTGGTTCTTGTACCCACCACCTCTGCTGGTAGGCTGTCCCATGGCTCAACCACTCTCTCAGCAAAATAAAACTTTCTCACATCCCTTCTGAATCTCCCCTGCCAGCTTCCCAGTGTTCTTGATTCACCAGTGCTGCTGAATATTTCCAAGCAATCTACCTTGTTCATTCCTTTCAGAAACCTGAAGGTCTCTGCCACATCAGCCCCTCTCCCTTCTGGCCTCCAGTGAGTATATGTTCAGGGCGAAATGGTTCAGAGCCGCCCAGCAGGGACCTGGTTCTCTGTGACACCAAATAGTCCCAGCCAGGGCCTTAAGCTGATCCTCGTAGAATCTGCCCTGTGGGCCCAGAATCATTTTTGGTTACCCTACACTGCACTGTCTCTAGCCTGTCTTTCTCTTTTCTTAAGTGGGGCTCCAGAACTGGGCTCAGTATTCCAGATGTAGTCTCACCAGTAAACTATAGAGGCAGTTTCAGCTCCTTCCTCCTGCTGTTAAACCCCCTCCCTATACACCCTAACAACCTGGTTGCCTTGCTGTAGTCCTTGTTACATTAACTAGATTGTTTTAGGGAGTCTTCCTCTCACGATGACTGCCAGGTCCCTTTCCTCAGCAGCAATGCCCAACTTAACCCCTCCCATCCAGTAATCCATCCTGGGGTTCTCATCCCTTATGTGCATTACCTTACACTTCTTGGCACTGAATTTCAGCTCACAAAAAGCGGGGTGAATATCCCTAGTGTACAACCCATGTAGTTAGAAGTCCGCCAAGATGCGCACAAATGGCATTTTATGCATTTTAAAAAGTCTGTTGTGCACATCGAACCAGCTGACAGAATTTCCTTAAAAAATTCAAGGTTTTACTCAACATCAGCAACTTGCTTTGGCCACTTATAGAACATTCAAAATGTTTTCACTTATGCCCCAAGGTTTTTTCTTCCAAGAGAAAGTTGACTACAAACAAATATAGATTCATGTTAGTAATACATTTTCACACGAAAGATCATTCATATCATATGTTTTAGCACCGAAAAACCTAATGCAGCAAAATCCTACCAACTGAATCAGTCACGTCAACATTCTTGCAGACACCTCAAATGCTGCATTGCTGTTCACTCCAGCGCAGCCGGTGCAGATCTGGTTAGAGGTTAAACTAAGGAGTGAATGTAAAGATGGAATTTAAAAGTGGTTCATGCACTAATCTAAGACAACACAGACTGCATGTTGTTGGGACTTGCTAATTATAATTTTAAGACAGCAAATAACGATGGACTTTTGAGCAGGTGCCTGCGCTTTCTCAGGAGGTTGTAGTCTTATTTTCAATAAGCTACCTGCTTGATTGGCACTAAGGGGAGTGCCTGTGACATGGGTGGGAAAGGAGAGTGTCCTGCAACGTCGTTCAGGCAGTGACACATTAACTGCTTGGTTCAACCCCCTATCTAGATATGCACGGCTGGGTTGGGGTCTTTTATAAGTGGCCAAAGCAAGTTGCTGATGTTGAATAAAAACTTGAATTTTCTTATAGAAATTCTGTCTGCAGGTTTGATAATGCACAACAGACTTTTGGGGTTCAATTTTCAACTGCCAAACGTTGTACTACCTGTATAATCCTTGTAGTTCCCTCTGCATCTCCCTAGCCCATTTCTTACTTCTACCATGGCACACAGCTTTGTGTCATCTGTGAAGAGAGACACAACTTGCCTTGTATTCCTTTCCCTATCTCTCTGATTTCAAAAATGAAATATAATACTAGTGTATTATGTCTGACAGTTTTATGCCAAACTACACAACATAACTAGAAGATCTAGGCTGGTCCATCAACAGGTCTGGTTTTAGAATGCTCTACACATGCTTGAAATCTATAGCAGGGCTCAAATTAAATGGTATTCCAGTACATTTTGAGTACCACATTTCGTACTGGAAGACCAAAATTCAAGCTCTGGTGCTGCACCTGAAATACCTGATTTATTGTGCATTAAACCCAATAACGGGGGGGGGTGGGCAATCCACATGTCGGTGCTAGCCCCCCCCTTCCCAATGGTTTGGGACACTGGGCAGCCAACTCCCAGTGTCCCAAAATGTTCCAGTAATCCCCTCTCTCTATAAAAAAAGAAAATAGTCCTCAATATCTGTTTTTTTTTCTGCCAAAATGATAACGGTCCCTCGTCATCTCCCCCATCCCCCTCTCCATCTCAACCCTCCCACTGAGTAACCCACCACCCCCCCCACACACACCCCTTGCCCTATACTTACCATCCGAGGTCAGTGGCTGTCATCTTCTGTGGACCAGGACACGTCTTCACTCTTCAAAACCGAACTGCAAGTTAAAGAATCAAGCTACATGCCGTATAACGGCAGTCAATGGTGTTTTCAACTTATGTTGATATCACGGCCATTTTTCAATATTTTTGCACCAAATTTTCAACATGGTGTTTTTGGCACCCCTCCTCGTGAACACTGACACTATTATTTCGTTACTTGGTTCTGAAAGGTAATTTTGCAGTCGCTGCACGGAATCACTTTTTGGGACCGAGTAATGAAATGACAGTGCCAGTGTTCATGAGGAGGGGTCTCAAAAAGCCCATGTTAAAAATTTGGTGCAAAATATCGAAACATGGCTGAGATATAAGCAGTCTTTGAAATTTTTCTACGCACGCTTGTATCTTTGGCAATTTTTTACATTTTCACTCTAAGTTCACAACATTGTCATTTTCTCATACCCTCTCGTGAGCAGTACTGCTGTCATTCCTCACATCCTGCCTGAAATGTGTTTTCGCACCTGTGGCACAGAATGGCGCAGTTGTTGTGCAAAATCACCTTTTAGGACCAATGAAAGAAATGACAGTGGCACTCTTCATGAAATTGGGTCCCTAACAGGCCATGTTGAAAATGTGGTGAAAAAAATCCTAAAAATGGCCAAGTTACATGCGGGTGATCATACCTTTCTACACACATGCATAATTACAAAACGTTGAATTTAGGTGGAATACCAGATTTCCAGGCGGGATACCAAAATTCTGAACCTGGTATTCTGTCAAGAATACCCTTTTTTTCTTAAATTCTACCCCGTATAGTAAAGAAGGAAATGAAAATTACGTACTCAGCATAATTGCTAATTTTCCAGAATATCTTCACCATTGATTCATACATATGGTTCTATGGCCAGAGGCACTAGGACTCTGTAGGAGCTTTTTGTATTCCTAGAAAGGAAGCCAAGGTTGACTACTGATGCTGCTCCCATTTGGCACCTACCCATGTGGCGTCAAGCACTGGCCAGTAACTGTCATCATTCCTTCACATACCACAGCTCTGTTCACCAGACAAGAAATAAAGTGGTGAGAAAATGAAAGAGACAGCTACTTTCTAGCCCAAAAGGACAGTAAAAGAATATAAAATAACCAATTAGAACCCGACAACAAACTTAGAGACTAAGGGTTGGGCCTACTAGGTAACACAAGGGTAGTAGGGCTAAAATGAACCAAAGCCTCTTACCACTAGCCAGACAGAGTGTGGATAAAGCTAGGTAAGATCATGGGTTAGCAGTCCTAAGCTAATGGCTCTGACAGAAGCAGCAAAAGTGGAAGTCCAATTCTGGACCCCCTTGCAAATGAAATGACAAAAAAAATGATACCAGTGATCTGAGCTCCCAAAGTTAACAGCTGCATGCTACAACATAAAGCATGAGTAAGCCCAAGAGTAAACTCACAACCCTGCTTTCTCTATAAGGACCAAAAAAAAAGGGAAAACGAATAGCAGAGGAGCTGCAGGACTAGCAGTCATGCCAAGTCAACATGTGGATATCTCCTCTGGCATGCTCCAGTTGGAGTGAGCAAACCCAAATGCATGGAGAAGAGACAAGGGACACCAATCAAAAAATTCAAACATAAGGAAGAACATGCCCTGCTTCTCCCTGCAACTACAGGGATGTACTCTGTGTAAAGCTAGTACATTGATCCAAGTAAGTGAACTGCACCCGTCCATATTCAAAGCATCTGTTTAGTGGAGTTAGATTCAATAGTACCTAGAGCACATGTTGCACATAGCAACTAACAGGGATACACCTTATAGGGGGCATACAGTGGCATCCCCAAGGATGAAACCCAATTTTAAAGCACAGGAGAAGAACAGAGGTGAGGTGGCCACACATCCACTCCACTGCCCCCACTCTTTTTTGGGGGATACAAAGCAGCACCCTAAAATGGCCATACCAGGGGAGGCAGAAGAAAAAATTACTCACCTTAGTAATGTTGTTTCTTCTAATGGAGTCTTGCTATATTATGACATATGCAGTTTCTCCCAGCCTTAGAACTGCTCCGGAGGTGAGAGTTAACTTTCCATGCAGTGCATGGAATCTTGATCGCGAGCTCGGTTGAAAACTCTGTCTGTCTGTTGTTCTTCAAACCCAAACTGTCAGATCTTTTCGAGTAAAACTCACTAAGATTCTGTGTGGAAGCTGTAAACCTACACTAGCCAACTGGCTACTAAAATATTAACACATTTTTTGGCCCCAAAACAAAGACTCAAGTCAGAGGAACCAAAAAATACAACACAACACCCAAACACCCCAAAAAGAGGGGTGAAAAAACACAAGGTGGGTATCTACTAAGTGCCAACACAGCACTGCCCACCCACATCCCAAGAGCAGAAGTTCTGAGAGGGGCAGGCAGGGGGGGAGGTCATAATATAGCAAGACCCCATTAGAAGAAACAACATTACTAAGGTGAGTAATTTTTTCTTCAAACAACATGAAGTCTTGCTATATTATGACATATGCAGACTACACAGCAGTACCTCCATGGAGGAGGGACAGAACCTACTTAGGAAATAGGCTCTGAAGCACAGCTGTGCCAAACCGAGCATCACTCCTAGCCTGGATGTCCAGGGAGCAATGCTTGGTGAAAGTGTGAACTATTTTCCAGATAGCTTCTTGACATATCTCTAAGATAGGGATGTCCCTGGCAGCAGCTAGGGATGCAGCTGTACCTCTGGTAGAGTGAGCCCTCAGGCCTGAAGGGGGAACTTTACCCAGTTTTTGATAACAAAATTGAATACAAGAGACAATCCACCTAGCAATGGATCTTTTAGTGGCAGGTTTCCCTTTACCAACCTCACCATAAGTGAGGAACAGTTGGAGGGAGTCAAACCTGTGACCCTTGGTACGCCTATGTAGTAACTAAGGGCTCTCTTTCACATGCTCAGCAGCCTCCTCTCGCCAGAGGAGGAATGGTCAGTGAAGTACACTGGAAGAGATATAGATTGATTAAGGTGGAAATCTGAAACCACCTTAGGCAAGAACTTCCTGTTAGTCCTGAGGACCACCTTATCTCTGTGAAAGGAGATAAAATCAGGCTCCACTGACAAAGCTTGTAATTCACTTATCGTCTGGCAGAAGTGATGGCTACTAAAACACAGTTTTCCAAGTCAAGTACTTAAGCTCTGCTGAAGACAAAGGCTCAAAGGGGGGTTGCATAAGCTGAGCAATGCAAACATTAAGATCCCAGGCAGGAGCAGGGTCCCTGAATGGAGGGTTGGTGTGAAGCAATCCCTTGAAAAACTTGGAGAATACAGGGTGAGCGGAAAGAGAAGAGGGCTTTCCTGCTGAAATAAAAGCAGAGACAGCTGCCAAATGCACTTTCAGGGTAGCTGGCCTCAGCCCCAAAGTATTTAGGTGGACCATATAATCCAGGACTGTGGGCAAATCAGCAGATTCTGGGGAAATATGCTTTCCAGAGCACCATATGGAAAACCTTTTCCATTTGGAATTATAAGTAGCCCTGGTGGCAAGATATCGAGTACACCTTGAGAAAGGTGTAGGTCAGCAAACTCTAACTCTTCAAGAGCCAGGCCTTGAGATTGAGAGATTTGAGGTTCGGGTACCAAACTCTCCCCTGGGCACAGGTTAAGAGATTGTGACTCCTGGGAAGACACAGGGGAAGGTGGACTGTTAAGGACAGAAGGAGTGGATACCAGGGCTGTCTGGCCCAATCTGGAGCAATCAGAATCATCTTGCAAGGTTGAGATCTGATTTTGACTAGCACTTTGAACAAGAGAGGGAAGGGGGAGAAGGTATAGAGAAACTTCCATTCCCAGTTGAGAAGGAAGGCATCCAGGGGGACTGAGCCCAACATTGGGGGCCTGCAGCAAAATAGCGGAAGTTGGTGATTGTCTGGGGCTGCAAACAGATCTATCTGAGGAGTGCCCCATCTGGCAAATACTACCTCCAGTACTAGGGGATCCAGTGACCATTCGTGATGGCCCTGGGAAATCCTGCTGAGAGCATCTGCCAGTACATTGTCCTTGCCTGGGAGGTGAACTGCCACGAGGGAGGTGTTCAGGGAATAAGCCAGAGACCACAACTTCATTGCCTCGGTGCACAAGGCCGAAGACCGAGTGCCCCTTTGCTTGTTGATGTACCACATTGTAGTGGTGTTGTCTGTTCTGACCTGTACCACTTTGTTCTGAACAGATGCAGAAAAAACCTGAAGTGCTAGAAAAACTGCTCTGAGTTCCAACAGATTGATGTGGAGCAGAGATTCCTGAGGGGACCACAATCCCTGGGTGGTGAGGTTGCCCATGTGAGCTCCCTACCCCAAGAGGGACGCATCTGTAGTAAGGATTAAGGAGTGAGACTGAGGGGCAAAAGGGACCCCCTGTCTCAGATTGCTCTGGTCCTGCCACCACTGTAGGGCTTGGATCAGGGTTGGAGTCACTGGGATCAATTTGGTTAGAGGGTCTCTCCTTTGAGACCAAAAGGCTCTCAAATGGAACTGGATGTCCCTCATCTGAAATCTTGCTCCCTGCACTACTGCTGTAGAAGCAGCCATGTGCCCCAGGAGCTGTAGAAAGTGCCTTGCTGGTTGAGAGACCTGCAGGGTGAATGAGGAGGCCAGAGAGACCAGGGTCCTTGCTCTGTCCAGAGGAAGGAAGGCTCTGGCCTTCTCTGCATTCAGCTCCGCACCTATGAAGGTAAGGAGCTGGACAGGCTCTAGAACTGACTTTGGAAGACTGAGAAGGAAACCTAGAGATGTAAGCAGCTGCTGGGTAACCTGAAGGTGTAATCTGACTTGGTCTGGAGACTGACCCGCTATGAGCCAGTCGTCCAGGTAAGGGAAGATGGCAATCTTCTGCCTTCTTAAATGAGCAACTGCTACTGCCAGGCATTTTGTGAACACCCTTGGAGCAGAGGTGAGGCCGAAGGGCATTGCTCTGAATTGGTAATGGCCTGAGGACAGCTCGAACCTGAGGTACTATCGATGGGAGCTTCTGATGAGAATATGAAAATAGGCATCCTTGAGGTCCAGGGACACTAGCCAGTCCCCTGGCCTTAGAGAGGGTAGAATAATTCCCAGAGTCACCATTTTGAATTTTGGTTTTAAAAGGTGCTTGTTTAAGTATCTGAGATCCAGGATGGGCCGCCATTCTCCTGTCTTTTTTAGGGTAAGGAAGTACCTGGAGTACAAACCTTTGCCCTGGTGTAGGGGTGGAACCCTTTCTACAGCTCTGAGAGCTAGGAGGGTTGAGACTTCTGTTTCTAGAGCGACAGCCTCTGATGGATTTGCAGGTGGAAAGGATCTGGCTCTCATCTTTGGAAATTTTTTGAAGCTGAGAACCAGTCCCTGGCTTACTACTTCCAGGACCCACTTGCCTGATGTAAGAGACTTTCAGTCCTGGACAAAGTAAGCCAGCCTGCCCCCTACACGTAGCTGAGAATCGGCCCTGGCGACCCCATCAGGGTGCCTGTTTGGCAGGGGCTTTGGGCTGAGGGGTGGAAGCAGGCCTGCTTGTACCCCATCTGCCTCTCCCTCTAAAGAACCCCCTCTGGGCATAGGCAGAAGAGGAGGCCTGGGCTTGGTAAAAAGACCTATGAAAAGGCCTGCCCCTGCCCCTGGGAAGCTGCCTTTGAGGAGTGACCTGCCTTTCTTTGGCCTGTGCACTCCTATAGGTGGTCCTATACTCATCCATTTTCTTCATGTAGTTCTCTGTCTGCTCCCCAAACAGAGAATTACCCACAACAGGAAAATCCATGGCCTTAGTCTGGGTATCCTGTGACAGGCTAGTACATCTGAGCCAAGCCATTCTGCGAAGTACCACAGATGTAGCCATGACTCTTGATGACACATCATTAGAGTCCACTGCAGCATGGAATTGCACCTTGGATGCCTCAATACCATCAGCAGCCACCTGCTCCAGCTCCTTGGCAAGCTGGCCAGGGACCTGTTTCGCTAGAGCCATAACAGTATCCCATCTGGATTTCTGGTATCTTGCAACATAGGCCATATAATTTGCCTGTCTGAGTCCCAAGGATGCTGCCATGTACTGTTTCTTTGCCATGGCATCAATCCTATTTATTTATTTAAGATTTATGCAAGGGAATAGACAGTCTCCTAGACTCTGGGATATCCATCATTTCCACATAGTCAGGCTCCTCTTGATCATCCACAGCTTCCTCCATAGGGAGCTGGAGGGTTTCAGCCACTTTTTTATAAAACATAAAATGAGAAGGGGACTCAGAAAGCCTGGAGGAGACACTCCTGAAGGTCTGTCTGGGGAGATGTCCGGTTCAATGGGCACATCAGACTTTCAAATCCACATTCACTTTCCTCATACTCCTCTTCCCTTCCTCCGGTTCATAAAATTCCTCTAAATCATACTCCTGAACCGGTGGAACCTGCAAACGTAACCTTACCTGATGGTGCCGGTTCGGTCGGAACCAGAAAGCGACTGGACAATTTTAATCGTTTTGGCTATTTCTGCAGCGGTTGGAGAGGAAAGTTTTGGCTCCACACCAGCTGATTTCCTAGTCCTTTTTGCTGGAACCGACTCCTCGGAGTCGGATCTCCTTTTGCCCAAGGAAGTCTCGCCCTGGTCAGAGGGCACTCCCTCCGGTTCGGTTGAAACCAAACCGGGCTGGCCATCCGGTTCAGCAGACTTTTTGGCCTCCCTTTCCCTGAGCCTACCAACTCTCTTTTCCAGGGTAGCTGCAGGAAAATTTTTGCAAATCTGGCAGTCTGCATTGAGGTGGTCAAACCCCAGACAATAAACACAGGTGGTGTGGGGGTCAGCCTTAGCAAAGACTTCCCCACAGACACTGCAGTGTTGAAACCCAGTGGGCCCGATTTTTCTTTTGGGTTTCTCAGACATAATGCCAGCCTAACCAAACTTACCCGTTTATGGCAATCCGCCAGGTAAGACCCTCTTATCGGTTCCCAACCGTGTCACGGGTCAGGGAAAAAAACGTAATAAAATCCATTTTTTTAGAACCGATAAGAACCGGTAACCACACTCTAAAAGATAGATTAAGAAATTTTAAGCAACTTGATCGGTTCAAACCGAACCAATAAACCGTTTACAAGTTCCACACAGACTAGAAACAAATGTAAAACCTGTCTAGTACTCACAATACCACAGACAGAGTCTGAACCGACCGGTTGCGGTTTAAATTCGGTTGAAAACCGAGAAAATAATACTTTAACCAACAAAATGAACCGCGCAGAAGGAGAAATCTCCGGAGCGACTGTTCAGTGAAGCGGAGTAAAGAATCTGACGGTTTGAGTTTGAAGAACAACAGACAGAGTTTCAACCGAGCTCGAGCTCAAAGTTCCATGCCTGGCATGGAAAGTTAACTCTTTCACCTCCGGAGCAGTTCGAAGGTTGGGACTCACTGCATATGTCATAATATAGCAAGACTTCATGTTGTTTGAAAAGGTACTCCACTACTGAAAAGGACTGTCTTGCGCCAAAGTGGGCCATGGGGTCCCTTAAGTTTTACTTACTAGGAGCTGACGTTGTACTTGCAACAGATCATAATTCTTTCTGTTGGCTTAACCAAATGAAGGATAACAATTCCAGAATCACACGGTAGTACCTGGCACTAAAGCCGTTTAAATGTAAAATGATGCACAAATCTGAGAAAGAGAATAGCAATGCTGATTTTCTGTCAACATATGGATCAGGAATTGAAAACTCTGAAGGCTAAAAAAAAACAAATGTGTGGGTTTAAACTTCACTGTTTGCTGTACTGTTGTTATGGGGAAAAGGATACTGCATGTGCACAGACATTTAAAGGTACTATGATTATGTTAGAATTACTAGAAAGTTTTGGAAACCTGTTTTTAGTAGAACCGGTTCCCTCTTAAAGAGGGGGTGGTATGTGACAGGGTTGAATAGGGCCCTGTCCCAGTTGTTATGGAGAAAGAGTAAATGCAAGGATCTGTTCTATTCTCTCCTTTCTGTCTCTTCTCTGTCTGGCTGCGCAACCAGATTTTCTCGTGATTCCTAGGACTTGATCACCCCGATGGTCTTGCAATTCTCTGCCTCTTGCTATCTCTCTACCCTCACTTGCTGTTCTGTCTTTTCTCCCCCTTGCATATCTGCTGGTACAAAAAAATATATGTGAATCATTTTGTGGAAATGTAATTGATACTGGGGTCCCTTTGTTTAAAATTGTATATAGTTATAATGTTACATAGATACATACATAGATACATAGACAGTGTCGGCAGATAAGGGCCTATGGCCCACCTAGTCTGCCCATTTGAGTTTGTAACTTCAGTTTATGTTTTCCTAGAACTCTGTTGCCCCTTACCCCTGACCTCCAGAATTCCTTTATGTCTATCCCATGCATTCTTAAATCCCGTGATTGTTTCAGCCCCCACCACTTCCTCAGGCAGGGTGTTCCACTTGTCCACCACCCGTTCTGTGAAGAAATTCCTCCTCACATTTCCTCTGAATCGTCCTCCCTCCAACTTCATCCCATGCAATCTAGTCCTGGAACATCTTTTTCACTTAAAAATAGTGTATTCTTGCACCCTGTTCCTCCCTGTAAGATACTTGTATGTCTCTATCATGTCCCCCTCTCCCTTCTCTCCTCCAGGAAGTACATATTAAATTCCTTCAACCTGTCCTCATAGGACTTGTGATGCAATCCATGCACCATCTTTGTTGCCCTCCTCTGAACCTTCTCTACCCTGTCTATGTCCTTACGTAGGTAAGGTCTCCAGAACTGTACACTGTACAATGTTGAAATGACTGTAAAGCTATATGGAACTCAAGGGGTTAACCAGAAATGCAGTTTTTAAGCATCTTGCAGAGATGTAAACAAGAGTTAAAATCTGGGTTGCTATGTTCTTTTTGCTGCACCTCCAAGAACATTGGAAACTTACAAGAACACTGTGTGAGAAGCATGTAGTTTTCTTAACGAGTTCCTGCAAAAACTTATAAAAAAGAGCTGCAATGTTTTGCAAAAGACAGAGGTAGAATGAGATCTGAAATTGAGAAGAAAAAAAACTCTGCTTTCTATGTTTGTACTGCCATTGTAACTAGTTATTCTGAATATTTTTTTTAATTTTACTGCTATTAATAATAAAACAAGTTTTGCAAATTTTACCACTGCTCCTGGTTTTCCTATGCTTCCTGACCTGTGCCTTGACAACAAAGGGGTGGCACTGACCCAGTAGGGAGAGAAGAGCTCAGAGCTCTAAGGTCTATGCTTGTGCTGCAGGAATGCTCAGGGGACCTTGCCCTATTGGAGGCAATGGCGAACCTACCCAAAGAGAGTCAACCTACAGAAAAGGAATGATTTTTAAGATGCCCATAGGAGAGAATACCCAGGTGAGGGAAACGGAGCCGTTCAATCCCCTCGGCGTAGCTACAGTCCTTACTAGAGACAAGTTCAGCATAGGGCCAGGGGAGATTCCCGCGACCCAGTCAGGCCCCCCAACCTCAAGAAAGTGCCACCTCTGGTACTGAAATCAGGGTCAGAAAACAACCTCATCAAAGGGCTTCCCCCAGCTTCACAGCCATCACCATACACAGTGCTAGGCCTGGTGTCGGTTCTAGCACCTGCACCATGTCTGTTCCCACTGACAACACCACAGATGGCATTGGAGGTTGGTCTTATATCACAAGCCACACAAGAACCAGGAATGAATCTGGTAGGGACACCATCACTGGCACCACGCCTAGTGTAAGTCCCACAGCTGACACTAAAACTAGTGCTGCATCTGTCCCAAGGCTTCCTCAGACCTGTGAGTGCTGCTCGAGTCAGAGATTCATACCTCCACCTCTACACCTGGGTACTACCCAATTCCAGTGTTGGTCCCTCTGGTTCCATGAATGATACCAGGAGGCCCAATGTTACAGCTGGCACCACTCCACTTACCAACACAGCAGACAGTGTTATAAGCAGTACCAGGACTTAACACCGACATGTCCTCCAGTGTAGACTGAGCATATAACTTTGGTCTACCACCAGGGATGTCCACCGCTCAGGATGGATGGACTAGGGGAGGGTGCTCAGCAGACCGCCATGAAGAAGCTGGCTGTCCACCAAACCAGCCCCCCCCCCAGAACTCTGACACCTCAACAAGGTGAGGCTAAAGAGAATCCACTTCTTCCACAGTGCCAGAGGAACTGGGAAGGGCCCAGGGAAAGGGCTCAGAGACCTGTGCTTGGCAACATGAGTTCACTGACTGCCTCCAAAGGTGGGAAATCGGGCGACCCAACTTCAGCACAGGAATTTTGAGGGTGCCACGGTCCAGTGAAAGGTTGGTTTCACAGGAAACCAAATCATGTTTCAGGCAAAGACAGGTCCAGCAGACCTGATATCGGTCCTTCATCACAATTTACTTTCAATAGGAACACAGACTCATGATGGAGACTTTTTTCTTTTTTTCGGACTCCAACATCACATACAGAATAACAAAATGAAGTCGACACCATGAAAACAGAAGAAATTCAGCAGTGGAGCAGAAGAAAATTAGACGACGGTTGAACTGAGGCGATGTCGCTAACACAGTGTGCAACTGACAACTGTACACCGGGTAGGTAATCATTAACTGTCACAGGAAACCATATTATGTTCTGGGCAAAGATAGGTCCAACAAAACCGATGGCCACCCTACATAACAAGGACTTTTTACAGAAACACTGACGTATAATGGGGACTTTTTTCAGCCCCTTTTCTTTTTCACAAACTCCAACATCACATACAAAATGATAAAATTAAGTCAATACCATGAAAAAGAACAGTTACATAAGAACTTACCATAACAGCAGATCTTTGAGGGGATCTCAGTCATCAGGTACCACCATAGGAACTTCATCATCAATGAATGGAGAATCTACATGGAAGATTTTCAGCAGGACAACTGGAGCCACCTATACCATCGACGTCAGCCGACATCACCAACCCTATAAAGGCATAGACAGCCCAGTGCAATCCTCAGTTCTTTCCCTCCAGAGACAAAGGGACCAAGGCTCATGCCCTGGGAAACTGAGTAGAGCAAGGCACCCGGCTCTATGTAAAAGGATGGAAATCAGCAGATAGCCAGGTCCTGAACAGGAACCCCAAGAAGGGAGAAGTGGGAAGGGGGAAGGTGGAAGGGAAATCTACCTGATGACTGAGATCCCCTCGAAAATCTGCTGTTATGGTATGCTCTTATGCAACTGTTCTTCTTCAGGGGAATCTCAGTCATCGGGTACCACCGTAGGAACCAGTACCAAGCAGTGACAGGTAGGAACAGGTAATCTGGGAGACTGTATCTCCATAAGCTTAAAACAGGAGACGTAGAACAACCTGCCCAGCCAAGAATCTTCTTAAACTCAAGACAGAGGACCTCGAAACTAATCTGACAGGACTCCATAAACTTATGACAGGAGTCCTTGCAGAACAGCCCGACCAAAACCTTCAGAGGCTCTTGAGGCAATGTCTAGACTGAAGTGCTTGGTAATGGCATGGACAGTACTTTATGAGGCAGTTGCATAAATATCAGCAGCTGAGATCCCTTTGAAACAATCCTCTGAGGTAGCCATCCCTCTGGTGGAATGAGTTTTGACAGCACCAGGCAATCCTTTGCCGTACATGTTGTAGCAGAACACAATGCAATTTGCCAACCATCTGGATAAACATTGCTTTAAAATAGAAATGCCCTCTCTTCCTGTGGCAAAAGAAATAAACAGTTGCTTTGACTTTCTAGACTCTTTCGTCCAAAGCAGATAATACTTCAGAGTTCTGCGTACATCTAACGGATGGAGCAGTGCTTCCCCTAGACTGGCATGCTCTGGAAATTAGACAGGAAGGTGAATAGACCAAGTGTGAACTCAGAAACTACCTTAGGGAGAAATGTAGGATTTGTGCACAAAGTCTTCGTGAAAAATCAAATAAGGCTACCCACACCAGATGGCCTGAAGTTCAGAAATCCTTCGAGCAGAAGTAATTGCAACTAAAAAGAGCACTTTCCAAGAGAGAAATTGCAAATCGAGGGACCCACATCTGGCAGGGCCAGATTCATGGTGGCTTACTCCATCTGGAGCTTGATCAGTACCCTCTGTATTAGTGGAAATGGAGGGAATGCATACAGAAACCTCATGTTCTAGGAGAGGGACAAAGCGGCTTGCCAGAAAACTCCAGGCCCTGGATCTAGTGAGCAGAAATTGGACAGTTTGCTTTGAGTGTGGATGCAAAAAGGTCCAACTCTGGACAAACTCATCTGTTGAAAAGATCTTCTACTACAGTTAAGTGAAGCTCCCATTCATGCTTGCTGGACTGAGTCCTGCTTAGACAGGCAATTTGGAGCTCCTTGTACATGGACCATTGAGAGTGTCGGGTTGTGTTCAAGTTGCCCAATACCACACTCTCATGGCCTCCCTGCAAAGGGGGTATGAGTGAGTCCTGCCCTGCTTGTTGATGTAGCAGACAACACTCAAGATTGTCCGACTGCACCAGCAGCTGCCATGGGGCCAGATGGTCCTGGAAGGTTTGCATGGCACAGAGCACTGCTCTCATTTCCAGGACATTGATGTGCAGAGCGATTTCTCACTGGGACTAGGAGCCTTGAGTTTGGAAGGGACTGAGGAGTGCTCCCCAACCCAGCCCCAAGGCATCTGTGGTTAGAATCTGATGCGGGGAGGTGATCTGAAAACGGACCCCTTAAAGAAGATATGAACAGTCCATCTACTATTGCAGCACTTTGTGGACAGGGGAGGAAACCAGGACAAACTGGTCCAGCTCATCCGTATGATGGTCCCACTGCACTCTGAAGGTCCACTGAAGTGTACGCATGTGGATCCTGGCTAGATGTATGGTAGAAATGGCAGCTGCCATTAGGCCCAAAAGCCTGGAGTAGTCTGGCAGGAACATGCTGGCTTTGAGAGACTTCCTGTGCCTGCACTGTGAGGCATTCTGCCCTGTCGTGGAGTATAAAGGCTTTCCCCTGTCTGGAGTCCAGAGCCACTCCAATATACTGTAATCTTTGGGATGGTAAGAGGACAGACTTGGGCAGGCTGACAGTAATGTCCAGGGACTGGAACAGCCGGAAAGTATGCTCCAGAGGCAGAAGCAGTTGTTCCCTGGACGGGGCCCTTGAGAAGCCAGTTGTCCAGATATGAGAAAACATACAGACCCTCCCTCCTCAGGGCTGCTGAGACCGCTGCCCAACATTTGGTAAAAATAAGTGGTGCAGAAGACAAGCCAAGGGGCAATACCTTAAACTGATAATCAATCAATCAAGACTTCATTTATATAGCGCCTTTCAAAATCAAGGCTGTCCCTGAAAGACAAAGTGGAGAAACCTCCTGTGAGGAGGGAAGACCGTGATGTGCAGGTAGGCATCCTGCGTATCCAGGGAACAGAGCCAATACCTGGTTTTGAGGAGGGGCAGAAGGCCTGGTAAAGTTACCATCTGGAACTTTTTATACTAGACGAAGAGACTGAGGTCCTTCAGTTCGAGAATGGACCTTAGATCTCCCATCTTTTTGGGGACCAGGAATTACCTTGAGTAGATCCCCTGATTTCTCTGCCACATTGGCGCAAGTTCTATTGCCTTCTTGCGCAAAAAAGTCTGTACCTCTTCCTGGAGAACAGGAAGATGAGCTGGGGGTAGTTTGCAGGTGGTGGAGGGGAGGCTGGAGGCTGTTAAATGAGCTCCAGGGTATGACCGCACTCTATAATCTGCAGGATTCAAGCATCTGACGTGATGGTTCTCCAGTGATTTAAATGGGGGGAGAACCAACCTCCAACCACCACCTCCTGTGCCTGTGATGAAGGAAGGAGGTCTGGCAAGGAGTCAAGCTGAGGCAGGTTCTGCTGAGAAGCAGGGGCCTCGGTTTTGGGATGCTTGACCACTGCTCCAGCCTGGGAGGGGGCATGTAAGGAGGACTAGGCTCAACACTTACCTTGAGGACAGGAGCATGAGCCAGGACTAGTGGCCTGTTTATGAAAAGAAGGACGCCCCCTACCACATTGCTGAGTGTGGTAGAGGGAGTGTACAGACTTATGGGCCATACCCAAGGCCTGCAGATCATTGATAAGGTCCTGGACATCTGAACCAAAAAGCTTAGTGCCAGTGAAAGGTGCATTCAGCACTTAGTTTTGCACATCAGCTGCAAAAACCCTGAGATATGAATGTCCGCAGAGAGAAATGGAGGCAGCAGCTGCCCTGGCAACTGTGTCTGATAGGTCATAAATGTCTCTGAGGAGATGCTTGCCAACATGCTTCGCAGTTTGAAGGCACTGCAAGCAGCTCCTGCTTTTGGGCACCTTCAGGAAGGGCTTGGACAGCAACTTTGTCCTTCCGAGAATTTGTGTTCTGGAATTTCATCATATGTGAAAGGTAGTTGCCAATCCTCAGGCCTAGGGTAGATGAGGCATACACAATTTTGCCCCAAAGATCAATCCTACTGAATTCCTTGTCCGGGGGCAAGGAACTAAGGTGTTTGGGCACCTTAGACCTGTCTTTTGCTGTTTTAATAACAATGAGTTGGTCTCAGCTTGGCAGCCAGGTATGGAATACCTTAGGGGCTTTATAGAGCTCATCAGCTCTGTGTGGCATGGCCCGCGCCATGTCTTGTCTGTGCTGCCAGGTGGCTGTGGTAGCATTTTTAAGTGCTGGAAGCATGGGAGGAATTATCTTAGGGGGAGATTCTGGAATCTCCAGATAGGCCACCAGATCCCTTTTGGTGGCATCTTCCTCCTCTTGTCAGGAACCCCATGGTGGCAGACAGTTGCTTCAGTATGCCAAAAAAAGAAGCTTCCTCAAGTGGAGACCTGGGGGTGTGCCTGACGGATTCTTCACTGAATGAAGAGGAAGTGGACTTATCAGCAGTATAGTACTAGTCCTCCTCCTCCTCTTCCTCCTCTACCTCATCTGGAAGCAAGAGGTCGGGATGGTACTCCACCTTGAGCTCTTCTTCGAGGTACACTGTCGACTGTGCTGTCGGCGGCACCCAGGCAGGTTCCTGGGGCTGGCGAATAGGTGTCAACATTGAAGGTGTCAACAGCGGCGCCAGTGATGATGATCTGTTAAAGGCCACAAACTGCTGCATAATAACAGTAGTAAAGCAGGCAAGAACGTTGCTCAAGTCCATCATTGTCACACGAGGAGCCGCCGGCACCGGGGCCAACATTCTGGACTGCTGACCCAAATGAGCCAGTGGGCTTTGGAGAAGAAGCAGGACCTGAAGGGGTGGTCATTGATGATGTGCCTGTCGATGAAAGAGATGACGAAGACCGGAGGTCGATGACTTCATGCTCTGAGCAGTGGGCAGAACGGCCGTCGGTGTGGGTCTGGAGTGAACCAGGACTTGGACAGCATGTCTCTTTACTGGGGCACTAGCCATTGATGGAGAGCCTCCCATAGGAGGAGAAGCCGATGGGGAGCAGGATGGCTGTCTGAGGGAGAGTGGTCGCAAACAAAGTCTTTTTATGACTTCGCCCCAAGGACTTACCTTTTGCCTGGGAGGCCTTGGACCCAGAGGGTGATTGGTGGACCAGTGCCCTGGAAGACACCGACTCAGAGCTAGCTACCTGCTGTTCCATGAAGAATCTGAGAGCCTTTCTTCATCGCCTAAGGGTGGTTTGATTAAACTGTTGGCAGAGCTCACAATCCAAGGCTTCGTGATCAAGCCCAAGACAGCAGACGCACACTGAGCGCTTGTTGTTGGGGCAATCTTCTTTCAGCAGCGATGGAAGAGACAAGAAGAATGATTACCTCTCGACATAAAAGAAAAAAGAGAAAAATCTCTGAAAAGAGTTTAAAATTTGGTTGGTAGGAAAAAAACGGTCATAGACCGAAAAGGCGCAAACGCTGCGATGGCTCTTCTGAGGAGACTGTGCTTGCAAGGTGACAGCAGGAAAGAACTGAGGAGTGCGCGGGGCCACCTATGCCTTTATAGGGTTGGTGACATTGGCTGATGTCGACGCCTTGGGCAGCCCCCAGTTGTACTACTGAAAATCTTCCATGTGGATTCCCCATTCACATAGGGTGAAGTTCCTACAGTGGTACCTGATGACTGAGATACCCCCGAAGAAGATCAGAAGAATTTCAGCAGTGGAGAAGAAGAAAATTTAACAACTATTGAAATGAGGCATTGTCACTCCCACAGTGTGCACCTGCCGGCTGGAAGAACAGAACTGAGGTGTGTGAGGTAGTCAATAACATTTATTGACCAGTGCGCATCATGTGGGTACGTGCTGCATGCAAGCGTTGTCAGTAGCTGATGTTGGTTCCCTCCATAGAAGAAAAAGCTCCTGCAAGGTCCTAGTGCCTCCAACCCTAGACCCATGTGTATGAATCAATGGTTAAGAATGGTTAGGGAAGATCATCAATTTCCAAGAAACCATCACTCAAAATAAAACTAAAGACTGTCTATAAAAGTAATACCACTTCAAATTCAATATCTACATAGTTCACTGATGCTCATCTCTTGTTGCCTAGGGAATGCTTTCTCCTGATATGCAATATTTGGCACTAACATTATCGGTAGGGGCGCTGAACTGTTCTACAGCTCATTGGCTCCAACGGGATTCCCCTATGGAACGATAGTGGCAAGCTTTTAAACTAGTCAAGGGGGGAGGCACTGATAAGCAGCAGGAAAATCCCAGCCTCTCCCTACAAAACAGGGTACTAAATGAGAAAAAGACCGAGGTAGAAAGGTCAGTGGGGGATGCTGCAACAGAAGGTAAAGCCATCAAAAAATGGAAAGCAATGAGTACCAATGCCCGTAGTCTGAGTAACAAGCTTCCTGAATTAGTGGCCTTGATGGAGGAGGAACATCTGGATATTGTGGCAGTCACAGAAACATGGTTGCACAAAACCATGACTGGGACGTAAACACACCAGGATACACTATCTACAGGAGGGACAGAGAGGGTAAAAGAGGAGGAGGAGTAGCTCTTTACATAAGGGAAGGAATCAAAGCAACAGAACAAAAGGGAAAACAGGGGGAGAAGAAGCACTGTGGGTAAATTTGGAGACCCGGCAATGGCACCACAATCCGCTTGAGGGGTTGTACAGACCCCCTTCTCAGGGGAGGAAATGGACAAGGAAATGATAGAAAGTGTACTTAGTATGGCAGAAAAGGGGAGATATTGCTGATGGGCGATCTGAATATGCCAGATGTTAACTAGAGTGCAGTTGCAGCAGCCACTTAAGAGTGGGGTTATTCTAGATGCCCTACAGAGGGCATGCCTTGAACAACTAGTATTGGAGCCCACTCGAGAGGAGCAATCTTAGACCTGGTTCTCTCAAATGGAGATGAAGAGGATCACAGATGTAGAAGTGGGTAGCCATCTGGGAACTAGCGACCATCGAACAGTATGGTTCACAATAAACACAGCAATAGAGTCAAGCCATTCAAAGGCAAAGGTACTGACTTTAGGAGGGCTGCTTTGTAAAATGGGTGAGTGCCTAAGGAATGCACTAGCAAATGGGCAGGAAGGAGGGGTGGAAGAACAATGGGGAATAATAAAAACTGCCATCACAGAGGTAACAAGTCTTTGTGTGAAGCAAATAAACAAAACTAAGCGATGTAGAAACCACTATGGTTCTCAAAGGAAGTGGCAGTGAAGGTTCAAGAGAAAAGAAAGCATTCAGGAAGTACAAGGAATCACAGAAGGAGCAGGACAGAGAACTGTATCAGTTAAAGCAAAAGGAAGCTGGGAAGACAGTCAGAACAGCAAAGGCCCAAACCGAGGAAAAGATAGCCAACTCAGTTAAGAAGGGGGATAAAACCTTTTATAGGTACATCAGGGAGCGAAGGAAGACCAAGGGAGGGATAGTGAGGCTTAATAAAGGGGGAGGGTGGGCAGATGGTGACTGTGAAAAGGCAGAGATACTAAAATATTTTTGCTCAGTATTTACAAAGGAAGAGGGGTACCTAGAACAAACAGTAGAAACACACTGGATACAGAAGTTGATACCAGCCCATTTACAGAAGAAAGGGTTCTAAAAGAACTCTTAAAACTGAAGGTGGACAAAGCAATGGGGCCTGATGGGATTCATCCCAGAATTCTAAAAGAACTAAGGGTAGAATTAGTGACACCACTGACTACCCTGTTTAACAAATCATGGAAGGATGGGGTGGTACCCGAG
Source organism: Neoceratodus forsteri (assembly GCA_016271365.2). Lineage (NCBI taxonomy): Eukaryota > Metazoa > Chordata > Ceratodontiformes > Ceratodontidae > Neoceratodus > Neoceratodus forsteri. The sequence continues at coordinate 1,558,669,703 of CM057456.1, read as the reverse complement.
GACTGGAGGAGGGCAGATGTGATTCCCCTTCACAAAAGTGGGAGCAAGGCAGAAGCAGGAAACTACAGACCCGTTAGTTTAACCTCAGTGGTAGGGAAAATGATGGAAGCACTTCTGAAGGAAAGAACTGTCCAGTATCTAGAGGCCAGAGGGCACAGGACCCAAGGCAGCATGGATTCACAGCAGAAGGTCATGCCAGACAAATCTGATAGATTTCTTTGACTGGGTGACCAAAGTAGTAGATCAGGGAGGGGCTGTGGACATGGCCTACCTAGACTTTAGCAAGGCATTTGACACAGTCCCACACAAAAGATTAATATGCAAGTTAGCTAGCCTGAGAGTGGGTCCCAAGATGACAGCCTGGGTAAAAAATTGGCTGGAGAATAGGACACAGAGAGTAATAGTAAATGGAGTCCACGCTGAAGAAAAGGGGGTTACTAGTGGGGTACTGCAGGGTTCAGTATTAGGACCGGTCCTCTTCAATGTCTTTATAAGCGAAATTGCAGAGGGACTGGAAGGAAAAGTATGTCTCTTTGCAGATGACACAAAGATCTGCAACAGAGTTGATACACGAGGTGGAGTGGAAAGGATGAAAAGGGACTTGGCAAGGTTAGAGGAATGGTCAAATGTATGGCAGCTTAGATTCAATGCTAAGAAGTGCAAGGTAATGCACCCGGAAAACAAATACCCAGGGGAAGGGTACACAATGGGGGGTGAGATACTAACAACAACAAAAATGGAAAGGGACCTGGGGGTAGTCATATCAGATGACCTAAAGGTGGGCAAGCAATGTGAGAGGGCAGCAAGGAGGGTGGGGGATACTGGGATGCATAGGGAGAGGCATCACCAGTAGAAAACAGGAAGTTATTATCCCTCTGTACAGACAGCTGGTGAGACCCCATCTGGAGTACTGCGTGCAGTTCTGGAGACCCAGTCTTCCAAAGACATAGACAGGATGGAAGCTGTCCAGAGGAGCAACTAAAATGGTGCAGGGTCTGCACCGGAAGACATGAAGAGACTTAAGGAGCTTAATATGTATAGCCTCGAGGAAAGGAGGAGAGGGGGACATGATAGAAACTTTCAAGTACCTCAAGGAATCAACAAAGTCCAAGAGGTAGCATCTTTCAAAAAGAGGTGTGCAAGAACAAGGGGCACAATTTGAAGATGGGGGGCGGCTCAGAGGAATTTAAGGAGTATTTTTTCACAGAGGGGTTGTGGATGCATGGAACAGCCTTCCGGAGGAGAGTCGTGGAGTCAAAAACAGTGGTGGAATTCAAGCATGCATGGGACAGTCATAAGGCAATTCTAGGGGGTGGGGGTAGGAAGAAGTAGGCTGCTGGTTAACTAGGATCTGCAGCTTATCCAGTAGGCAGGGAAATGGGCAGACTGGGTGGGCCAAGCGGTCCTTATCTGCCGTCAAATTCTATGTTTCTATATTAACAGAGTTCATCAGCTCTATGTTATGGAACAAATGACAGCCAAACTACGTTCTCAGGCTAACAAGACAGATGGTGCTCATGGTTACAATGTGTGGAGGCACAATAGGGCATGAAACCCTCTCCTTGATGGATACCTTAATCACTCTGGGTAATTAATGGTTTTTCCCTCTTCTTATGGTATCCAACAAACTCCCGGCAGCCTTTTCTTTTGTTTGTTTGTTTTTTTGTTTTTAAGGATACTTCTCCTTCCTCACTTTCATTAGAGGGTACGGATGAATTTTTGGCATATATGTGATATGTTACACCCCCCTCCACACATGGGTTTAGATTCCCTCATTAGTTTTCTGAGGTGCGTGAAATAAATTCTGTGAGTTTCTTAATTTGTTTGGTTATAATGATAACTTGTAAATGTCTTTTAGAGATACTGTTTCAAAGCAATTGATGTAGGTTAGTCTGTATTTTTGGGATTGGAAATGTTTCACTTAGTGTCACTACTGTATTCATGTACTTGCTAAGTGTCTGTTCCCCATGTCAGAAAAGTATTTTGGTACTACTCTTACACTAAATAAAGATGAGTTCTAGAAAAAGAAATTGCTTTTCTCCCATACCACTACATCAATCAATCAATCAATCAATCAATCAAAATCTTTATTTATTCAGGCGAACATCATTGAGCAAAGCTCATTTACAAGATGGACCTGAGTGGTCATACAAATGTGGATACAAATATTATTACATAGACAAGAATAGCATAAATAACAATAAAATGGCAAGAAATGAATGTATACAACAATTTACATATATACAAGGAGCAGTAGAACCATTTTGCCTGCAAGAAAAATGTGGGCAAAGGGTATAGCAGGAATAAAATATAAAATTATAGGGTCTAACTAGCTTTTGTGAGAATAGATAGGTGGTCGGAAGATAGAATATGAAACAATATAATGGACGGAAAAAGAAAGGTGGGTCAGGTAGGGTAGGAATTATGGTTTATAAAAGCAATTGCAGAGCTCTGGAAAAAGGCGGAGAACAGTCTTTTGAAGGATGTCAGAGGTAGAAAGCTATCTAGCTTCATGGATTTTGGAGAGAGTTCCATGCAACTGCTGAAGTATAGCTGAAAGCAGCCCTCCCATACCGGTGCAGGCAATGGGGACCTGTAACATGATAAGTTTACTGATCCTTAAAGTGTATGGCCTAGTTGTAATTTGGGTAAAGCAATCAGTGATATAGGTAGGTAGTTTGCCTGTTAACGCTTTGAATGTCCAGATAACAGCATTCCTAGTCCTTCTGTGCTGTAATGATGTCCAATTGACTGCCATATAAAGGAGCAATGATGGGTGCTGGGGGAAGGTCAGTAATAAATCTTATGGCCCTGTGATACAGGGTGTCCAGTTTTGTAAGAGATGACCTGGACAATGGCAAGTATAGAAAATCAGCATAATCAATGATGGATAGGAATGAGGCCTTAATTAACCTTTTTTTGGAGTCACTGTTTAAGTAATGCTTTATTCTAAAGAATAGTCCAAGCCTCTGTCTTAGCTTTTTAAGCAGTTCTTCAATATGGACTGAATAGTCAAGCCTGTTATCTATCCAGACTCAAGATATTTGAAATTATCAACAAATTCAAGTTTTCTCCAAGTAAGGTGGATAAATGTAGGTGGTGGATGCTAGGGTATGGGTAGAGCAACTCTTAGTGGCAAAGAACATGGCTTTTGTCTTTTTGCATTTGAAGTAGTTTTTGTCAAGTAGGTTCGCTGCAGAATGGAGAATTGGATTGTAACAGATCACAGGCTTTGGAAGGTGAGGGATTGCTGACATATAATACAGTATCATCAGCAAACAGATGAATGTTAGATTGAGTGAGGTTGGCATCAATATTGTTTATATAAATAGCAAAGAGGATAGGGCCAAGAATAGAACCTTGTGTGCTCCCTTAGCAGTGGTTTTGAGGTGGATAGGTAATTTCCATTTTAACCAGTTGTGACCTATTTGAAAGGTAATCCTAAACCAGTTGAGTGACAGGAATCCAGGCCTATTGAGTTAAGGGAGGTGATTAATAAGTCGTGATCCACAGTGTCAAAGGCTTTACTCAAATCCAGAAACACAGCACAGGTACAATTTTTCTTATCCAAGGTAGTCTGCCAATCGTTGGTTACCTTAGCTAAGGCAGTAATGGTGCTATGTTTTGATCTAAATCCAGATTGTGCAGAGTTTAGAAGGTTGTTGTTATCCAAATAGTCCCTTAACTGAGAGTTTGCTAGTTTTTCGAGCAACTTGGATAAGACTGGTAGAATGGAGATAGGTCTGTAATTGTTGAGATCTCTAGTATCACCAGATTTGAGTAATGGAACCACTTGAGCTGTTTTCCAAGTAGAGGGAATGGATCCAGTAGTTAGGGAAAGATCGAAGAGATGAGTGAGGGGACAGATAAAACATGTGAAGCAATTTTCAGGAAATAGGGATCCAGGAGTCTGCACCTGCACTCTTATTAGTGTCTAAATTAGAGAGAGATCTCCACTTCTTTCCGGATATTGGGATGAAGGAAAAAGTTGAAGTGGCCATTTGCCCCACAGTAGTTTGCAGGTTCAAGGAAGATCTCAGGATATTTGCTGGTGAAGAGTCAAATGCTAGGCCAGCTGTGGTGAAGTGAGCATTGAAGGTATTTAAGATTTCTTGTTTACCTGTAATTTCTGTATCATTTAGTATCAGTTTGGAGGTTAAGGCAGGAGTAGACTTTGGCCCAGGAGTCCTTTTATTGTACCCCAGAGTCTGGATGGGTTATTGTAGGAGGCATCCAATTCAGCTGTATAGTAGGCAGTTTTGGCAGTTCTTATTTTTTTGTACATGAATTCTTGCTTTTTGAAATTTAGCCAATCTCTGATGTCCTTTGTTTTCTTGCCTTTTTCCACAGTTTGTCTCTGGTTCTCCAAGGCTGCTTTAAGCTCAGAGGTGAACCAAGGACAGGATTTTACCTAGTTCTGATACTGGTGATAGGTGCATGAATATTGAGGGCATTATTGATAATATCCTTTAAAGTCTGGAGAGCTGTTTCAACAGAGGTTGTAAGATAGAAATCTTGCCAATGTATTGTATAACTCAGGTCATGGAGGTAGCCTGAGATATCAAAGTTCTTTTTGACCTTTGAGGACAAATTCTCCAGGATTTGGTAGTTTGGGTGTGGATCTTGGCGCCGCTATAGGGTAATGGTCACCACATCACTCGGCAGTACACCTGCATGTGAATATAATTGAGGTTTGTTTACCAACATAATATCCAGGAGTGAGCTATTGTCGGAATTTCTTAGGTTGATCCTAGTTGGGTCTTTAATCAGCTGTGTGAATCCATAGGTGTCACAAAGGTTATCAGAGGTGCAGATACATTAGACAGCCAGTTTAAATTCAAATCACCAAGGATAATGGTATCTTCAGGGCCTAGGTTGAGAATTGACCCTAGGTGAGAAAGCAGTTTAAGGCCTGCAGAGGGAGGTCTATAGCATCCAATGAGTTTAAATGAAGATGAATTAGGAAGGGATAATTTGATTGATAGACATTCAAATTCATTTGGCTCGGATGTGCTGATGAGGCAGGTTGCAGAGAAGGTGTCCTTAATGTATATGGCCACCCCACCACCCCTACATGGAGCAGCAGCTGTATCAATGCACCAGTAACGTAGGGGATGAAGGGAAAAAAATTACTCCCTTAGTAATGTTGTTTCTTCTAATGGAGTCTTGCTATATTATGACAATTGCAGTTTGTCCTACCATTAGAACTGCTCTGGAGGTGAAAGAGTTAACTCCATTCCATGAATGGAACTTAGAGCACGAGCTCTAAAGAGAAGCTCTGTTTGTGTAGTTTCAAACCTAAACTGTCAGATCTTTACTAGCAAAAACTCACTAAGGTCTGTGTGGAAGCTGTGACCTACACTAGCCAACTGGCTACCTAAATATTAACACCCATTGCTGGTCCCAACACCAAAGACTCAAGTCAGGGGACCAGAACTAATAGTATAATTTAACAATATGAGAGAAATATAAGGAAAAATGAAAACACCACACCCCAAACCCCAAGAAGGGGTGAAAACACAAGGGCATAAAAAATAGTGCCACACTAGGCTGCCCACCCCTATCCAAGTAGAAGTTCTGAGAGGGGAAGGCTGGGGAGGTCATAATATAGTAAGACTCCATTAGAAGAAACAACATTACTAAGGTGAGTAATTTTTTCTTCAAACAACATGAAGTCTTGCTATATTATGACAATTGAGACTACACAGCAGTACCTCCATGGAGGAGGGACAGAACCTACTTAGGGAATAGGCTCTGAAGCACAGCTGTGCCAAACGAGCATCTCTCTAGCCTGGGACATCCAGGGAGTAATGCTTGGTGAAAGTGTGTACCGTTTCCAAGTAGCAGCTTGACATATCTCCAATATAGGGATGTCTCTGGCAGCAGCTAGAGTGGCTACCTCTGGTAGAATGAGCCCTCAAGCCAGAGGGGGATCTCTGCCCAGTTTCTGATAACAAAATTGGATACAAGAGACAATCCACCTGGCAACTGATCTCTTAGTGGCAGGTTTCCTTTCCCAACCTCACCATAAGTGAGAAAAAGTTGGAGGGATTCGAACCTGTGACCCTTGCTACGTTCTATATAGTAACTAAGGGCCCTCTTAACGTCCAAACTGTGCAATCTCCTCTCACCAGAAGAGGAATGTTCAGTGAAAAACACTGGAAGGGAGATAGATTGGTTAAGATTGGGAGCTGAAGCAGCAGCCAGGTAGGAAAGAGGGCTGGAGTTATATTCTGTTTTAACTGAAATATTTGAATAGTTTGTAAGTGAAATTAGTTTGATGTGTTAAAAATTATTACCTTGAATTAGAACTGTTACATTGTAACTTTGGTGGCTTGGGGATAGTTGTTTGGCAGGGATACTTAGAGGGAAATTTAAATGTGTTGTTTGCCTGGTGTTTGGGGGATGGGACATTAGCTGCAATTACCTTGTCTCTAAACAGGAATTAACTTGGCTTTCATTGTTCACTTGGGAGCTTAAGCAGCAGCCAGGTAGGAAAGAGGGCTGGAGTTATATTCTGTTTTAACTGAAATATTTGAATAGTTTGTAAGTGAAATTAGTTTTATGTGTTAAAAATTATTACCTTGAATTAGAACCTGGTTAAATACTGAAAAGCCACTGGGGGTTGGGATTGAAGGGCTGAGTATTTCTGTTTGGGACTGAAATTCGAAGCAACAGGAGCTGGTGGGCCTGTGACATCGTATGGTACCTGATGTCTGCTTACATACACTGTTAGTGGGACCGAACACACACTGGACTGTATGTGTTTGTGAGACTTGGGAACGTTATTGGTGGGGTTGAAATTGGGTTTGTAAATAACTACAGTCAGTATAGAGAGAAACTGTACTCCAGGGGAAAGGGACTGAGAAAAGGGGATGTGCTATTATAAACAGAGGGGGAAAATCAGGGTGGCCATATTCCACCATGGCAGGCATCTTTGGAAGGGTTGTAGGCTGCACAGGCTGTGGGATGGCAATAATTCTAAATTGGGCCTGGAGAGGGAGGCTGCCCACTCTGTGAGCAGCTATCTTGTATCAGGAGTGAGGTATATTGGTTAAGGAGTAAGCTGTGGGAGCTGGGGTGTCAAGGATAAGGGGGGTGTGGATATAGGCAGCAGAAGGGTGGGGCTGAGGAAGGCTGGGGCAACTCCTGACTACAGGGCGTTATGTTACAGCAAGCAGGAGGATATTAGGGACAGAGGACCCTTAGATAGGGAAGTTGATGCTAAGAGGAAAGCGCTGGGATGAACATTCTGAATACAAAGAGACTGGAGGGGAAGAGTCAGGAGGGGCTGTTGTGGGAAGCCTAAAACAAGCAGACTGTGGGAAGGAGCTCCTAAGGTGAACAGTGCAAGAGGAAGAAGAGGTCAGTTTAGAGATGCAGTCAGGAAACTCGGGTTACTTGATGGAGGCTGATATAGTGTCACAATAAATTTGAGCTACTAAGCAACCTAGAGGGAGGAAGGGTTGATGGAAATGAGGAAACTTATACAGAGGCCGGGGAGGGAGTCGGATACCCATAGGGCATCACAGACCAGCTATGGAAAGGATAGACATAGTCCCAGAGGGAGAAGGAAACATATATTAAGCAGATGGGGAGATGCAACATATTCCAGACATGAGGGAGGAGAGCATGATTGGAGAGAACTGGGAGACAAGGAGGTGGGAGAGGAGCCCCTTCAGCTGGGAGGTCAGTACCAAGGATGGGGCCCTAGCTAAAGGGGACCCACAGAGAACCTCTGGAAGCAGGGGTACTATTACAAGGGGAGGATGGTGGTGTGGGGAAGGAAACCATCAGGGCCAGGATAAATGGTTCAGATAAGAGAGGTTAAAGGGACACCTATTCAGAGGGGTTTGAGTTAAGTGGGCAAAATAGCAAGGGAGGCAGAAAGGGAGGGTGACAAGGGTCTCTAATAAGGCAGGAAGACTCCCATGAAATTGAGATCATGAATAAAGGGGGAAGGGGCTAAGAGGGCATAGTGGAGGTAACCATAGGATGATGGCGGTGTTAAGGTTCTGTTACTGGGAGACTCGATGATTAGGGTATCCATTGGGAGGGACAGGGTGGATGCCATAGCCAGGTGAAGGTAGTGAGTATCTCTGGGCTGACAGTGCACAGAGCAAAGTTCATGGTGTATGAAATGGTTAGGGACTGTGGAGGAAACGGATTCCTGGTGCATTTGGGAACTAATGATCTAGAGGAAATAGCATTTGGAAATCCAAGCAAGGTTCCAAGAACTTGCCAGAGTCTGTCGGGATAATGGATGCAACATTTCCTTTTCGAGATATTGCCAGTACCAAAGGCCTCAGTGGAGAAAAAAAGAACTCACAGAGGTTAATGACTGGTTCAGGAAGTGGGGTGAAGAGAATGGGTTGGGGGTGTTAGGGAACTGGAATGGAGTTTGGGAGGATAAGGGACTATATGCCAAGGACAGGTTTCATCTTGCCCCATTAGGGAAGGAAGTCCTTAAACAGGGGATGGCTGACTACATACAAGAAAGGTGGGGTTTAAACTTGTAAGGGGGAAGGGATGAGGAGGGGCTGACCAAAGCCCTCTCCTCCAGATGAGGGGCCATCAAGCCCAAGAGGGGAGGGAAACAGACTGGAGGTGGAGGTTTCAGGAGGAGCAGGGAGGATGGAAGTATAAGGAATCTGGGTGGGTTAAACAAAGAGGATCAGGGATAAGGGTGGGGTTGGTGTTAATAAATGCAGGAGCTTGAAACAAGTTGCGGGTTCCAGGCCATGCTGTTCGGGGGTGGATGTGGCGGTCACGGAGACGTGGGGCCAACAAAAACCACGACTGGGACCTAAATGTACAGGGTACACTATGCTTAGGAAGGATAGAAAGGAGGTCAGAGGGGTGGGTGGCTATGTTCATTAGAGATGATATAGAAATTGCTGTGGTAGAGGCAGAGGAAACGTGGAGGCCTTATGGGTCACCTACGATCCCAGCAGGAGATAAGGTCAAGCTGGGAGTAGCATATAGGCCCCCCGGGATGAGTGATGTTCTAGAGGATGGTTTGCTGGACAACATCATTGCCCAGTGTGGTCCAAAAGGGGAAGGAGTGGTGTTGATGGGGGACCTTAATATGCCAGGTACAAACTGGGGAACCATGTCCTCTAAGGTGGCCAAGGAGCAGAGGCTGCGGATGGCTTCCAGGATGTGTTCTTAACACAGCATGTGATGGAGCCCACAAGGGAGGGGCATGTCCTGGATGTGGTTCTGGCAGATGAGGATCTGGTAAGGGACATAGCTGTACAGGACCCCCTGACTGGGAGTGACCACAATACTGTCTGGTTTCAAATAAGCATGGGGGGAGTGGGGGTGAGATCTAGGACACTGGCAGTGGACTTCAGGGGAGCACTTTATGGGCATGGGAAATATTCTCAAGGATCACTTGAGGGGATTACCTCAATGACAAGTGTGGAAAGGAGATGGGAGGTCATAAACGGGGACTTCATGAGGCAGTCAGGATCTGCGCTAAGTTGAAACATAAAGGAGCAAGGTCACGTAAACCATGCTGGTGGTCCAGTGAGGTACAGGTAGCAGTCAGAGAAAGAGCGGCCTACAAAAATATAAAACAACAAGAGGGATAGGATAAGGAAATGTACCAGCTTGCATCTAGAAAAGTCACCTGTATGGTGAGGGGAGCAAAGTCAGTAAGAGCAGCGGCTGGCACAGGGATACATGGAGGGAAAAGGGGTTCTTCCGGTACATTGGGGCGGGAGAAAAACTAAGGGCCATCTCAGCAGATTGAGATCAGAAGGAGGGTGGGTGGAAGAGGCGAGGACCAGGCAGAGGTATTTATGCAGTACTTTGCCTCTGTGTTCACTAGGGAGGGATGGGATATCTACAAAACAAGACATGAAGGGATAGAAGCGGCAGGGAGTGGGATCAGGGCAACAGAAATGGAGCAAGAGGGAGGGAAAGGTACCCCAGGGGGGTCACATCTGGATAAGGATAAAAAGACCAGTAAGGGGAAGGGGACGGATGATGCTATCTCCACCAAAAGGGTGTGGTTAGCCCTCAAGATCCTAAAGAAAAACAAATCTCCTGGGCCGGATGGCATTCATCCGAGAGTACTATGGGAACTGGCGGACATACTGGCTGCACCCCTGGCGGAGCTTTTCAGCAGGTCACTTGAGACAGGGAGGGTACCTAGGGATTGGCGAGAGGCACGTGTGGTACCAATCCATAAAAGGGGTGGGGAAGTACCAGGTAATTATAGACCCATCAGTTTGACCTCGGTGGTGGGAAAATTAATGGAGAGTATACTAAAGGACGATTGGGGTGTACTTGGAGGAGGTGGGAGGTCTGGATGATCGCAACATGGGTTTGTGCCAGGTAGATCATGTCAAACCAACCTTGTGGAGTTCTATGAATGGGTAACATCAGAACTGGACAGGGGTAAGCCTGTGGATTTATTATTCTTGGACTTCAGCAAGGCGTTTGACTATGTCCCCCACAATGGTCTGGTGGAGAAACTGATGGGGTTAGGAGTAGGCCCTTTGATGGTCAGATGGATTGAAAACTGGCTAGCTGGACGCACTCAGAGAGTAGTGGTCTGTGGGGAGTTCTCGAACCCTAGAGAGGTTGGTAGTGGGTACCACAGGGCTCGGACCTGGGTCGATCCTGTTTAATGCATACATATCGGACATCAGGGAGGGTATAGGGTGTGAAATGAGTCTCTTGTGGATGACTCAAGATGGGAGCAGTAGTTGAGGGAGAAGAGGGAGGTGGCCCTGCAAGGGACCTGGACACCCTGGAAAGCTGGGCTCACACATGGAAATTAAATTTCAATATCACCAAGTGCAAGCGTTGCATCTTGGTCGGAAACCCTAAACACAGGTACACCCTGGGAGGGCGCTGGAGGCCTCAGTAGGGGAAAAAGACCTAGGGGTCATGGTGGATACATGTATGAATAACTCTGAGCAGTGCAGGAGGCAGCTAGCAAGGCAAACAGGATGTTGGGATGCATCGTAGGGGATCACCTCTAGGAGCAGGAAGTGATTCTGCCGCTGTACAATGGACTGGTTAGACCACACCTTGAGTACTGTGTACAGTACTGGAGACCACATTTGAAGAGGGACATACAGCTCCTGGAGGGTACAGAGGAGGGCAACAAAGATGATACGAGGGCTAGGGTTTGACTTATGAGGACAGACTTGAGGAGCTCTGCCTGTTTTTCATTGGAGAGAGAGGAGAGACAGGGGGACATGATGAGGGTCTTCAGGTACCTCAAGGGAATAAATAGGGTAAACATGGAGGGATCTTTAGACTAAAAGCAGGGAGGTATCACCAGAGGGCATGGTTTGAAGTTGGAAGGTGGAAGGTGAGGGAAAGAGGAGGGTTTTCACTGAGAGGTGGTGGACCCTTGGAATGCACTGCCTGGTGAGCTGGTTCAGAGATCCACAGTGGAGAGCTTCAAGAGAGGGTGGGACAGACACAGAAAGTGGATGTATCAGATGATGGCCTGTCCCGGCGGGGTGGGGATGGATGATAGAGGTTTCTAGAGAACAAGGGATGTGAGGGTCTCGGCACCCAACTAAGGATCTAGGTTCGAGCAGACTCAATAGACCGTAAGGCCTAATCTGCTGGCAAATAGTATGTTAGTATGTTAAGATGGAAATCTGAAACCACCTTAGGCAAAAACTTCCTGTTAGTCCTGAGGACTACCTTATCCCTGTGGAAAGAAATAAAGTCAGTTTCTACTGACAAGGCTTGCAACTCACTTATGCGTCTAGCAGAAGTGATAGCCACTAGGAAAACAGTTTTGCAAGTTAGATACTTAAGCTCTGCAGAAAACAGAGGTTCAAAGGGGGGTTGCATTAACTGGGCAATGCAAACATTAAGGTCCCAGGCAGGGGCTGGATCCGGAAAAGGTGGATTAGAATGAAGTAATCCCTTAAAAAACTTGGAAAATACAGGGTGAGCGGAAAGAGAGGATGGCTTTCCTGCTGAAACAAAAGCAGAGACAGCTGCCAAATGAACTCTCAGGGTAGCTGGTCTCAGGCCCAAAGAATTAAGATGGACCATGTAATCTAACACAATGGGCAAATCAGCAGATTCTGGGGAAATATGTTTCCCAGAACACCAAATGGAGAACCTTTTCCACTTAGAATTATAAGTAGCCCTAGTGGAAGGCTTCCTAGAAGCCTTTAGGATTTCAAGAATACAGAGAGAGGTGTGAGGTCAGCAAATTCTAACTCCTCAAGAGCCAGGCCTTGAGGTTGAGGATTTGAGGTTCGGATACCAAACTCTCCCTGGGCACAGGTTAATAGGTTGTGATTCCTGGGGAGACACAGGGGAGATGGACTGTCAGGGACAGAAGGAGTGGGTACCAGGGCTGCCTGGCCCAATCTGGGGCAATCAGAATCACCCTGCAAGGCTGGGATCTGATTTTTACTAACACCTTGAATAGGAGAGGGAAGGGGGGAAAAGCATAAAGAAACTTCCCTTCCCAATCCAGGAGAAGGGCGTCCAGGGAGACTGAGCCCAACACTGGGGAGCTTGCAACAGAACAGTGGAAGTTGGTGATTGTCTGGGGCTGCAAAAGATCTATCTGAGGGGTGCCCCATCTGGCAAAAACTATCCCCAGTACTTGAGGATCCAGAGACCATTAGTGATGGCCCTGAGAAATCCTGCTGAGAGCATCTGCTAGGACATTGTCCTTTCCTGGAAGGTGAACTGCTATGAGTGAAGTGTTCAGGGAATAGGCCGAGACCACAACTTCATTGCCTCGGTGCACAAGGTCGAGACCGAGTGCCCCCTGCTTGTTGATGTACCACATTGTTGTGGTATTGTCTGTTCTGACTTGTACCACTTTGTTCTGGACAGAAGCAGAAAATGCTTGAAGTGCTAAAAGACAGCTCTGAGCTCCAGCAAATTGATGTGGAGCAGAGATTCCTGGGGACCACACTCCCTGGTGGAGAGGTCGCCATGGAGCTCCCACCCAGGAGGAAGCATCCGTGAGTGAGGGTCAAAGTGTGAGAAGGGGAATGAAGGGGACCCCAGTCTTAAATTGCTCTGATCCTGCCACCACTGGAGGGCCTGGATCAAGGTTCGGGTCACTGGGACCAACTTGGAAAGGGGTCTCTTCTCTGAGACCAATAGGCTCTCAAGTGAAACTGAATGTCTCTCATCTGAAATCTTGCTCCCTGCACTACAGCTGTGGACGCAGCCATGTGCCCCAGGAGCTGCAAAAGTGTCTTGCTGGTCGAGACCTGCAGAGTGAAGGAGGAGGCCAGAGCCACCAAGTTCCTACCCTTTCTAAGGAAGAAAAGCTCTGGCCAGATTTGTGTCCAATTCTGCACCTATGAAGGTGAGTACCTGAACTGGTTCCAGAACCGACTTTGGTAGATTTAGCAGGAAGCCCAGGGAGGTGAGAAGCTGCTGGGTGACTTGCAGGTGAGATTTTACCTGTTCTGGGGACTGGCCTACAATGAGCCAGTCGTCTAGATAGGGAAAAACAGCAATCCTTTGCTCCTTAAGTGAGCCACTGCTACTGCCAGACATTTTGTGAATACCCTAGGGGCAGAGGTAAGGCCGAAGGGCATTGCTCTGAACTGGTAGTGACCTGAGGCAGTTTGAATCTGAGGTACTTGTGGGAGCTTCTGATTGGGATGAAAATAGGCATCCTTGAGGTCCAGGAAGCTAGCCAGTCCCTGGCCTTAGAGAGGTAAAATCATTGCCAGAGTTACCATTCTGAACTTTGGTTTCAAAGATGCTTGTTCAGATATCTGAGGTCTAAAATGGGCGCCATTCTCCTGTCTTTTTGGGGTAAGGAAGTATCTGGAGTACAGACCCTTGCCCTGGTGTAGGAGGAACCCTCTCACCGCTCTGAGAGCTAACAGGGTTGAGACCTCTGCTTCTAGAGTAAAGGTCTCTAAAGAGCTTGCAGGTGGAAAAGACCTGATTCTCATCTTTGGGAACTTTTGAAGCTGAGAACCAGACCCTGGCTTACTACTTCCAGAACCCACTTGTCTGAAGTTAAAGACACCCAGTTCTGACTGAAGTAAGCCAACCTGCCCCGACTGGTAAAGGAGACGCCCTGGGCACCCCATCAGGGTGCCTGCTTGGCAGGTGCTTTAGGCTGAGGGGTGGGGCAGGCCTGCCCACGCCTTGTCTGCCTCTGCCTGAAGAACCCCCTCTGAGCATAAGCAGAGGAGGCCTGGGTTTAGTAAAAGACCTGTGGAAAGGCCTACCCCTACCCCTGAGTGTGCCTCTGAGGAGTGGCTTGCCGCTCCTTGGCTTAGGCACTTTATAGATAGTCCTATATTCATCCATCTTCATATAATTCTCTGTCTGCTCCCCAAACAGAGAATTTCCCACCACAGGAAAATCCATAGCCTTAGTCTGGGTATCCTGTGACAAGCTAGTACACCTGAGCCAGGCCAACCTGAAAAGTTACAGATGTGGCCATGACTCTAGAGCAAACATCATTAAAATCCACAGCATGAAACTGCACCTTAGAAGCCTCAATGCCATCGGCAGCCACCTGCTCCAGCTCACTAGCCAGCTGGCCAGGGGCTTGTTTGGCTAAATCCATAACAGTATCCCATCTAGATTTCTGATACCTTGCTACATAAGCCATATAATTTGCTTGCCTGAGTCCCAAGGACGCTGCCATGTACTGTTTTTTTGCCATGGCATCAATCTTCCTGGAATCCTTGTCAGGAGGATGTGAAGCCAGGGGAATATTAGCTTTATCACAGGCTGCAGCCTGAACTACCCCAACATGACTGCACTGCTGAGAAAGGAATTCTGTATCAGGACCTGACAGTGTGTACCTCCTGTCCATCTTTTTATCTACAGGAGGCACAGAATTAGGAGTTTTTAAGATTTTTATTGTTTGTTTCCTAAATGACTTATGCAAAGGAATAGACAATCTCCTAGACTCTGGTATATCCATCATTTCTACAAAATCAGGCTCCTCTTGCTCATCCACAGCTTCCTCCAAAGGAAGCTGGAGGGTTCTAGCAACTTTTGTAAAACATAAAATGAGAGGGGACTCAGAAAGCATAGGGGAGATTCAAAAGGTCTGTCTGGGGAGATGTCCGGTTCAATGGGCACACCCAGACCCTCCAAGTCACATTCATACTGTTCATAATCATCCTCCCCTCCTCTGGTTCATAAAACTCCTCCAACATCATATTCCTGAACCGATGGAACCGACCAACCAACCTTTACCAGATAGTGGCGGTTTGGAGCGGAACGGAGAAAGTGACTGGACAATCTGAATAGCTCTTGCTATCTCTGCAGCAGTTGGAGTAAAATTTTGGGCTCCAAACCTGCTGACTTTCTTATTCTCTTTACTGGAACTGGTTCATCGAGCCAGCTTTTAGTTTGCCGAGGAAGTCTCGCCCTGGTCAGAGGGCACTCCCTCCAGTTCGGTTGGCACCGAACCGGGCTGGCCATCGGGTCAGCGGACTTTTTGGCCTCTCGTTCCCTGAGCCTGCCCAATCTCTTTTCCAGGGTGGCTGCAGGGAAATTCTTACATATCTGGCAGTCTGACTGGAGGTGGTCAAACCCCAGACAATAGACACATGTGGTGTGTGGGTCAGCCTTGGCAAAGACTTCCCCACAGACATCACAGTGTTGAAACCAATGGGCCGGTTTTCTTTTGGGTTTCTCAGACATAATGCCAGCTAACCAGAAAAACTTGCCCTTTAGCGGCAGTGCCAGGCAAGACACCATATCGGTTCCTAACACGTGTCACGGGTATTGGAAAAAACGTAATGAAATCTGCTTTTTAGAACCAATAAGAACCGGGAACCGCACTCTAAAATCTCAAGTTTAAAACTTTAAGTTTTAACTCTAAGCTGATCGGTTCAAAACCGAACCGATAAAACTTACAAGTTCCACACAGAATTAAAATATGAATTACTTACGATACCAGACAGAGCTTGAACCGATCGGTTTTGCGGTTAAAATAAAACTATTCTCGGTTGAATCGAACTGAGAAAACACTGTTTAAACCAAGAAATGAACCGAGCAGTAGGAGAAATCTCCGGAGCGACTGTTCAGTGAGGCGGAGTAAAGAATCTGACAGTTTAGGTTTGAAACTACACAGACAGAGCTTCTCTTTAGAGCTCGTGCTCTAAGTTCCATTCATGGAATGGAGTTAACTCTTTCACCTCCGGGGCAGTTCTAATGGTAGGACAAACTGCAATTGTCATAATATAGCAAGACTTCATGTTGTTTGAACAGGTCCTAAAGACCACAACAATAATAATTACATGCAGCCCGAGGTAATTACACTGTAATTACATGTTTGTTGCATGTAACTACATTGCAATTATATGCAGTTACACTGTAACTACAGTGTAGTTAAAGAGACAAAGTGATACCATAAAACTAATTCATTTGGAGATGCTTGGGAACCAGGGGCGCTATATTTTGAAGGTTAGTGTGGGACTGAGTAATCACCAACGCTAAGTTGGATTAGCGCTAGCTCTCCAGACGAGGCCATATTCAGAGGCCCCTGGAGTGCTGCCTAAATGTAGCGGTACACTGCGCTAACCACACCTCTGCATCAATGCAAATGAGGGTGTCCCTATGCATAATGGCATAGCAGTACAGTCAAAGAGTTTCAGCGGCAATAAACAGCACCAGACTGGCACTGTTTACTACTGCCAAAAAAACTGTCTTAATGCAAAACTAAAGCCGCAACCCCTCCGAAGGCAAGGTGGCTGTACAGCAGCTGCAGGCCCCAGTGTCTAGTGGACACCCACCCCACCCCGATCGTCCTATCTCAGATGTAATTCCATGTCCCTCGTAGTCTACTGGATACTCCCCATCACCCCTGGTCCCATGTATACATTAATGCCTGGTGGACTACTGACCGATCACCCCCTTCTAGTGCAACTGACATCCCCACCCACTGAAGCCCCCCTTACTCATGATTGTGCTTTGTTACTGTCAGATAGTGGCTGGCCAAGGAGATGACCGGAGGGCTGTTTCAGCTGCTGATCTGACCACAGCATTTGTGATAAATATTAACTGGGTTGGGGGGTACAGGGCAGTGGTCCTCGATGGGTGGGAGCTATCAGTCACACTTAAGGGGGTGATCATGCTCAGGGGGAGTGCTCGTCCACCAGAGATTTACATATACATGGGACCGAGGCAATCAGAGAGAAATTGGTCCACCAGAATATCAGGGAATCTGTTCACTTTCCCCCCAGCATGGGTTCCACAGGGGCCATGTGTGTACGCAAATGAGCCCATAATGGGCATGCAAACTGACACTTAGAACCATGAACTGCCAATGGGCTCTTTTGCATGCTCTGGCTGAATATGGCCCACAGGAGCCCTGATGCTATCCTGTTTTGAGCAGCACTATCTCCTGTAGGTCATACGCAGCCCTGAACCATGTTTGTGCAGCCCATATCCACTTAGCACTGCACCAACATGGCCTGATATTCAGCCAGTTAGAATGCTCCATTAGTGCATGATAACTGGCTGAATATAGCTCAGAGTTGACCATGCAATGTTTCTAGTGCAGCACTATAGGCTGCACCAGTGGCGGAGCTGGGGGGGCTGGGGGGCAGTTGTCCCTCCTGGCTGCCTCAGTGTGAGTAGTGGTGTCCCACCACCATCTTTATTCACTGTTTAGTGCGCATTGTGGGGCCCATGATTGACTGAATGGCCCTCCCCAGCTCCCAAACTCTCCCAAACCTGGCTCCACCACTGGGCTGCACTGCCCTAGCGGCAAGCTCTAAATATAGGGACCCTGATGTTTAACTGAAGACATAAGACATGGGGCCAGATTTTCAAAGAATGGCAAAGGACTTGCATCAAGCCCTACGCCACAACACTTTTTTTTTTTGTACTTCATATTTTATTGAGTATCCATTGTGTCATCTTACATAACATTACATAGTTCCATTAGTTGGACTTTTCTTAGTGGGTCATTTCCATACAAGAAAAAACAACTTTGTCAATAAGTTCATCGGGGAGGTGCTAGACAATTTAAAAAGTTCCTGTCAGTCTTAGTAAAATTATACCAAGGTATATGTCGTATTTATTTTACATCCCCTCTTTCTGTCTTGTCCCCTACTGAGATGTCCCTTATCTACTTCCCAGACAGGGGAGGCTATGCCCATTGTCTCCAATCTGGGTGGACTTGTCTAGTTAACAGAGTTCGGAACTGTACTGACAAATGGACTTTACATTTGGATAACTAACATAACATTCATAACTCAACTTTGGCATCCTGATACTTCCTTCAGATTTTAGCTTAGCTTTAATATATTGGCTCCTTGTGAAATCTTACTGTTTAAAAGAAAGAGGTCTTCTAGGCATCATTTTCTTTCCTTAAAAGAAATAAATAAGGCTTTTAATGGAATGTCCGGGGCTCCCTAATCCGACTCCAAGGCTTGCCAGGGGGACCAAATGGCACCGAACTTCTCCCCACCCTGTCTTAGACTATAAGTAATTTGTTCCATGGATTCCAATTGCCTCATTCTGACCTTCCATTCCTCTATTGTTGGGGGGTGAGGGGAAAGCCATCTCGATGTGATCGACTTCAACACTGCCACTCTCATGATCTGTGGTAGAAGCCTTTCCGTCTAGGTCCTGTGACCAAGCAGGGAAGCCCAGCACCATCTCCTCCCCTCTAAAAGGGATCTGTAGGCCAGATACTCTTTGCATGTACCCATGTACTTCTTTCCAGAAATTGCTAATTCTGGAACATTCCCAAAATATATGTGTTGGGAACCCCCTGGCCCCGTCAAATCTCCAACAAATCTCTGAGCTTCCCACTTTAAAATGTTTTGTTTTAGAGGGTGTAAGAAAATATCTAAGAATGACCTTCCAGTGAAATTCTCACCAGGAAGGAGAGCTTGTCACCTGCCAACCCTTGTTCAGTCTATTGTCCCAGGTTTGTTGCGGGATCGAAATCCCTAGCTCTGTTTCCCATCTCCGTTTAATTATTTCTAAGCCTGGATTGTTTAGATTAATTAAGATATCATACAGCTGAGCAAGAGGGTGTGGGATATTTTTGATCATGCTATTACAGTAGAAAAACTCCTCTAAGGGGGTCTTTCCTCTAATTATTTTCTGTAGCCTGTTTTCGGAGGTGATATAGTGTCGGACTTGTAAATATCTAAAATGGTCCTCATGACGGAGGTGAAATTTGTCTCTTAAATGAGTAAAGGAGTAACAACTGGTCCTCTCAACACATTGGGAGAAAGTGGAGAGTCAATGTGCAGCCCAGTATTGATATCCTGGGTCTCCTCTCGGGGGAATGAATGAGGCTTCAAATCTTATTAAGGAAAGCGGACCGGGTCCCTCTGGGGTGCCAGTGACCCTTCTCAACTTCTTAAGAATCCAAAGCAAGTGGAGGATCCACGGGTTGGTGATCTCTCTAATCATGGGTGCAGGCATATTGCCAGTAGGAACCGACCACAGGGCCCATTTTCGAACTGAGGCTTCCTCTAGGTGATACCATCCAGAGTCAACCCGGCGTTTTATCCAGGAGCACAACTCTGCACCTTGAGCTGCCAGAAAGGAATAATAGAAATTTGGGAGGGCCAAGCCTCCCCTGTCCCTAGCGGTTTGTAATAACTTCCTGGCCAACCTTGTTTTTTTCCTGTTCCAAATAAAGTCGTGGACCTCTTTTTGTAAGTTAGCCCAGAATTGTCTAGGGAGTTGAATTGGAAGGGTTTGGAATAAAAACAGAAGCCTCGGTAAGGCATTCATTTTGAGAGTTTGTGATTTACCGTACAGTGACAGGGGGAGTAGTCGCCACCTGGCTATGTCAGCCTGTAGGGTCTGAAATAGTTTGACATAGTTGTTTTTATATAAGAGGGAGAGGTCAATTGAAATGTGTAAGCCTAAATATTTAACTGTATTTCTTTTGGCCCACGCAAAAGGGAAGGATTCTTTAAAGGCCTCTGAGGGGGTCCCACTGAGGATCAGTGTTTTGGATTTTTGAAGGTTAATTTTATAACCTGCTAATGCGCCATATTCCTCCAGAGAGCGAATTAGGGCGGGGACAGAGGTTTCTGGGTGTGATAAAAATAAAGAGAGAATCATCTGCATACAATGCGATTTTTTGGGTGTGGCCCTCAACTTCCACACCTTGGATCAAGGGGTTAGATCTAATTTCTATAGCAAGGGGCTCAAGTGAGAAGGCAAAAAGGAGTGGAGAGAGGGGGCAACCCTGTCTTGTACCCCTCATGAGGGGAAATCTGTCTGAGAGATGTCCATTGACCTTGACTCTGGCCTCCGGGGCCTTATATAAATTGTTGATAACGTTGACAAATTTCTCTCCCAGGCCAAATCTTTTTAGGGTTTCACCCAGAAACACCTAGTCTACCCTGTCAAACGCTTTCTCAGCATCCATACTAATAGCTAATTGAAGTTGTTTGGTATTTTTATGTGCTGAGATTATGTTCAACAGGCGACAAATGTTATCTTGAAGAAATCTCCCTGAGATAAAGCCGGTCTGATCCTTATGTTTTAAACAGCCTATTACTTTCTGGAGCCAATCGGCTAAGATCCCAGTGAAGATTTTTAGATCCACTGGTAAAAGTGAGATTGTCCGGTAGGATTTACAGTCTTCCGGATCTTTATCTGGTTTCAAAATCACAGAGATCTGGGCCAGGTTCCAAGATCTAGGGACTGCCCCTTCTCCCCTCCACAACTCGTTATATGTGTCCAGTAAGACCGGTAGACGCGAGTCTAAGAAAATTTTATAGAATTCCGACACATAGCCATCCATCCCTGGGGCTTTCCCATTCTTAAGATTTTTAATTTTTTGAGTTACTTCTGCTGCTGATATGGGGGCTTCTAAATCTTTCCTTTGTATCTCTGAGAGGGTGGGGAATTGGAGTTTATTAAGGAATGAGAGGGTCTTCCTCTCATGATTTATGTTTTTGTCTGTGCTATAGAGGGTGGAATAAAATTTCTGAAATTGTGCAGTAATTAAAGGGGGAACCAAGTTATATTATTTGTCTCGAGTGCTTTAGTTTAGGGACTGCCCTAGAGGTTCTCTCCTTTCGCAACTGCCAGGCTAAAATTTTCCCCGCTTTGTTTCCATGTTCATAGAACCTTTGTCTAGCGTAGGCTAAAAATCTTTCCGTCTGAAGATCTAGAATCTTATTCAGTTTGGTTCGGGTCCTAAGTAATTCTTCCTCGCATTTTTGGTCTAAGGTCTCTTTATGGACCCTTTCTAACTGGGATATCTTTGCCTCTAGTTCTATGCATTCTTTGATCTGTGCTTTCTTGTGTTTTGATGCGTAAGCAATCACTATTCCCCTTAAGTAACATTTTAAAGCGTCCCATCTAACTCCTGCCTCTGTGTCTTCTCTCCAGTTTGTCTCTAAACATTCCTTTATTGATTGTTGTATAAGTTGTTTGAACTCTGTAAGGTTCAATAAACTAACATTAAACGCCAAATGGATTCTAGAGGTTTCTGGGCCAGAGACATCTCCAGTGTGACCGGAGCATGACCCGAGATTGAGATGGACCCTATCCCTACTCTAAACATAGAGGGTAACGCATTTGCTGAAACCAACCAACGATCAATGCGGGAATACATCCTGTACTTGGGGGAATAATATGTATAATCTTTGTCTAAGGGGTGGGCAAATCTCCACGCATCCACCAGAGAAAGTTCTGCACATAGCCTCGTGAGGGCTTTACTAGACCTTGCAGGACCTGTAGAATGGGAACCTATTCTGTCGAGGCCTAAATCTGTCACTGTATTAAAATCTCCACCAATAAAGATTAACCTGTCAGGATCTAGGGTCGTCTCAGACAACGCTTTGGTCAGAAAGGTTACCCTCTTTTGTTCATCATTAGGGGCATATATGTTCAGAAAGATGCACTTTTGGCCCCTGAACTCCCCTTCTATCTTCACAAATCTACCCTCGGGGTCTGTATACACCTGAGAAATAGTACAAGGAGTATCCTTCCTGACCAGGATTGCTGTACCCCTCTTATTTGTTTGGTGAGTGCATTCAGCGCATAAACCTCATACCCAGCTTCTCCTTAGTTTTCTATGTTCAGCCTGGTTCAAATGGGTCTCCTGTAGAAATGCTATATTAACTCCCTGTCTCTGTATTTCCTTCAGAATTCTAGCCCTTTTGACTAGACTGCTTATGCCCGGACATTCCAAGAAATCAATTTAAGATCCGCCATTTAAAGTGATATAAACGAAGAAAAGGAAAGCCATCCCTAATTCTAGTATCATGGAGCCTGTAAGAACCATATAGAAAATTAGTAACATAGATATTTAACTTGTAGAACCAACTCAACATATTTACAAAGCCTCCCACAAAAGGAGGAGGCATTTAGACAGCTTCAAGGTACTTTATTCCCAACTCCACACCTCAGGAGTACTCTATGAAGTGTGGTAGGAGACCAAGATATTTCGGTCCCCCTGTCAGGGATAACCCCACAGTAAAAATCTGCGGGTTCCCCGACTGGGATGACTCCAGTCGCCTAAGTGACTGTTGGACTGTCTACCAATATATCCGACACCAACTTATTTAGATGCTGAGGAACCATTGCCGGGGAGGAGAACATCCATCTAAAACTAGCAACAACTAGTTAGGAAATCAAACCGTTGCCGCTGAGGGCCCACCGAGAGGATCTGCCAGGCCACTCGATCAGACCCAAGGGCGGGGCTCTTCCATAACCACCCCCATCCTCCCAGGTACCAGGGGGTGCCCCATCGTTCCTTCAAAAGGTGCGGGAGGGAGAGGGAGGTTCCCTCAGTTCAGCACCTGTAGTCTCTAACTTCACTTTCACCGCGGCCACAGTCGTGTCCCTACCTAGGGTACTCTTTAGTGGCTCGGGGGAGTCTCAGCCTAAACCCATGAACAGGGTGAGTCCGTATCTAGATTCCATTGTTTCAGCCCCTCGTCCTTCCCTTCCAAGAGGAGGGTGCTATTAATATGTCCTGTAGCCCCTTTGTGCCCTTTCTTTAGGCTAGAGGTGTTGTCTAGGGGATACTTTAATTGTTACTTCCAATATTGCCCCTTCTCCCATCCCCCATGGCCATTTACGGCCTACTTTTCTTGCTCTTGATATGGCGGGCCTCTAATTGCTCGCCCCGTACCCAAAATCTAAATTGCATGGTACCAGGGCAGCAATCTGGAAGAAGAGAGTCTAATGCTCAGTGGCAGCCCAGGAAGTTACACAACGTGCTAATTTTGCTTATCCCATTCCCTCCATATATACATCTACTGCTTCATCCAAATTAGTAAGATCGCTATCGCAGACCAGTGTTCTCCCGGCCTAGAGGTTTCTACCTCTCTCACATGACCCGTCCAAATAAACTCTGTTTTTATTTGGGACCATGTTTAGAACAGCATATGACATCTAAGTTTGTTCCAAAGCAAAGCAACCCCGTCCAAATATGCCCACATCAATCTGTGGCGGAAAGGCTTAGGATGACGCACTGACTGCTGTAATTTTTGACCCAAGTGGGATCGCTCATTTAATTAAGCGACCAGGAATGGGTGCGTCTGTTCATCAACCATTTCCGCTACATTAAAGCCTCTTGTCCATTGATCTGTCATAAATTGAAAAGTTAATCTATCAGAGGCACGGTAAAAGTACAAATAGTAAGAGACGGAAGGGCGTGTGTGGTCACTCAGTCCAGAACCTAAGTTCTTGAATCCTGCTTGGACTGTAGATCCACGAAAGAGAGTGAATGATTGCTCAGACCAAGTGGCTCTATATTATTACTCATCCATTAGAGCTGTGAGAAGGATCCTCCATCAGAACTTCCGTAATTAAAGATCAGTGGTTGGACCATGCTGGGGGCAGCTCTGTACAAACACTGTCCCATTGAATTAGTGTCGTCCAAGCGCTGGGGTCTAACTCCTTTCATTCCCTTTCTTTGCCATGATTTTTTCGCCACGGCTATGCGATGATCGGTTGCACTCTCTAGTGGAGTCACTATACCATGCTGCTTAGCCCAGCTACAGGCCTCTGGTAAGTACTTTTATCTTAGTTGGGTATTCAAGTTGTGCTGAAAAACCTGCTTGTCTGATTGCTTTCACCACCTGAAATGCTTTTTTGTCTGCGAACTAAAGTTTGAGGTGCATAATCTTGATCAAAGTAAAGCCGTGTGTCCCCAAATATGATTTGCTTTTTTGCCCAGGCTGCCCTAATGACTTCTTCCTTTATTCTAAAGTCCACAAAGGCCAATATTACTGAACAAGGGCGGGCTTTTGGGTCTTTCGGCTTGGGGTCCAGTGAACGATGTGCATGGATTATGCCCAGATCTTTGTCCTTATCTAAGTCGAGCAGCTCTTTCAGCAAGCTTTCAATAAATTTCGGCATTGGGCCTGATTCTGTTTCTTCTGGTAAACCATGTATTCTTATGTTATTACGTCTATTTCGGTTCTCTAAGTCTTCCAGCTGTTGTTGTAAGAGTAAGTCTCTATAGTGTAGATCCTTCAGAGCAGCATTATGGACATCTGAGATCTCCGTATACTCCGTCACTGTCTCCTCTAGTTGTTCTGTTCAGCGGGTCAGCTCCACAATGTTTTCCCTATCCGTCGACGCTTTCTGCTCAATTCTAGTAAGAGTGTCACAGATTTGTTGTAAAGTGCTGTAAAACGTCTTCGAGGTGATAGTAAAATCCTCCTCCGTCATCTTCGTGAAGGTGGTGGGTTGTTCTATTAGGTCTGAGATCTCGGCCCATAGCGCGGCCTGCGCCTGTGTACTTTTGGCTGGGAATTTTAACTTGGGATATGAGTCCGAAGCGGAATCTTTATGTTTTAGTTTTGGCGACATAGTGAGCAATCTATTCTAGGTTCCAGTACCATGTTGAGTTTGAGTTAAGAGTTTGATTCATTTGGATCTTCTATAATCAGTCGGGAGCTCACCGTTTAGGCATCCATCCCTCAGGCAACCGGAACCGGAAGTCACGCCACCACTTTGAATCTGGCACTGTGCCAAAGGTTTTTGCCACAACTATGTCTGATTTTAGTAGGTTGGATGCAGTTGTAACAGTTTACACAATTGATGGCAGCTTGCACCAAATTTTTAGCACAAGCACTGTAAAAAGGGTACCAGGGATTCACACAAGCCAGACCACAAAAAGCCTGTCTAACTTGCAGCAATCAGCACATGAGACAGAAAATCCTTTAGATTACTGCAAGATTGGTGCTCCATATCTTTGGTACACCCGGGGCTTGCAGCAATCTGGCCACTTTGAAAATCTAGCCCTGGAATCTGACGCCCTGATTTGTCTGGGTACAAACAATTGTTGGCGTTGGTGGAGCACCAAGAACCCTCTCATAAATCTTATGTGAACACCATTGTAATGTAGCATTGCTACACAAGTGCACTTGTGCTGTTACTACCTATACTAATACTGGTTACTAAATCGGGGGGGAACCCCCCATCTTAAATCATGAAAGCTATTACAATAACCTGAAAAACTGCTAGTTATGTTAAGAAGGGGGATTCCGCCCCCAAACCCCTCAATTTATTTAAAATAAAATATATTGCATTTCTTTTATTTTTGTTTAAAGCAGCAGTATTTGTTAGTACCCGTGTAAGTTTTTTTTCCAGCAATAGTGTCTGTCTGGCAAAAATATCAGGATACAATTTTGGTTTTTGTTTTCTTTCCCGTCTGAACCAAGATACAGGATTCTGAAGTTTTTAAAAGTTCCCACTCCTGTGCCATGCCCACCATGAAAAATGAAATGGCTTGGTAAATAATTGTGATATTTACCTTCAGGAGCATGTAGCAACATCACTCTAGTACATCCACAGTATGAATCTAGCATGTACATGCAACAGATAACCTCAGCGGAAGAGAGTTTTAAAAACTGCATGTGGTGGCCATCTTTAATGACGAATTACAAAATTAACAGTAAAATCATACTGTGCATGAATCTCTGGCTCTCGGAAATATGTTTTTGCTAAAAATAACTTATATGGTGACATTTTTGCTAACAAATCCTGCTGTTTTAACATTCCCCACTCCTCTCTGTAATGTAGCAGTAAGCTCAACCACTGTGAGGGTCTTTAGCCTTCCACTGCAACGAACTGTTAATTTTTTTTAGCTTTTCTCCTGGATCCCTGTGTCTTACCCTCCCCCCCCCACACACACACACACACACAAGGTGTTTGAGGCTACAATGTCTGCACCTTCACCCAGCCAGGAGCGCAGGCAGCAGGTGGGCAGCAGCTCTCACAGCAAATGTCAATGCTGCTCCTTGGTGAGTTGCCAGAGGTGCATGGTGCATAAATGTTTAGCAACCTGCCCCTTCCCCCCTCCCCCTCTGA
This sequence comes from Neoceratodus forsteri, assembly GCA_016271365.2. Lineage (NCBI taxonomy): Eukaryota > Metazoa > Chordata > Ceratodontiformes > Ceratodontidae > Neoceratodus > Neoceratodus forsteri. Next base: position 1,558,643,444 of record CM057456.1, on the reverse strand, counting down.
GAGCCGAGGGCCTTATTTCCTCAACTTCACGGACTGGCAAGCTCCAGTGTAGGAATCTGGGGCCCACATATCAACCCTCATCTCCTGGACAGCAGCGCACCATAACACATCATTGGAGAGATCTAGATCAAGATGGTGGCCAAGCTGAGCTACCCATCTAGCATGTTGATTTTGTTTTTGGATTTTCTGTTAGTTTTTAGTTGTTTTGCCCTACTTCGTTACTTTGTTTATCTTGTTTATTTGTTTTATTTTATTCTTGTACGAAAGTGTTTTATGGCCCAGAGGGTAAAAGTCTATAAAACTCTGAAGACACTCTTTACTGCAAGACCCGCTCCTAAATTCAATTATGAGGCGTGGAGGAAACATCTTCATTAGTCCCCTTACCTGTTCAGACGTTGCTGGTGGATGGCTTTGTTGGATGAGAGCCCGCTGATGCGAGTGGCCTGGAGTGTGAGTTGGCTGCTCGCCAGCGCTGGGTCCTGTATTGAGATTGTGGAGCTGTCTGTGAAAGGAACTTAAGGAGACTGTGCGACGTGCTGCCCAGGAGCAAGGGTCATTTTGGTCCGAGGCAGTTCGTCTGCAGGGGGACCCATTTAGAAATCATTCCATAAACTATAGGTTCTGGACAGTAGTTTTCTGTTGATCCTGGAACACGGATTCTGGAAAATAGTCTTCCTGGACCACTGAACTGCAGCGGCTCTTGGTCTCCCGAGTTAGTTTCAAGCTCCCACAGGAAAGCTAGAATACTCTGTCTTTGATCCAGCCTGAACCCAAGGGGTTTGTTGGAGTATCTGCCGTGGGTGGGGAGTTGGGTCCAGTGTCCTCGGAGGACAGGCACTGTTTTCCCGGGAATCCCTAGGCTTGGGCGGCTCAGCTGGAAGGCCTGCCTGCTCTGAGCTTGCACAGGTGGTGTCTCTTGCGGCTCTTGGGGGACGGCTGGGCAGGCAAATTCACGTTCAGGGGCCCCAGGAGTGTGAATCTGGAGTTGTAAAGAATGCTGACTGTGGTGGACGCCTTTGATTATTTCTAGCTCCCTAAGGACCAGCAGTGGTTGACGATTTGGATCATTTCTATATCCTTAAAGACCGGCAGCAGTGAGAGTGTCTTTAATTTTCTGTTTAATTATTACTCTTTTGATCTGTTATTATTCTATCCTGCCTATGTGAGAGATACTCTGGAAGATTAACTTTCCTTTTCTCTGGTGGGGTGAGAGCTCACAAGAAGGACTACTTATACTCATCAGTGAAAGACTCTGGGCTAGTTATCTGACATCAATTTGCTCTCGGACATCACTAATTTTACTGGACATTAATTTTACAATTTGTTTAATGTAATTTAAGTATAGGATTGTGTGCATGGTTGTATGGGTGGGTATATTTGATTTTTTATTGTATGGGCTGTGTGCATTGTGAGTGAATTTATTTTTGGTTTAATTTTTAGGGGTGGGTAGGGTTTTGTTGTAAGGTAGTTTTTATACTATTTGTTTGTTACTCCTCAAGTGAGAGTTGTGGGTGTGACAAACTGTTTTATTTTATTTTTCAGGGTTTTTGGTTTTGTTATGTGTTTATTTCATTAGGGTTTTTTCTCATACTAGTTTGGCATGTCTTCTGTTTAGGACAGCACTATATGCTGGAGGCCTGCCCCCCCCAGTCGTACACTATTCATCCTCTGTCCTCTGTGCCCTCCACCCTTTTCCCCCCCTCCCCCCTTGAAATTTTCAACCTATCAGCACCGCAGAGCACTGGGTATTACCTACGAGGGGGAGGGGTCGGTGCAGGAGGTGCGAACAGCAGTGGACCAATGAGCAGGGCTCTTGCATCGGGGCTGTTAGGTCCAGAAGATGCCCTGGGGCGAAATGGATTCTGGAACATGGTCCGCCATGCCTGGTCTCCATACCCCAAGGGCACCACCATTAGTGGTGGGCAAGTAGCTCGGATGGCCCTGGAGACCCATCCAACTCGAGCGATGTTATGCAATGCCAGATCGATTAAGAACAAGAATGCAATTATTGCAGATCTTGTTGGGTCAGCTGATCTGGCTTGCATCACTAAGACCTGGCTGGATGAAAATGCTGGCCCCCTGCTCAGTGCATCTGCTAGCACATTGTCCTTGCCTGGAAGGTGAACTGCTAGAAGAGAGGCTTGCAGGGAATAAGCCAGGGACCACAACTTCATGACTTCTGTGCACAAGGCCGTGGACCGAGTGCCTCCCTGCTTGCTGATGTACCACATGGTGGTAGTGTTGTCTGTTCTGACTTGAACCACCTTGTTCTGAACTGACTATGAGAATGCTTTTAGAGCTAGAAAAACTGCCTTGAGCTCTACAAGATTGATGTGGAGAAGGGATTCTTGGGGGGACCACAGGCCCTGGGCAGTAAGGGACCCCAGGTGGGCTCCCCAGCCCAGAAGAGAGGCATCCGTGATAAGGACCACTGAACAAGGCTGAGCAACAAAAGGAACACCCTGCCTTAAATTGTCCTGATCCTGCCACCACTGGAGGGCCTGGATCAAGGTCGGAGACACTGGAATAAGTTTGGTAAGGGAGTCCTTTCTCTGAGACCAGAAAGCTCTCAGGTGGAACTGAATATCCCTCATCTGGAATCTTGCCCCTTGGACCACTGCTGCTGAAGCTGCCATGTGGCCCAAGAGCTGGAGGAAATGCCTTGCTGGTCGAGATACCTGAAGGCTGAAGGAAGAAGCCAGTTCCATAAGAGCCCTTGCCCTTTTTAGAGGAAGAAAGGCTCTTGCTCTGAGTGTGTCCAGTTCTGCCCCTATAAAGGTAAGGAGCTGGACTGGTTCGCGAACTGACTTGGGAAGACTGAGAAGAAATCCTAGGGAAGTGAGCACTTGCTGGGTCACTTGCAGGTGAGACTTGACTTGGTCTAGAGACTGGCCCACTAATAGCCAATCATCCAGATAAGGAAATATGGAACTCTTCTGCCTTCTTAGAAAGGCAGCTACTACTGCCAGGCACTTTGTGAAAACCCTTGGAGCGGAGGTTAGGCCAAAGGGTATTGCTCTGAACTTGTAGTGGCCTGAGGGCAACTCGAACCTGAGGTACATTCTGTGGGAGCACCTGATGGGAATGTGAAAGTAGGCATCTTTGAGGTCCAGGGAGGCTAGCCAGTCCCCTGGCCTTAGAGAGGGAAGGATTATTCCCAGAGTTACCATCTTGAACTTTGGTTTTAAAAGATGTTTGTTCTGATATCTTAGGTCCAGGATTGGTCGCCACTTCCCTGTCTTTTTGGGGGTCAGGAAGTACCTGGAGTACAGTCCTTTGCCCCAGTGTAGGGTAGGTACTCTCTCTATAGCTCAGAGAGAAGAAACCTCTGCCTCTAGGGCAAGGGTTTCCGAAAGATTAGCAGGTGGAAAAGATCTGGCTCTCATCTATGGAAATTTTTTGAAGCTGAGAACCAGTCCCTGGCTTACTACTTCCAGGACCCACTTGTCTGATGCAATAGACATCCAGTCCTGGACAAAGTAAGCCAGTCTGCCCCCTATTGGAATAGGAGAGTCGACCCGGACAGACCCATCAGGGTGTCTGCTTGGCAGGGGCTTTAGCCTGAGGGGTGGATGCAGGCCTGCTCATCCCCCTTCTGCCTCTCCCTCTGAAGAACCCCCTCTGCGGTCTGTGCTTGGTAAAAAGGCCTTTGAAAAGGCCTGCCCCGCCCCTGGACTGCTGCCTTTGAGGAGTTGCCTGCCTTTCTTGGTCTGAGCACTCCTATAAGTGGTCCTGTATTCGTCCATGTTCTTCATGTAATTCTCTGTCTGCTCCCCAAACAGAAAATTCCCCACTACAGGAAAATCCATGGCCTTAGCCTGGGTGTCCTGCGAGAGGCTAGTACATCTGAGCCAAGCCATCCCTCCGAAGAGCCACAGATGTAGCCATGACTCTTCAGCGAGACATCATTAAGTCCACTGCAGCATGAAACTGAACCTTAGATGCCTCAATCCCATCTGCAGCCACCGCCTCCAGCTCCTTGGCTAGCTGGGGGGAGGCCTGTTTAGCCAGTGCCAGTACAGTGTCCCACCTGGACTTCTGGTACCTGGCTGTATAAGCCATGTAATTCGCCTGCCTGAGTTCCAAAGAAGATGCTATGTACTACTTCTTTGCCATGGCATCAATCTTCCTGGAGTCCTTGTCAGGGGGGTGTGAAGCCAAGGGAATATTTGTCTTGTCACAGGCAGCAGGCTGCACTACCCGAACATGGCTGCATTGCTGATATAAGAACTCCGTGTCTGAGCCTGAGAGTGCATACCTCTAGTCCATTCTTCTATCCACAGGAGGTATAGTGTTAGGAGACTTTAAGATTTTTAGTGTCTGTTTCCCAAAAGATTTATGGAGGGGAATAGACAGTCTCCTAGACTCTGGAATATCCATCATCTCTACATAATCAGGTTATTCTTGATCTTCCACAGCCTCCTCCATAGGAAGCTGGAGGGGTTTCAGCCACTTTTCTGTAAAACATAAAGTGGGAAGGGGACTCAGAAAGCCTAGGAGGGGAAACACCTGATGGTCTTTCTGGGGAGATGTCCGGTTCCACAGGCACATCCAGACTTTCACTTACCTCATAATCCTCAAATTCCCCTTCCTCTTCAATCTCCAGTTCATAAAAATCATCTTGAACTGGGGGAACCAACTGAACCGAACCTCTGCCAGAATGAGCCGGATCGGTCGGAACCGGACGGAGTGATTCCATAATCTGAATCGCCCTGGCTATCTCTTCAGCAGTCGGAACATGAACCTCTGGATCTGAACTGGTCGATTTATCTTTGCGCTTTCTTTTTGTCGGAACCAATCCCTCAGAATCGGCTCTCCTTTTGCCCGAAGAAGTATCGCCCTGGTCAGAGGGCACTCCTTCTGGTTCGGTCGAAATTGAACTGGGCTGGCCATCCGGGTCAGCGGACTTCTCGGCCTCCTTTTCCCTCAGTCTACCTAATCTCTTCTCAAGGGTAGATTTGGGAAAATTATTTACATATTTGGCAGTCTGAATCGAGGTGGTCAAACCCCAGACAATAAACACAGGTGGTGTGGGGATTGGCCTTAGCAAAGACCTCCCCACACTCACTGCAGTGTTGAAACCCAGTGGGCCCAGTTTTTTTCTTGGGTTTCTCACACATGGTGAACCTAACCAAACTTACCCTTTTTTTGGCAACTGCCAGGCAAGACTCCCTTATCAGTTCCTAACCATGTCATGGGTATTGGAAAAAGACGGTTAAAACACATTTTTTTTTAGAACCAATAAGAACCGGTAACCACACACTAAATATAGCAAAATTCACAATCAAATGGTCGGTTCAGCCGAACCGACTGCACTTTTACAAGTTCCACACAGAAATAAAGAACAATTCCTATCTAGTACTCACGGCACCACAGACAGAGACTGAACCGACTATGCGGAAACTTTTTTGGTTTAAACTGACGAAAAACTGAAAACTTTAACTGACTTCGAAATGAGCTAAAGGAGAAATCTCCGCAGCGACCGTTCAGTGAGGTGGAGTAAAGAATCTGACGGTTTTAGTTCAAATCACTCCAGACAGAGACTTCAACCGAGCTCGAGCTCAGCGTTCCACGCCCTGCATGAAAAGTTAACCCTTAGTTTCTCTGGGGCAGTTCAAAGGCTGGGAATCACTGCAATTGTCAGAATACAGCAAGACTTCATGTTGTCTGAATAACTGCCTTGTTGAAATCCAGGATTGGATGAATTTCAACTGCCTGAAGTTGAACTCGGGTAAGACGGAGGTGATGGTAGTGGATCCAAATCACCAGGGGGGTTGGGGGCTGGTCAGCCCACAGGGCTTTTCTTGGGGGGCTCCCAGCTTCTTGCCTCCAAATGGATGCGGGACCTGAGGGTGGTGCTTGACGATGGGCTGACACTTTAATCCCAGGTGTCGGCAGTTGTCAAGTTGTTCTTTTACCATCTGAGGACTATCGCTAGGGTCAAGCACCTTGTTCCGTCCAGTGATCTTCCCATACTGGTCCACGCCTTTGCGACCTCACACCTTGATTACTGCAACTCCCTTTACCTAGGGCCACCGGGGGCTGATATCTGCCGCCTATAGCTGGTGCAGAACGCAGCAGCCCGGTTGCTGATAGGGACTTTATGGCCATGTCATATCACAACGGTGCTGCGCGAACTGTACTGGCTGCCGATCCAGTGGCAGATCACTTTCAAAGTCGGACTTCTGACATAAAGCTCTACACGGACTGAGCCCGGACTACTTGAAAGAGCTTCTGTTCCCCTACCGCCCCAAGCGATTGCTCTGCTCGGCTGACAAGGTGTGCTAGAGATTCCAAGGGTGTCTTTAAAATCTTCAGATGCCGTGCATTCATGTATGTGGCCCCAGTCCTTTGGAATTCTCTACCCCGTCAGCTATGAGAGTGTCTGACCATGTGAAGTTTTAAGCAGGCACTAAAAACATTTCTTTGGCACCAAGCATTTGCTGCCTAATTTGTTGGATTTTATTGTTTATCTGTTTTATAGTGTTTTTACATTTTACTCTGTTTTATTCATGTTTTTATGTAAATCGCCTCGATGCTTTGAAAGGCGCTAAATAAATAAAGCTTTATTATTATTATTATTACTAACTCTATATCCCTTTCCCCATTTCCTTCCTCTAACCACTGCCCTTCAGGTACTGTGCACTGTTGCCTGCTGTAGAAATGTTCTTGTGCTCACTGCTGTACATTTGCTGGTTCTTTACCCCTACCACTGCCTCCATCATGTAAACCCATTTCCATCATAGCTTAGTATGCTGTCACCATCACGTTCTTTTATGCTTAATTACATTGTTCACGGCTGTTACAATGATGTACCATGTCTGTGTCTACGATTTTTGCAATATCCTTAAAGAGCCCCTGACACTGTTAGAAAAACTTGGAACAAATGTGAGATTTAGACAGTTTAGTTTATATTTCATGTATTTTCTATAATTATTTACCTTTTTTCTTTATTATCGAGGACAGCTGTATAACAGAAGCTTACTGTCCCTTAAACTTTATCTGCTCTTTCTGCTATCCTACATATGACATCATAATCTGGGTTGCACTTGGAAACGAGCTTCTGGTCATGGTGCTTCTCTCGGTTACCAGCTTTTAAATAAATAAAATAAATAATCCCCGTTTATGGCATTGTAACTATCCCCACAGCAACAGACTGTGATGTCATAAACAGAACTGTGATGACATATGTAGGCAAGCAGCCAGAACAGATAGGGTAGTGATCCTGTTTACATGCAAATATCCTTAATAATAAAGAAAATGAGAAATACAGAAACAATACTAAAATATAAGCTCACTTGTGCTAAACATTACATTTTCTCAAAGTTGTCACAGCGGTGTCGGAGGCTCTTTAAGAGTTTACGAATACCCTTGTATTTAATATGCTGTTTTTTTTACTTGTATTTTTTATTATTGTGTTTGTTGATTATGAAATGATGTTTTAATTGTAAAGCGCCTTGATATTTTGAAAGGCGCTTAAAAATGAAGTTTTATTATTATTATTTTCTATATTACATTGCACTTGTACATATTTTTCTCTTTTCCCCCCTTCCCAAGGTAGCACCCGAAAACAAGCCTTGGCTCAGAGTGCCTTTCCCAGTCACCAACTTTTAAATAAGTAAATAAAGTTGGATATTTGGGAATCGCATGCCACTGAGATTAGGAAAGGTAGAACACAGAATTCTCACTGTACACTTCTGGGACTGTTTCAAACACCTTAAATTTGGTGCACAAGTCAAGGTTTGGTCAAATTGCTTCCTGTCAGGACAATACTCTGCTACTTTTCAATCAAAAATTCCCTTTCCTCTATCCCTTATTTGCAACTGTAGGCCAATAGTTCTGGTCTGGTCTTGGTCATCTGTTTTTGGAGTCTGCCAGAGTGCAGCAGGTTCCAAGCAGCTATTTCTTTGCCCCAGTCAGCAATTTAATCTGCCAGCTCGGGACAGAGAGTCTTCTGCTCCCTTCAAATGAGACTCAGCATCTCTCAACTCAGCTGACAAACCTCAAGTTCAGTGAAACAATTAAGCATCAGAGAAAGAGAAAGTTACTGACAAGCTGATTCATGCTAGAGCACAGTTAAACCACAAGCCAGTATGTGTCTGTGCTGCTGCATTAACTGCCCGTTTGCACTAAAAACTTCTGTACAGTATTCATTTCCCATCTGCACTGAAAACAGTCTGCATTAGTAAAAACTATCTCCCAGCTGTCTGTATTGTGAACTGTTAGCAGTAATAATAGCAGTTTCTCCAGTTGTCTCCCTCCTCCTACAGTGTCTGAGTTTGCAACCACTGTAGCCTGCCCCCTGTTGTTCAATGGGCCCTAACCACGGTGGTAGCTTGGGCAGGTGGAGACAATACAGGTATAAAACTACCAGTAAACAGACACGGTGGTTAAGCGAGGCAGCGAAGTGACCTGAAGGAGTCTGCCGGACTCAGCTGTAGAGCCTGGAGATGGGGCCTATATTTATTTGTTTTTATTTACTGATTGAAGTCTTGGATGGCACCTAAGAGCAGATGCTCATTGAGAGGTTCCACGTCAGATACACTAACACCAGAAGACACAATATAGTTACAGTAAATTAATCATACAGAGTACAAAACATTCAACAGGGTTCACAAATTGGGCTAAGGCACTGTACATAGTATGCCAGTGTCTTGCGGGGGTGGGGGGGAGAGAGGTAGACTGTTAGGTGAGGTAGTGAGGGGCAGGAAGCGGTGGTGGGAGCTGGGATAGGTAGGGCAGAGGGAAAGAAAAGAGCCAAGGGGTAGGGGGTGGAAGGCACGTGCTTGGGCAAAGACTTAACCTGGCGGGCCAGGAGTTGGAAGTGCTGAGGCAAACTAAAGTTGTAGAAACAGACTAGTGGGGGTAATTACAGGTATTACTGTCAGTGAGGTGTTGACAGAGTTTGCGCTTAAAAGAACCAAGGGTTGTGGCTCCAACAATGTCAGGTGGTAGACCATTTGTTCACAGTGGGGCTCAGTGAGTGCAGGATTGCTGGGCCATAGTTGTGCAGCATCTGGGCACATGGAATACTTGTGTTCTCGAGCTCTTGGTGTGCCTGGCATGTATAGATGGTGATAGAAGACTCAGAACTCCTTGAGGAAGTAAGTTTAGTAAGACCTTTTTTGGGAGTAGGCAGGTTTGATAAAGTAGTCTGTCCTTCAATTGAAGCCAGCCCAATCGCGCATAATGCTCACAGGTGTGGGTGAGTTTGGGGGGGATTAGTGAGCAGGCAGCAGGCTTTGTTTAAGCCTGTTAAAAGGTGTTGGAGCACTGTGTCAGTAGCAGAGTCATAGACAGCTAGGCCACAGTCAATCATGGTGATGAGTGAACTGTTAATTGCCAAGTTCAGAGCTTCATAGGTCAAGCAATGTCTGTACCTGTGGAGGATAACGATCCTGGTGTTAAAGGCTTTGGCTGTGATGTCAATGTGCTGTGTTGTAAGTCTATAAGACAGGGCAGTGTCCAGTGTGATTCCCAGGTACTTGAAGTTGGGGACTAGTTCCAGGGTGTTACCAGAGTCATTCTGAAGTGCCAGGGGATAGCCTTTTAGCGTATTTTGGGCAGTGTCGAAGAGCATGTTCTTGGTCTTTTTATAGTTCATGACCAGTTTTTAGCCGCTGCGAAGCCACACTGGAGGTCGTATTTCAGAAGTACAGGGTCAAGGTTGCTAGTAAAGATAACCACATCATCTGCATAGAGAAGCATGCAGCTATTGAAAGCAGCCAGGAGGTTGTTTAGGAAGACACTGAAGAGTAATGGACCGAGTATGGATCCTTGTGGTACCCCTGATATGACTGGTCGACTTTCTGATAGGATGTCCCTGAACTTTACTTACTGTGATTGCAGGCTAAGTTAGCTACAAAACCATGCTATGGTTTTTAGAGCTAGCCCTATGTCTGAGAGCTGTTCAAGGAGGAGGAGGGCATGATGGATTGTGTCAAATGCCTACAATGCTGCCCCTACAATGTGCCCATTGTCAAGAGCACTATCTATGAATCCGGCAAACTCCAGAAGAGCCATTATAGTGCTATGGCTGGCTTGTAAACCATGCTGTTCTGGGCATAGGAGCTGATATTAATTGAAGTACTCCACCAGCTGGTCAGCCGCAATCTTTTCAAGGGCCTTGGAGAGCGGGGGAGTATAGAGATCAGCCTGTAGTTGTTTTGAAAAGAACGTCATCACTTTTGTGTACCGGGGTGACAGTGGCAGCTTTCCAGATTTGGGGGATTTGGAGTGGTAGAGGGATAGATTAATTATCTTTGTCAGTGGACCAAGTACTTCGCCTAATGTTAGTCAAACAAATCATAGGTCCAGAGAGTCCACACTGTGCCTTGGTTTTCCGAGGACGTTTTCAAGGTATTTTCTAGCAGAGGCTTCGGAGACCAGTTTGAAATGGAACAGTGGCTGGTTTGGTCATGCTGGGGTCTTCTCACTGACCCCTGGAGCAAAGGTATTGAAGAAGTTCATTTGGAGCACACTACTGAGATCCGAGAAGGCAATACCACAGGAAACACTCTCCCCTCAAAATTTTTTTCTGACAATGTAACTATCAAAACCAAAAAAGAAATACTATAAGCCTTCAACAATCACTCTGCTACTGCAGGGCTAGCTTTTGATAATTCACCTGCATGCAACCTACGCTCCCAGGTTGCCGTGCAACCATCAGAATCTAGTCCCTCAGATGCAGTCTTTTCATTCTCTCCTGCGTCACTAGAAGAGGTCGAAGATCTCCTCCTCCAGTTGGACTCCAGAAAAAGTGCTGGCGCTGACACCTTTGATCCATACTACCTAAAGATTGCCTATCATGTCTTGGCTGTACCTATTACGCATCTATTTAACTTGGCCCTTTCTCAAGGGACCCTCCCCAAACTGTGGAAAATCGCACATGTTATTCCGTTGTTTAAATCCGGGGACCCCTGTGATCTAAACAACTATAGGCCCATCTCCCTTCTCACGGTACTATCAAAACTTCTGGAAAAAATGGTGAATGCCCAGCTGAAATCTTTCATAGATGATACCAACCTGCTAAACTCTATGCAATCTGGTTTCAGAACTGAACATAGTACGATCACGGCCCTGGCCAAGGTGACAAATGACTGGCAGCGCGATCTAGAGAACAAAAAATGTGTCTGCGACGTTTTTCTAGACCTAAGTAAGGCCTTCGACACTGTCGACCACTGCCTCCTTCTTTCTTCATTAAAAGCTATTGGTCTAGATTCGACCTCCTTGTGTTGGTTCCACAACTACCTTTCTGATAGGCACCAACAGGCCAAGGCCGAAGGTGAACTCTCCCCTTCAAATCTGTTAAAAAGAGGTGTCCCGCAGGGATCCATCCTGGGGCCACTCCCATTTACCATATATATCAACAATATAGACTCAGGCATCAATGAGACAAAAATTCATCTGTTTGCAGATAATACAGTGATTTACCTAAGCCGTACAACTCCTGAAACTGCCTGTAGCGACCTGCAAGCTGACTTCAACATACTACAATACCAGCTCCTTAGTAAAAAATTGATATTTAACATCAAAAAGACAAAGATGATACTATTCTCACCTATTAACCATGCAGCCTATCCTGCTGCTACTGGTACTCTACCCCCCATCTCCACCCTCCTAGGAGACAGCTTGGAATTTGTGCCAAAATTCAAATATCTGGGGATCTGGCTAGACTTCAAACTCTCCTTTGCAGATCACCTGGAGGATCTGTTAAAAAAACTGAGGCAGAGACTAGGTCTCTTTTTTCAGGCTAAACCGCCTACTAACTACAGAGGCTAAGAGACGGCTAGTTCAGTCTACATTCCTTTTCCTAACTGATTACGCCGACTTTATTTACAGCCAATGTGCTATTTCATACCTCGATAATTTGGACATACTTTACCACAGAGCCCTGCGCTTCATCACTGGTTTCTCCTTCTCCACCCATCACTGCTCTTTATATGCGGCCGTAGGTTGGACCTCCCTACACTACAGACGAAATAAAAATGTGGCTCTCTGGACATACAGAGCCATCACTGGCAAACTTCCACAGTACACTGTTGATTGTCTGACTCTCAATATGTCTGGAACCTATGCCCTAAGAAGCTGTTCACTGATTTCTCTGAAAGTGCCTAAGGCCCAAACGTGCTTTGGGAGAGCTGCCCTAGGATTCGTACTGCTGTCACTCTGGAATGTGCTGCAGAAATCACTGAAAATGAGGACTCCTGTCAGTCTCACTGTGTTTAAGACCTTATACACAAAATACATTACAGAAGCCTGCAACTGCTTCCAACGATCCTAGCTTACTGACACTGCCCCTTCCACATCCTCCCTACTTTTCCCAACCTCTTTCCTTCTTGCAGCAGTGCATAATTTGTCCCTGAGCCACCTACATATCTACTGCCCCAAATCTCATCCTCCCACACCCACCTATTCCATGTATACCCACAGCATCTCATTCCTTCGCTTCTAGTATTGTCAGAGTACCAGACCTCCCCCCCACTGGCTGCCCACTTCTCCTGACACATGTCTCCTGCTTGATACGCCCGGGTCTTTTTAAACTGACTTATGTATTTCTCTTCACTTGTAGCATCCACCACAACTACTCTCTTCGCTGGACTATAATGCCTTACCTTATAGGAATACTACACCATGTATGTTGTTGAATCTGGTACAATTTTTACTGACTTGCTAGCCTATTGTTGTTTCTCCATGTACAGTATACCATACCGACTGTCTTCTACCTGAACCCAAATGTATTTTTACTTATCCTGTCTATTGCAGGCCTACCTGCACTGTTGTACACTTGCACTTACTATCTATTTGTCTGTATACAAATACATTGTTACTTGACCTTGTGTAATGCAGGTCCACCTTGTAAATGAGCTTGTTCAATGGTGTTCGCCTGGATAAATAAAGAATTTGATTGACTGACTGACTGAAGGTTCAGAGAGTTAGCAATGAGCAGAGGGTGCAAGGTAGGGACACTCTCAACATTTAGCATCGTTGGGGCTATTTTAGGGTCCTTCCCAGTGATATTGTTTAGATCTGCCTAGAATGATTTGCTGCTATTCCAGGTATTAGTAAGCACTTCCTTACAGAATTAGCTTTTTACCTCACAAACTGCCTTTGTGCACTCATTGCTGGCCTTTTTATACCTTTGGATTTTAGTTGGTGTGCCATGTGCCCATGATGTTTACCAGAGTTGGTACCTTGCGTTTAGTTGAGCCAGTAGTTCCGGGGTAATCCAGGGATTTATAGGTCCTCTGGTTTTTCTCTCTGTGATGGGGGTTCATTTGTCACAGGCCGCATAAAATTTTGAAATGAGATCTAGCGTAGTGTCCACACCTGTTGTTCCAGACAGGTATGACCAGTCCTGCTGCTTTAGGTCGTTTTTTTTAGCTGTGGAAGGTGGCCCTTTAGGAGTAGGCTTTTTTTATGGTTCTGGCAGGGGGGTTCATGGTAGTTGTTGTTCCAGAGGAAACTGACAGGGGAATGGTCACTCAATGAGTTAGCTAGCATGGTGAGATCTGTGATGTGGGAAGGGCAGTTCAAGAGAACCCAGTCCAGAAGTGTGCTGGTGCCCGTCTTGTAAATGGTACCAGTCGGAGTGTCCACCAGTTGGGAGAAATGGACTATGGCAAGGGTGTCTTTGATGGTGTTAGCAGCAGGTGAGACCCAGTTGATACTGAAGTCTCCCAACAACATTGTTTCAGTGTTTAGGCTCAGTGCGCCGATGCAGTCCAGTAGGTTGTTGATGCCAGGTGTGGTCTGCTTAGGTGAGATGAATACGGACAGTAGTGTGAGTGCTCTGTTGTGTGCTCCTAGCAATAGTTTGATGGCTAGTACCTGGAGATTGTCATTGCTGGGTGATGGGGGGTATGACATCCCTGGAGTGTATTTCTGGTGCAAATGACACATCCTCCACCTCTTTTCGAGCGCTGGTCCTGTCGGGACAGGGTGCAGCCAGACAGAGATATGGCAGTATCTGGTATTTTCAGGGAAATCCATGTTTCCACAACATATATCACATCAGGGTGGTGTTGAGAGACCCAGGCCTTGAGACTGTCCATTTTTGGGAAGAGGCTGCAGAAGTATAATGATGAGAACACAAGACCCGACGTTATACACTGTCTAGCATTGTGGGTCATTGGGGGGCCAGGGTTGGTATGCACACCGCCAGACATAAGGAGTAGGAGAATCAAGAGCAGTCTTAGGAGCTGTTCCAGTATTAGTTTTTTCTGTCGTTGCCTTACTCGTTTGCTGGACGCCTGCATTTTCATTTTGTGAATATTGCCTGAAAGTAGGAGTAGTAGCAGCAGCATGCGTGTAATGTGGTCCAGTAACAGTTTATAATTTCTTGATCACCGCCTTTTGCTGGACCCAAGTACTTTAGTGGTACTAAAGTGGAGAATGAATCCAGGGATAAGCGGTGCCAAGGAGGGATCTTTTGGGTGACAGCACTGTCACCAGGTCCAACAAGTTTCACATTTGAAGGCCTGGGTGAGTAATACAGCCTGTATTTCTTAAATTCTATTTTTTTTAAACTTTGATACGACCGCTGACTCTTAGATGCTGGGGTCAGCAGGCCTGTAAAGATGAAGTACTATGTGCCTTTTGGTCTTAGCCTTTTGCTAGCTTTATTAAGTAGCAAGTTTCAGAATGCCGGGCCTTAAGTTATTTCTTTATTTGGGTGGTGTTTGGGGTTACTGGAAAATTGTATACATGGATTTTCTAATGTGGATACTTCTGTTTCTAAAGAGTAAAATTGCTGATGTTTATGATGAATTTTCTCTCTCTCTCTCTCTCTCTATGCATTTAAAAAGAGATGCATTGTTTTACAAAAACCTTGATCAGTTTTGGGGTTTGTTAAGAGTGGACTAGCAGGCTGTGTAGGGAGGGACAGCTTATGTATGGTAACAAGTCTTAATTAAATTACTCGAATAAATCGAGTCAGTATAACGCGATAGAACATTTTGCTGCTTTTACTTGCTTCAGGTAATGTTTTATCCAATCCTGAACAGTTATTGGTGAAGTATTAAAGTTTCGTCTTAAAAATCATTGTGCACTAAAACTGGCACGATGACACGTTATTCATTTCATGCTTACATCTAAATTTGACGTGTTTTTGGTTTGACCTAGGAGTAAAGAATTTGATGTTTTAGTTATATCAGAGACTTGGCTATCTTTGAAACATTCTGGCAATGATGTTGCTCTACCTAATTCTAACCTCTTTAGGAAAAAACAGAGTAGGTAACAGGGGTTAGGGTTGTTTTGATTTAATGTTAAATCAACTCTGACTTGGATTGTTAAATAATTTTAAACATAGCAAGTTTCAAATTGTGATTTTTATCTGTTAAATTGGTCTCAGGAGGGCAAAAGCAGCTTTTTGTTGCTTTTTGTTAGTTGCCACAAGACAGTTCTGAAAATGACATGTCTTTGTTAGAGACCTATTGTGTATCTAAAAAACAAACATAAGGAGACTATTATTATAGGAAGCGCTAACAAACTGGCAAGGAACAAGAACAAACAGCAGCACTTAGCAAAAAAATTATAAAAATAAAACCAATGCTAAATCCAACAAGTATTTTAACAGGCACAAGAAAGCACAGCACTTAACCTCAGTGCTTTGCCGCATAACTGTGAGGCTTCATCAGGGGGTGTGGCTTCAATACAGGAACTGCATACATTGTATTTTTTTAATTATATTCTATTGTTTTAAAATAAAAAACAATGATATACAATCATCTCATGTCAGACATCACATTAGTTACTTTCAGATACATCCAATGTAATAGTTTTATTTAATCGAGACAATCTGGATTTCGGATGCGGGTGTATTCCTGAAAATCAAATGTCCAACATAAGTCCAAGATATACCGCACCCCACAAGACTTTGAGTGGTCATTTCAATAAAATAAAAAGGAGATCCAAACATTTTCTACCAACATCATGGGTTGTTATGATCCTCTTCCGAAAATGTAACCCCACAATAATTTTAATAATGAGCAATGTGACTCCTGAATCAACTGCAATAGAGCACCACATTTCCATAGCTTGAACTGCATTATTCATTAGACAACAATATTAATTATCACTGGCTCCCTGTAGCAGCACGTGGCTGCCATAATTTTAACCAGGGTAACCATCTTTGTACAGGTAGTTACTCATAACCGTAGTTTCAAGCAATAACTTTGAACAATAAACTTTTAGGAAAATATTGCCCTTGTTAGTTATGAACTTTACAAGGCTTTACTTACATTTAAACTATTTTTTAACTAACCTTCAGCAGGAGCAGAAGACGCCTATTGAGGGCTAATCATAAGTTGACTATGGATTCATATATCTCCTTATCTGGCCTAATGTTTATTTAATTATTGTCCCCTTTGTACAGTGATCTTCAATTTCAAGTGTCCTAGCCTGTATCCAAGGACTCCGAGCATCAGATGTGGTTAAATTCCCTTGTCAAAGCTTTTTGGCCAGCTTCTTCAGGATCCGTATATTGATGTGAGTCACCCATATTGGATCTTCAATCTGGCCGGCATAAGAAAAGAGTGAGCCACTCTGAGGCTCCGTAACGTAGCCCTCATGCCATCAAATTTCTTCCTCAGAGTGCTGATTGTGTTGGACAAGTCGGGGAAAAAGGTATAGTGTTGCCCCCTGGAAATTGAGAAGCATGGCTTCTCTTGCGGCCTGCAGGATGCTATCCCTCATTACTGGGCTTGATGTGATCAGCAGGATTGTCTGAGGAAAATCCTTATTTGCTGCAAGATAGCTTGGAGACACTCGACAGGCTCTGATCATGTTATCTGCTGTAAGCACAGAGTCCATATTTAATGCATTTAGCATCCACTCCCTTAGAAAGTACAGCAAATTTTTTAGATCACCTTGGAATCCTGTTTTGAGTGGCGTCCCCCAGGGATCGGTTCTTGCGCCCATTATTTTTCAGTGCTTTATCTCAGACTTATCATGCAATATTGAAAGTAACATCATAAAGTATGCTGATGATTGTAAGATGGTAAACATGGCAAGAAACTCGAATGATTGTTTAGTCATTCAAAAAGATTTGGATACATTAGAAAAATAGTCTATAAGTTGGAATTTGAGATTTAACACATCAAAATGTTCCGTTTTGCATTTTGGGAAAAAGAATATCAATCATCAATATTACTTGTATGGAGAGTCAATTATGAATAAAGCAAATGAAAAAGATCTTGGTGTTATGGTAGACTTCAATTTTAATTTTGACATTCAAATTACAAATTGTATTAATAAAACAAACAAAATTTGGTGGTCAATTAAAAGAAATATTGTATCCAGAAATTCCAAAGTTCTTTTTCCTCTTTTTCGTACATATGTACGTCCGCATTTGGATTATGCACCTGACCTTTGGTCCCCATATTTGCGTAAAGACATTAATAGGATAGAAAGAGTACAAAAAAGAATTACAAAATCCTTTTTTTAAATAAACATATATGTTTTGAAAATAGATTACATAAATGTAATGTCTTTAGAGTTGAGGCGCCTTAGGGGTGACCTATTATTTCTCTGGGATATCACTGATGATGTCAATTTATTAATTGATTGTGGCCTGGAATACAAACAATTACTTGTCAGTACTAGAGGCCATCCACTTCAGTTGCTGAAACAAAAATGCAACACAAAAAAAAGAGCTTTTTATTTTTCACAAAGGGTAGTGAAACCCTGGAATAAATTACCTCCAAATATAATCTTCAGTACTAATAAAAACACATTTAAAAGCAGGCTTGATCGATACTTGTTAAATCATACAAGTATCTCAAGCAATATGTAAGCTTAGGGTCTTTATGGGTCTACGGGCCTGCAGCACCCTATGTATCCTAGTATGACTCCTAGTAAATTGCCTCCCTCAACATTTCCTGGCAACCCAACAATGCGTACATTACAGGCCCTCTGAATTTTCAAGGGCATCCAGTCTGTATCGGAGCTGAGAATTTTCTTAGGTAAGCTTACCCATCAATGTTAATGCTGTGGTCGCCACTGAATTAGCTGTGGTCGCCATCTTGGAAGTTGCTGCAATTTTCGCATATTGCTCTGCAAACTTTGTTAGTAGGGATTCAACCTTGCCATCTATGGCCTGCACAGATTTCTGCAATGCCCGCCATGGAGGTTCTGCCTCCACATCCACCTCTTTCATTGCCTCCAGTGCTGAGGCTGATCCCACCCAAGGATTCTTTGGCCCAGCTACGGGGGGAGGCCTTCACCCGTTCAACCCATACCCAAGAGAGGTATCGTTTTGTTCAACTAGATACAAGGAATTTTATTCTATCAAGAAAATTCTACTTTTCAGTCAATTAAACTATATTTTAAATCTTTGTGTGGTAAATCAGAGAGCCCTTACTGAGTGTGTTTCATCAGTAGGCATGCTCCACGGTGCCCCCTGCATACATTATAAACCTACATTCTTAAAGGTACAGTCACCAGTATAGGCAGCAACTGCATTAGAAGCACATCAGTTAAACAGCAAGAGGTTAAAAATACATGCTCCTCAATTGTGAATAAATTAGAAATAAATATATAGTACACCTATCCCAAAAGTAACATAAATATCAAGACAGTGCAAAAAACCTCCCTGTCCAGTCTGTATTCAGGGCATCCAATGGGACCGAGACCACTACTGGAGGCCTGCAATAAAACAAGGGAAGCAGATGATTCTCCCAGGATGCAAACAGGTCTATTTCCATATACCCCACTTTCTGGATGCTGATGCCAGTACCTTCTGGTTCAGGGCCCACTCATGATTTTCCTGACTAATTATGCTCAAGATGTTAGTACATTGCATTTCTCTGGTAGGTATATTGTAGATAGCTGCATCTCCAGGGCATATTCCAGGTTATATATTTTCATGGCTGAGCACAGCTTGGAAGATCCTGTTCCTCCCTGTTTGCTGATGTAGTACATTGCTGCGGTATTTCTTGTTCTAATTTGTACAGACTGTTTCGGACTTTGAAAGTTTATGGGGAAGCCCAGAGCCTCCAAAGGGCTTTGTAACACGGCATGAATATAAGACTGGAATAAAGGAACTGATCACACTACATGTGACACAAAGTCAAGCAAGTATTAATCCCTAGTAATGCCCACTTGACATCGGGACCGTGCTTAAATAGAAAAAAAAGAGAGAGAGAGAAATAATCACTGCGTCTGGTATGGCTATTTTTTCTGTATCTGTCCTATGGGCGGGGCTACTAGATCGCAACAGTTTTAGTCAATGGTGCCAAGTTGTACTCACGCATGCGTTGGCCTGCGGGATTTCAGAGGAAAAGGCAAAACATGAAATCGAGCTCTGGCGCTAGTAGATGCTGACAGGCACAGTGAATGCTGGTGACTCAGTCACCCACCTGCCTGATCTCAGAGAAAACAGCAATCAGCTTCAACGCAGAAAAAAATCCAAATCAAGCCATAAAGACATAGAATGTAGACAAAGACATCTACTGGAAAGAGAACTATAAAGATGCACTTTAGAAGTGCAATGGCGCGATCATCAGCCTCTATTCTTTTCAATCCAGCAATGCATTTTGGGGATAGTACAACTAGATGCTAGATATGAAAATATTTGTACTTTTCCCATAATGCATTAATGAATCATAACTCAAAACGAAGAAAATGAGTGAACACACCACTCCATTAGTACAGAGAAGTACATGGTTTGTTATATCTCTGTGTTGTAAAAGCAGAAACATTATGCCACAAACTGTAAAAAATGAGCAGTCACAATATAAATGTTAATCGTGTACTGAACGTGCATGAGCACAGCCACTTAGACACCTCTCTGCTAACTCAAAAGTGCTTGCCTGAACAGCATATAATATTGCATTCAGCAATATTGTGAGTTGCTGTTCATTTGTGTCCCATATATAATTTACTTCTAACAGTATTTACTCTGCACTTCCCATGTTACAAGCGCATTGATTCACTCCAAAGTTGGGCTTGACTAGGGAATTAATGCCTGGTAGCGCCCTCCTTTGTCGTGGATTAATGCTTACTTGGGTTAGCAATATGGAGGAGCTTGCTCTGTGTGTGTGTGTGTTTTAAATAAATCAGGTAAGTAAAAAAACACCAGCCTTGTCTTCTGAAATGTGCTGCCATCACAACTAGGCACTTGTGAATACCCATGGAGCTGAGGGGAGGCCAGAGGGAAGGACTGTAAGTTGCTAGTGACAGTCCCATAACCTGACTCTGAGGTATTTTCCTTAGGCCTTTGTGCATTTTTCTGTAGGGTTAGAACGTATCTGGAAGTAATTTCCCCTTGCCCTGTTGCAGCTGGTACTTGTCCCACTGCATGCGTCTGCAGCAACTGCTTCACCCCCAGCTCCAGATTTTTTTGGGAGGGGGGATGTATGATTGAAAAACTTGTTGTGTCCTGTAGTTTTGGAAATTCTCTGAACTGCAAAGTCAAACCCTGGTTCCAGTGCTGGTGCCGCAACAGCATGCCTAAACCCCCATCTTCCTCTACCTCTTTAACTATAACTGGTCCTTTGTGGGGGTATTCATAGGGACACAAACAGTAGGGTAGTATCCTCTACCCCCTTGTAGATGTTTTTTTATTCCTCCACTTTTTTATGAAAGCCCTTGTCTTGCTATCAAACAGGGCATTTCCCCCATTAGGGAAAAACCATAGCACAGAGTTGTGCTGGGTGAGGGACCTTCCGTGCTTCCAAGGACTACCGCCCCATTGTTCTGTCCAGGACCAGGCAGGAGTCGCTTCATCTGTCCTCTGATGAACCAGAGGGAAATTGGGTCTTCTCCTAAGCTGCCCTGGGGGTTGGCCAGGTGGTTGATTCGTTGAGGCACCTGTAGCCATGGGTTGCAGGTGGTCGGGGGTGTAGTTAGCTCTGGGGAGTGCAGTTGGGAGGGTGTCTATTTACCTCCCCTGCTATTGCACTCTTCGAGCGCTTTACTAGCAGTCTCCTCCCCGCAGGCTGAGGTGTCAGCTAGCGGGGTGTAGTACCATTTAATTTCTGGCCCCATTGGAGTGACCAAAGTGGATTACCTGGAGTGGACAACATCAGTGCTGAGTTGTAACCGAGGAGACTTTTGGAGGAGTTTGTCGACTCAGCTGTGACTTGTACTACTAGCTGGATTACCCGTGAGTCCGACCAGCCACTCTCCTTGACAGCGATTTGTGCACTTGAAAGACGATTTTTCATCTCTTCTTGGCTCGTGTTATTCAGGCACATGGGCAGTGAGAGTACTAAGCACATTGTTTTTTAATACTTCGACTTACTATGGTTCAAATTTGAGTTACTGTGGATTCTTCCCCCACTATGTCAGAGGTAGTGTTAGAGTTGAACTTTTAACCTGACTGTGGGAGATTTCTGAGCTTCAAAACTTGGACTGGATTGATATACTGTGGTTAATATATTGTTTTCATTATCTTTGATTCACTGCTGACTCTTCCCCCACTATGTGAGAAGTGGTGTTGGGGTTGAGCTATTTTTGGATCATTTAATAGGAGTGATGGGAGCTCTCTGGTTTCAGAACTCAAGCTACACTGTACTACTGTGACTGGTTTTCCACCTGTCATCTATCTACCCTGGGCAGCTAAAATGGACTGATAATTTTTGCATAATTTTTATTTTGTCTTATTTTTAGGATTGTGCCGAGTGTGATTATGGAGTGTATGGATGGGTGTGTGTGTGTGAGGGTGTGTAGATTGTATTGGTCTATTTGATTTGCTAGCAGCTTTTGTTGAGCTGAAGATGTGCTGGCAGGTAGCTCTCCCGGTCAGGCATTATTTCCCTTCCGAGCTCCAGGACCTCTACCCCGTTAATTGTCCTCTGCTGGCAGCAGTTTATAGACACTGCAGGGCACTGGGAATAGTAGGTAGGAGGCGGGGGGGGTGTCGGGGGTCTTGGACCTCAGTGGGGGATGAGCTGGGTGGTCAGACTGTGGTAGTTAGGACCAGGAGATGCCCTGGGGCAAAACAGGTTCCAGAATGTGGTTCTCATATCTGGTTCCCATACCCATGGGCTCCAGTGTTCCTGGGCCGGTAGCCCATCCAGCCCCGGAATCTCGTCCGACTCGAACAGTGTTGTGCAATGCCAGGTCTATTAGGAACAAGACAGCTATTACTGTTGATCTTGTTGGGACAACAGACCTGACTTGCATCACAGAGACCTGGCTGGATGATAATGCCAGTCCCTTTTTGGAGGCGGCTATTCCAGCTGGGTTCTCGGTGATACATTGTTCAAGATCGGAACGCGGGGGAGGGGGTGTAGCCATTTGTTTTGGATCTGAATTGAACTTTGTATGGGTGCCAGCTGAGGAATCCAGATAATTTTGAGTGTACTGTAGTTGCAGGTGTAGGGTGTAGGATCATTCTCATCTACCGACCACCCAGGGGTGAGAAATTGTTCCTACAGGAAGTCGCGTTCAAGTCACCTAGGTTGATGGTGCTGGGATGACGAATTCTTGCAATTTGGCCAGAACGTCCTCCGACTTATGAACTTGTCGGGTTTCACACAGGTAGTTGCCTCTGCCACCCACAATCATGGTCACTCACTCAACCTGGTTTATCTCCTGGGGATGGAGCCCTCCGATTTGGTGGTGGAACCAGTCAGATGGTCTGATCACCACACCATAAGGTTCAATCTCCGGGCCCCCCCATAGGCCTGCCCCTGTGGAGACGGTCAGATACCGCCCTTTGAGGGATATGACCCCTGATGGCCTACTGGCAATATTAGACCTATCGGGATTGCCGAGTGCAAGTGAGGTTCCAGAGAGTTTGTTCAGGCCTATAATAAGGTCTGGCAGAAAGCTCTGGACTCTAACACTCCCTGTCCACATTAGTCCTCTCTCTTCTTACCTGGGCCCTTGGTTTGATGGGACCTTGGGGAGTTGAGACAAGTTGGACAAAGGTTAGAGCGATGCTGTCGAAATCCGCCCTTGACGCTGACCACCTTAGACTGATGGAACACTGCTGGGTCTCTCAATCAGCAATCACTCATAAGAAGGCAGAGTTCCTGTCTGGGGAGATTGCTGTAGCTCAGAATCGACCAGGTCAGCTCTTTCAAAATGTGGACAGGTTGTGTAACCCAACCTGTCTGCAGGTTCGAAGTGCATTTTCACAAGTTAAGTGTGATGAGTTTGCTCGACTCTTTGCTGATAAGGTGGCTAACATCAGGGCCGAGATCCAACCAGCTCAGTCTACGGGGGTTGATGGTGGTCGGTGCTTGGTCACCTCCCCTCAGTCTTTTTGGATATCCTTCGACCGGCTGGAGACCGTGGATATCGTGCGGACTGTGCAGAGAATGCAGCCGACGTGCTGTAGTTTGGACCCGGGCCCAACACACCTTATAATGGGTATGTGGATTCCATCTGCCCCATCTTTGCTAAAATTGTTCGGTGCTCTTTAGAGATGGGTGAGTTCCCTAGCTCCCTGAAGGAAGCTGTGGTGATACCGCTCCTTAAGGAAGCTTCTCTTCATCCAAATTGCTCTGCTAACTACATGCCTATCTCTAACCTTCCCTTTGTAGAGAGGGTGACTGAGAAAGTAGTTGTGCTGCAGCTGGAGAACCATCTTACCATCCATGATATCTATGATCCTCTCCAGTCCAGTTTCCTGAAGAGGCATAGTACTGAGACTGCTCTGGTTCGGTGCTCAGCGATCTCCTGATGGCAAGAGATCAGAAGCGCCATTCCATCTTGGTGCTTCTTGATCTTTCTTCCGCTTTTGACACCATGGACCAAGGAGTGCTGCTCAAGTGTCTGAGGGTCATCTGTGGCCTGGCAGGTTTGGTCTTCAGATGGTTTCAATTATTCCCCACTGGCAGATCTCAGGTGGTGATGTCAGGAATGTTTTCTTCTGACTCATTCTCTCTGCCACGTGGGGTATCCCAGGGCTCTGTGCTGTCCCCAATGTTGTTTGCGGTGTATATGCTGCCTTTGGGAGACACTGTGAGACGGTATGGACTTAGCTTTCACTGTTAAGCAGGAGATACCCAGCTCTACCTGTCTTTTGTACCCAACCAGGATAGTGCGGTGTCAGTCTTTAACAGCTACCTCGTAGAAATCCAGGACTGGATGAAGTCCAGCTGGTTGAAGTTGAATTCCAATAAGACTGAGGTGCTACTAGTGGAGCCAGGTCACCAGATACAGGGGTTGGTGGCAGAGTCCCCCTCTGGGCTCTGGCCCGGGGGCAACCAGCTGCTTTCCTCTGAACAGGTGCTAAACCTGGGGGTGATTCTTGATGATGGGCTGAAGCTGCATTCGCAGGTGTCGGCAGTAGTAGAGAAAAGTTAAAAAATTATACAAAAATGACCTAACTATTCAGAGTTATCAATAACATTACTAAATAATAACTAAAAATATACTATTACCAAAAAAAAAAAATAACCTGAAAACCAGTCTGAAGTTGAAGAGAAGACTCCAGAGCAAGGGTAACTGCACACTTCAAGCAGAGAAATAAATCTGCCATTAGTATGTTGGGGTGAGCATTCTCTAATTATCATAAGATTCTAAGCTCAGAGGCAGCTCAGACCTGCAGGGTGAATGCACGAGTAAGCACAGTGAAAGATTCCTGGGGTTTGAAGGTTAATTGTTTTAAATATGTAGGTTTTAATTTAGACTGTAACTTATAACATTCTCATACTAATTGTGTTATAAAAATGATTAATACTCATTTTGGTTTACTGTCAAGATTATTTATCTTTTGTTTCTAAGAAAGTTTTGATTTAGTCTTTGGTTTTGCCTGTTATTGATTCAATGTGTGGTACATAGCTTTGTGCTTGTGTATACTTATGAGCCGAATGGTATATGCTTGGTGTTTATAACTTGAGCTTTGGTGCTTCTCCACCTTCCACACTGTGTAAGATACTGGGTAGGTGTAAGACTTAAGGCTCAGCGGAGAGGGAGAGACAGGAGTGCCGGAGAAGGAGGAGGAGGCAGGGGAGGATGGAAGGTGCAGCCGAAATGCCTGAAGCAGAGCGAGAGGCGGCCTGAGGTTTAGGTAGGGGAAGGGGGAGGATCTATCCCCCCCCCCCATTGACTACCATGCTAAAAGTCTTCCAATTCAATGTGTGGTACAAAGCATCGTGCTTGTCTCTACTTATGAGCTGAATGGTATATGCTTGGTGTTTATGACTTCAGCTTTGCTGTTTCTCCGCATCCCATCCTCTGTAAGATACTGGGTAGGTGTAAGAAGTAAGACACAAAAAGAAATAGTGAAGTGACTACCTCCTCTAACCCCAGAGAGTGTGATCAGCAGCATGCAGGAGAGGTAAAAACCCTTAGGGGGGAACCTCTGAGGTCACATGGCTACTGACCTGCCTGTCCTCTGGGCATACTAAGAGGAGAATAATCCTAAATGTGGTTTAGGTTTAGTTATGGTTATGTCCAAAAGTTCAGTCTGATTTTGCTGGTTGAAGAGTCCTGTTCGAAGTCGATGATGAACAGGAAATCAATGCTGAAGATGAAGGTTCGAGCAGATGAAAAGATCCAACTTGGAATGATGTCCAGAGGCTAAGACGATGGTTAATTCGAGACTGAGGTAGCTACGAGTGAAGCAAATTTAAGTCCAGATAAAGTGTCAGCATGGCTGAAGAATCTGTGGCAAAAGGCCGGCCCGCTGATGCAGAAGTTGGATTTCCGCTTGCGACTACGGCGACCTGAGTTCGGGAACGGACTCGGTTCGCCAGAGGAGCCAACGGGGGAAAGGATACAGCATCCTACAGACTGCTCTCCTTCTCCGGGAGGGAGGAGTGTCCGGTGCAAGATGGACCCCTGGCGGAGGCCAGGGCACGTGCAACCTGGCGCTCACACTAACTGGAGGCGGGCGGACACTGGACATCATTGCATGTCCCGCCTCCAGGAGGAAAAATCAAAAAGAAAAGGGGAGGGAGATCTCCAACTATGAAGCCTCCCGGGCTGAATTACACTGCCGCCGCCGCACTCCCAACTAGATACTGGTTCCGCGGCACTGGAATTAGGGGGACCAGTGCTGCGGCCCCACCCTCCGGGGGGCAAGCCAGGGGTAACTGGGAGTATCGGCAATAGGCAGTTGGTGGAAGCTCTGGGGGTCGTGACTAGGCAGATGAGCGATGAGTAGGATCTCTCAGATAAACAAGAAAATAATAAAAAAAAAAAAAAAAGAATATGTGCCAAAGTAGATGAATGATCGGAGTATTGCGTAGCTGAGAACGATGATAAGGTAGGAATGGAGCCCAGCTGGGAGGCATGCATGACTGTTGAACAGCCATAGCATGGTAGGGTACGATCTAGTAGCTTGTGAGAAGTGGAGAAATGGTCCTACGACGTCCAAGACATTGAAGTAGGCTCCACAGAGATGTCTGACATAGAAGCTGGAACTGGGAAGAAAGGAAGGTGGAGTGCCATGGAAGGAGTTAATAAACTGATGTAGTAAAGGAGGCCCAGACATAGGCTAGCTAGCACTTGGAATTCTCAGGAAGGTCTGGTGTAAGCAGTGTCCGATTGTTCGAATGCTAGAATAGGTCTCAGGTGGTGATCCTGGGAAGGCGAGACCCCCACATGAATCTGCCTTAGTGAAGAAGGCAATCATTTGAGGAATGAGACGTACGTTTGAGTGATAGTAAATGCCCTGCAGTGGGTCTGTTTGATGGGATAGCAGGACCCTCTTGCAGATCTGCCATCGCTGGATTATGATATAATCCAATACAGGAAGAACGATACCCTTTATTGGGATGGCGGGACCCCACGTGGTCTGCATCGCTGTAGTATGGAATATTTCAAGGTAAGAAGGACGAGAGTCACATGAGTCTGTGTGAAATGACATGAAAATACAAGTATGGCTCTTCGTGGAGCATGCGTAAATGGAATGGCAGGACCCCACGTGGTCCACCATCATCATTCCACTGAATAGTGCATGATAGGGATGGTGGAACCCAACGTGGACTGCCATCGCCGTACCACTGAGTTGGGAGTGATTGGGATGGCAGGACCCCACAAGGTCAACCACTACCATAGGAAGGAATAGTCAAACAGTAGTAAATACACTGTGATAGAACTATGAGTAGGCCCGCACATGGGGCATTCATGTTTTGGGATGGCAAGACCCCCACGTGGGTTCGCCATCGCCATGGTATGTTATGAATCGAAGTAGGAAGGCAAAATTCCTGCTGGAGATTGCCTGAAGATAGTAGAGACATACAGCTGAGCAAAAAGTGCTGTCCGTTGTAGTCCTGTTTGTTGTTGGGATGACGGGACCCTCCCGCAGGTTCGCTGTCACCGATGTAAAAAGGAAAAGAGATCCAAGATTAAACTGAAATCCATGTTGGGATGGCAGGACCCCATATGGTCCATCATCACAGAGTCTTTGGTAGGTACAAGTAGAGGAAGAGACTCTCGGGAGCATGGGCCTGTATGACTTGAAACTGGTAGGAAGCTCCCTCATGGGGCATGCGTAGTTCGGGAAGGCGGGACCCACATGGCCCACCATCGCCATTCACTTTGAGCAGAGCATGATAGGGATGGGGGGACCCCACATGGTCTGCCATCGCCGTACCAGGTAGTAGTGCGAGATAGGGAAAGCAGGCCCCACGTGGTCCGCCGTCGCCATATCACTAAGTAATGTAATTCCTTGAGTCATGTGTGATAAGGATGGGCGGGTACAGTGGTCTACCATCGCTGTAGCACTGAGTGAAAGTAAACACAGTAGGTGTGGGATGGCGGGATGCCACGTGGTCTGCCATCGCGCAGTATGGTACTAATTAAGGTAAGTAGCTTCGTTAACACAGTTGGTTGGGACGGAGACACCACGTGGCCATAGTATAAAGTAAGTATGTTAGCGATGGATATTTGGATTATTTATTTCAATCAGTGAAGAAAGCGAAACTTTCCTTTGAACTGCTATTGGCCCCTCATGCTCGACTATCACTGCCCAGAACAGTTATCCAGTGTGAGGCGTAAACGAGCAATAACTTCAGAGCTTTGAAGTGAAATAATTTAAAATATTTTTTAGTATCATATGTAGATATCCCCTGTGGATTTAGGGACAGAGAGCGAGGCAGACAGCAGATTTAC
This sequence comes from Neoceratodus forsteri, assembly GCA_016271365.2. Taxonomy (NCBI): domain Eukaryota; kingdom Metazoa; phylum Chordata; order Ceratodontiformes; family Ceratodontidae; genus Neoceratodus; species Neoceratodus forsteri. Next base: position 1,558,615,427 of record CM057456.1, on the reverse strand, counting down.
AAAGATAGCGAGAGACTGGTTTACTGTCAGCATGGCGTATAATGAATGCAGAAAAATAAAACTGGTATCGGAGGATCTGAGCAACCGATTCCCAGATGGTACTCTGCCCTGGCTTTCTAGAGTCCCACAGTCAGTCTTGATAACAAGAGACACAAAGGCTGCACTATAGGTAGAAATATTAAAATAGCAACTACCAGATTGTGATGAGGGAACACCAGAGGAGCAGGTCTGAGAGACAGTGGAGAGTAGGTTGCAGTGCAGGTAGTGGCTTGGACTTCAGTAGAGAATAATGTCCTGGAAGGTACGAGACGAGATGACACAGGAGGTAGAAACCACAGAGCGACAAAGCAGTGTAGGAGTTTGGCACGCTGGATGATAGGACGCCCTGAAGCACCGATGGAGAAACCGAGCCGTGGTTGGTAAGGCGGAAAGAAATGCCCAAAAGAAATGAGGAGACAGAGGAGGAACAGACAGCAAGACAATGAGGAGGGGGAGCAGGAAGGAACAGGAGGGAATGGATGGGAGAAAGCCACGACAGGGAAAAACAAGGGGGCAGACAACAAGGACCGGGCAGGGGAGGGTAGCGAAGTAGGAGGAGGCAAGTCCCAAGCCGACCAGCCAGGCAACCGAGAAGAACAGACAGGAACACAGGAAGACAAGAGGGACTGCAACAGGCATGCCCTGAAACACTTGAAGCAGAGTGAGGCGGCCTGATCTGGAGCGATTCACACTTCAGAAGGTTTTAGTCTGATGTTCCGGTGGGGCCCACTGAACATCAGACTAAAAGTCTTCCAAATGCGGTTTACCTATATATATTCTGCAGTACAAATGACAATGCTTTCATGAGCTAGGACGTTGTACAATAATGTTTGTCAATTTGTTTTTTCATCTCCAAGTCAGATCCATCACTGTCAACTTTATAAATCATTGGATTGGTTTTCTTTTCGAGAGGTGTTGTGCTTATTTTAGGTCAATTTTTTTTTTTGGCTTTTCTGTAAAGGTCCTGTTTTGTTTTCCTTTCTTTTAAAAGTGCTTGAAGCGAAAAGTGCTCGAAGAAGCAAGGCGGCACCTCTGGCCTGCACCTCGGCCGCCGCCCAACCTGATGGCTCTTCCTGCCCACACTCCTGGAACTCCTTCTCAGACTCCTGCAAGTGATCACCAGCACCAGAAAGGCGCTCGAAGAAGCAAGTCGGCACCTCTAGCCAGCACTGTGGCCGCCACCCAACCTGACGGCTCTTCCTGCCCGCACTCCTGGAACTCCTTCTTGGACTCCTGCAAGTGATCACAAGCACTCGAAAGGCACTCGAAGAAGCAAGGCGGCATCTCTGGCCATCACGGGCTGTCGCCCGACCTGACGGCTCTTCCTGCCCGCCCTCCTGGAACTCTTTCTCGGACTCCTGCAAGTGATCACCAGCGCCGAAAGGCACTCGAAGAAGCTAGGCGGCATCTCTGGCCAGCACCGCCGCCCGACCTGACAGCTCTTCCTGCCCGCCCTCCTGGAACTCCTTGTCGGACTCCTGCAAGTGATCACCAGCGCCCAAAAGGCGCTCGAAGAAGCAAGGCAGCACCTCTAGCCAGCACCGCGGCCGCCACCCGACCTAACGGCTCTTTCTGCCCGCCCTGCTGGAACTCCTTCTTGGACTCCTGCAAGTGATCACCAGCGGCCGAAAGGCACTCGAAGAAGAAGGCGGCACCTCTGGCCCAGCACCATGCCGCTGCCCGACTCTAGCGGCTCTTCCTGCCGCCCTCCTGGAACTCCTTCTCGGACTCCTGCAAGTGCAGGTGCCGCTACTTCAGCCTGTAGCCGGATTTTTCTCTGATTGGAATGCTGCTCCGCTGATCGGACCATGATTGGACGGTCCATGAGACACGAGCGTTCCTATTGGTGCACGTTTTACCATAAACTGTTTAGCAGTTTCGGCGCCTTTTCTTCACTGAACACCTGATCCAGCTACGCTCAGTACTGTTGGTCCTCTGGCTGACTTTTTCACAGGGGAACCTAGTCTGTTAAAGCCTGATTTTCACTGTCCTAAAGAAATCGCTGAATTGCCTGCTTTCCCTGACTACGTGTAATTTTAATGATAGTTTATTTCTGCCTGCCGCTCAGCATTTATAGCTTTGTCTTTTGTCCTGGATTACTGTTCTTGTGCACTGTTAACTGCCTGATTTTCTTACTAAATGTAACCCTTGAACTGCCTGTAACTTAAGGATAATTAATCTCTGCCTGCTGCTCGGCATAGATGGCTTGTTTTTTGACCTGTATCACTGCTTCTATACACTGTTAATTGCAGGATAGGTTAATTCCCCCCTTCCTCCTCCTACTCCTCTCCCCTCTCTCTCTCCTTTTTTTATCTTGTTTTCCCCTCGACTATCTCCCTCACTCAGCAAACCTTTTTTTCTCACTGTCTGCCTCCCTATTCTTGACGCCGGCTTCTTAAACTACCTGCAGTCCCCTCTTTCTCCTCCTAATCTTTCAGGCTCTCATTTTCCAAACCCCCCCCCCGCTTCCAGCTCGAGTAACTACTCCCTCTCCACCACAGGGTTGTGACCTCACCTTTTGTCCTCCCAGACATCCCCTCCCCTCCCAGTCTCCCTGCACTCCACACCTTTTGTCTGAAACCCACACCCTGGCGGTCTGCAGCCAGACCCCCTTGCGACGGACTTAACTTCCCTCTCTCTTGCTCTTCTAGGATCACCAGCACGAAGGCGCTCAAGAAGCAAGTGGCACCTCTGGTCAGGCACCGCTGCCGCCGGTCAACCTGACGGCTCTTCCTGCTCGCCCTCATGGAACTCCTTCTCGGACTCCTGCAAGTGTAGGTACTGCTGCTTCAGCCTGTAGCCAGCTTTTTCTCTGACTGGAGCACCGCTCCACTGATCGGATCATGACTGGACGGTCCATGAGACACGAGTGTTCCTATTGGTACGCCTTTTACCATAGACTGTTTAGCGGTTTCGGCGCCTTTTCCTCGCTGAATACCTGATCCAGCTACGCTCAGTACTGTTGGTCCTCTGGCTGATTTTTGACCCACCCCCTATACCCCCTCCCAGGCCTCCTTTAAATACACCACTAGTACCCCCCCCTTTCTTGTTCCCCACTCGTTACTGGTCTGTGTACCAGTGGTCCTCCTGACAGCGTGACTCAGTGCAAAACTTAACTCAGCACCGACTCTTTTCGATCTACTACCCCTTAGTGCCCCACCCCCAATCTCACTGTGTGCTTACCCCAACCCACATTTAAACAAAAGTAATGCTATCTCACTTTTTTCACAAATTTTCAACTCACGGTCAACTTTCAGGTGGTCTAATTCCTTCAGCAATAGACACTTTCTCCCCCTTGCCCTTATCTTACATTAGAATGTTATGCACAATACACACAATAAGAGGATTCTTGCCCCTCCTACTGTTCCTACTGTTTCTGGCCCCATTTGTGGGCATAAGCCCCCACACCCTAGGACCTGAAAAGTAACCTATCTCAATATTTGCAACATAAAATCTCTCTCTAGTGCGGGAATGACCACCAGTTGTGCTGGACCTGCTCCCAACTGCCTAAGAATTACAATGCTACCGGCTGCTAAATCCTACTCCTACACTGTAGCAGCCATACTGTGTGGCCTTTCAGGCTACAATAGCTCTTAAGATATAATACAACACAGGGGTAGGCATCCTGCTGCCTGTAGCAAACCATGGGTGCGCCTAAGTCGCAAACTCATACCGGTACTACTGATGCTATCTGGGAATGTCCACCCAAACCCAGGTCCACCCATTCATAACCCGCGACAGGGAAATATACACACTACTGCCGAAACCAACTCCACACAGCCCTTGTTAAAAGGAAAGCTGAGAATTCTATCACTCAATATAAATAGCCTCCTACCTAAGTTATCCCAGGTTCAAGCATGGGCTGAACTGCAGAAACCAGACATCACTGTCCTCATAGAAACCTGGCGATCTTCCAAAATCACTGATGCTGCCATAACACTAGAAGGCTTCGACTCCTTCTGCCAAGACAGGCTCACCAAACGGGGTGGTGGTTGCCTAGTCTACATCCGTAATGACATTAAGGCGCAGTTTATGGACTGTAGCCAACACACTAGTGAGGCACAAATCCTCCATCTCAAACTCACCATTGGGAAACAAAACAAAGTTCTGCTGCTATCAACTGTGTACATCCCCACAGGGAAGCAGACTACAGGGCTTAAGCTCTTTGAGGAAAATATGCAGCATATAGGAAAAGAGTGGGAGAGGGTAACTGTGGGGGATTTCAATATTAACTTGCTTTCTATTAAGGAAAACGAGCATCAGGACCTAATAGCTGGCTTATATCTCATGCAGATGGTCACCCTTCCCACCAGGCACAACTACAAAACAGGCACCAGTACACTCATTGACTGGCTACTCTGCTCCAACCCTGATCACTTACTAGATGTTAAGATTCTGCCTGATAGCCTCAGTGACCACTCACCAGTCATGTGCACCTGGGCAAACAAGTTCACAAAGAGCCCGCCTAAGGTCACTACCAATCAGGTGCTGAGACCTGGTCTACTAAATGATTTCAAACTCTACTCATCTCTGATCGATTGGTCCCCACCAGACAATGCAACAGATGGCAACATCGCCTTTGAGTTCTTCCAAAAATCTTTTACTTGGGCACGTGATATCTTTGCCCTCAAAATTACCAAAAAAGTCAAAGGAAACACCACCTGGCTTAATACCTCAATCCTTGAACACATGCGACATAGAGACAACCTGTGGCACAAGGCTAAGGACTCAGGAAAGCTGCATGATGTATCAGTATTCAAAGCGGCTAAGAATTCCTGTACCAGACTCATTTGCTAGGCAAAAACTAGCTTTTTCAAGAACCTCCTTAACAAAAACTGGGGGTCCTCCAAAGGGTTCTGCAACACTCTTAATTCCCTTACTGGCAGGACCTCTAGGGCATCCCTGGACCTACTTACCACTGACCATGGATCACTCCAGGATCCCATTCTGATTGCAAATTAGTTTAATACCTCTTTCACCGATCTAGTAGGGGTACTTCCCAGTGAATTCCTTAACCCTATGAATAACCAACCACAAGGAAACACAATACCCGCCTCAGAGAGGGTAGGGATGCGACTTTTCTATTTTAGGCAAGTCTCGATCTCTGAAACCTTCAAACAAGTAAAGAGGGTCATCGGAAAGACAAGAATGGGGACTGATCTGATTGACATGAAGTTGATTGACTTAGCACTTGATGTACTAGCAGACCCAATCACCAAGGTATTTAATGCCTCCCTAAGATCGGGTGTGCTCCCAGACACCTGGAAATCTGCCCTGGTTACGCCAGTTTTCAAATCCGGGGATAAAGTACTCGCCGCCAATTATAGACCAATATCCATCCTCCCACCCCTCTCCAAAGCTCTTGAGAGAATAGTCTCTGCACAACTTACTGACTTCCTCGACAGTCAACAACTGCTCTGTAACAATCAACACGTTTTTTGCAAAAACCACTCCACCATCACCGCACTTGTGGACTACACCACCGAGCTCTACAACGCTATTGACCAAGAGATGGTGGTGGGGTCAGTTTTTATCGACCTTACAAAAGCGTTTGACTCGGTTAATCACCAGCTACTACTAAACACACTGCTCTCCTTGGGTCTTGCCCCTGATACAGTCTCCTGGTTTCGCAGCTACCTTACACAAAGAACCCAATGAGTCAGAATCAGCAACTCACTCTCTGACACCAGGGTAGTGGCCCTTGGAGTACCTCAAGGGTCCATACTAGGACCTCTGCTTTTCAGCCTGTTCATCAACCGCCTCCCAGACGCCTACCCTGCTAGCATCACTTTATATGCAGATGATGCTGTAATATCAGCCCCAGGTAAGGACCACTTAACCATAGAGGAAGGCCTACTCGATAGCTTCCACAAACCTGAAACCTGGTTCTGCCGACAAACTGTTACTAAACCACAAAAAAAACAAAAGTATGCTTTTCTCGACTCCTCAAAACAAAAGGAACTTCGTCCCTCTTCAAATTCTGAACCAAAAGGGGAACTCACTTGAACAAGTCTCTTCTTTCAAATATCTAGGTGTTTACCTCGATGACAATCTTAATTTCTCCCACCACATTGATCAAGTTGTAAAAACTGCTAACATGAAACTGGGTGTCCTCTACAGGAACAAGCAGTCAGTGACACCAGCGGCCCTCAAACTAGCTGTAAGCAGCACAGTATTATCATCTGTTGACTATGGCTTACCAATCTACATAAGCTGAATCTGACACTGTCCTTAACAGGATACAAAAGCTTGTGAATAGGACCTGTCGACTGGCACTAGGTGCTGATCGTTGGACCCACACCTGTACACTCTACTCTGATACGGGCTGGCTCCCGCTGAACCTAAGAGCCCAATTCCAAACTTGCCTAATTGTAAAAAAAGCGCAACTAGGCCTCATGCCAGAATCCATAAGCAGTCTCTTCAAGAAGGCTGTGCATACTAATCAAACAAGACATGCGACAAAAGGAGGCCTTCAAGTTCCACTCAAGCGCACATTTCTGGCCCAAAAATCCATTACTTTTAAGGGCCCTAAATGGTTTAATGAGCTACCTGATATGCTGTCAGTAACCACAAAACTAAGCCTGTTCAAAGTGGGGCTATGGCCCCACCTTATTTATTTATTTATTTATTTTTATTTATTTAGATTTTGTTTACCAGGTAAACCCACTGAGACCAAAGGTCCCTTTTTCAGGGGCGACCCGGGGTGAATACACCACCAACTTTACATTAGGTACAGTATACAGCTTTGAAAATATATTTACAATTTGTATATAAGGTACAGCATACAGATACAACCTAAATACCTAGACTTAACCTAAACCCAGATAATAACCTAAATACCTGTAAATGTACTAGCTTATACTCTATGTTAATTTCTCTCCTGCATTATCTGCCTCCCCACCACATTCCCCCCCCCACTACTTCGACTTTCAGCTATCCTACACTACCCATCTCCTTACCCTTGTCCCTTCTATATCCTGCTACTTAGACAACGCCAAACTGGCTGCTTACTTTCTTTCCCTTCCCTCACTTGGACTTATACCATTTACTTATTCCTCTACTCCCTGATTATCCCTACACCACAATCACCAGTAATATTGCTAACTCATCTCTTTTCTAAGTAGTATCCTGAACCATCATGTCCAGTAGCGCATGTGCCATTGTATTGAGGCCCTTGCTGCTTACCATGTTTTTTTCCTTTCCTTCATTGCTATATAAATTTTATTCTGTATTGTATTGTAGTCATATTTTATCTGTCTTGTCCATGACTTGGAACCTTTGAAAAAGAGTCCTTGACTCAAAGGTATTAATCCCAATCTAACAAATAAATAAATAAAAAGCAAGTTACACAGCAGAATGTTATTCATTTTACTTAATCCCAGACTGCTACCATTTAAGTGATTTAGTATACTTCATGGACTTAAGGTACCACTTTGGGTTATAGTACCTTAAATCTGTGATAGTACCTCAGTGTAAGTTTTAATATTTATTTGCCAGGCATTTTTTAAGTGGTAAGGGATCATATTTTGGTCCCGAGAAGTTGGCTAGCTGATCCCTTTCACTTCCCTGATTGCAGAACACGCCCCCGTGCTAAAACGTCCAGCAAGAGAGAGAGTGCAGGGGTTAGCCCCATTGCAGTAAATGAGACTGATTTTTACGTACTGTTTCATACAAACTGATGGTGACTTGGAGAGTAATAAGGGCCACTGATCCACTAACAAGGCCCCTTCCTTCAAGGTCCACATATGGGGGTGGACCAAAGCTGGTTCATCATTAAGGAAGGAACACTGGTTGGCACAGAGGAGTGCATTAGGCTCAGCGGGAAGAACACAAGGGTCAAAGTACCCAGCTGGTTCAGTTCTGGGGTCACTCAGGCACTAAGGCAAAAGAGGTTAGCCTATAGAAAATTCAGGAAGACCAAGAGAGAGGTGGATAGGGAAAATTACCTAAGGTTGGTTAGAGAGGCAAATAACGAAGTCCGGCGAGCTAAGGCACAGAAGGAGCTGCAGACAGCTTAAGGAATTAAGAAAAGGAAGAAGGCCTTCTTTCACTATATAAGTGAGAAAAAGGAAAGGAAGAACAGGATTGTTAGGCTAAAGAAAGGGGAAGACTGGGTGGAGGATAACGAGGGGAAAAACACAGACACTAAATGCATACATATTTCTGTTCCATCTTCACCAGGGAGAAGGACAGATCAGTGCCTTCAAGAGGGAGAAGAGGAGTAGGGGATGAGGGGGAACACAGATGTAGTGATACAGGAGGATAGAGTGAGGGAGGGGCTGCCAGCATTGAAGGTGGACAAATCACCAGGCCTGGACACTGTACATCCAAGGGTACTAAGGGAACTAGTTGAGGAGCTGACAAGGCCACTGGCAGGCCTATTTAATAGTTCCCTGGAGTCAGGTATGGTATCGCAGGACTGGAGAACAGCACATGTATTGCCACTCCATAAAAGGGGTCCCAAGGATGATGCAGGGAATTACAGACCAGTCGTTCTGACCTCAAACATGTTCAGGCTCATGGAGACCATAATTACGGAAAGGTTGGTAGAAGCATGATCTCCAGGACACCAGGTAGCATGAGTTCATGGGGGGGTGAGATCATGTCAAATGAATCTGATAAGAGAGGACAGTGTTGGACAACTGAGATTGAACAATACTGATGGAGTTCTGTTGATTGTTGTTTAAATAATAACATTTCACAGTCACATAGCTGGACAAGAACACTAAAAAACATGAGAAACGCAAAGTTTGTTATTAAAAGAAATGTTTCTCTTTTAAAAGATAGATATACATCTTTCTTAATTGACATAATTTGTGCTCAGCCAGTTAGCACAGCGGTAGTACTAAAACTTGTTATGTAGACAACTCAGGTTCATACCCCGAGATCAGGACTTCTGACATCAACAACGAGGCAGGGTTCTGGTATCCATCTTGAACACCTCCTGGGAGGGGGGGATTACTTTCTTTCCCTGCTCGTCTGTACCCTGGAGGCCCAGAGGGGATGGCATTTCATGCAGGAAGGGCTAACTGGACCATCTAGTGCAGCCTTATGACTGCATGCAATTGCTCACCTGGCAAGTGACGCAGAGTTTCTAATGTAAGGCAGGGCTCACCCACCCTTTCAATAACATTGATAATAGTTCTGCTGGGTCACTTCTCAGGACTGCACCCTGGGGAGAGATACAGTAGGGATCAGTGGGAGAAAACACCCTGGCAGTCACAGGCAGATAAAGCCTCCCACATCACAGTAGGGCCCTAACAACTCCTCCTGTGCCTTGTCAGCTCCCTCTCCCCCAGATCTCAACCATTGTGCGAAGTATCTGCTTCTCATCATGGAGAATGTGAGGGGGGCCCATCTTCAAGGAACAAGTTTTGACTTATGGTTGTGATTCCCTAAAGGATGTAGATCAGAGGCTGGTAGCAGGTTGGGCCATTCTACAGAGGGCAGAAGGGCTTAGGCATGTGGAAGTGTGACCTGGTAGCTGGTGAGGAGAAACGTAGGGAAAATAGAAAAAAATACATACTTTGTGTGTGCACAGTAGTAACTGAGATTTTCTGACATCGCAATACCAGAATTCTGTTGAATTCTTTTTACCAGCAGTTCAGAAAAGGTGAATACACATTAGTTTCCTTGCAAAAACAAAACTATTATTTTAATTAAAGCAGAACATTATTTTTGCTTACTTGGTGTACTTCTGCCAGATTCCTCTTGAACCTAAAAGTAAAAGGAAATATCAGTCAAGCACTATTAGATTAAATACAGTTCACTTACAAGTTTTCTTCTCTCAAACTTAAGATGCCATCCAGAGTCAGTCATCAACCAATCCTAGGCTCCTCAGCCTCCAGTCTCCTTCACCTTTGGCCTCACACCCTTCAGCCTGCATCCGCTCCCCCTCTGCCCCCCATCTCTTCTGGCATCCACCTCCTCTCCTCCCATTGATTCAACCCTACAATTACTATTTCCCTACTCATCGCCCTATCCCTTCACCCACCCACTTCTCCCACCTATTTCCCTGCTTCCTCCTGACCCCTTCTCACCTCCTCAGATCCCTACCTTTCTTAACAATACCTACTGATCTCTGGTAGCATGCGAGTCTAGCAACCACGACTGGGCACCTACCGAGACAGCAACTCAATCGTGGTGCTTTTGACCACAGCGAAGAGGGAGGGAAAGCGACCGGATGGGTGGGTGCACAACAATAGTGACAGGTTGTCACTACATGTATACATGATCGGGGGGGAGTGAGCATGCTGCACGTGAGGTGGGACGGGAGGGAGGGATTATGAGGGGTGGCACCACAGTAAGCTGCAAAGCCACTCTAGTGGTTTGGTGGGTGGGTTCAGGGTGACAGCGTATGTGGTGCTGGGTTCAGGTCCAGGCACGGTGCCTTTTGTTGCACCCGGCCCAAAATTGTTTTTCCCTGATTTGCATCCCCCCGGAGTTGACAATCTTAAGTGGGAGGGGGTGCAGGGGGCACAGCCCTCCTCACTGAAATGTAAAATGTAAGTCACCGGCACCCATGTGTTGTGTGTCGGGGAGTCAGAGTGCTAAAATTGATTTTCGGCACTCTGGCTTTGCAATAACGCCGATTGCCTTTAGGCTTTTGCTGTTATCACATAAACTCCTGTTCTCCCTACTACTCACCTGACACACTACCCCCTCCTCTCACACAAAGGGAACATCAGTCCCACTGGCTTCCCTGCCTTGTTATCTCCTCTCTCAAATGCCAATGGGCAGCCTAGCCCCGTCACCTCTCTCTTCTCAGAATCCTGCCGCTCACCTTCCCCGCTCCTCCTCTTCTTTAATCTTTTGCCTGGCACTTAGCCTCCTCCCACAGAAAAAACCTTTATAAGAATCACTTACCGCTGCTCTAAAAAGGTCGACTATAACCGTCCATGTCAGTATCTCTATCCTACTGCCCTCACCACCTGTTCAGATTGTTAATCTTAAAGATACAATTTACCTACTGTATGTTTGTTGCTATTAGTCTTTTGTAATTCTTTATGTATTTCCCTCCCTCATGACATGGAACCTTTGCAAATGAGCTTTTAGCTCAACGGTTGTATTCCGAGGCTTGAATAAATAAATAAAATAAAAAAAACTCATTTTGTTGCAAAGGCCATGCAGAGTTTTTACTTTAAATAAAAGAAGGTAAAGTTAAGTCATGCATAACCGAATGAAAGGAGTGCAAAGGATGTAACAGGCAAAACAGTCGATGTGAATGAAGTAAAAAACTCTTTGATCAATAATAGTATATACACAGGAATAATGTCTCTACATGGTGATATAACAGCCACAGAGCAGCTCTGTCAGAGCTAAATTTTACTGAGGAGCCAGTATATAAAATCTAGAGACATTCTGGCTAAATACAAAAGAGCATTCATTTGTAATTGTGATATCACAGAAGCTGAAGGAAGATAAGGACAGCAAGGCCCATCCAGTCTGCCCATTTTTTCTACCTTATGAATGTGCCATAGGCCTTTACTCTGCCAATGGCCTATCTATTCATACTCATCTGTATTGCTCCCTTATGCCTATCCCATGCCTGTTTCAAGCCCTGCACTTTATTCATATCCACCACTTCCTGAGGTAGGCTGGTCCATGCATCCACCACCCTTTCTGTGAAAAAGAACTTCCTCACATTACCCCTTAATCAGCCTCCCTCTAATCTCATGCTGTGTCCTCTTGTCCTGCTATTTTTCTTATATTGAAACGTTAGACTCTTTCACCTTGTTAATGCCGTTAAGATGTTTGAACGTTTCGATCATATCACCTCTCTCCCTCCTTTGCTCTAGGGTATACATATTGCTCTCCGTTAATCTGTCCTTGTATGTTTTATGATGCATTTCACTACACTATTTTGGTTGCCCTTCTCTGGACTGCCTCCATTTTGTTAATGTTGTTGTGCAGGTGCACCCTCCAGTAATGCATGCAGTATTCCAGATAAGGCCTAACCAGTGTCTTGTAAAGAGGGATTATTACCTCCCTCTTATGACTTGCGATACCCGTACTAATACACCCCAACATCCCTCTATCCTTACCTACTGTGTTAGTAGTCTGCTTGGATGATTTCAGGTCATCGGTGATGATGGCGCCCAAGTCTCTTTCTTCCCTTGTGATTGCCAGCAACTCCCCTCAAAACCTACAGGTGGCTTCAGGGTTTCTCTTCCTTATGTGTATGATCTTGCACTTCTTTGCATTAAACCACAGTTGCCACTCTTCCGACCATTTGCTAGTTTACCCAGATCTCTTTTCATTCTGCCCACCCAATCTGGATCATCTGCTCTGTTGCAGATCTTGGTGTCATCTGCAAACAGACAAACCTTGCCCTCCAGTCCATGTGCAATGTCACTGTTGAAGATGTTCAAGAGGACTGGCCCCAGGACTGATCCTTGAGATATCCCACTTGTGATTTGCATCTCTTCTGACTGTATACCATTTACCACTACTCTCTGTTTTCTGCCCGCCAACCAGTTTGCCACCTAGCTGACCAACTTCTGCCCCAGCCAGAGCCTACCCAGCTTATTAATCAATCTTCTATGAGGAAGTGTGTCGAAAGATTTTCTGAAGTCAAGGTAGGCATCATCAACTGCACCCCCTTGGTCCACCACTCTGGCTACCCAGTCAAAGAAATCTATGAGATTAATGTAACCACTAGGTGGCACTACCCAAGGGATACTACCCCTGCCTGCGTGATCAAGTGCAGGTTGAGAGGCCTGAGTTCTGTGAACGGGTGCCTCCACCCAGGGGACAGGGTTAGTGGTAGCATCGCTGCCCTGGGTATAGCCCTCTGGGACACTGTTACCCCCCTCTGTTGCCTATAGTGGCCCAAATGATTCAGTGAATACACAACTGCAACTGACACATAAATTCAGCTTTAACCCCACACTTGTTGCACTTACCACCAGGGCTGGTTATGCTGGCTCGGCCCTGAAGACCCCCTGTAAAGTGAGATTTGGCACAACAACCAACAGTATTACAATGCTGTCTATGCAGAGGTACACCACAATCAGTTTAAGTGCAAAAAGATCCAGATCTGATTAATCTGGGGGCATGAACAAGGAAGGAGGCGTAATCTGGTGTTTGATTCTATTACTGATTAAATCAGGTTAAGTATGCATGCCTCTAAGAGTCCCTCTATCACAGTCACACATACTCTGGGTACCCAGTTGGAGTTAAAGACTAGCCTGAAGCGTTGCCAGGGGTAGGCCAGCTTTGCAGCTGTTGTTGGGGCCCTTAGGGAAAAGAAACACAACATGCACATTAACCCAATATTTGTGATCCAGGGTCGAAGGGCTCAGTTCGTGAAAATCAATCAAAATAATTAAATCAGATGACACACTTTGATTAGATTTTTTTTGCAGAAAACTACCGTGATTTACTCACGATACCCAGACCAGGTCGCAGGATACACGAAATGGAGACCTCAAGATGAAGTGCTGGTTTGCTAGGAGAAGCAGGGCCCACACGATTCACCATGGTGTCATTCCTGTTCAATGGTGCCGAGCAAGGGGCCGAATCCACGGGCGGGTCTCTCATCGATTGAAACTCTGCAGCATGAGTTGCAATCAGGGCCATGACGTTGAGGCCCAGACAAACTGGAGAAAATGGATCCAGTCCAGTAAAGAGTTACCGGATACTGCTTCCAGCAAGCGTAACACACTCAAGCAGCGGGGAACTAAATCGCGACCCACTATCAGCATTCAGCACACTTATAGTAAAAGTAAGGCAATACCACAAATCGGATGATAGTCCGGTTGCAATACACAGGATCTGCAACACAAACTGGATGCTCTGCAGTCATGGTGAAAAGTCCTAACAGGCCAATCGCACAACCGCAAGTCTTCAGACCTCTTCAGTCGAAAAATGGTCACAAATCAGATGAAAACCGCAGGTTCGGATAAAGTCTGATTTAGGTGTTCAATTCTCCTCACTTGGGAAGATGGTAGCAGGCAAGCCTGACACAGCCTTCCTGACGATTTCCCCCGTACACTACGCAGGAGCAGCTGCTTGAATATCTCAAGCTCCTCTCACACTTAACTCCTACTCCAGACTGACACACTGCTGCAGGCAGCACGGGACTTTCCCAGTGATCCAAAAGGTTTGGTTGGTTGATACATCAGTCTTTCACAGCTAGGGCTCCCCCTCCAGGTCCACTTAGGCGCCAATGGGTGAAAACTACAATTCCCACAAGACCCCTGAGGTAGGCTCCATTTTAGGGCCCCCAAAGGTACTGATTGGTGCATACTGGCAGTCCAGAACCAAGATGGTGGTATAAATAGAAAGCGTCTTCGCTGCAAAGGAAGGCAGGTTAGAGAACTACAATATCATTATCATCAAAGCAGATAAACAGCAAACAATTACATTTCTTGACAGAGCTTCCTCTGCACAAATAGCGATGACAGAAGAAAGTTAATACATGGCAGCCCGGGCGGGACTTGAGCCAAGGAACACTCGTCCCCTAACATTAATTATACACTACGAGATAGGCAGCTCTTAAAGAGACAGGCCTGCCCTACCTTTTCCTCAATAAATATTGAGCAGAAGTATCTATTTTGGAAAGGTGCTTTTCCTTGGTCTTCCTCCACACACTCCCCCTTATCCCCTTTGATCTTAACAATACCCCCTCTGGACTTTCTCCTTTCACTAACGTATTTACAGAAAGTCTTGTCCCCTCCTTTTACTATTCATGCTAGTGTTTCCTCGGTTTGGGACTTTGCCTGCCTTACTGCCTTCCCTTAGGGAAATTTGGTATGCCTCCCTGTCTTCGACCTGCTGCGTTCCCTTATATTTCCTGAAGGCCAGTTTTTTGTCTCTGACCTTTTCTACTACTATTTTTGAGAACCAAAGTAGTTTCCTTCTTCTTTTGCACTTCCTTTTCTCTGTAACACAATGAGATGTTGCTTCAAATATTGCATCCTTAATGCTTGCCCACTTTGCCTGTACCCCCTCACCCTTGCTGGAGAGTAAATGCTGGTCTGCTGAAAGAGATGGTGTGATGTAACATTTTGGGCTTCACAGCCTGCTATGCTGGGGTGGCGACAGCCCCTCTGTGCTAAAATAAATTACAGTTACATAAGAACTTACCGTAACAGTAGATCTTCGAGAGAGGCTCTTGCAGTAGGTAATTACACATAGGACTGACGTTGGCAGGCAGCAGGACCCCACAGAAAAATTTCTAGCTAGCAGTCCCTGGCGAGGGACCGCCCCCACGTCAGGTGACCGGCGTCAAACGACGTCGGTATAAAGGGGCGGTCCCGGACGCCCGCCTTCAGTTCTTTCCCACAGGCCCGAAGGCCGGACGAGAGAGAAGCAGATATTTCCCTCAATGGAAAAGGAGCTGAAAAAGCCTAGGGGATGGAGGCGGGAAGGTATTACTACTGCAAGAGCCTCTCTCGAAGATCTACTGTTACGGTAAGTTCTTACGTAACTGTACTATCTTACTAGAGAGGGCTCTTGCAGTAATAATATACAGGACAGAATCCCAAGCAGTCTGGAACAAGCGAAGGCACCGGGAGGAGGAACTACTCCAAGAAGTAGCAAACAACCATGCAAACCTCAAGATAGGAGGCCTTGCAAGACAGCTAACCCGAAGCCTGCTCTACGGCGAGAGACAATGTCCAAACTGTAATGTTTCAGTAAGGTATGGACAGAAGTCCAGGTGGCGGCAGCACAGATGTCTGCCGCAGACACATTCTTGAAACAAGCCCAAGAGGCTGCTACTCCACGAGTGGAGTGACCTCTGACTTGACCCGGTAGGGTCTTGTTGTACTTGTCAAAACAGAAAGTGATGCAATGAGCCAACCACTTTGACAGGCATTGCTTGGAGACAGCATTGCCTTCCCTTTTGTGAGCAAAAGAGATGAACAACTGATCAGTCTTTCTGAGATCCTTCGTCCTATCGGTGTTGTATCTCAGAATCCTGTGGACATCCATGGTATGGAGCAAGTATTCTCCCTGGTTAGAGTACTGCATGAAAAAGGCAGGTAACTCTACAGACTGATTTAAGGTAGACTCCGCTACCACTTTCGGAAGAAACTTAGGGTTCGTGTGAAGAGCTACTCGTTCTTTATGAAAAATCAGATAAGGGACTTTACACATAAGGGCCTGGAGCTCGGAAATTCTGCGAGCAGAAGTAATGGCCACCAAGAAGAGCGTCTTCCACGATAAAACTTCAAGTCTGTGGAAGCCGCAGGCTCAAAAGGAGGAAGGGTAAGTTTCTTGAGAACAAAGTTCAAATCCCAAGGGGGAGCAGGAGTCTGAACAGGGGGCCTGAGATGAAGGACCCCTCTGAGAAAGGTCTTGGATACCTCTAATTGGGCAAAGGTTTTATCAGCAAAAGGAACATGGTAGGCTGAAATAGCAGCCATGTGAACCTTCAAAGAGGAGCGACTGAGACCCAAGTCGAAAAGATGACGCAAATAATCGAGCAGAACGGCCACAGGACAGGAGAAAGGCTCCACGTTCCTGGAGGCAGCCCAAATGGAAAATCGCTTCCATTTCATAACGTAGGTGGACCTAGTGGAGGGTTTTCTAGCCTCCACCAGAATCTCGGCCACCTTAGGAGAGGCGCCAAAGCGAGATTGGGCTAGGTCTGCAGGAGCCATGCATGAAGTTGGAGAGACTTGAGTCCCGGATGGACCAGGGTCCCCTGATCCTGGGTCAGCAATCCTCGAGATAAAGGAAGAAGAAGAGGAGGAACCCCTGAGTATTGTTGTAGAAGAGAGAACCAGATTTGCCCGGGCCAGAAAGGAGCGATCAGAATCATTCTTGCTCCTTCCAATGCACGTTTCTGCAGCACACGAGGGACCAGAGGAATTGGGGGAAAAGCATAGACGAATCTGTCCTTCCAGCTTAGAGACAGAGAGTCGCTCCAGAAAGCGCCTCGCTCTGGAGCAAGCAAGCAAAAGGTGGGAAGTTTTGTGCTTTGGGAAGAGGCGAACAGGTCTACCTGTGGAGTCCCCCAAAGCTGGAAGATGCCGTTTAGAACCTTTTGGTCCAGTTCCCACTCGTGTGGCAGAGCCGAGGAATGACTTAGCTTGTCTGCCAGGATATTGTCAACTCCTGGAACATGGATCGCTGTGAGGTGAAGGTTGTGAAGCGTTGCCCATTCCCAGACCCTCACTGCTTCCCTGCACAGCGGGTAGGATCGAGTCCCTCCCTGCTTGTTGATGTACCACACCACGCACATGTTGTCTGTTTGGACAGCTAGGTGACCGGGAAGGATGTATTGGTGAAGGGCCTGGAGAGCATACAGAACTGCTCGTAGCTCGAGCACATTGATGTGGAGAGCTAATTCCAATCTGGACCATAAACCCTGGGTTTGGTGAAGACCCAGATGGGCTCCCCAACCTTCGCCTGATGTGTCCTTGGTCAGAGTCTGGGAGGGGGGTGGATGAAAGAAGGGGACCCCTGGAACAGGTTCTCTCGAACCATCCACCATTGCAAGTCTCTTGACATCGGTGAGAGATCAGCACCAGATGATCTAGGTCATCTACCAGTTGATCCACTGAGGCGAAGTCCACTGAGAGATCCTCACGTGGGTGTTGTGAAGGCTGTCAGCGATGGCAGCGCCATAAGCCCCCAAAAGGCGGAGCACCAACCTCGCGGAACCTTCCTGCATTCGGAAGGAAATCTGTGACTGGAGGAGGCCCCTGTCCGAGCAGGAAGGCCTTGCACACTGTCGTATCGAGGATTGCCCTGATGAACTGGAGTCTCTGGGAAGGGTCCAGATGAGACTTGGAATGGTTGATGGTGATACCCAGACAAGTGAAAACCTGCTGGGTGAGGGAGAAAATGCAGGAGTTCCTCCTGGAATGAGGCCACCAGGGCCAGTCGTCAGGTAGCAACCTGAACTCCCAAAGAGAATCTGAGTGAGCCGCTACCACCGCCAGGCATTTGGTAAAACTCGGGGAGCCGAGGAAAGACCAAAAGGGAGTGCCGGGAATTGGTAATGGTCCCCCTGGAAAGCAAACCGGAGGTACTTTCGGTGCGAGGGATGAATGGGAATGTGCAAGTATGCATCCTGCATATCCAGTGCACAAAGCCATTGGCCTGGCCGAAGAAGGGGCAGAAGGGTTTGAAGGGAGAGCATTCTGAACTTCTTGTATTCTACGTAGAAGTTCAGGGAGCTGAGATCGAGAATGGGTCTGAGATCTCCAGTCTTCTTTGGTACAAGGAAGAAATGGGAATAATAGCCTGTCCCGTGAAGGTGAGGAGGGACAGGTTCTATGGCCCGCTTCGCGAGGAGAGCAGATATTTCTTCCCTGACCAAAGAAAGATGGTCCCTTGAGTAAGCAGACTTCAGAGGGGAGTGGCGTGGAGGTTTCTGTAGAAACTCTATGGAGTGCCCCTCTGCGATAATCTGAAGCACCCATGAATCCGATGTTATCCTCTCCCAACCCGGAAGGTGAAGGGAGAACCTCCCTCCTACTGGTTCATCTGGGGAGTCCGGAGGTGGTGGGAGAGGGAAGGAGTCAGGTGGTGTGGGGCAGCGCCGCAGCTGGGGCACCCGCTGCTTTTTTGGGTGGCGGGGGCCTGGCAGCTGTGGGGGCCCAGCGTTTGGTGGCCTGCCTTCCTTGGGGTTTCGCTTGAGGCCGGCTGCATCTGTGAAAAGGACGGCGCTGCGGGGGATGGGGATGGTACATGGAATCCACAGATTTCAAGGCCGTCTCCTTCTCCTGCAAGTCGGTGATGATGTTCTTGACATCACCACGGAAAAGCACCGAACCCCTGAAAGGTGCTTCCTGAATTGCTGACTGCACCTCCGGGACCAAACCTGACACTCGGAGCCAGGTGTGACGCCGAAGACTTACGGTGAACACAGAGCTCTGCCCTGCAGTGTCCACTGCATCATAGGTCGTCCTCAGAATGTGACGACTGGCCGAACGAGCAGAACGGACAAGGTCAGCTAACTCCTGCTTGACTTGGGAGTCAGGCAAGGAGTCAATCTTAGATTCCGCCTGGGTAAGGACAGTCTTCTGGTAATCCCCCATATGTGCTACATAATTTAGGGCCCTGATCTCCAGTGTGGAAGGAGCATAGATCTTCTTTGCATACTGATTCAGAAGGTGAGATTCCTTATCCGGAGGAGATGAGCTCAGATGTTTAAGGTGTGCTGACCGGCCGTGAGCGGCGCTAATCACAACCAAGTCTGCACGGGGGTGAGAATCTAAAAAGTCTATATCCTCCGGAGCCTGGTATAGCCTGTTGGACTTCTGAGGAAGTGGCGCTAAAGCCGACGGTTGTTTCCAAAAAGTGGAAACAAGGTGGGCATGAGGCTCGATCCAGGGTGGCACTAGAGTAGGGGCCGTAAGGGGCAAGTCCAGATGTTCGTCGAGTTTAACCCACTGAGGATCTGGCTCTAAGGAACACCACTGATGTACTTCCTGGATCTTCCTGAGCAACTCCGTGAAGGAAGGATCCTCAGAAGGAGACTTCGGAGGAGTCCTCGGCCGGGGCTTGAACGGACAGCGAGGCTCGTCGTCTTTCTCGGAGGAATCTGAGGTGTCCAAGAGAGAAGAAGAAGAAGAACTGGAAGCAGAATAAGACTCCGATTTGTCTATGGGGAGGAACTGGTTCCTTAGGGGAATCCCTGGACGCGTGTCCTGACCCTCTCTGGATCCAGAGGGAAGAGGTTGGGAATCCGGAGGCGGAGAGGGAGTGTGCCGTCTGGGGCGTACGGGGGTCGGAGGCGGCACCATTGCCATAAGGGGGCTCTTGACTTCCTTGGTGAGCTGAGCCTTGGCCTCAGCCCACCAGGAGGCCAGAGTCTCCTGAAGATCCACCGGCAGCCTAGGGGGCGGTGGAGGAGGAGGAGGAGGGGGATAGTTATACGGATTATATCTGTAAGGCGAGTATCTGTAACCCGGCTGCGGGAATACCAGAGCTAGATATTGCGGCATCGAGTACTGCGGCGTCGGTGGAGCTGGTGTCAGGTACTGCGGTGCAGGATACTGTGGACCCGGGTAAGCCGGCGTTGGATATGACGGCGGATACCCAGGTACCAGAGGAGCTGCTGAAGCAGACGGCCCAGTAGGGAGCCCCATGGGCGGATCAACAGTGATAGGCCCGTGGGGGGAGCAGGGCCCGAAGGAAGAGGAATATCCCCCGCCGGCGTCGAAGGGGCCGGCGTCGGTGGAGCTGGTGTCGGAGCCGGCATCGAGGCGGTGTCACATCGGTTCAGTGGGAGGAGGGTCTGGCGGGGAAAAGCATCCGAGCATCGCCGGGGATGGAGAGAAAGTCCCGGGGTCAGGCAGGAGAATCCGGCTCCCAGGCGGCAGCAAAGGCTGCGGGGAACCTGGGGCGACAGAAGATGGAGGGTCTGTCGTGAGCTCCGACACCCGGCGCCGCGTCGGAGGACCGATGTGCGACTTAAGGGCTGAATCCCAGCGGATGCCAGAGGAGCCGGCGTCCGACTTAAGGGGTCCCTCGTCGGAGGCGGGCCGAGGGTGAGAAGCGGCCCAGTCCGAGGGGGACACTGCCGTGCGCTGCCCCGAGGGGTCGGGCGTCTTAGCGGCCTTCTCCCAGCGGGCATCGGAGGAGCCGACGTCCGGCTTATGGGAGGCGCCCGCGCCAGTAGGCCTCAAGCCTGTGGCAGTACTGGGGGCAGAAGTCTCCTTTTGCCCGGAGGTGCCCGAAGGGCCCGAACTCGAGCCCAATAGGCAGGCCGACGCCTCCTCCAAAGCCTTGGAGGCTGCCGTTGGGCGATCCCCTGGAGGGGACATTAGCTGAGCCACGGTTCCGGACGGAGTCGCAGAGGAGGAGGCCCTCTCCAGGTGCCTTTCTTTGTCCCGCTTCTTGTGTCCTTCTGGGGAGGTCGACGCCTGCCTAAGCTTTTTCAACTCCTTCTCCATTGCAGCCATCTTCTTTTTAAGGAGATGGGCTTCCAAGGACTGCTGGCGTCGTCTGTGGGTGGCTGCGTTGAAATGCAGGCAATGCGGGCACTTTTCAACCGCATGGTCGGGGCCTAAGCAAAAAAGGCAGAGGGAGTGACCGTCCTTGTGAGGCAGTTGGGCGCCGCACGAGTTGCACTTATTTTTTGAAGGGGACGACATAAACCGACGTTCACCTGATGAAAAAGTACCAAAATACTGATAACTTTCGGTAAAAAGACGATGAAGTAACAGGGCTGAGCTACGAACTTTACCGTGAGGCACTGCACGAGCTGATGGCGGGAAAGAACTGGAAGGCGGGCGGTCCGGGACCGCCCCTTTATACTGATGTCGTCTGACACCGATCACCTGACGTGGGGGCGGTCCCTCGCCAGGGACTGCTAGCTAGAAATGTTTCCATGGGGTCCTGACGCCTGCCAATGTCAGTCCTATATGTAATTACCTACTGCAAGAGCCCTCTCGAAGTAAGATAAATTTTTACTGTGCCTTATACAGTTTGGGAGGGGATCGTAACACTGGCCAAACTGCAGGCCAGCCAATCCCTTCCCACTTCCTGGTATGACTGCTCCGCCCCCGCGCTCCCCAGTTTTGTGGCATTTAACAAGGGAAAGCACGGGGACATGCCCTATACAAGTCTATGGGGCACATTTTCAAAACATTTTTACAGCACTTTATTGTACCTTTGGATAAAAATGAAAGCCACCACACAACATTCTCCTCCTGCCCATCCCAGCTTATTTACTTATGGAATGGGGTGAGCGTTAGGGTCCATCTCAGCTTATGTAGTTATGGAATGGGGTGAGCATTAGGGCCGACAACCCCAAAGTACACCACGACACCTGATGATGTGTGGAGGGTGGAGGGGTGGGGTGGGATGGGGTGGTATGGTTAGTGGGGTGTTAGGGTTGAAACCCTAACACCACATTTCCATACTTTGAAAGGCATGTTAACAACCTTAACTAGTGCATTAATGTAGTTCTTTGCATTTAATTTATTATATAGAGGTGCTTGCCTGCAAGTCTTAATAAAATTGCAACTGGACAGTTCTATATTTTGGTATACTGATATACACCGCTCAGTTCGTGAACTGTGTTAAATCCTTTGAACTATCCTTCCCCCTGCATGGTCCCTTATAGCATTTATGTACATGTAGGGTTTCAGATTAATTTAACCAAGCCCAGGTGATCTCTGTTACAGTAATTAAGCCTAATTTGCAACAGATCACCCTCCACCATTCTTTTAGTTCTGAGAGTGGAAGTCAAACTCGGCATGTAGAAAACAACTGAATATCCTGAGGTGAGAGTACTAAAGCCAACATATTTAATCTCCTTGTACTTAACTCCTCCGTACTTTTGGGCATGGCGCCAGTATCTGAATGCTGTCAGTGGTAATTTGTAACCTGCTGGTAATGATTATTGATGATACTGAACAGGCACTGTTCTTCCCTTCTGCCCTATGAATGCATGTGTACTGTGATTTTATGTACATGCTGCCACTTTGGGTTCCACCATCAGAATGCACCCGCAATCCGGTGCCAAGCAATTAGGGCACCAATTGGCAATGCCGCCGATCACATTTCTTGCAGAGGGCTGTGCCCCCCCTCCCCCCAAAACACACACCCTACTGATAGATTCCTACTCTGGGGGTGGGCTGACCTCGGGGAGGGAGGCGCATCCCGTATTTGGTGCCCTGATTGCCCAGCTCTGTAATGCTGGTGCTCTGAGCATCACAAGGGGCCATTTTGTATTGTTTTATTTTATTTATTTATCAAGTCTAGGATTACAAATACCTTTGTGCCATGGCTCTTTTACAAAGGTTCCACGTCAGAGATATACAAATTATGGGGAACATCAAGACAGGCATTACAACAATGTGGACATTGCAAACAAAGTACAGATTAATACAATTCAAGGGTAGCATTGTAACAAGGCAGCTAGCGGCATTTGTCAGAAAACAGACAACAGATAAGAAGTGCCAGAGTCATAGGGAGAGGGAAGAGGGTAAGGGAGAAGGAATGTAGGAAGGGTGGCGAGAGGGTGAAAAGTGCTGCATTGGGTATACCAAGATGTGAGGTAGAATCCAGTGTGGAGGGAGGGGGACAACTAGAGCAGAAAGGGAAGTGGAGAAACAAGGTTAAGTTGGGCAGTCACAGGAGCTGTTGGTAGTGAGATAGTCCCGGAGCCTAGTTTTAAACATACCAATAGTTGGGGCAGAGGAGATGGTTGGGCTGAGGCCATTGAACCAGAGTGGTGCTCGATAAACAAAAGAGCGTTGTCCCTGTGAAGTGTGACAGTGAGGGACTTTCAGTAGCTGTAGCGTGGATCTCCTAAGGCACCATTTGTTAATTTGGTGTTGTAACAGATTTGAGACCCCAGAAGGTGCAAGGCCAAGGTAGATTTTTCTGACCATGGAGCAGGTGAGAAACTTTATGCGGTTTGATAGTTGGAGCCAGCTGGTCTGAGTGTACAGGTCACATGTGTGGGTGAGATGGTGAGCACCAGTGATGAGCCGACATGCTTTATTTAAGGCAGTTGAGAGGCATCTAAGGGTTGTGGTTGTGGCGAGCCATATATGATGAGACCATAGTCTATTACAGAGATCACAGAGCTCAGGACTGCAACCTTCAAAGCTTCTGGCGTGAGGTGTGGTCTGTGTTTGTAGAGGAGACCAAGCCGGTATTAGCAGCTCTAGTTACATTATCTACATGAAGTCCATAGGAGAGATTAGGGTCAAGCTGTATCCCTAAGTATTTGAAGGACACCACCTGATCTAGAGTGTTCCCCTGGGTGGTGGAGATAGCCAAGTGGTGTAGCTTGTGTGGGTTCTGAGAGCTGCAGAAGAGCAAAGATTTGGTTTTCTTGTCATTGAGGACCAGTTTATGATCAAGAAACCATGTCTCTACAGAACTGAAACCAAGTTGAAGGTTGTGTTGAAGAGTTGCAGGATCTTTGTGAGTGGAGAATACAACAGCATCATCGGCATACAGTATGATCTGCTCAGAGCAGTGGTAAGGGAGGGAGTTTAAGAAAAAGCTAAAAAGGAGGGGTCCCAGTATGGATCCCTGTGGGACACCCGAGCGAACAGGCAAGGTGTTGGAAAGAGCGTCCGCAATTTTTACTCTCTGTGACCGGTTTTCTAAGTAGCTTTTAAACCAGAGAGAAGAGTCAGGTGATAGCCCGGCATTCAGTAGCTAGTGTATTAGTAGTCCATGGTGTACTGTATCGAAGGCCTTGGAGAGGTCACCGAAAACGGCCCCTGTGAGAAGGCCGTTGTCAAGGGATTTGTGCAAAGCTCCAGTGAACTCAAGAAGGGCTGTGGTGGTGTTGTGACCTTTCCGGAAGCCGTGTTGTTGTGGACAAGGTATATTGTATTTATCCAAGTGGTCGGTAAGTTGATCAACCACGATGCGCTCAAGTGCCTTAGAGAGTGGGGGCAGTATGGAGATAGGGTGATAATTTGAGTGAATCGTCTTGTCCCCACTTTTATGGACGGGTGTCATGGTGGCTGTTTTCCATAGGTTCGGGAATTTTCCACAGCTGACAGAGAGGTTTAGGATTTTTGTTAATGGATGAATTACCTCATCGAGGGTGAGCAACAGAAGCTTAAGATCCAGGGCGTCGCTACTAGATCTAGATTTAGAGATAGCTGCAGTAATATAGCGGTGAGCTTCATTCAGCATTACCTTCCTGAAGTAGAAGAGGGGATGGTGATAATTCATAAATAAAAAGTTAAAAACAAAATAAATAAACAATGCCTGTCCAAATGGCTGGCTAACTGTATTATTTTTTCTTTATAAGAAGCACAGCCAGGAACTTCCTGGTGCTGTCCATGGCCACTCTACACGTGGTGTGGCCTCTTCTGTTGCTAGTTACGGAATGTTTCTGCAGCTGACATATGTGACATATGTGCTGCAGCCACACAGAGCACTGTGCATACTTTCACTAAGCGCTAAAGACTAATACTGCTACTCCTGTTAATATCGGGCAACGTTCACCCCAACCCTGGACCACCTCCAGCTACCCCGAAGGAGAAACGTAGAACAGGAACCCTCTCGCTAGCTAGCCTCAACATCTGCAGCCTTACAAAAAAATGAGATGCTCTCACTGCCTGGACAGCACAACACAGTCCAGATGTACTATCTGTAGTTGAAACTTGGTTGTCTCCAATTATCCCTGACACTGCTGTGGCAATACCTGGGTATACTATCTTTTGGCAGGATCGACTAACCAAAAAAGGGGGTGGCTGTATCCTTTATCTTAAAGATTCTATGACAGGGCATGCCCTGACCCTACCCATTAATGGAGATGAGCTTCAGGTCCTAGCTATTAAAGTCATTCTTTTGTTCATAACAAAGCTCTGACAATAGCCTCTGTATATATTCCACCCAAACTTACAACAAGCCTGAACCCATTCCTTACCTGCATCAGTAGTCTAAAGCTTAACTCAGAAGTTATGTTGCTAGGGAATTTTAATGTCAACTGGCTTGCCCCCAGTGCAAGCAACTACGAGGATGCCTTGGCAGCTGCACATTTTACACAGCTAATTATCTCACCCACTAGGATCAACTATAGAACAGGGACCAGTACCTTACTGGACTGGGTTCTCTCAAATCACCCTGACCATATTAGCCACACTACAGTTCTCCCTGATGCCATTAGTGACCATTCCCCAGTCCAGTGCATACGGTCAAATAAATTCAGTAAACCCCCCACAAAAACTATCAATAGTCGGATGCTAATCAAGGGATACCTTGCACCACTTAAGGCACTCCTGCGACAAGAAGACTGGTCTCCGGTTGACACCGCTCTGGATGTTGATGCTGCACTTCAATACGTCATCTCAAAGTTCAATGCAGCATGTGATATCCATGCCCCCTTTAAGAAAAGCAAAAGTAAAGGCCTTGACAACCCCTAGATCACAGGCAAACTCATAGACCAACTAAAAGCTCAGGACCTGCTATGGGATTGTGTTACAGCCTCTGGCAACCAAGCAGACTTTCAGGCATACAGGGCCGCCAGGAATAACTGTACCAGAGCTATCTGCACTGAAAAAGCCAGCTATTACAGGAGCATCCTATCAAACTCATGGTCAGATGGAAGGAAATTCTGCCAAAGTCTCTCTGAAGTGATAGGGAAAAAGTCCAAAGCAACTCCTAATGTGCTAAAGATGGATGGCAGCAACACCCTGGACCCCAACACAATTGCCAATACTTTCAATCTGGCATTCACTGACCTCAGCCATGTGCTTCCCTCTAACTTCTTTGACACCAATCAGACCACGGCCTCCCAACATCAACAGACTCAGGATGCAAATCATTCACATTCCTGTTTCAAGGCCGTTACTGAAAGGGATGCCAAAAATTACTTCCTCAAGGAGCCCAGAAAATCCAGATCAAGTGGGGACACACTTGACTTGAAGCTCATCATTCT
Organism: Neoceratodus forsteri; assembly: GCA_016271365.2. Lineage (NCBI taxonomy): Eukaryota > Metazoa > Chordata > Ceratodontiformes > Ceratodontidae > Neoceratodus > Neoceratodus forsteri. The sequence continues at coordinate 1,558,589,062 of CM057456.1, read as the reverse complement.
CACCATTGACGATGTCCTGAACCCTCTTACTGGTCCCGCATGCTCTCCCAGCTCCCGTTCAAGTGGAAGTCCACCCTGGTGACCAGAATACACAAGTCTGGGGATAGGACATTACACTGTAACTACAGGCCCATCTCCATCCTAACCCCTTTATCCAAAGCTCTTGAAAAAATCGTTGCAAACCAATTGGTGGAGTACTTAGAGAAATACAACTTGCAATGCCCACAGCAACACAGCTTTCACAAAGGACTAAGCACCACCTCTGCCCTCCTTGAATTTACAGGCCACATTCATCTAGCACTAGACCAAGGACAACTTGCTGGTGCCACCTTTATACACCTCTCGAAGGCCTTCGATACAGTCAACCATCCATTACTACTGGAACGACTTGGCAACTTAGGGCTTTCTCATGATACTTTACAATGGTTCAACAGTTATCTCTCCAACCGGTCACAAGTTAAGACTGGTGACTCCCTCTCCTCCAAACTACCTGTCCGGGCTGGTGTTCCCCAAGGGTCAATATTGGGACCCCTTCTCTTCAGTATCTTCCTGAACAATCTCCCTTCTGCCTGTGATGAAAACATTATTCTGTATGCTGATGACGCAGTAATTTTCTCTAAGAATTCTGACCCCTCACTCTTGGAGAAACAACTGCAGGAAGAAAAAATTACTCACCTTAGTAATGTTGTTTCTTCTAATGGAGTCTTGCTATATTATGACATACACAGTGATTCCCAACCTTCGAACTGCTCCGGAGGTGAAAGAGTTAACTTTCCATGCCAGGCATGGAACTTTGAGCTCGAGCTCGGTTGAAAACTCTATCTGTTGTTCTTCAAACTCAAACTGTCAGATCTTTACGAGCAAAACTCACTAAGACTCTGTGTGGAAGCTGTAAACCTACACTAGCCAACTGGCTACTAATTATATAAACACATTTTTTGGTGCCAAAACAAAGACTCAAGTCAGGAGACCCAAAAATGACAAACACAACACAGATCACCCCAAAAGGAGGGTGAAAAACAAGATGGCATCTACTAAGTGCCAACACTGCCCTGCCACCACATCCCAAAAGTAAAGGTTCTGAGAGGGGCAGGGGGAGATCATAATATAGCAAGACTCCATTAGAAGAAACAACATTACTAAGGTGAGTAATTTTTCTTCAAACAACATAAAGTCTTGCTATATTATGACATATGCAGACTACACAGCAGTACCTCCATGGAGGAGGGACAGAACCTACTTAGGAAATAGGCTCTGAAGCACAGCTGTGCCAAACCGAGCATCACTCCTAGCCTGGATGTCCAGGGAGTAATGCTTAGTAAAAGCGTGAAATGTTTTCCAGGTAGCTGCTTGACATATCTCCAGGATAGGGATGTCCCTGGCAGCAGCCAGAGACGCAGCTGTACCTCTGTTAGAGTGAGCCCTCAGGCCTAAGGGAGGAACTTTACCCAGTTTTTCATAGCAGAATTGGATACAAGAGACAATCCACCTGGCAATGGATCTTTTGGTGGTAGGTTTCCCTTTTGCCAACCTCACCATAAGTGAGGAACAGCTAGAGGGAGTCAAACCTGTGACCCTTGGTACAATCTATGTAGTAGCTAAGGGATCTTTTGACATCTAAACTGTGCAACCTCCTCTCGCCAGAGGAGAAATGTTCAGTGAAGTACACAGGGAGAGACACAGATTGATTAAGGTGGAAATCTGAAACCACCTTAGGCAAGAACTTTCTGTTAGTCCTGAGGACTACCTTATCTCTGTGAAAGAGATAAAATCAGGCTCCACTGACAATGCTTGTAACTCACTTATGCGTCTGGCAGAGTGATGGCTATAAAAAACACAGTTTTCAAGTCAAGTACTTAGCTCTGCTGAAGACAAGGGCTCAAAAGGGGTTGCATAAGCTGGGAAATGCAAATATTAAGATCCCAGGCAGGCGCAGGATCCTGAATGGGGGTTTGTGTGAAGCAACCCTTTGAAAACCTGGAGAAACAGGATGGACTGAAAGAAGAGGGTTTACCTGCTGATAAGAAAGCAGACACGGCTGCCAGGTGCACTTTTAGGGTAGCTGGTCTCAGCCCCAAAGCATTTAGATGGACCATATAGTCCAGGACTGTGGGTAAACTGGCAGATTCTGGGGGAATATGCTTTGCAGAGCACCATATGGAAAATCTCTTCCATTTGGAATTATAAGTAGCCCTGGTGGAAGGCTTCCTAGAAGCCTTCAGGATATCCAATACACCTTGGGAGAGGTGTAGGTCAGCAAACTCTAACTCTTCAAGAGCCAGGCCTTGAGATTGAGAGATTTGAGATTCGGGTACCAAACTCTCCCCTGAGCACAGGATAACAGATTGTGATTCCTGGGAAGACACAGGGGAAGGTGGACTGCTAAGGACATAAGGAGTGGATACCAGGGCTGTCTGGTCCAGTCTGGAGCAATCAGGATCATCTTGCAGGGTTGAGATCTGATTTTGACTAGCAGTTTGAACAGGAGAGGGAAGGGGGGAAAGGCGTAGAGAAACTTCCCTTCCCAACTGAGAAGGAAGGCACCCAGGGGGACTGAGCCCAACACTGGGGGCCTGCAACAAAAAAGGGGAAGTTGGTGATTGTCTGGGGCTGCAAAAAGATCTATCTGGGGTGTGCCCATCAGGCAACTACCACTCCAGTACTAGGGGATCAGAAGCCCTTCGTGATGGCCCTGGGAAATCCTGCTGAGAGCATCTGCCAGGACATTGTCTTTGCCTGGGAGTGAACTGCTACCAGGGAGGTGTTCAGAGAGTAAGCCAGAGACCACAACTTCATTGCTTGAGTGCACAAGGCCATAGACCGAGTGCCCTTGTTGATGTGTACACATTGTGGTGGTATTGTCTGTTCTGACCTGAATAACTTTGTTCTGAACAGATTTGGAAAAAACTTGAAGTGCTAGAAAAACTGCTCTGAGTTCCAACAGATTGATGTGGAGCAGAGATTCCTGAGGGGACCACAATCCCTGGGTAGTGAGGTGGCCCATGTGAGCTCCCCACCCCAAGAGGGATGCATCTGTAGTAAGGATTAAAGAGTGAGACTGAGGTGTGAAGGGGACCCCCTGTCTCAAATTGTCCTGGTCCTGCCACCACTGAAGGGCTTGGATCAGGGTTCGAGTCACTGGGATTAATTTGGTTAGAGGGTCCCTCCTTTGAGACCAAAAGGCTCTCAAATGGAACTGGATGTCCCTCATCTGAAATCTGGCTCCCTGCACTACTGCTGTCGAAGCAGCCATGTGTCCCAGGAACTGGAGAAAATGCCTTGCTGGTCGAGAGACCTGCAGGGTGAAGGAGGAAGCCAGAGAAATCAGGGTCCTTGTTCTTTCCAGAGGAAGGAAGGCTCTGGCTTCTTTTGTGTTCAGTTCTACACCTATGAAGGTGAGAAGCTGGACAGGTTCTAGGACTGACTCTGGAAGATTGAGAAGGAAACCTAGAGAAGTTAGCAGTTGCTGAGTTACCTGAAGATGTAACCTGACTTGGTCTGGAGACTGGCCTACTATGAGCCAGTCGTCCAGGTAAGGAAAGATGGAAATTTTTTGCCTTCTTAAATGGGCAACTGCTACTGCCAGGCATTTTGTGAATACCCTTGGGGCAGATGTGAGGCCGAAGGGCATTGCTCTGAACTGGTAATGGCCTGAGGGCAGTTCGAATCTGAGGTACTTTTGATGGGAGCTTCTGATGAGAACATGAAAATAGGCATCCTTGAGGTCCAGGGACACTAGCCAGTCCCCTGGCCTTAAAGAGGGTAGAATAATTCCCAGAGTCATCATTTTGAATTTTGGTTTTAAAAGGTGCTTGTTTAGGTACCTGAGATCCAGGATGGGCCGCCATTCTCCTGTCTTTTTTGGGGTAAGGAAGTACCTGGGGTACAATCCTTTGCCCTGGAGTAGGGGTGGAGCCCTTTCCACAGCTCTGAGAGCCAGGAGGGTAGAGACTTCTGCTTCCAGGGCAAGAGCCTCTGATGGATTAGCAGGTAGAAAGGATCTGGTTCTCATCTTTGGAAATTTTTTGAAGCTGAGAACCTGTCCCTGGCTTGCTACTTCCAGGACCCACTTGTCTGATGTTAGAGACTCCCAGTTCTGGACAAAGTAAGCCAGCCTGCCCCCTACAGGTAGTGGAGAATTGGCCCTGGGCACCCCATCAGGATGCCTGCTTGGCAGGGGCTTTAGGCTGAGGGGTGGAGGCAGGTCTGCTTGCACCCCGTCTGCCTCTCCCTCTAAAGAACCCCCTCTGCGCATAAGCTGAAGAGGAGGCCTGGGCTTGGTAAAAAGGCCTGCCCCTGCCCCTGAGAGGCTGCTTTTGAGGAGTGGCCTGCCTTTCCTTGGCCTGTGCACTCCTATAGGTGGTCCTATATTCATCCATTTTCTTCATGTAATTCTCTGTTTGCTCCCCAAACAGAGAGTTGCCCACAACAGGAAAATCCATGGCCTTCGTCTGGGTATCCTGTGACAGGCTAGTACATCTGAGCCAAGCCATTCTACGGAGAGCCAGAGATGTAGCCATGACTCTAGATGACACATCATTAGAGTTCACTGCAGCATGGAATTACACTTTAGATGCCTCAATACCATCAGCGGCCACCTGCTCCAGCTCGTTGGCAAGCTGGCCAGGGACCTGCTTTGCTAGAGCCAAAATAGTATCCCATCTGGATTTCTGGTATCTAGTAACATAAGCCATATAATTTGCCTGTCTGAGTCCCAAGGATGCTGCCATGTACTCAGGGTTTTAAATAATTGATTAGCAGTTTTTTTCTTGGGACTATACTAACTGTACAGAAAGTATTTATATAGATTTTCTGGAAGTGCTGTGTTTGTTAAACACAGTGAGGCAAGAGCTATTAATTTTCACAAAGTTTTAGCACTTTTATGAGCAAAACGCTAATCAATTTTTAGAGTTAAATAAAACCCTGATGTACTGCTTCTTTGCCATGGCATCAACCCTTCTGGAGTCCTTGTCAGGGGGGTGTGAGGCCAGGGGAATATTTGCCTTGTCACAGGCTGCAGCCTGCACGACCCCCACATGGCTGCATTGTTGTGTAAGGAACTCCGTATCAGAACCTGATAATGTATACCTTTTGTCCATTCTTTTATCAATAGGAGGTATAGTGTGAGCAGTTTTGAGAATTTTTACTGTCTGTTTCCAAAAAGATTTATGCAGAGGAATAGGCAGTCTCCTAGACTCTGGGATATCCATCATTTCTACATAATCAGGCTCTTCTTGATCATCCACAGCTTCCTCCATAGGGAGCTGGAGGGTTTCAGCCACTTCTTTATAAAACACAAAATGAGAAGAGGACTCAGAAAGCCTAGGGGGAGACACTCCTGAAGGTCTGTCTGGAGAGATGTCGGGTTCAATGGGCACATCCAGACTTTCAAATCCACATTCACTCTCCTCATACTCCTCTTCCCCCTCCTCTGGTTCATAAAATTCCTCTAAATCATACTCTTGAACCGGTGGAACCGACCGAACCGTACGCTTACCTGATGGTGCCGGTTCGGTCGGAACCGGGGAGAGTGACTGAACAATTTTAATTGCTTTAGCTATTTCTTCAGCGGTTGGAGAGGAAAGTTTTGGCTCCACACCAGCTGATTTTCTAGTTCTCTTTGCTGGAACTGACCCCTCAGAGTCGGCTCTCCTTTTGCCCGAGGGAAGTCTCGCCCTGGTCAGAGGGCACTCCCTCAGGTTCGGTTTCAACCGAACCGGGCTGGCCATCCGGTTCAGCGGACTTTTTGGCCTCCCTTTCCCTGAGCCTACCAACTCTTTTATCCAGGGTAGCTGCAGGAAAACTTTTACAAATCTGGCAGTCTGCATTGAGGTGGTCAAACCTCAGACAATAAACACAGGTGGTGTGGGGGTCAGCCTTGGCAAAGGCTTCCCCACAGACACTACAGTGTTGAAACCCAGGGGGCCTGGTTTTTCTTTTGGATTTCTCAGACATAGTGCCAGCCTATCCAAAACTTGCCCGTTTATGGCAATCCGCCAAGCAAGACTCCCTTATCCGTTTCCAACCGTGTCACGGGTCATGGAAAAAAACGTAATGAAATCCGTTTTTTTAGAACCGATAAGAACCGGGAACTGCACTTCTAAAGATAGGTAATGTATTAGAAACAACTTGATCGGTTCAAACCGAACCGATAAAACCGTTTACAAGACCACACAGAAAGTAAATGTAAAACCTATCTGGTACTTACAAATACCACAGATAGAGCTTGAACCGACCGGTTGCAGTTTAAATTTGTTTAAAAAACCGAAAACTAAATACTTTAACTGACAAAATTAACCGAGCAGAAGGAGAAATCTCCGGAGCGACTGTTCAGTGAGGCGGAGTAAAGAATCTGACAGTTTGAGTTTGAAGAACAACAGATAGAGTTTTCAACCGAGCTCAAGCTCAAAGTTCCATGCCTGGCATGGAAAGTTAACTCTTTCACCTCCAGAGCAGTTCGAAGGTTGGGACTTACTGTATATGTCATAATATAGCAAGACTTAATGTTGTTTGAAAGTTTCAAGCAACTTGAGGCCTGGTTCATCTCACAGAAACTAGTGCTAAATTACAAGAAAAACAAGACTATGCTGTTCCATGGCACACATAACAAACATAAACACCAACAGCTGGCAATCAAAAACAGCTTAGGTGTGACCCTGGACCAGACAGAGACTTTCAAATACCTTGGTATAACCCTGGACTCTACTCTGTCCTTCTCCAGCCATATCGATTCAGTTGCGAAATCTGTAAATCTCCATATAGGCCTTCTCTATAAACATAGACACTGCCTGACACCTGACACCCTTAAGCTAGCAATACACATCTCTACTGTCTCCATCATTGATTATGGGCTTGTTATCTACGGAGCAGCCACAGCTACAGCACTACGGCAAATTCTTACAGTGCTGAATTTGGCCTAGAGACTCTACCTGGTGCTGCCCACGCATATACCTGTAACCTCTGAACAGTCAACCTGGCTACAACTTCAGGGAAGGATTACTTTCCAAACCTGCCTACTAGCAAAAGTAATTGATGGGACTCATGCCCCCTGGGGTTCAGTCTCTGTTAAGCCCAGCCAACCACCCCTGTTACACAAGAAGCTCTGACAACTATTCTCTGGCTGTTCCCGCCAGCACCACCTAAGGCCAGTGGTCTTTTGCAGGTAGAGCCCCTAAGATGTTTAACTCCTTGGGCAGAGAAAACACCAACTTAGGCACCCTCTGCTCATTCAAACACAAGCTACATCAAACGCTTGTGTCCAGAGCCACCTGTGACTGTTTCTCCTAACCTCCCAGGTAGTCACTTCTGTTCTTCGCACCTCTCTACTATCACCACCTCTGCCTGCCACCACCCTCCCCCCTCCCCATATCTACCCCTGCCTCTCTCCCTAGCCCAGGTCCACCACCTTCCTCTTTTACCCTCCTTCAACTCCCTTCCTCTCTCCCTTTTCTAATCTGCTCACCCCACCCAATGTTGCACTTCTTCCCCGATCCTTGCCTCCCACCCACCTCTCCTTCTAACTCCCTCCCAGTTACACCTCTACACCTACTCTCTCTTCCACCTTCCTATGCTAATTAGCACAACTGGCAGCAACTCCGTTTTTTCCACTCTACCTTTCCCTTTGACAATGCCTTTCTGTCAGCTTTAATTCATGTAAATATTATTTGTTGTGACTCATCATTCTTTTTTTTTTTTTTAATTTCTTTTTCCCCCCTCCTACGTCCCTGCCAGAGCCACCCCTTCAGGAGTCGCCAATGAAACCCGACCCTGCCACTGGATTACCTGCTACTGAGGGTCCCTCATCCTGCCTGAATTACCCCAGGCGGGCGGTTCGGGTGAGGCGAAACCCATGTACCTTAATGTCTTCTCCAGTCCCTGAGACAGCAGCAGTCAGTGGCACATCAGGACAGGGATCGGCGCTCCGTCTGCCCCGCTCTGAAGGGTGATTTTCCCTGTTCTGTGAGGACGATGCTGGCCCTTGACGTAAAGACATGAGCGACGATGTCTGGAACGTCCTCCCCACTTGATGATGCAACCCCTGGAGGTGACTGGTCCACAAGCCTCCGCCCGTGACCAATCAAGCACCCGAGGTGCCGACGAGCTGTCATGCCCACAGCCTCCGCCAGAGGCCAACGCTCACCGGGACTGATCTTCACCCTCCCCCCGGAGAAGGCGAGCTGCCGTCGGACACTCAGCCTTTCTCCCCCTGACTGACCCCTGGCAACCCGAGTCCACTTCTGAACCCGGGTCGCCGGCGTGGTGCAAGGTGTGGCGTCCAGCGCCTCAACCCTCAGCACCACCGGGCCAGCCTTTGACTCATCATTCTTAAATGTATGCCTGATTATGTTGTTCTAACTGTTATTTATATCACCTGTAGCTTTAGGCCATGTATACCCTGTACTGAATTTTGTATTCAGACTGCTTGCCTGCTAATCTTACACAAACTGTACTTCTATTCTTTGCATACTGACGTGGAACCTTTGTAAAAGAGCCATTGGCTCAAAGGTATTTATCCGCAATTCTAATAAACAAATAAATAAAGCACTGCAGAATAGATATAAACTCTTGTAGGCATGCTGGCTTTGGGCTTACAGTGCTGCAAGGCCTTTTGTCGTGATGTCATATCAGACCTTGCCGTCCTCCCTGGGTACTCCTTATTTATGTATGTATGACTTCGATAACTGGGTGAGCAAACTGATCCAGAGGACCATTTTCAGTCGTGACCTGGCCACCAGGGTGCAAACACAACAAACATCAATACAGTACAGAGATACAGTTAGAACAAAACTGGACTGCCGATTACATTTGGTATAAGGACAAATTACATAGCACAAATATTTCAGAGAAATCAATACATACTAGTGTAATGACATGCATTGAATGGCTATGCAATATAAAATACTTAGCATGGGCCCGTCAGTGCAGTGGTTGGATTTCCACTTGCAACGCCAGCAACCCTGGTTCGGGAATGGATCCAGGCCGCTGGAGGGCTGGCCAGGGGGAGATGTCTTGAGCGCCCCTCAACTGCTCACCATCTCCTGGGGGGGGTCTGACATCCCGGTGTTGAGCGACCTCTAGTGGAGGCCAGAGGTATGACAACACATCAGATCGATGCTCAGGGGAGTGTGACGGATGTCAGCTTACACTTAGACGTCCCAGACGTCATGCTCCCAAAAGGAGAAAGAACCAGGAAATGTCTTCCCTGGCTGACCGGATGATGGTCTCCAGTCACCTACCAGCTCTGAGCCCCGAGACAGCTTGCCCAACCCCTAGCAGCACCCAGGCCAATAATGAGTGTGCTGGCCTGCCCCACCGGTGCCTTCCGGCGAAGGGATACGCTGAGTTACTGGGGGGGGGGGCTGCAACATAGGGGGATGGGGGCTGCAGTGGGGACGAAGAGCCAGAGAGAGTACCCAGGAGGCCCAAAGGAGTGGCCGGTCAAGGGAGGAGAAGAGAAGGAGCTTAACATGGTGATTATGGTAAAGAATTACATGCAATATACATACAGTCACCAGGGAGCCAAGGAAATAAATACAGTTAAAGCAGCAGTGCTTGTTATTAAGCATACACACTTTTTCAGTAATAAGGTTTGTCATGCAAAAATATCAAACTACGTATTTTTATTTTCATTTTCTTTCATTTCTGAACCAAGATATGGGGTATTGAAGTTTTTTAAAGTTGCAACGCCCATGCCACACCCGTGCCACACCCTTGTGGGTCCATAAGGAAGAGGACACAGTATATGGGGGAGCAGTAGTCAAGGAGGGGCAGAAGGTTTCCTTGAGCAATGGCTAGGCGAGCTTCAGGGGACAGAAATAGATTTTGGCGGTAGGCAGCACCTAAGTATTGGTGGATTTTCATCACAGTGTTGCTGATGTGTTTGTTGAAAGTAAGGGAGGGGTCTAGGGTGACACCTAGATATTTAAAGGCAGGGACAGTTTAGAGTGGAGGGCCAGCAGGGGTAGCAATCAAGAGTGGGGTTTTTGCCTGGTTACCTTTACTAGGAATGGCTTAAAGCCAAAGAGCATGGCCTTTGTCTTTTTCTCATTAACAATAAGTTTTCTGGAGACGAACCAGCTCTGTGCGGCCCCAAAGTTTGCTGTGAAGATGGTGGACAAGGACTTTATGGAACTATTGTTGTGATATATGACAAGGTCATCCACACAGAGGATGGCCCTGCAAGTGATGCTTCAAGCAGGGAGGTCATTAATAAATATGGAAAAAAAGTAGAGGCACCACTACTGAGCCCTGAGGTGCACCGGTGTGTGTAGGTAGTGGAGCAGAGGAATTTTTTTGCAACCAAGACGGACTGGGACCTGCCTGAAAGGTAACTAAGGAACCATGTGACCATGTTTGGTGAGCAGCCGAAGTTTAGCAGGGTGGAGTAGAGGAGATGGTGGTCTATGAGGTTAAAGTCTTCGACAGATCCACAAACACCTGTGGCCCTGCCCTTGTCCATATTTCTAAGGATATGGTTCGAGAAAAGTGCCAAGGTGGAGGAGGTACTATGGTGTTTGCGGAAGCCATGCTAGAGAGGACACAAGAGATGGTATATTTCTAGATGATCGAATTTTGTTTTTGGTTATCTAATAAAAATTTCCCCTACTCTTTCGAGAAGTGCTATGGGATCTTTAACATCCACCTGAACTACCACCAGAACAGGCAGATGGAACCTCGGTTTAACGTCTCATCTGAATATGGCACCTCAGGAGTGCAGCACCCCCCTCATGCTGCACTGCAGTGTCAGTATTGGGATATTAACCCAAGGGCCTGGTGTAGGGCCCTAACTAATGCAGAGTAATCCAAAAACTAATTAAAAAGTGACACTTTTTTTTTTTATCACAACATTATTTGTCACCACCTCCACGAATCTGGTAGGGGCTATGCCCCCCCCTTCCCCCCAGAGGGGTATGTCCTCCGGCCCATCAGGGCCATCATGGGTCCTGCCAGGTCCCGGTATTTTTTCCTCTGTTTTCTCCCCTGCACCCACGCCACTGCAATGGGCGCAGCAGCCATTTCACCTCCGTGGAGGCAGCCAAGCACCCTGGGCGCGGGTTGAACCCTCTTGTTGTGCTAACACAGAAACATAGACTTTGACAGCAGATAAGGACCACTTGGCCCACCCAGTCTGACCATTTTCCTACCTAATGGATAAGCTGCAGATTCTAGTTAACCAACAGCCTACTTCCTGCCACGCCCCACTACAATTGCCTTATGTCTGCCCCATGCATGTCTGAATTCCCCCACTGTTTTAGACCCAACAACCTCCCCAGGAAGGCGGTTCCATGCATCCACCACTCTCTCCAGGGAAAAAAAATTTCCTCACATTACCCCTGAGCCATCCCCCCTCTAACTTTAAATTGTGCCCCCTTGTTCTTACACATCTCTTTTTCTGAAAGATGCTACCCTCCTGGACTTTCTTGATTCCCTTGAGGTACCTGAATGTTTCTATCATGTTCCCCGTCCCTCCTTTCATCAAGGGTATACATATTAAGCTCTCTCAGTCTCTCTCTTCATATGGTTTTTGATGCAGACCCTGCACCATTTTAGTTGCCCTCCTCTGGACTGCTTCCATCCTGTCTATGTCCTTGCATAGATGAGGTCTCCAAACTGCACACAGTACTCCAGATGGGGTCTCACCAACTGTCTGTACAGAGGATAACCACTTCCTTTTTCTACTTGTGATGCCCTTCCTATGCATCCCAGTATCCCCTGGCTCTCCTTACTGACTTCTCACATTGCTTACCCACCTTTAGATCATCTGATATGACTACCCCAGGTCCCTTTCCATTTTGTTGTTGTTATACCTCCCCTGCTATTGTGTACTCTTCTCCTGGGTTTTTGCTTCCCAAGTGCATTACTTTGCACTTCTTTGCATTGAATCTAAGTTGCCATATGTCTGACCATTCCACCAACTTTGTCAAGTCCCTACTCATCCTTTCTATCCCCCTTGTGTATCAACTCTGTTACAGATCTTTATGTCATCAGCAAAGAGGCATACCTTTCCCTCCAGACCCTCTGCAATGTCACCTATAAAGATGTTAAAGAGGACTGGACCCAGTACTGAGGCCTGAGGTACTCCACTAGTGACCCCCCTTGCTTCGGAATGTGTTTCATTCACTATTACCTTTTGTGTCCTGTTGTGCAACCAGTTTGCTACTCAGGCTACCACCCTGGGACCCACTCCCAGGCTGGCTAACTTGATTATTAATCTGTTGTGCGGGACTGTGTCAAATGCCTTGCTAAAGTCTAGGTAGGCCATATCCACAGCCCCTCCCTGGTCTATTACTATGGTCATCCAGTCAAAGAAATCTATTAGATTCGTCTGACATGACCTTCCTGCTGTAAATCCATCCTGCTTTGGGTCCTGTGCCCCACTGGCCTCTAGATACTGAACAATTCTTTCTTTCAGAAGTGATTCCATCATTTTCCCTACCACTGAGCTCAAACTTACAGGTCTGTAGTTTCCTGCTAATGCAAGCAGCACAACCCCTCACCCCAAGAAAGGAAAGCAGTCTTTCAGATGCTCAATCCTTACATCCCCAGCCAACCCCCCCCCAAATGGCCCGAGCCCAGTCCCAAACCTGGGTCACCGGCGTGGCGCAAAGCGTGGCATCCAGTGCCTCAACCCTCAGCACCACCGGGCCACCCAAAAAAGTGACATTTTAAAGAGACACTGTCCACCCTTTACACATGTTTTTGGGCGGCACTGACTGTAGCAGTCTGCCTTGTGCCATATTACAGACAGCAGAAATGTAGGCTCCATAAAAATTATCACTTTTTCTAATCTCACTCAAAAGCAAAACCCACGCAGTCCGAACATATTGTCCATGTGCTGAGCACTAAGTGAGATCACATATGTAAATGGCGCTGAAGCATCAGAAGCTCTCATTCACCAAGTACCATACCTGAGTTCAGCTAAATAGACTTTCTAGTAGTAGAAAGAAAAGCTGAACTTGGGAAAGTGTCTCTTTCTTTGAAACGAGGGCTAAAACCTTTGTTAAATCATGGTCTAAAAGTCAAGCCATGATATTGGCCATGCTCGTATGCATATTCACAAGCATTGTATATTTATTTTTTATTTATTACAAGTCGGGTTTACAACCTTTGAGTCAGAGACTCGTTTACAAAGGCATCTTGTCACAGGGAGGGCAGACAATAAGACACAGTGTAAGTTACAACAATGGACAACATTACAGGTGCAGTAAAAAGAAACATTTAACATTGATTCATTTAGGTTACACAATGTTTTAATTATTTTATTTTTTTTATTTTATTTAGTTTTTGTTGACCGGGTAAGTGCACTAGACAAATCCTGCCTATTTTCAGGCATGATCCGGGGGAGGGGCATACATATGAATGCCAAATGACCTTGAACCAGATTAAGCTGTTGGTGGTATTTTTAATGAATGAGGGAAATTTGGCCAAGACACCGGAGAAATTCCCTTACTCTTTCGGTAGGGGGTCCCTGACACCACGTCTGGTGGTCATTCTGAGATGAGCTTTGGAGGAGCAAGGTTTGTTGGACAGGGCTACGATGGCCCAGGAGTTGGAAATTATGGAAGTTCCCCAGGAGGAGGGATCTGCTGTGTAGGCGACTGGGATGCACCCGATCGGTGGCCAGCACGTCGCCCGAGACAGCGGTCCCGCTGTAGAGCATCCGGAGCAGCCTTTGAGTTTGGTGGAGAAACGGCGCTGCCTGAAAGAGGAATTATTGCGTGTGAGTGAGCTCTTAGTGAAAGAAGGAAGGAAGCAAAAGGGCGAGGAGGATCGGAAGCAAAAGCGGGATGCCACTTCCCCAAGTGCAGCCTTATTGGAAGGCTCAGTAAAATTGCATGCGCCCACGGAGAAGGCTAAAGCGAACGGAATGACGGTAGGCGAGTCCTGGGGGGACAGAGTGGATGCTTCCTGGTCACCGGAGAGGGCCCTGCATGAGGCAGGTTGGGTCCCTGAGTCTGGAGGACAATGGAAACCAGCTGAAGGGATTGCTGGTGTGTCGGATAACCCGGAAATGGAGAAAGTACTGTGTCTTCTATTTTGTTGCAGGACATGACAGAAGTCGGTTGTTCACCCCCCCTAGAGTCCTTCCTCTTAGAGTCCCCCCACCCCGTGATGTCCCGGAGGCCCAGGCTAGGCCCACGTATGCTAGCCATTTCCATCAGACTGTGGAACAGGCTAAAAGACGAAATGCCATAAGGTTGCGATATGTGGGACTAAGGGAAAACCCCCAGGATCGTTTCTACGTGGGGAAGATACTACTTAAACAGAGCATTGGGGTTTACTCCAGCAGAGGTTTATGGCCTGATACATGTTCAAGGGGAATATTCTTTTGACATAAGTTTTCGGACACCTGCTTTATTAGAAACATTTTGGTGTTGATATTTCAATTTAAAAACTAATCCTCTCTGGTCTGATTTTATTGTATTTCCCCTTACGAAGCAACCTTTCCGGGTCATTACTATTCTGTTTCGAAACGAAGGGGTTAATGTTGTGGATATTATGCATTGGTTGGGGAAAAAATGTGATATTCAGGATAATCCAGTCCCTATTTTAGATGATGAAGGGTTCTGGAATGGGGGCTGGAAACTTAGGGTTAAATTACATACTACGGATACAGATCTTATCCATCTGCCTAATTGTGTTTTTTTGGGGAAAGATAAGGGGTTTCTGTTTTACCTGGGTCAGCCCAGGGTATGCATTAAGTGTGGTTCTAAGAGGCACATCAGTACTGTGATATTTTAACATGTGTTCATTGTGGGAAGATGGGGCACCCAAGTGCTCACTGTTTCCGGCAGGCAAAGTGTAATCTTTGTGAGGAGATAGGCCATGATTTTGGATCATGCCCTGTAGCGGCCCAAAACATGGAGGAAGCAGATTTTGGGGTACAGGATCATTTTATTAGAGTAGCATTAAAACAGGGACAGGCTCGGGGGGGGGGGGACTAGGAAATGGAGGCACGGGTGGAGGCAAAGTGGTGGGAAATCAGGCCTTTGAGGCTGTAATAGCCCTTGCCTCTGATGTGATCCCAGGTCCCATATCTCAGTCCTCTAAACTTGTTGAAATAGGTGATCCAGCACAAGCTAGTAAAGGACCCCCCCCCCCCCTTTCCCCGGTCTTGCAGTCCAGGGTAGAGGATTTCACTATTGTGGTTGGGAAAAAGGGTAAACAGGTAAAAGGAAAACTAAGGGAGTAAAGAAGAAAAAATTACTCACCTTAGTAATGTTGTTTCTTCTAATGGAGTCTTGCTATATTATGACATATGCAGTGAGTCCCAACCTTCGAACTGCTCCGGAGGTGAAAGAGTTAACTTTCTATGCCAGGCACGGAACTTTGAGCTCGAGCTCGGTTGAAAACTCTGTCTGTTGTTCTTCAAACTCAAACTGTCAGATCTTCATGAGCAAAACTCACTAAGGTACTGTGTGGAAGCTGTAAACCTACACTAGCCAACTGGCTACTAAATATAAGAACACATTTTTTTTTTTTTTGGTCCCAAAACAAAGACTCAAGTCAGGAGACCCAAAAAATGAAAAACACAACACCCAGTCACCCCAAAAAGGAAGGGTGAAAAAACAAGGTGGGCATCTACTAAGTGCCAACACTGCACTGCCCACCCAAATCCCAAAAGCAGAGGTTCTGAGAGGAGCAGGCGGAGGGGAGGTCATAATATAGCAAGACTCCATTAGAAGAAAAAACATTACTAAGGTGAGTAATTTTTTTTTCAAACAACATGAAGTCTTGCTATATTATGACATATGCAGACTACACAGCAGTACCTCCATGGAGGAGGGACAGAACCTACTTAGGAAATAGGCTCTGAAGCACAGCTGTGCCAAAACGAGCATCACTCCTAGCCTGGATGTCCAGGGAGTAATGTTTGGTAAAAGTGTGAACTGTTTTCCAGGTAGCTGCTTGACATACCTCTAGGATAGGGATGTCCCTGGCAGCAGCCAGAGATGCAGCTGTACCTCTGGCAGAGTGAGCCCTCAGGCCTGAGGGAGGAACCTTACCCAGTTTTTCATAGCAGAATTGGATACAAGAGACAATCCACCTGGCAATGGATCTTTCAGTGGCAGGTTTCCCTTTACCAACCTCACCATAAGTGAGGAACAGTTGGAGGGAGTCAAACCTGTGACCCTGGGTACGTTCTATGTAGTAACTAAGGGCTCTTTTGACATCTAAACTGTGCAGTCTCCTCTCGCCAGAGGAGGAATGGTCAGTGAAGTACACAGGGAGAGACACAGATTGATTAAGGTGGAAATCTGAAACCACCTTAGGCAAGAACTTTCTGTTAGTCCTGAGAACCACCTTATCTCTATGAAAGGAGATAAAATCAGGCTCCACTGACAATGCTTGTAATTCACTTATGCGCCTGGCAGAAGTGATGGCTATCAAAAACACAGTTTTCCAAGTCAAGTACTTAAGCTCTGCTGAAGACAAGGGCTCAAAAGGGGGTTGCATAAGCTGGGCAATGCAAATATTAAGATCCCAGGCAGGGGCAGGGGCCCTGAATGGAGGGCTGGTGTGAAGCAACCCCTTGAAAAACTTGGGAGAATACAGGATGAGCTGAAAGAGAAGAGGGTTTACCTGCTGATAAGGAAGCAGACACGGCTGCCAGGTGCACTTTTAGGGTAGTTGGTCTCAGCCCCAAAGTATTTAAATGGACCATATAATCCAGGACTGTGGGTAAGTCAGCAGATTCTGGAGAAATATGCTTTCCAGAGCACCATATGGAAAATCTCTTCCATTTGGAATTATAAGTAGCCCTGGTGGAAGGCTTCCTAGAAGCCTTCAGGATATCCAATACACCTTAGGAGAGGTGTAGGTCAGCAAACTCTAACTCTTCAAGAGCCAGGCCTTGAGATTGAGAGATTTGAGGTCTGGGTACAAACTCTCCCTGAGCACAGGTTAACAGGTTGTGATTCCTGGGAAGACACAGGGAAGGTGGACTGCTAAGGACATAAGGAGTGGGTACCAGGGCTGTCTGGCCCAATCTGGAGCAATCAGGATCATCTTGCAGGGTTGCATCTGATTTTGACTAGCACCTTGAACAGAGGGGGAGGCATAGAAACTTCCTTCCCAACTGAGAAGGAAGGCATCCAGAGGGACTGAGCCCAACACTGGGGCCTGCAGCTAAAAGGGAAGTTGGTGATTGTCTGGGGCTGCAAAGATCTATCTCTGGGGTGCCCCATCTGGCAAATACCACCTCAGTACTAGGGATCCAGTGACCATTCGTGATGGCCCTGGGAAATCCTGCTAAGAGCATCTGCCAGGACATTGTCCTTGCCTGGGAGGTGAACTGCCATAAGGAGGTGTTTAGTGAGTAAGCCAGAGACCACAACTTCATTGCTTCGGTGCACAAGGCCGTAGACCGAGTGCCCCCTTGCTTGCTGATGTACCACATTGTGGTGGTATTGTCTGTTCTGACCTGAATAACTTTGTTCTGAACAGATTTGGAAAAAGCTTGAAGTGCTAGAAAAATTGCTCTGAGTTCCGACAGATTGATGTGGAGCAGAGATTCCTGAGGGGACCACAATCCCTGGGTAGTGAGGTCGCCCATGTGAGCTCCCCATCCCAAGAGGGATGCATCCGTAGTAAGGATTAAGGAGTGAGACTGAGGGGTGAAGGGGACCCCCTGTCTCAGATTGCTCTGATCCTGCCACCACTGAAGGGCTTGGATCAGGGTTCGAGTCACTGGGATCAATCTAGTTAGAGGGTCTCTCCTTTGAGACCAAATGGAACTGGATGTCCCTCATCTGAAATCTTGCTCCCTGCACTACTGCTGTAGAAGTAGCCATGTGCCCCAGGAGCTGTAGAAAGTGCCTTGCTGGTCAAGAGACCTGCAGGGTGAAAGAGGAGGCCAGAGAGACCAAGGTCCTTGCTCTTTCCAGGGGAAGGAAGGCTCTGGCTTCTTTTGTGTTCAGTTCTGCACTTACAAAGGTGAGAAGCTGGACAGGCTCTAGAACTGACTTTGGAAGATTGAGAAGGAAACCTAGAGAGGTAAGCAGTTGCTGAGTTACCTGAAGATGTAATTTGACTTGGTCTGGAGACTGGCCTACTATGAGCCAATCGTCCAGGTAAGGAAAGATGGCAATTTTTTGCCTTCTTAAGTGGGCAACTGCTACTGCCAGGCATTTTGTGAATACCCTTGGGGCAGAGTTGAGGCCGAAGGGCATTGCTCTGAACTGGTAATGGCCTGAGGGCAGTTCGAATCTGAGGTACTTTCGATGGGAGCTTCTGATGAGAACATGGAAGTAGGCATCCTTGAGGTCCAGGGATGCTAGCCAGTCCCCTGGCCTTAGAGAAGGTAAAATAATTCCCGGAGTCACCATTTTGAATTTTGGTTTTAAAAGGTGCTTGTTTAGGTATCTGAGATCCAGGATGGGCCGCCATTCTCCTGTCTTTTTTGGGGTAAGAAAGTACCTGGAGTACAACCCTTTGCCCTAGTGTAGGGGTGGAACCCTTTCCACAGCTCTGAAAGCCAGGAGGGTAGAAACTTCTGCCTCTAGGGCAAGTGCCTCTGATGGAGTTGCAGGTGGAAAGGATCTGGTTCTCATCTTTGGAAATGTTTGGAAGCTGAGAACCAGTCCCTGGCTTACTACTTCCAGGACCCACTTGTCTGATGTTAGAGACTTCCAGTCCTGGACAAAGTAAGCCAGCCTGCCCCTACAGGTAGTGGAGAATCGACCCTGGCCACCCCATCAGGGTGCCTGCTTGGCAGGGGCTTTAGGCTAAGGGTGGAAGCAGGTCTGCTTGTCCAGTCTTCTCTCCTCTAAAGAACCCCTCTGGGCATAAGCTGAAGAGGAGGTCTGGGCTTGTAAAGGCTATGAAAGGCCTGCCCATACCCCTGGAAGGCTGCTCTTGAGGAGTGGCCTGCCTTTCCTTGGCCTGTGCACTCCTATAGGTGGTCCTATACTCATCCATTTTTTCATGTAATTCTCTGTCTGCTCCTCAAACAGAGAATTACCCACAACAGGAAAATCCATGGCCTTAGTCTGGGTATCCTAGACAGGCTAGTACATCTGAGCCAAGCCATTCTGCAAGAGCCACAGATGTAGCCATGACTCTTGATGACACATCATTAGAGTCCACTGCAGCATGAAATTGCACCTTAGATGCCTCAATACCATCAGCAGCCACCTGCTCCAGCTCCTTGGCAAGCTGGCCAGGGACCTGCTTTGCTAGAGCCATAACAGTGTCCCATCTGGATTTCTAGTATCTAGCAACATAAGCCATATAATGTGCCTGTCTGAGTCCCAAGGATGCTGCCATGTACTGTTTCTTTGCCATGGCATCAATCCTCCTGGAGTCCTTGTCGGGGGGGGGGGGGTGAGGCCAAGGGAAAATTTGCCTTGTCACAGGCTGCAGCCTGCACTACCCCAACATGGCCGCATTGTTGTGTAAGGAACTCCACATCAGAGCCTGACAATGTTTACCTCTTGTCCATTCTTTTATCCACAGGAGGTGTAGTGTGAGGAGTTTTTAGAATTCTTACTGTCTGTTTCCCAAAAGATTTATGCAAAGGAATAGACAGTCTCCTAGACTCTGGGATATCCATCATTTCTACATAGTCAGGCTCTTTTTGATCATCCACAGCTTCCTCCATAGGGAGCTGAAGGGTTTCAGACACTTTTTTATAAAACATAAAATGAGAAGGGGACTCAGAAAGCCTAGGAGGAGACACTCCTGAAGGTCTGTCTGGGGAGATGTCCGGTTCAATCGGCACATCCAGACTTTCAAATCCATATTCACTCTCCTCATACTCCTCTTCCCCTCCTCCGGTTCATAAAATTCCTCTAAATCATACTCTTGAACCGGTGGAACTGGTCGAACCGGATGCTTACCTGATGGTGCCGGTTCGGTCGGGACCGGGGAAAGCGACTGGACAATTTTAATCGCTTTGGCTATTTCTTCAGCGGTTGGAGAGGGAAGTTTTGGCTCCACACCAGCTGATTTTCTAGTCCTTTTTGCTGGAACCGACTCCTCCGAGTCGGCTCTCCTTTTGCCCGAGGAAGTCTCGCCCTGGTCAGAGGGCACCCCCTCCGGTTCGGTTTCAACCAAACTGGGCTGGCCATCCGGTTCAGCTGACTTTTTGGCCTCCCTTTCCCTGAGCCTACCAACTCTTTTTTCCAGGGTAGCTGCAGGAAAAGTTTTACAAATCTGGCAGTCTGCATTGAGGTGGTCAAACCCCAGACAATAAACACAGGTGGTGTGGGGGTCAGCCTTAGCAAAGACTTCCCCACAGACACTGCAGTGTTGAAACCCAGTGGGCCCCATTTTTCTTTTGGGTTTCTCAGACATAGTGATAGCCTAACCAAAACTTGCCCGTTTATGACAATCCACCAAGCAAGACTCTCTTATCGGTTCCCAACCATGTCACGGGTCATGGAAAACGTAATGAAATCTGTTTTTTAGAACCGATAAGAACTGGGAACCGCACTCTAAAAGACAGATTAATGTATTTAAAACAACCTGATCGGTTCAAACTGAACCGATAAACCGTTTACAAGTTCCACACAGAAAGTAAATGTAAAACCTATCTAGTACTTACAAATACCACAGACAGAGCTTGAACCGACTGGTTGCGGTTTAAATTCGGTTAAAAAAACGAAAAATTAATACTTTAACCGACAAAATGAACCGAGCAGAAGGAGAAATCCCTGGAGCGACTGTTCAGTGAGGCGGAGTAAAGAATCTGACAGTTTGAGTTTGAAGAACAACAGACAGAGTTTTCAACCGAGCTCGAGCTCAAAGTTCCATGCCTGGCATGGAAAGTTAACTCTTTCACCTCCGGAGCAGTTCGAAGGTTGGGACTCGCTGCATATGTCATAATATAGCAAGACTTCATGTTGTTTGAAAACCACTTCCTCAACCTCTATCCCACCTCTGGCAGACCTTAATCCATTTGAGGTGTTGACGGAGGATTTAACAGGGGAGGAACAGGCAGTATCTCTCCTCCCGCAATCTCTCCCACAGATTATGTCGGAGGGACAAACTGAATCAAGGCCTCAGGATGGTATAAGTGGTAGGGTGACAAGAGCCTCAAGTAAGGTAAAGTGAGATGTCTGGGTTAAATGACGGTGCCTTTTCAATTTCGGGTGGCATCCTTAAATGCTAATAGCATTAAATCCCCAGAGAAGAGGCAAAACACATGTTTTCAGTTTATGCACAAAAATTTGGATTGTGTGTTTTTTCAAGATGTACGTTTGCACTCTCCGGAGGAATTAGATGCTGCTACAAGAGGCTGGGTGTGGTGGGGGGACTGTTTTTGGTCCCATGGGCAGGATCTATGCAGTGAGGTTGGGATTTGTTTTTTTATATCTCATGTTAAAGTGATGCATCACATAGAGATAGTGGAAGGTAGGGCCCTGCTTTTGGATATAAAGTAGGGGGATACTCTTATTCGGTTACTTAAAATTTATGCTCCCCAGAATAAAACTGATAGAGTGGCTTTATTTAAGTCTATTTTTCCTTTTTTGTATACTTCCTTTACCCATATTTTAGGGGGTGATTTTAATTGTACCTTACCCTCTGGGCCGTTGGCTGATAAGGGGAAGAAAGTTTGTTGTGATGCATCATGTTTGGCGCAGGGCATACGAGAGGCTGGTTTGTCGGATGTTTTTGGGTCTTCACGGAATAGTAATCAGAATACTTACTTCTGTGGGCCTAGGGCATCCAGGATTGATTATTTTTTTCTTTCCCTGGGATTATTGGTTCAATCTAAGAAATTGCAGGATGTGGCTACTTCTGATCACTTATTGTTGAAACTTAGGGTAGGGGATATGTTGGATACTCAAAGAGGACCAGGGGTCTGGAAATTAAATGTTACCTGATTGAATATTCCCAGCATAAAAGAAGGGTTGCATGCTCTTTTGCTTGCTAGTCAGTCAGTTTTTTTCTTATATGACAATCTGAATGAGTGGTGGGAGGATACTAAAGGTGAGATTAGGGTATATTTTAAAAATATAAATGGTAAATTGAAACATGATAAAATGAGGTATTTGAGGAAACGTATATCTATCTTGTCCACTTTCCAACAAGGGGGTGTGGGATATCAAGATAGGATTAAGGGTTTAAAGGCTGAGTTGGCCTGTCTACAACTGACCATTTTGAGTGAAATAGAGAAGCATAAGTACGGGATTTCTGGGACAAAGGGAGATACTTTGCCATTTGAAACTGCCAGTTCCATTAGAGAGTCTCGTGGTATGATATGTTTAAATACTGCTCAAGGGGGTAGAGTCATTTCAAGTGCAGGCATTGTGTTGGAAATTCATACTTATGCTTCTAAAGCTTTTAGTAGTACACCCTTGCCACTCAATTCAATATAGTCTTGGTTAAAGGGTTGTAAACTACCTCAGTTGTCTCCGGGTTTGGGAAATCTACTGACTGTGCCATTATCCTTGGAGGAACTTAAGTGAGTTAAATGGGCCCTGAAGGCAGGGACTGCACCAGGTTTAGACGGGTTACCAATGAAGTATATAAAGTGATTTGGGAAGTCTTGGGGGTAGAATTAAGGGAAGTACTTAATGGAGGGTTGAAGTCTGGGAAACTTCCTGAAAGCATGCTGACAGGCCTATTGTTATTAATTTATAAAAAAGGGGAGAGAGGTGATTTGGATAATTGGAGACCTCTGACATTATTAAATACGGATTATAAAATATTAATGAAGGTTTTGGAAAATAGATTACATGGGGTTTTGGATGCCTTGTTTCATCCTTCCCAATACAGTGGAGTTCCACAGAGGGCGGGTACAGGATGCTCTCATCCTTCTAAAACAAATCCTGCAGAAGGGTGACTCACAAGAGGTGTTTGGTCATCTAGTTTGTTTAGATCAGCACAAAGCTTTTGATCATATAGAATATACATATCTTTGGGAAGTGATGCAGGGCTACAGGTTCCCTTCATAGTGTATAGCATGGTTACAAACATGTTATAAGAATATAAGTTTAGTTCCAAGTATTAATGGTTGGATAAGGAGTAGGATAATGGTGCATGGGGGGGGGGGTATGTCAGAGCTGTCCTCTTAGCCCATTGTTGTATGTGTTGTCATTAGACCCCTTACTATATGCCCTTTAATGGGGCCCCACGGATTACTGGCTTATCTGTAGGTTGTGAGGATGTCCCTATTGTAACAGTAGCATATGTGGATGATTTGGTATTAAGTTTTGGCTGACAGATCTTCAGCGACTGAAGCCCTGTTGGTATTAGATACTTTTTCAAGAATTTCCAGTTCCTCTATTAATTCATTAAAGAGTGGAATATTACCGGTGGGATATGATGCAGTCGATGTTGCCTTAATTTGGCAGATCCCCATCGAACCTGGTTATAGACGGATTTTAGGGATATATTTTGGTGGGCAAGATGCTCCTAAACATAATTGGGAAACACAGTTGTGGGTAGATAAGGATAGGGTGACTCGGTGGAATCGGTGGCAGATGACCAAAGTAAAGCGGATTTATCTGATTACATTTTTGGTGCCCTATTTTTTGTTCCTGGCAGCAGTCTAACCCCCCCACTCACTTTGGAAACCTCTTTGTATTCTGTTTTTTTTGTGCTTGTGGGGGAGTAGACTGAACGCAGTGAAGAGGGGGGTATTACTTATTTGCCTATTGAGGAAGGTGGAGCGGGAATGCTAAACCCAGTGTTTTTTTATGTCACATTTCTTTCTTATAATGTGACCCCCCTGTTGAAAGGGGAGCCTAAGGTATGATCCCCGTGGGTAGGTGATGTGATTGTTTTTTTAATTGATAAGTGGGTTATTTCAGCGTGTCTTGCCTCTTGGCCAGACTAGGGGTGTCCCAGTTTCCTGGATATTTTAAAGGGTTTTGGGGAAATTGAAAGCTTGGAGGCTTACTAAACAGGGCCATATGTATGAAATCTAGAAACAATTTATATTTTGAGTTATTCAAGATGTTTTTTTATGCTGATCCCTGGTTTTTAGATTTGCCCATGGCTGTTCAACACGCAAAATTAAAATTATTATCTAGTAAAAGGGTCCCTAAATATATATGTGATTTTCTGTGGCTTTGTCTGCATAAAAAACTGGGTGTAAAGGGGAACTTGAAACATAAAAGAACTGGCTGAGAGATATTGTCCTAGGGAAGAAACCTGTTCGGGTATGGTAGAATCTTTATCTCATTTTTTCTATGACTGCCCCTTTGTAGGTCCTTTTGGTCTGTCTTTCATAAGGTTTGGCCATTGAATCCTTTTAAGGGGCAGTCAGTTGATATTTGGACTGAAGGAGTGTTGCCCGGTGCATGGGCAATTTATGATAACATTACTATAAGGCTCTTAATGGGGTTTATAGGGTATCAGCTTTGGCTGGCACATTGCTGTTTAACACTTCGGAAGCAGATGAAGACAGAAAATCAGATTGTGTAAAGTATTAAAAGAGATATACTGAAGTGGCAGTTGCTGGAAAGGGAAAGGGTACATCAGGACCTTTATCGGGTATGGTGGAGAAAAATGTCATGGTTAGATACGGGTTGAGGTAAAAGATTGCTTCAAGAAAGATGTCATTTGGGTATGGGCACCTCCAAGTATTGGTAAGAGGGGGTATTAAAGTGGGCATATGTTTGTAATTTATGATTAGTGGTTTTGGTATGGAGAAGACTTTATCAAGGATTCTCTGGTTGGGGGGGTATATACAGTGTTTCTATTATTTATGAGATCCTTCTTCTGTGATGTGAAAGTATGAACTAATATTATGGTTTTTAGGATATATTTTTGTTTATTGGATATATTATGTCTAATCTGTACTCCCTCCTCTGCTTTAGTGGGGGAAGAAATCATTTTATATCAGTGGCTATGTTTTAGGACATGGGGTGTTTTGTTCTAGGTATATATGAATGGAATATATTATTTTTTGATTCCTATGTATATTTATATAGGTATCATCACACTGTTTGCATTTTATGTTTTTTTATGAAGTCCATAAGAGAAAACCCCCCTACTCTTTTAGTGGGGGGTCAGCATTTATTAATACATTTTGGGACAATGAAAATGAATTTTTGTATTGAATGTATGATGTAATACTTATTTATGTGTACCTTTATTTCTGCATTATGATTTTGTGTGACGTAACACTATTCTGTATTTGTTTTACTTTTAAGTTTTAATAAAAAATTCCCCCTACTCTTTTCGAAAAGTGCCACGGGATCTTTAACATCCACCTGAACTACCACCAATCCAGGCAGATGGGCCAAGGTTTAACATCTCATCCGAAAGATGGCATCTCAGAAGTGCAGCACCCCTCTCATGCTGCACTACAGTGTCAGTACTGGGATATTAACCCAAGTGCCAGATGTGGGAACTGAACCCACAGCCCTCTGATCTCCCAGCCTCAGAGGCGAGTGTGCTTCCTACTGAGCCACTGACACTATTGCAAATCTTATGTTACAAGCATGGATATAGTAGGTCCACCGAAGGAACAGCAGGTTATATCCCTATAAAGACCTAGTAGAGGTAGGAGGGGTGGGTCAGGGGGGAGGGGGAATGGCTGCCCAATGGACGTTGTCGAATCATGGCGGTAAGGTGGGCGGGTCCTGCAGGATACAACAGGGGGAGTGCCAGGGGCTATTCACACCTACAACAGCGGTATTAAGGAGATGATTCCGAAAGGCAGTTTTGAAGGAGCCAGTTTTGGGCAGGTTGGAGATGCAGCTAGGGAGGGAGTTGAACCAGGCAGGGGCTTGGTAGAAGAAAGATCTCTGGGCAAGAGAGGTCTTGGTTCTGGGTACCTGGAAGATGGCCTTAATAGAGCTCAGGTGGTGACAGATGGTGCCGACCGCTGTAGGGAGGCGGAGACCCCAAGGGGGAAGAGCCAGAGCAGGGATTTCTTGGTGAGTAGGCAGGTGTGGTAGTGCAGTTGCTCCTCAAAGTTGAGCAGGTTGGCGGTAGAGTAGAGCAGGCAGGTGTGAGTGCAGCTGAGGGCCCCGGTCAGAAGCCTACAGGCCCTACTGATGGAGAATTGGATTTTGGAGAGGGCAGTGTGGTCTGCTGCATTGTAAATGGGCAAGCCATAGTCCATGGCGGACAAGACGGAGGAGGTGATGGCCAGTCTGAGGGCAACCTGGGGCAAGCAATCCCTATGCCGGTATAGCAGACCAATCTGAGAGTTAATGGTAGCAGACAGGGGCATTAATGTGGGTGTGGAACAATAGGGCAGTATCAAATGTGATGCCTAGGTATTTGTAAGTGGTCACTAGCTCAAGTGGGTGCAGAGTGCTGGGAATAATTAAGAGGGGGTTATTTTTAGCTTTATTTTGGTAGTGGGGGAAAAAAGCATTGACTTGGTCTTTTTTAGGTTAATGACCAGTCGGCGGTCGACAAATCACCTTTCAGCTTGGCTGTAAGCTTGCTGGAGGGATAACTGGAGAGAGGAGGGATCAGGATGTGAGGCAGAGAGGTCCGCATAATCGACGTAGAGGAGCATTTTACCAGTACAGGAGCTGGGGAGGGTATTGAGGTATAGACTAAAAGGTACTGTACCCAGGATGGAGCCCTGAGGGACCCCGGAGAGAAGAGGAAGAGTACTGGAGAGGGAGCCATTAATGTTAATGCGCTGGGATCTAGCAGAGAGGTAGCTAGAGAACCAGATAATGGGACAGTCAGAGAAGCCGAGTTGGTGGAGAGAGTCGAGCAGGAGGGGGTGGCAGACAGTGTCAAAGGCCTTGGAGAAGTCAATGAACACTGCTTCTACAAGGCTGCCAGACTCGAGGGCAGCATGCAGGAATTGGGAGAATTCCAGGACAGCAGCGGTTGTACTGTGTCCTGGGCAGAAACCGTACTGCTCTGGACACATAATGTCATACTTGGCTAGGTACTCAGAGAGTTGGATAGACACCACTTTTTCAAGGGCTTTAGAGAGTTGGGGGAGGATGGAGATCAGCCGGTAATTGTTGGGGGTGGATCGGTCCCCACTCTTATGTATGGGTGTGATTTTGGCAGTTTTCCAAGCACTTGGGAACTGACCCAGGTATAGAGACTGGTTTAGAAGTTCAGTCAGGGGGACTAGGATTTCGTCCAGGACCATGCAGAGGATCCTGGAGTCGAGGGTGTCACTGCTGGGGATATTACTGCCAAGGGATTCTGCTTTTTGCACTGATTCCTGAGTGTACAGAACAGCATTTTGTGCCTTGACTCCTCTACAAAGCTGGAAAAACAAAAAGACACTTGCAGGTTTTGAACTTTGTTATTCTGCTTTTTGCACTGATGCTTGAGTTTACAAAACAGTGTTTTGTGCCTTGGTCCTCTATAAAGCTGGAAGCCTAGAACTGTTTGTTTAAATCTCCTGGGGCATATAATTGAGAGCTGGAAGATACCTGTGGTCATTAAAGCATGTCAGCTTGAGAGGAGGGCAGTTTACCTACAAAAGACAAGCGCTTACTAACGCTAGCGTTGCAGCGAGCGCCACTGGAGTTAAAAAAAATCCAGAGTACAAACAGCTCACTCTTTAATGTTATTTACTGGTGCTGTTTTGAAGATAATAGGGAATTTTAAAGAGTTGTAAACTGTTGTTTGAGGGGTGTTAATGCTTTTGCAGGGTAAAGAAGCAGATTCTAGATATTGAATTAGAAGTTTTCCAGCTTTTTTGGGGGAGCATAAAATTAAAAAAAAAAAATGAAAAAGATTTTAAAGCTACACATTGTGTGTGTGTTTTTATTTTTTTGTTGTTGTTTTTTTCATTTCTGTGTTTTTGGATTACGTGTTATATTTATAATATTTTTAGTTAGGGGTGTATTAATTCCAGAGATGTCTATATAAAGATCATGGTTAAAACCAGACGCCAAAGAAGGGGAAATGGACAATTTAAAGGTTCCATTTCTAACATTAATGTAGAGATTGATCACAGTTCTGTACAACACATGGTAAATTCTCCCACTGAATTAAAATTATCTGTGCATTCCACTTTAGATGATGTTAATGGAATTAGAGAAAATGCTTTGAATGGTTTTATAAGTAGTAGTACTCCCACTCAAATGCAAACAATGAACCAAGATGGTAGAAAATCAAAGGGATTTACAAACTTAAAAAATAGAACCATTCCAATAGCTAAAAGCGAAGGAATTATGTTTAGGGAAATGCTGAATAATAAGTTGGATATTATAGAGACAATCTCAGAGGGTAGTTCTGCAGCAAATAAAACAAAGCAGACTAAAATTAAAGATCATTTTGTTGAAAAAGCTACAATCTGCTCAAATGACATCTAATGACATGATTGGTAGTGAGCAAGTGGTTTCAAGGGATGTCTTAATCAGACCAATAATCCAATTAGTCCTAGCAATAAACTTAATGAATTTATTGGGGACAGTTGTCAAAAAGCAGAAGCAGATACAACTTTGAGTTCTGCAGCTTTGAAAGAAACATTGGGTACAGAGTTGCATATAACATTGGAGGCTTTAGGAACACAAGTCAGAGGGAACACTCAAGTTTGTGTAATTCCTTGAATTTTCTCCTGATTATTTTTATGAATCAAATCCTAAACCTAGGTGGCATAATGATTTGAGGAATATTGCTAGTGAATTACAGGACACTATAATTGGTCTCAACAATCTCACAACTCCTAAACAATCAAGGCAATTGTCTCAGGAAAAGAAGATTGTAAGTTTAATTCTAACACTACCTACCCATTTGCCCTTAGTGAGGATTTAAAACTTATATTCAAAATCCACAGATTGCACATATGATGATTTAGATCACCTAATTAATCTTAAATTTGAATTAGATACAATTAAAGAAAATATAGTGATTATGGTGGCAGAATGGATGAGTTACTCCTACAATTGAGCAAAATAAGCCCTCAGGAGGATTCGATTTCAATAGTTATTGATGAGTCAGATAACCAGGAAGTATTAAATGAGCAATTAAGACCAGATTTCCCTTCTATTGTTTTTCCTGAAACTCCAATACTTAATCGAAATAAAAAATAAAGGAAAAAATAAAGGTAAAGGAAGATAAGAACAGAGATTTGAAGAAAAAAGTGTTTTATCTTTGGACATTGTTTTGATAAAACTTTACTACAAGAGGATATGTTAAACTGTTCTGTAACTAAGACAACACCCACAGTCATTTGTGTGTTAACCCAAATAATGATATCTCTCCAAAGGAAAACAAGACCCAATTGAAGGAATTCAGCCCAACAACAAACATAGAATTTAAAGAAGTAGGATCCCTCCAGGGGAGACTGGATCAGAATGACACAAAACTGGACAAAGAAACATGTAAAACTAATTTTTATAAATCATTTGCGAAGGAAGGAATAGATGATGTAAGGTATGAACAGAATAGTAGTGAGACTTCAACTAAACAACAAGGAAACTACATAATGAATAGTAATGTGTTAATGAATAATGAGGAAAGGATAGAGGAGGTATTGACTATTGGGGAGGGAGGCTCTATAGTGACGCTTAGGGGAGACCATAAAGAGGATAATGAGAATTGCATGGTATTAATGGAATTAGGAAAGATTATATGTACTGAATTGCTGGGACTGGAACTTTTAGAGGATGATATCATTGATGCAGTTAGAGCTAGTGATTTAACATCGCAGGATGTGATTTTGATCTTTTTAAACATGGAGGGTTGCACACTATGTTTGGAGGAATTCTCACTGTTTAGCTAGGTTGAACTTAGTAATGGATTATCCCATAGCTATTAGTACATTGAAAATATGAAAATTCTAACTATGATTGAATTGACAAAGATTGTCTGAGGTTTACCCATTAAGTGATTTTATCATGGAAGAAAATGAGGGGAAACAGAAGTTACCTCTATCGATTTTTTTTTTTTTGCATCACATGCAGAACACTGGAAACAAAGGAACAACTGATGGAAATGATAGGTTACTTAGTAGACAATCTCCTGGGCATTGAATTTACAAAGATAGCATAAAAGATGTAAGAAGTATATAATGATTCACTTAAAGGGAATCAGATTGACCTTACTCTATAGTAAGAGGTTGGCAAAGAAATCCTTGAAGGCTAGTAACTAAATTGGACAGCCTTGAAATCTTAATAGTAAATTTAAATGAAGTAACAAGGGAAATACAAGAAACATTAGTAGACTCCATATGGAGTTACAAGGTCTATTTATAAACACTGAAACCTCTAATAGGTTTCAACTGTTGGATAATGGAGTGATAATTGACTCAGTAATGAAGTCATAAGAAATGCTCCGGAGATTGAAGTAGATCAAGATCCTCAGGAGACTGAGGAAATATATGATGTTTTAAATAATAGTACTAATACTTATTTGTACAAATATAATGGAAATCTGGGAATTATGACTTGTAATATTGATGGTCTGATCTCAAAATTTATTGACAAAGAATTTTGTGATTTTTTGGGACAAAATGGACATAATAGGTTTGCAAGAAACGTGGCATGGGGTAGAACAAGCAGAAACTATAAATAGAAATGGTTACATACTTATTCACGCATTCAGCACAGAAAATGAAAAGTAGGACAAGAATGGGAGGTCTCGCTGTATATGTTAAAATAGTGAATTTCATTAAAATTGAAAATACATAGTGAAGACTAACAATATAATCATAGTACTACTAATATGGGGAGAAACAGTAATAATGGTAAATATTTATAATCCCCAGAAAAATCAGCAACTTATGACTGTCAACCAATGGAACACATTGTTACAGATATAAAAAGTTGGATATAAATGAGTATTTAGATCTACTCCATGGGGACTTCAATACTAGATACGAATCTGTAGTGAACAACAGGAACTATTACATGCACTACATATACCCCAGAGATTGACTACTGATAAAAACATAAAGATAAAAATAAACAAATGTAGAAATTAATTGGCAGTTTGCAACTGATTATTCTAAATGTATATGCCTCAGATCATGGAGACATATTACCTGTGTTACAGCAAGAGGGTCTACCACTATAGATTATATGTTAATTACCCTATATGTTTCATAAGTACTGTGACTTAAAAATAATAAATAGAACTGAAAGTGATCATTACCCATTAATACTATATAGAAAAATGTCAACGATGTTAATAGGAAACAACAAACAGAAATACAAATTATTAATAATAAAATTAAAGGGGAAGAATGATGGAGATAAAGCTATGGCACTGAGCAAGGAATTATACAGTGTTTAGATCCAAAATTAATCATGAATTAGATCCAAAAATATATATGATACAATTATTGCACATTATGAAAACTGTGAAGAAACCATTGAAAACCCAATGATAACAATAAGGGAAAATTATGAAAATTGGTTCTATAAAAATTGTAGAGAAGGGAAAGGAAACTTCACAATTAATAAGGAAAGTAAAGAAGAATCCAACAAAAGAAAATAGGAAAGAGTTGAATAGTTATAGAAAACAATATAATGATGAGATAGAAGTGCAAAAACTAAACATCTGATGGAATTATGGATAAGATGCAGAAGGCAATCTATCAAAATGATGACAAAACTTATTGACACTTGTGGCTAAAGGAACAAATACATTTAAAAAACAACTTGATTATTACATAGGGCCAGAAAAATGGGTCAGCTATTTTCAAAATATATTTTCATTGGGGGATGATGTTTATAATATAACAACAAATGAAACTGACGACAGCTTTATCTGGTTCACAGAAGCTGAAGTCAAGATAGTACTGGAGAGTTTCAAGAATAACAAATCACCAGGACCTGATAAGATCCCTATTGACTTTATAAAATTAAATAATGAATGGTGGGTGAGAGCATTAACTAGATTATACAACTTAATGGTT
Source organism: Neoceratodus forsteri (assembly GCA_016271365.2). NCBI lineage: Eukaryota > Metazoa > Chordata > Ceratodontiformes > Ceratodontidae > Neoceratodus > Neoceratodus forsteri. The sequence goes on along the minus strand of CM057456.1, from coordinate 1,558,557,306 downwards.
ATGTACGATTTACACCAGATAGCTGGAAAGGGAGTTATATAGTTCCTATAACAAAAAGGCTCTGCTTGTCGATCCGCAACTACAGACCTAGCCTCTTTATTGATACTATAGCCAAGATCTATGCTAAAACAATCCTAAACAGAATAATTATAGAGTTAGAAAGAAATAAAAATATATCTGACTTACAGGCTGGTTTCGGGAAAAACAGGAACTGTTAACCAGATATTTATCTTCTATCACATTACAGAAAAATACTGTGACATAAAAGGGCAAATCTTATTTATTACATTTATAGACTTTACATCAGCCTTTGACACAATTCTGAGAACACTGTTATGGGAAAAAATGAAGGAAATTGGTATAGATAATAATTTAATTGTACTTGTGCAAAGAATATATAGAAACACCTGGGCAAAAATTAAATATACAGGAACAGGATTGCTAACTAATAAAGTGCAAACTAAAATAGGTGTTAGACAAGAGATGTGTACTAGCACCCACCCTTTTTAATATATACATAAATAAAATAATCACAGCTGTAGATAATCCAGACTTCCATCCTCCCAGAGTGGGAAAAAACAGAATACTTGTCCTGGCATATGCTGACGACCTAGTTGTAATATCTACTAGCCATTTAGGCCTTCAGAGGGCTCTCGACAAAATGGGAACACTCTGTATAGAGCACAATTTAAAGCCAAATATTAAAAAAACCAAGGTAATGGTTATTGGAACTAAGATAAAATATAGAGCATTAAAGTTGATGAATAAATCTTTGGAATTTGTAAATGAATATAATTATCTTGGAATAACATTATCAAAAAATCTCAAGTGGAATAAGCATAGGGAAACGTGTATAAAAAAAACCAACAGAGTACACTGAATGCCCTAAAAAGATTTAATTATCTTTATGGAGGCAACACCATTCTCCCAATGATTAAGGCTATCAATGCAAAAATGATTAATCAGGTTTTATATGCTGCAGAAATCTGGGGAATGATAATATAACTAAGTTGGTGCCATATTGAATAAAACATATAAACAAATTAATAAAGATTCCTAATAGTATCTAATGCTCTTGTTAGAGCAGAATTAGGCAAATTAAACTTGACATGATATATATATAAGACAAGTAAATTACTGGATTAAACTAACAAATGAAAGAAAGAATTTATATTGGGAGAATGTCTTAAAGAAATGATGCAATACCTGGCATATGGTAAAAGTAAATGGTTGGGGAATGTTAAAACTATATTGCAAAATGCAAATTTGGAATATATGATGAATTAGTTGAAAAGGAATATGCCTTAATAAGGCCTATTCAAAAATTGTAATAAGCACTATAAAAGAAAGGTCACGGGAAATGGATCTAGAAAGAATTAAAAATCAAAAGTGGCCATTTGGCTTACTAACAACATGAGAGACCACACTTTAAACCTTATTTAGACATAGTTAAGAACCCTTGAATTTGAAATGTAATTACTCAATTTAGATTTGAAGTCTTCCTGAGTAACATCATTGAGGCAAGATACAATAAAGAGGAAAATAACTCCAGTAACTGTTACTGTTACAGGAACTGGAGGATTTGAAACATGTAGTACTAAGATGTCCATGGTATGAACATCTCCGTAGCAAAAGATTAGGCAAGTATATTGGTTCTTTATACATGCCTAATAAATATATACTAGATCTTCTGTTCAACTCAGAAAACTCTGAATTGTTAAATGAATTGGCTATGTTCCTTACCGGAGTTAAAAAGCTGAGATGTACGCACATTCAAGGATTTATTGTGCAATAAGATACAACAGTGAGACATGTCTCGACTTAATCGATGAAAGTGGGAAATGTACGGAATATGCAGAACAAGTTTTTTTTTAAAAAATGTTTGTAATATGTGTTATAAATGTTTGTCATACATGTAAAATGTCCTATCTGTATTGTAATGGCAATTGCCGAACAACTAAATTATTACTACTACTGCCAAGGGCTTTTAGCAGGTGCGGCCTGGCTTCATGGGAGGATAGGGAGCGCAGGTAGAATGGTGGGCGACGCAGAACTGGAGGAGGGAGGCGGGGATTGGGTCAAAGAAGCTGCTGGAGAGGATCTAGCTTAGATCAGAAAAGGCGGTGTTGAGGTAATTAGTTATGAGAAGCGAATCTGTGGTGGGGGTGCCATCGACGGAGAGATGGGATGGAGGGGGAGAGCAGGATTTCTCATTTGGTTCTTTCATACTATACCAGAAGGTCCAGGCTAAAGCCCAAGTGGAAGGGAAAGTGGTCTGGTAGTGGTCTGCCTTGGCCTGCCTAATGGCCCATGTGCACTTATTGCATTCCGCGGTGTAGGCTTGTCTATTGGATGCCATTCCAGATTCTAAAGCAATGTGCAAGAGGTTATTTCTATTCTTAAGTCTCTGGATAAGGGATGGGATGATCCAGGGGGCATTGTTTTTTTGGAGCATTTTCTGGTAAGGGGGGGTCACAAGCGTTACAGAAAGGCAGTTGTGAAGTGGTCAAGAGCTGAGTCAATATCAGGAGCATGCCAGATAGGGGACCAGTCTAGCTGGGCTAGGTGTTGCTTTAATTTTCTGAGGCCGCCGGGGCATAAGCATCGGAGCAGGGTGGCCTGGGGCACTGTTTTCAGTGTAGAGGATGTCTAGAGACAGTGGACTGTGGAGTAATCACTAAGGGATTCAGGGAGGACAGTGTCATGCCGGATTTTGTGGACGCAGTTAGATATGATGACGTCTAGGAGGGTGCTGTTGGTGCCACTAGAGTGGTTAAATCTGGTGGGCTGGGTGACAAGCCAGGATATATCCAGGGCAGCAAAGGAGTCCCTGATGTGGGAGGCAGTGGAAGCAAGCCAGTTAATAATAAGATCACCTAGGATGATTTGCTCAGCTCTGTGAGGGAGGGATGTGAGATAGTCAATAAGGGACTGGATCACATGATTTTGATTCCTCGGGGGTACATAGGAGACCGTGAGGAAAAGAGGGCCTCTGGCAGGGTCAGGGGTGATTTTTAATGTGAGGGTTTGGGCTCCATAATCAAGCTTGGGAGCAGGGAGTGGCGGACCTATAAGGGAGTCCCAAAAGAGTAGTGCGCAACCACTACCACGTTTGCCTGTTCAGTCTTCCCTATGGAGGGTATATCCAGGGAGAGAGATGGCGGAGTCGGGGGTGGATCTGGAGAGCCAACTCTCAACCAGTGCAATTATGTCAGGTTGATGTTGAATGATCCAGCACTGGAGGGCAGCAGATTTCTTTAAGAGACTGCATATGTTTAAGGATGCAAAACGGAGGCCAGTTGCAGTACAGGGTTTGGGAGGACCGAAAGTCATAGGTCCTGGGTTTGGGTGTACATTCCTGGATTGTAATAATAGTAGTGTGATTATTTTGGTTAGTGGCCAGTGGCGATGGAGACCCTTGGTTCGACACCCAGATGAGGACTTGACAGTGAGGGTGCAGGGGATAGATAAAACACAAAGGGTGGGAGTGACAGGGAACAGCTGGGTCCAGGGCGGGCCTGGGAGAGCGGAGGGAGTGGGGGTGTTGGCAGGGTGGGGTGCTGGGTGCATCGAGGTGCCCCGACTTGGGGCCTCGAGTCACTATGGGGTAGACAGGGGGTGAGGTGCTTAATGTAGAGGACAGGTGCTCCGGTCGGTGAGAGGTTTGTGCCAAGAGAGTGAAAGAGAGTAGACTTAGTAAAGGAGTGTAGGTACCCATAGCTCTATGCCTATAGTATATAATAAGGGCGATGACAGACCTTCAGTGAGGGTGACTGGCACTGTGGAGTAGCGGTAGTGCTGCCCACTTTGGTGCAGAAGGTACCAGGTTCGAATACCCTGGGGGGTATCTTTCAGCATTGCAGGGAGGTTGTCTAGGGTAGTAGAGAGGGCTAGGAAGTGCTGGTTAGTGGCGAGAAAAGGGGTGAAAATAGCAGCTCCTAGTGGTCATAAAGGGAGCAGGTGGGAGCTAGGGGAGCATATATGGGGGGTGGTGGTCTGGAGAATGGGTAGGGAGGTTGAGTGCTGCACAGAGTAGGGAGACGGGGGAGATGCAGTGATTTTATCCAGAGGACTAAGCAGCGGGGTAGCAGAGGAAGCTTGAGTGTCAAGAGTAGTAGAGAGTAATGAGATGTAAAGCAGCTAGGCACAGTTGGAGGGAAACTCCCTCTAGTGGGCATAGAGTATAAGCTGGAAATGGGGACTTAATTCCAGGAGTAGCAGGAAGTCACGTGACAGGAAGGACAATAAATGGAGGGTTGGGTCAGTGGGAGGGTGGCTGGGGTGGTGGGGCAGTCGGCGCGCAATGCCAACGGGCTAACACCCCTCACAAAAGCTGTGCAGGGGGGACTGGTTCCATACCTATTGGCGCCTCTCAGACTGCCACCACGACCCTGGATGGAGCTGCTTCAGGCAGCGTTGTTGTGACTGGGGAGGGGGGCTTCAGGAGGCTTATATCAAGGGAGAGAAACAAAGGAATCTCATTAGGATGCAGCGGGAAGGCCAGGATCACAATGCGCATGTGTAGCCTGTTGTACTATAATCCCTTCCCAGCACTCCACTGCGCATGTGTCAACTATACACAGTATCAGGATACCCCTATCCTGATTCCAGGCAGGAGCGAACAAAATGGTGCCTGAGAGAGATGCGACCACGAGCAGAATGGTCAAGCAGGACTCCTTGGAACAACAGTGCATATGCATTAGTCCATGTACAGTATCATAGCTCAACTTTTAGACTGTGATTTAACAAAGTCTTAGCCCTCATTTCAAAGAAAGAGACACTTCCCCCGAGTTCAGCTTTTTTTCTACTACTAGGAAGTGTATTTAGCTGAACTTGGGCATGGTACTTTGTGAACGAACCTTTGGTGCTTCTGTGCCATTTACAGATGTGACTGTGCTTTTGAATCAGTGTGCAGGCAATAGGTTCGGACTGCCTGGGCTTTTCTTCTCAGTAAAATTTCGAAAACTGGTCATTTTTTGAAGCCTACATTTCTGCTGTCTGTAATACGGCACAAGCACAAAATGGACTGCTACAGGTAGTGAAGCCACATTTCTGAGTGCAGTACAAAAATGTAAGTAAAGGGTGGACAGTGTCCCTTTAAAATAAACTAGAAATAAATATTCAAGCTGGAGAATCAGCCACTACCAGAGTTCTCTATGGAATGACTACTCTCTTCTGACAAAAAAACAGGTCTAAGTAGTGGCCAGTCTGCAGTGTGCATAGAGTTTAAACCTACATTCTGAATTCCAAAATTTGCATAGGTTCTAATCTCCAGGATGTCACTCTCAACTGAGATGACTGCATCAAATGTGAACATTAATTCAGGGGGTCAGAAATGCGTGCATATAAAAGGTAGAAGATCTGCTCTGCTTTGACTTCCATAAAGTATTTAATTCTGTGCCACACAGGAGGCTGCCAAGAAAGCTGGAGGGTTCAGGAATAAAGGATTTACTCAGCTGGGTGGGAAACTGGCAAGGGGGAGGCAACAGAGGTTGGTAGTAAACAGGGTGAAATCCGTGGACTGGGGGGGGGAGGGGTCACATGCAGGGTGCTGCAAGGATCAGTCCTGTAGCCTGTTCTATTGAGTTATGTTCATTTATGATAAAGGGCAGGGTACCCAGGCAAGATTCTCTGCTGATAAAATAAAGCTATATGGCAGGACAGCCAGCGAGTGTGACATAAGGAAGATTCAGAAGGTTACATTTTTAATCACAAGACTGCAGTGTGCACATTTATAGAACCCAAACAAACAGGAGAGAGAAAGAATTACAGAACACAAACAAACAGGAGAGAGAAAGAAATAAGTGCCTTAGCTGGGACTTGAACCATGCCCATATGGAAAACCCTTCCAGTTGCGCTACCAGTTGCACCACCAAGGCAACTAGAAACTGGGACATCCGGAGGCGCCTTACTCCTTCTCTAATGCACAGCCTTGTGCTGCACAGATAAATTACATTTTCAAGCACAAGGGTGTGGTGAGTGTGATGCTTGGCCAGCAGGTTATGATTGTTGGATGATATTTACAATATAAAAATGTAGTGTGTAATTGTCTCACTTAAGGCAGCTGTGCCATGGGTGACCCCCCCCCCCACACAGGTTTCAGTGGAAATGACAGGATATATATTTAACCAGGAGATCTCTGTAAGGTAATTAACTTCCTTGAGAAGTTACATTTTATAGCTTTTTTTTTTTTTTTAATGACCTCCTGCCTCTGAAGCTGGGAAACTAAAACATACATTTTATGACTTCAGATAAGCCGATTCCTGTGAAAGGTCATAAACTCCTTTGATGTGCCCTGGGAAGAGGAACTACTCAAGACCAAAGAGGGGATGTTAATTAAGGAGTCATATTGGGAAATTCGTTTTTGCTGAAGTCACAGTATTTAAACTATCTCCTGACAGGAAGATCACTGTTTGTATAATTTTTATATTCTGAAAGGAAGAGCTAAATGATACCGTAGAAGGGGTGGAAACACAGCGTTTTAAACTGTATTCTGTGTTTCAACTGAGGGACATTTTTTGGGACTCTTAAGAAACAACAACATCTAACTATAAGCACTTAGAGGTAATACATTAAATAGAAAAAGTCTAACTGTATGTTTGTAGTTTCCTTTGTTCTCTTGTATGTGATTGTATGCTTTGTGATATAGTGGTCTGTGTTTACATTTTACATATTTTTATCCATATTTAAGTAAACCTTTCATTTGAAAAGACTGCCTGGGTATGTTTCCGAAGTTCTTTTTGCATGTGACATATAGAGGGTTAAGACTGACAAAACTGTTCATTAGCTTGATGGTGTTACCAAACTGGGAAAAGGTAAGAATATACTTAAGGTCTTTAGTTTTAAGGGTTAATTTTTTTATACCTGGTTAGGTGCCCTTAGGTGAAAGAAATCTGGCATCCCCCCAAAGAGCAGATTATCTGAGCCGATACATTTGGGTATGCTAGCATAAGGTTCACAGTTTGAATCCCCCCAGAACTCAAAACCAAAGGTGATTCAGACCCACAAGCAGACAGGAGGGTTACCCTGTCTGTTACCTGTTCACAATATGGCGCTCAGAGGTTGGCACTGTGGGAGCAGAGGGCCTGACCTGCCGAGTGTGTTTGTGACAGATTGGTTGGCAGCGGTACAGATAAATTTGGAAACACAAGTTTTAACTGTTCAGTGTGTCAGCTTAATACTGCACAGCTCACTTGCAAAACAAGGCAGGGATTTATTTTTAAAAAGGAAACAGAACTATATCATTGTGCTTACAGTCAAGTTCCTACCTGTTTTACTTTTTTCTCAAGTGCAAGTTAGAGTAGCCGTAGTTAGGGAAGAAGATGACTTCCAACTACAGCGGGCACACTGTAGCCTACTTGAAGCAGTTGTGCCAGGACAGAGGAGTTCTGTATGAGGGGAGAGCCACCAAGCAGAACCTCATGGATGCCCTGATGGCAGCAGATGCCCAGAGCATCGAGTCACTGACTGTGACTGTAAGGGACCAAACCTTGAGCATGGAGGGGCCAGCAGCCAGTGCAGTGTCCAGATCCAGTGAGGATAACAGCAGGGTCAGTAACAGTGAAGGGCCACAGCAGTAGGGGAAGGTCACCAGCATTCTGGAGCCAGAAGCACTCAGGCTGCAGATTGAGTTACGCAGAATGGAGCTGGAGTTCCAGAGAGAAGCAGAGCAAGAGAGATGAGCTGCAGAGGAGAAGAGGGAGTGTGAACAGCGAGAGGCTGATCGGGAACAGCGGGTGGCTGACCGTGAAGAGCATGAGTGCCAGCGAGCTGCAGAGGAGAAGAGGGAGCGGAAAAAGCAAGAAGTTAAACATGAGGAGCGTGAGCGCCAGAGGTGACATGAACTGGAGAAGTTACGACTCCAACCACCAGCACCAGAGCAGGTAAGTGGCTTGGGTTTAACTGGAACTACAAGACTGGGTTACAAATTGAATTCCAAATTGATAGCTGAATTTAAAGAGGGGGAGGATATGGATGCTTTTTTAAATTCCTGTGAAAAAATTTGTATTCAGGCTAAAATTCCTAGAGGATCCTGGAGCTTCCAGCTATCCCCGCCACTTACTGGGAAAGCTTGGGATGCATTGGGTCAAATGGACAATGAGGACAGTAATGATTACAGCAAACTTAAAGCTGCACTTTTAAAAAAGCTTGATTTAACTGCTGAAGCATACAGAGCTAAATTCCGTAAGCTCAGGAGAAGCCCTGATATGAGCTATGAAGAGCTAGCCACGAAACAACGTCAGTTTTTAAAACGTTGGTGGGAAGGAATTGAAGCAAACTCTGTAAATAAAATTGAAAATGCTATTTTGTTAGAACAGTTTTTTGGGCATGCTCAGCACAGCTGAAAACCTGGCTGGAGGACCAAGATCCCAAAACAGTGCAAGATGCTGCTGAACTCTCGGACCACTATGCCAAGAACAAACCTGCTCTGAGAGTGAATGGGGAGGGTGTGGCTCGCAGAAAGCGAAAAGTGCGCCTTCAGGGCAGCTAAAACCCTCACTGCCTCCACCGAAACCAGTTAGCCCCAGGTTTCAGAGAAAAGATTTCTCTGAGAAAAGAAATGAATGTTGGGTTTGTAAAGAAACTGGGCATATTGCCAGACAGTGTCCCAAAAGGAAGAGCAATACGCAGAGAAAGACTAGGAAAGAAGTGAGTTGTTTGTATGTCCCTGAAAGCATGCCTGTGAATGTGAGGGAACACATGCACCCAGTCACGGTGAATGGTGTACACACACAAGGGTTAAGGGGCACAGGGACATTCCTGACATTGGTAAAAGGGGATCTGGTAGAGCCTGGTCAGCTTATACCCAATAAATATGTCACTGTACAAGACTTCACTGGTGAGGAGAAAACATTGCCACTCACTAGTGTTCTCCTTGACTGGGGTGAGACAGGGGGGACTGTGCAACAGGTGGCTGTCACCAAAACGTTAGCAGCTGACGTCACCCTTGGCAACAATCTCAAACAGGAGATGGTGTGTGCAGTTACCCATTGCCGCCGGAAAAGGGAAATTGTAGTTCCCTGGACCCCACAGAAGCCAGTGTGGAAGTCCCTGGGAGGCTGATTCCCCAGCCTGTGTCTCCTAGGGAGACTAATGAAAAGGGGGTAGAAATTTTCCCAGTAGCAGTTAACCACACAGCTACGGAGGGTTACTCCGAAGAAGGAGGGGTGACCCATTGTCAGAGGGTTAGGAATGACAGTGATCCTGAGTGCCCTGAAGCTAGTGCTAGGGACCCTAGTTTAGAGACCGCAGGGGATCTGTCCCATACCTTGGGAATGTATAACGAGTTTGCAGCTGCTCAGAAAAGTGACCCTAGTCCAGAGAAGCTGAGGGCTTCGGCAGACTCTGACAGAGCACAGGGAGGTGACGGTAAACATAAGGTTTATTGGGAAAATGGACTGATGTATACTCAGGCTGTGCAGACAGAGGGAGGAGTGATAGGCAGGCAGCTTGTCGCTCCCCAGGGGTATCGTGAGCAGTTGCTCAAGACTGCACATGATATTCCCTTGTCTGGTCATCTGGGAATCACACACACTATGCACAGCTTGGCCCAGAGTTTCTATTGGCCCAACTTCACCCAGCAGGTGAAGGAGTACTGCAGATCTTGTCACTGGTGCCAAGCAATAAGGAAGGCAGGTAAGAAAACCCAAGCCACCCTAATTCCATGGCCCATAGTGGTGGAGCCATTCCAGAGGGTGGGAATGGATATTGTGGGGCCTTTAAATACCCCCAGCTCCTCCGGGAAGAGGTTCATCCTGACTGTGGTGGATTATGCCACCCAGTACTCAGAGGCAGTCACCCTATCCTCATTAAGGACAGACAAAGTGGCAGATGCCTTACTTGGGATTTTCTCCCATGTTGGGTTTCTGCAGGAGGTTATCACCAATTGAGGGGGTTCCTTCGTGTCAGACCTGATGAAATGTTTGTGGGAGAAGTGTGGGGTGGTGCAGAGATGCACGACACCTTATCACCCACAAGCCAAAGGACTTGTGGAAAGATTTAATGGTACCCTGAAGTCAATGTTCCAAGCGTTTGCTGAACAGCACGGGAGGGACTGGGAGAAATACCTTCCCCAACTATTGTTTGTATACAGGGAGGTGCCCCTAAGAGTTGACTGGATTTTCCCCCTTCAAACTCTTATATGGACGCCAGGTACGTGGGCCCCTAGACTTGATCCAGAAGGACTGGGAAGGCAAGCACACCACCCAGAGAACTCCCATAGTGGATTATGTCCTTAGGTTTAGAGAAAGGCTGAAGGAATTTATGGGGACAGCCCAGAGCAACCTGACAGCTGCCCAACAGAAACCAAAAGTGTGGTATGACTGCAGAGCCAGAGCTCGCTCATACACAGTGGGTCAGGAAGTCATGGTCCTTATTCCAGTCCAGAAAGACAAGCTGCAGGCTGAGTGGGCAGGACCGTACAAAGTAGTTAGGAAGGTAAATAACGTGAACTATATCATAGAGTTACCTGACAGAAGACAGACAGAAAGAATGTACCATGTCAACATGATGAAGTCATATGCTAATAGAGTTGACATGGTGTTTGTAGTATGTAGTTCTGGGGAGGGGACGGATGAAGGAGACCCCCTTCTTGACTTGCTGGAAGAAAGCAAGTGGGAGTCCTCTGTGGAGGCAGTTAAATTGTCTCCCCAGCGGGCCCCGGACAAGATCCAGGAAGTAAGGGTAGTTTTAGCAGACTTTGCCACCCTGTTTAGCGCCAAGCCTGGACTAACCCCCTTAGCGATGCATGATGTGGAGACAGGGACACAGACACCCATACAGCGGACAGCATATCGGGTGTCGGAGACTGTCCAAAAGGACATTAGGAGGGAGGTGGAGGAAATGCTGGATTATGGGGTAATCCAGAGATTCCCACAGCCCCTGGGCCTCACCCATAGTCCTTGTGCCCAAGCCAGATGGCTCTACTCATTTCTGTGTGGACTATCGTGAATTGAATACAGTCACGAAGTCATACACCTACCTGATGCCCTGGATGAATGAACTCCTGGACAAGTTGGGAGGGGTGATCTACCTTATAACTACTAACCTGGCAAAGGGGTATTGGCAGGTAGAGTTAACGGACAGAGCTAGGGAGAGGTCAGCCTTCATCACTCCGATAGGCTTATTTGAATTTAAAGTAATGCCTTCCGGAATGAAGAACGCCCTGGCCACTTTCCAAAGGTTGGTGAACCAGGTGTTAAATGGTGCTGAGGAGTACGCTGTGGTGTACCTGGATGACACTGCCACCTTTACTGCCAGCTGGGAGGAACACCTGTCCCACCATAGGGAAGTGCTGGGCAGGATACAGAGGGCCAGGCTCACTGTCAAAGCTGAGAAGTGCCAGGTGGCCATGGGTGACGTGGCATACCTCGGTCATGTTGTAGGCCGGGGACAGCTCCATCCTAACCAAGTAAACATAGAGGTGATCAAGGCATGGCCCAGACCAGAAACACAGAAGCAGGTCAGGGGTTTTCCCGGGACAGCAGGGTACTACAGGAAATTTGTACCCAATTACAGTGCCCAGGCTGCTCCCCTATCTGACCTGGTAAAGAAAAAGATGCCTAACAAAACTACTTGGGAACCAGCCTGTGAAAAAGCCTTTACCAGACTGAAGGAGACACTGTGCAGTGCTCCTGTATTGACAAGTCCTAACTATAGCAGACCCTTCACAGTTCAGACTGACGCCTCAGACGTGGGCATTGGAGCAGTACTGGGTCAGACATCCAACCGAGGGAAAGATCACCCGGTAGTGTACCTGGGTAAAAAGTTATTTCTCAGGGAGCAGGCATACTTTACTGTGTAAAAAGAGTGTCTTGCCATAGTGTGGGCCCTAAATAAGTTAGAGTCATACTTACATGGGCAGCATTTTGAGATGCACACTAACCACAATCCCCTGGTTTGGCTGACACAAATGGAAAAAAATAATGGTAGACTATTAAGATGGAGTCTTGCCTTGCAAGGGTATGACATGACAATCTTACATAGGGCTAGAGCTACCAGTCAGAACACAGAGGGTTTGTCGCATTCGTATGAGAAGTGAAGTGAATTGACTTGGGAAACTCATCCCATGCACAGGCTAGAGCCCCCAAATTCAGTCTAGGTGGGCAGGATTTTGACACTTGGCCAGCTGGTTATGATTGTTGGATGTTATTTGTAATATAAAAATGTAATGTGTGATTGTCTCACTTAAGGCAGCTGTGTCATGGGTCCCCCCCCCCCAAGGTCTCAGTGGAAATGATAGGGTATATATTAAACCAGGAGATCTCTGTAAGTAATTAACTTCCTTGAGAAATTGCATTTTATAGCTTTTTTTTAGGACCTCCTGCCTCTGAAGCTGGGAAACTAAAATATACATTTTATGACTTCAGATAAGCCGATTCCTGTGAAAGGTCATAAACTCCTTTGATGTGCCCTGAGAAAAAGAACTACTCGAGATCAAAGAGGGGATGTTAATTAAGGAGTCATATTGGGAAATTAGTTTTTGCTGAAGTCACAGTATTTAAAATATCTCTTGACAGGAAGCTCATTGTTTGTACAATTTTTATATTCTGAAAGGAGGAGCTAGATGACACCATAGAAGGGGTGGAAACACAGTGTTTTAAACTGTATTCTGTGTTTCAACTGAGGGACATTTTTTTGGACTCTTAAGAAACAACAACATCTAACTATAAGCACTTAGAGGTAATACATTAGATAGAAACAGTCTAACTGTAGGTTGGTAGGAGTTTGTAGTTTCCTTTGTTCTCTTGTATGTGATTGTATGCTTTGTGATATAGTGGTCTGTGTTTACATTTTACATATTTTTATCCATTTTTAAGTAAACCTTTCATTTGAAAAGACTGCCTGGGTGTTGCTTCGAAGTTCTTTTTGCATGTGACGTATAAAGGGTTAAGACTGACAAAACTGTTCATTAGCTTGATGGTGTTACCAAACTGGGAAAAGGTAAGAATACACCTAAGGTCTTTTATAGAGTTTTAAGGGTTCATTTTGGATACCTGGTTAGGTGCCCTTAGGAGAAAGATATCTGGCATCCCCCCCAGAAGAGCAGATTATCTGAGCCTGTACATTTAGGTATGCTAGCATAAGGTTCACAGTTTGAATCCTCCCCAAGAACTTGAGACCAAAGGTGATTCGGACCCACAAGCAGACAGGAGGGTTACCCTATCTGTTACCTGTTCACAGTACGGCACTCGGAGGTTGGCACTGTGGGAGCAGAGGGCCTGACCTGCTGAGTGCGTCTGTGCCGGTGAGCACATTTATGGAACCCAAACAAACAAGAGGGAGGGAGAGAGAAAGAAATAAGTGCCTTAGCTGGGACTTGAACCTAGGCTACCTGCAATGCCATTCCAGTAGCGCTACCAGATGCATCACCAAGGCAACTAAAAACTGTGACATCCCAGGGCATCTTACTCTTTCGCTAATGCACAACCTGGTGCTGCATAGATAATTACATTTTCAATCATAAGGGTACAGTGTAGGAATCAGTCAGGAACTAGATCAACCATTTTGTGGACCTTGCATGTTTCAAGTTAAATGCATAAAAAACTGAAGTCCCGCTATACAATTTCATGCCATCCCTGTCTCTGAAATTCTCTTTCCCCTTTAAATGGAATAAAGGCACTATAAGACATTTAGGGATTAAACTCACAAAACACGTCATCATTTAAATTGTTGAATTATTAACCGTTAACCCATCAAATTATTGCTGATCTGTCCAAATGGTCTCAACTTCATAAGGGACCATGGAACAGGATTATTTCCTGCTTTATTTAGAATAGAGCACGACCACGATTCCATTTCACGGTGCTGCACCTCTCTCAGAACAAGGGTGGTGTAAACATTCTTAATTTACTCTAGTTCACCTCCGAACATTCTATCTTTAGTTATCTACACCTTACCAACCCTACTGACCACTTCAATGTCAGTTATTAGTTTTTAAGCCACCCTTCAAAAGTAAACCACACTCAAAATGTATTCCTCTTACTGCAACAATAACGCAATGGCTGGTCATAGCTGCCCAGTACCTTAGTCCTGCCCATCATTTTCAACCACAAGCAATAGCCTATGACCAATCTTTCCCCCTTAAAGGGACACTGTCAACCCATTTTGCAACATATTATTTCTAGCTGAAAACCAACATTTCATGACTGCTTAACTTCTCTAAAATTCACTTATGTTGTGGTTTGTTTTATCTACTGCTTTTTTAGTAATGTATGAAATGCATGCTAATGGTGACATTTCACCCTACCTCATTTTGGCTCTAATCCTTGATCAACTCTTAACTGCATACTTTCTGAATGTTACAAACACCCCAAAATGGCACAGCCACTCATGATGCAATGGTCTCTTATCCCACTGCATTGTGAGTGACTAGACTGAGTTGGGTTGTTCCCAAGCCCAGAAAAGATGCAGCAGAACTTGAACAAGGCATGTAAACAAATGTGTTTTTGTGTGGTAACACCAGTATTGTGGTCAGTCTGTTTTTCACTTTTAAAAAGAATAAAGGAATCAGAATCAAACAGCCAGCTGTCACAAATGCACTCTGGGAGTCAGGCCCTCTGCTCCCACAGTGCCAAACCTCAAAGTGCAATATGTGAACAGGAGACAAACAGGGTAACCCTCGTGTCTGTTTTTGTGTCCGAACAACTACCAGTCTCGAGTCCTGGTGTCAAATATGAACCTTTTTTTGCTAGCATACCCAAGTAATGGGTACAAATATCACACCCTCTTCGGAGAAATGCAGTGCAATACTTAACCCAGCAGGCACACAACCTGGTTTGCAATCCCCTTTCCAATTTAACTGAGACCTTGGTATGGTCCTTACCTTGGTGCATATGGTAATACACTGCAAGACCTTAACAGTTCTGTCAGAATTATTAATACTGCCCCAGCATTCACACTCAAAATGAGGAAAAGGCTCAGGCATCATTTCAAGGAAAACAAAGTTGACTAAAATTAAAAATAGTAAATGAAATACAAAACACAGAACATATAACATTAATGGTACAGTCAAAAAATTAAATGGACAATTATAAACAAACCACCTTATACTGAGTATCTAATCCTACCCTAGTTTCAGTTAGTAAATAGTGGTGGTTCAGGTGTCCAGAAATAAAAAGAACACTTTTTTTCCTCAGCCTTGACAATCTATAAGGGGGAAAAACGGTCCCACCAAGCTTGTGAGGTCACAGCTCTGCGATGATGCTGGCTGTGAGGTCACTGAAATTCCCATATACTGAATGGTAGTCACATGCATCTGCACATTTGCTAAATATCCCACTTAAAAAAAATGAAGTACTTCGTTTTTCAATTATGAGCCTGCTTTATGGCAGGTCAGAATTACCCCTTTGATCTTCAGAGGAACTTCCAGAAAAGCTACTTCTCCTATCTGTGTGAAGATTCTCACCAGTATTTGTCAGAAGTTTTTTTTTCTCCTAATACGTCATAAAATGCAATACTTTATATAAATGACTGGTTTACAAGCTCTACAGCCTGGTTTTATTATAGTCCCAGGAAGTCAGCTTTCACAAATTAGAGGTGACAACAAGCAAGGCCAGCACATTTTTTTTTTTAATCTAGTATCCCATGAGGCTGTTCTGCTTGGCCTGCGTTTCTAAGCAGAAGTCTAAACATACATTTATATCACAAATATAATACAAAAAATAACAAGCAGATTGGCTATCTGTCACACCAGCTATATCAGCAATCTGTACATAAGGTGAGGAATCATAAAATTTGTTTTTTAAACTAGGGACAATTTGAGGCATGAGGTGGTTGACAGTGTCCCTTTAACTCCCTTGATACATTAATGAGGTGCTGGAACAGACAGGGCCTCCACATTTCCCTTCAGTTTATGGATTCCAAAGGTATGCTCCCCTTTGAGGTGCTTCACTTGTGGTACCACCTACAACTGTTGGACCATTATCGATATTTACAGCTCTTATGTCCACAGCAAAGAAAAATGCACTTAGCTCTTTCTGAACCTCTGCCTTTATTAATGCAACTTGTCATCAGTCATGTCCAAGGGAACTCGACTCCATATTTAGTCAGTCAGTGAAGGCCCTGCAGGTGCTCCACCCTACAACGGCCGAGCATATTTTGCGGAAATGGAACTCTGAACTTAAGGAAAATAATACCCTACAACTTTGGCATGACTGTGCTCTTCCAGCCCACCATCTGACAGCAGCCACAGTGTGGTGTGAGCTTTCTTGGAAATGCAGATATCAGTTTTCCAGAACACCAGAAGTAGTAGCCAAATACACCAGTTCAAGTCGAGCGCAGTGCTGGAGAAACTGTGGACTAGCCCAGTGAATCACACACACACATCTTTTATTCTTGCCCCGTGTTGAGCCTGTTCTGGACAGCGGTAATACAGGACTTGGAAACAATCTTCAATGCCCCTGGAGCAATTACTCCCTCGCTAAAACTTTTAGCTATCCCACCCCAAAGAGGCTTGTTTCGGGGACAGACCTTAAAACTTCTTCTAACTTTAATATTAGTCACCAAAAAGATGAGAACTGGATTTTAGTTAACCACTACAATCCCCACAGTAGATGACTGGCAGTCCATTGCAACCGAAATATATGCTTTAGAACAATTAACTTATTCTCTCCATGATTAAACCCCTACTTTCTCCAGCCCAGTGGCTTGGAGGGCCGAGGCATTGATGCCTTACCTCCTGCCACGCTTGCGATCCATGTTTGCAGTGCGGGCGGATTGCCGGGGGTCTTCCAGGGAGAGAGAGGATTGAGCATCCAGTGGACAGCTCTCCTCTCTTAAGGAGGGATGAGAATGTAGTCCGCTGCTTGCCTGGCCTCTAGCAGTAGCTGGGGGTTGACACAGTGGACCCACAGACAACAAGGAAGCAAAACGTTATTTATATAGTGCCTTTCATAGCCAAGGCACTGTACAGAATATAAAATTACAATATAAAGAATAATATAAAATTTAAAAACAATCCATTAATTTATCATTTAATTAGGGAAGGCCAAAGAAAATAAATGTGTTTTCAGCATAGATTTAAAGCTGCTACAGTCAGGCATTCTCTTAACCGACGAGTTAGAGAATTCCACAGGATTGGTGCAGCAAATGAAAAAGCACGAGCTCCAGATGTTTAAAGACGAACGCTGGGAATCTCTAGCAATCCCTTGTCGGTGGATCAGAGAGGGCGACTGGGGGAGTAGGGAGTCAGGAGATCTTTCAGATAGTCGGGTCCCTGTTGATGAAGGGCTTTAAAGGTAAGCAAGCCTACCTTATAGGTGATCCACCACTGAACTGGCAGCCAATGCAGCTGGAGCAGCACAAGCATAATATGACTGGTCCTAGAGGTACAGTCTGGCCGGCACATTCTGCACTAGCTGTAGGCAACGATATCAACCCCAGACAGCCCTAGGTAGAAGGCATTGCAATAGTCAAGACGAATGAAGGCATGGACCAATGTTGGTAGATCACCCAGTGGAATCAAGTGTTTCACCCAGGCGATATTCCTCAGATGGTAAAATGAGGATCTGACCACAGTTGACACCTGAGACTTCAAGGTCAAGCCTTCATCAAAAATAATAGACAGGTTACGCACCCGATCTGAGGTAATGAGCTGGACACCATCAAGCCACAAGCCCGACATGAGCCCAGCTCCAAGACCCACCCCCAGACGACCCGGATCCACAACCAACACCTCAGTCTTATCCGGATTTAACCTCAACCAACTCGAGCTCATCCAGTCTTTGATCTCAAAGAGGCAACTATTTATCACAGAGACTGCATCAACCTGTCCGGGCACAAAGGACATATACAGCTGAGTATCATCTGCATAGCAGTGAAAACTCAAGCCGTATCGTCTGATATCTCCCAATGGCAGCATATACACTGCGAACAACATGGGCACCAATATGGAACCCTGCGGCACCCTGCAGGACAGGGGGAGGGAGTCAGAGCAATAAATTCAGGTGACCACCCTCTGAGACCTGCCTACGAGGAAAGACCATTCGAGGACTATACCCAACAGTCCACAAAGCAACCGCAGGGTTTCCAAAAGCACCTCATGGTCCACAGTGTCAAAGCTGCTGAGAGATCAAGAAGGGCCAGGATGGTACAATCCTTTAGATCCCTAGCCATTAGGAGGTCATTTAATACCTGAACAAGGGCTGTCTCCATGCTATGTCTCTTCTTGAAACCAGACTGAAGAGCTTCATAGACATTGTGAGTTACCAAGTGATTGTCCAGTTGCAACTCAACCACTTTCTCAATACCTTCCCCACAAAGGGAAGGCTAGAGACAGGTCGGTAGTTAGCTGGATCGACGGAATCCAAGGAGGGTTTTTTAAGGAGTGGGTGAATGACCACCTCCTTTAGGGGATCTGGAAAGATTCCCCTCTCTAAGGATCTCCATACAATTTCAGCTAGGATTAGGCAGATGACATCTACACAACTCATTAAAAGGGGGTAAGGTCCGGATCCAAACTACAACAGGTTGGGTGCAAAGTCTGGACAATCTTCACAATATCCATGAATTCTGGTCAGCTGAAATCCATCCAGATAGACCGGGTGCTCACTACCTCCCATCGACCTCCACAACCCCTCATAGAGAGAGCCGGGCCGATTCCGGACCTGATGCTGGCAACCTTATCTGCAAAAAAAACGAGCCAGCTCATCACACTCAATTTGTGAAAAAACTCTTCCAGACTGGAGACAGATTGGATTGCACAATCTGTCAACAGTTCGAAAAAGTTGAGCCGGTTGGTTCTGCGCAGCAGAAACCTCCCTGGACAAGAACTCTGCCTTCTTACGGGTGATTTCTAATTGATAGCTCTTATAATGTTCCATCAATCTAAGCCTGTCAGCATCCAGGCCGGACTTCCGCCATGCTCTCTCCAGCCTTCGACCAACCCGCCTCAGCTTCTTCAAGAACCCATCGTACCAAGGGGACCTTGGGCGAAGAGTGAGTGGTCGAACAGAAACAGGAGCAATCAAGTCCAAGGCCTCTTCCACTGCCTTATTATAGGCTGGTATGAGCTCCCCTGGACTTGTGCTTTCCCCCAGCAATCCCGATAGGTCCAGCACCGCCAACAGACCATCTGGGGTAACTCTCCTTAAAGGGCGGTACTGGACCATCTCCAAAGGGGTAGATCCATTTGGGGGGGCCCCAAAATTAAACCCTATGGTGTGATGGTCAGACCAACCAACTGATTCCACCCCAAAGTCAGTGATCTCCATCCCCAGGAGGAACAGCAGATCCAATGAGTGACCTCCTATATGGGTTGAGGAGGTTAACTACCTGTGTAAGGCCCAGCATTGTCATTAGCTGGAGGAGATTTTGACCAAACTGCAAGAGTTTGTCATTGAATTATCCATCTGGGAGCCTCCAACACCACGTTGACAACGAAGTCCACAGTCTCCTGGTGGAGTATGAGGAGTATCCTGCAGCCCACACCCTCACCCATAACACACTCAAAGGATCTGGTGGTCCCCACTGGAACATCCACAAGGCCTAGTTTGGTCTTAAAAAAGATGGCTACGCCTCCAACCCTGCGATCCAACCTCGGGCAGTGAATCACCAAAAACCTGGCTGGAACTGCAGAAGCCAATACTGGGCCCGCATTTTCATCCAGTCAGGTCTCAGTGATACATGCCAGGTCCACCATTTCAACAAGAGCAGCTATAATAGCCGTCTTCTTTTTGATGAACCTAGCATTACACAACACCACCCGGGTTGGAAGAGATGCTGGGGAAGACCTCAACTCCTGACCAGCATAGAATGGGTATGGGAACAAGACAGGTACTACCCCTGTCTTGGCACCATTTCGCCCCATGGCGTCACCTGGTTCCTACTACCTCAATACGTCCCCCCTTTCCATTTCCCCACCAGGCCCAGCTCTGCCACCCTACCTGCGCCTCCTAGCAATCCCAAAGGATTGACAGTGTCTGTAAGTCTCTGTTGGTAAAAAAAAGGCAGTCAAAGGGGCGCAGCTCCCTGAGCCTGGTGGGGGACTACTGCCTGACCGTCTTTTGACCCTCCCTACACATAATAAAACACTGATCTATTTACACACACCCAAAAATAAATTTAAATAAAAATAACAAAAATCATCAGCCCCTCTCACAGCCTGAGGTGGCCAACAAATTACAGATGCTTACCCCCCTTTGGAAAATCCTTCTCTCTCTCTCTCTCTCTCTCTCTCACACCGAGAGGGTAGAATATATGAGAATTTTATTTTCTTTTAACATCAGTTTAACAACCTTTGAGCCAGTGGCTCATTTACAAAGGTACCTCGTCATAAGGAGGACAATGACATACAATCATGAGTCAACTGCAGATCAGGAGTACAGTTCAACAAAAAAAAGGTACAGTCAGGTTACAAGTATTGAGGGACATAACACTGATTAACAGCAAATTCAGATAAGCAACTATGGGTAGTAGAGTTGAAAAGAGGTTCTGCAGGGGGGAGAGTGGGCTGATACAAGGAGAAGGTACAGCACAGTGAGCTTTGTCAGTAGGAAGGGAAGGGGGAGATCAGGGGCAGCGGCAGGTGTGTGAGTTGAGCAAGTGACTTCTGAGGCTGTATTTAAAACATGCTAGTGAAGGAGCCTCAGTGATACCAGCAGGGAGGGAGTTGTACCCAGCGGGTGCTCTATAGGGGAAGGCCCTTTGGCCCTGGGAGGTCCTAGCCCTTGGAACGACCAGTGCAGTTTTGCAGGAGCTGCGTGTGTGCACTGTGGGATTAATTTGGCGAATAGAGTTAGCTAGGCCAGAAGGGGAAAGACTATGGAGAGCTTTATAAGTAAGTTGGCAGGTTTGGAACATGAGGCGTTCATCGAGGTTGAGTAGGGTGGCCATGGAGTACAGAAGACAGGTGTGGGTGAGTCTATGGGCACTGGTGATAAGTTGGAATGCTTTGTTGAGCGTTAGGCGTACCTTGCGGAGGGCAGTCGGTTCTGCTGCGCCATAGACAGGAAGGCCATAGTCAATTAGGGATAGAACCGAGGAAGTGACTGCCAGGCAAAGCGTGTCTGTGGGGAGGCATTTTTTGTGTCAGTAGAGGATACCCAACCGAGCATTGGAGGCAGAGGTCAGGGCAGAGATATGGTCATGAAAAGAGAGGGCAGAGTCAAAGATTATACCAAGGTATTTATAGGAGTGTACACGTTCTATAGGGAGATTACGGGTGGAGTGGACAGTGAGAGGAAAGTTGCTAGACTTATTTTGGGGGTGTGTAAAGAGCACGGTTTTGGTTTTCTTAAGGTTGATGACGAGGCGGTGCTCAGAGAACCATGTTTCAGCAGAGTTGTAGGCAATCTGAAGGGAGTTCTGGAGTAAGACAGGGTTACTGTCAGAGGCAAAGAGTACTGCGTCATCAGCGAGAGTAGGACATTTCCTGCACACGTTGGGCGGGAGTTGAGATAGAGGAGAAGAGTAAAGGACCAAGGATGGAGCCTGGGGGACTCCCAAGCAGATTAGGCAGGTACTGGAAAGAGTGGCACCCACCTTCACACGTTGGGAGCGGTCGGACAAGTAGCTGGCGCACCAGGAGACTGGACCAGAGGCAAAGCCCACACAGGCAAGGGTAGCTAACAGGAGAGGATGCGAGACAGTATCGAAGGCTTTTGATAAGTAGATAAATACTGCACCGGCGAGGGAGCCCGCATCCAGTGAGGTGTGAAGGAAGTTAGCAAATTCCAGGAGTGCAGTATTGGTGCTATGACCGGCTCTGAACCCATGCTGTTCAGGGCAAAGGACATCATACTTAGCGAGGTAATCTGAAATTTGGGTAGCTACAATTTTCTCTAAGGCCTTAGAGAGGGGAGAGAGGATAGAAATAGGCTGGTAGTTACCTGAGAGTGTCCTGTCACCACCCTTGTGAATAGGGTAACAGTGGCAACCCTCCAGACAGAGGGGAATTGCCCAAGGCAGAGGGACTTATTAAAGAGGCAAGTGATAGGCGAGATGACCTGATCCAGGACCTGACGTAGGAGACAGGGATCAAGGGAGTCATTACCAATAGTATTGCACTTTAGGGCTTTAAGCAAGTATGGCCTGACTTCTTGAGTGGTGACACAGCGAAGGTGGAATGGGGGGCGACAGATGAGAGGGGCAGTCATGGGAGGAGGGGGATTGAACAAATTGCCTGGGAGCACTGAGCTAAGGTCAGTAAAGGAATTATTGAGGTGAGTAGCAATGAGGGCGGGGTCAGAGGAGATAGTCCCATTGATGTCAAGAAATGATGGTGGAGGGGAGCGTGCACCACCATTTAGCTGCTTGACGTTGTCCCAGAAGGACCTGGGGTTCCCCCATGAGGAGGTAAGTGAGGCTTTGTAATAACTGGCCTTAGCTTTGCGGATGGCCCAAGTACACTTATTCCAGGCAGCTGCATAGGCCTGTCTGTCCGCAGGGCCACCAGTTTCAACAGCGATGTGCCATAAGTTGTCCCGCTGTTTAAGAAGAGTGCGTAAGGCAGGGGTGACCCAAGGGGTGTGTCTTACTTTGGATCTATGAGAGGTTAAGGGTGAAAAAGATGTCACAGGCAGAGTTAAAGGTGTGGACAAAGAAGGCAAGTGCCTTGTCAATGTCAGGGGAGTTTAATAGCAGGGACCAATCAGTGCAGCCTAGGTAAAGTTTTAGGTTTTTCAGCCAACCAAGTCTAAGCCGCTGATGACGAGTGGTATGAACAGAGGGCTTAGGCAGAGAGGTTGCC
The DNA here is from genome assembly GCA_016271365.2 of Neoceratodus forsteri. Taxonomy (NCBI): domain Eukaryota; kingdom Metazoa; phylum Chordata; order Ceratodontiformes; family Ceratodontidae; genus Neoceratodus; species Neoceratodus forsteri. The sequence goes on along the minus strand of CM057456.1, from coordinate 1,558,534,619 downwards.
CAGTTGAAGAGAACCGGGGAGTGGTCACTAAGGAAGTCTGTGAGGATTTGAATGTTGTGGACGCGGCAAGGCCTGTTGGTGAGGACCACATCCAGAAGAGTGCTAGTTCCCCTACTAGGATTTATTCTAGTAGACTGGGAGACTAGTTGGGTAAGATCAATAGCAGCAAAAGCCTCATGGGAGGTGGAAGATGTGGGACTAAACCAATTGACGTTCAGATCACCCACCAGGATTTGGTCAAATGAGTTGGGTAAGGAGGTGAGATAGTCAATTAAGAGGGCCCAGTGCCTGCGCTTGGTTTTTTGGGGGTATGTAGGCGGTAGTCAGGAAGATTGGACCCCTGGAGGGGTCAGGTGATAAGAAAAAATTACTCACCTTAGTAATGTTGTTTCTTCTAATTGAGTCTTGCTATATTATGACATATTCAGTATAACCCCAGGTTAGAACTGCTCCGGAGGTGAAACAGTTAACTTTACATGCAGGGCATGGAATCTTGAGCGCGAGCTCGGTTGAACACTCTGTCTGTTGAAGTTCAAACTTAAACTGTCAGATCTTTATGAGCAAAAACTCACCAAGGCTTTGTGTGGAAGCCGTAAACCTACACTAGCCACTGGCTACTAACTACAAAAACACATTTTTGATCTTGATCCCAAAACAAAGACTCAAGTCAGGGGATTCAAGAAAGAAAAATAAGCATAACACCTAAGCACCCAAAGAAAGGGTGAAAATAAAGTGGGCATCTATGAAGTTGCCAACATTGCACTGCCCACCACAGCCCAAAAAGAGGTTCTGAGAGGGGCAGTCTGGGGGTCATAATATAGCAAGACTCCATTAGAGAAACAACATTACTAAGGTGACTAATTTTTCTTCAAACAACATGAAGTCTTGCTATATTATGACATATGCAGACTACACAGCAGTACCTCCATGGAGGAGGGACAGAACCTCCTTGGAAATAGGCTCTGAAGCACAGCTGTGTTAAATCGAGCATCACTCCTAGCCTGGATATCCAGGAGTAATGCTTAGTAAAAGTGTGAACTGTTTTCCAGGTAGCTGCTTGACATATCTCTAGGATAGGGATGTCCCTGGCAGCAACCAGAGCAAGCTGTACCTCTGGTAGAGTGAGCCCTCAGGCCTGAGGGAGGAACCTTACCCAGTTTTCATAACAGAATTGGATACAAGAGACAATCCACCACTGAATGGATCTTTTAGTGGCAGGTTTCCTTTACCAACCTCACCATAAGTGAGGAACAATTGGAGGATTGAACCTGTGACCCTTGGAACGTTCTATATAGTAACTAAGGGCTCTTTTGACATCTAAACTGTGCAATCTCCTCTCACCAGAGGAGGAATGGTCAGTGAAGTACACAGGAAGAGACATGGATTGATTGAGTGGAAGTCTGAAACCACCTTAGGCAAAAACTTCCTGTTAGTCCTGAGGACCACCTTATCTCTATGAAAGGAGATAAAATCAGGCTCCACTGACAATGCTTGTAGCTCACTTATGCGCCTGGCAGAGGTGGATGGCTACCAGAAACACAGTTTTCCAAGTCAAGTACTTAAGCTCTGCAAGACAATGGCTCAAAAGGGGTTGCATAAGCTGAGCAATGCAAATATTAAGATCCCAAGCAGAGGCAGGGTCTCTGAGCGGAGGGTTGGTGTGAAGCAACCCTTCAAAAACTTGGAGAACACAGGGTGAGCTGAAAAGAAGAGGGCTTACCTGCTGATAAGAAGACAGACACAGCTGCCAAGTGCACTTTTAGAGTAGCTGGTCTCAGGCCCAAGGAATTCAAATGCACCAAATAATCCAGGATCATGGGCACCCAGCAGATTCTGGGGAAATATACTCCAGCACACCATATGGAAAATCTTTTCCATTTTGAATTATAAGTAGCCCTGGTGGAAGGCTTCCTAGAGGCCTTCAATATATCAATACACCTTGGGAAAGGTGTAGGTCAGCAAACTCTAACTCTTCAAGAGCCATGCCTTGAGATTGAGAGATTTGAGGTTGGATACCAAACTCTCCCCTGGGCACAGGTTAACAGGTTGTGATTCCTGGGAAGACACAGGGAAGGTGGACTGCTAAGGACATGAGGAGTGGGTACCAGGCTGCCTGGCCCAATCTGGAACAATCAGGATCACCTTGCAGGGTTGAGATCTGATTCTGACTAGCACCTTGAAAAGGAGGGGAAGGGGAAAAGCATGAGAAACTTCCCTTCCAACTGAGGTAGGAAGGCATCCAGAGGACTGGAGCCCAACACTGGGGCCTGCAGCAAAAAGGAAGTTGGTGATTGTCTGGGGCTGCAAAGAGATCTATCTGCGGGGTGCCCCATCTGGCAACTACTACCTCCAGTACTAGGGGATCCAGTGCCCATTCGTGATGGCCCTGGGAAATCCTGCTGAGAGCATCCGCTAGGACATTGTCCTTGCCTGGGAGGTGAACAGCCGTGAGGGGCGTTCAGAGAATAAGCCAGAGACCACAACTTCATTGCTTGATTGCACAAGGCCATGAGACCGAGTGCCCGTTGCTTGTTGATGTACCACATTGTAGTGGTATTGTCTGTTCTGATCTGAACAACCTTGTTCTGAACAGATGTGGAAAAAACCTGGAGTGCTAGAAAAACTGCTCTGAGTTCCAGCAAATTGATGTGGAGCAGAGATTCCTGAGGGGACCACAGCCCTTGGGTGGAAAGGTCGCCCATGTGAGCTCCCCACCCCAAGAGGGATGCATCCGTAGTAAGGGTCAAGGAGTGAGACTGGGGAGTGAAGGGAACCCCCTGTCTCAGATTGCTCTGATCCTGCCACCACTGAAGGGCCTAGATCAGGGTTCGAGTCACTGGGATCAACTTGGTTAGAGGATCTGTCCTTTGAGACCAAAAGGCTCTCAAATGGAACTGGATGTCCCTCATCTGAAATCTTGCTCCCTGCACTACTGCTGTAGAAGCAGCCATGTACCCCAGGAGCTGTAGAAAATGCCTTGCTGGTCGAGAGACCTGCAGGGTGAAAGAAGAGGCCAGAGAGACCAAGCTCCTTGCTCTTTCCAGAGGAAGGAAGGCTCTGGTTTCTTTTGTGTTCAGTTCTGCACCTATAAAGGTGAGAAGCTGGACAGGCTCCAGAACTGATTTTGGAAGATTGAGAAGGAAACCTAGGGATGTCAACAGTTGCTGGGTTACTTGTAAGTGTAGTTTGACCTGTTCTGGAGACTGGCCTACAATGAGCCAGTCGTCCAGATAAGGAAAGATGGCAATCTTTTGCCTTCTTAAGTGAGCAACTGCTACTGCCAGGCATTTTGTGAACACCTTCGGGGCCGAGGTGAGGCCGAAGGGCATTGCTCTGAACTGGTAATGGCCTGAGGGCAGTTCGAATTTGAGGTACTTTCGATGGGACCTTCCTCTAAAGAACCCCCTCTGGGCATAAGCAGAAGAGGAGGCCTGAGCTTGGTAAAAAGGCCTATGAAAAGGCCTGCCCCTGCCCCTGACATGCTGCCTTTGAGGAGTGGCTTGCCTTTCTTTGGCCTGTGCACTCCATTAGGTGGTCCTATACTCATCCATTTTCTTCATATAATTCTCTGTCTGCTCCCCAAACAGAGAATTGCCCTACAACAGGAAAATCCATAGCCTTAGACTGAGTATCCTGTGACAGGGCAGTACATCTGAGCCAGGCCATTCTGCGAAGAGACACAGATGTAGCCATGACTCTTGATGAAACATCATTAGAGTCTACTGCAGCATGAAAGTGCACCTGGATGCCTCAATACCATCCGCAGCCACCTGCTCCAGCTCCCTGGCAAGCTGGTCAGGGGCCTGTTTTGCTAGGGCCAGGACAGTATCCCATCTGGATTTCTGGTACCTAGCTGCGTAAGCCATACAATTTGCCTGTCTGACTCCCAAAGATGCTGCCATGTACTGTTTCTTTGCCATGGCATCCATCCTCCTGGAATCCTTTTCAGGAGGGTGAGAGGCTAGAGGAATATTAGCCTTGTCACAGGCTGCAGCCTGCACTACCTCCACATGGCTGCACTGCTGGGAAAGGAACTCCGTATTAGACCCTGATAAAGCATACCTCTTGTCCATCCTTTTATCCACAGGGAGGATAGAATGAGGAGTTTTCAGAATTTTACTGTCTGTTTCCTAAAAGATTTGTGCAAGGGAATAGACAGTCTCTAGACTCTGGAATATCCATCATTTCCACAAAATCAGGCTCTTCTTGATCATCAACAGCTTCCTCAACAGGGAGTTGCAGAGTCTCAGCAACTTTCTTGTAAAGCAAAAAAGGGGACTCAGATAGCCTGGGAGGGGACACCCCTGAGGGTCTGTCTGGAGAGATGTCCGGTTCAATGGGCACATCCAGACTTTCAAAATCACACTCACTCTCCTCATACCCCTCCTCCGGCTCATAAAAATCCTCAAAATCATAATCTTGAACCGGGGGAACCGTCCAAACCGAGCGCTTCCCTAATGTTGTCGGTTCGGACGGAACTGGGGAAAGAGACTGGACAATTTGAATAGCTTTGGCCATTTCCTCAGCGGTTGGAGAAAGAACTTTTGGCCCCAAACTAGCTGACTTTCTAGTCCTTTTAGTTGGACCCGGCTCCTCAGAGCTGACTCTTCGTTTGCCAAAGGAAGTATCACCCTGGTCAGAGGGCACTCCCTCAGGTTCGGTTGGAACCGAACCGGGCTGGCCATCCGGGTCAGCAGACTTTTTGGCCTCCCTTTCCCTGAGCCTACCAACTCTCTTTTCCACGGTGGCAGCAGGAAAATTCTTACAAATCTGGCAGTCTGCATTGAGGTGGTCAAACCCCAGACAATATACACAAGTGGTGTGTGGGTCAGCCTTAGCAAAGGCTTCCCCACAGAGGCCACAGTGCTGAAACCCAGTGGGTCCGGTTTTTCTTTTGGGTTTCTCAGACATAGTGCCAGCCTAACCAAAACTTGCCCATTAATGGCAATCCGCCAAGCAAGACTCTCTTATCGGTTCCCAACCGTGTCACAGGTTGTGGAAAAAAACGTAATAAAATCCGTTTTTTTTTAGAACCGATAAGAACCGGGAACCACACTCTAAAGGACTAGAAAGTAATTTTAAACCCAATCTGATCGGTTCAAACTGAACCGAAAAGACGTTTACAAGTTCCACACAGAAGAAATAAACAAAAGCCTAGCTATTACTTACAATACCACAGACAGAGCTTGAACCGACGATTGCGGTTAAATTTCGGTAAAATAAACCGAGAATTACACTTTTAAACCGACAAACGAACTGAGCAGCAGAAGGAATCTCCGGAGCGACTGTTCAGTGAGGCGGAGTAAAGAATCTGACAGTTTAAGTTTGAGCTTCAACAGACAAAGTGTTCAACCGAGCTCACGCTCAAGATTCCATGCCCTGCATGGAAAGTTAACTCTTTCACCTCCGGAGCAGTTCTAACCTGGGGTTATACTGCATATGTCATAATATAGCAAGACTTCATGTTGTTTGAATTTTAGTGTTAGGGCCTGGGCGTTATGGTCAAGGATAGAGGGAGGAAGGGTTAATCCGGTGAGGATGTCTAACATAGATGGCACATCCACCACCCCTCCTACCGATCCGGTCCAGTCGGTGGAGGGAGTAGCCCGGGAGGGAGACCTGGGCATTAGAGGTGGAGTCAGACAGCCAAGTTTCAACCAAGGCTATCGCATCTGGTTTCTGAATAGTCACCCAGCATTCTAGGGAGTCCAGTTTTTTGAGGACGCTACATACATTCATGGATGCGATACAAAGCCCAGTGGATTTCAAAGGGGAACCATTGAAGATAGGCCCAGGGTTGGGATGAATATTGCCAGACAGGAGCAGAAGGAGGAGAGCTGCCCTTGGGAGCAGGTGGCAGAAGGAAAGTTTACGCTGACTAGAGACATGGGTATATGGGGGTAAGGTGGTACAAGGGGTAGGTAGGGTAGCACAGACTGGGAATGCTAGCGAGATAAGATACAAGAGTGGGCTAGAGGGGTGGGAGAGGGGGTGCCCAAGGAGCGGTGGTAACGAGGGAGGAGTAGGAGTGTGAAGGAGGAAGGGGGGGCCCAGAGCCGAAGGGGGGGAGGGCAGGAGGGCAACTGGAGGCATAGGTGTAGCTGGTGAGTGGGCATAAGGTAACCCTGGGGGAGGCAAGGAATATTAGAAGGAGGAGAGGGAGTGAGAGACAAGTTGGACAGGGGATGACAGGCATGCTGGGAGTGAGGTGGGGAACTGAAGAGAGAGACAGATACGGACGTGGTGGGAGAGACTAGTGTGGACAGGAGCTGGAGCTCCAAGTGGAGTACACAGGGATAGTAAAGGGTGGATGCTTAAGGAGCTAGATAGGGATGTGGGGGATTCAGCGCCCCCTGGTGGTCTGCAGGTATAACCTGCAAATGGAAAAGTGGGGACTTAGTATGTGGGACACAGGAAGCGATGTCACAGGAAGTGACGCAGTCGGCGAGAGCCAATATAACTAGGGACGCCCCTGGGTGGTGGGGTGGTTGGAGGGGTGGGTGGGCTAGCACCCCACAGCCGAGTCTGCAGAGACAATCAGTGGGCTGTGGAGCGGTGATGCCAAGAGTCCCAGAGAAAAACGGCCGAGAAAATGCCCAGGAATCGCGTTGAGGAGGCCTTTATTACCTGGAGGCAGCAGCAGGAGTCCCGAGAACCGCTCTAGGTAGGAGCTTCCTTTGTCCTTCACCCGTTGCGGTCGGCAGCGTTCTGTTGGGGGCCGCCTGTAAAGAGGTAGGAAGGGCTAATTAGTATGCAGCGGGAGGATGGAAGTAGCTTAGCTCAGGTAGCAACTGCGCATGCACAGATACGTGAGCAGGACAAACAGACCCAGCCAGTAATCCTCTTCCCTACTAAAACATATACGTACTAAGCACTTTACTGTAAACTTATGTTCAGCTCTAAGCAGTAATAACCAGCCAGTAATCCTCTTCCCTACTTAAACATATACATACTAAGCACTTTACTATAAACTTATGTTCAGCTCTAAGCAGTAATAACAGAGGGCAAATTCAGTTAGGCTTGTTGCCCCAGAAATTGTAAAAATAAGACAGTCGCACTTAAGTTACAACCAGGCAATATAACAATGGTAGTCAACTCTGCTGTATTAACTAGAGACAATCCTAGCATGCAACATATTTCTGTAGGAGACATACATCTACTGCAGCACAGCACACACGACTAGGCAGCAATACATCGGAACTGCAGTAGAACTGACACAATGAGGCACACCTATAACATTGCCTAGTCTTGTTTAAGTAATATGTGTTCCAGCCACCCTTACAGGTAGCACCCCACAGCCGAGTCTGCAGAGACAATCAGTGGGTTGTGGAGCGGTGATACCAAGAGTCCCAGAGAAAAACGGCCAAGAAAACACCCAGGAATCGCGTTGAGGAGGCCTTTATTACCTGGAGGCAGCAGCAGAAGTCCCGAGAACCACTCCAGGTAGGAGCTTCCTTTGTCCTTCACCCACCACGGTCGGCAGCGTTCTGTGTGGGGGGGGGGGGACCCACCTGGAGGCAGCAGCAGGAGTCCCGAGAACCGCTCCAGGTAGGAGCTTCCTTTGTCCTTCACCCGCCGCGGTCGGCAGCGTTCTGTGGGGAGAGAGACCTGCTTGGAGGCAGCAGCAGGAGTCCTGAGAACCGCTCTAGGTAGGAGCTTCCTTTGTCCTTCACCCGCCGTGGTCAGCAGCGTTCTGACAAAAACAAAATCAACTAATAACTCTTCCCATGCACCCACCCCACACCTGCAATAAACTATAATATAAATAAATGTAAAAATTATAAATAAGCACACCAATTTGAACTATCAGGTTAGTCACCAAAGTCCCAACAAAAATGGCAAGTAAAATATGGTTCAGTTTTGAGGTTAAAATTCAAGTCACAGAAAGGCAAGTTAGCCAGTAACACAGATCCCAAGAAAGATTTGCAGATGAAGCGGAGGGCTCTCACCACCTCCTGTTCGTTGAAATTAGTCCAGCAGGACAAACCTTCCACAGGCATATCCCAATCATGCAAACTGAGTTCTCCAAAAAGAGGCCCTCTCACTGCCTCCCTGAATAGTTAAAATTTCCTATGCTTAAATAAGCAGTTTCAACAAACATAAATAAAGGCCAGATAAAACTTCAGACCAGTGGGCAACAGTCGAACTAGTAGATTAGGGGGTGCATACAAAGATATATAGAAATGTAACGACAGAAAAGGACCGCCAGGCCCTCCTAGTCTGCCCACTTGCCTAGTTATCTTCTAGGACATGCCTCCCCCCGCCCCCAAACCCTCAACAATCCCTTGTGTCTGTCCTATGCTCTTTTGAGCCCCTCCTCTGTTGTTTCTTGAATCAGTTCCTCAGGGAGTCTATTGCACTTATCCACCACCCTCTCTGTGAAAATAATACTTCCTAATGTTACCCTAGAACTGTCCCCCCACAATCTGCAACCCATAGCCCCTAGTCCTCCGATTACCTTTCAGCTAGAAGACGCTTTCCACTGGCACCTGGTTTATACTTTTTCGATAGCTGAAGGTCTCAATCATGTCCCCCCCCTTTCCCTCCTCTGCTCCAGTGAGTACTTGTTCAGTTTCTTTAACCTTTCCTCATAGGATAGGTGGCTGAGCCCCTTTACCTTCTTTGTCGCCCTCCTATGAACTCGCTCCAGCCTCCCAACATCCTTTCTGAGACATGGCCTCAAGAACTGGACCCTATATTCCAAATGCGGTCTAACCAGATGGGTGTATAGGGGTACTATGAGCTCCTTCCTCCTACTGGTAATCTCCCTCCTAATGCAGTCCAGAATTCTTCTGCCTCTAGCTACTGCTCTCTCGCAGTGCTTTGTCACCTTCAGGTCTCTCGATATTGTGATGCCTAGGTCTCTCTCCTGTTGTTACTGCTAGGTCTCGTCCCCCCTCCCCATACAGTATCCTACCCTCTGGTGTTTGTAGCCAAGGTGCATGATCTTACACTTATCCATGTTAAATGAAAGCTGCCACTCCTTTGACCATGCCTCAAGCCTCCTTAGATCCCTTTGCATTCTTCCCACTCCTTCCTGAGTGACCACCCTATTGCAGACCTTAATATCACCTGCAAACAGACACATACCCCCTTCAAGGCCCTCAGTGATGTCCCCTTTGTATAGCTGAACAGTAGTGGTCCTAATACCAACCCCATAGGGTCCCTACTGGTGGCTATGCCCTCTCCTGATGCCAGCCCATTTACAATGACTCTCTGGCTCCTGCCCACCGCCCGACAGTTCCCCACCCATTAAACCACTGTCTGCCCCAGACCCACGCATGTCAGCTTGTACAGGAGTCTCCTGTGCAGCATGGAGACAAAAGCCTTCATGAAATCCAGATTCACAATGTCTACTGCCCTCTCCTGATCCAGTTCCTTGGTGACCCAGTCAAAGAAATTGATCAAGTTCATTTGACAGGATCTACCCCAGTAAAACCATGTTGCCTTTGATTCATCAGGCCACTTACCTCCAGGTAACTGGTAATCCTAATTTTCCATAGCTTCTCCATGACCTTGCCCACCACAGATGTCAAGCTCACAGGCCTGTAAGTCTGTAAGTCCCTACTTCCTCTCCAGACCCCTTGTGCAGGAGGATCACATTCTCCTGCTTCCAGTCATCCGGTACCACTCCAGATTCCAGGGACCTGTTGAAAAGTGAAGTCAAGGGTGCTGCCAGTATATTCTTTAGCTCCTTCAACACCCTGGTGTGCACCCCATCATCCTGTCCACCTTCAGGCAGCGTAGTTCTCCCAGAGTCTCCTCCACTTGGAATGGACTCGTATCCACTCCCACTTCCACTGCCCTGGCCTCTCCTGCTCCACTACCCACCCCTTCATTTTCCCTAGAGTTGTTCAGTAGTTCTGCCTTCTCCCTGTACCCTTGTATAAGCTCCCCATCACTTGCTCTTAGTGAGAGTATTCCCCGCCTAGTTTTCCTCCTCTCACTGACATACCTAAAAAAGAATTTGATCCCTTTTTTGACCGCTCTTGTTATGCTCTCCTCTGACAGTGCCTTCGCCCTCGTTACTTCTACCACTGCTTCTTTCTGACTTACCTGGTACCTTTCCCAGTCCTCCTCCACCTGTGTTATCTTGAACTTCTGAAAAGCCCTTCTCTTTGCCCCGACCTTTTCTGCTACAGTACCATTAAACCACAGGAGTCTCCTCCTCCTCTTATTCTTACTTAACTTCTTGGCACATAGGTCCATGGCCCCCACAACAGCCTGTTTTATCTTCGCCCACATGTCCTTTACCTCTGTTAAATCCTTCACCCCAAGAGCCCTTCCCACGTACTCCCCCATTTTCCTGAAATCTGTTCTCTTAAAATCAAGCACCTTTACCTTGGACCAGTGCACATCAACAGTGCTCCATATTGTAATCCAAACGGTGCTGTGGTCACTCATACCAAGGTGTTCCCCCACTGACACATCTTTTACTCTAGCCTCATTTGTTGGGACCAGATCAAGAACTGCTCCCTCCCTGGTTGGCTCCCTGACCAGCTGTCTTAGGAGGGATGTTTGCAGGGAATCTACAGTTTCCCCTGCTACTGGTGGATGATGCCGATGGGGTGTCCCAATCTACATCTGGTAGATTCAGGTCTCCCATCAGCACCACCTCATCTTTACCAGCCATTCTCAAGATTTATTCTGTCATGAATCTACCCACAGATTCCTGTTGTGCTGGGGGCCTGTAAATCACCCCGGTATGCACCACTTCTCCTTTCCCTGCAGTCAATGAGACCCATAGGCCTTCAGCCTCCCCCCACTTGCCCTGCACTTCTGTTGCCGATACCCTCCTTTACGTAGAGTGCAACATACACACACACACCCTCTCCTTTCCTCCCTGTCCCTCCTGAAAAGTGTATAACCAGGTATCTCTATGCCCCATCCCTGCTCCTGATGGCACCAAGTATTGGTTACCCCAACAATTTCAAGGCTCGCCTCAGCCATTACCGCTGCTAGATCTGGGATCTTTTTACCCAGACCTCTGGCGTTTGTACATATGACACTCCAAACCCCTACTCCTTGTTCCTTGCTCGCTACACTCCCTTTATTTTCTTTACTTGGTCCGTTTGCCTTTTGGGGGAGCTTGCTGCCCCCCTTGCCATGCGTCATACATCTCATGTTTCCTCGTGACCCCTCAATTCAGTTTAAATGGTACTGCTTCTCAATATAATCTTCTAGCTTACATTTGAGCACTGCTTTTACTTCCCCATTTAAATGCAGCCTATCCAGGGCATAGAGGTTTTAGTCCCTCCACACTGTTCCCCAATCTCCTACTAGTCCATATCCCCTCTGAGCACACCATCCTGTTAACCAACTGTTAAATTCCTCTATTTTGTGCTTCACTTCTACGTTGGCTCTTGGCATTGGCAGCACCTCCGAGAATGCCAGCGATTTAAAATCCAGACTACTGCAGAACCTGGCCAGTACCGAAAAACATGCCTGCACTTCCACCACACTATTTCTTGTGAGGTAATTTGTCCCTAAGTGGATCAGCAGATGTGTCCTCTCGTCCAGTTTCTTCTCACTAGAGGAGATCCAGTGTATGACTTTGGCCGCCATCATACCTGGCAAGCATTCCGCCCCTATTTTGCCACCTCTCTCCCCTCTTCTCCCCCCGTAACACCCTTTACAATAGAGTCCCCCACCATTAATACCCAGTCCCCTTCCTCCTTCTGGGCACCTCTTGCTACTACATTCCTCCCAACTCTTCTCTTTTCCAAGCCTTTCCTATTATTACTTTCCATACCCCCAAAATGCCTCAAGTCCTTTTCTTAGACTACCTCCTCCTACTGCGTGTCTTCCTAAGCCTGTATATTGGCTCCTTGGTATCTCTGTACTGTATTCTGCCCCCATATCCTGCCCCATTTGACCCCTCCTGGGGCATTTCCCCCTCTGTCCTCTTTACCATAAGCCTCATTTCTGCCCCATGCCACCTGTCACCGGCCTGAACCTCAGATGTCTCTGACTCAAGTCCTTTCTCCCTTCCCTGGTTGTTCCTGCGCAGTTCTCAAGAGTCCCATGCTTGCTGATCCTACCTGTGCATTTTTACGGAGTCCTGATGTGGGGGACCTCCCCTCACTTTCTGGCTCCTGAGTCCTTTCTCCCTGCCTAGCTTGTTCCTGTGCAGTTCTCAAGGGTCCAAGCCTTGCTGATCTTACCTGTGCATTTTTACGGAGTCCTGATACAGCGGACCTCCTCTCTCTCTCTCTCTTTCTGGCATGGGGCCTACTGTTTTAGTTGCAGCTAACCTCTCCTCTTGTGTTTGCCCCCTCTGGTGAACCCTCACCCTCCTGTCTTCCTGTTCACTAACTCATACTCACGTCACTGGGATTGGGATCCCCATTTCCCCATCTTGTGTGCGTTTCCCCGAGCTTTTCCCAGGCACTCCCATAGGGTAATTTCTATCCTCCCCTGCCATGTATCTCCTCCTTTCTTCAGCCCCCAGTACTGCAAACCTGTTATTATGTTCAAGTCTTGCTCATTTTCATCCAGCTTCCACTGTCACACTTGTTGTTTTAGAGTCTCTACCCCTCTTTATCTGTCATCATTCCTGCCACCACCTTTTGCTTGAGGAGATCTCTCGTCACACGTGCTAACTCTGCCTCCATCCTCCCAATCTTTTGGCAAATAGGGCACCCCCTAGCTTCCACAGGGTGCTCATGAAAACAGTAGTCCTGCAGCCATTACAGTCCACTATTCTCGCCCCACTGCCTCCCCTACTTCTTGTTGATGCCTGGTAATTTTCCTCTCTTCTTCCCTTTCAAGATGATGTCCGCTGCTGTTGTCCCGACCCCTGCCAGATACTGCTTTTCCGACCCCTGCCTGCGGAGCAGACGTTTAGCGTGCAGCATGCAGAAGCGCAGCTCAGCCATTGGCATTATTGCACACTTCCGCACCACACTCGGGGAGGGGGAGAGAAAAGGAGAGGAAAATGGCAGCCAAACAACAGGATGACACCTATCCCCCACAGGCTCCACACCCAGCAAGTTGGGTGCCTCGGAGGAGCAAGGGAGGACTAGAGAGGGGAATCCCTGTGGACGCCGGGGTGATGGAGTAGGAGGGACCGGTGGATGGGGGCCAGCCGACTAGGAATAAACAAATAAAGTTGAAAAAAAAAAAACTTTTAACCTGTGTTGGAGATGCTGGGTGTGGCATCATATGCAAGTCAACCTATCCTTTGAGACATAGCAACCCCCCTCCCTGCCGCCCTTCATCTCTTGCTTACTTTCTTCCTTATCTCTCCCTCTATCTCTTTTGTTCAATTTCTCCTTAATGGGTCCCCTGGACTTACCTTTTTCAACTTTTTCTTCTTGGCATGGACACTGCTCAACTATAGAATGTTTTGTACTAATGGTTCTGCTGATGTATTTCATGTAGTCCCAAAGTCCTCAGAGGTTTACACTACTTGACATCTTTTGTAAAGCCATATACTTATATATTGGATATCTTCATGTTATGCTATGATTGTTATGCCTTTCAAAGATTTTTACAACAAGTGATTATTTTTCTACATATGGCTGTTCAGTTATTAATCTTAATTTCTGTTCTATTCTGACACGTATATACATTTCTTTACTTGAAAAAATAATAAAAATGTTAAATACAAAAAAAGGAAGTGACTACACTTTCAGCCCATGTGAAATCGGTGCAGGTGCAGGGAAAAACTGTCACAAGTGGCACTTCACTGGCAGAGCCCCCATTTTAAACTCAGGCACCACATTTTCAAAGGAGGAGTCAGTTTGCGACCTGCTCCTCGATTTATGGCAGCTCATGGACATTTTCTGTGTGCAGCTGCACTGAAATGGTATGCCTGGTGGGACCAGACATAACATCCACCACAGCTACGCTGGCTAAAAATACAAATCACCAAAGGTGCAGAGATTTCATCTCACAGCAGTGGCTGCAGAGGGGGGACTTAGTCCTCGAACGTTTCGAACATCTTGCTCCTGTTCATCAGAAACAGACACAGCTGCAAGAGGGCACAACTGGACTTTAGTTTCGGGTAAATTCAGGAGGGATGTTCTTCTTCACTGAGAGGGTAACAGAGCCATAGAACAGACGGTGGTGAGCATGGTGGGACAGGTACCTTAAACTGGTTCAGACACGGCTGGGACAGACCAAGAGGCTTCATAGTCCCATTGGGGGGGGATCCAGAAGGTGAGCGTTGTCATTGGGGCAAGAATGGGAAAATTCCACAGGACACTAAGTTTGGGAGTTAGGTAGCATAATATGGGCAAACTTGACAGATCATTGCTATCTTTCTGTCAACAGACTCAATGATCTTACTTCAAGAGGGCATTTGCAGTAGGTACTAACCGATAGGAATAAGCAGGAAGGCATCAGGACCCCACGGAAAATATTCTAGCTAGCAATTCCTGGCGGGGACTGCCCCCCAACCCCGATGTCAGGTGACCGATGTCAGTGGACATCAAATAAAAGGGGCAGTCCCACACCTGCCCACCAGTTCTTTCCTGCCATTGGCTACTGTTCGGTCACCTCGTGGAAGTTCTTCACTCTAGCGGTTCAGCAAAGTGCATTTTCTCTCTAAATTCATAGTTTTTTCACGATTTGAGGTTCTATCTTGAGCACTTGCATGTCGCCCCCTACTCCGTCCGAGTCGCATAACAAGTGTGATTCTTGCGGGTCTCAGCTCCCGCACAAAGACGGGCACTCCCTGTGCCTCTTCTGCCTAGACCCCAACCACCACATGGAGGAGTGTGAACACTGCCAGAAATTTAACTCCGCCACCAGGAAGAGAAGGCAGCAGGCCCTGAAAGCCCATACCTTGAAGCAGAAGATAGCTTCCATGGAAAAGGAGTTAAAGAAACTCAGGCAGACGTCTGACTCCCCCGAAGAGCACCATTGTAAGAAACACGAAAAGGAGAAGCACAGGGACAAAGATCCTGCATCCGCAGTCCCACAGACCTCAGCCAGGATCGCGGTCCTCACTGTTACCTCCCCTTCTGGGGATCCATCTCCAACGGCTGCCCTTATGGTGTCCGGGCATCCGTCGCCCCCCCCCGATTGGATTCGCGTATGGGCCCGATGGGAGCCTCCAGGGCAAAGGAGGCTAGCACTCCGCCAGGCTCACTTCTCAGCCTAGCAGCGCTGACGTGTCCACTAAGTCGGGCTCCGGCTCTGCCGGTTCCTGCCCGGACAAGGCTGATAAGTTGCTCATTGGGCCCGACATGCACCCAGCCGGCGTTCCCCTGTCAGGTCCTGACACCTCGCCTGACGTCCGGGGTTCGCCGCAAGGTCCAACCAGGCCCCTGCCATCAGAGGCTCCTCTGCCCTCTTCCACTGCGGAAGAGGACGTCGATCTGGGTTTTTTCCCTCCTTTGGAGATTCCCCCTCCATCGCCTGAGCCTCCGACACCGGATCTGACACCGGTTCCTGCGGCGCCTCCCTCTGGCATTCAGACGCCCGGTGAATGGCCTTCGGGCGCTCTGTATGGGCCATCGGGGGCTGAGAATGCGGTCCCTCCTACAGGGCCGACACCTGGCCTGTCGTCTCTGCCGTCAGGGCCTCCGGAGGGACCGATGGCACCCCCGACGCTGGCTTACCCGATGCCTCATTATCCAGTGCCGCACTACCAAACGCCGGCTTACCCCAGCCTGGGTTTTCCACCGTCAGGCTACAGGTACCCCTTCTACAGATTTCCGGGTTACTCTCCTCCACCCCCCATCTCCCCAGGTGGACCTTAAGCAGGTCCTGGCTTCCTGGTGGGCTGAACCCAGGTCCCAACTGACGTCAGAGCTGGATTGATGTCATCCCGCACCGGTACTGACGCCAGGTCTGACATCAGACCCCGGATACCCTCCTCAGCGACCCCCTACCCCGGTGGTCATCCCGGTTCCGGTCAACACCAGAGGCAGGGTTCCCAGAGAATACATGCACCCGGTGGATACTTCCAGGTGGATCTATATCCCCTTGCTTACCGGGGATTCTTCCAGCATCTCTCCTTCCTCAGACTCGGAGGATGGGTATCCCTCAGGACTTGAAGAAGATCCTCAAACTCCAGAGGCTCCTAAACAGAAGGGCTCCCTAAAGTCCCCTCCACAGGACCACTGACTATTGGATCTTTTATAAAAAAAAACAGGCTGCTCAAGGTTGGAAGGCTGTGGATCAGGATGTTCAGAGACAATGTCTGGCTGAACACCTGGACCTCAAGAAGGCCCCTCCCACCCTTATCCCACCTGATTGGAGCCCCACAAGGACCTAGTCACCACCATCTGGAAGCAGCCCACCTCTTTGGCCATGGTAGCCTACAAGACAGATGGGCTTTATCAACCCCCTGAGGGCAGGGAGTTTCTTAACACCCAGCCTAGCGCCGACTCGGTGGTCATTAGTGCAACCTTCGATAGGATTGCTAACCCAAAGCATTTTAGCTCTGTCCCCCCTGATTAGGACTCTAAGGTCATAGATCAGTTTGGCAGGAAGATTCTTTCCTCCTCCACTCTGGGTCTCCGCGCCCTCAATTATGTGGGGCACATGGGGGACTTTCAAAAGTCTGTCGTTGCCCAGCTGGCTTCCAAACTTGATTCCCTTCCAGTCTCCTCTCTTATGCAGGAGTTTGGCAAGCTGGTCAGAACGGCTCGATCTGCCTGTCGGCACATGTTCAGGGCCACATGAGGTGCAGCAGATTCAGCCGGTCGTTCCTCCACGTTCGCAGTAGATTACACAGGCATTCCTGGCTCAGGATCTCTGGCTTAGCTCAGGAGGTCCAGATGGCTATCATGGACACCCCCTTCAGAGGCTCTGTTCTGTTTGGGGGCGACACAAAAGATATCATCACCAAACTCCAGGACAAAGGCCAAGCCCTCAGGTTGGTCAGGGGCATGTATCACAAGCCCCAAGGCCAAAAGTGTCCCTTTTGTCGTCAAGCCAGGACCCTGCATAAGCAATGGCAGCCCTGGCATAAAAGAGGGGCCACCCCAGCCTCCGGTGCTCCCCCAGCCAAGTCCTGTAAGACTGCGGGAACCCGTACGGCCCCCCAGCCCGCAACCTCCTGACTCCTTGTCTCTCCCCCTTCGTACAGATCCTCCAGAGGAGCCGGTGGGCAGGCGGTTTTCCCGCCATCTATTGGAGTGGGAGAGGATAATGTCAGACTCATGGGTGCTCCAGCTGATTGCTCAGGGGCTACTCCATAGAGCTCCTCAGTCTTCCTCCACACAGACCCCCTCCCAGTTCTTCCTGTTTCCCCAGCCATCTTCCGCTGGTTTGGGAGGAGATCAGATCCCTTCTGCAGAAGGATGCGCTGGAACCCATCCCTCCTCAGTTTCAAGGGGCAGGATATTACTCCCACTTCTTCTTGGTTCCCAAGAAGACGGGAGGCCTGAGACCAATTCTGGACCTCAGTGCCCTCAATCTATTCATAGCCTAGAAGAAGTTCAGGATGCTCTCACTTCAGAGTCTCCTGTCTCTTGTCAAAGAGGGTCTGTGGCTTTGTGACCTGAATATGCAGGACGCATATCTTCACATCCTTGTCCATCCTGCCCATTGCAGGTTCCTCCAGTTCTCCTTTCAGGGGGAGCATTTTCAGTTCAGGGCCTTGCCCTTCGGACTGACTTCAGTTCCACAGGCCTTTACCAAGTGTCTGGCAGTGATGGCAGCCCACCTGCGCACCCTAGGAGTCCAGGTCTTTCCGTATCAGGATGACTGACTGACTGCAGCTCCCTCACAGGAGGACCTGTGTTGTTCATTAGCCATAACCCTGGAGACTTTCCCCAGACTAGGCATAATGGTCAATGTAGCCAAATCTCTTTTGGTCCCCACTCAGCATTTAACTTTCATTGGGGCAGTGCTGGACACCTCTTTGGCCAGAGCCTTTCTTCCCCTGGACTGAGCTGAGATGCTGAGCTCTTCAGCCCAGTCTCTTTCTGCCCAGAGGTGCATCCCCACCCATTCCATCCTCAGAATACTTGGGCTTATGGTGGCTGCATACCTACGGTCCTCTAGTCAAGCTGCACATGAGGATCCACCAACGGACCCTCAGGGCTCAGTGGGGCCAGGCAGTGGACGACCTGGACAAGGAGGTCCTCATTACAGCTCCCATGGTCAGGGATCTGCAGTGGTGGATGTCCCTGGAGAACCTGTCCAAAGGAATGCCCTTTTGCTTGGAGCTTCCCTCCTGATCTCTGACTACTGACACGTCAGAGATGGGGTGGAGAGCCCACTTTGGGCTCCAACGGACCCAGGGCACTAGGTCCCTGGAGGAATCCCATCTTCACATCAATGTGCTAGAGATGAGGGCGGTGCTGCACGCCATTCAGGCCTTTCAACCCCTCCTTCCTCCAGGCCCCCTGATGGTGCACTCAAACAACATGTCTGTCATCTGGTACCTGAACAAACAGGGGGGACTTGGTCCTACACTATGCGGGTTTGGGACCAGGAGGTTCTCCTCAGCCTACATCTGACAGCGCTCCACGTCCCAGGAAGTCAGAATTCTCTGGAAGACACCCTCAGCCGGTCTCTGATGAGTGCGCACGAGTAAGAGCTAAAGCAAGACATCGTAAACAACCTCTTCTCCCGCTGGGGAGTGCCACAGGTAGATTTGTTCACGTCCCCATTCAATGCCAAGCTTCCCGGCTTCTGCTCGCTCGTTCCCAGGCGAGACATTTTTTGTCTGGATGTGCTGTCTCTATCCTGGAAAGGCAGATTCGTCTGTGCCTTACCTCCGATTCCTTTAATCCCCAGAGTCCTTTTCAAACTCGGGAGAGAGCACAAGGATGATCCTCATAACCCCTCTGTGGCCGAGACAGGCCTGGTTCAGGGCTCCTGCAGACTTAACTGCTTCCCGTTTCAGCATCTCCCGAGATGGCTCGTATTCTGGTGGACACTCGGAAGCTTTCCACTTGGTCCACATACGCCATGAAATGGAGGCGCTTCTCCATTTGGGCAGAAGCTCATTCTCTCGAGAGCCCATTTCTTTTCCTGTGGTCAAGATTCTGGACTATCTTAAACACCTTTTTGATTTGGGCCTTAGCAATTCCTCTCTCAAGGTTCGCCTTTCGGCATCTCGGCCTACCACCTCCCTCTGGGGGGGCAAGTCGCTAGCCCAGTTACAAATTTCCAAGACCTTCCTGAAGGGAGTTCTCCACCTTAGACCTCCCATTCGCAATCCTGCTCCTCCTTGGGATCTGAATTTCATCCTAGACAAGCACACACTGCCCCCTTTTGAGCCTGCAGCAGAGGGGGATTTGCATTTCCTGTCTTGGAGAACTTTGTTTTTGGTGGCTATTACTTCCACTCGGAGGATATCCACACTCCAGGCCTTGATGTATCAAATTCCCTGCCTGATTTTTCACAGGGATATGGTGGCCATGAGAACCAACCCTAAATTTCTCCCGAAAGTTGTGGCTGAATCCACCCTCAACCTGTCAAATTACCTACCTTTTTCCCAGATGATTCCATCCAGGACAGCACCTCCTTCATACTTTGGATGTGCACCGTATCCTACATGAAGGACCTCAGACAAACGGACCAAGTGTTCATTCCTTTTGCTCCCAAGAAGGAGGGTTACCCTGTTTCTAAGCAGTATCTCCCCAAATGGTTGGCTAACTGTATAACCTTTTGTTACAACAAGCCCCTTCCAGGCCAGGTAAAAGGGCACTCTACCAGAGGCATGGCGGCCTCAGCTGCATGCTTCAGAGATGTCTCGGCTGCAGATATCTGTGCTGCCACTACTTGGACTTCTGTCCATACCTTTACCAAACATTACAGTCTGGACGTGGCCTCCCAGCACAGAGTGGGTTTCAGTCTCGCTGTTTTGCAGGGCATCCTGTCCTAATTTCTGTGCCAGACTTGCTGTGGACAGTTTTCCTTTGGTCCCCCTCTCTGGCTTCTTTATTCAGAACTGCTTGGGACTCAGTCCTATCGGTTAGTGCCTACTGCAAGAGCCCTCTCGAAGTAAGATAGTACAATTACGTAACAACTTACCCTAACAGTAGATCTTCAAGAAAGGCTCTTGCAGTAGGTACTACATTCCCTTCCTCCATCCATCCCATTTTTTTCTTTTTCTCCTAGGGGCCATGATTCTGTCTCCTGCCACAAGCTGCCTCCAGTGGAAGAATTGGAGGGCAGGTGCAGGACCACCCCTTTTATCTGACGTCCACTGTCGTTGGTCATCTGATATCCGGGGGCGGTCTCCGCCGGGAACGGATAGCTAGAAGATTTTCCGTGGGGTCCTGACACCTGCAGGCTTAGTCCTATCAGTTAGTACCTACTGCAAGAGCCTCTCTTGAAGATCTATTGATCCGGTAAGTTCTTACGTAACTGTACTTTTCCATTTATAGTACTGTAGGTAGCTAGGTTTAGAAAATTACTATTGTTTTGTCTATAAAATTGTTTTGGAGGCAGTATAGCGCAGTGGTTAATGACACTAAACTGCAAACCTTGAGACCTGGGTTTGAATCCCATCAGCCCCCACTTGTATACTGTGTGACCCTGAGCAAGTCACTTAACTTCCTTGTGCTCCCAGGTCACACCTGGAATCAAGGTTTGGTTTAGTGTGCCTTTCCTGGTTAAACAATTTCCCCTTTCCCTATAGGAATTATATTCAAGTGAATTTGCAGCCTTTTGGTAATAAGATTTGCACTACATATTCTGGTGCCTTATATTGGCAAAACACTGTCTCTTTATATTTTATAAAACATTTTGCTGTTATTTTGAAAATGGAAGGGATCGTATTATGCCCCCCACAAGGTAGCCAGTCAACCACTTCCACTTCCCAGTCTCTTGATCCATCCATTGATCTGACCCCACACTCATGCACATAGTGATGTGTACCCAGGGAGAGTGTGGGGGCATGCTCCATCAAAGTCTATGGGGCAGTTTTAACAATGTTTTATATATATAATAATGGTAATCTGTGTCATCGAGGCACATGTCAGGAAGCATAGGGAAAACCAGGAGCAGTTGTAGAATTCGCCAAAAATATTTATTTATAGTATCAGTAACATAATAAATGAACTTGTTCAGAATAACTATGTACAAAGGAGAAATAAAATAAAATATTCTTTTAGTCTCTGTGTCCCTTTTTCTTCTAATATATCTTGCAGCAGCATCTTAGCTCTTTTATAAGTCTTTTCAACCACCACCCTTAGTCAACATCCTATTCTTGTACATTTCAGGTAGGTGAAAAGCAGGAACACACTGTGCTGGCTGACGCCTCCCAGCTTTTGCAAAAGGCTCAACAGCTGCACTCAAGTAACCTCTAGTGTTTATGCAATCATCTCAAAATATTAATATATACATTTCAGCAGTAACACTACAGACAGGATATTCAGACTGCGCCAGGCATTGGCGCAAGTGTGGGCGTAGCGCAACTGAGATGCGCTGGGGCCAGGACAGGGTAATATTTAAAGGAGATGTGCCATTGCACAACACCATTGAATATGGCACAGAATGTGCATGGCGCAAGTACAATGCACTGGCGCATTCAGCAGATAGGCGACTGGGAACGCTCCAGAGCAAATGTAGTTGCATTTGCTGTATCCCTGCGATATTCAGAACTGAGCATGCAAATAGGGCCATAATATATGCACGGAGCAAATAAGGCCATTTACATGTCATTATGGCTCCATTTGCATGCATTGCACAGGGCATCCCAGCGAAATGCGCCTGGCATCCTACGTAGCTGCTGTCGTCGTGAGCAGAGTCCCTGGTAGTCTAGCGAACCCCCTCCCCTCTGTATGCCCAATCAGGGACTGTTGCAATATAACAACATAACCTGGTGGTCCAGTAGTTCCCCCCTCCTCTCCCCTCCAATATGTCTGATCGTGGACTTTTACATCTAAAAACTGACCTGCTGGTCCAGTGGTCCCCGGTATGCCTGATGTGGGCTTTTGCATTTAAAACAAACATGGTGGTCAGTTGTTCCACCTCCCTCCACCCACAAGGACCCCTGTCATTGGCGGGCAGTTGCACCTGCCCACATACCATCCAGCTGCCGGCTGTATCACTGCCCACAGTATGATCTGTAAGCCATGGGCTTGCAGACCATACTGTACTACACAGGCACAAATATGTGAATGAACGATGTGGTATGCGGGCGGGTGCAGCCATCCCACCAATGACGGCGCAGGCTGGTGGCCAGGGTCCTCTGTGGGTGGGAGGGGAGGGGAACCACTGACCACTAGGTCATTTTTTTAAATGCAAAAGCCCAAAATTGGGCATACCGGAGGGAAGGGGGGAACCACTGGACCACCGGGTCGTTTTTTAAATGAAAAAGCCTATGATCGGGCATACCGGAGGGGAGACCACTGGGGAGGGTGTGGATGGTGTCCTTGCTGGGTGGGTGGCCACCCACGGCTGGCAGGCACTGTGTTGCACCCTGCAATACAGCAGCCCACCTGTGAGTGACCTAGATTTGAGCCTTTTTTTTCTGGCTCAGCTCTAAGCTGTGCCAGCATATGCACCGCACATCCCGGGCTGAATATCAGGATGGGCCGCATATGCATGGGATCGCCCCCTGCATTTGTGCTGCATACATTACCTTTGTGCCCCGGCGTATAGGGACTTGTGCTGTGCAAGTCCCCCTGTTCAATATCGCACCGGAGCGCATTACTGGGGTTGCGCCTGTGCAACTCGGTTGCGGCAGACACAACCCCTTTGCATATCCTACCCTATATATTTTCTAAACAACACGGATCCCAATATCAGTTAACTTTCCATACACTGATTTGCACATATTTTTATATTGGCAGATTTAGATATGTAAGGGATAAAAACAGACAGCAAGAGAAAACTGATACACTGAGAGGCAAAGAACTGCGAGCATGTCAGGTTGGTCAAGTCTGAAGTCTCACAGGAAATTCTGGTTGCGCAATCAGACAGAGAAAAGACAGAAAAGGACAGATCTTTGCATTTCAATACATTCTCTATAACAAATGGGACAGGGTGCTATTCTACCCTGTCACATACACACACACACACACACCACTTAAGAGGGAGCCTGTTTTATTAGACAGGTTTCCAAAACCTTTTATCAATTCTCTACTAACATTTTCTGCTTTCAGACAATTAAGCACGTGCATCATCTCGCTCATTTTTTTATAACAGTACAGCAAAGAGTACAGTTTAAACTCATATATTAGTTTTTTTTTTCAACCTTCAGAACCCTCAATTCCTGAGCCATATCTTGACAGAAAATTATCATTACTATTCTCGTTACCAGATTTGTGAATTGCCGTGAATTTAAATGGCTATAGTGCCAGGTACCACCGTGTGATTCTGGAATTTTTATCTTTCATCTGATTAAGCCAACAGAGAGGAGTGTGTTCCATTACAAGAACAAAATCAGTTCCTGACAAATAAAATCTAAGGGATTCCATGGACCACTTTGCTACTAAACACTCCTTTTCAAAACTGGAGTACCTTTTCTCACCATCATGCAATTTTCTACTTATGTACAGAATGAAAAAATTACTCACCTTAGTAATGTTGTTTCTTCTAATGGAGTCTTGCTATATTATGACATATGCAGTTTGTCCCAACCTTAGAACTGCTCTGGAGGTGAAAGAGTTAAAGTCCATGCAAGGCATGGAACTTAGAGCTCGAGCTCGGTTGAAAACTCTATCTGTTGTTCTTCAAACTCAAACTGTCAGATCTTTACAAGCAAAAACTCACTAAGACTCTTTGTGGAAGCTGTAAACCTACACTAGCCAACTGGCTACTAATTAAATAAACACATATTTTGGTGCCACAATGAAGACTTAAGTCAGGAGACCCAAAAAATGACAAATACAACACAGATCACCCCAAAAGAGAGGGGTGAAAAACAAGGTGGGCATCTAAAAAGTGCCAACGCTGCCCTGCCCACCCACATCCCCAAGAGTAAGGTTCTGAGAGGGGCAGGCGGGGGTCATAATATAGCAAGACTCCATTAGAAGAAACAACATTACTAAGGTGAGTAATTTTTTTTTCAAACAACATGAAGTCTTGCTATATTATGACATATGCAGACTACAAAGCAGTACCTCCATGGAGGAGGGACAGAACCTACTTAGGAAAAGGCTCTGAAGCACAGCTGTGCCAAAACGAGCATCACTTCTAGCCTGGATGTCCACAGAGTAATGCTTAGTAAAAGTGTGAACCGTTTCCAGGTAGCTGCTTGACCTATCTCTAGGATAGGGATGTCCCTGGCAGCAGCCAGAGACGCAGCTGTACCTCTGGTGGAGTGAGCCCTCAGGCCTGAGGGAGGAACTTTACCCAGTTTTTCATAGCAGAATTGGATACAAGAGACGATCCACCTGGCAATGGATCTTTTTGTGGCAGGTTTCCCTTTGCCAACTTCACCATAAGTGAGGAACAGTTGGAGGGAGTTAAACCTGTGACCTTTGGTACGATCTATATAGTAGCTAAGGGATATTTTGACATCTAAACTGTGCAACCTCCTCTCACCAGAAGAGGAAAGGTCAGTGAAGTACACAGGGAGAGACATAAATTGATTAAGGTGGAAGTCTGAGACCACCGTAAGCAAGAACTTTCGGTTAGTCCTGAGGCCTACCTTATCTCTGTGAAAGGAGATAAAATCAGGCTCCACTGACAACACTTGTAACTCACTTATGCGCCTGGCAGAAGTGATGGCTACCAAAAACACAGTTTTCCAAGTCAAGTACTTGAGCTCTGCTGAAGACAAGGGCTCAAAAGGGGGTTGCATAACCTGGGCAATGCAAAAATTAAGATCCCAGGCAGGGGCAGGATCCCTGAATTGGGGGTTGGTGTGAAGCAACCCTTTGAAAAACTTGGAGAATACAAGATGAGCTGAAAGAGAAGAGGGCTTACCTGCTGACAAGAAAGCAGACACGGCTGCCAGGTGCACTTTTAGGGTAGCTGGTCTCAGCCCTAAAGTATTTAAATGGACCATATAATCCAGGACTGTGGGTAAGTCAGCAGATTCTGGGGAAATATGCTTCCCAGAGCACCATATGGAAAATCTCTTCCATTTGGAATTATAAGTAGCCCTGGTGGAAGGCTTCCTAGAAGCCTTCAGGATATCCAGTACACCTTGGGAAAGGTGTAGGTCAGCAAACTCTAACTCTTCAAGAGCCAGGCCTTGAGATTGAGAGATTTGAGGTCCGGGTATCAAACCCTCCCCTGAGCACAGGATAACAGATTGTGATTACTGGGAGACACAGGGGAAGATGGACTGCTAAAGACATAAGGAGTGGGTACCAGGGCTGTCTGGCCCAGTCTGGAGCAATCAGAATCATCTTGCAGGACTGAGACCTGATTTTGACTAGCACTTTGAGCAGGAGAGGGAAGGGGGGAAAGCATAGAGAAAACTTCCTTTCCCAGCTGAGAAGGAAGGCATCCAGGGGGACTGAGCCCAACACTGGGGGCATGCAACAAAAAAGGGGAAGTTGGTGACTGTCTGGGGCTGCAAAAAGATCTATCTGGGGTGTGACCCATCTGGCAAATACCACCTCCAGAACTAGGGGATCCAGAGCCCATTCGTGATGGCCTTGGGAAATCCTGTTGAGAGCATCTGCCAGGACATTGTCTTTGCCTGGGAGGTGAACTGCTACAAGGGAGGTGTTCAGGGAATAAGCCAGAGACCACAACTTCATTGATTCGGTGCACAAGGCCATAGACCAAGTGCCCCCTTGCTTGTTGATGTACCACATTGCGGTGGTATTGTCTGTTCTGACCTGAATAACCTTGTTCTGAACAGATCTGGAGAAAGCTTGAAGTGCTAGAAAAACCGATCTGAGTTCCAACAGATTGATGTGGAGCAGAGATTCCTGAGGGGACCACAATCCCTGGATAGTGAGGTCGCCCATGTGAGCTCCCCAACCCAAAAGGGCTGCATCTGTAGTAAGGATTAAGGAGTGAGACTGAGGGGTAAGGGGAACCCCCTGTCACAAATTGCCCTGGTCCTGCTACCACTGAAGGGCCTGGATCAGGGTTCGAGTCACTGGAATTGATTTGGTTAGAGGGTCCTTTCTTTGACACCAAAAGGCTCTCAAATGGAACTGGATGTCCCTCATCTGAAATCTGGCTCCCTGCACTACTGCTGTCAAAGCAGACATGTGTCCCAGGAGCTGTAGAAAGTGCCTTGTTGGTCAAGAGACCTGCAGGGCGAAAGAGGAAGCCAGAGAAATCAGGGTCCTTGCCCTTTCCAGAGGAAGGAAGGCTCTGGCTTCTTTTGTGTTCAGTTCCGCACCTATGAAAGTGAGAAGCTGGACCGGCTCTAGGACTGACTTTGGAAGATTGGGAAGGAAACCTAGAGAAGTTAGCAGTTGCTGAGTTATTTGAAGATGTAACCTGACTTGGTCTGGGGACTGGCCTACTATGAGCCAGTCGTCCAAGTAAGGAAAAGTGGCAATTATTTGCCTTCTTAAATGGGCAACTGCTACTGCCAGGCATTTTGTGAATACCCTTGGAGCAGATGTGAGGCCGAAGGGCATTGCTCTGAACTGGTAATGGCCTGAGGGCAGTTCGAATCTGAGGCACTTTCGATGGGAGCTTCTGATGAGAGCATGAAAATAGGCATCCTTGAGGTCCAGGGACACTAGCCAGTCCCCTGGCCTTAAAGAGGGTAAAATAATTCCCAGAGTCACCATTTTGAATTTTGGTTTTAAAAGGTGCTTGTTTAGATACCTGAGATCCAGGATGGGCCGCCATTCTCCTGTCTTTTTTGGGGTAAGGAAGTACCTGGAGTACAAACCTTTGCCTGGTGTAGGGATGGAACCCTTTCCACAGCTCTGAGAGCCAGGAGGGTAGAGACTTCTGCCTCCAAGGCAAGAGCCTCTGAAGGATTTGCAGGTGAAAAGGATCTGATTCTCATCTTTTGAAATTTTTTGAAGCTGAGAACCAGTCCCTGGTTTACTACTTCCAGGACCCACTTGTCTGACGTTAGAGACTCCCAGTCCTGGACAAAGTAAGCCAGCCTGCCCCCTACAGGTAGTGGAGAATCGGCCCTGGGCGCCCCATCAGGGTGCCTGTTTGGCAGGGGCTTTAGCCTGAGGGGTGGAAGCAGACCTGCTTGCACCCCGTCTGCCTCTCCCTCTAAAGAACCCCTTCTGTGCAAAAGCTGAACAGGAAGCCTGGGCTTGGTAAAAAGGCCTATGAAAAGGCCTACCCCAACCCCTGGGAGGCTGCCTTCTGGGGAGTGACTTGCCTTTCCTTGGCCTGTGCACTCCTATAGGTGGTCCTATATTCATCCATTTTCTTCATGTAATTCTCTGTTTGCTCCCCAAACAGAGAGATGCCCACAACAGGGAAATCCATGGCCTTAGTCTGGGTATCCTGTGACAGGCTAGTACATCTGAGCCAAACCATTCTACGGAGAGCCACAGATGTAGCCATGACTCTGGATGATACTTCATTAGAGTCCACTGCAGCATGGAATTGCACCTTGGATGCCTCAATACCATCAGCGGCCACCTGCTCCAGCTCTTTTGCCAGCTGGCCAGGAACCTGCTTTGCTAGAGCCATTACAATACCCCATCTGGATTTTTGATATCTAGCAACATAAGCCATATAATTAGCCTGTCTGAGTCCTAAGGAAGCTGTCATGTACTGTTTCTTTGCCATGGCATCTATCTTTCTGGAGTCCTTGTCAGGGGTGAGAGGCTGAGGAACATTTGCCTTGTCACAGGCTGCAGCCTGCACCACCCCCATGTGGCTGCATTGTTGTGCAAGGAACTCCGTATCAGAGCCTGATAATGCATACCTTTTGTCCATTCTTTTATCAACAGGAGGTATGGTGTGAGGAGCTTTAAAAATCTTTACTGTCTGTTTCCAAAAAGATTTATGCAGAGGAATAGACAGACTCCTAGACTCTGAGATATCCATCATTTCTACAAAATCAGGCTCCTCCTGATCATCCACAGCTTCCTCCATAGGGAGCTGGAGGGTTTCAGCCACTTTTTTATAAAACATGAAATGAGAAGGGGACTCAGAAAGCCTAGGGGGAGACACTCCTGAAGGTCTGTCTGGAGAGATGTCCGGTTCAATGGGCACATCCAGATTTTCAAATCCACATTCACTCTCCTCATACTCCTCTTCCCCCTCCTCTGGTTCATAAAATTCCTCTAAATCATACTTTTGAACCAGAGAAACCGACCGAACCGAGCGCTTACCTGATGATGCCGGTTCGGTCGGAACCGGGGAGAGTGACTGAACAATTTTTATTGCTTTAGCTATTTCTTCAGCGGTTGGAGAGGGAAGTTTTGGCTCCACACCAGCTAATTTTCTAGTTTTCTTTGTTGGAACCGACTCCTCAGAGTCGGCTCTCCTTGCCTGAGTATACGCCTGGTCAGAGGCACTCCCTCAGTTCAGTTTCAACGAACGGGCTGGCCATCGGATCAACGGACTTTTTGGCCTCCCTTTCCCTGAGTCTACCAACTCTCTTATCCAGGGTAGCTGCAGGAAAACTCTTGCAAATCTGGCAGTCTGAATTGAGTTGGTCAAACCCCAGACAATAAACACATGTGGTGTGGGGGTCAGCCTTGGCAAAGGCTTCCCCGCAGACACTGCACTGTTGAAACCCAGTGGGCCCGGTTTTTCTTTTGGGTTTCTCAGACACAGTACCAGTCCTAACCAAACGTACCTGTTTATGGCAATCTGCCAGGTAAGAGCCTCTTATCGGTTCCCAACCGTGTCACGGGTCGTGGAAAAAAACGTAATAAAATCCAGTTTTTAGAACCAACAAGAACCGGTAACCACACTCTAAATGACAGATTAATATATTTTAAACAACCTGATCGGTTCAAACCGAACCGATAAACCGTTTACAAGTTCCACACAGAATAGAAATCAATGTAAAACCTATCTAGTACACACAAATACCACAGACAGAGTCTGAACCGACCGGTTGCGGTTTAAATTCGGTCGAAAACTGAGAAAAACAATACTTTAACCGACAAAATAAACTGAGCAGAAGGAGGGATCTCCGGAGCGACTGTTCAGTGGAGGCGGAGTAAAGAATCTGACGGTTTGAGTTTGAAGAACAACAGACAGAGTTTCAACCGAGCTCGAGCTCAGCGTTCCATGCCTGATATGGAAAGTTAACTCTTTCACCTCCGGAGCAGTTCGAAGGTTGGGACTCACTGCATATGTCATAACATAGCAAGACTTCATGTTGTTTGAACACTGATTTTGGTTCTGACAGTTTATTTGAGTTGTGGGACTCGGCCCTCACATCCCCCCTTTTTTTAAAGGGAAGTGGGGGGTGGCAAAGCCCCCCAAGTGAAATAAACTAAATAAAAGGTAAAGGAACAGGTGATTGGACCAGCAGGTGTAACATGAGCTCTATGCTCGTAGTGTGGGCCCTACGCATACCTGATAATCTGCTCCATTGCCGAACTGAGTCTGTCATAAAAGTTTTAAGAGGTCGGTGGTGCGAAAGTTGGGAACAGAGTTCCAGTGGGCCGCTGCCTGCCCAACTCCACCCCAGGGCCTGTGGTGAGCAGTGACAGCCAGCCATGGTTGGACTGAGGTATTGGGAGTGGGAAGGGGCTGCCTGGAAAGTTGACACTGGGGCCCACCCGGCCTATATTCCTTGAAAATCAAGGGGTAGGGTACAGGATGACAGATTCATCAGTTTTCCATTCTACATTATAGAGTATACTAGATGGACAACTATGCATAATCAGTGTATTCTTCCACACAGGGGTTCTGAGGTCCATGGGAATCAGAACCCCGAGGTGGCAGAACACACTAGTTATGCATAAAGTTGCTTATCCTGTATTTTTTTATAGTATTATGTGAAATGTGTGCATTGTGTTTTTTTCACTTTCATAGAGAAACTGTCTAGTGCAGTCTCTAGAAGTTCTAGAATGCTGTTCTGCCACAGAAAGGGACAGTCACATTCCATGACCTTTGACTGTGGTACAACAGCATAAAAAAAATGATTACTGTATAGAACACTGCTCTACTAAACAGTATGTATGATTATGATACCATAGCCCTGTGTTTGCATGTTACATTTACTCACATGGCACATAATAATTCCTAAAAAAAAAAAAGATAAAAACAAGATTTGCAGAGCTTAGAAGGTTGCCAACTACCCAATATGGGGGGGTCAATACACTCAACTTCTTGCTATTACCTTTCTCATGAGTCCTCAAAAAATGTGGTTACAGCTGGTATTAGTAGCACATTAGGAGTACTACTGACCTGCATCTTGCTGAAGCCATGTGTTTGAATCTCAGCACTGTAGACAGGCACAGGCTGGGAACTTAGTTATGCCCAGATGAGATGAACATGTAGTAAACCCTAAGTAAAGTAAGCAGTCATTCTTCTCAAATATATGCAGAGAGGGTAGATGCCCCACTGGTACGGACATCTGGATGTGGTGGTAGTGCTCAGAGGTGAGGTAATGGCATCAGCAAGTGATTTGTGGGCCAGAAAACAGCAAAAGTGGGATGTACTGCCTTGAAGTGTTTCATAGAAATTAATGCCACTGCTGCCTGAATGGGCATTCAGGGGGGTTTCTACAAAAGTATGGTTAGATATGTGTGTGTGTGTGTGTGTGGGGTGTCTGAAGACTAACTAAGGGTCTGTGGTGTAACTGTAGGTATGGAAAAATAAGCCAAATTAGAGTGGCCATGAAATCTTTATCTGTGGACATCTTCTATGTTTAATGTTTTTATGATACGTCCCTGAGATGTGTGGCCCAGGCAGTATTCTGAGGTCTGGTCCAGTAATTATACTTTCAGAGTCTCCTCACTAGGAGTCTCCCTGATTGATTTTTCCCCCATTGTTGAAGTCCTGCAGCAGAACTATCAGAATTAAAGGGCAGACACTAAAGAGATGGATCTTTGGTCTCCTTCAGCCGTCACTTTCAATGTTTCTATGAATGGGTGATAAGCTCAGGTCTGGGACCACATTTCTGCTGTTCAGCTAGGAGGGACATGTGAGCATGTTAGCAAGCAGAATCTGCTCTCCCAGTATTGGAATTATATATTATGGTGTTGGGACCAGTGTTGTTTGGGATATTTATTGCAGACATATCATAGGACATCAAGAGCAAGATCAGTCTGTTTGCTGATGACACCAAGGTAGGCGCGGTGGTGGATGACCTAGAGGGATGGCAGGGGTTGCAGGATGATCTGGCAAAGCTTGAAATCTCGTCAGATACCTGGCAACTGGGGTTTAATGCCAAAAAGTGCAAGGTGCTGCATTTTGGGATGAAGAACCCAAGGAGGAGTTACCAGCTAGGGGGAGTACAGCTAGCCCAGACAGAGGAGGAGAAGGATCTGGGTGTGCTCATTACAGGGTCAATGAACAACTCGGCACAATGTAGGAAGGCAGCTGCAAAGGCCAACAAAATGCTGGGTTGTATTGCAAGGGGTATATCCTCGAGGAGAGAGGAAGTGATTCTTTCACTGTATAGGTCATTAGTTAGACCACACCTGTAGTACTGCGTGCAGTACTGGCGTCCGTATCTGAAGAGGAACATTAAGTTACTGGGGGGGGGGTGCAGCGCAGAGCAACAAAGATGATCAAGGGGCTGGTGGACTTATCATACAAGAGGAGGTTGAAGGAGTTGAACATGTACTTACTGGAGGAGAGGAGAGACAGGGGTGACATGATTGAAACCTTTAAATACATGAAAGGAATAAACAAGACGGGTACAGAGGGGCTGTTCAAAGTAAGGGAGGGGAGGACCACCAGGGGCCATGATATGAGACTAGAGTGAGGAAGGTTCAGGAGGGAGATGAGGAGGCACTTTTTTACAGAGAGGGTGGTGGCTGCATGGAATGCGTTACCTGCTGAAGTGATATGCAATAGAACAGTGGACTGTTTCAAACAAGGATGGGACAGGACAAGGGGGAGGGTTAATGAAGGGGAAGGGTGGAAGGAAGGGGCAGCTGCAGAATAAGGGGTGCTAGCTGCACATTCGAGCAAACTTGATAGACCTCTAGGCCTTTATCTGCTGGCAAATTTCGTATGTTCGTATGAGCTTTGATAGTGGAGGGGGTCAGGTTGGAGCCGGGTCTTACTTTTACCCTTGGCTTCCCATGCCGACACTATTCTATTATGAATCAGTGGCACTGATGTCGTGAGCTCATGTCACAGCTATAGGTGCTGATTCCTAGAAAGCTCACTGTAATGTAATTTCAGCTCTGTGAGTCCCCCCAGTTGGGTACCTGCTGCCACCTTGAAACTATGAACACATGCCTAAATCATCTATTGTCATATTTAAAGGGGTTTTCTGGAAGAAATAGTATTTATAATATTGCTAGTATGCCAATGGAATGCTGATGTGACTGCCGTGTTCTTGTTGTGGACTCCATTGATTTCCAAGGTGGGCCTCCAGTACTCACTGGGCCCTGGCATGCCCCCAACCCCACCCCCTGTATGGTAGTCAGAGCCATGGCTATCAGTCATGATGAGAATCTTGCTAATTTCCACTTTGTAGTGATGAATTGCCACATGAACTACCCTGTGTTTCCACCTGGATTTCTGGACATTGCCTGTATATATTTTAAAGGCCAGTAGTGCTGCACATTTTAAGTGTGTGGTGTTAAGAGGAATGATGAAATAAGACTTTCTGCATAGTGCAAGTTATGGGGTGAAGCAGCGATTATGCACATTATCTTATCAGAGCATCGCTATATAAGCAATAATACCCAACAGGGTGGGTGGTATTGGGAAATATCAGACCACCCAGGGGCATAATGAGGCCTGATACCACAGGTGGAGGGCCTTGTAGCCCAGAAGATCCAGCATTTCTCAATACCACCCACCCTGTCGGGTATTATTGTACTCCGAAAATGGCCCACGTGACAGTTTTAGAAAACAGAAAGATGCAAAAAGAAGAGATGGTATAACATGAATAAAATAAAGAACATTTGTTACTGCGGTAAAATATTCCCTCGAGTGGTGTACTTTCCAATAGAGGGCTCTGTTGTCTTTCAGTTTTTCTGCTATAAACTGTATTTTACTGCTGTATTTCTTTTATTGTGTCATCTGCATTTTTTGTGAGTTCTCATGAACTGTACTTTACTGCTGCCTCTAACCCCATGCAAACTCTGTACCACCGTGTCACCATGATTCATGTGTGCTCCAATCAGGATCCAGCAGGGTAGGTGACAGAGACAAATCATAAGGTTTTTTTTGTTTTTTTTTTAATGTGTCAACTTTTTTTTTTTTCCACTGTACAGAGTGCTATGCTTCCATAGACCCCCGACTGCGATGGGTGGGTGGAGAGGATGACCTCTGACCCCTAGTCCAGGGGGTGGAGCTTTGACCTCTGACCCCTGGGCCCCACCAAAAGTATTACAAGCCTGGCTTCTATGGTGGTAGGGTAGGTATGAGCATTCGGCTCTCCATTTTTAAAAGTACTCAGGATTTCACCTAAACATGTAGCATTGTAGCAGGTGGGCTGTGTATTTGATATTGTATCGCCGATCTCCTGCAGTGTGTGGGGAAATTGTGCTTGGCCTGATGCGTTGTTTAGCAATAACACAGCAATTGTTTCAGTCATTACTTCAGTACACACGTTAGTATCTCACTATATTTATGGAGACCCAAAATGCGGGGCACATCATGGAATGCTGGAGTAGGCAATTGAGCCATGAAGTCCTGAAGCTGAAGCATGGAGCGGTGGTAAAGTGACATCTTTTTGTTGACTGCCTGTTCAATCAGTTTAAAAGAATAACCACTGGGAGTTGTTTTATTTGTAAAAAGAAATAAGCAGTATTTTAACCTTATGGGGTAATAAATAACAGAACTCCATTAAATATCTGGGTGCAGCTAGAATGTTTTTTCACAAGTGCGAAGAGTGCAATATGAATTGCTATTTTAATGTTTTAATGTCTAAGATAATGTATACTACACTTCCTACCCCGTAGGACTCAACAGCTGTCGCACATAGATGGTGCTGGATTTCATGTATACAGTGTTACATCCTGTAGGACTCTGATGATGTTACTGGATTTCACATATACTACACTGCTTTCCCCTAATATCTGAGCTAACGACAATCTTGTGTTGCAACATCTTGATCATGCAGGCTGGATGGATGTGGGCATTCTGAGTGATAAAACAAGGGATGTGCCCATCTTCATAATGTCGGACATTTGAGAGGCTTGTTCATTTGTTTCTGTCTTTAGTGGTTTAAATCTGCTGCTTCTCCTTTTTATTCAGTGCATCTGTACTGCTTTGCACATGACTGTAGGCTCGTGTGTGTTTGTTCATCTGACTTGCTGAACATTCAGTGTGCCAGGCTAGTGCAATTTCATTTATTGGTGGCCCGCTTTGTTCTGTAATGGCGGGGGGAGGGGACTGGGTGAGTGCACTTGTGAACTGTGAAAAAGTGGTTGCCAGCCAGCATATAGAAGACTATGTGTAAAGGAAAAGAACATTTCTGGATTCTCTGGAGGCCCCTCAACCCCCCCGGCCAAAAAAAAACAAAAACACAGAAAGATATACAGAAAGGAGTCAAAATGTAGAAATATACTCAGATCAGAAAATATTTTCGATGTTATTGCATTTTTGGTGATTTTTTTCTGGTTTTAATATTAACTTCTTGAAGGTTCTGATTTGAATCAGAACTAATCAGAACTCTGCTCTGGATCCTGGTCCTGATAATAAGGGTCAGGACCTTTTCAGGTCCTCCCAGCCCTAATTTTGACTCAGTACTGCACCTAGGCCTACCTTGGATGCATCTGTTTGTAACAGAAATGGTTTTCCAGAGTCTGGGCTTCTTAAAACAGGTGCTGAATATAATGTAGCCTTTATGGCTTGAAAAGCATCACCATACTCTGGGGTCCATTTCACATTATTTGGGTACCATTTCTTTGGGAGTTCAATGAGGGGAGTAGCTAATCCAGCAAAGTTGGGAACAAATCTCCGATAATAATCAGCCAACCCTTAAGATGACCTGACATGCTTCTTTGTCTTAAGTACAGGGCTGTTAGCTACAGCTTCTGTTTTTGAAGCCTCTGGCTTAACTTCTCCATTTCCCAACACATAGCCCAAATATCTGGTTTCCTGCATGCCCAATGCACATTTGGGAGGATTAATAGTCAGACCTGCATTTTTGATAGACTGGATAACTGCTCGTAGGTGTTTCAGGTGGCTTTTCCAGTCTGGTCTATAAACCACAACATCATCCATGTACGCAGCAAATAACCAGTGTGAGGGGATACAATTACATCCATGTACTGTTGGAATGTAGCTGGCGAACCATGTAAACCAAAGGGCATGGTGGTGAACTGACAGAATCTAATAGGGGTGGGAAATGCAGTTTTGTCTCTGGATTCTTTAGCTAAAGGTATCTGCCAGTAACCCTTGGTGAGATCGAGGGTACTGATATACTTTGCACTCCCCAGTCTGTCCACCAAATCATCTATTCTGGTCATAGGATAACTGTCAAATTCTGACACTTACTTCAGTTTTCAGAAATCAAGGCAGATTCTAACACCCCCTACTTTTTTGTTTACAATTACCATGGGAGATGATCGCACTGCTCGACTCCGCTATGATACCCAATCCTTTCATTTTTCGTATTTCCTTAACCATATCAGCCCTTAACCGCTCTGGCAACCTGTATGGTTTTTGCTGAATAGGATGAGCATTCTTTGTTGCTCTTCTGGATCTCTGCCTTCAGTAGCTTGCAAGGCATCCAGCCATCACTGCTCCTGTCGCCACATCTGTTCTCTCCTCTGCGCTTCTAAACGCTGCATCTCTTTTTGTCGTATAATCCACCATTTGAAAAAGTCCATCAGACTTTCAGGTTCTGTCACTGCCTGTTCTTTTTCCATAACTTGTGCTAGCTGTACAGTCTCAGACTGGACTTCTGTCTCTGCTAGTTTGGTTGCCATTCTCCTAGTAACCACTCTTGAACTTGCTGCTGCAGAATCCATACCTTCCTCTGTGCTTCCCTGCTACTAGGTCCAGTACCCACACACAAAACTCTCGTCTTGGGATATGCACGGCGTAAATCCCACTTCTAAGACCATCTGTCATTGAGGCACAGGTCAGGAAGCAGGGTTTTTTTTAACTCTAAAAATTGATTAGCATTTTGCTCATAAAAGTACTAAATCTTTGTGAATATGCATAGCCTCTCTGTGTTTAACAAACACAGCACTTCTACAAAATCTATATAAATACTTTCTGTACAGTTAGTATCATCCCAAGAAAAAAACTGCTAATCAATTATTTAAAACCCTGGGAAGCATAGGTAAAACCAGGAGCAGTTTTAGGATTTGCCAGCAATACTTATTTACAGTATCAGTAACATAATAAATAAACTTGTTCAGAATAACTATGTACAAAGAAGAAATAAAATATTCCATTAGTCTCTGTGTCCCCTTTTCTTCTAATCTATTTTGCAGTAGCAACTTAGCTCTTTCATAAGTCTTTTCAACCACCATCCTTAATAAACATCCTCTCCTTGTATATTTCAGGTAGGTGCAAGGCAGAAACACATTGTGCTTGCTGAGGGACCCTCAGCTTTTGCAGAATGCTCAACATTTGCACTCAAGTAACCTCTAGAGTTTATGCAGTCATCTCAAAATATAAATATATACATTTCAGCAGTAACACTAGTTTAGTTTATTGTTGATCAGTTGAAAAATAATTACAACATAAAACATTAAACTCATTAAAACTTACATAATCCAGTCATGACTCAGTTCACTTTTAAAATCCATCATAATCAAATATAGATGTTCTTTCAGATTACATTTCTCCCTAAGATCATAATAAATAGATTATAACAAACATTTTTATCTGTTTCTATATTTCTGTATTTCTACTAGCTGCACAGAATTTTCTCTCTTTAAGCTATTCCTTACATTTAATTTTTCTTATATAAATTACCCAGATTCCCAAAAACTCAGGCCAGTAAGACAAGGATTTATAACAGGCTCGACCTGGTGCTCCTAATAAACTGCTCAACATTCTGACTAAAATAAACCTCTTTCAAGAGTCCATCAGACAACCTAGCCAGAGACAAATGCAGGCTGTGAGAATGCAACCCTATACCGAATACTATGAATCAGAGCAAGACACCTACTCTGTCCCAAATATGTCTTTTTATTTATTACAGTATCAGAATTGCAACCCTTTGAGTCAAGGACTCATTTACAAAGGCTTCTCATCATACACAGAATAGGATGGAGCAGGAGAAACATACAGTGAGAGGAAAACAGACACTAGTGCAGGAACAGTAGTATAGTATGACAATAATATTTACAATATTCACAGATTTCTGCCTCATTAACCAGGTTAATCCCATTAATACTACCCACTGGCCCCGCCCCTGGGTTCCAATGGCAATACCCCGCAGCAAGTGCTGCCCCGTATCCTCCTCTATGGGTCCCTGGGTCAGATGCCTTTAGCAGACCTGTATTTCCGGCCACAAAACCAATCGATGAACTTAACCCATTATCAAAAAAAAAGGGGAAAAAAACGTTATTTCGATTTCTCCTCCAATACTCAGTGCCAGGCCTCACAACACAACCATGGTATGCCTCCTCGCTATTAGGCTAATGGTAAGTGCATTACTAGAAGAATAAAATAACCATCCTGATATAAGTTCCCATGGTCATTCCAGATGTCCTTCTCAAATCTAGCTTACATCCAGCAGCCTGAGTCTCCATAAGGTCCTCCTGAATAATAACTTGACATATCAAATTCAATTTATGACATACAACACTTAAATGACTTAAAACATCTATAAAATACTAATGGTCACTGACTATAATTAGCCAAATTAAATACACCAGATAAAATAAATAACCAGCTCAGAAAACAGATTCAGTTGGAAGCAGCCAACAGAATATTTGATTTTCCCCTAAACCAATAAATTGATAGGAGAACAATTAAGGCACACACACATATACACATCTATATATAAATTCATTTTAGTTATTGGGCTGCATCTTTGGTACCAAAAGTCCTCCATCAGATTATATCACGCACTCAGCATTTTTCCATGGGGTTAACCTCCCCCCAGCGACTCAAGGCTAAGAAAGCTGGAGTCATGCTCAGGGCCTCTATTTTAGCAATACATTAAAATACCTTAGAAAATAAAAATAAAATTTAAACAACAGAGGTTCAAGTAACAGGAGACTCCCTCCATGTGCGACATACTGTGAGACAACACCTTATAAGGCAAGATTTAGTTAATGACGTTTTTAATCAAATAAAGCAGAGAGAGAGCAGGACAGAATTCTCTTGGGAGGCTTTATTCACAAAGCAATAAAAACTCACTAGACTCCCCACTGCTTTGACATTCCCCATTCTCCAATGTCCAGGACTCAGGTACTACTATACTTCTGTTGCGAGTCTAGAGACCCAACCTCTGAGCTCCACAATTCTTGGGCTCCATCAATATACTAATCCAACTCAGACTCCTCTAGACTATAACCAGCACCAGTAAATTGCTGAGACACCTGAAAAGTAAACAGAAAGAAAACACTCCCCTGAGCATATTAACTTCAGGATGTTTTATGTCAATAACAGTGGAACCCACGCCCATAGGCAACATTACCATACCTTTTAATGGGCATAACAAGCACGTCAGGACAAAACATGGCAGTAAAGTTCCAAGAACTCAAGCATTCAGCTCTTCTCGTCTCCTCTCAAATCCTCTCCAGTCTCAGGGACAAAATGACCCCTTCCCCCCCGTAGAGCCTCTTAAAAGGGTCCTGATAGTTCAGCCCAACAGCATCTAGCACTCAACCAGTAACACTATATATTTTCTAAATAATAGGGATCCCAACATCAGTTAACTTTCCATACACTGATTTGCACATATTTTTATATTAGCAGATTTAGATATGCAAGGGATGAAAAGAGACAGCAAGAGAAAACTGGGACAGTGAGAGGCAAAGAACTGCGAGCCTGTCAGGTTGATCAAGTCAGAAGTCTCACAGGAAAATTTGGTTGCGCAACCAGACAGAGAAGAAAAAGAAAAGGAAAGATCCTTACATTTAAACACATTCTCCATAACAAATGGGACAGGGTCCTATTCTACCCTGTCACAATCTGAAGATAGACGAAGGAAACCAGTTGACTAATCAGGGCCTTGTTAGTCGACCACTGCATTTGATTAATCTCCAAATGGCTAATATTATAAATAAAAATGTTGTTAAAGCTGCCACCCATAGACTTTAATGGAGTGCACCCCCACGCTCTCCCTGGGTACACGTCATTAGGTGCCTGAGCACAGGAGCAGATCAAGGGTGGATCGAGAGACTGGGAAGTGGAAGGGATGGGCTGGTTACCTGGGGGGTGGGGGCCAAGATAATACCCCCTTCCACTTCTAAAATAACAACAGAAAATATTATAAACTATAAAGAGACACTGTTTCACCAATATAAGGCACCAGGATATAAAAAGCCAGTGGTCCAGCTCAGGGGTGTAGCTGCATATTTTACACCCATTTTTGCCTTTTTTACACCTTACGTAGAGTCCTGGGTGGTATCATCACGACTAGGTGTTTCCACAGACTTCACACATTCACACTGCAGTCCACCAGAACAGTGTGACCACATCGCAAAATACTGCCTGGCATACCAAAATACTACCAGCTCTTCCTAGCCTAAAAAGTTATCTGGAGCACACCTGAATCTTGGTAAATAATTTTCAGTTTGTAGGACATAAGAACTTTTTTTTGTCTATTTATAAACAGCTATATTAATACCTACCTCTATGCTCAGTGTCTGAACAGGTTTCTGCTCACCAACATTTCCTTTCTGAACAGGCTTTTGCTCACCAACATTTCCTGTCTGAACAGGGATTTGCTCATCAACTTTTCCTTTTCCCTCATACCGGCTCACTGAAATTGGAATGTCTTTTCCTTCAATGGTGACTTTGTGGGTTTTCGCCAGAACACTCTTCAAAACTGTAACGGTAAATACAGTTTATTTAACAAGAATGCTATGATGAACATTGAGTGTCAGCAAATCTGAGGTGGAAGCCTTTATTTTCTTCAGTATAGGCTTCCTGTACCTATACCTCAATCACATTATTAGACGCAGACTATATTCTGGCACAGAAGGAGTTAAAACACTCACAGCTACAAATACAATTCTCTGCTAGACAATGCCCTGATTTATTAGAATGTCTCCCACCAATGAACTTGCAAAAAAAGCAACAGATAACAAAATCTGCATTCATGGAAAAACGAAAATAAAATCAGAATTTTCACAATTAATGCATTTACAATTTGACCTAAAACCAAAACATACAATGGGTACTTTGTAAACAGAATCCTAACTAGGAAAATTCCAGGTTACGTGCTGGAACAATCAGCAATAAATCAGATTAGTTATTACTTTCTTTCCTCCCTAGAACAATTTCTTAAAACACCACTTATGCATCCAGAAATGGGATGTGTTTTCTTTTGATTATCAAGCACAGTCTAAAACTGTTTTCTGGGTTCATTTTATCTTATTATTAATTTTCAACAAAAGAACATATCAACAGCAAATATGATAAACAACAACTTTCATATGAATATGATTACCGTCTATATAGAAGTATAAGCTGTAAAAATGGACTTAGGCTAATATCTGGACAAAGTTGAATAACTGCAAGGAAGAAAATATATCTATTAATTTCTATATCTATAGAAGTAGGAGATTAGCAGATGATATAATTATAGTAATAAGAAACATGGTATCAATACAGTAAAGCCAATTGCATAAGGATATGCATAATAGTAGGCATTTATAACATAAGCTGTGCATGTAAAATAGGAGCTACAGAAAGTTGTATAATATATTGAGTACAATTCTACAGACAGAGAGTAGTACGAAAAGGAAAAAAAAGAGAGAAAGAGGAAGAGAATGAGGAAATGAGAAATAATCAATACAAAACCTGAGCTATATGGAATAGTACAATATACTAGTTAGGGCTACCAGAGATGCTCCAGTTGGAAAAATAATCCTACCAACATCTGTCATAGATATTGAGTCGATCAGAGAAGAGATGGGATATTCGGTCCAGAGAGGCATAATGGGAGAGGTTTTGAAGGACATCCGCAAAGGAAGGGATGTTATGGGATTTCCAATTCATGAGAATAAGGGCGTTTGACTTGAAGAAATAATATACTTAGCCATCTGAAATGAGCATGGGATAGAGCATTAGTTCTCAGACTTTGTCATAATGAGCCTCCCCAAACCCATGGAAAAGATCTTGAGCCTCCCTCAGATATAAAAAAATAATCATGGGCCTCCCCACAGAAAGATAGCATACTTTTGCACAGGACACCAGGAATAAAGTGAAACTCCATTGAATAGTTGGCTCTCATTAAATTCAGCTTATTGTAACCCTCCCAGCCACCACCATGTGTAACCCCTTCCCCAGAACAACCTGCTTGCTCTGCTATTTTGATTTTCAAGCTATATTGCTTGCTGCAGTACCTCGATGGGTAAGACTGCTTTCTTGGTTTCCACTCTTTCAGAAATAATCTTCCTACCCACCTCTGCCTCACCCCCTCTGTCTCTGCTCTTAAGCAACTTCTCAGGCTTCCTCTTTGCTCCCTCCTGCTCTTGCTCCTGGTACCCTCTGCTTAAACCTTGTATTTCAGCTATTCTGTTTCCAGTCTAATGCATCAGTTGTTACCACTCATTATTTGTTCATTGTTCCCATTTGTTTGCAGTATTGCTCATTTTGTACTGCTTGACTGTTTTGCAGTTACCTTTTGAATTGTATTCACTACCTACATTTTCCTGGGTACACCTGAAATGAGCCTGGGCTCAGAATGCCTTTTCTAGTCACCAATTTGTAAATAAATACATTAATTTATCTGTTATCTTTTTTCAGTTTGCTGTATCCCTTCACATAAAATATCTAAAACTCAACATTTAAATACAATATTTTTTTCAGACCTGCTTGAGCCTCCCCTGGAACAGGCTGGGGCCTCCCCAGGGAGGCTAGCCTCACCATTTGAGAAACCCTGGGATAGAGTAGTGTTCTTAGGAGAGGGGATGCCAAGCAAAAAGAGTTTAGGGTCAAGGACAATGTGATGTCTGATCACTTTTATAGCAAAGGAGTAACTCCTATGCCACAGTTTGTAAACTGGAGCACTGAACCATAATATAGTGACAGCGCCAGCAACTACTGTTGTTTAGGAGGCCCATACGATTTAATATGGAGGGAGTTCTATACCACAAGTGTAATATATTGATTTGTACTAAAAAGCTGCTAGTGCTGGCCCAGTGACGTACAGGGCTGAGGCGCTGGACGTCTCACCTCATGGCACACCACCAACCTGGGTTCAGGAGCGAACCCGGGGCGTCGGAGGTCAGCATGGGGGGGAGGGCGGAGCTGGATAGAGTGGCTGTCAAGGCAGCTCTCCTCTCCGGGGAAGTGAGAAGGCATCCCTCGCTCACGACTGCCCCCTGGTGGAGGTCAGTGGGTCGCACAAGCAAGGGGGTGCCGGCGTTAGGCCAAAAATAGGGCAGGTAGGAGGAGGGCCGTTACTGGGGCTGTAAGGTGCATGCGTGCCTCCACACGCATGCGTCCTTCTCCTAGGGCCCTCGGATAATCGGGGAGAAAACGTAAAAACAGCTGCCGGCAGGATGGCGACCAACTCTCCACAGTTTGAGAAAGAGTCAAGATTAGAAGAGTTATCAAGAATATCCCCTAAAAAGAAAAGGCCTTTGTTCTTCCATGTGTGGCAGAAAATAGGCTGTCCTTCTACGGAAAGCAAAGGATTGCCCCAAAGAGGAGCACAGAAGAGTGGAGTGAGAGGGATTTTAAGTGCTTGTGTATCAACTTCCAATAAAGAACAGATGCAGAAACAGTTGGATGGTCTTTTAGTTTAGGAGGAAGGGGACCGTACATGAGGTAGGAACACCACCAGGACTTAATACAGACTCCATCTTTACCCAGAGAGGTGTATGAGATGAGATTTTACCAAATCATTTAATGGTTTGAGAAGTACAAAAAGACAGAAACAACTTTTGAACTAGGGAAGACTGAATCCCCCTTTTATCCGGGGTGATCGAAGTTTGGTACTGCTAAATCGTGATGTCTTGCCCTCCCAAATGAAATTACCAATTAACTTGTCAAGTTTAGATAAATAGGTGGGAGGTAGGACAAGAGAAATATTAGAGAACAGAAACAGTATCTTGAGTGAAATGGTCATTTTTAAAGCAGATATTTTCCCCATGAAGGAGAGATTTAACAGTTTCCATCTATCTAGGGACATTTTAATATTGACAAGAAGGGGGTTAAAATTTAGATCCCAAATCTTGCCTAAATCGCGGGAAATTGTTATGCCTAAATAGCTAATACCCTGTGGTGACCAGCGAAACCCTAGTGATAGGTTCATGAGGGGTTGGCACAGGTCATTAAGAGGGAGAATCTCGGATTTCCCATAATTCACTGCTAGGCCTGAAATTTCAGTGAATTTATTAAGCAGTCTAGTTAAAGGGGGTCCAGCTTCGCTTAAATTTTCTAAAAGTATTAAAAGATCATCCACGTATGATAAGGAAATGTATCTTGAGTTACCTATAGGGATACCTTTAATGTCATTAGTTTGGCATAAACTAGCTGTTAAGGGTTCGATAGCCAGGATGAACAGTGAGAGAGATAAAGGACAGCCCTGTCTGGTTCCTCTTAATAGAGGGAAAGAGGAAGAAAGAGCAGAATTGGTGAGGATTTTGGCTGAGGGTGATGTATAAAGTAACTTGATCCATGTGCAGAAATCTGGAGAGAGACTGAAATAAGAGAGAACCTGATATAGATAATTCCAGCTAAGGGAATCAGAAGCCTTCTTGAAATCAATAGCTATTGCTGCAGCAGGCGATTTAAGGAATTTGGCCTTGTGAATTAAGTTAAACAAAGAGCGCAAGTGGTCTGAGCCAGATCTGTTCTTGACAAATCCTGCTTGAGAACGATGAATTAGTTTAGAAAGAAGGGGTTCAAGGTGGGCAGAAAGAAGTTTAGCTAGTATTTCCCATCAGTATCAAGTAGTGAAATTGGTCTATAGCTAGCAGGAAGGGAAGGATCTTTACCATTTTTAGGAATTAATATAATAATTGCTTCGGTAAAAGTAGGATGGAGTTTGCCTTTGTTTGAGGCTTCCTTAAAGACTTCAAAAAGTAGGGGGCAAAGGGAATCAGAAAGTGATTTATAGAAGTCTATGGGGAATCCGTCTCCTCCCGGGGATTTGTCTGATTTTAGTGAGGATAGTGCCTTTTGAATTTCTTGCAAGGTAAAGGGTTCATCTAGAATATTTTTTTCATCAGGAGAAAGGTGAGGTAAATGCAG
Source organism: Neoceratodus forsteri (assembly GCA_016271365.2). Lineage (NCBI taxonomy): Eukaryota > Metazoa > Chordata > Ceratodontiformes > Ceratodontidae > Neoceratodus > Neoceratodus forsteri. The sequence continues at coordinate 1,558,490,420 of CM057456.1, read as the reverse complement.
GCTGTTCACAAAATATTGTATATGTGGGGTGGGTCCGGGACTCACAACAGAATATAGATTCTGATAAAAAGATCTCATAATATGATTTATGGAGAGGTTATTGGTATGTACCTTACCCTGCAGGTCCTTAAGATTGGTAACATGGTGCTCGGTTTGTTGCATTTTACGTTGATAGGAAAGAAATTTCCCATTTTTGTCCCCTTGCTCCCAAAATTTGTGTTTAAGTCTGAATAGAGCTAGTTCCGTTCTCTAGATGAAGTTGAGGATTGGGGTTCAGTTTATTATTTTTAAAGTATAGATGTTTTTTAGTCTTAAGTGTTTTTTCTAAATCTGCAAGTAGTTGTTCCCTGCTTTTTTCCTATGGGCTCCGAAGCTTATTATTTTCCAGCATAGTGTAGCTTTTAAAGCTTCCCAAACAGTAGACATTGATGTGTCCACATGGTTATATGATAGGAAGTCTTTAATTTGAGATCTAATCCAGGGTAAGAAATCCAGATGTCTAAGGAGAAGGAGATCTAAATGCCAGAAGGTAGACTTTGTTGTATGGGGTCCCCATAAGAGGTGTAATTTAATTGGAGCATGATCCGATATTATTATGGGGAGGATAGAGGGGTCAATAGTTTTTTTTCAATTATAGAAGGGGAAGCGAACCAGCAATCAATCTGACTGTATGATTTGTGAAAATTTGAGAAGAAAGTGAAGTCATGGTCACGGGGATGATGTAACTGCCAGATATCTACCAGGCTGAACTCTTTCAGTAATAAAGAGAGAGCCTTAGTACCTCTAGGGTGAGAATCAGTTGAGTAATTACTTCCATCCATTTTTGTGGTGTTAATGCCAAGTTAAAATCACCTCCAAATATTATTGGAGTGTTATTCGAGTGGTTAGACAGAATATGTTGGAATAAATTATAAAAAACTCAGGAGAATCATCATTGGGGCATAAATACTGATTAGCATAATGGAACCAGAGAGGGTATTCAAAATAACAATAACCCATCTGCCTTCTGGATCTGATATATAGTTGTTTATGGATTAGAATAGCTACTCTTCTTTTTTTAGAAGAAAAAGAGGAGTCATATATTTGACCGACCCAATCCTTTTTAAGCCTATTAACATCCTCTGCTAATAATTTTGTTTCTTGGAGGAATTCAATGTCTGCTTTGTGCTTTTTGAAAAAAAGTTATAATTAGCTTCCTCTTACAAGGGGAATTAAGTCCCTTCACATTCCAAGAGTAAAGCAATAGATTGTTTATAGTAATAGCTTAAGGGGGGAATAATACTAAGGGAATAGTGAGGGACCAATATTCCAAGCAGAGGTAGTTCCCAAGCTGATAAGTATAATACTGTGCTTACATAGAGGAGGGCAGGGTCTAACAGGCATATGAGGAACTATATGACAAAAATCAAGAAAATGGATATCTCTCTAAAATAGTGCAGAGTAGAAAAGGTGCAAGTGAAATAACATAATATCTGTAAAACAACAACTATTAATAGAAATCAGAAGTTAACTTCTTGTGAGTGTAGGAGGATTAGGGTCAGTAACCAGTTACCAGTACAACAGACTCTCCGCCACACCACAAGGCGTATATACCTAGAAAAAGTCCCATATAGAGTGAGCAAGATCTGAAAGAACTAGGACTTATAACTTTTAAAGAACAGTTATCACACTTATAAACAACTACCTGTGACAGTAAGCAAATTCTCTTGAGTATGGTAGGGAACATAAGATAGTAACCACACCTCAACTGGTAAAGAACAAATGTAAAGAAAAAATGTAATTATAACGGACCTTATTAGCCAAAACATGAAACTAAATATTAAAGGGACACTGTCAACCTGTTTTTCATCATATTATTTCTAGCTGAAACCCCATATTTTATGATTGTTTACCTTCTCTAAAATTCATTGATGTTGCTGTTTGTTTTGTCTGTCTCCTTGTTAACTAGAACTGAAATGCATGGCAATGCATATTTATAAACAACCTTGTTTTGTTTACAATCCTGGATCTGTTCTCACTGCATGCTTCATGAGCATTAGAAACACACCCAAACAGTGCAGTCACTCATAAGGCAGTAGCCTCCTAAACTCCCACTGCATCATGAGGGGCTAGACTGTGTTGTGGACATTCTCAAGTCCAGGAAAGATGTATTTGGAGAAGATCAAGGAATGTAAACAAACTTGTTTTGGTGTGATAACACCAGTATGTTGGGCAGTCTGTTTTTTTTTTACTTTTTTAAAGAAAATAAGAGTCAGAATCAAACTACCAGCTACATAAGCAATCTTTACAGAATACTGGCAATCATGAAATGTGTTTTTTAAACTAGGGGCACTTTGAGATCTAAGGGAGTTGACAGTGTCCCTTTAAAGGTCATGTTAACCCTATAAGATACACACTAGTGATATGATAGTTAGGACCAGAGTTGCCTAGAGATGGTACCAAGGAGCCAGGTATTAGGCTGAGGAAATAGGAGTATAATCTATCAAAGTAAAATATGAAACTCAAAATATAGGGGCAGTGCATTAGAAAAAGTCATCCAGCGTCAGTAAGTATAAGTGAATAGCATGAAATAATAGTGCAAAAAGGCTTCATGCAGTTATATGAAGTCCTTGTGTGGTCTAGTTAACAAACTGGGTACCAATTCTTAAATGTAACCAGATAATCAGGTTTCAATAAAAGAGAAAGGAATAATGTAGTGGAGATTCTTGCAGTTAGTAAGGGTATCACACACTTGAAAATAACCTACAGTGATTAGGTTGAGGAGTGGTCAGGTTAGTGTCATAATCCTAACGAGCCCCAGAACCAAAAAGATGTCCGAAATAAAAATGTAACATTCACTAGGCTTCGAGTGACTAGAGCTAACAGGTACAAATTAGCAGAGTTTCCACCAGTTCAATACACCAATAGTAGTAACTAGCAATTTATTATATGGGAACTAGGGTATATGAAAGAGAAACATGGTAAATAATGGAGCCATATGTTGGGGGAGAATGATATTTATATCTGTGAGAATAGGGGTAGCACCAGAAAAAGGGCAGTAGCTACAATAATAGGTATTGTGTAAGAGTAGACATGATAGTGGAGTTTGACCTGTTTATAGCTGGATATAAGTTAATTGTGCAGTATAGAGTGGATAGACTATTGAAATGCAGCCCCAAAGACAAATTGAGCATGGTAGCATTAACCACACAGCATAGGACCAGACACAGTTTTACCAAATTGAAAAATTAAAAGAAAAATAGACCTAATTAATAAGTGTAAACTTATTGCAATGTAGAGCCTTCCTGAATCATGACCAGTTGGAAAGGAGTGTCCGAATGAGAGGGCTGCTAGCCTTGCTTATAGAGCAGAAAGCAGCTAACTAAAATAAGCTACATTTTCTTATTAATTTAAAACTTACATCTCAGCAGGAGTCAATGTCTGTTGAGATTAAGTAGACAGATACTTTATTAGAAGTAGAAGGAGACTTATTTAGGGTTAAAAAAAAGAAAGAAAAGGAAGAAAGTTAGTGTGTGTTCTGTGCTGGGAAGGGTACTGTATCAGCTGACTTTGCTACACCAGTAGGAGGAAAGAGAGCTTAATTGGGGGTGTGGCTTAGACACTATAAAAGCAGGTGACTCAAATTATAACTTCCTGTTTATAGCCTTGCTTGTAAAGCAGAAAGCAGCTAACTAAAATAAGCTACATTTTCTTATTAATTTAAAACATCTCAGAAGGAGTCAGTGTCTGTTGAGATTAAGTAGACAGATACTTTATTAGAAGTAGAAGGAGTCTTATTTAGGGTTAAAAAAAAAAAGAAAGAAAGAAAGTCAGTGTGTGTTCTGTGCTGGGAAGGGCACTGTGTCAACTGACTTTGCTAAACCAGTAGGAGGAAAGAGAGCTTAATTGGGGGTGTGGCTTAGACACTATAAAAGCAGGTGACTCAAATTACAACTTCCTGTTCCTAGACTTGCTTGTAAAGCAGAAAGCAGCTAGCTAAAAGAAGCTACATTTTCTTATTAATTTAAAACTTGTATCTCAGCAGGAATCAGTGTCTGTTGAGATTAAGTAGACAGGTAACTTTATTAGAAGTAGAAGGAGTCTTATTTAGGGTTAAAAAAGAAGAAAAGAAAGAAAGTTAGGGTGTGTTCTGTGCTGGGAAGGGTACTGTATCAGCTGACTTTGCTAAACCAGGAGGAGGAAAGAGAGCTTAATTGGGGGTGTGGCTTAGACATTATAAAAGCAGGTGACTCAAATTACAACTTCCTGTTGCTAGACTTGCTTGTAAAGCAGAAAGCAGCTAGCTAAAAGAAGCTACATTTTCTTATTAATTTAAAACTTATATCTCAGCAGGAATCAGTGTCTGTTAAGATTAAGTAGACAGATACTTTACAAGAAGTAGAAGGAGTCTTATTTAGGGTTAAAAAAAAGAAAGAAAGTTAGTGTGTGTTCTGTGCTGGGAAGGGTACTGTATCAGCTGACTTTGCTAAACCAGGAGGAGGAAAGAGAGCTTAATTGGGGTGTGGCTTAGACACTATAAAAGCAGGTGACTCAAATTACAACTTCCTGTTGCTAGTCTTGCTTGTAGAGCAGAAAGCAGCTAACTAAAAAAGCTAAATTTTCTTATTAATTTAAAACTTATATCTCAGCAGGAGTCAGTGCCTGTTGAGATTAAGTAGACAGATACTTTATTAGAAGTAGAAGGAGTCTTATTTAGAGTTAAAAAAAAGAAAGAAAGTAAGTTAGTAAGTGTTCTGCGCTGGGAAGGGTACTGTACTCAAATTACAACTTCCTGTTGCTAGCCTTTTTTCTTACTAATTGACCTCCATCCCACCCCAAGCCAGTTCTACTTTTATAGCCACTGGATTTGACTGTCAACAGGAACTTCCTGTTTGGCAGTAGGAAGGGAAGGATCATAGAGAAACATTGGTTTTGTCAACCCTAAAGGGAAAAAGTAGCTCACTCTCCCCGCCCCAGCTGCTGGTGGTCTGACATTGAGCAAGGAAGAAGGAGGCTACTGAAGAAGATAGGAAGTTGCTGTCCCAGAACAGGAAGGGTGAGAGTTGTAAGGAGAGGAGAGAGTAAGAATACAGAGAAACAATAGAGGGGACACAAAATAAGGCATGATAGGAGTGGTGCAGTGCAATGGCTGTGGGACAGCAGTGTTCCGGGAGACATTCTGAAGGCTGCGATGCTGCCCTATTTGCAGGCACCTCTCTGGTCTGAGAAAGGAGGTTGCCCATCTCCAGGCTGACCTGGCTAGGATTCGTGAAACCTCCTCCCCCACCCAAGGACCACCAAGGCAAATGCCACTATCTCAGAGGTTGCCAAGAAAGAGGAGAGGCTGGACCAGGGTGGGCTCAGGGAGGGAGAGGGTGGTGGAAGAGTTGCATCCCTCCAGCTGTACCTCTCCACAATTCATTCGCTCTTCTAGGGGATAGTGGTTCCTCTACGGAGGCACCTGCAGTGGAGTCCAAGGAGGATGCTGGGAGCCTTCACAAAGGAGACCCACAGGAGGGTGGCATGGGACCCCACAGGGGAAGGAAACAACTCCTGGTGGGGGACTCAATCATTAGGAGGGTAGATATGGGGGAGGGGCGCCACGGCTTGGAGGGACAGGAAGTGAATCCTCAGGATCATGGGAGGAGCTGCAAGAGGAAGGGAGCTGGATGTCACTGTCCACCTAGGGACAAATGACCTGGCTAGGAATGGGATCACAGCAGTGCAAGAGGAGTTTGTAGAGTTGGGGAGGGGCCTTAGACAAGTAGCACATATGGTAACCTTCTCAGAGGTGCTGCCTGTCTATGGCAAGGGTGATGCTACGGCACTCCTCACCAGGGAATTCAATGAGTGGTTGAAAAGCTGGTGTGGAGCTCAGGGTTTTGGCTTCATTGGTGACTGGGGAGCCACCTGGAGGGATCCAGACCTATACTGGTGCGATGGTCTGCATCTGTCCAGGGGGGAACCAGGATCCTAGGTGAGAGGTTTAAATGCTTCACTGGCAAGCATTTAAACTAGCCAAGGGGGGAGACACTGAAAAGGAGCAGGAAAATCCCAGCCTCCCCCCACAAAACATGGTAATTAGTGAGGTAAACACCAAGGTAGAGAAGTTATTAGGGAGCAGAACAGAGGTAAATGTAAAAAAAGACAAAGGCAGTAAGGACAGGAATGGGGCTAAAAGGGGTAAGGCTATCAAAAAGTGGAGGATGGTGAGTACCAATGCCCGTAGTCTGTGTAACAAGCTCCCTGAACTAGTGGCCTTGATGGAAGAGGGTTGCCTGGATATTGTGGCAGTCACATAAACATGGTACATAGAGAACCATGACTGGGATGTCAACATACCAGGATACACAATCTACAGGAGGGACAGGGAGGGTAAAAGAGGAGGAGGAGGAGTGGCTCTCTATGTAAAGGAAGGGATCAAAGCAACAGAACTAAAGAGTAAACAGGGAACAGATGAGGCACTCTGGGTCACCTGGAGACAGGAAACGGCACCACAATCCGCAATGGGGTTGTATACAGACCCCCATCTCAGGGGGAGGGAATGGACAAGGAAATGATAGAAGGCTTCCTTAGAATGGCAGAAAAGAAAAAAATACTCACCTTAGTAATGTTGTTTCTTCTCATGGAGTCTTGCTATATTATGACATATGCAGTGAGTCCCAACCTTCGAACTGCTCCGGAGGTGAAAGCGTTAACTTTCCATGCCAGGCATGGAACACTGAGCTCGAGCTTGGTTGAAACTCTGTCTGTTGTTCTTCAAACTCAAACCGTCACATCTTTATGAGCTAAACTCAGTGAGGTCCTGTGTGGAAGCTGTAAACCTACACTAGCCAACTGGCTACTAAACATAAGAACACATTTTTGGTCCCAAAACAAGACTCAAGTCAGGAGACCCAAAATGAAAACACACCCAAGTCACCCCAATAAAGGAGGGGTGAAAACAACAAGGTGGGCACCTACAAGTGCCAACACTGCACTGCCCACCCACATCCCAAAAACAGAGGTTCTGAGGAGGGGCAGGCAGGGAAGGTCAGAATATAGCAGACTCCATTAGAAGAAACAACATTACTAAGGTGAGTAATTTTTCTTCAAACAACATGAAGTCTTGCTATATTCTGATATATGCAGACTACACAGCAGTACCTCCATGGAGGAGGGACAGAACCTACTTAGGAAATAGGCTCTGAAGCACAGCTGTGCCAAACCGAGCATCACTCCTAGCCAGGATGTCCAGGGAGTAATGCTTGGTAAAAGTGTGGACTGTTTTTTCCAGGTAGCTACTTAACATATCTCTAGAATAGGGATGTCCCGGGCAGCAGCCAGGGAAGCAGCTGTACCTCCGGTAGAGTGAGCCCTCAGGCCCGAGGGAGGAACCTTACCCAGCTTTTCATAACAGAATTGGATACAAAAGACAATCCACCTGGCAATGGATCTTTTAATGGCAGGTTTCGCTTTACCAACCTCACCATAAGTGAGGAACAGTTGGAGGGAGTCAAACCTGTGAACCTTGGTACACTCTATGTAGTAACTAAGGGCTCTCTTCACATCTAAGCTGTGCAGCCTCCTCTCACCAGAGGAGAAATGGTCAGTGAAGTACAGTGGAAGAGATATAGCTTGATTAAGGTGGAAATCTGAAACCACCTTAGGCAAGAACTTCCTGTTAGTCCTGAGGACCACCTTATCTCTATGAAAGGAGATAAAATCAGGCTCCACTGATAAAGCTTGTAATTCACGTATCGTCTGGCAGAAGTGATGGCTACCAGAAACACAGTCTTCCAAGTCAAGTACTTAAGCTCTGCTGAAGACAAAGGCTCAAAGGGGGGTTGCATAAGTTGAGCAATGCAAACATTAAGATCCCAGGCAGGGGCAGGGTCCCTGAATGGAAGATTGGTGTGAAGCAATCCCTTGAAAAACTTGGAGAATACAGGATGAGCTGAAAAAGAAGAGGGTTTACCTGCTGAAACAAAAGCAGACATAGCTGCCAAATGCACTTTTAGGGTAACTAGTCTCAGCCCCAAGGTATTTAAATGGACCATATAATCCAGGACTGTGGGTAAATCAGCAGATTCTGGGGAAATATGCTTCCCAGAGCACCATATGGAAAACCTCTTCCATTTGGAATTACAGGTAGCCCTGGTGGAAGGCTTCCTAGAAGCCTTCAGTATATCCATTACACCTTGGGAGAGGTGTAGATCAGCAAACTCTAACTCTTCAAGAGCCAGGCCTTGAGATTGAGAGAGTCGAGGTTCGGGTACCAAACCTTCCCCTGAGCACAGGTTAACAGGTTGTGATTCCTGGGAAGACACAGGGGAAAATGGACTGCTAAGGACAGTAGGAGTGGATATCAGGGTTGTCTGGCCCAATCTGGAGCAATCAAGATCATCTTGCAGGGTTGAGATCTGATTTTGACTAGCACTTTGAAAAGCAGAGGGAAGGGGGGAAAAGCATAGAGAAACTTCCCTTCCCAATTGAGAACTAAGGCATCTAGAGGGACTGAGCCCAACATTGGGGGCCTGCAGCAAAAAAGGGGGAGTTGATGATTGTCTGGGGCTGCAAAAAGATCTATCTGTGGGGTGCCCCATCTGGCAAATATCACCTCCAAGACCAGGGGGTCCAGTGACCATTCGTGATGGCCCTGGGAAGTCCTGCTGAGAGCATCTGCCGGGACATTGTCCTTGCCTGGGAGGTGAACTGCCATAAGGGAGGTGTTCAAGGAGTAAGCCAGAGACCACAACTTCACTGCTTCGGTGCACAAGGCCGTAGACCAAGTGCCCCTTGACTGTGATGACCACATTGTGGTGGTGTTGTCTGTTCTGACCTGTACCACTTTGTTCTGAACAGATTTGGAAAAACTTGAAGTGCTAGAAAAACTGCTCTGAGTTCCAACAGACTGATGTGGAGCAGAGATTCTTGAGGGACCACAATCCCTGGGTAGTGAGGTCACCCATGTGAGCTCCCCACCCCAAGAGGAAAGCATCTGTAGTAAGGATTAAGGAGTGAGACTGAGTGACAAAGACCCGCTGTCTCAGATTGCTCTGATCCTGCCACCACTGTAGGGTCTGGATCAGGGTTGAGTTACTTGGATCAATTTGGTTAGAGGTCTTTCCTTTGAGACCAAAAGGCTCTCAAATGGAACTGGATGTCCCTCATCTGAAATCTTGCTCCCTGCACTACGCTGTAGAAGAAGCCATGTGCCCCAGGGCTGTAGAAAGTGCCTTGCTGGTGAGAGCCTGCAGGGTGATGAGGGAGGCCAGAGAGCCAGGGTCCTTGCCCTATCCAAAGGAAGGAAGGCTCTGGCTTCCTCTGTGTTCAGCTCAGCGCCTATGAAGGTGAGGAGCTGGACAGGCTCTAGAACTGACTTTGAAAGATTCAGAAAGAAACCTAGAGAGGTGAGCAGTTGCTGAGTTATCTGTAGGTGTAACTTGACTTGGTCTGGGGACTGACATACTATGAGCCAGTCATCCAGGTAAGGGGAGATGGCAATGTTTTGTCTTCTTAGGGCAGCAACTGCTACTACCAGGCATTTTGTGAATACCCTTGGAGCAGAGGTGAGGCCAAAGGGCATTGCTCTGAACTGGTAATGGCCTGAGGGCAGCTCAAACCTGAGGTACTTTCGATGGGAGCTTCTGAGTGAGAATGGAAGTAGGCATCCCTTGAGGTCCAGGGGCCTTAGCCAGTCCCTGGCCGTGAGATAGAATAATTCCCAGAGTCACCATTTTGGATTTTGACTTTAAAGGTGCTTGTTTAAATATCTGAGATCCAGGATAGGCCGCCATTCTCCTGTCTTTTTTGGGGTAAGGAAGTACCTGGAGTACAACTCTTTGCCCTGGTGTAGGGGTGGAGCCCTTTCCACAGCTCTGAGAGCCAGGAGGGAAGAGACCGCTGCCTCTAGGGCAAGTGCCTCTGGTGGATTTGCAGGTGGAAAGGATCTGGTTCTCATCTTGGGAAATTTTTTGAAGCTGAGAACCAGTCCCTGGCTTACTACTTCCAGGACCCACTTGTCTGATGTCAGAGACTTCCAGTCCTGGACAAAGTAAGCCAGCCTGCCCCCTACAGGTAGCTGAGAACTGGCCCTGGCAACCCCATCAGGGTGCCTGCTTGGCAGGGGCTTTGGGCTGAGGGTTGGAAGTAGGCCTACTTGTACCCCGTCTGCCTCTCCCTCCAAAGAACCCCCTCTGGGCATAAGCAGAAAAGGAGGCCTATGAAAAGGCCTGCCCCTGCCCCTGGGAAGCTGCCTTTGAGGAGTGGCCTGCCTTTCTTGGCCTGTGCACTCCTATAGGTGGTCCTATACTCATCCATTTTCTTCATGTAATTCTCTGTCTGCTCCCCAAACAGAGAATTACCCACAACAGGAAAATCCATGGCCTTAGTCTGGGTATCCTGTGATAGGCTAGTACATCTGAGCCAAGCCATTCTGCAAGTGCCACAGATGTAGCCATGACTCTTGGTGACACATCATTAGGAGTCCACTGCAGCATGGAATTGCACCTTGGATGCCTCAATCCCATCAGCAGCCACCTGCTCCAGCTCCTTGGCAGCTGGCCAGGGACCTGTTTTGCCTAGAGCCATAACAGTATCCCATCTGGATTTCTGATATATATAGCAACATAAGCCATATAATTTGCCTGTCTGAGTCCCAAGGATGCTGCCATGTACTGTTTCTTTGCCATGGCATCAATCCTCCTGGAGTCCTTGTCAGGGGGGGTGTGAAGCCAAGGGAATATTTGCCTTGTCACAGGCTGTAGCCTGCACTACCCCAACATGGCTGCATTGTTGTGTAAGGAACTCCGTATCACAGCCTGACACTGTGCACCTCTTGACCATTCTCTTATCCACAGGAGGTATAGTGTGAGGAGTTTTTAGAATTTTAATTGTCTGTTTCCCAAAAGATTTATGCAAAGGAATAGACAGTCTCCTAGACTCTGGGATATCCATCATTTCCATATAGTCAGGCTCCTCTTGATCATCCACAGCTTCCTCCATAGGGAGCTGGAGGGTTTCAGCCACTTTTTATAAAACATAAAATGAGAGGGGACTCGAAAGCCTAGGAGGAGACACTCCTGAAGGTCTGTCTGGGGAGATGTCCAGGTCAATGGGCACATCCAGACTTTCAAATCCACATTCACTCTCCTCATATTCCTCTTCCCCCTCCTCCAGTTCATAATATTCCTTGAAATCATACTCTTGAACCGGTGGAACCGGCCGAACCAGCCGCTTACCTGATGGTGCCGGTTCGGTCGGAACCGGGGAAAGCGACTGGACAATTTTAATCACTTTGGCTATTTCTTCAGTGGTTGGAGAGGAAAGTTTTGGCTCCACACCAGCCGATTTCCTAGTCCTTTTTGCTGGAACCGACTCCTCAGAGTTGGACCTCCTTTGGCCCGAGGAAGTTTCGCCCTGGTCAGAGGGCACTCCCTCCGGTTCGGTTGGAACTGAACCAGGCTGGCCATCCGGTTCAGCGGACTTTTTGGCCTCCCTTTCCCTGAGCCTACCAACTCTTTTTTCCAGGGTAGCTGCAGGAACATTTTTACAAATCTGGCAATCTGCATTGAGGTGGTCAAACCCCAGACAATAAACACAGGTGGTGTGGGGGTCAGCCTTGGCAAAGACTTCCACACACACACTGCAGTGTTGAAACCCAGTGGGCCCGGTTTTCCTTTTGGGTTTCTCAGACATAGTGCCAGTCCTAACCAAACTTACCCGTTTATGGCAATCCGCCAGGTAAGACCCTCTTATCAGTTCCCAAACGTGTCACGGGTCGTGGAAAAAAACGTAATAAAATCTGTTTTTTTAAGAACCGATAAGAACTGGTAACCACACTCTAAATGACAGATTAAGATATTTTAAACAACCTGATCGATTCAAACTGAACCGATAAACCATTTACAAGTTCCACACAGAATAGAAATTAATGTAAAACCTATCTAGTACTCACAAATACCACAGACAGAGTCTGAACCGACCGGTTGCAGTTTAAATTCGGTTGAAAACCGAGAAAAACAATACTTTAACTGACAAAATGAACCGAGCAGAAGGAGAAATCTCCGGAGTGACTGTTCAGTGAGGCGGAGTAAAGAATCTGACGGTTTGAGTTTGAAGAACAACAGACAGAGTTTCAACCGAGCTCGAGCTCAGTGTTCTATGCCTGGCATGGAAAGTTAACTCTTTCACCTCTGGAGCAGTTCGAAGGTTGGGACTCACTGCATATGTCATAATATACCAAGACTTCATGTTGTTTGAAAGGGGAGATATTGTTGATGGGGGACCTGAATATGCCAGATGTTAACTGGAGCACCTTTGCTGCAGGCACATACAAGAGCAGGGTCATGCCTCAGACAGCTAGTACTGGAACCCACTTGGGAGGAAGCAATCTTAGACCTGGTACTCTCAAACTGGGATGGAGAAAGAATCTCAGATTTAGAAGTGGGTAGCCATCTGGGAACAAGCGACCTCCAAACAGTATGGTTCACGATAAACACAGCCATACAATCAAGCCATACAAAAGCAAGAGTACTGGACATTAGGAGGGCTGACTTTGGGAAAATGAGAGAGTGCCTCAGAAAAGCACTAGCAAACAGGCAAGAAGGAGAAGTGGAGGAACAATGGGGAGTAATCAAAACAGCCATCACAGAGGCAACAAGCCTTTGTGTAAAGCAAATCAATAAAACACAACGAAGGAAAAAAAAGCTATGGTTCTCAAAAGAGGTGGCAGGAAAGGTTAAGGAGAAAAGGATAGCATTCAGGAAATATAAGGAAACACAGAAGGAGCAGGACAGAGAACTTTATCAGTTAAAGCAGAAGGAGGCTGGGAAGGCAGTCAGAATAGCAAAGGCCCAAACTGAGGAAAGGACAGCCTATGCTGTTAAGAAGGGGGATAAGACCTTTTATAGGTACATTAGGGAGTGAAGAAAGACCAAAGGAGGGATACTGAGGCTTAATAAAGGGGAGGGAATGTGGGTAGAGGGTGACAGTGAAAAAGAAGGGATACTGACGAATATTTCTGCTCAGTATTCACAAAGGAAGAGGAGGAGAGGTACCTAAACCAAACAAGAGAAACATTCTGAAGGCAGGTGCGATACCAGTCCATTTACAGAAGAAAGGGTTCTGAAAGAACTAATAAAATTGAAGGTGGACAAAGCAATGGGGCCTGATGGGATTCACCCAAGAATTCTAAAAGAACTAAGGGCAGAATTAGTGACACACTGACTACTCTCTTTAACAAATCATGGGAGGATGGGGTGGTACCCGAGGACTGGAGCGGGCAGATGTGATTCCTCTTCACAAAAGTGGGAGCAGGACAGAGGCAGGAAACTACAGACCAGTTAGTTTGACCTCAGTGGTAGGGAAAATGATGGAATCACTTCTGAGGGAAAGAACTGTTGAGTACCTAGAGGCCAGTGGGGCACAGGACCCAAGGCAGCATGGATTCACAATGGGAAGGTCGTGTCAAACGAATCTAATAGACTTCTTTGACTGGGTGACCAAAGTAGTAGACCAGGGAGGGGCTGTGGACATGGCTTACCTGGATTTTAGCAAGGCATTTGATACAGTCCCACACAAAAGATTAATAAGCAAATTAGCCAGCCTTGGAGTGCGTCCCAAGGTGGTAGCCTGGATAAAAAATTGGCTAGACAACAGGACGCAAAGGGTAGTAGTAAGTGGAGTACACAGTGAAGAAAGGAGGGCTACTAGTGGGGTACCGCAGGGTTCAGTACTGGGACCAGTCCTTTTTAATGTCTTTATAAGTGACATTGCAGAGGAACTGGAAGAAAAAGTATATCTCTTTGCAGACGACACAAAGATCTGCAATAGGGCTGATACACAAGATGGAGTGGAAAGGATGAGAAGGGACTTGGCAAGGTTAGAGGAATGGTCAAATGTATGGCAGCTCAGATTCAATGCAAAGAAGTGCAAGGTAATGCACATGGAAAACAAAAACCCAGGGGAAGCATATACAATAGGGGGTGAGATACTGACAACAGTAAAAATGGAAAGGGACCTGGGGATAATTATATCAGATGACCTAAAGGTGGGCAAGCAATGTGAGAAAGCAGTAAGGAAGGCTGGGGGGATACTGGGATGCATAGGAAGAGGCATCAATAGTAGAAAACAGGAAGTTGTTAGCCCTCTGTACAGACAGTTGGTGAGACCCCATCTGGAGTACTGTGTGCCGTTCTGGAGACCCCATCTCCGCAAAGACATAGACAGAGTGGAGGCTGTCCAGAGGAGGGCAAACAAAATGGTGCAGGGTCTGCAACAGACGACATACGAAGAAAGACTAAAGGAGCTTAATATGTATACCCTTGAGGAAAGAAGGGAGAGAGTGGACATGATAGAAACTTTCAAGTACATCAAGGGAATCAACAAAGTCCAAGAGGGTAGCATCTTTCAGAAAAAGAGATGTGCAAGAACAAAAGGGCACAATTTGAAGTTAGAGGGGAGACGGCTCAGAGGTAATGTGAGGAAGTATTTTTTTACAGAGAGGGTTGTGGATGCATGGAACAGCCTCCCTGACGAGGTCGTGGAGTCAAGAACAGTGGAGGAATTCAAGAATGCATGGGACAGACATAAGGCAGTCCTAGTGGGGGGTAGGAGGAAGTAAGCTGCTGGTTAACTAGGATCTGCAGCTTATCTGTTAGGTAGGAAAATTGGCAGACTAAGTGGGCCAAGCGGTCCTTATCTGCCCTCAAATTCTATGTTTTTGTGCTGCACAGCGTGATGAACGGCAGTTAAAACGAAGGAAAACAATGGTCCAGAGCAGCACTAAGTCCTGGCTATTTAATAAGCCAGGAAGAAAACAATGGCAAAACTGTGTTACATTAGTTTCAGGTTATCCTTGACTGAGAAACTTTAATTGTAGCATTTGAGCTTTTTTTCTTAGTTTGTCTTTCCTTTTCTTCTTGGGTGGCTCCAAGTGTTTAAGGGGGCAGCTTGAGACAACTTCATCCCAAGAAGAGTCCACGGACGCAATACCTTGCAGGGCTGTACTAGGACTGGGCAGTTGATCAGCGTTAGTGTGGAATTGCAAGTCCTTCTCAGACGAGTGAAGATCATCGGCAAGAACTTATTGCTGGTCGGGATGTCCGGATTGATACTGGTATGTATAGGTGCATGGGAGGGGGGCTCTGAGCAGTCTGGGGTCAGGCAGCAGGAACAAATACATTTAAAGCTGCTCAGTGTAGATTTGTCTTTCAGCCTGTTTGAATGCCTTGTTGTAGGAATCGCGGGTGTTGTATCTACAGGGGTTGTTAATGCGACTGGACTTCCTCTGCTGTCATGTGCCTCCGAAATGCCATCCCGAGGTGGCATGTCGCCGGAGGTTGCGAGTGCACCTTCCTATTGACCAAACAGTGTGGGGTCACCCAAAATAGAACCCAGGAATGCAGACAATGCCTCTGGAGTGCTGAAATCCCCGGAGGAGGAACCCAGAAATAAACGCATAGTGGCAGAGTAGCGTAATGCAAACCTTATCCCTTTTTGATGCAGCAGTGGTTTCAACAGGTTATATGCTTTCCTTTTATCTGTGATTTCTTTAGAGAAGTCACAAAATATTGTAATTTTAAAGTATTGCCATATTATTGTACCAATGTGTCTGGTCCTTTTTAAGATGAGCTCTGTATGGGCATAGTTCAAAAACCTGGCCACAGTCGGTCTGGGCCTTTGATCTTTACTAGGCCTCCGACTAAAAGTGCGGTGGGAACACTTGATAATCAGTTGCTGCTCGGGGGGGCAGCTTCAACATAGCTGGCAGAACATGATATAGAAATGCTGCAGTATCTCCAAGCTCAGATCCCTCTGGGAAACCCAGAAATCGCAGATTATTCCTGCAATTACGATTTTCAAGGTCATCAAGTTTATTTTGTAATTAATTTGATGGTGTTGTGACAGAAATGGGCAGGAAAGAATTAATGGTTTGGATTCTGTGGGTGCCTTATTTTTTTAGCAGTTTGGAAAAAAATAGTCAGGCTGAAATCCTCTGTCCAGCAGCATCCAGCTTGTGGAATTCCTAGCTGGTAGATAAGAGCTGGGTCATACATCTCGAGTGGACATCTCCAGACACACACAGACCTGCAGACACGGACACAGGACAGTTTGAATGGATTGGATCATTCAAATATAAAATATTTATTTGCTCCATTTAGGTCCAGTGGGCAAAATGGTAAACAACTACTTTGGAGTGTGGTACTGCAGGCATACAACATGACCATCCAGCATCGCAGTGGCAAACAAAATGCAAATACGGATGGGCTATCTAGGCAAGGCTAATGGCCTGGCTGGATACTTTTGGGCAATTCCCATTAATTGCATAAACAGCTGTGTCACTTGGGGTGGTCCAAGGGACACACCTTCATTATCGGGGGGGGGGGATATGTGACAACCCACCTCTCCCTCTGGGCTGAAACAGCTTTTAGAGAGGTGTCTGTCCTCGGGTATTCGCTGCCACCAGCCGGACTTCCTTCCGGCTCCTCTTTCAAGTGTACAAACTTGAATAATTAAACGTGCAATTGCACAAGTTAAAGTCTGGTAGTATGTCTCTCTTGGGTGACGGATGCTACACAGAGTTTACCTCAGCCAGTGGAAACCAAATCTTACCTTAGAAAAATGACATCACATTCACAACTGTTGAGCAAATAAATAGCTTTTACTTAACAGAAAATGCACTGAGCATTTACAGGATATATGTTTACGACACCAGTGAATAACACTCATACAGGAAAAATAAACAAATGTTTTTAAATAACAGATGGCAAAAGAAGAAGGCTATTACTGAAATATGCTATCACTAAACTTACCCTACCCTGGTCCTTACAAGAGACACTGGACCCTGTTCTAACTTCCAGCTCCCACAGGCATAGCTACAAGGTAGACTCCAAACTTATGTTTCCCCTCCCAGCTTCCAAAGTACAAGAGAGCCTTCTCTGTCTTTCAGAAGGTTATATACTCTGTGGAGAATAGGTCATTCCTATTCTCCCTTTAAATGCACCAACCAACTAACATGTATGTATTTAATTGTCCCAATCAGAATGAACACCTATCAGTGACCAATTATATTCCCTTTTCACCTTAAGTTTATATCTGAATGTTCCAATCCATTCAAACTGCCCTGTGTTTGTGTCTGCAGGTCTGTGTGTGTCTGGAGATGTCCACTCGAGATTTATGACCCTGCTCTTATCTACCAGCTAGGAATTCCACAAGCTGGATGCTGCTGGACAGAGGATTTCAGCCTGACTGTATTTTTTCCAAACTGCTAAAAAAATAAGGCACCCACAGAATCCAAACCATTAACTCTTTCCTGCCCGTTTCTGACAGTGGCCTGTAGCTCCTGAATAGATGCTGTATTAGAGCTTGTCTGAGTTTCGGAGGAGCTTATTCTCTTATCAAAGGAATCTAGAGTTAGAGAAGCATGTTGTGTAGAGACTGTCAAGTCATTTATATCTTCTACAAGTTTTGAAAACATAGCCTCTACTCTTGCCAGAGAGATTTGTTGTAGGTGAGGGTCAGCCATACTGCAGCTGTGCAGGCCCAAATTCTGAAAGGATTAAAATATATTTTTGCAATAGACCGAAGAGCAAAATGACTTGCAGGAAATGTCTTGAGTTATGTAAAACCAAAACAGCAGAGTTAACACGTCTTAAGGTCCATAGCAAGAAGGATAGGTCTGATTTATTATGTTCCCAGGAGAGAAGATCTATGCTGCCATCCCCGTTTTCTGGGTTTCCATATGTGCCTGTTTTGTTTTTTAAGTTTATTAGGAGAAAACATAACAGCATGTCATTATATATGCTAGTATTCATATAACCTTGCCACTTGACATCCATATAATATATGTTTCTTAAGCAACAAGACAGGGCAGAGTGTGTGCTATTGTGTAATAATTAATAGGTTGTGTGTTTTCCCCATTGAAAAAGCCCTGTATTAAATGCTGTAACACATGTGCTGTGCACTAAAGTTCCCCATTTATTTTTATTTTAAAAATAGCTTCAGTCCCTCATTGGCAGCACCCACAAGGGAAGCCACATACTCAATCTCAAGCTCTCTGTCGGGCCAGACGAGGTAAAAGCGTTGGGAGCAGCAAGGCCCCCCAAGTCATCCATCCTACTGTTTGTCTTCAGCACCCCTGACCAGCCAGCATCTCTTGCCTCCTCCTCCTGTAACTTCATCCCAGGCCTGGGCGGTGACAGGCGGTAGCACCACTGGCCAGGGGTTGACTGCCTGGATCAGAATGAATAAATAAAAGACGTTTTATTTCTGCACTGCAGAGCATATGCAGGGGCAGATGGGGGTAAGTGAAGAAATGCAACCCCTTAAAGTATATGAAACAAAATATGGGGTGCAGTGTATACACTCAAATTTAACACACACCCTCGTTGCTAGATGGCTACCATCCCAACAACTCGGGTATGTATTAAATTCTCATAACACACTGCACCCCATACTTTATCCTATATTTATACCACAGGTATCTGGTGTTAGTCAATCAGAACACAGGAAAACTGGCAGTTATCATCCCACAAACTACTACCTATACACCCGCAGTAGGTTATCCATAGTCAGCCATGCCCACAGTAGGTTATCCACATTAACCATGCCCACAGTACTGTAGGTCATTCACCTGTAACCACGTCCACAGTAGGTTTTCCATATTCCCTTCTCTGCTTTCCACACTGCCTGTCCACTTTGGAGTCTGCACTTGTGCTGCCTGGCGGCTCTTACGTGGGCCCTTGTACACTGCAGCTAAGTGTACTATTTCTATCTCCTACTGTATTTAATTTATGTATGAGGCTCAGTAAGGGAGACCAGCCATGGAGACCAAAGTCAAGCGAGGCGTGAGAGACAAATTTCTTGCTGAGGTGAGCTGGGCATGGGGGAAAGATTGGGAGGGGGGGAGAAACAGCTTTCTGCACTGGGGACAGAACAGGTCAGCAACACTAACAAATGAGAACTGTGTTGTTTTTAATCAGTACATGTCAGAGATTCTGAAGCTTGAGCAGAGTTACAGCATGAAAACAGGCTTTCATGGGTGAAGCACCAGGCTGTAGGCCAAGTGTGTTAACACCTGAGAAGTAGTGTTACACATTATAAAATGGGCATCTAAAATAAAGAAGTTTCATTGGTCAACATATATCATGTGACCGTGCATGAAATCTGTTTCATGCTCAATCAACCTGGTCCTAAACTACATCACACAAAGAGCAAATCAGTCCTCCTACAACCAGAACTATTTTCTATCTGTCCTCCTACAACCAGAATTGTTCTTCCATCACAAGCATGGCTGCTACCTTTACACTGTAAAAAACTTCACCTGGGCCCTAAAAATAAAACTACCTCCAATAAAAAAATAAACCAAATTAATGAAATGTTGTTTCCCTGATCATGACACTTTCCGTACACAGATAAACAAATTAGAAACAGTAAAACAGTTTCTTTGCTGACAATGAAAAATCCCCCCTTCAAGCTTCACCTACTCCTCAGGGAAATCTCTTCTGCTTGCCCTGACAGTGAGATAGTTGAGTCTCTGGCTGTAGAAGAGACCTTTGTGGTGTGTGTGTGTGTGTGTGTGTATATACACATTATGTTAGGAGCGGAACATTCCGCCAGTGAAACCGAGTAGAATTTTGAATCCATGTATTCCATGGTAAACATTCCATGTTAAACATTCCATATCTTCAATCCTGATGCCGGCAAAGGACAAACTTTGTTCAGTAGTAGTACATAGAGGCCAATGTACGGTCCTCTATCTATAACAACTGTATGTTGCCATCGAGAGGTTGACAATGGTGACCATTTAAACCTAGAGAGCGAAGCGTGAGAGGTTTTGGTCACCGTGGCAACCTTGAGATGGCAACTCTCAATTGTTCTAGAGGACCATACTTTGTCTTTTATAGTGTAAGGTCCGCCATCTGCAATAAATGGAGCAAGGACGTGTTTAGTTGTGTCCTTACTTTGTGGGGAGGTTTTTGCCTCCGTGCCGCTCTCCTCGTCCGTTGCCCTCACAGCTGCCACTGCTTCCTGACTGGTGAAGGTTCTAATGCGCATGCGCGAAGGTGTTCCTTGTTGTTATGCTGCAGCAGCTACATAGCTAGTTCAGTATAACAGCTACGATGATGTAGCTCCTGCAGCATAACAACGCTATTCCAGGGATGGATTTCCATCCCTAATAGCATTTCACCATACGCTATAATGACATCATCAATTACATCATTTGCAGTGGGTGGAAGGACTATTTTATCATAAATGCACACAAATAAATCTATTGTTTCTACATATAAACATGCTTTTCACAACTGTAAAAAGTAAAAGAAAGGAGCCTATTTTATAAGCAGAATAAGACACTTTGGGGGTGTGCATGGAATGGATTTTACCACACTTCCAGGGGCCGTAGGCATTCAACCTATGGCCTTGTGAGTCACTTCGATCCTGTGCATGCAGTAAAATCTGTTCCATGCACACCCCTTTGTATCTTATGGCTTACATAACACACAGACAGGGTGTTTGTTATTATGTAATGACGTCACGGCTTTGGTGGTTGAAGCACAAGGCCACTGGCCAAGTGTGTTCAAAACCCAAGAAGTAATAATAAACTTTATTTATAGAGTGCAGTTTAACAAGTATCAAAGCTGTACAGAGTTAAAAACATAAATGGAACAATAAAATAACTGAAATAAATCAGTAAAATGAAGTTGCAAATTTAATACACTAGTCTCCAAAAGCACGGCTAAATGCTGACCTAAACACAAAAATGTTGACAGATAAAACACAACATGGATTTACAAAAAAACAGATCTTTGCTAAACTGGTAATCTGGTGTTTTATGAATATATTAGTAAGGCATTAGATAACAACATACCTGTGGATGTGATTTTCCTTGATTTTTGCAAGGCATTTGATAAGGTTCCCCACGATCATTTAATAAACAAAATGAGATTACTAGGAATAAATAACAAAATAACAGATTGGGTTGAAGAATGGTTAAATGAGTGAACACAGTGGGTTTGTATTGGAGGGTACATGTCAGAGCCTTGCCCAGTTAGTAGTGGAGTGCCGCAGTAATCTGTCTTGGGCCCGATACTGTTTAACATATTTGTATTAGATCTGACTACCAACATTAACAGCTTTGGAATTAAATTTGCAGGTGATACTAAAATAGTGGCACCAGCAAAAACAATAGGTGATGTATCAAACCTTGCCAAGGACCTCCAGATACTTGAAGATTGGGCAGTTAAAAATTGGATGTCATTTAATATAGCAAAATGTGTTGTTATGCATTAGGAAACAGTAATTTACAAAACAAGCATACTGTGAATGGCCAAGTGCGAACTCCAACAGTGCACCAGACTGATTTAGGGACAATAATAGATTCTGAACTAACCTTTCATAGTCACTATAATCACAGACGAGTAACAAAACTTGTTACCAACATGCATAACAAGAGTTATGAGGCAAGGCTGAATGAATTGGGCATGTACACGCTGGAGCAGAGAAGAGAGGGGACTTGCTACTAATACATAGGATTTATATCAATACTGAATTATTGTCCCAGCTGGGAATGTCCTTTCGTAATAGAAAATGTAATCTAAAGAGTCACAACCACCAACTTGCTCTTACATATCCTAGAACTAATAAAAGGAGAGCATACTTTACCCAGAGGATAATTCCATTGTGGAATACTCTCCCTAGTTCCTTGCTTCAAAACTCCAACTATGATATATTCAAAAAAAACCTAGACCATTACATGTTGCAAGAATTGGGATGTTAAAGCCAGTATTGCTGGAGACATACAAATATGGGCCTCACCCTTCTGTATGCCTACTTCTCTTAGTATGAAACTTAGTATACATAAATACGTTTTTAAGGCTGTCTTGAAGCTCTCTAGGGTCAGGCACTCTCTGATCCGACGAGGTAGAA
This sequence comes from Neoceratodus forsteri, assembly GCA_016271365.2. NCBI lineage: Eukaryota > Metazoa > Chordata > Ceratodontiformes > Ceratodontidae > Neoceratodus > Neoceratodus forsteri. The sequence continues at coordinate 1,558,468,532 of CM057456.1, read as the reverse complement.
CATTCCACAGGGTTGGGGCTGCATAACTAAAAGCTGTCGCACTCGATGCTTTCAATCGAACCCTGGGAACCTCTAGCAATCCCTTGTCGACTGAGCAGAGGGGTCGGACGGGACAGTAAGGAACCAGGAACTCTTGCAGGTAGTCAGGACCCGGACTATGTAGGGCCTTGTAGGTTAGTAAACCAACTTTGAAGGTGATCCGCACAGGCAGCCAGTGCAGTTCACGCAAAACAGGAGTAATACGACTGGTCCGGGAACCCCCTACCTTTATTTAAAACTTTATTTAAAGATTTTTCTTTTTTTATGCCAACAGACATACAAACTCAAGACAATACAATTTACAGGTACCATATACAAGGTTTCACAGCAAATTGCCTGTTTCAACTCAGGTGTAACTATTATAGCAAACATAAGCATTTCAATCAATTTCCGGAGTTCAATACTGTGCATAATAACCAAGGAAAGAAAAGAAAGAGAGGGGGGTTATGGGATGTCTGATAGTTAATACACTGACTAAGAGAAAATCAGGTTGCAGTCTAAGATTGCTTCTAAGGGGTAAAATCAGGTCTCAATAAAGGCATATACAATACCCAACGTCTCCAGATAATTTCAAACTTGGCCTGTCTCTTATTCACTAGTGCAGTTAGTGTTTCCATTCTATATACAGTATAGACACCATTATATCTTGCCATTGCATTATAGTTATTGACTCCTGGGTCAGCCATTTTTTTGTAATGGCCTTTTGGGCTGCTAGGATGCAAATCCTCAGGAGCCTTTTAGCATTCGGATCCCTGCATTCTGGGGGGAACTCTGAGAAAAAAAAACAATCCTGGAGAAATGGTCACAGTCTGAGTGAAAATAGTCCTCAATTCTTCTTGGAGGGCTTGGAAGTATTGTCCCAGTCTGGGGCAGTGCCACATAATGTGGGCCAAGGCACCCTGGGAATGTCCATAGTTCAACCAACAAGCAGATGTCCTGAGGGGCTGAAATTTTTCCTGAATTTTAAGGGTCCTGAAGTATCTGAGTGTAACCTTCCATAAGAACTCTTTCCAGCCTATGGCTTCCATCCCTCAGTGTATAAGACTCAAGTGCCTCTCCCATGTTTCAACGGGAATTTGAATTCCCAGATCCATCTCCCAGGTTGTCCTGGTCCTATCAAGTGGGTCCCCTTGTAGGGACAACATTACTTTATATAAATATGATACTATGTACTCTAGGCTAGCTTTACCTTCCATGACCGCCACCAGGGTTGGCACCACTGAAGGCACTGGGTTACCTCCCCAAAGATCCCGTGAAAGGGAGCTAATTTAATTCCTGACCTAGAAGTACCGGAATCTGTCCTGTGGGCACAGTCCATATTGTTCTGTCAGTTCTGCTAGGGAAAGGAAACGGCCAACTTTTATAAAATGTATTGCCAAATGTAATCCTGCTCACTCCCATCTTCTAAAACCCATATCCATGTGTGCTGGGGGGAAAAGGACTCCAGATAGGGGATGGACCCGAGAAGAGGTCTCCATCTTCTCAAGTTGGCCATGGACAGATAGTCCCTCCATGTACTGATAGTGGTAGCCATGTATGGACTGGAACCACCCCTCTGTTCCCATACGTTTTGTTGGGACAACAGTATTCTATTAGAGTGAAGGAGATCTTCCTCTCTAACTTCTAAAGTTTTACATCTTGCCAGGTATTGGTTGTGACACAAATATATCACTGTTCTCAACTGGGCCGCCTGGTGATACAGCCTTAGATCTGGGAGGGCCAGGCCGCTCTGTCTCTTAGGTAAGTGGAGAATTGAAAACCTGATTCTAGATCTCTGTGCTCCCCAAATAAATCTGGAGATTTCCTGGTTTAAGTCCCTATAAAATTCGTTAGGTATTAGTATGGGTAATTCCTGTGCCAAATATAGAAACTTTGTGAGTAGCACCATCCTAACTGCCTCTACTCTATGGGTCAGTGGGATCGGTATCAGGGCCCAGTCCTCCAGGTCTCTTTTCAAGTTCTCCAATAATGGAGTACTGTTAGCCCAAAATAGGTGGGCACTACAGGGTGTTAACTGTACCCCCAAATATTTCAACTTCTGGAGATTCCACCTGAATGGGAATATCCTCCTAATCCTCTCTGAGGGATTATAATTAAGCTGCAGAAATGCAGGTTACTCACCTGTAACACAGTTCTAGGAATGATATATGTTGTTCATCCACACTATCTGGCAGGTTTCTTCCCGCTTTAAATCTTGCCGGAAGGTCTTCAAGCTGGCTCCTCCTACCCACCTGAGTGGTAAAACTCTCGGCTCTGCCCCATGAAGCCAGACCTAGCCCGCTGGAAGCCAGGTTGTGCATCGAAGCCGGGGAGGTCGGGTGGGTCATGTGGATGAACAACATATACCATTCCTAGAACTCCTGTTACAGGTGAGTAACCTGTCTCTCTAGGGACATGGATATGTTATTTATCCACACTATCTGGCAGACTCCTAGCAATTCTTCGGGAGGAGGGAGGCAAGGTGCACACCCCCTACTTAGGAAATAAGGACTGGAGAACCGAGGCTCCAAAACCAGCATCCCGGCATGAGTCAAGGTCGAAGTGGTAATGAGTGATGAAGGTATCTGCTGACTTCCAGGTAGCAGCCCTGCAGATTTCCTGGAGAGGGACGTCCCTGGAAGCAGGTACCGATGCAGCGGTATGGCGGGTAGAATGAGCTCTTATCCCTCTGGGAGGCTCCATGTCCACCAACCTATAGCAGAGATCAATGCAGGAGGTGACCCACCTGCCTATCGTCCGCATGGCTGCAGGTCTGCCAGGTGTGGCTTCAGCATAGGTGACAAACAGCTGGCGAACCTCTCCCCGAACTTCAGCCGTCCGCTCCTTATAATAAGCAAGCGCTCTTCTAGGGTCCAAAGTATGGAGCCTATATTCGGCCTCCGAGGTGTGATTGGGGTAGAACACCGGCAGAGTCAACACCTGGTTAAGGTGAAACTCTGACACCACCTTCGGAAGGAATTTCAGGTGAGGGTGCAGGACAACCTTGTCCCTGTGGAAGACCAGATAAGGAGACTCGATGGAAAGCGCCTGGAGCTCTCCCATCCTTCTGGCTGACGCGATAGCCACCAAGAAGGCAGTCTTCCACGACAGGTGAGAGATGTCACACCTGTGCATTGGTTCGAATGGCCTGCCCATGAGCTTAGCCAATACCAGCAGTAGATCCCGCGGAGGTGGAGGTTCTCGCACCGGAGGGGATCTGTGATCAAGGCCTTTGAAAATGCACCCGACTACCTTCTCCTGTGCCATCGACTGCTTCCCGGCCCACGACCGCTAAGCAGAGATGGCTGCCAGGTGCACCTTAAGGGTTGTCGACCGAAGCCCTTGCTGAGAAAGGGACCACAGGTAGTCCAGAATGCTAGCCAAGGAACAGGAGGAAGGGTCCAGGCCCTTGCCCTGACACTAAATGGAGAATCTCTTCCATTTGAAGCGTAGCATTTTCTGGTTGACTCCTTACAGGGCGCCTCAGACGTTGAGGACCTCGTCGAAGACCCAAGGCCTGGAAATCTAGCCGCTCAGGAACCAGGCTGTCAGGTGCAGGGATTGAAGGTCTGGATGGAATACCTTCCCCTGACTGACTGAGATCAGGTCCGGGCGGGCTGGAAGCCGCCTCAGGAGCCTGGAGCTGAGACTGAGGAGATCTGGACACCAGAACTGACGGGGCCAGTCTGGGGCTACCAGAATCACCTGCGCCTTGTCCCTCCTCACCTTGAGAAGCACCTTGTGGATCAAGGGAAATGGGGGAAAGGCATAGAAGAGGCCCGGGGTCCACGGCCTCAAGAAGGCATCCCCCTGCAGCGAGCCTTGCTGAGGGTGGCGGGCATGAAACAGTCTCAGCTTTGCATTCTCCCTAGAGGCAAACAGGTCCACCTGAGGCGTGCCCCAGCGGGAGAAGAGATCCTGTACTACCTCTGGCAGGAGAGACCACTCATGAGACACAGCCCCTATCCGGCTTAGGGCATCGGCCAGGGTGTTGGAGGCTCCTGCCACATGAATGGTGAGGAGATCCGCCTAGGGCTGCGCACGAGAGACCAAATGCGGAGAGCTTCCCTGCACAGAGGCATGGAGCGCGTCCCGCCCTGGCAGTTTAGGTAGTACATGGTCGTGGTATTGTCCATCTGGACCTGAACCACTTGACCCCATAGAAATGGAGCAAAGGCAGTGAGGGCTGGACGAACCGCCCGAAGCTCCAGCAGGTTGATGTGGCATCGGGACTCCCGAGGGGACCAGAGGTCATGCACTCTGTACTCCCCCAGATGGGCACCCCAACTCATCAGTGAGGCATTGGTCGATAGAGAGACCGTCGGCTCGGGGCGGACAAACGGGATGCCCTCCTGCAGATGTGCCGGAACGGTCCACCACTAGAGAGCATTCCACATCCCCTGGGTCACTGTCACTAGCTGATACAACGGATCGAAGTGCTGTGACCACTGGCTGGCCAGTCCCCATTGAAGGGGACGCATGTACCAGTGGGCCCAATGGACCACGCTGGTGCAGGCCGCCATGAGGCCCAGGAGGTGCAGGAAGTCCCGGGCAGGGCGCAACTGCCCAACCTGAAATGACTGGGCAAAGGAGGAAAGAACCTCGGCCCTGTCCACCAGGAGCCGTGCTCTGGCTCGAAGAGAGTCGAGCTCTGCCCCGATGAAATGTATCACCTGCTTTGGCATGAGTTCCGACTTGGCCTCGTTGATGAGGAGGCCAATCTGAGAGCAAACCTGAGGGCCAGATCTCTGGACCACTCCACCTCCGCTCTGGAGGGGCTGCAATCAACCAGTCATCCAGGTAGGGTACACCGGACCCTTTGGCACCAAGAGAATGCTGTCACCACTGCCATGCATTTGGTGAAGACCTTGGGAGCTAGGGAGAGGCTGAAGGGCATGGCCCAGAACTTGTAAAGGGATCCCTCCGCTCTGAAGTGGAGGAATCTCTGATGAGACGGACGGATTGGGACGTGAAAGAACGCATCCTGGAGGTCCAGGGAACAGAACCACATGCCTCATTCCAAGGATGGGATTATCTGAGCCAGAGTGACCATCCTGAAGGTCTGAGACCTTAGGAACCTGTTCAGGTCGTACAGGTTGAGAATGGGGCGCCAGCCTCCCAACTGTTTTGCGACCAGGAAATACCTGGACACAAACCCCGAGTCTGAAGGAGGATCCGCCCACCTTCCTGATCACCTCTTTTTCGAGGAGCAGGGCAATATCAGCTCGGTGGGCAAACAGCAAGGCTGCGAACCTCATGGCCCTCTGAGGGGCGACAGCTCGAAAGGGTGGAGCCTACTCAAACTCCAGAGGCAGGCCCTTTCCTACCACCTCCAACACCCAGCGGTCCGTGGTGATAGCGGACCAGGTGTAAAGGAAATGGCGGAGCCATCCCCCCACGGGGGAACCCAGGGGGGAGGGATGAGGCTGGGGGCAACACCCCTCAACCAGTCACTAGGCAGGCTTGGAGGAGGGACCGGCCAAGGGACCTCCTGGGCCTTTATCTCCCTGCTTTCTGTTGGAGGAAGCCAGGGGCTTGGGTTTGGGATGCCAAGCACGAGCCTGCTGGCCCTGGTGCTGGTGCTGTTGGGCCAGATGTTGTGCCGCAGGCGCAGAAGGACGAAAGGGCTTGTGCTGCTGTTGTCGGCGGCCTTTGTCCTTCTGGGCAGAGGTGACCAAGTCCAGAGTGGCATTGGACTTTTCGATCCACTGGAGGTGACCTTCCACTCCAGGGCCGAAAAGGTCGGTCCCCAAGATGGGGAAGTCCGCCAACTTGTGCTGGGTATCTGCCGTGAAAGTGGATATCCTCAGCCATGCTCTGCAGCGCATGGCCACCGCAGTCGCAACCGATATGGCACAGGAGTCCCCTATGTCCAGAGCTGTTTGGAGTTGTTGCTTCGCCACCGCCCTACCCTGGTCCCGAACCTGCCAGACCATGGTCTGCAGGTCGGCCGGGAGATGAGGGGATCACCTCATCCAGGGAGCCCATGATAGCGTGGGAGAAGTGTGCCATCAGCATAGCCGAGCTGGCCTGGCGGAGGCCAAGGGAGGACACAGCGTACACCTTGCGCCCGGCGTAGTCCAGCTTTTTGGACTCCATGTTGGGGGGGCTTGTCCACGTCCCTAGCGCTCCCAGAACGCCAGAAAACGCTGTCAGTGACCAACTCCTCGACAGAGGGGTGCTCCGAAAACCCGGGCGAAGAGCCGGTAGAGACTGCATACTTCCTGGCCATCCTGGCCGAGGGTGCAAGACAGGAAGCAGGCCGCTGCCAAAGCTCCAAGGCTGGGCCGACAATGGCCTCAGCCACTGCAAAGGCCTCCATGGGTGAATCCCCTCGGTCCAGTATCTCCGTCAGGGGATACTTGGCCCATTTGGATATGGGCTCAAAATGCATCCCGGTGGACTCCGAGATGAGCCGAAGCAGACCCATAAAGGACGATGAGCTTTCGTCCAGTGACTGGCCCCCCCAGAGGACTCCAGGTCAGCCGGCCTGGAGAACAGGGAGGAGTCATCGTCAGACTCCGAGGAGTCCGCGAAGAGCTGCCTAGAGCCTGAGCCACCCTCCACCTGCCGAGGACAGTCAGGAGTGAGGGTGACCGACAACCTGTGAGGCAGGCTTTGACCCGACCGAGAGTCCTTGGTCAGCGCCCCCGATTTCGGTTGTGGAGGCGGAGGTTCCACCACAATCACTGGGGCAGCAGGTTTCAGCCGAACAACTGGCCCAGGCTTGGGCATCTCAACTGCAGCGAGAGGCTGTTTCGGCCGTTCGGGTGACAGTCACTTGATGGCCGGGGAAGGCATCGGTGTCAACTTGCTCCCAGACAAAAGTACTTGCTGCCACATCAGTTCTTCTTAGCATTGATGCAATTTGCACCGAAGCCTCTCCTCTTCCGAGGAGGAGGAAGAGTGGCGTCGGCGCTTACCTCAGTGCCGAGACCGAGATCACCGATGTTGGCAGGATCGGCTGGACCGAGAAGAGGTCCGAGACCGAGATCCTCGGTGTGTCCAAGGACAGGCCTGGGAGGGAGCGGGAGACACCCGCTCTTCCCTCGGCTCAGACACCTTAACCGGGGACTGCTGCACTGAGGGTGCAAGCAGATCCTCTATTTCCACCGGTGGAACTGGCGAAGAAGGGTTGTCGGCTTCACCAGTCGACAATCCATCCGACAGGTCGAGAAAAATCTCGACCACGTCGACAGGTGTCTCGGCCGGCTGACCTGACGGGGACACCATGAAGCCAGCGGCCTTAGCCGCAACCACGACCGAAGTCGACAGTCGGCTGTCCGGGGAAGGGGACCTCTCCCGCTCTCACGAACACCAACAATGGGACTTAGCCTTGGAATCCTTCTTTTTGGACCGAGAGGAATGTCCTGCTGACCCCTCTCCCTTCGTGGAAAGGGACTGGCAAAGCTCCTTGAACAAAGCAGAATACAAGGTACCCAAAGAGAGTTGGATAAATGCCGCGACCGAGGAGGAGGATGATGTGGCCTGGGCCGCCTCCTCCTCCTCAAGGGCGATCATCTGCTTGAGCTGCTCAGCCGAGCCAGCCGCCGAGGTAACCGCCCAATGGGCCTCTTTCAACTTTACCGGCGGATAGCGCTCCTCGGGGCGCCCAAGCTTCAACCGGGCAGCACAGTCCTCCAAGACATTGGCCGAGAATGAACAGCATGACTCGCAGGCCTGCGGGTCGTGTTCTAGGCCGAGGCAGTAGACGCACCTGGAGTGCGGATCCGTCCTGGACATTTTCTACCCGCAAGGGCACCGCTGAAAACCGGGAGTCGATCTGTCCATCGAAGCCGCGAGGGAAAAGGAAGACCGAAGTCTTGAAAATTTTAAAATGAGTTTCGGACGAACCGAAGAATTAGGATCCAGTCTATCACGCAGAGCGTTAAGGAGGGAACCCGAGCTTCCAAGCGGTAAGGAAGATCTGATGTCATGGGGCGGAGCCAAGAGTTTTACCACCTGGGTGGGTGGGAGAAGCCAGCTTGAAGACCTTCTGGCAAGATTTAAAGTGGCAAGGAACCTGCCAGACAGTGTGGATGAACAACATATCCATGTCCCTAGAACTTCTGTTTTATCTGGATTCATTTTATAGCCAGCAAGGGCCCCAAATGTCTTCAACGTCTCCCACAATGGTTTTAGGGCTGTCTCTGGGTCAGTTAAGTAAACAAGTAGATCACCTGCATATAATGCTAATTTATGATTCTCCCCTCCTATTTCCATTCCCGTTATTTCCTGATGCTGTCGTAGGGCCTGCGCCAAGGGCTCCAAGTACAGAGCAAAAAGGAGTGGGGACGGGGGCATACCTTTCTCATGCCCCTCCTCAAGCAGAAGGGGGCCGAGATCTCTCCATTGGCCTTTATGTATGCCCTTGGTGACATGTATATGTTGTTTATAATCTTAATAAAGGGATCCGAAAACCCTAGCTTCAGCAATACCTCCTCCAGGAATGGCCATGTCACCTGGTTGAAGGCCTTCTCCGCATCCAGGCTTAACAGCAAGAAAGGGGCCCCCGACCGGGCAGCATGCTGTAATATATAAAGTGATCTTTTAATATTATCTTGGGTCTGTCTCCCTGGAACAAAACCAGTCTGGTCCAGGTCAACCAGTGTAGGCAATGTCTGTCTTATTCTCCCAGCCACCACCACTGCAAATATTTTGTAGTCAATGTTGAGTACTGAGATAGGGCAATATGCTGTGCAGTATGTGGGATCCTTTCCTGTTTTGGGATTGCTAGTAATTGTGGCATAGTTCCAACTCTGGGGAAGTGGCTCCCCGCCCTGCACCTCCCTACAAACCTCCAGCAGGGGACCACTCAGGGAGGACCCTAAAAATTTCAGGAACTCCCCAGTATATCTGTCTGGGCCCGGGCTCTTGTTAGTTTTTAAGTTTGTGATGGCTTGTTTTAGTTCTAGTTTGGTAACTGGTTTATCCATTACCTGTTGGAGAGACCGAGACAGTAATGGTAGGTGGAGGTCCACCAAGTAGGCTCAGATTTGTTCTGTGTTTGGAGAATTCTCTGGGGTATAAAGAGGCTGGTAAATTTTTGTAAATGCTCTGATGATGCGCTGTGGTAATCTAACCAGCAGCCCCAATTCTGGGTCCCTGCTTTGTGTGACTATAGACCTGGTGGTTTCCATCTTAGTCTGTGGGCCAAAAGTCTAGTGGCTCTAGGGCCACTTTCATAATATTTTTGCTGCAAATATTGTAGTGCCTATTCTGTTCGGACATCTATCAGATGTATCTTTTGTCTGGTAGCCTGCAGGAATGGGCCCACAGTCATATCCCCATCAGCATGCTGCTTCTGGAGATCCCCCAGCTGCCGCTGAAGGTGCTCCAGATGCTGCATCTGTTCCTTTTTGTAATTAGTGGCAAACTTGATAATATCCCCTCGGAGGACCACTTTAAGGGTGTTCCACAAGGTTGCCCAGCTCACCTCAGGCGAGTTGTTATCCTGTATTATTTGAGAAATTCTGTCCGCCGCCATTTCTTTAAAGGCTGACAAATTTAATAGAAAATTGCTGAACCTCCATAGCTTTGGCACCCTCTCAGAGCTCCAGATCATTCTGTGTAGCAGTTGGGAATGATCTGAGAGGACCGAGGGTGTGTGCTGACAGATCTCGACTAAATGCAAGTGTTCTTTTTTTACTAGGAAATAATCTATTCTGGTATAAATACCATGGTGGGGGGGTGAGTAATGAGTGCATTCCTTTTCTCCAGGATGAAGGGCCTTCCAGGCATCCACCCACTGTACCCCTCTGAAATAATTTAATGTTGTCTTTTGTGCAGCGGTTCCCTTTGCTGGTTTAGGATGGTGGTGCCCTCTGGGATGTAAATTTGATTTAGACCCCCACACACACACACACACACACAATTAAGGTGCCTTTATGAAATTCCGTTATTTTTTGGCACAGTCCTTTAATAACTGTCCCTTTCATGCCTGATGGTACGTACAGCGAGGCTATAGTGATGAGGCTGCCCTCCAACATTCCGGACACCACCACCAGTCTGCCCTCTGGATCTGTGTAGGAGTCAGTCTCTTGGAATTGAGTATACTAGGGAATCAAAACCACTGGACCCCTCCTCTTCCCACCCTTGTAGGACGACGCTACCACCCAAGTGAAATCAAACTTGGCCAGCTTTCGGTGCTTGGTTCCACTCAGATGGGTTTCCTGAAGCAATATAAAAGTTGTTTTTGGTTTTTTAATTGTAGTGAGCACCCTGTATCGCTTAATGGGATTATTTAACCCATTAACATTCTGAGAAATAACAGATGTAATTTATTATCCATTGAGACCCCATATTCCCTTCCAGTGACCCCACAGGGACACTCCTGAATTGCTATTCTTATACTGTGTTTTGTCATAGCCCCTTCTATAACAGCCCCTGTCTGGTCCAGAAATCCTCTGTGAAAACACATATGCATCATTGCTGAAAAATGCTATTTTGATTTCTTGATACAATTCAACTTGCTGTAACCTGTCGAAAATAAACACAATTAACCTAAAACACATATAAACCTTTCCTCAAACTATGTGCAAAACAACTCCCAAGGTAGGGGAGTACATGATGGTACTCCGTGTGTGCCTAAGAGAGTATTCCGTTAGTGTAAGCTCTCCGGGCTGGAGGGGAAGTGACTGCGAAAAGTGTCAGGCCCTCCTGAGCTCAATGTGAACCGGGCTCCATTTTGGTGATAGTAGACAAAAAAAACTATCATCCCCATCAGATGGCAGTTCAAATCAATCATCAGCCATTTTCTCCCCTCCATTTATTTTAAATTCAGTTAGGCAGAAAAAAAGCATTTGGTACTTTTCAATTGAATACCCCCCGGACTTCCAAAGGCACATCATCTAACCAGTTGGTGTTATAGATCTGGTCCAGGTAATCCATCTGCCCAAAAGAAATAGCTGCCAAGGAGTAGGGAAACACATGGCTCAGACCCTTTGCATAAATCAGGACAGAAACCCAATTACTTAAAGCTGTTCAGATATAGCCCACCAGTTCAATAAAACAGTAAATCTTGTTGATTGAAGCTTCAAATAATATAATCCTGCTTAAGCAGTAGTCTAGGGGGGAGTCTTTCTTGTAGAAATCCATGCAGAATGGGTCCGCATGCATCAAGAAATCAGGCAGTCCAAGGACATTCCATACGCTGAGGTATGACCCAAAAAGAAATTATTCTGCATGGTGTGCTAATATCCCTTTCCCCTTACTGGTTTAGGTGGTATTTGAAATGCAAGTTCGCTCGGCAGGGAGTTTCCCCTATTTTAGATACCCCGAGTGTAGGCCTAGGATCTCAGAGGCCTCAATCAGTTCAAACCACCGGGGAGTCAAAGCGCAAAGGGAGTAAAGGGCAAAATACAAATTAGAACCCCAGTCAGCTCACCGCATCTTCAAGTGGGTTCATCTTCATCCTCTGGCTGATGATTTTGTGTCGCCTGCGGTTTCGTTTCATGTAGAAGTGCTCTAATTTCTCCCAGCGTTTTCGGTGCTGCTGCTCTGGCCACATTCTTGTGGGGAAGCGCCCCAGCAGTGCACCACTCAGAACGAGGCGGGTGGAAACGTTGCTCCCTTGGCTGGTCCGGCTGTGCTCCCCATCCTCTTTTCTTTAATTCCTGCTGGACCTCTGTAGGGGATTCGTAAGTTGTGATGCCAGTGTCCCAGAAAACTTTACGTTTTGCCAGATAAGGTGTTTGGAACCGCACTCTGTGATCTCTCAGGGCTCTCAATATGGGTGCGTATGCAGCTGCCTGCCTGGCAATCTCTACTGGATAGTCATTACCAAAGAAAAGCCTAGCTGTGTTGTATTTTACTACTTTCTTTGCCCACGCTAATATGAGTAGCTTTTCTTTGTCTTGGTAGCTGGAGAGCTTGAGTATGATTGATCTTTGCCTGGCCTGGGGGTTGGAGGGTTTCGTTGTCAAGGCGCAGTGCGCCCGCTCGATTCTGAAATGAAATCCCATTGGAAGATCCAGTACATCCCGAAGGAGATCTATCAAAAATTCCTCCATCTGGCCCACCTCAGTGCCCTCTGGGAACCCGTAGATTAGGATGTTATCTCTCCTCGATCGTGCCTCTGAATCTATAAGTTTCTCCTGCATGGTCTCCTGATGCACAACTAGGAAATTGACTGCTGTGTGCAGGCAGTGTGAGTCACCTTCTAGACTGGAGATCTGCTGCTCTGAGGCCTCTAACCTGGTTTCGACCTCTGTAAGGCGGGATTGTAGGGTCTGAAGAAAGAATTACTCACCTTAGTAATGTTTCTTCTAATGGAGTCTTGCTATATTATGACATATGCAGTGAGTCCCAACCTTCGAACTGCTCCGGAGGTGAAAGAGTTAACTTTCCATGCCAGGCATGGAATGCTGAGCTCAAGCTCGGTTGAAACTCTGTCTGTTGTTCTTCAAACTCAAACCGTCAGATCTTTACGAGCTAAACTCACTGGAGGTCCTGTGTGGAAGCTGTAACCTACACTAGCCAACTGGCTACTAAATATAAGAACACATTTTTTTGGTCCCAAAACAAAGACTCAAGTCAGGAGACCCAAAAAATGAAAAACACAACACCAATTCACCCCAAAAAGGATGGGTGAAACAACAAGGTGGGCATCTACTAAGTGCCAACATTGCATTGCCCACCCACATCCCAAAAACAAAGGTTCTGAGAGGGGCAGGCGGGGAGGTCATAATAGCAAGACTCCATTAGAAGAAACAACATTACTAAGGTGAGTAATTTTTTCTTCAAACAACATGAAGTCTTGCTATATTATGACTGCAGACTACACAGCAGTACCTCCATGGAGGAGGGACAGAACCTACTTAGGAAATAGGCTCTGAAGCACAGCTGTGCCAAACCGAGCATCACTCCTAGCCTGGATGTCCAGGGAGTAATGCTTGGTAAAAGTGTAAACTGTTTTCCAAGTAGCTGCTTGACATATCTCTAGGATAGGGATGTCCCTGGCAGCAGCCAGAGAAGCAGCTGTACCTCTGGTAGAGTGAGCCCTCAGGCCTGAGGGAGGAACCTTACCCAGTTTTTCATAGCAAAATTGGATACAAGAGACAATCCACCTGGCAATGGATCTTTTAGTGGCAGGTTTCCCCTTACTAACCTCACCATAAGTGAGGAACAGTTGGAGAGAGTCAAACCTGTGACCCTTGGTACATTCTATGTAGTAACTAAGGGCTCTTTTGACATCTAAACTGTGCAGTCTCCTCTCACCAGAGGAGGAATGGTCAGTGAAGTACAAAGGGAGGGACACAGATTGATTAAGGTGGAAATCTGAAATCACCTTAGGCAAAAACTTCCTGTTAGTCCTGAGGACCACCTTATCTCTATGAAAGGAGATAAAATCAGGCTCCACTGACAATGCTTGTAATTCACTTATGCGTCTGGCAGAAGTGATGGCTACCAAGAACACAGTTTTCCAAGTCAAGTACTTAAGCTCTGCTGAAGACAAAGGCCCAAAGGGGGGTTGCATAAGCTGGGCAAAGCAAATATTAAGATCCCAGGCAGGGCAGGGTCCCTGAATGGAGGTTGGTGTGAACAGCCCTTGAAAACTTGGAGAATACAGGATGAGCTGAAAGAAGAGGGCTTACCTGCTGACAAGAAAGCAGACCACGGCTGCCAGGTGCACTTAGGGTAGCTGGTCTCAGCCCCAAGGTATTTAAGTGGACCATATAATCCAGGACTGTGGGTAAGTCAGCAGATTCTGGGGAAATATGCTTTCCAGAGCACCATATGGAAAATCTCTTCCATTTGGAATTATAAGTAGCCCTGGTGGAAGGCTTCCTAGAAGCCTTCAGGATATCCATTACACCTTGGGAGAGGTGTAGGTCAGCAAACTCTAATTCTTCAAGAGCCAGGCCTGGAGATTGAGAGATTTGAGGTTCGGGTACCAAACTCTCCCCTGAGCACAGGTTAACAGGTTGTGATTCCTGGGAAGACACAGGGGAAGGTGGACTGCTAAAGACAGAAGGAGTGGGTACCAAGGCTGTCTGGCCCAATCTAGAGCAATCAGGATCATCTTGCAGGGTTGAGATCTGATTTTGACTAGCACTTTGAACAGGAGAGGGAAGGGGGGAAAGGCATAGAGAAACTTCCCTTCCCAACTGAGAAGGAAGGCATCCAGAGAGACTGAGCCCAACATTGGGGGCCTGCAGCAAAAAAGGGGGAGTTGGTGATTGTCTGGGGCTGCAAAAAGATCTATCTGCGGGGTGCCCCATCTGGCAAATACTACCTCCAAGACCAGAGGATCCAGTGACCATTCGTGATGGCCCTGGGAAATCCTGCTGAGAGCATCTGCCAGGACATTGTCCTTGCCTGGGAGGTGAACTGCCATAAGGAGGTGTTCAGTGGGTAAGCCAGAGACCACAACGTCATTGCTGGTGCACAAGGCGGGCAGGAGTCCCCCTTGCTTGTTGATGTACCACATTGTGGTGGTGTTGTCTGTTCTGACCTGAATAACTGTTCTGAACAGATTTGGAAAAAGCTTGAAGTGCTAGAAAAACTGCTCTGAGTTCCAACAGATTGATGTGGAGCAGAGATTCCTGAGGGGACCACAATCCCTGGTAGGAGGTCGCCATGCGAGCGCCCCCACCCAAGAGGGATGCATCTGTATTAAGGATTAAGGAGTGAGACTGAGGGCCAAAGGAGACCCCCTGTCTCAGATTGTTCTGGTCCTGCCACCACTGAAGGGCTTGGATCAGGGTTCGAGTCACTGGGATCAATTTGGTTGGAGGGTCTCTCCTTTGAGACCAAAAGGCTCTTAAATGGAACTGGATGTCCCTCATCTGAAATCTTGCTCCCTGCACTACTGCTGTAGAAGCAGCCATGTGCCCCAGGAGCTGTAGAAAGTGCCTTGCTGGTCGAGAGACATACAGGGTGAATGAGGAGGCCAGAGAGACCAGGGTCCTTGCTCTGTCCAGAGGGAGGAAGGAAGGCTCTGGCCTTCTCTGTGTTCAGCTCCGCGCCTATGAAGGTGAGGAGCTGGACAGGCTCTAGAACTGACTTTGGAAGATTCAGAAGGAAACCTAGAGAAGTGAGCAGTTGCTGAGTTATCTGAAGATGTAACTTGACTTGGTCTGGAGACTAGCCTACTATGAGCCAGTCGTCCAGGTAAGGGAAGATGGCAATTTTTTGCCTTCTTAGGTGGGCAACTGCTACTGCCAGGCATTTTGTGAATACCCTTGGAGCAGAGGTGAGGCCAAAGGGCATTGCTCTGAATTGGTAATGGCCTGAGGGCAGCTCGAACCTGAGGTACTTTCAATGGGAGCTTCTGATGAGAATATGGAAATAGGCATCCTTGAGGTCCAGGGACACTAGCCAGTCCCTGGCCCTAGAGAGGTAGAATAATTCCTAGAGTCACCATTTTGAATTTTGGTTTTAAAAGGTGCTTGTTTAAGTATCTGAGATCCAGGATGGGCCACCATTCTCCTGTCTTTTTTGGAGTAAGGAAGTACCTGGAGTACAAACCTTTGCCCTGGTGTAGGGTTG
The DNA here is from genome assembly GCA_016271365.2 of Neoceratodus forsteri. Taxonomy (NCBI): domain Eukaryota; kingdom Metazoa; phylum Chordata; order Ceratodontiformes; family Ceratodontidae; genus Neoceratodus; species Neoceratodus forsteri. Next base: position 1,558,453,022 of record CM057456.1, on the reverse strand, counting down.
GAACCCTTTCCACAGCTCTGAGAGCTAGGAGGGAAGAGACCTCTGCCTCTAAGGCAAGAGCCTCTGGAGGATTTGCAGGTGGAAAGGATCTGGTTCTCATCTTTGGAAATTTTTTGAAGCTGAGAACCAGTCCCTGGCTTACTACTTCCAGGACCCACTTGTCTGATGTAAGAGACTTCCAGTCCTGGACAAAGTAAGCCAGCCTGCCCCCTACAGGTAGCTGAGAATCGGCCCTGGCAACCCCATCAGGGTGCCTGTTTAGCAGGGGCTTTAGGCTGAGGGGTGGAAGCAGGCCTGCTTGTACCCCATCTGCCTCTCCCTCTAAAGAACCCCCTCTGGGCATAGGCAGAAGAGGAGGCCTGGGCTTGGTAAAAAGGCCTATGAAAAGGCCTGCCCCTGCCCCTGGGAAGCTGCCTTTGAGGAGTGGCCTGCCTTTCTTTGGCCTGTGCACTCCTATAGGTGGTCCTATACTCATCCATTTCTTCATGTAATTCTCTGTCTGCTCCCAAACAGAGAATTACCCACAATAGGAAAATCCATGGCCTTAGTCTGGGTATCCTGTGACAGGCTAGTACATCTGAGCCAAGCCATTCTGTGAAGTGCCACAGATGTAGCCATGACTCTTGATGACACATCATTAGACTCCACTGCAGCATGGAATTGCACCTTGGATGCCTCAATACCATCAGCAACCACCTGCTCCAGCTCCTTGCCAAGCTGGCCAGTGACCTGTTTTGCTAGAGCCATAACAGTATCCCATCTGGATTTCTGGTATCTGGCAACATAAGCCATATAATTTGCCTGTCTGAGTCCCAAGGATGCTGCCATGTACTGTTTCTGTGCCATGGCATCAATCCTCCTGGAGTCCTTATCCGGGGGTGAGGCCAAGGGAATATTAGCCTTGTCACAGGCTGCAGCCTGCACTACTCCAACATGGCTGCATTGTTGTGTGAGGAACTCCGTATCAGAGCCTGACAATGTGTACCTCTTGTCCATTATCTTATCCACAGGAGGTATAGTATGAGGAGCTTTTAAAATTTTAAAAGTCTGTTTCCCAAAAGATTTATGCAAGGGAATAGACAATCTCCTAGACTCTGGGATATCCATCATTTCCACATAGTCAGGCTCCTCTTGATCATCCACAGCTTCCTCCATAGGGAGCTGGAGTTTCAACCACTTTTTATAAAACACAAAATGAAGGGACTCAGAAAGCCTAGGAGAGACACTCCCGAAGGTCTGTCGGAGAGTGTCGGGTCAATGGGCACATCCAGACTTTCAAATCCACATTCACTCTCCTCATACTCCTCTTCCCCCTCCTCCGGTTCATAATACTCTTCTAACTCATACTCTTGAACCGGTGGAACCAGCCGAACCGGGCGCTTACCCGATGGTGCCGGTTCGGACGGAACCGGGGAAAGCGACTGGACAATTTTTATTGCTTTTGCTATTTCTTCAGCAGTTGGAGAGGAAAGTTTTGGCTCCACACCAGCTGATTTTCTAGTCCTTTTTGCTGGACCCGGCTCCTCAGAGTCTGATCTCCTTTTGCCCGAGGAAGTCTCGCCCTGGTCAGAGGGCACTCCCTCTGGTTCGGCTGGAACCGAACCGGGCTGGCCATCCGGTTCAACGGACTTTTTGGCCTCACTTTCCCTGAGCCTACCAACTCTCTTTTCCAGGGTAGCTGCAGGAAAACTCTTACAAATCTGGCAGTCTGCATTGAGGTGGTCAAACCCAAGACAATAAACACAGGTGGTGTGGGGATCAGCCTTGGCAAAGACTTCCCCACACACACTGCAGTGTTGAAACCCAGTGGGCCCGGTTTTTCTTTTGGGCTTCTCAGACATAGTGCCAGTCCTAACCAAACTTACCCGTTTATGGCAATCCACCAAGTAAGACTCTCTTATCGGTTCCCAACCGTGTCACGGGTCGTGGAAATAACCGTAATAAAATCAGTTTTTTTTAGAACCGATAAGAACCGGTAACCACACACTAAAAGATAGATTAAGATATTTTAAGCAACTTGATCAGTTCAAACCGAACCGATAAACCATTTACAAGTTCCACATAGAATAGAAATAAATGTAAAACCTATCTAGTACTCACAGTACCACAGACAGAGTCTGAACCAACTGGTTGCGGTTTAAATTCGGTTGAAAAACCGAGAAAAACAATACTTTAACCGACAAATGAACCGAGCAGAAGGAGAAATCTCCGGAAGCGACTGTTCAGTGAGGCGGAGTAAAGAATCTGACGGTTTGAGTTTGAACAACAACAGACAGAGTTTCAACCGAGCTCGAGCTCAAAGTTCCATGCCTGGCATGGAAAGTTAACTCTTTCACCTCCGGAGCAGTTCGAAGGTTGGGACTCACTGCATATGTCATAATATAGCAAGACTTCATGTTATTTGAAATTCTTGTTTAGTCTCCACTCTAAATGCTCTCAGCTCCCCCCACCAGAGATTCAAAAAACGTGATATTGAGAGTTTCTCTGTTTCTTGGTTGGTGTCCACATCGCAGGCCTCAGGGCCTGATGGTGAGAAGCCCCATCTGGACTGGTCTGTCTCCATCCTGTTGCTTATTGTCTGTTTTTGTTCTGGATTTGTTTGGTCTGTGCCCTCTTTTGTCCTTTGTAGCCACTGCTGAGCTGATTTGTTGTTTTTAAGATTATGATTTGAAGAGCTGGTATATGAAGTCGGGAGAGCTCTAAAGAGATGCTGCCATCGGGGGGGGGATGACGTCACTGGAAGTCCCGGGAAACCCCTACCGGTAACCTAGCTGTAGCGTTCTGCACCAGCTGCAACCCCTTGAAGCCCTAGGTATAGGGAGTTACAGTAGTCAAGGCGAGAGGTCACAAAGGCATGGATCAGCGTTGGAAGACTGTGAGACGGAACAAGGTGCTTAATCCGGGTGATGTTCCTCAGATGGTAAAAAGAGGATTTGACTACAGCCAACACTTGCGAACAGAGTGTCAGCCTTTCGTCAAATATCACGCCCAGATTCCGTACCTGAATAGAGGACAAGAGTTGGCTGCCCCCGAGCTAAAGCCCAGAGGCAGACCATGCTCCCGTCCTCTCTATCCCATGACTTGGCTCCACCACCCACACTTCAGTCTTTTCAGGGTTCAACCTTAGCCAGCTGGCCCACATCCAGTCCTGGAGCTCCATGAGGCAGCTATTAAAAACAGAGAGCGCACTATCCTGGTCGGGGGCAAAAGACAGGTAGAGCTGGGTATCATCTGCATAACAGTGAAACCGCAGCTTATACCGTCTTACAATGTCTCCCAACAGCAGCAAATACACCACAAACAACATGAGGGACAGCAAAGAGCCCTGAGGAATCCCCACATGTCAGAGAGAATGAGACAGAGGAATAAATCCCCCGACACCACTCTCTGAGTTCTGTCAGTGAGGAAAGATCTAAACCAACTGAGGACCGTACCTTACAGGCCACAGAAGTCTCTCAGGCACTCAAGCAGCCCCCCCATGGTCCACGGTGTCAAAGGCTGAAGAGAGATCAAGAAGGACCAAGACTGAATGACACTTCTGATCTCTAGTAATCAGGAGATTATTGAGCACCTGAACTAGAGCGGTCTCCATACTATGCCTCTTCCGAAAACCGGACTGGAGGGAATCACAGATGTCATGGATGGTCAAGTGGTTATCCAACTGAAAAGCAACTACTTTCTCTATCAACTTCCCAATAAAGGAAAGGTTAGAGATTAGCCTGTAGTTGGCAGGGCAGTCTGGGTCAAGAGAAGATTTTTTAAGGAGTGGTGTAACCGCCGCCTCCTTTAGGGAGTTCAGAAACTCACCTAACTCTAAGGAACACCAGACTATCCCTGCCTGGACAGGGCCGATGGCATCTACACACCCCAAAATGAGATGTGTAGGGCCCGGGTCAAGACTACAGTAAGTAGGCCACATACTTTGGACAATCCGAAAAACATCATTGATTGCCGGCCGATCAAAGTGATCCCAAGAGGACCGTGGTGTAGTGACTCTACACCGACTGCCTCAAACCCCCACAGAATGCGCTGAATGAATCTCAGCCCTGATGTCAGCCACCCTATTGGCAAAGAACTGAGTGAACTCAACACACTTATCTTGTGAAAATGCTCTCCGAACCTGAAGACAGACTGGATTGCACAGTCTGTCCACAGTTCGGAAGAGCTGAGCCGGTCAGTTCTGAGCCACAGCAATCTCCCTGGACAGGAACTCTGCCTTCTTATGGGAGATTGTTGATTGATAGACTCGATAATGTTCCATCAATCTAAGGTGGTCAGCACTGAGGGCGGATCTCTGCCAGCAATGCTCTATCCTTCACTCCACACGCCTCAACCTCCTCAAGGCCCCGTCAAACCAAGGGGACTGAGGGCGGAGAGTGAGGGGGCAAATGCGGACAGGAGCAATGGAATCCAGGGCATCACTCACAGCCTTATTATAGGCCTGGACTAGGCGCTCTGGTCCCACACTGACATCCATACATCCCGCTAGGTCAAGTACCGCCAACAGGCCAGTAGAAGTAGCATCCCTCAAAGGGAGGTATCTGACCATCTCCACAGGGGAAGGCCTATAAGGGGGAGCTTGGAAATTGAATCTTACAGTGCTATGGTCAGACCATCCAACCAGTTCCGCCACCAGGTCAGTGGCTTCCATTCCCAGGAGGAAAACCAGATCGAGTGTGTGACCATGAACATGGGAAACAGAGGCAACAACCTGTGTGAAGCCCAACATATTCATAAGTTGAAGGAAGTCCAGACCAAATTGCGAGAGTTCATCATCGACCCAGGCATTGAAGTCGCCCAGCACCATCAACCTAGGCGACTCCAAAACCATGTCGGTGACGAAGTCTGTGTGACTTCCTGCTGGAACATACCGCCACCCCTGGGTGGACGGTAGCTGAGAATGAACCTGCACCCTACACCTGCAACCGCAGTACACTCAAGTGATCTGGAACCTTCAACTGGAACCTCTGCAAGGCCCAATTCCATTCTAAAACAGACAGCTACACCCCTGCCCCTGCGATCCAATCTCGAGTGATGTATCACCGACAACCCAGCTGGAATAGCCACCTCCAAAATCAAACTGGCATTTTCATCCAGCCAGGTCTCAGTGATGCATGCCATCAGCTGTTCCAACAAGATCAGCTATAATACCTGTCTTGTTCTTTATAGACCTGGCATTGCACAACACCACTCAAGATGGACGGTGTTCTGGAGCCATCCAGGCTACTGGCGCTGGAATACAGGAGCCCTTGGGTATGGGAACCAGATAAGATGGACCAAGATCTGGGACCCATTTCACCCCAGGGCATCTCCACTCACTCTTTCCCCAAGGTTCGGAGCCTCCGGCCCTCCTTCTCCTTTTATTCACAACTCCAAAAGCCCTACACCGCCTGTGAACAGTGGCCGGGAGTGGAGGGCAAGTAAAGGGCTGGAGGCCCTGAAGTTCGAAGGAAGAGTAGCGCCTGACCAGGAGAGCTGAATGCCAACACATCCCATTAAAGCCAGAAGACCCACAACTAAACCACTAAATGTCATTATTACACAATAACACACACCCTGGAGTGCCTTATTGTTATTATACAATGGCTCTTTGTTTAAAGCCCATTACCTCCAATAGCTCCATATAAAGTCCAAACCATCCATTGCTTTACCTGATACAAAGTGGTTGCCCAGGAGAAAATAAGTTAAAAAAAAAAGAAAATGGGGGAAAATATGTTTAAAATACTTTTTTCTTCTCTCAAGGTTTTGTTAGGACAGGTATTGCTATTCAGGGGCCCACAATTTCTCTCTTGTCCAGCAGGTGGGCACTGTTGCTCCATGGCTGCCCGGTATCACATTCTACAGTAGATCTTTCTTTCTGGCTATCTTTGTGTCTTTGAGCCACCACCCCCCCACCCCCATTCTTCTGGTGCTGTCCATCTCCTTTCACTCTGCCAGTGAACTCTTTGAAATACTCCACCCTGCTGCTTTGGAGTTCACATGCTTTGCCTGCATTAATGTTTTTCATTTTAGCTGCTGTCCTGAGTAAGCACTACATGAAGTTGACAGCCGTGCACTCAGCTTTTGACATACCATCCCCTCACAGTCCCAGCTCACATACATTTTAAGCTGTAGAGAGTTAAACAGTACCATTAATGTAAAAATAAAAGAAAAAAGAAAGAGTGAGAGAGTGAGAGAGAAGAAAGAAACAGGGAGGGAGGGAGGGAGGGAGGAAGGAAGGAAACATCAGTTTTTGTAGCACAGCCGTTACTACTGAAGTGTGAAGCACACATTAAGCATGGGCTTAATGTTTGCAGCCGCCCTTTTAAGAGCATAGGCATAGGAACCGGGGGGGGGGGGGCAGAAGGGGTGGCAGCCCCCCGCTTTTTATTTTTGTATGGCAAAAACTAGTTTACAAAAAGTGCCCTTTGTACCCTCATAAGTGCCCTTCCAATCCTCCGTCCCTCAGCTTTTACTATCTTCCGGCACCCTTGTTTAAGAGCACTTAGAACTCGCATGTTACAATTTGTTGCACTGCCTGGCACTGCCATGTAATTCCTGTTAGTCAGAGAATCCCATCAGTCTAGGACTAGACCTCATGAAGAGAGCATGTCCTGTCATATAGAGTAAACTCTGATTTATTCATTTATTTCTGCGTCCAGCAGTTTATTCGCACGTTTCAGCAAGGTGTCCACTGCAGCAGCAAGAGATGAGCCTGGCAGATCTGAAAAGAATGTAAGGATCTTTAGTGGCAGACCAACACCAAAACGTCACACATGGTGGAAAATGCAGGCACGTCTCTTCTACTCACACCCCATCTTGCTTGTCTGTGTTACTGGGTACCCCAAGTCATTTATCCCAGTACACCTGAATAGTTTTGAGTATCTCTTGTACCACAGCCCTGGCTGCAGTGAAAAAAATGACTGTCTCCTGCTTTTACCTGCTGCCCTCCTGCAATACTGAACCACAGAAATTTAAAAAGACATTACCACTATGGGACTACTAGCCAGCTGCTCCTAAATAAATGTTCTGCCAACCACGAAATTCTCAAGCCCTATACCCCATGGAGCTTCCAACTGCAACCCCCCAGCTCCCACCCCGTGGCAGGGCTCCTCTCAAACTTTTCTGTTTTGCCAAGTAATCTCCCTCTGTCCCTCCCAGCTGCAGCCACAGCGCCTATACCAGTGGGGATCATAGCTACAGAAAAGAAAACAAAACAAAATTTACAAATAAGCCCTCCCACAGTCTGCTCCCAAAATTATAGCTCCTCAACTCAAAACCAGCCACTCTGTTCCTCCATCCAGCCACACAAAGCCTTGGCATCAGCAGTTCATTCGCCTAGCAATACAGTATAGGCCTCAGCCCAGTCCTGAACATGTCTCCTCGACTCTTCCTGCTGCCAAATCATGGCTCAGTCAGATGCTCCACAAGGAAAAACAACAAAAAAAAAAGAAAAAAAACAGAAAGAGAGACTAGCAGGAAAACAAAGGATTGCAAAGACAGGTTGCTTCCCACCTGCTCAGGGATCTGCTCTCCACAAGACCATGGCTCCTCCATAGCGTGGCCCACTCTCGTCTGCTCTGCCTCCCCAGAACTGCGGCTTCCCTCTCACCACTGTCACTACAATGAAGCACTCCACCTAAACAACTGCAGCTCCATACAACCTCACAAACTTCCAAAAGATAACTGGAAGGGGACAGTGCACACAAGGAATGAACTGGAGTTCTGCTCCCTCCCGACCATGGCTTAACAAAATACCACATCTGCAGACAGTCTCTTCCAGCCACAGCAAGCATCAGTGCTACACCATAATCTGCCCTTCTCCATAGCTCACAGAGCCTCCAATCCTCTTCCCCAGCCACGCTCAAACAAACTGGCCATTCAAAAATAAAAATGACTGCAAATGAAGTGCTCATCTCTGCTCATCTCCCCGTTCAACCACGCTTCAACTTGGAGCAAATAAGTAACTTGGAGCCATACAAAACAGATAACTGAAATAGATAAATAAAACAAAAGGGGGCAAATAGAAATAAAATAAAAAATAGGGCAAGCAAGAGCATCAAGAAATAAATGGAAGCGAGAGAGAGAGAGAAAACAGAACCTGAGGGCAGAACAATATACTGTATAAATACAGTACACAGCCTGTTAAGACCAAAAAAAAAACAAAAGAAATCACAATAACCAAATGAGCAGTCAAGTAAAGAAATATCCAGCTAGCCGGCCCGGTGGTGCTGAAGGTTGAGGCGCTGGATGGCACACCTCACGCCACACCGGGGACCCAGGTTCAGGAGCAAGCTCGGGTGCCAGGGGTCGGTGAGGAGGGATTGGATTGAGCACCCGCTGGGCTGCTCTCCTCTCCCGGAGGGGGGTACTGGGCTGTCCAGAGCTCCAGCGGCCCCTGGTGGAGATCAGGGGCGCTGCAGAGCACTGGACCACACGTAGACAGCGTGGCCCAATGCAGGCAAGGTTGTCATGCGCCGCAATGCCAGAACGTGCACCACACATGAGGGGGAAGGAGGGCATATAAAAGGGTGAAAATTCCCCTCCTGCCAGATAGGTGATGGCTCCTCCAGTGCTGCCACCATACGCCCAATGCTGGTTCTCCGCCACTGCCCCTTCGATCTCCCTGGGGGTGTAGCCCCACCCCCCCATGTCCTCAGGGAGTCGTAATGACACTGAAGATGGCGGGGAACACAGCGGGCAGTAAAGCGGTTCAGGCGAGAGAGGCAGCCTGAGACAGTTCCGGTCAGGAGGAGAGAAAAAGACTTGACAAAAAAAAAAAGAAAAAAGAAATACCCAGCAGAACAAACTACAGTAAATTCCCCCAGCATTCTGTCACTCACCACAAAACAGAAAACCTGCCATTTTTCTGTGTATGGATTGGAGAAGAAGGACAGCAGGGTGGCAATTGCCATTTTGCAAACTGCAGCTCCTCAGTCAGCCTTGTGGCACAAAGCAGCCATCTTCGTTTGCAAAGAAGGAAATAGCACTTAACCACCCTGCTGGCAGCCATCTTGGTATAGTCAATAAACAGCAACTGTATGTCAAGGTTCAGTGGCCATGTTGTGAAGGGCACCAGAATGTTAAAATAACCTCATCCCATTGAAATCAATAGCAGTCCTACTGAAATGGACACTGCAACATCTACATGATTTTTGCAAAGAAACCTTAATTTAAATAACAGGCAACACAGAATTGAAATGGAATTGTTTATTGAGACATCACTTGATGAACTTTGCTTACAAATAACTGTACTTTTGTCAACAAAAAAAAATTTTTCTTGTCACTTCATCTACTCCACGACATCCCGAGTACTGCATGATGGCAACTACTTCTCATCCTTACAACCCAGCTCGTCTCCAACCACAGTGTTCGAAGACGATGCAGATATGGGTGCCAGAGCATCCAAGCTCTACCTTCACCACCTCAAGGGTAAAAAGGCCTACCCCTGCCAGCCCTAGACTACTGCTTCTGAGGAATAGCAGACCTTTCTTTTGTCACTGCACTCCTGTACGTTGTCCTGTATTTATCCATCTTTTTCATGTACATCTCTGTTTGCTCCCCAAACAGAAAATTTTGGGTGACAGGAAAATCCATGGCCTTGGCCTGAGTATCTTGGGAGAGACTGGTACATCTGAGCCAAGCAATCCTCCACAGGGAGACAGAGGTAACCATGACCCTAGATGAAACATCATTAGAGTTTACAGCAACATGAAGCTGCACCTTGGATGCCTCAATTCCATCAGCAGCCACCTGCTCCAGCTCCTTGGCTAGCTGGGGGGGACCTTCATCTAGGTCTAAGATAGACTCCCATCTGGAGTTCTGGTACCTAGCCACATATGCCATGTAAGAAGCCTGTCTGAGTCCCAAGGAGGATGCCAGGTACCTCTTCTTTGTCATGGCATCCACCTTCCTGGAGTTCTTATCCGGGAGGGGGGGTGAAGCCAAGGGAATGTTAGCCTTATCACAGGCTGCAGCCTGCACAACTCCAACATGGCTACAGTGATTATACAGGAACTCCGTACCTGGACCTGATAACACAGGAAGTATGGATGTAGGTAACTGCAGGATTTTATTTGTCTGCTTCCTCAGGGATTTGTGCAAGGGAATAGGCAATCTTTTGGACTCTGGGACGTCCATCATCTCCAAAAAGTCAGGTTCCTCTTCCTCTTCAGATGCCTCAACAGTAGGCAGCTGTAGGAGTGTCAGCCACTTCCTTGTAGAAAGCAAAGTGTAAGGAGGACTCACCAAGTCTGGGAGGAGAAACAGAGTCAGGCCTATCAGAGGAGATGTCAGGCTTCACCAAGGCCGCCGCCTCCTCCTCCTCCCCCCCCTTCTTCTTCCTCCCATTCCAGCTCATAATAAGCCTTTGGGTCGTAATCAAAAAGAAGTTCAACCGACCAAGGAGAAGGATGCATCGGTACAGTCGGTGCAGTTTGGAGCAACTGAACTATATCGCTTTCGCTATTTCGTCCGCTGTTGGGGTCGAAGGCTTGGGATCCGAACCGGCAGCCTTCCTTTTCTTTTTTGCCAGAACCAGAGAATCGGTTTCGGCCTTTCTCTTGCGCCCTGGTCAGAAGATGCCTCCTCTGGTTCAGCTGAACCCAAACTGGGCCAGCCACCCAGGTCAGAGGATTTTTCAGCCATTCTTTCCTTCAACTATGCTAAATGCTTATCCAGCGTAGCTTTACGAAAGTTTCTACAAATTTGGTAGTCTGTTTCTAGGTGGTCAAACCCCAGACAATATACACAAATGAGGTGGGGATCCGCTTTAGCAAAAGCCTCCCCACACTCTGTGCATTGCTGAAACCCAGTGGGGCCAGTCTTTTTCTTGGGTTTCTCAGACATAGCATTTTTACTGCGGTCAAGCCGAGTAACACTAACCTACGGTTACCTACTGTGTCACGGGTTGAAGAAAAAAACAAAAAACTCATTTTTTATGTATCCGAAGCTTGCCGGTACCCAAACACTTCCAGAAAAGGACAGAAAAAAATAACAACAAGATCGGGTCTTCACTGGACCGACCGATGAGAAACCAACACTTATCCCAAACTTATCCATTTAATCTATACTACCTATACTGTAGATGGAAGTTTGAAGACCAAAGAAAATAAATGCGTCTATGGTTGAAACCCGGATGGAAAACCACTACCGAAGCAGCGAAGGAAAAATCTCCAGAGCATCTTCACAGTTAGGCGGAGTAAAGAATCTGACGGTCACAGAGAATGTACCAGGAAAAGGGGTTTAAAAACCGAGCTCAAGCTCAACGTTCTATGCTTCTGCATAGAGTCAACTCTTTCCTCTCTGGAGCAGTTGAACTGGAAAGGCTAACTGCATATTGTCAGAATACAGCAAGACTTCATGTCGTTTGAATATGGCAGCTTAGATTCAATGCTAAAAAGTGCAAAGTAATGCACGTGGGAACAAAAACCCAGGGGAAGAGTACACAATGGGTGGGAGGTACTAACAACAACAAAAATGGAAAGGGACCTGGGGGTATTCACATCAGATGACCTTAAGGTGGGCAAGCAATGTAAGAAGGCAATAAGGAGGGCTGGGGAGATGCTGGGATGCATAGGGAGAGGGCATCACCAGTAGAAAACAGGAAGTTGTTATCCCTCTGTACAGATAGTTGATGAGACCCCATCTGGAGTAGTGAGTGCAGTTCTGGAGACCCCATCTCCACAAGGACACAGACAGGATGGAGGTAGTCCAGAGGAGGGCAACTAAAATGGTGCAGGGTCTGCAACAGAAGCCATATGAAGAGAGACTTAAAGAGCTTAATATGTATACCCTTGAGGAAAGGAGGGAGAGGGGGGACATGACAGAAACTTTCAAGTACCTCAAAGGAATTAAAAAAGTCCAAGACGAGAGCATCTTTCAGAAAAAGAGATGTGCAAGAACAAGGGGGCACAATTTGAAGATAGAGGGGGGGATGGTTCAGGGGCAACATCAGGAAGTTTTTTTCAAGGTGAGGACAGTGGACACATGGAACCACCTCCCTGAGGAGGGCATAGGGTCAAAAACAGTGGGGCAATTCAAGAATGCATGGGACAGACATTAGGCAATTATAGTGCGGGGTAGGAGGCAGTAGGCTGTTGGTTAACTAGAATCTGCAGCTTATCCAATAGGTAGGGAAATGAGCAGACTAGGTGGACCAAGTGGTCCTTATCTGCCATCAAAATCTATGTTTCTATGTTTTCAGTGCCTGTAGCCACTGAACCATTTCAAAGAGTCAGCACAGACATTCTTGGACCTTTACCCATATGCTATGAGTATGGCACCAAATACATCCTTGTTTTTGTGGACTACCTAGCAAAGTACTTGGAACTAATCCAAGACATCAAAGCTGCCACTGTAGCACATGCCTTCCTCAACACCGTCATTTATCGCCACAGTACCCCCCCATACCTGCATTCAGACAAAGGCACTAACTACCTTTCAACTATTGTTCAAGAAACGTGCAAACTTCACAACAACAAAAAAAGGACTCACACAACAAGTTATCATCCACAATGCAACAGACAAAGTTAAAGAATGATGTCTACCATTCTCACACTCTCCAAGTACCTGGAAGAAACTCACGACACTTAGGACCATTTTGTTCCCTTCGTGCAATTTGCCTACAATACAAGCCCTTGTGTGGACAGTACAGAGTACACACCATTTTTCTTGGTCCATGGATGTTAACCAAGAACTCCATTAGACAGGGATCTCTCCCTGCTAGAAGTTCCCAAGTCAGCTTCATCATTCATCATTCCTGTGCTGGAACAGTTTGAACTTGCCAGACGTACTGCAATCACCGAGTTGGGCCAGAGAAAATCTGCCATGCAGAAAATGTCAGCAGCCATGTCTCACAAACCTTCATTTTCTGTTGGGGACATTGTCTACTTGTACTGACCTGTCCTAGTCCTGGACGCCACCAAGAAAATGCTTTGCCCTCGGACTGGTCCATTCTACATTGCAGAAAAGCTTCCTCCTGTTCACGTCCGTTTGTGACACAAGTGCGATGGAAAGCTGGTACACAACAAGGTCCACATCAACTGGATGAAACATAGGTACCTCAGTAACACCCTTCTGGATGATCCCAGTCCACCCAGCAATGAAGCTGCCCTTGAGCCTGCCATACTTTCGGAAGCCGAAATTCCTTCTGACAACTTGCAACCAGTTTCTCCAGATCTTCACACTCATGATATTCTCCAGCCAGATCCTGTTTTGCCTGATCAGCCAGATCAGCCAGATGAACTTCCTGGGACTTCTCAGACTTCTTCTCAGGACTTTCTCTCTTTGTACACGCACCAGTGTACCAGATCGAGAAAATATTATGAAAGAGGTACACAAACGGATCCTGGACTTACAGAGTCAAGTGATGTGACTTTGACAGCATACAGAACTCCTGGGTCACTTTTAACTAACTGACACTGTCCTGTCAGAAACTGGCTCAAGCCACACATACCTCCATTCTTACTGACTGGAAAAGCCGACAGAGGTCTTGAACTTTTGGGTAACCAGACTCAGTGGTGGTACATACTCTTTTTCTTCCGATGGTACCCTATGTGTTCACTATACACATGACTGTTCTGTAACTGTTACTGCATTGTTTATATTGCATTCCATGTATCCTCCAGCTGTTACCTTTCCCTCTCTTACCTTCTCCCTTCCCTGCACTGTGGCTCTTGTTGCCCTGACCATGCTTCAGGTTGTTATGTTATTTCCACATCCCCTGGTATTACTCTGACTGGTCACCACTGTAGTCCAGATCCCCTTCCCCCGGAGCGGAGTACTCTTAAGTAAAATGCTGTATGCGCTGCTTAAAAATGTTTTTTCTCTAAAATTTCTTATTGTAATGTCAATGTGTTATTGCTTGTTCGAGTAGTACTCGCATTTACTGTCCTGGCAGTGACATGAAGCACAAATTAAGCATGGAGCTTAATGTTAGCAGCCTCCCCTTTAAAAGCATTTAGAACTCACATGTTATTTGTTGCACTGCCTGGCAGTGCCACGTAATCCCTGTCAGTCAGAGACTCCTGTCAGTCTGCGGCTAGACCTCATAAAGAGAACATGTCCTGCTGTATAGAATAAACTCCCATTTATTCATTTATTTATGCGTCCATCAGTTTATGCGCATGGTTCAGCAAGATGTCCACTACAGCAGCAAGAGATGAGCCTGGCAGATCTAAAAAGAATGTGAAGGTCCTTAGTGGTAGACCAACACCAAAATCCCACATAAGTGAGTGCAGGTCTCAAATGCCCATGTGTTATTAGAATTGTGCTGATAAGTGAGTGGAGCAAAAAGCCGATCACAGTGGTTTGAATTTACTTTCCTTTTTCCGTTTCCGCTTGTCAATTATGTCGGGGCTGTCAGGACGTTCATGTAAACTATAGAATGCCATGGGACCATATTCAATACAGAGTACATGGCAAAAAAAATATATTATATATACATACACACACACACACACATATATATATATTCAGCACATATAAACATAACCATCTCCTTTGTGTTTTTCCTCTAACGGTTTTGTAGAAAATGCACTAACACTGGAGCGGAGCCAGGAACCGATCAGGCAAGATGCTTTAGACTGAGCTCCACTCTTTCACAGCTCAAATATCGCTATTTTATATTTTAGACAGAACAGCAGGAGAACAGCAAGAGGAATTTATTTAATTTATTTAGCTTTTGTTGACCAGGTAAATACACTAGACAAGACAATTGCATATTTTCAGGTACGACCCGGGAGAGTACAGGAATTACAGATTTAAATACATAGGACAACATAATACAGATTAAAACAGTTTACAAGTCGTGTAAGACATAGTTTTGTACAGTATGTTCACAACAGAAAACACATGTAGCAACTAAGTGCAGTACAAAAGGTACAAGATGAGATGCAGCAGAAAGAAGCTGTTGTTAGAATCGTACTACTTTACTGGACTAAAGAACCAGAACTCTACTACTGGGAACTTCAAGTTACGGTAAAAACAAACAAAAAATGAGTGTGTGAATTGAGTGAAGGAATTGTTATCTGTGCAGTTAGCCAGGTGAGGAAAGAAACTGTGAATTGGGGGAGTGGCTTAGAGAGAAGGAAACCAGGTGTCTGCATGTAAAAACTGACCTAGATAGCGTGTGGCAGAGACTAGCAAGAGGAAGAAGCTGCTGTTAGAACTGTACTGGGACTATACTGCCCTCCATCCACCCATAGCTACTTCTACTTTTATAGATGCAGGATTTGACTGACAACAGGAACTTCCAGTTTGGGAGCAGGAAGTGAGTGATCACAGAGCCACAAAAGACTCACCATCCTAGAAGGAAAAGAGTAGATCTCCATCCCCCCCAGCTGCCAGAGGCCCGACTCTGAGCAATTAAGGAGACTACCAGCCGGCCCGCCGGCACAGCAGTAGGGTTACCGCTCGTGACGCCAGCAGCCCGGGTTCAGGAACGGACTCAGGCAGCTGGAGGGCCGGCTGGGGGGGAGGAGGATTGAGCACCCAGAGGCTGCTCTCCTCCTCTGGGTGGGGTGGGATGCAGGTCCCGCTGCGATACCGCCACCTGGGTGACCACAGGTGGAGGTGCAGCGAGGACTGCATGTAGCAGGGAGGAAGGAAGTCTGCCGGGAGCTGGAGCGTTAGTACATTGTGACGTGCGCCGTTTCTTGGCTCTCCTTGCGTGCAGACGTCCTATGGGGATGGGCGAAAACAGAAGGAAAATACCCTCCGGTGCTCCCTGTAGATGGAGCTTCAGGCCCCGATCCCAGGGCCCCTGCCAGCACGGGTGACGGATCCCCGATGAAATCACAGACGCCCGGGGTGGTGGATGGGGGAGTCCCGCCTCGTACCCGCCTGGGGGTTAAACCAAGGCAGCGTGGGGGGATGACTGCACCCGATGATGACAGACGAGCGTGGACGCACAAGGCCGAGGAGACTCCCGAAGGTGAGGAAGTACCGGGATGAGAAGGGGGGCACAAAAAAAAAAAAAAAGAGAATATTAAAAAAAAAAAAAAAAAAAGGAGACTACTGAGGAATATAGGAACTTTCTGTCCCAGAATAGAAAGATCAGGAGCTTTAAGGGCACGGAGGTAGTAGGAAAGTAGGGAGAAAAAAAAATTATATAAAAAAAATTAAGAGAGAGGGGAAAGAGTAAGTATACAAAACAATAGTTAAGGGGCCACACATAAGACATGATGGGAGTGGTGCAGTGCAGTGGCTATGGAGCAGCAGTCTTCCGGGAGACGTTCTGGAGGATGCGGTGTTGTTCCATCTGCAGGCACCTCTCTGGGCTGAGTGAGGAGGTTGCTCATCTCCAAGCTGAGTTGATCAGGATTTGTGGGACCTCCTCTCCCACCCAGGGACCACCAGGGCCACTGTTGCTGCCTCAGAGGTTGCCAAGAAAGAGGAGTGGTTGGACTACAGTGGGTTCAGGGAGGGTGAGGGTGGTGGAACAGATGCGCATCCCTCCAGTTGTACCTCTTCACAATTCATATACACCATTCTAGCAGAGTGTGGTTCCTCTATGGAAGAACCCGCAGTGGAGACCAAGGAGGATGCTGGGAACCTCCACAATGGAGACCCACAGGAGGGTGGCATGGGACCCCACAGGGGAAGGAAACAACTCCTGGTGGGGGACTCCATTATTAGGATGGTAGAACTGGGAGAGGGAGGTAAGGTGCCTGCCTGGCGCCGTGGCTTGGAGGGACAGGGAGTGAATCCTCAGGACTGCGGGAGCAGCTGCACGGGGAGGAAGCTGGATGTCACTGTCCACCTAGGGACAAATGACTTGGCTGGGAAAGGGATGAGAGCAGTGCAAGAGGAGTTTGTAGAGTTGGGGAGGGGTCTTAGACAAGTAGCACACATGGTAACCTTCTAGGAGGTGCTGTCTGTCTATGGTATGGGTGAGGCTAGGGTGCTCCGCACTGTGGGATTAAATCAGTGACTGAAAAACTGGTGCAGAGCTCAGGTTTTGGCTTCATTGGGGACTGGGGGTCCACCTGGAGGGATGCAGGCCTACACTGGCGAGATGGTCTGCATCTGTCCAGGAGGGGAACCAGGATCCTAGGTGACAGGTTTAAATGCTTCATTAACGGATGAAGTTTTATCTTTATCAGATTTTAAACTTGTTTATTTCTGTATACTTAATGGCCATTTCCAGAGCCGATGACTTGTGTCATAGGGATATTACATGATGAACCTTTTGATTACAGATGGTCCTGTGTCCTGTCGCAAAGGTCTCATGCCTTATGGATTTATGGACTATACTGCTTGGACAGTTAACACTCTGAATGTCGTTTCAATTAGCTGCACAAAATGTCATCTGCTGTCCTGGCTACCTGTCAGACCTA
Organism: Neoceratodus forsteri; assembly: GCA_016271365.2. Taxonomy (NCBI): domain Eukaryota; kingdom Metazoa; phylum Chordata; order Ceratodontiformes; family Ceratodontidae; genus Neoceratodus; species Neoceratodus forsteri. The sequence goes on along the minus strand of CM057456.1, from coordinate 1,558,435,704 downwards.
CTTACACCTACTGTCTCCGTCCGCTCCATCCAGTCCTCCTCCAGGGTCCTCGTGGTGTTTCCCAGAACAAGGCTTAAAACTGCCAGCGACAAAGCATTTACTGTCACCGGCCCTGTCCTGTGGAACTCGCTTCCTCCATCAATTCGGGAGGTCCCTTCGGTTGAGGTCTTTAAGGCCCCCCTCAAGGCCTTCTTGTTTAATCAAGATTCCCGGACCTGATGGACTAGCCCCTTGAGGGGGGAAAGGGGAAATTGTTTAACCAGGAAAGGCACACTAAGCAGTAGCTTGTTTCCAGGTGGGACCTGGGAGCACAAGGAAGTTAAGTGACTTGCTCAGGGTCACATAGTATGCAAGTGGAAGCTGTGGGATTCAAACTCAGGTCTGGTCTGCTGGATGTCACCAGATTTGCAGCTCAGAGCCTTAGACCACTGTGCTATACTGCCTTGAGGACCCTGGGTTTCTTCTAAGCTGGTTTGAGGGTGGCATGGCTCGATCCCATCTGAGCCAGCAGATTTAGATTCAGGGATCTGCCACAGATACTTACACACTTCTGAGACCTTGACCCTTCTTAAATAGAAAAGGAGGGGGGATTTGGTTCCAGGGGTAGAGGTTGATGACGAGTCGGTTCTGGGATTGGGGGGGAGAGTTATGTATGGCTGAGAGAGGGGGAAAAGCCCCAGTATAGGATGAGAGGTCTGTGAAGAAATTATTAAAGGCGTTCAAGATAGTTTAGGGGTTATTACAATTAAATCCCCCCCTATTTTTATGTCAGACGGGGTGGGGAAGACACCCTGACTGAGGGTTGTCTTAATTCTATTCCAGATTAGGCTAGGGTTGCCAACCAAGGAATCAAAGAGAAATTTGCAAAAACTGCTTTTACATTGTCGGATGGCCTGCTTGCATTCTTTCTAAGTTTTCTGTAGTCTGTCTAGTCTAATAGAGCACTGGTAGGCTTATATGTGACCCAATATTTGTATCTCCGTTTAAGGAGGGATAACAGGGGTGATCTAGCTACTTTGTATTATTACCACGAACCCTCCTGGTTGTAAGGGAAGCATGCTTATTCTGAAGGGTATTTCTGAAGGATACATAGAAACTTAGATTTTGATGGCAGATAAGGACCGCTTGGCCCACCTAGTCTGCCCATTTCCCTACCTACAGGATAAGCTGCAGAGTCTATTTAACCAACAGCCTATGTCTTCCTACTCCCCACAAAAATTGCTTTATGTTTGTCCCATACATTCTTGAATTCTCCCACAGTTTTAGACCTCACAACCTCCTCAGGATGTTCCATGTATTCTCCACCCTCTCTGTGAAAAAATACTTCCTCACATTACCCCTGAGCCGTCCCCCCTCTATCTTCAAATTGTGTCCCCTTGTTCTTGCACAACTCTTTTTCTGAAAGATGCTACCCTCTTGGACTTTGTTGATTCCAATGAGGTACCTAAAAGTTTCTATCATGTCCCCCTCTCCCTCCTTTCTTCAAGGGTATACATATTAAGCTCCTTTAGTCTCTCCTCTGTATGGCTTTTCTTGCAGACCCTGCACCATTTTAGTTGCCCTCCTCTGGACTGCCTCCATCCTGTCTATGTCCTTGCGGAGATGGGGTCTCCAGAACTGGACACAGTACTCCAGATGGGGTCTCACCAACTGTCTGTACAGAGGGATAACAACTTCCTGTTTTCTACTGGTGATGCCTCTTCCCTATACATCCCAGTATCCCCCCAGTCCTTCCTACTGCCTTCTTGCATTGCTTGCTTACCTTAAGGTCATCTGATATGATTACCCCAGGTCCCTTTCCATTTTTGTTGCTGTTACTACCCCAATTGTGTAATCTTCCCTGGGTTTTTGTTTCCTGGGTGCATTATTTTGCACTTCTTTGCATTGAATCAAAGCTGCCATACTTCTGACCATTCCTCCAACCTTGCCAAGTCCCTTCTCATCCTTTCCACGCCTCCTTGTGTATCAACCCTATTGCAGATCTTTGTATCATCTGCAAAGAGGAATACTTTTCCTTCCAGTCCCTCTGCAATGTCACTTATAAAGACATTAAAAAGGACTGGACCCAGTACTGAACCCTGCGGTACCCCACTAGTAACCCCTCTTTCTTCAGAGTGGACTCCATTTACAATTACCTTCTGTGTCCTGTTGTCCAGGAAATGTTTTACCCAGGCTACCCACTTCTAGATCTGAGATCCGCTCACAGTCCCCATTTGAGAGTACGAGGTCTAAGATTTCTCCCTCATGAGTGGGTTCCAAAACAAGCTGTCTGAGGCATGCCACCTGAAGGGCATCGAGAATGGCCCTGCTTTTGGGTGTGGCTGCAGCCAAGGTGTTCCAGTTAACATCTGGCATATTCAGGTCCCCCATCAACAGTATCTCCCCTTTCTCTGCCATCCTAAGGATGCCTTCTATCATATCCCCTCTCATGCCCTCAGGTCTACTGACTCCCGGCTATTGCTAATCCTCACCGCGGACCTCTGCAGGCCAATCAGCCTTCTCCTACCATCTCCCGAAGCTTTGGAATAACTTGTCAGTCCAAATCCGCCATTCCTCCTCTAGGCATTCTCTATCCTCTGCCCTCATAAACTACTATGCGTCAAACTGTTCATGCACCTGACCTTCTCCCCCCCCCCCTCCTTCCTGCTACTACCCCCCTTATCATTCCCCCTTCATCCTATGCGGCCTGACCATCGGCTTTAGCTAAGGATCACAAATGCTGGCATATATTTTCTACCAACCCACGCACTTACCCCATACTGCACTTCTGCTTTATCTCCCAGTCAAACGTATTCCCTTAGTCAGTGACAGTCATCCATGTATAGCGTAACTTAATCCAGACCTAAACCCTACTCCTTGTTCTCACAAGGCATACAAGTTCTAAGCTGTAAGCACTGTGTAACTCTAATTCAATTTAATGTAAGTAATGTACAGTAAATATGTATGTATGTAAACAGTGTATGTAATGACACTCTTAATTCTTGACTCCAATGTGTAACTCAATGCTATGTATCACATACTCACCTGCTCTCTTCTCGTACCCCGGACGCCATGGAGCGGCATCTTGTTTCTCAGTGTGCCCTTCCTGGAAACATTTCAATAAATAAAAAAAAAATATCCTTGTCCATTCCCTCCCTGACATGGGGATCTGTATACAACCCCTGTGCGGATTGTGGTGCCATTTTCAGTCTCTAAGGTGACCCACAGTGCCTCCTCTCCTCCTGTTTACTCTTTTGTTCAGTTGCTTTTATCCCTTCCCTTGCATAGAAAGCTACTCCTCCCCCTCTTCTCCCCTCCCTGTCTCTCCTGTAGGTTGTATACCCTGGTATGTTAACATCCCAGTCATGGTTCTCTGTGTACCATGTTTCTGTGACTGCTACAAAATCCAGGCATCCCTCTTCCATCAAGGTCACCAGTTCAGGGAGCTTGTTGCACAGACTATGGGCATTGGTACTCATTACCCTCCATTTCTTGATGGCCTTACCCCTTTTTCCTCCATCCCTGTCCTTATTGTGTATGTCATTTTCTCTATTTACCCCTGCCCTTCTCCCTATCGACATCTCCATCTTGATGTTTACCTCACTTACTATCCTGATCTTCTGGGGGGGGGAGGGCTAGGATTTCCCTGCTCCTTTCCAGTGCCTCACCCCTTGGCTAGTTTAAATGCTTGCCAATGAAGCATTTAAACATATCACCTAGGAATCTGGTTCCCCTGCTGGACAGATGCAGACCATCACGCCAGTATAGGCTGGCATCCCTCCAGGTGGACCCCCAGTCCCCAATGAAGCCAAATCCCTGAGCTCTGCACAGTTTTTCAACCACTGGTCGAATTCCATGGTGTGGAGCACCCTAGCCTCACCCATGCCATAGACAGGCAGCACCTCCGAGAAGGTTACCGTGCGTGCTGTTTGTCTAAGGCCCCTCCCCAACTCCACAAACTCTTCCTGCACTGCTCTGATCCCTTTCTTAGCCAAGTCATTTGTCCCTAGGTGGACAACAACATCCAGCTCCTTCCCCTGTGCAGTTGCTTCAGCGAGCCTGAGGATTTGCTCCCTGTCCTTCCAAGCAATGGCACTAGGCAGGCACCTTACCTCCCTCTCCCCTTCCTCCCCTAGTTCTACCTTCCTAACAATGGAGTTCCCCACCAGGAGTCGTTTCCTTCCCCTGTGGGGTGACATGCCACCCTCCTGTGGGTCTCCTTTGTGAAGGTTCCCAGCATCCTCCTTGGTCTCCACTATGCGTGCCTCCATAGAGGAACCACACTTTGCCAGAACGGCATATGAATTGTGGAGAGGTACAACTGGAGGGATGCACCTCTGTTCCACCACCCTCACCCTCCCTGAGCCCACTGTGGTCCAACCGTTCCTCTTCCTTGGCAACCTCTGAGGCAACGGCAGTGGCACTGGTGGTTCCTGGGTGGGAGAGGAGGTCCCACAAATCCTGGCCAACTCAGCCTGGAGATGAGCAACCTCCTCCCTCAGCCCAGAGAGGTGCCTGCAGATGGGACAACACACACATCCTCCAGAACGTCTCCCAGAAGACTGCTGCTCCACAGCCACTGCATTGCACCACTCCTAGCATGTCTTATTTCTGGCCCCTTAACTGTTGTATGAAATACTTACTCTTTCCTCTGATTTTTTTTTTCTCCCTACTTACTTACTGCCTCTGTGCCCTTTAAGCTCCTGATCTTCCTGTTCTGAGACAAGAAGTTCCTATATTTCTCAGTAGTCTCCTTCCTTGCTCAGAGTCAGACCTCCAGCAGCTAGTGGGGGATGGAGATGTACTCTTCCTTCTAGGATGGTGAGTCTTTGGTGGCTCTGTGATCACTCACTTCCTGCTCCCAAACAGGAAGTTCCTGTTGTCATTCAAATCCTGTGCCTACAGAACTAGAACTGGTTTGTGGTGGGGAGGGAAGGAGGGCAATACAGTCACGGTAGAGAAGTTTAGTTATAATAACAGAATCTCCTTCCTCCTGGTGTCGCTGCCTGTACAGCAATATGAGACTGCCTTATTTACATCAGAAGTAGCACAGAGGTAAGAACAGTCAAGCTCGGCAATTTCACTTTTGAACAGGTCAGGGTGAATGTGTGAGAAGTCATGAAAGTTAATCCGTCTGGGAGGGATCTTGCGGCTTTTCACATGCCATACAGTATCACGGAGAGTGATCGCTAAAGCATCAGAGAGTGGTCCTGAGTAGGCAACTCTGTCTAGCTTAGGTAGAAGCATCCAGTCAATTAGGGTGGCATGTTGCCCATTATTAAAGATTCTTGTAGAGTGAGAGATAATCTGAGTTAACATCACTTTATTCAAGGATGCCTCAACCAAACTTCCTATGTCCTGCACTTATTTCACACTTGTCACTTATCCTGCTGTATGTAATGTACAGTTAGTTTTTTGATTATCTGGATGAACTGATCTGTTGTTATAAGCTGTACAGACTCTCCTTATTTGCTTTTCTGCGAAGTACCTTACTTTGTCCACCAGTGATGTCTGTATATGCACTAGCTCATACTCATTGTATAATACATTTTTCCTACTGTACTGTCACCTATTGTGGCCCGGGTCGTGCCTGAAAATGGTCCCCTGGATCAGCGCACTTACCCAGTTACCAAAGACTTAAATAAATAAAACAAAAGCATTTTAACCAGCAATATTAAAGCCCCCAAAGAGGATAAATGAATTTACTAGTGCAGTGGGAACAATGGTACTAATCAGAGATGGAAGCACATGAAGACTGTAGTTTATATGGGACATAAATACAGAAGAAATGGAGTTTTTTAGTGTTACCAAGGGTAAGGATCAAATGTCAAAGCTCAAACGGATGGTGGGTTAAGAGGGGGAACTGGGAGCAGAGGCATTTAGATGGTCTCTGCAGTAAATCATGGTGCCCCCCCCCCCACTTAAAGAGTTCCTATCATATCTTGGTGATTCTTATATATATATATATATATGTGTGTGTATATAAATATATATACACACACACACACACACACACACACACACACTCACACATGTATATACGCATAATATATAAGGTTACTAAAACTTTAATCAGGCAAAATACAGAGACTGAAACATTATAAAGTTACAAGAGAAATAGATATGAAATCTTATTACATAATACATCGAACATATAGTGTTATGAGTAGTTAAATCCATTATTGGGACAGAGTCAAAATTTCACAGTAACAGCTGTGTCCCAGGTGCAGTATCTCATTGAGGACAAGTAGTAGTCGTCTATTCTAAACCTTAGGTTAGTTCAGAAGCCCTAGAGAACAAATTGATTATTCTCCCGACTTCCTTTCAACCCCCCTTACATGGGGTGAAAGGCCTTACAATAGTTCACTTAAACATAAGAAGCCTGAGGGCTGAGGCGCTGGACGCCACACCTCATGCCGCGCTGGCGACCTGGGTTCCAGAACGGACTTAGGTCGCCGGGGGCTGGCAGGGGGAAGGAAGGATTGAGCATCCTGTGACAGCTCTCCTTCCTTCGGGGTGGGTTAGGGATATGTGCCGCACTTCAGTGACACCCAGCGGAGGCTGGGTGTTCAGCAGGTGCAGGTATCTACATGGGGGGGGGGAGAGCTGGCAGACGTCTGTACGTCAATGCGTTGACATCATTGCACGTCGGGCTCTGTAGAGGAAAGGAGGAAAAACATCTCCAAATCCTCCTAGATGACGACCGCCGTTACCTGCTTCGCCACCTGCCGAATGGGAAGGGGCAGACTCTGCTGTGCAGCTCAATCACTCGGGATAGAGGAAGGGTAAGGGGGTTCCCTCCCTGCCCCGCCCGGGGGGGTAATCCGGGCCATCAAAGGACCCTGAGGATTAGCGAGTGTGGCACTCTAGGAGCAGACTCCAGGGCAGTCGGTAGGGTCGGGGAGCAAAGCACCTTGGAGGCCTGAAGGAGTGGAGGTTAGGAGACAGTAGAGGCACAGAAAAATAGAAAGTAAAAAAAAAACATAAGGAGCCTTCTTTGCAACCTGGATGAACTTACTGCTTAGGTTAACTTTTACAAGTCTGATATCCATGGCATCACCGAAACATACAGTAGTTAAAAGCCTCCACACCTAGTAATAACAGGTTCCTTGTCAACAACAAAAAAAGCAAGGCCGTGCTCTTTGGGACTAAACCTAAGCTTGCCAAACTGGTCAGCACCACCACCTCACTCTGCATTGTATCCCGACAGCCCCCCTCTTGAAACGGTAACCTTGTTTAAATACCTCCGGATCACCACTGACCCTGCACTGAACTTTTCAGACCATACAGGGCTCATTATCTGAGTTATCAACCAAAAACCTGTAGTGGGGTATCGGCAGAAACACTACCTTATCCCAGAAGCCAGACTTGCAATCACCCAGGGCAACCTACTTCCTACTATGGACTACTGCTCACCCATCTACTCAAAAACCTCCTCCTATGGACTGTCCACACTAAATACAGCATACAATACTATCTGTAGATCTGCCACACAGGCACACTACTCCACCCATCACTGTTCCCTCTACTGGACATTTGGCTGGCTCCCCCTCAGGCTGCCGTGACCACCTCCTGGGCTGCATAATCGACAAGGCCATCAGAGAAAGAGATGTGTCACCCCTTTTCCCCCTGCTAACACCTAAGACTTGCCCTCATGATTTCATGAACTCCTCTAGCCTCCTGGTAGACAACCCCAGGTCACCACTTGCCTGGGTAATAAAGCCTTCTCATCCGCAGACCCCAAACTGTGGAACAGCCTACCTACCCCGCAGCAGTCCTTTGACTCTCACCCCATTTTCAAATCCTGCTACAAAGCAGTCTTAATGGCAGCTGCCACCTGCACTTGCTCCCCTGGGTGACTGTCACGCCTAAAACCACTGCTCTGACCATCTACCTGTGCCCTTACCACTAGCCTACTGGCACCTTCGTGTTTCTGTTTGCCCTGATATGTTCATATACTGCCTATCCATTAACTGGTCCTGGCTACTCACCACTCAGCAGCATGGCCTAGTGGCCTGCCCTTGTACTGCACCTAGTTGTCTACCCTTGTACTGTACTGCCTAGCTTTTTTAGATGTTTTCCTGTTTGTATCTTGTTGTCAAGGCACAGGTCAGGAAGCATAGGAAAAACCAGGAGCAGTTGTAAAATTAGCAAAAAAATGTTTATTAGCACTAGCAGTAACATAAAAAAATAAAATTGTTCAGAATAACTATTTACAAAGGCAGAATAAATAAAGAAGATCCATCTGAGTTTTCCTTCAGTCTGTGTCCCTCAGTACTGCAGCTCTCTTTCTCTTACAAGTCTTTGCAACCCCACTCCTTAAGAAGCATCCTGTTTTTATCTAAAATGCTTTTGTATATTTTAGGCAGGTGCAGCTACAACACAGTGCCCCAAAACGGAGGCCCCTTTTCCACAATTTCTGAAAAATGACTTAAAAACTGCTCTCAGGTTAACCGCCTCAGTTCCCAATAGCCTTTTGCAATCATCTCAAGCTATAATTATATACATTTCAACAGTAACACTATATAATTTCTAAACAACGGGATCTCAATATCAGTTATATTTCCACATAATGATTTGCATATATTTTTATACCAGTAGATATGCAAGACAGGAAAAGACAGAACAGCAAGGGAAGACTGAGAGACAGTGAGAGGCAAAGAACTGCAAGATTGTCGTGGTGATCAAGTCCTAGGTATCAAGGGAAAATCTGGTTGCACAACCAGATAGACAAGAGACAGGAAAGGAAAGAACAGAACAGATCCCAGCATTCAAACTATTCCATAACAACTGGGATAGGGTCCTATTCAACCCTGGCACATATCTCAGCATTTGTATTGTGAAGCACACATTAAGCATGGGGCTTAATGTTAAGCTGCTGCCCCTTTAAGAGCACTTAGAACCTGCATGTAGCTATTTGCTGCACTGCCTGGCAGTGCCATGTATGCCTGTCAGTCAGAGAATTAGTCAGTCTGGGGCCTGTCCTCAGGAGAAGAACATCTGCAGCACAGAATAAACCTGCCTTATTATTATTTTATGCGTCCGGCTAGTTATTCGCATGGTCCAGATGGGGTCCTCACCAGCAGCAACCGAAGGGTCTGGCAGACCACAGAGAAGTTAAGGGGTCCTTTTAGTGGCAGACCAAATAACCAAAACACCACATATGGTGGAGAATGCGGCCCTTCTTCTTTCCAGACCTGCAAGCGAGATCCCCAGTCACTCTCCCAGAATGTTTGAACTGTCTGATTATTATTTAGTCCAGAGCCTTGGCTGCGGACAGACCAAAAGTTGAACTGTGTCCTATTGTATAGCAGCCTGCAGCCCTCTTACTGCAACAAACAAAGTCAAAAGTAATGCTGTTTAACATCTCTAGCCAGCTGCTCAATGATGGCACTGTCAAAAGTTGAAATACTTCCAGCCCTATACCCCAAGGAGATACACAGACTGTAAACCCCCCCTCCCCCAGCTCTCACCTCGTGGTAGCAGGCCTGCTAGAACTCCCTGCCTATTGCAACAAGTCAAACTGCCTTGTCTTGCCAGCCACTCTCCCTGTATGCCTCCCGGTTATAGATCTCAGCCCAGTGTCAATCGCAGCTCCAAAGAAAAAATAAACAAATAAAAGAATACATCAGTCAATGAACTGCAAATGCTCTGCTGAATGTTTTCTTGGGACTGCTCTCCCGACTATCAACAGGTTGCCCCAGTACACAACAGCGTCCACAGTTTTCAATGAGCTTAACTAGAAATCCCCCACAAACGGGCCTGCTTCCTCCCAACTGCAGCTTCACCTAATGCCGAAACAGAAAAGCTGCTCTTCCCCAACCTGCGTACTCGCAATTGCGCCTCCCAACTGCTGCGCCAGCTTCACTTCTCAGTGTCCCAGCCACAGCTCTGTCCACTCAGCAGCACCACTAACCACCCCACGACTGCACCTCGCATCTCTTACCTCCAGGCCCTCTGCCTCATGGTACCCTGACTGTGGCTCTCCGTAGACTGGTCACTCCAAGCACGGACCACAAACCTGAGCGCCCCCCACACAACCACAGTCCAGTAAGGCCTGAGTGCACACAAGCTACCCAGTGGAGCTCTGCTACCTCCCGATCGTGGCTTCTTTTGGGTTTACAGCCACAACAGACTGTTTCCTCCCTTCTGCCAGTCCTGCTACTGCAAAAAGGAGTGATCCACTCCACACTTGACCCTCCTGCCTCTTGCCAAAACAGACCACGGCTTATCCTCCACTAATTCCCGCAGCCGCAAAGGACCGAACCGCTCTCCTGCTCCACAAGCCTCCTGCCAGCCACTCAGTGCTCCTCTCCCACTCAGCCATGCTTCAGAAACGGCCATAAACAAACGGGGGCAAGAAGAAGAAAAAAAAAAAATCAGGGCTGCACTGGAGTCTCCGCTCCCTACTCACTGCTCGACTGTGCTCCACCAACAAAAAAATAAGGGCCACACAGAAATACAGAAAGCAGGAACAGGAAACACAAAAAGGCCACAGAAGAAAAAAAGCACAATAAACATACAGGGGACAATAAACACTCCCGATTTCAAGCTGCCAAAGTAAGCCGATGGGCCTCCGCTCCCCAACTCACAAAGGCGGCACACAAAGTCGCCACGCGGCCAAACAACCACCACATCAGAGAAATAATAAACAAAACAAGGAGCACATGAAAATACAAAGGGAGCAGAGGAAAATAAACTGAACACTAGCAGAAAAAAAATAAACGTGGGGGCAGAAAACAAGACAGAAACAAACTCAAAGTAAAACAAAGCACAACCTTGGGATACAAACAGAAGAAAAGGCAGCACAATAAATGGGAGCAGTCAAATGAATACAGCTGTTCCCCAACATTTTGTTCACTCACCACAGAAAAAGCCCGCCATTGTTTCCTGTCATGGTTGGGGAAGAAGCTCAATAACGCAGCAATCGCCATTTTGATCATTGTAGAGAAGCCAGGCAGCCTCGGGAAGAAATCCTCCATCTTGGGAACAGCAAAACAGCAAGACAGGAAGTGAACCTTGCCCCCTGCTGGCAGCCGTCTTGCTACAGTCAGGCAGTCAAAATCCCAAAAGAACTGCATGTCACAGTTCGGCGGCCATCTTGTGAAGGGCACAAATTGACCTCACTCCATTGAAGTCAATGGGAGTCCAACTGAAATGAATGGACACTGCAACAAAAAGCTGATTTTTGCAATGAAACCTTTACTTAAATGACAAACAACACATAACTGAGTGGGAATTCTTTATTAAGACGTCAACTGATGAACTTTGCTACAAAAATGTGTAATTCTGTCTACAAAAACAAATTTTGCTTGGTCATCTAGGACACGACGTCCTGTCTCCTGCATGTCAGCAACTCCTTCTCACCCGTATGACCTTCACTCAGTGAAACGAAGTTCATCTCCAACCACAATGTCTGACGACAACACAGATATGGGCGCCGAAGCATCCGGAGGCCTGCCTTCACCCACCTCAAGGGCGTGGGGCTACAAAATCGAAACAATCCTCCATGACATCCAGTCTTCTATTTCTGCTCAAGAAGCACCAGCTATGGAACCTATTCAAGATGACCTGGCCTACATTAAAGCCATTTCTCCACAGTCCACGGTCCATACTAGCCTACAACCAGTACCCTTCCCAGCCTTGCCTTACGAAGATGCTGTTGACTGGCTGAACAATTCCAAGCCTGGATTTCCTTACATGGTTGGACTGATCCTGTGAGTATTTCCAATGCCTTGTGCTTGATTCTGAGAGGCACTGCCATTTCCTGGTTCAACACACTTCCAGACCAAGTTAAGGGAGATACTGCCACACTGTATACAACCTTAAAAGCCCATTTTCTCCAAGCACACCCACCCTGGTTATTGGAGCAACAGCTGTGGGAACGTACAATGCAACCCTCGGAACCTCCTGAAGCCTTCATAGTGGACACTGAGTCTCGCTGCAAATGTCTGCAGAAACCTGAGAAAGAACAAATCACAATATTTATTCAGGGACTGCTTCCTCAACTCCATCTTTATGTAATCCAGCAGAAACCAATCACCTGGATGGACACAATCCAAGCGGCACGACTTGCACAACAATCCATAGCAATGTCTCAGGCTACCAGTGTACATGCACCTCAGTCATTGCAGTTAGCCGCGCTCGCAACATGTGTCCAGCAGCAGCAATCAATGATAGAGACACTCACTACAAGTATCAATACTCTGCACCGCAGCTCAACTGCTTCTTCAGCTACCTCTGTCAATGTCCTTCGACCATTTCAACAGCAACCTCATCCACCTCCACCTTCACGAGAACCAGTGACCTGCCAGTGGTGTGGATTCAGGGGACACACTGCCGTTGTCTGCATAAAGCTAAAGTATAACAGAAATCAAGAGTATCACAGGCGCCCACTGCTGCACAATCAGCAAGATAACCGCAACTACTCCCAGGACCAGTAGAACACAGCAATTGAATGTCCCTCTGACTCTCGCAATTCAAACAAAATGCTTCCTCCAACTGCAAACTCTGGCACAGTCTCACTTCCAGGGGCAAAGGTACCTGTCATCCGATCACCTCTCCTAGCAAACTATGCACCCGTATCCATCGGAGATTGGTCTATGCACACCTTGGTCGACACTGGAGCAGAAATATCAGTTATCAACAACAGTATTCTAAACAACCAATGTCTCTACAGCCGACATGAAGTACATTATCACAGCAAGTACAGCTACAGTACCTATCACAGGCATGGTCCATCTCAAGCTCTACTTTGGATCATAGCACGCTACTGTCAAGTTTTACGTAGTGCCTGATCTTCAACCTGCACTAATTGTAGGCCTGAACTTCCTCAAAGCTCACAAAGCCATCCTACACTTTGCCTCAAACAAACTGTCGCTAGATCCTCGGAGGCAACTCACAGCTATAGACTCAGTCACCGTGCCTCCTCAGTCAGAAATGGTTTTGATTGCCAAGATTCGAGGTGAACCACTTCCACAAGGTGTTCTTGGCATTGTCACAGAATCCCACGCGCTGCATTAGTCAGGTCTCCTTCCAGGAAATACCTTATCGGTGGCGCATGATGGCGTAGACTTCCAAAAATGTTGCAACTTCATAGATGAGCCAGTGGTCATTTCAAAGGGTGCCAACATCGGAAAGTTTGTCTGCTTGTCTTCAGGGGACCAGCTCCACCTCATGCAAGAACCTCAGCCTGGTTCCACCAACTCTAACCCTGTCGGTACTATCATAACCACTCCAACTTCAACAGAGTTACCCCTCAGTCAGCGACTATCCTCTTCCAAACTTCCAGCATCTCCAACGAAATAGGCAACAACTTTTAAAATTCATGGAGAATTACCCAGATGTCTTTGTTGGTTCAGATAAGCTCGGATGCTGTGATATCCTGCAACACACCATCGAAGTACAGCCCAACTAGAATCCAATCCGTCAGTGAGCCTACAAAGTGGGACACAAACAGAAACAAGTCCTCAAGGACATAATCAAAGACATGCTTGACTAAGACACTGTCGAAGAATCTACAAGCCCTTGGGGTGCACCTTGCTCACTGGTGGTAAAAAAGGACAAAGGGTATCGCTTCATAGTAGACTACAGAAAACTCAATGCCTACACGGTGCAGGATGCTCATCCCTTGCCTACAACCAAAGATGCTTTAGAGGGTTTTGGTGCAGCCAGTCCTGCTTACTTCACCACTCTAGACCTTCAGAGTGGGTTCTATCAAGTTTCCACTGATCCAGCTTCTCATCCATACACAGCATGGCACTGCCACTTGGGACTTTTTCAGTTCAAATGTCTGCCTATGGGTCTTCGGAACAGTCTAGCCACATTTCAACATGTTATGGAAGACGTACTACATGGGTTGTTGTGGAAATCTTGCCTAGTCTACCTGGATGATGTGATTGTCTTCAGCAGAACTTTGCCAGAGCACCTCCAACATCTCTAAGAAGTGTTCGAACATCTCAGACAAGCCAATCTCAAGCGTCGCCAAGAAAAGTGTTGTTTTGCACAGCATCAAATTCATTACCTGGGACATGTGGTTAGTTCTCAAGGCATCTCTCCAGATCCAGAAAAGCTCTCAGCAGTCAAAGACTATCCAGAGTCTACCATCCTCAAAGACCTTCAAGCTTTTCAGGGCTTGCCTGGCTACTACCGAAAGTTCATTTGCAACTACGCCAAGATCGCAGCTCCACTGTACGCCCTCACCAAAAAGGGATGCGACTATATTTGGACTTCTGAATATAAAGAGGCCTTTGAAACCCTAAAACAAAACCTAATCTCTTCTCCAGTATTGGTCCACCCAAGGTTCGACCAACCCTTCAAGCCCTACTCAGATGCTAGTTCCTTTGCAGTGGGTGCTGTGCTCTGTCAAATTCAAGATGGAACAGAACAAGTTGTCTCATATGCTGGGTGCTCTCTTTCCTCAGCTGAGCAGAACTGTGGCATCACAGAAGAAGAATGTCTAGCCATGGTATTTGCTGTAAAGAAATTTGACTGCTACCTTCGCTACTCCTCCTTTACAGCTATCCTTGATCACTCTGCCCTCAAATGGTTATCTGAAATGAAGGAGCCAGTAGGCAAGTTCGCCTGATGGATCGTCATGCTGCAATCTTTACAACTCTGAAATTCAATACAGATCAGGTCGAGTTCACTCAAATGCCGATGGTGTAAGCCAGAGATGATATCCCTCTGCATCCTCAACAGATGAAGAATCCTGCTTACAAGCTCTTCCCTTCCATGCCACAGATGTGCTTCCTGTGGACACTCCTACAGCACCTCAAGTTGCTTTGCTGCTACCAACTGTTTCCACAGAGAGACACACAAATCCTCAGTTACTGCAAGCAGCTGAAGAGCTTCTCATCTCCTCAACATCTGATCTGTCCCTGGCAACCATTAAAATGCAACAAAGAACTGACACTCAATTTACGGACATAATCAACTACGTAGAACATGGAACCTTACCGCAACAAAAGAAACATCGCCAAGATGTACTTTTCTTCGCTTCGCAATACTTCCTCAATGACAATGTGCTTTTTCACATTTGGACCAAGGAAGGCGAGGGTCATCGCACGGATAGAACTCATGTACAGCTAGTTGAGCCAGTCTCTCTAATCCCTCAAGTTCTTCTCTCCACTCATGCCTCTCCACTTTCTGGAGGTCATATGAGAATACACAGAACTCTGGAAAAGACAAGGCTTCACTTCTTCTGGCCACACATGAACAGGGACATTGTCCAATTCATAAAATCCTGCCAGCCCTGTTCCCAAAGAAAGCCTCCTGCCAAACTGACAAAGGCATACATCATCCCAATGCCTGTAGCCACTGAACTGTTCCAAAGAGTCAGCACTGACATTCTTGGGCTCTTACCAACATGCTCTGACTCTGGCAACAAATACATCCTTGTCTTTGTGGACTACCTAACAAAGTATTTGGAACTCATGCCCCTAAGAAACATTAAAGCCACCACTGTAGCAAGTGCCTTTCTTACCACAGTCATTTGTCGTCACGGTACCCCATCGTACCTACATTCAGATAGAGGCACTAACTACCTGTCCACCACTGTCCGAGAAACTTGCAAACTTTGTGACATAAAAAAAGACATATACCACAAATTACCATTCACAATGCAATGGACAGAGTGAAAGAATGATGTCTGCCATTCTCCGCACACTTTCCAAGTATCTGGATGAGACTCACAACACCTGGGACTGTTTTGTCCCCTTTGTGCAGTTTGCATACAATACCAGCCCTTGTGTCGATAGCACAGAATACACCCCCTTCTTAGTTCATGGACGTCACCCAAGAACTCCACTGGACAGGGATCTCTCGCTGCTAGAGGTTCCTAAGTCAGCTTCTTGTTTCATTATCCCTCTTCTGGAACAGCTGGAACTTGCCCGATGAGTTGCAATCACCACGCTGGGCCAGAGAAAATCGGCAATGCAAAAAATGTCTGCAGCCAAGGCGCATGGGCCTTCATTCTCTGTTGGGGACACTGTTTATTTGTACCGACCTGTTTTTGTTCTGGGTGCCGGCAAGAAACTGCTTCGCCCCTGGACTGGTCCCTTCTACATCGTGGAAAAGCTTCCTCCAGTCCACGTTCGTCTGCGACGCAAGTTGTATGGCAAGCTGGTACACAACAAAGTCCATATAAACTGACTAAAGCATGGGTACCTGAATAACAACTTTCCAGATGACCAGTCCTCCCAGAAATGAAGCTGCCCTTGAGCCTGCCATCCTTTCTGAAGCTAAGATCCCTCCAGACAACTTGCAACTAGTTCCTACAGATCTTCCCACTCCTGACACTCTCCAGTCGGATTCCGTTTTACCAGATGATTTGCCTGGGACTTCCTTTTCTTCTCAACCTTCTTCTTCTCAGGACTCCCTTCTACACACCACAGAGTACCAGATCGAGAATATCTTACGGAAAAAGTTCACAAATGGATCCTGAACTTACAGAGTCAAATGGTGTGGATTTGATAGTGGGCAGAACTCCTGGGTCACTTTTAACGACGTGACCCCATCCTGTCAAGAACTAGTGCAATCAACACATGCCTCCATTCCCACTGACCAAAAAGTCGACGGAGATCTTGAACTTTTGTAAACCGGATTCAGTGTGTTTTGGGAAGAATTTCTTTTCTGTCTTTCACTGTTTTGCTGTAAATGTTTCTGGTACCTCCAGCAACTGTTGCTATGGTACTGCATACCTGTATTAATGCCTTTCCCCCCCCCCTTAGGAATGTCTTTACATTTACAGTCCACCTATATTGTTATGCAACTGTTAATAAAGTTTTAGCCTGCATTCTGGGTAACCTCCTGCTGCTACCCTTACCTCTCTTCCCTTTCCTTCCCCCACACTTTAGCACTTGTAGCATGACCAAGTCTCAAGTACTATTGTGTTTCCCCCCTCTCTGGTGCTACTCTGACTGGTCCCCAGTGTAGTCCAGGTTCTTTTCTCCCTCCCCCCCGCAGTGGAATTCTGTTTTATGAACGTAATGCCTTGAAATGCATGAAAATGTTTTTTTGCCTTAAAACTTACTTAAAAGTATCTCTTACTTAGAAACTGTTATGGATTTATTGCTTGTTCGAGTGGTACTCACATTCACTGTTCCGGCGGTGATGTGAAGCACACATTAAGCATGGGGCTTAATGTTAAGCTGCCGCCCCTTTAAGAGCACTTAGAACCAGCATGTATCTAATTGTTGCACTGGCTGGCAGTGCCATGTATGCCTGTCTGTTCCTGAATAAAAGCACTGTTAATTTTTTGAATTTTTCTCTTGCGTGTGCATCCAGTTGGTATAACCTGATTGCAACATTTATTTATTTATCATCTGGGAGTAACACCTTTGAGCTAGAAGCTCATTTACAAAGGTTCCATGTCATGGCATGTACAGTTACAGGTTACACTGATCCTCACTACTTTTCCCCTAACCTGATCACCGCTTGCCACATCTAGGATAACGCCCCCCCCCCACTCACTCTAAATCTCTGCTTCTGTACCTGTTCTCCCCCCACCCCCACCACCTCGCTTGCTGGCTGAGGCAATCCCCTGAACAATTTAGTTAAAACACCCTATTATAGTGTTACTAAATTTTGTGACGCCACACTAGTCTCGCCTGGCCCCTCAACCATCTCCTATGCCTGCCTTAACTTGAACTTACCACTGCTCCTTCTCTCTTCTCGCAGGCATCTACGCTCGTGCTCGCCAAGCCCCTGCCCCACCAGCAATCATCCAGCACTGCGGCCTCAAAGGCACTGCAGCCTCCAGCCCAGGACTGGCGCTCCCAAGGGCAGGTACGCTGAAAACAAGCCACTACGCCCGACCAGTATCACTAGACACTAGCCCTACTATCATTGTCCAGTAGCTGGCTGGAAAACAGGCCTTACCCCATCCCGCCCCCACTCACCAATCTAATCTTCATCAGCACCACTGTAAAATCTTGCAACTCCCCATACAGAAACCGTGTAGATGCTGAGACTAGAACAAAATAGCTGATAATAAAGCTTGCCTATCTGCTATTATTGCTACCAGGCAATGTCCACCCCAACTCTGGACCACTGGTGACTACCCCGACCCCACAAAATAAATGCTCTGGCCTTACTATCGCATCCATTAATATATGCAGTTTGCTTGCAAAACTAGACGCCCTCCAAGCCTGGGATGCCCAGCACTAACCTGACGTTATTTCAGTGGTGGAGACTTGGCTCAACACTAGGATATCTGACCCAGCCTTCCTATTTATTTATTTATTTACGTCTTTGATATTGCTAGGCTACACCACTTTCAGGCTACACAGAATGGGGAAACGCAGAGGTGGGTGTGTGATTTATCTCAAGGAGCACCTCCGGGGGCAACTAATACCATCTACCACCTCCAGCGGGGCTGCCCAACCCTCCAGCGGGGCTGCCCAACTTCTAGTTGTTAAGATTCTGCTTGGCTCAAATGTAAAAACACTGATCGTGGCATCAGCATCCATCCCACCTAGCACCCAAGATTCTGGTTTCAAAGTTATATCTGACTACCTCACAGCACATGGGCCCAAGATGGAACTACTAATTCTGGGTGACTTCAACATAAATTGGAACTCCCCAGAAGCCAACCGCTTCAAAGATACCCTCTCTTCTCTTAACGTTACACAAGCAGTGGACAAGCTGACTAGAATAAACTATCGTACGGGCACATGCACCCTCATTGACTAGGTTACCACCAACTTCCCAAACAGGAGGTCTCATCTAACTGTCCTCCTGGACTCCATCAGTGACCACTCTCCTGTCCTACTCACCTGGTCCACAAACCCACTAAGATCCCACCCAAAATCATAACAAGGCTCCTTAAAAAGGAGAAGCTAATTGCACTAAAAGCCCACCTAAAAAGCCACAACTGGCATTATCTAAACAACGCTATGGATGTGGATGCCGCTCCAGATTGCTTTGTCACTAAGTTTAATGAATCCTGTGACATACAGGATATGGCCCCCATACTAAGCGTAAAGTCAGAAACTCCCCAAACTCCTGGATCTCACAGTCAATTCTAGACATGATGACACACCGAGACAAGCTCTGGATCAAGTCCCAAAACACTGAAGCAGCAGCCATCGATAACCAGATGTATAAAACGTCCCAAAACAACTGTACGAGGGCCATAAGGAAAGCAAAAAGTTCTCACTTTAAAAGGGAGATGGAAAACTCCTGGAGAGACACCAGGCATTTCTGGGAAAACATCCAGCCCATAAGCGGGAAGCCCAACAAAACACCCCCGTCTCAAATAAATATAAATGGTACCCTGGTTCATGACCCAAAAATCATGGCTGAAACGTTTAATCAAGCCTTCTCAGACCTAAGTAGCGTGCTACCCACCAACTTCTTGCTCCCCACAGGAGGTTCCCTAGCCCCGAGCCTTGAAATGCCCACCTCAGTGTCACTACCCCACCCCATCTACCTTAAGATAATTTCACAGACGGAGGCCAAAAAATATATTACTAAGGTACTAAACAAATCTAGAACAAGTTATGACAAACTGGATCTCAAGCTTCTGGAGCTCACCCTCAAAGTTGTACTCTCCCCTCTAACCAAGGTCCTAAACCTATCCCTAACTGCAGACAAATTTCCAACTGTCTGGAAAGCTGCAGTTGCCACCCCAGTGTTTAAAAATGGTGACAGAACAAACGACACTAATTATTGCCCATCTCAATTCTCCCACGCACTCGAACGTATTGTCTCAGATCAACTGACTGCATATCTCTGCGATTACCAAATGCAATGTAAGGAACAACATGGGTTTCGCAAACAAGATAGTATAGCTACCGCGCTCTTTGAATTCACCAGCTACATACAAAGTGCCCTTGACTGTGGGCTCTTGGTGGGGGCTACCTATATTGTCCTCACCAAGGCCTTTGACACAGTAAACCATGAACTGTAATTACGTCAACTGTCCTGTATTGGCCCCTCACCAGAATCCACCACATGGTTTAGGAGCTACCTCCAAGGGAGAGTACAGAAAGTAAAAATTAATGAAGTTTGCTCAAGCCCCCTAAGCATCAACACTGGAGTACCACAAGGATCGATCCTGGGACCTTTACTTTTTAGTCTCTTCTTAATTCACTCCCCCGGGCTGTCACTGACCAGGTCTTGCTCTATGCGGAAGATGCAGTACTATACTCGTCCCACTCTGACCCTGTGGAGCTGGAGCACCGTATGCAATCCAATTTCTCTTCAGTGGAACATTGTTTCAAGGACTCTAGGCTACTCCTAAACTATAAAAAAACAAGACTATGGTCTTCTCATCGACCCACAGCAGGAATAGGAACTACCAACACCACATTATAAATAGTCACAGCTCCCACTTTGAACCTATAACCCATTTCAAATACGTAGGAGTAACACTAGACTCAACGCTATCCTACACACTACATATAGATCTGGTTGCCAGGAGCGCAAATGTGAAATTAGGCCTAATTTATAGAAACAAGAGTTGTTTTACTCCTGATGCCCTGAAACTAGCTGTCTCCAGCTCAGTTTTGATGATAATTGACTATGGTCTTGTGGCTTATGGCGCCACAACTCCCACTGCACTCAAAAGAATTAAAACAACCCTAAACAAAGCATGTAGACTTGTCCTAGGGGAGCACCGCTTAACCCACACCTGCGAGCTTTCCTCCCAGAGTGGTTGGCTTAACCTAAATGGTCGCATCCGCCATCAAACCTGCCTGCTTCCTAAAAAGTCCTTTCTGGGTCTAGCCCCTCCGGGGGTTTAGAACCTCCTTAAACACTCCGACTCTGCAAGGCGTACCAGAGGCCTAAACAACTTCACCTTAAAAATCCCCTTCTGTAGGACATCCCAAGGACAACAATCCTTCGAATACAGTGCACCAACCTGGCTAAACTCTCTCAGCACTGAACTGCAAAATGCAACCAGGCTTGGCTCTTTTATAACCAAACTCAGCACGAGCACGAGATAGTATTTGTGACTGCTACACCTAACCACCCCCCAAATTCCACCGGTCTACCTTCCTCTCACCCTGCCTTAATCTTCACACCCCCCTCAATTACTTATTACTGTTTCCACTGTTCCCCTGCCTACTCAAACACCCCCTCCCCTGCTGCCCCCTCCTGCCCCCACCTGATCCCCATGCCTCTCTCACCCCACACCTACTCTACTGGATTGTTAACTGACCCCTCTCTGTTTCCTCCTTACCTTTCCTCTCTTGCCCACCTACTTTCTCTAGGTCCCCACCACCACCCCCTCCTTGACTCCCTCTCCTCTCCTCCTGCCCACCTATGTCCTGCCAGCCCATGCCACCTAACCCAACCCTCCAACACATGCTCTTCTATTTGCTCTGCCTCCACCAACCTACTTCATATATTTTGTTCCTTCTCCCTCCCCCAACTCTCTTTATGCCTCCCCTGCTTGAGCAGCTCCTTTCCCTACCTCCCCGGCTTAGGCACCTCCTTTCCTTCCTCTCCCCATCCTGCTCCTGCCCTTCTCTTCCACAATAAGACTGCTGTCTACCCTCATCACCTCTACTCTGCTGCTGGCCCCCTGGCCCCTACCTACCTCAACAGCACTTGTTGCATTATTCCTATTGTACCCTGACAACAGGACTGCTTTCCCTGAAACAATCCTGGCTTCTTTCAATCTTACTGTGAAATTATGTTTTTGGTAATCAAATTGTTGACCTTGCAAGGTCACCTACATGTATTGTATATACTCTTCATCTGCTTATTACCATACTTCATATGAAACTCTAGATGCATATGAAGGTTGTATTCTCTTTTGTTTACTTAACGTGGACCCTCTGTAAACGAGTCTATGACTCAAAGATAGTTCTGAGATTGTAATTAATAAATAAACAATAAATAGGATAACTTGAGTTAACAGTAGAAAACAGAAACAAAATATATTGAACAGATTTTAGATTAAACAGAGATTGACTGAAGTGTTTTACGTTGAAAGTAACAACTGTTTCAGTGACAGCTTCTCTTCGTAGTTCTGTCACACAAAGAACTCAAGGACACTCTTTTAATACTAAGAAACACAGTAACTGTACATAATATAAATAAAATAATAGGGAATTATCAGTAACATGGCTACAGTGTATGGTAGAATGCTGTTCTGCATGGAAATCCATGCTCAGAACACCACTATTGTGCTGCACTAGTGACATCATGGTGTTGTGCTGCACCAAGTATGTCACTAGTGCAGTACAACGTTGAACCTCGTCGCATCTATGTGATGAAGTCGTTGCGTCAAAGTAAGGCATTATTTTGTTCTGGGGACCTGTTTTTGGGCCAAGGTGTACACTTATGGTTGCCCAGGATTGTGTATGAGCAACCATACACATACAAGGCTATTTTAAAATCTCAAGGTTTCCGTGGTAATGAGACATCTCGAGCTGTGCTTTTGAGGTGTCCTGTTACCTCAGACACCTCTTGATTACAAAACAGCTTTGATGGGTATGAATGTACAATTCTCTATGTAATACCATACAGGGATTCCTTTTTTTTTTTTTTACTTATTTAGTATGCTTTATTCCCCTGCCGCCAGCAGCTCGGAACCTCAGCCTGGTTATAGACCTCAGGCTTCCACCTCCAAATTGGCCGCAACCCTCGGATACCCCCTGGCTTACCCACCAGAGCGGGGCCGTGGCACAATATAACAGTGTCTGGCGGCGGGATAAGTGGAGGTCGACCTGGAGGCTACAATCAGCCGTGGCAGGCTACATCTAGGGCAGCCGGCAGCTGAGATTTTCTTGCTTTTTCCTGGGGCGGGGACATGTAATGACATCCGGCGTCCACCCCACCCCCATGTTCTGGGGCCGGTGGCTGCGGTACCCCGGTCTCCACCAGGGGTCCATCAAGCACCAGTCACACTCCCCCCCCCTCCCCATGGAGGAGAGCAGTCCTCGGGATACTCCATCCTTCTCCCCCCCCGGCCAGCCCACCAATGTCCTGGGTCCGTTCCTGAACCCGAGTCACCGACGTCGCAAACAGAAATCCAACTGCTGCGCCGACGGGCCGGCCTCCATTCAGGGATTCTGATGAAATCATAAACCACAAGAGCAAAGCTTGCGTGGTTTATGATTTCACCAGAATCCCAAGATGGAATGAAAAGCCTGATTTCTGCTAGTTTCCTATCTGTTATTTTCTGTAATACATAGAACCGCCAAACATTCCATCTCATAATACCACTTATGCAATAGGAGTAGAAAAAATAGCCTGTTGATAAGTTTATCAGAGCAAGTACTGTATATGAATAAACTAAGATCTTACATTTATTCATATAGTAACTACATCAGAGCCCATTTAGTCACCCACTAAGTGCATCATCAAAAGAACACAAACACCAGTCAGCACCACTTGCACTTTCATTTTTTACATTAAAACAGTCATCATGCCACACAGCCCACCCTTCTACTTAAGCAGCCTTTCATTTTCCTATTTAACTACAAAATAAAACATTTTAAACACTTAACCATTTCTAGTAACTTTTTTGTGCTTCCTTTGTATTTCACCTGACTGACAGCTCTCTTGACCTCCCGCTCCCCAACAGTCTGCTCCCCCCTGCATTCAAAAAAGAGTGGAAATGCTCCAGACAACAGCCTCGACAAATATTTCTGTACTTTTTTTTTTAAGCACTTTAAATCCCTCCCGTCCTGAACTGCAAAACTCACCCTGCCTGCACTCACATGCCCGCTCCTTCGTTCCAAAACCCTGCAGAACTGTAGCACTACCCCTGGTATTCTTCCTAACCAAAATACTGGACAACAATTTACATATTTATATAAATAAATAACTGCTGCTAAATTGTAGCTAGCAGTCTACCCAGGCACTACATAGTAACAAGTACTGCTCGCTCTCGTTACGCTAGTCTTCCATCTTTTGCTGAATTTTTTGACAGCTCATACAGCTCCACGAATGAGCACACACCCTGCAGCATCACAGCGTTGTTGTCATGGAAGAGTCATAACAACATAACACCAGAACCGCAAAGGGGCACTACTTCACATAAAAAAACACACCATGGGTGGGATATTCAGAAAGGGTTGCGCATGGCGCCAACACGAGCGTGCGCCATCGCAATCCCACTGATGTGCCCGGCACGATATTCAAAGGGAAACTACGTGGCACAAATCCCGTCGCCATGGCGAATCGTGTGTATCGGCGTAAAGTAGGAAAGGCGTGCCCATGCATACTCCGCACATCCGATTTTCAGCCGGGATGTGCTGGTAGACGAGGCACAACCCTACCTGCACCACACACAGTTGAGCCAAAAATAAAAGAAGCAACAGTTGGTCACCCACAGGTGAGCTGCCGTATTGCAGGGCGCAGCACAGCAGCTGCCAGCTGTAGGTGGCCACCTGAGCTCCAGCGGCACCATCCGTCGTGGTAGCACCCCCCCCATGCCCGGTATTAAAATATAAATTTTCAAACCATCCTTGGTGGTTCAGCGGTACCCCCACTAAGCCCCACCACCCGTTCCCCCCACCCCGGTCATCAGCAGGTGGTGAGCTCCCCACCCATAAGCCGCCGGTCAACGCCAACTGACTGCGTGCAGTGCGGCTGTACACCCATTGGTCCTGGCGTGAGCCAATGGGCGTGACCGTGCCATACTACATAGTCCAGATATCGCCACTGACTGGGGGGCAGGGTGGTGGGGGCTCAGTGGGCGGGTGGGGAGGGGACGCTGGACCACCAGAGATGGTTTGAAATTTATATTTTAATACCTATGCCTACGATTGGGCTGGAAGCGGTCCACTGAACCACCAGGGATATTGGACTGTTACATATTAATACTTATGCCTGCGATCGGGCTGGAAGTGGTCTACTGGACCACCTGGGATATAGGACTTTTCTATTTTAATACTTATGCCTGCGATCGGGCTCGAAGTGGTCCATTGGACCACCAGGGATATAGGACTTTTCTATTGTAATACTTATGCCCGCGATCCAGCTGGAAATGGCCCACTGGATCACCAGGAATATTGGACTTTTATATTCATACGTATGCCCGCGATCGGGTATTGGGGCATTTTGCCGCGTTGTGCAGGGGGTGTCGGTCCCTGACAGCTGCAGCTTGGCAGGGCGCCAGGCGCCAGTCGCAGGGGATCGGCGCACCTGCATGCAAATGGGGCCATAATGCCATGCAAATGGCCCCATTTGAGCCTTGCATGCATTATGGCCCCATTTGCATGTCCACCGCTGAATATCGCGGTTGCTGCGCCTGGCGCAATGGCACTTGCACTAGCACAGCCCCCTGCTCCTCCCTGGCCACTTGCGCTGGCGCAGTGCCACTGTGTCATGCACAATGCGGGAGGCCATGGAGTGATATTCAACAATGCTGAGCCATGGCGCAACACCGTTGAATATCACCCTGTCAACACCCTGGTGCATCCCAGTTGCACTGCGTCCAGGTTTGCGCCACAGCCTGGCGCAGTCTGAATATCCCAGCCCATATTTTCAGCAAAAACACAATAACAAAACAAACCTCAAAAAGACAACAAACATATGGTCCTCCCCTATTGCATAAATGAAATATGCAATGGGGTTAAGATATAGGATTTATCTATATTCATGCACTTTGCCCTCGGACACCTCACTCATGGCTTAAGCTACTTATGAGGTCAAACTGCACACATATAGATAAATCATGTATCTAACTGTCCATAAGCCATATTCCTTATTAATCTAATGTCAGCACAATAGTGTTATGACTTTCTGATGTCAGAGTGATGGTGTTATGAGTTTTTGATGTCACTGATTCTCTATGGGAAAAAATAACACACATATATTACAAACAGAATAGCAGGATATGGGAATCTTTCTATTATGGTGCCGTATTGATTGAGGGATTTCATGAGGTCATACACCTCGAGATGACATCACAGAATCCCAAGATAGCGTTACCAGCACGGTAAAATATACAGTCCTATATTCTGTTTTTTGTAATACATGGGAATCTTTTTTTCTGATAATTACTGTGATTTTGTTTTTTCTCACCATTGCAGCACACATTGAGCACAGTCAGACTCACATTCATTGCACTCACCATGACGACGACTGCCTGTGTCCATAGTAACGATTCCAAGGAATGTCACTCAGTTGCCATGGATACACCCAGTCAAGGTGATGGCCTATCACAAGGAGTAGGTACCAGTCCTCCTCATGTTATGACTACTATGCCAACCAACACAGCCCAGTCTCTCACATCAGTTCCGTTTTGCAATACTAAAAACAAACATTCCTTTTGATCAGATAGGAGTTCGCTACTCTGATTCAGCAATGGACTATTTCCTACATAAAAGAAAAAATATCATTCTTCTTGGTTGAGACCACCCCCCCTTCCCGCGCTACATACTGTATACTGAAGTGAAAAGAAACACAGGAACTGGAACATCAGTTGAAGAATATGTGGAAATTTATTGGATTTCATAACCTTTGTAACTGCTGTATTTTGTTACATAGGGAAGAGGTAGGAAGATCTCTAAGGGTTCAGGTGATGGGGTAGGAAATGTATGGAACTAGTGGCTGCGAACTACCTAAGCACATGGTGCACCTGAGAAGGGTCTAAGTTGTGACAGCAATGGTCTGAATTACATTTTAGAACCTTAGAAAACAGCAGTATTAAGAACTCGTAATTTATGGATAGTGCTAATAATACTACTGAAAAGCATACAATTAATTTCACCTAATACTACTGAAGAGACCCATCAATAGCATTATGGGATATTGTAATAGTATCGTTCACTGTTCATCAACAGTATTACGAAATCAAATAATACTATTAATGGATTTCCTAACACACTGCCACGAGAATCTGCTTCTCTCAGGCTGCATGCACACTCTGCACAGCTTCCCTTTCCCCAGCCTCTCACTTCCAGCCACATATTTGAAGTACTAATTGTCTGTCTCATTTCCACTCCCGTTCCCACCAGCCCAAGGATCTGACTGCTCACTCTCTCGCTAATACACCAGTAATGATGCAACTTCTCAACTTGCTGCAACAAAACACATGGACTCTTTTTTTTTTTTTAATAAAAAACTAAGCCACAGCAGAGCAGAGGCATGGAGCACCTTTTTGACCGCTCACTTAGTGATGCCACCATTTTTCCAAGATAATTTTTCAAATGACTGTTGAACACCAATGGAAACACGTGCTGGGTGCCACAGAGGTGTCTGGATGTTGCGGTATCCACAGCAACCACCTGGTAACCGACAGAAAAAGCAGCTCGATTTGCAGACATATTTCACCACCCTGAATTAGAAATTTCCACCACAGTTTGTTGAATACTTGGAACTCCTTAGATGCATATATTACAAAAAAAAGTATAGTACAGTGTATCTCTTGGCTATAATACCATCTTGAAGTTCTGGTGACATGTCGGTACCTCTCGAGCTTTGCTCTTGAGGTTCACGTGTCACCAGAACCATAAGTGGCAGAAGGGTCTGAAAATTGATAGGGCCAAGGATGTACGCAGTAACCCTCCCCTCACCTTATTTTGTTCTCAATCAAATTTGTAATGTGGAGCATGAACATATGAAAACACCAGCAGATACAGGCCTCACGGTCTCATTGAGTCTGCTCGATTGTGCAGCCAGCCCTCATCCTTCAGCTGCCCCACCCACCCTCCCTCTTCATAATTATCCCCCTCGCTCAGTCCCATCCCTCTTAAAGCCATCTACTATGCTACAGTCTACTACCTCTTCAGGGCGAGTATTCCACTTGTTCACCACCCTCTCTGCGAAATGCTGTCTCCTGAATCTTCCCCCTCCAATCTCAGCTGGTGCCCCCTCACGACCCTTCCCCTTCTGATCTGGAAAATCCCTTCTGTACAAGTCTTGTTAATCTCCTTTAGGTATCTGAAGGTTTTGATCATGTCCCCTGTGCCTCCTCTCCACCATGGAATACATGTTCAGCTCGCCCAGCCTCTCCTCATAGGAGTATCCCTCTAATCCCAGGATCATTCTTTGTTGCCCTACGCTGTACACCCTCCAACAAATTCTAATGTCCTTCTTCAGAAATGAGCACCAGAACTGCACGCAGTTCCAGGTGTGGCCTGACCAGCAACCTGTAGAGGAGCACGATCACCTCCCTATTTCTAGAGGAGACCCCCTCGCTATGTACCCCAGCATCCTGTTGGCTTTTGCTGCCACCCTCCTGCACTGAGCCGAGTTGTTCATACTCTCCATTATGAGTACCCCTAGATCCTTCTCCTCCTCGATGCATTCCAGTTGTACCCCCCTAGCTGATAGTTCCACCCCGGTTCTTAGCCCTGAAGTGCAATACCTTGCACTTTGTGGCATTAAACCCTAACTGCCATGCCTCTGACCACTCCTATAGTTTGTTCAGGTCCTCCTGCAGCCCCCACCCCCCTTTGATGTCATCTACCACAGCTCCCATCTTTCTGTCGTCCGAGAAGAGACTGATCTTACTCCAGACCCTGTGAGAGATGTCGGCAGTGCAGGTCCTGAACAACACCGGTCCCAATATTGATCCCTGTGGCACCCCACTCATCACATCCCTCAGTGACGAGAGTTACCACTCTACCACCCTTTGCTGCCTACTCTTCAGACAACTGGTGATCCAGTTTATCATCTTAGTTCCCACCCCTATATATTCCAGCCCCCCATGTAGCACGGAATCAAAAGCCTTGCTTAAGTCCAAATACAGAACATCCACCACATGGCCTTTGTCCAGTTCCCCTGTCACCCAGTCGTAGCACTCAATCAGATTTGTCTGGTAGGATCTTCTGGAGACAAACCCATGCTGCTGATCATCCTGGAGACCACTGTTCTCCAAAAAGGTCACCAGACTCTCTTTCAGGATTGTCTCCATCAGTTTTTTCACAACTGATGTGAGGTTCACTGGTCGGTAGCTGCCTGGTTCATTCTTAGGCCCACTTTTGTGAATGGGTACCACATGTGCCATCCTTCAATCCAGTGGCACACATCCTGTGTCCAAGGAGGTACTGAACCGGTCAGCCAATGGTCCTGCCAGGATCTCAGCTAGTTCCTTAAGTACCCTAGGGTGAATGCCATCTGGACTGGGTGCATAATCCCCCCAGTGCCCTTAATCCTTTCAGCACCCTATTCTCTGTGATCCCTGTATCAGTCACCTCCTCTCCCTCTGCCCACTCCTCTTCTCCCAGGTGGTGCCCCCCCCTTTCTTCTTCGTGAACACAGAGCAGAAGTAATCATTTAGTACCTCTGCGGGATCCTTCCCCTTCTCCACCCAGTCCCCATCCTTCTTTATCCTCACCATCTGATCTTTGTTTTTCCAACTTTCACTGATGTATCTGAAGAAGTCATTTTGTCCGTTCTTAACGTCCTGTGCCAATCTCAGCTCCCTGGCAGCCTTGGCCACTCTGACCAGCCTGGTAACCTCCCTGGCCTTCTCCACATACATCTCCTTGTTGTCCTCCTCTCCCGATTTGAGTCTCTGAAATGCCTTTTTCTTGGTCCTCACCCCCTCCATGACCTCCTGTATCAGTCAGCTGTTTGTTTGTTTTTTTTTGCCCTCCCCTTCTTACTCCTTGTTCTTGTACATGTCCCAGTTGCCTCCACCAGCCCTTTCTTAATAACATTCCACTTTTGGCTAGCATCCATGCATGGTCAAATACCCGCCAGATGCCTACCCACAATATCCCCCATCCTTTTAAAGTCCACCCCCTTGAATTCAATCACCCTGGTACTTGTACCTCCTAATTCCCTGCCCATAATGGGCCCTATGCATGATGGTGCGGAGTGTAGCCCATTCCACACCCGCCCAAGCCCACTGCACCCCCTGCGCGGTATTTTCTACTGGACATCCACCGCCCACACACACCGGATCCCTGGTGGCATGTGGACCTATGCTCGGGGGGCGTGCCGGCACTCTGCGGGATGCAAGAACGTGTAGAGTGCCAGGTGCAGGTGTCGGCACCTCCATCAGGTCAGGGCAGCCGTAAAGACGGAGGGCCAGGAGCACGGCCCACCCGGGAGTTACAGCCGAGGTCTGCGGCGGCATGATGGGATCATGTGCTCCCCCACCATGGACACCCGGCATGTGGCACACCGGTACGGGTGGATGGTTGGCTGGGCACTTGACCCCCACACTGCTTTTGGCGCTCTATGCTCCAGTATCCTCACTAGCTCCCACAGGCGCAAGTGATCCACTGTGAGTTCTGGGTCAGGCGGCTGACTGGCCGCTCGTCCAGATCTGTGGTGCCACACCTGACCACCACTGTGTGCCTGCATGCCAGGGGCCGGGGCACTGTATGGGAGTCATGTGGTGGACATCTTTCGTGAATGTAGCCACCTGCAGATCTCCCACAGGTGCGATGCTGCGTGGGTGGGGTATGTGCCTCAGGCACATTTTACCTGACTGTCAGTGCACTGGGGCCAGTGAGAGTGAATCATACCATGTGGTGGTCACTCCAAGCCAGAGGGTTCTCCACCTCCAGATCCCTTACAGCCTCCCCATTTGACAGAACTAGGTCTAGAGTCCTATCCAATCTAGCTGACTCCCGGATGAGCTGCACAAGGTAGCTGTCCTGGAATGCCTCTAATATGACGTGCTCCTTTGCACTTCTCATGGTATGGGTGCTCCACTCGACCCCCGGTAGGTTGAAGTCCCCCACCACCACAATGTTCCCTTTTCTACAAACCCTTCTGATTTACTCAGCTAACTCCCCATCCAGGTCATCCCATCGGACTGGCGGCTTGTACACCACCCCCACCCTCAATGTCCTGATTATCCTATAACCTGGGACAGTCAAATCTCATTCCTGGTATTGAATGGCCCACGTTTCAGTGATGGCTGCAATGTCCACCCTCTGTATTGTCAAGAGCCTGTAATTCTGCTGATTTATTACCAAGGCTTCTCGCATTCATTGAGACCACCCTCCGACCTGACCCTGACCCCCCCCCCCGGGATACCCCCTCTTCTAATCCCCCCCATGCTACTGCTCCAAGTACCTCTCTGATACCTCCATGCTAGCCCTAGGGAGGTAAGCTTGTTTAGCTCCTCTCTGGGATCATGCCTGCAACTGTCCACCTCGCCACCCCCCCCAACCAAGTTTAAATCCACCTAGGTAGCTATGTATTCCCCTACCCTCTGCTTCAATACCTCCTTCCCCCCGTCACAGTGTGTGGAAATAAACTTCAGACAAGTCAAATTTATAGGTTTAAAACACACTACGGTGTGATATTTATTTTTCAAAAGTTAGAGAAATAATAAATAAAAACAAAACAATTGCAAAGAAAATCACTACTTAACATCAGTAGTTTCTCCCATAATAGAGTCCTGGATCTTAGAGCTCCTAAGGCCCTTTTCATCTGCATTCAACAGCTTGTCTGCAGTAACAGTAGAACCTCTCTCCTCTCTCGGGGCTGAGCCCCACTGGACTACAACTGCAGTGAACTTAATAAAGAAGTTTTATATCTTTTGGTGGGGTCACCTGACTGAGCCCTTTCTGTATTTACATGTCTGGACATGTTGTTTCAAAACCAAAGAGGGGTTTTGTTTCAGGGGACATCCAGGTTCAGTTAAAGGTACAGTGTATATCTCCACAGATATTGTCTCTGTATATGTCTGATCCACAGTAACTAAGCACTTTTATAACATTATACAGTAATAGGTTTATAATGTGAATTTATGAAAATACCTTAAGGAGTTTCTATAACTGTACTAATCATGAAATTATTATTGTTTTAAAATGGCTTCTGAATCCTTTTTATTTAAAAAGGCATTATTAACTGGCCCAGTGGCGCTGACGGTTGAGGCACTGGACACCACACCTCACGCCACGCCAGCGACCCGAGTTTGGGAATGAGTTCGGGCAGCAGAGGGTTGGCAGGTGAAGGAGAGGATGGAGTGTCCGAAGGACAGTTCCCCTCTCCCTGGGGAGGATTCCGGGGACTGCTCGGCATCCTAGCAGCCCCCGATGGAGATCAGGGGCAGCACAGGTACGTCAGCCACGCAAGAGGAGAAGAGTGCAGCAGACATCAGTAGGGCAGCCATGCGCGGACGTCACTGCACGCCGCACTCCTTGGGGGAACCTACAAGAAAAATCTCCACCTCAGCTCGCAGAGGTGAAGGGGGCTCCAGGGACACAGCCCACATCCCAGCATCGGCCCGATGCCTTGGGGGACTCCATGGCCGACCCGATATCCTGGTAAGGCCTCTCTAATTGCAGATAGGCCATCGGGGAAGGATGGACCCACCACAGGGGGGTGATCCGGCTTACCTGGGTGGGCGAGGGAGTCAAGCCGCGGTCAGAGGGTTCAGACAGGGAGTAGAGGCTCCAGTCACGTCAGCACTCCGGAAGGGTGCCTGGGTAAAGGAAGTGTAAAAATAAAGTCTACAAAAAAAAAAAAAAAGCATTATTAACTGTATTTATTCCTAGTTAAAATAGCCTTCATGTTTTTGTACACAAAATGTACTTATGCACTTTACACAACACCTCTCTGGGTGTTTGGCATCACTCCAGGGACTGAATAGATGGAAATGGAAAAAGAATTAAAAGAGAGAACTAGTAGGAAGTTTAGTAGGATTAGTAAAGAGCTACGCTAGGTGGCCTACCTAGGGTGGGGGAGGAGAAAAAAAGCAAAGAGAAAAGTGTTAACTGTTGCACAACAGAAGTTTTGGTAGCTAGGAATTAAGAAGATAGAAAAGTGGTCAATCAGTCACGGCCGAGGGGGTAGCCTAACTCTGTCACACCTTCCCTGCTCAATGTAGCCTATCCCCTGCATAAAGTTCATTGTTGTCCCAGAGTCTGTCCCAGCCCCCTACCAATACGTATCCCCTGGAACGACACCATTCCCTCAGCCAGGTGTTGAACTCCCCAATCCTTACCTTCCTCGCCATGCAAGCGCAGGGTACTGGGAGCACCTCTGAGAAGGCCACATATTCCCCTAGTTCCCCACACCACCTGCCCAGCTCCTCTAACCTCTCTCTCTCTCTCTCACACTACTTCCACTGTCTCCCATGCCAGGTCATTCGTAACCACATGCACCACAAGATGCGATTTCCTCCTACCCCTCCTAGCACACTTAAAAACTGACTGCCCTGCCTGCAGTTAAGCCAGGTATGGACGCCACCCAGATGTGGCTATGCCATTCCCCCTCGCTGCCCCATCTTATCCCTTTCAGTATTGAATCCCCCAGTACTAATACCCTCCTCTCCAATCCTCGCCCCCTCCACCCTTTACCGGGTGACTACTGCTAGATTCCTCGCCCAGCTGAAACCCTCCCTTCCCTCCTATGGATCCCACCTCCACCCCAGCCCTATCTCCGCCTCCCCTCAAAGCTCCTCACACCACCCTCCTTCCCTTCTACCCTAGGCTCCCCCTCCCCTCTGCTAAGTCCTTCCTATTCACCTCTATAGCCTTGCTCCTCTCCCATTTACCCCTGCTCTTTTTCCATCCTTCCAGCTGCACCCCCCCTTTGCCACTACCACCAACCTCTGTTAGACTCCTGCCCCAGTGCCATCCTCTCACTTACCCTTACCTATCCTCTCCTGGAGATCCTTCCCCACCTCCTCTTCCAATGTTGTCAGCACTGCAAACCTATTACCTGCCCTCTCTGCCGTGCTGTGTGTGGGCTCCTTACTTCTGCCACAACCCCGCCCTCCCATGCTTTGCCACCTATTTGTATTGCTCCCACCCCTCTTCCCCATCCCAATCCCCACACCATCGTTCACCCACATGGTGTCCTCCTGTAGGTCTCTGCCCCAGCAAACCTCTCCCCTCCCCCTCACCTCCTCAACTCTCTATTAAGCCACTGCACTTCATCCTCGAGTTCCCTCAGCCTGTCACAGATCGGACACCCTCCTAGTTTCCACAATACATTCATCGAGACTGCCGCCCCACAACCACTGCAGCCCACTATTCTACCCCCACAGGCCATTCTAGCATTCTGCAACCCCCTGTACCCCCCTCCTTTGCTGTCCCCGTTCTCCCCAGCAAAATTCCACTCCATCCCCTAGTGTATCCTTCCCTACCTCCCTCCATTTGCTTGCTTCGGTGTCACTTTAATCCCTGAACACCCCTCCCCCCCCCGATGTAGGCTTTCTTATCTAGCATGTCCCTAGCAAACCCCTGCCCTGCTTCCTGCAAAGATCATACACCTTAGTACCCCTCAATCACGCAGCACCTATAACTGAATTACCCCCTAGACCAACAGTTACAAATGCCACCAATTGTCATACATCAATCACTTTAAGTTCCGCTTAGAATACCAAACCCAAACAGCTTCCACATTCCCCAAGTGTCAAATCCAGTCACAGTGCCCTTTCTGAAGCAGATTCCTCCAGAAATGGACAGACATACATCAATCACTTTAAGTGCCGCTTAGAATACCGAACCCAAACAGCTTCCACATTCCCCAAGTGTCAAATCCAGTCACAGTGCCCTTTCTGAAGCAGATTTCTCCAGAAATGGACAGACACAGAACCTTGCTCCAGACACAGCCCCTTTGCCCCCAATCTTATATCAAAGCCACCAAAAATTGAAAAGTACAGCCGGCCTGCCGGTGCAGCGGTAGGGCTACCGCTTGCGACGCCAGCGACCCGGGTTCGGGAACGGACTCGGGCAGCTGGAGGCCGGCTGGGGGGAGGAGGATTGAGCGCCCAGAGGCTGCTTCTCCTCCCCCGGTGGGTGGGATGCGGGTCCCGCTGCGATACCGCCCACCTGGGTGACCACGGGTGAGGTGCCGCGAGACAGCATACAAAGGGAGGGAGGACGCTGCCGGGAGTCGGAGTCTGCATCGGCCCGACGCAGTGCCGCTTCCTGGCCCCCCCTGGGCAGATGCCCTGTGGGTTGGGACCAAGAAATGGAAAACCCTGTGCTGGGCTCCTGTAGACGGACCCGTTGTCCCAAGATAACCCATAACCAGGCTCCATAGATAAGGCTGTGGACGCCTCAACAAGACATGCTTGAGGTGTGAGAGGGGGACTAAGAGGGGAGTCCCTCTCTTCCCCGCCCAGGAGGAAAACCGAGGCAGGATGGGGAAAGGCTAAACCAGTACTCGGAGGGAGGTACCTGGGGTGGAACTACGGGAATACACAGCCTAGGGATCCTCGAAGAAAGGAAGCCAGCACAGCGAGAAGGGGGCATAAAGAAAAAGTGTAAAAAAAAAAAAAAAAAATGGAAAAGTCACAGTACCTTAGCCCAGTGGCAGTGCCCTTCCAGCTGGGTGTATCCCAACCTTCCAGGTCACCCACTGAATCCTCATTCTGATGAGCACCTCCTCCTGCCCCTTCTGATACATCCTCTACACCACCGGGAATGGTTTTCTTCTTCTATTTAACAAGGAGGTGGTGTGGGGTGGGTGGGAGTGAGAAATTACTTTCCCTGTGACTGGGCTCTGCCTTTTAAGGCCCAGTCGCACACTCAAATCGGCCACCCTACTCCTGATTGGCTCCTCCCAGAGCCCTGCAGATTGGTGCACCGACAATGCCTCCCTGGATCTAAGCGCTGCCTGTCACTACAGCATGGCTCCTTCCTCCAGTCTCCTGCTCCCTCCTTAGTTCTCCAAGGCCGCAGACACGGCCCCCTCCCAAGCAGCAACGGCTGCAGACGATTCTGGCTCAGATAAGCCTTTGGGAATGAATACAACTCCTTCCCTGCGTCAATTGAGCATTCCCTGTGACTGGGCTCTGCCTTTTAAGGCCCAGTTGCACACTCAAATCAGCCACCCTACTCCTGATACTGCATGCTACTAGCTACAACTTGGAATAACACCCCACCACCAACTTACAGCATCACCCTGCACCGGTTCCTTCAAGCTCCCCCCACACACACATATGCCCTTCATTTTCATTTTTAGTTTCACTGCTGTGTCTTAACTCTACAGGCCATGACCCCAGCCCACCCCCATCAACACTACCAAGGCCTTCACTTTCCAAAACTGCTAACACCCTCCAACCACAAAGGGAGTAATTAGTAACACTGTTTATCCCCTACAACCTTTCTAGTGCTCAAACATTCTTTACAAGTGGGTAATCCTCCATCCATCCAATTGGCTGATGCATGATGGAAAATGTTGGGCTGCCGGAGGCCAAGCCCCCAGCTATGATAACACTGTCCAGTTCACTTTGTGCATTCCTAGTGGCGGGTCATGATCTCTGATCACTCCCAAACTCTCAGGTAATTATTCTAACATAACTTACACTTTTCGCTTTCCCCTATTCTTATTTATATAGCACACATCGACAGACAAATGCGTGTTAACCTTAGGACCTTCTCCTAACTTTCCTGCATGCCTGTACTATTGACTGGAACAAAAAAAAATCCCAGTGCATAGATCAGGGGCACAAGTCAAGCTGGGCCCTCCAGTAGTGTCCTAGCTTAGAACCCCCATCCTGGTCGGAACCCCCATGCAGCATCCCCACTGGCTAGCTTCCTGACGACTGGACCCTCATATAGAATTCAATCCACGTCAGGCAGCACTTACAATGAGGCTGATGCATTAGAGCAGCCACTTAAGTAACGAACAGTACGATCCAAGGGAGCACTCCATTAAATACAGCCTGAGGAGTACAGGGAGAGCTGCAAATGGATGAGCACTTTAACATCGCTGTCTGTCAGGCCTGTTGTGCTGGTTAGGTAATACATGAGAGAATCAAGGGACAATCATGGGTTAACTCCGACACTCAGTTGATGGTTTGTACTGCAGCATCCTATAAAAAAAGCATTTGTCAATGCCAAATGTTTGCTTGCTGGCATGAGCAGTGGAAGTGCAAGAGACAGACAGATGCAGTTAAGGAATGGCAGTGAAGTACTGAACCGACGCCAACTCCACCCTCAACCTGCTGAGATGGACAGGCATTGTGGTGTGCCTTTGGGTCATCGCCCATGACAGTGACGATATTTCACCTCTCCCTACCCTGCAGACACTGACAAGTGTCGAGGTGTGCCTTGGAGTGTTTGGGCTTTACATTCACCTCATTCGATAAGGAAATACACTGAAATGGGTGCAGAATAGGAGAATGGGGTGAAGTCTGGGGCCAGGGGGTCCAAGGCGCACCTCGATGCCTGTCACTGGCTGCAGGTTGGGGGTGGAATGGCATGAGCATTACTGTCGACAATCCCAAGTCACACCCCGATGCCTGTCACTGGCTGCAGGGTGGGGTGGAATGGCATAAGCATTACTGTCGACAATCCCAAGTCACACCCCGATGCCTGTCACTGGCTGCAGGGTGGGGGTGGAATGGCATAAGCATTACTGTCGACAATCCCAAGTCACACCTCGATGCCTGTCACTGGCTGCAGGGGTGAGGGTAGGTGGCATACTTTATTACTGTCGACAATCCGATCACACCATTGCCTGTCATGGCATCTGCGCCCTGGCGTATCTTGATATTTTCCAGTTTTCAACATGGACTTTTGTGAACCCCTCCGCATGAACAGTGACATTATCAGTTCATTAGCCGAAGGTGATTTTGCGCACAGCGACTGTGCCATTTGGCGCCACAGGTGCAAAAATACATTTTGAACAGGATGTGAAAAATGACAGCTGTACTGTTCATGAGGAGGTGTAAAAAATGGCAATGTTGAAAACCTGGAGTGAAACTATAAAAAACTGAAGTCATGCGCGTACGCAGAAAATGCGCAACACACACCCGTAATGTAATTAGTTTGGGCATTTTTTACAGCATATTTTCAACATAGACATTTTGGGACCTCCGCTCATTTTCTTAATCTGTCCCGAACACTGATTTCCCACAGCGACCGCGCTATTCTGCACCGGAAGTATGAAAACACATTTCGGCCAGGGTGTGGAAAATGACAGCTGTACTGTTCATAAGGAGGTGTGGAAAAATGCCAATGTTGAAAATCTGGACTGAAAATATTACAAATTTATGAACTTACGAGGGTGCGTGAAAACTGCGCAATGCACGCTTCTAACACAGTCATTTTATGGACTTTTGTCACCAAATTTTCAACATAGCCATTTTAAGATCTCTACTCATAAACAGTGTCACTGTAATTTTCTTAATCTGTCCCAAATATTGATTTCACACATGGACTGCACCAGTGTGCACTACATGTGTGAAAATACATTTTGGGTAAGATGTGAAAAATGACAGTCTCACTGTTCATTAGGAGGTGTGGTAAAATGGCAATGTTGAAAATCTGAAGTGATGACAGTAAAAATTCTCAGAGTTATGAGTGAGCGTAGGAACTGCGCAACACACGCTCATAAAACAGTCGTTTTTGTTCATTTTTGCACCAAACTTTCAACATAGGGTTTTGGGGGCCTACCTCATGAACTGTGATACTGTCATTTCATTAATCGGTCCCAAAAGGTGATTCCATGCAGTGACCATGAAATCACCTTTCGGGACCGAATAACAAAATGACAGTGACTGAGTTCATGAGGTGGGGTCCCAAGAACACCATGTTGAAAATTTGGTGAAATAATTCCCCAAAATGGGTGAGATATGCATCAAAGTTGAAAAACCCCACTTATGCCATGATACAGTTTACTGGCGTTTCTTCAGTTCACGGTCGGCTTTGAAGAGTGCAGACGAGTTCCCGGTCCACCAAAGATCGTCACGCTGGCCTCCGGAAGTAAGTATGGGGTGAGGGGAGGGGGAAACAGGGTGGGTGCGGTTGGGGAAGGGCAAGACAGTCAATGAGGGACCGCTTTTTTGTTACAGGTTTTTTAAAAGACGGGAGACTTTTGCCACGCTGGGGTAGGCTCCCAGCGTGGCACCTGAAGTTTGTTTGGGGGCCAGTGAGCCGATGGGGAATTGGGCACCTCTGGGCCACAGATTCTTGCCACGCTTGGGGTGGGCTCCAGCTGGCACCTGGAAGTTTGTTTGGGGGGGTGGAGCCGACGGGGATTGGGCACCCCTGGCCATACAGTGTGCAAGGGTGGAGGGGAGCACATGAGCACACTGGGGTGGGCTCCCAGCATGCTACCTGGGTGTTCGTTTTGGGGGAAGGCACTGGATCCGACGGGGATCACGCTGTTCCGTCGGAAACTAACTGTCTATGGCAGTTCAGATGCAGTGCTGACGTGTATGCAAATTGCCTGCCGACTGCAATATGCAAATTGCCTACACGTTGCCACCGCTGACTGTAGCAGTGGTTTCCTCTGAACTGTATGCCACTGCATCTGAACGGCTGTCATAGACAGCTTGGACATCCACTGGTGTGGTGCAGCCATGCCTGTAAAAAGGAGCAGGGCACTGGAAGTGGGGGTGGCACACCTGCCAAAACTCATATAGTGGCACTATGTTTCTTGCACATGCGTGCAAGCAAACATAATAAAGGGATAATGTCTGCTACTAGCTACAACTTGGAGTTCATAAATGCTATTGTAAAGATAAAAAATATTACATGGATGTTACTGAGGCAGGTAAATACAAAGATTGCTTAATAAACTAAGGCATCCCTCGTCTGATTGTTACAAACAAGAAACCTGTCCTGTCACCAGTAAAATCAAATAGCATATTCTTCCAGTGCATAGCCATGGGTACGAGTAAGCTGGACCCGCCAGTAACGTCCTAGCTTACAATACCCTGTTCTGGTCAAGACCCTCATGTAGCGTCCCCACCTCCTGTCTCCCTAAGGAACTGGAGTGGACCCTCAGACAACAATCACTTCACATCCAGGCACTGATTACAATGGGCCATGTTCACAGCACTCAAGCAGAAATCGTTAATCTATTTTTTATTTATCTTTTATTTATTGAAGTTTCTGAATTACAACCTTTGAGTCAACGACTCATTTACAAAGGCTCCACGTCAGAGGAAAAACAATAAACAGAGAGTATAAAGTATAAGTGGTAAACATAGTACTATAAATACAGGATTGCACAATAAGAGGTACAAGAGTGCAATAATACATGAATACAAGGAGTGCAAAGTACAGAAATGCAAGACTAGATGCAGAGGCACTCACTAGAGCATACAGAGGTAGAGATATTGAGTGGGGCCTACAGCGAAGGGAGAGACCGCCAAGTGAAATATCTGGGTTAGGGTAGGTATAGGTGCATTCCAGGGAGACCTTGTTGGAGTTGGGGGGGGGGGTTAGGGGCAAAGGAATGAGGGGGACAAAAACTAGAAGCAGTCAGAGGTGACCTTGTCCTGGTATAGTTGAGCACTGGAGGATGAGTGAGCTGTGAGAGTAAATGGGAGAGGTGGGGGATAGGCACAATCACATCATCCCTGGCTAGATGTTGCCGAAGTGAGAGTTTGAAAGTGCCGAGTTTTTGTATGGAGGAGACTTCAGGAGGCAGGCTATTCAGCCAGTTGGGAGCCCTGTACATGAAGGCCCTCTGCCCCAAAGAAGTTCTACAGAAAGGGACCTGGAAGGCAGTGTTTGAGGAGCTTCTGGTAGTCGGGGGTGGGGGAAGGTTTTAAAAAGGTGGAGAGTGGAGGGTGGGGGGGAGACTGGAGGCTATCTTTTTGGCTAGGAGGTAGGTCTGGTAGGTAAGTCTACCAGCAAAGTTTAGCCAGTTTGCTTGTTCATATAAGTCACATGTGTGGGTGAGCCTGCCACAACCAGCCACAAGGCAGCAGGGCATTGTTCAGGGCAACTCTGACATGTGTAAGTGCAGTGTTGACTGCAGAGCCATAGATTACAATGCCATAATCAACTACGGGCAGGACAGAACTTGTGATAGCAAGGTGGAGGGCATTGGGAGTTAGGCAATTCCAGTGGCGTTAGAGAAGGCCAATCCTGGTATTCACAGCTTTGCAAACCACATTGATATGATCTTGAAATGACAGGGTGGAGTCAACAGTGATGCCTAAATATTTGAAGCGATTTACCTGCTCGAGGGGTTGTTGCAGATTGTTCAGAATGTGCAGGGGATGACCTTTGTATTTGCTGTGAGTGTTGGCAAACAGCATACCTTTGGTTTTCTTATAATTACGTACGCATTTGTGACGAGTGAACCATGATTCTGTCTCCAAGAAAATCCACTGGAGGTTGCATTCAAGGGGGTAGGTATCGGGGTAGCTGGAAAAGATAACAGCATCATCTGCATAGAGTAATAGCTGGCCACAGCAAGCAAGGGGAACAGTGTTAAGGAAGAGACTGAAGAGGAGGGGGCCCAGGATACAGCCTTCTAGTACCCCGGAGCAAATTGGTAGGGAGGAGGAGAGGGTGTCTTGAATCCTAACCTGCTGTGTTTTACCACAGAGAGTTTGGCGAACCAGAAGGTGATTTCAGTTGACAAGCATAGAGAAGGGACGAAGTCAATAAGGATAGAGTGGTTTACAGTGTCAAATGCTTTTGTTAGGTCTATGTATACAGACCCAACAAGACGGCCACGGTCACGGGCTTTATGTAAATGATCAGTATATTCCAGAAGGGCAGTGGTGGTGCTGTGACCCTTCCGGGAAACCATGCTGCTGTTGATACTGTAGGTTGTGTTTTGAGAGACAGTCGGAGAGTTGGTCAGAACCTATCCTCTCAAGGGCTTTAGAGATAGGAGGGAGGATAGAGATGGGGCAGGAATTACTGGGTTGGGAAACATTGGCCATCCTTGAGAATAGGGGTAACCATGGCCATCTTCTACTGTGAAAGGAACTGACCAAGGCAGAGGGAGAGGTTGAGGAGTTTGGTGAGGGGGCGAGGACTACACTGAGGGCTAGGTGCAGAAGTTTTAAGTCAAGGGAGACCTACTGAATCTGGATTTGCCCAGGACACAGGTTAGATACTTATTTGCTTCACAAGGGGAGATAATCCTTAATTGGAAAGAAGGAATTCCTTTGGGGGGGTACTGTTGAAAAAGTCTGGGTGGAGGACACTACTGAGGTCAGGGAAGGTGGTATTAAGACCATCAGCGATCAGCTGAGAGTCCTGTGTGATGATGTCATTGATGTTGAGTAGTAAAGAGGGGGAGGAGTGGGGTTTACCCAAGAGATCCTTTATGTCGTTCCAAAATGTCCTCCCTTGCCCCCAGGTGGAAGAGAGGCAGTCTTGGAAATGGGCTGCTTTTGCACAGCGTATTTCCTGGGTACATACATTTCTGGCAGCCCTATACTTCTGCCTGTCAGCAGGGGAGGCCTGATGCCAGTGCCCTGTGCCACAGGTTATCTCTATGTGACATAAGTTCCAGTATTGACGGGGAAATCCAGGGAGTAGCAAGGCCTTTAGTAATGCACTTGGTTTAAGAGGCATAGCTGTCACATGCAGAATTGAAATTAGAAATGAAATATAATAGGGTGCTATCAACGCGGGTGGTATAGTCTATGGGGGACCAGTCACAGCGAGTAAGACGTCCCTAAAATGACCCAAATGGCCTAAGAGTCTGGAGGTATAACAGTGCTAGAGTGCTGGACCTGTAACATTATGCCAAGACTGACCATGGGGGTGACCTGTGAATGTGTGGTACATCTAGCAGACATGGGTTTGATTCCCTACAACCTCCACTTACATGCTGTGAACTTCTGACTAGACATTAAATGGTTAGCTGTATGAGAACCCTACGACTCACTGTGAAATTATTTCTTATTCATCTGTGAGGGGTCTGCAGTACTTTTGCCTTTGATGGACCAGATTCTGGCGTCCATGTCCTGCAGGCCTGTGGGTGGGGGCATGGGCACTCATAAATCCAATTCCTTCGCTGCCAATGCTCTTGGAGCACCCATGCCATACTGGGGATGTCTTCCCCTGTTACAGTCACCTCCCGCATAATCTGGAATGCTGGAGTTTCATGCTCCTTGTGAGCGTCCAAGATCTCACAGTTACCATGTTGAAAATGGCTGCGTATTGCAAGAAAAGCACTTGGTACTTCTTGGCTCTCATCCCGCGCTGTGCGGGAATCCAGTATATGCTTTCCTGTCTGCATATCAGCAGTGCATACTGAAGGTCCCAACAGCGCCCAATTTTTTTCTGCTCTCGATGCAGTATAAGGGGACTCGTTCCATGGTGTTCCTGCAGCACTCTTGTGGGAATGGCAGCCATCTTGGTACAGTTCCAGGATGGCAGCCATTTTGTGCGGGTAAAACCCGTTACAGCCCATCTAGCGAGAGCCGGGAATTCCCCAAAACAGCCGGGTGGAGCGAAATACTGGCCATATGGAGTAGGTCTTCAGGACCGTATTAGAGTGTCCACTCGAACAAAAAGGCTGTTTGCACCTCGGTTCACTTGCCACTTTTCTCATCTGTTGCTGCCTCACTTCTGCATTCATTGTGGCAGAGGACAGTTTGTGTTATATCCTTTTAAATGAAGGCAGTCATAATGCTAGATGCCCCATCCCCTAAAGGCTTACCCCCCCCCCCGATTAGTGGTTTTGCAAATAAAACACCTTTTTTCAGGTGTTTAGACTTACTTGTTTTTATTTTGAGGAAGTCCTGGGCTCCGCAAAATGCCGCATGCTGCTCACTTCCACTTCAAAGCCAAGTGCGGTGCCGCACTGCTCAGCTCCCATAAAAGTGTATGGGAGCTGAGCGGTGCGGTGCCACACTTAGCTTTGAAACCCAAAAATCTTTACTGACTAAGGCCTTGGCTACTGGGTTGGACAAGGCTCTCCCTTGTTAATCTACACATTCAGGCAGTTTAAGGAAGGGGAGGTCGGGTTTGGGCCCAAGGATACCTTGGAATATAGACACCCATGCAATATCTAAAATTATGGAATAATCGAATACTTGGGCAAAGAGGACCGGTAGGCCCAGCTAGTCTACCCTACCTTCCCTGCCTCATTCTACACCATGGATTCAGTTCAGCACAAGTGCCTTTTCTTAATCCTTAGCACTGGTCCATGTAGTCCATGCACATTTGCAGTGCCCCAGGTCTTCGCCCCTACCTCCTCTTTTGGCAGGCTGGTCCATGAGCTTACCACCCTTTTCAAGAAGCAGTAACATCACACATGAACCTGTTTCCCTTCAAGCATGCCCCAGTGTTCTGGTACTCTCCTGCATGTGAAAAAGTCGCACCTCCTGTATCTGGTTCACCCCAGTGAGGTGCAGCTAGCTCTGAGTCATGGCCCAGCTAACTCTCCCCTCCTCCAGTGAACCCATGTTGAGCTCCTGTAGCCTCAACTCATAAGGATTCTTGTGCAGCCCCTGCAACATGGCACAGTGCAGCATCACGAGCAGGACACGGGAGGAACTATCTTATTTATTATCCCCAACAGAAACAGGTGGACTCTGCCTGGCACAGACAACTAGTATGTTCATTACAAAAAAATGTCAAGACTCTCCCAGGCCATTCTTGATGGCCGGTCAATCAGGCAATTTCCTCACCTCCATTGCACTAAACACCTACCAATCAATCAATCAATCAATATCTTTATTTAGCCAGGCGGAACACCATTGAGCAGGGCTCATCTACAAGATGGACCTGGGAGTTTCAACAACAGCAAGTCACAATACAACAATTTGGAGTAGGCGTAGCAACATTAGCAGCCTATGTACAGTCATTACAAGTGAGAATGGTGGGGCTTGGCACTGTGGTGTACAATAATTTACAAATAGCAACATAAGACTTGACACTGAGAACAGAACAAGGCAGCATAATTTACAGGCGTAGTACCAAAGGCAGTCAGCATACGCTGTGTGCGAGTTCTGTACAAGGCAGGTCTCTGACAGACTGTAGAGTACAATATTATATTGGATGATGTCTAGACCAACAAAGCATTACATGGCCTAGGAGAAGACTATAAAGCAAGGGCACAGGATACGCCAAGGATAGCGGAGGGAGGAGTGGTTAGGAGGGGTGGGAGGGGGCAATTGTAATACCTTCAGGACTGTCATAGCTGCATTAGTCGGCGCAGTAGGTCTAAGGGTAAGGGGAGGGTATGGGGGGGTGAAAAGGTGCCATTAGTAGGGGAAGGTGACAGACAGGTAGGAGGGAGAGTCAGAGATTCAGTGCTGGAAACAGTTGCAGGACTCCATAAATGATTGTTGGATAAGATTTTTGAAGGCAGCTAATGGTAC
Source organism: Neoceratodus forsteri (assembly GCA_016271365.2). NCBI lineage: Eukaryota > Metazoa > Chordata > Ceratodontiformes > Ceratodontidae > Neoceratodus > Neoceratodus forsteri. The sequence goes on along the minus strand of CM057456.1, from coordinate 1,558,390,856 downwards.
AGGTGAAACGGGTTGCAGTAAATTTTGAGCAGTTTTCCAGAGGACTAGTAAGACGTGACTAATTGTTGCCCGACCAAAGTGCATCCTAACTCTGGGTATGTAAATGGCGATATGAGTCTGGCTTCTCAGCAGACAGCTGCCAGGAATGCAAGAAGGTAGGCAATCCTTAATATATTGAGGCAGCTTGTTAGAGATGGCCCTATAGATCCAGAACATGGTGTTCTTCCCGACCGCTACACCCCACCTCACAGTGCTTGCTCTGACCCTCCACAAGACAGGGTTGCACGTCATTTCATACCTGGGCGATTGGCTCAGATAGGCCAGGTTCCCAACTCAGGCACAGAGGGATACAGAAACAGCACTTCATCACCTACCACAACGTGGTTGGAGGACACAATATAATGTAATGCCTAATGCCTGGGGCTATGAACTCAGAGACCTGGGGTTTGACCCCCACAGCACCCCTGAGTATGGTCAAAAGTTTTCATAAACCATGACAAAAGCCAGCTAGTCCCCACACTAGGCATCCTACACTTCGCCACACAGATATTCATGAGCATAGGGCCTAATGACCACAACGGAAGAGAAAGTCCACAACCTGACCCAGTTCATTGGGTCTTTACGGATTCATTCTCACAGGCCAGTATGTGCTTACCTGCTGCTGCTCAGGCTCAGGACATCGATGGTGCCATGGGGTCAGCTATGCATGCGCCCACTCCAGGGATCTGTTCTAGATGCATGAGACCAGACAACCCAAAACTGCGAATGCTGGCTCACACAATCTTGCTCAAGGCATGACATAGGCAAGGACAGTTTTGGTGTCGATTGCGACAGATGCCATCCTCCTAGGTGGGGAGCCATGCTGGGTGCCAGGTCATTCAAGGCAGCTGGTTTCCCCAGAATCTTGTCAACCCATCAACATGTGGGGGATGACAGTAGTACACTGCGCTCGGTTATTCTTCACTACGCAGGCCATTAATCAGGCACCACCAATCAGAAAGATCCCCAACCTACCATGGAATACATGAACAAAGAAAGGGGACTTGGAGCAGGGCAATGCTCAGATACCTGCAAAATGCTAAAATGGGCAGAACACAACATAACTGTCATCTTGGCAACTTGTCTGGCTGGCAAGCTGAACTCTTAAGCAAGCTGTCCCAATCAAAAGGCCACCCACACCCGGGATTGTGAGAATGCTTCTCAGGGTTAGCTCCACAAAAGTCATACTGCAGATGCTGGCTCCTGACTGGTCAAGCAGTTCATGGTGTCACTGGCCCAGTGGCGCAGAGGTTAAGCGCTGGACACCACACCTTGTGCCACGCCGGCGACCGGGTTCAGGAACAAGCCGGGGTTGGGGGGATGTGAGTGGCTGCCAGCTGGCAGCTCTCCACCTCGGGAGGGAGATGCTTGTCTCTTCAGAACATGGCCGCCCCCTGGTGGAGGCCAGAGTGGCTGCGTCACTCTGAGGAGTGCCGGCGCTGGGCCGAAGGAGGGCATAAGAGGCTGGTACTGGAGCTGCAGTGCGCATGTTCGCCTCCATGCACATGCGTCACCGCTTCCGGGGTCTCGGGAGTAGGCCGCCTAAGGGAGAAAATGGAGAAAAATCGGGGGCCACCCAAGGATGAAGCCTCCAGGCTAGGAGGTTCTACCAGAACACGCAAGGCACTACAAGCCCCCAAACTACCCAGAGTCCAGTAGGTTGGCTGACAACTGGGCACCTGCCGAGGAGGATAAATACAACTGTAAAACAAAACAAGAAAAGCATTTCATGGTATTCTCTGCTCCGTGTAATCATAGTTGATGCCCCGTTAGCATCTTCATCATCGCCTGGATTCCCTCAGCCAAAGATCACTGTTTCACAACAATGCTCAGTCCGACTGCATGGATGCTGAAACGCATAGACTGTTGAACGCAGGGTGTCTCCCAAGGGGATTAACTGTTTTTCACACTTCAGAACACAATCGATAATAAGACTTATTGTAGGCATTGGCAGATCTTCTGTAAGTGGCCTACTACAACAGGCCTGTCCCCTTTAGCAGTGGGTCTTCACCATATTCTAGACTTTCTCGATGAGAAGGCAGGCAAAGGTCTCGCAGGCTGTTTGAGGCTACAGGCTTCCGCTATTGCTACAATGTGGGTCTCAGTTCGCATCCAGGTGTATTCTGGCTGCTGCAAGCGGTGCAGTTTACATCTCCCCACACTGGCCCATCTGCCCTCTGTGGTAACTTGATCTAGGCTTGGAAGGCCTCAATAAGCCGCCTTTCCTGTACCTGGTGCTCTATATTAGATGGCTCTCAAAACAGTCTTGCTGACAGCTACATGCTTAACTGAACGGGTGAGTGAGTTGCAGATGCTATCAAGCTGAGCACTGTTCCTTGCCTTTCACTATGACAGATGGCTCAGAACATTTCCGTCCTTTTCTCCTAAGGTGGTATTATCCCATTCCACATGAATCAGGAAATTCCCTTCCTACCATGCCCACAAACTGAGGTGGCAATGATACAGCTCCTCATCCGCTCTACATGGCATCACTCATGAAGGCCCATCTGACCATGTCCGAAAGTTTCCATAAACTGGATAAGCTGTTAATTTTCTTTAAGAAAGAAAGTGAGCCAGGCTGCCTCTAAAGAAGCAATAGCTAGGAGCTGGGGTGCCAATAGAAATTTAATGGGTCAAGGGCACTCCATTAGGACTGGGCCCCCCTCAGCCTCCCATCCGCTCTTACAGTGGCCACCCTTTCAGCCCCCCTGAGCCACTGGGCCCAGGATAGTTGTCCCCCCTCCTCCCCCAATTGGCACCCTAGCTGAGATACAGGCAACAATAGTGGCCGTCTACCAAGTGGTGGTCCTGGAACCCCAGCCGGCATTAAGGTACATTCTGCCAGGGTGATGGCAGCATCATGAGCAGAGATGGGTCTGCCTCAGTACAGGATATCTGCGCTGCAGCTTCCTGCTCCTCTTTACATATTTTTGCCTGTCATTACAGGTTGGACGTAACATCAGCAGGTAGAGCTGTGTTCAGAAGGGTGGTGCTTCAGGCTGCTTTGGGTTCAAGGTAACGTAATGTTCATCATCCCATCCAGGGTTTTTCCTGGTACTGTTACAAAAGTCCCACTTGTAAAGAATGTCTGAGCACTAGTCAGGTTTCAGGGGATAATGGTATTTACTCACCTGGTAAAGCTGATTATACCTGCAACCTTTCTACTGCTCAGAGTACCTCCCAAATGCTCATGGACAAGGAGCCTATGCAGCAAGGACCATGTGGGGATACTCCCTAGTTTATTTAAGTAGAGTTACAGTATGAAACTTGCATTATGTTATCTACTACTTACATTCTGAAATATTTTGCGCTCTTTCTCTAAATGTATATAATCAATATTATACAGGTTATTCTTGATGGAAGATTTTAGTATGGCTTATACCTGCTGTACTGCAAAGTTTTTTGGCTATCTGCCAGTAAATGACCTGGCCATGCAGTTGATGTTTCTTGCTGGTCATTTATTTGTCTTCTTGTTTTTCGTTTTTTGTGTGTGTTTTACCCTTTTCTCTGCTAGGGAAGTTTCTAAATGGACAATGTTAAAAAACAAGTCTGCGGTTGTGACACCAGTGCATAAGAGTGGGGGCTGCGCCCTTCACAGTAGCTACAGACCTATTTCCATTCTCCCTCCACTATCAAAAGCTGTTGAATGGATAGTGGCTGATTAGCTGGTCGACTACTTGGAAAAATACCAGCTCCAATGCAACAACATAGGTTTAGGCACGGACACAGTACCGCAACAGCATTACTTGAGTTCATCGGCTTCATACATAACTCCTTCGACCATGGGCATCTCGTTGGTGCAGCTTTTATTGATTCAACCAAAGACTTTGATACTGTGCACCATTCCCTTTTGGTTGACCAGCTTGCAGCTACTGGTCTCTCCCATGATACTCTGGCCTGGTTCAGAAGCTATCTTCATAATCACACGCAACAGGTAAAGATTGGGACAGCCCTATCTGACAGTAGTCCTGTCCGTTCATGGGTTCCACAAGAATCCATCCTGGGACCACTCCTGTTTAGTATCTTCCTCACCTCACCTCACTCCCGTCTGCCTGCCAGTGTCACATCCTGCTATGGGCAGATGACATAGTCATCTTTGACAGTGATCCGGACCCCAAGGCCCTTGAGACCCAACTTCAAAAGCACTTTGCAGAAGCTGAAAAATGGTTTAGCAACCAGAAACTTATAATGAACTATAAGAAGAACAAAACAATGTTATTCACCAACCCCCAAAACAGGCACGGAACCAATCCACTTTTTCTCCAAAAGGTAGGGGACTCCCCACTGGAACTACTAGTCCCTCACTTTAAATATCTGGGGGTCACTATTGGCAGCACCTTATCTTATGTTCCCCATATTGACAATATTGCCAAGGGGCATGGGGTCATAATGCCGCAAGACATTACGCCGCATGCATAAAGTGCGTTGTCAATACAGTGCGATTTCTTGCATGCAGCACAAGTCTTTTTTTCTTCAGGGGGGCTCTGCCCCCGCATCCCCCAATTAAGATTACTAACTCCGCGGGGAGGGGGGCTTACAGGAAATATCGCACAACGTGCAAACAAAAACAAAATTACCATGCAACTGGAACCGGGAATCGAACCCGGTCCCAAACACCCTGCTTTCATCCCTTGCTGTAAGCAGCTCATCTCATCGAGCCACGGCAACTGCTCACCAGGAGCCCCTCCCAACAGCGGTCTTATCCTCTGCCTGGGACAGCAAGAGGGTGCAGTACCATGCACAGAACAATTCATGGAATTGCACCCTTTCGCTGTCCTGTACAGCGCTGTTTCTGTTTAGCGCTTACGTAGTACGTTCTTAAGCGTATGACATATTGACCCGGTACATCGCCAAGGCAGTCAACATGTGAATCGAGTTACTCTATAGGTATAAGCATTGTCTATCCCCTGAGGCTCTTAACCTTGCTATCCTTAGCTAGATTGTCTCGCTCATTGATTATGGTCTGATTATATATGGGGCAGCCATAGACACTGCCCTCCACCATGTAAAAGTTGCTCTAAATAAAACCTGCCACCTCCTAACAGGATCTGCGAGACTGACCCACACTTAGACCTGTATACTCAGTCTAACTGGCTGCCGCTCACAGGAAGACTCTCATACCAAACCTGGCTACTGGTAAGAAAAGTCAACTTAGGTCTTATGCCACCAGGGATACAGAAGCTTCTTACTACCTCTGACAACCTGCAGCATACTAGAAGATCCAATACTCAGACCTTTAAAATCCCTCACTGCCATACCTCCCAATATCAAATGCCATTTGTTTATCGAGACCCACTTTGGTTTAATTCCCTTAGTAATGACATATCTTCAGCTAGCACCCTGGGCTCATTTAAGATTACTAACCCGCGGGGCTTATAGAATATCGCACAACGGCAAACAAAATAAAATTACCATGCAACTGGGACCGGGAACCGAACCCGGTCCCAAATGCCCTGCTTTCATCCCTTGCTGTAAGTAGCTCATCTCATCAAGCCACGGCAACGGCAACTTTTACGTGGTGGAGGGCAGAGTCTGTGGCTGCCCCATATATAATCAGATCATAATCAATGAGCGAGACAACCTAGCTAAGGATAGCAAGGTTAAGAGCCTCAGGGGGTACTCGTTGCAAACACCACCTGTGACTGTTTCCACTAACCAGGACTATCCTTAGCCCCAGCACTTATCCTACCTGCTCCACCTTAGTGACTTGTAAGCACTTCATCATGCCCGTTCTCTCATCTCCCCTACACCCCCTCACCTTCTCCCTCGCTCTCCGTCAACCTCCCTCCTTGTTCTCATCTTGATTGTCCGTACTCCCATCTGCACTCTCAATTTTGCTCCTCCCTCCACTTCCCTACCCTCCCTACCAACCCACCCTGTCTCCACTGTATACCCTGCTTACATGGCCTCCGGCCTATCCTCTCTTCGGAATACTTCTTCCCCCCTCCCCATCCTGTCCTAATTTCTTGCTATTCTTTACTCACTACGTGTCAGACTAGGCCTTATGGGCTTATCCTCCCTCTGTTGTTTAGACTAATTCCATGATGTTTATTTTGTATAGCCCACCTACTCTGTAGTGTTGTTGCTCTACTTGCTACTTCTGTAACTGCGATTTTACCTTAAACATTGTACATGCTGTCAGCCACTCGTTGGCTACATATCCTCCCCTCTTCTGTAATTCAATCTGACGTGGAATCTATGTAAAGAGCTTTCGTGCAAATTCCGAAAACTAATAAATAAATAAATTGATGGGGGATTGTCCTCTGGCAGTTCAAAATTTACAATCATGCATCGACCAATAGGATGGAGGATTATTCACTTGTAAGGAATGTCTGAGCACTAGAAAGGTTGCAGGGATAATCACCTTTACCAGATGAGTAAATATCATTATGAAATGTGTGGGTACTAAAATCTAGGCTCCTGACTGACCGAGAGTTGCTTTCAGCTGGGCCGATATCCAAGCACAACAACCCAGCTGAAAGTAGCTCCCAGGAAACAGGACCCAGAACCCAGTTGAGAGCTTTCCCCGCTGACTGCGCATCTCGTCTTTGTGGCTCCAAGTAACGGCTCTCACTCTACCCGCTAAAGTGAAATACCTGCTGCATCTTACAACTGCCGCTTGGTCACTCTGTCTTCACCTCAAGTGTCTGTCCCCGACCTTGCCACCGACTGCAGCCTTTCCTAAACTGCCCAGCAGAACCAACAGAAACAGCCAATCCAGTAATTCCTTAAACGGCACTGACAGACACCGCAGCAGAACCAGGACCCGGAAGTAGTACTGCGGGAGGTCAGACAGCAAGCAGGCAGGCACTACTTTTTTGCTTTTGACTTAACTGCCCATATTTCTTATGCAGCAGTAATCTAAAACACACGGAAAATGCTGTAGTTTTTTAAATTAACTAATGCGGTTGGGACCCATTTCATAATTTCCATAAGGCACTCTGGGGGGGAGGCGTTATGAAAGGATAACAGCCCTTCTCGAGTGGTGGAAGCACTCAGCTTCAATTCATGCTTCAGCTCACGATGCATAATATACCACCATAACACCCCCGCATGTCTTATTGCTTAATTACTGCACATGTTGCGTTTTAATGCTACCTCATGTATATTACTATGCCAAATAATACCAAGGCAAAACTGTGTCATGATGATAACCATGTCTGTAACCACCTTATGCTTGAACAACCTATGTAATCAAAGATTTTTTCCACTGTATCATATCTTGTATTGTTATCCCGGGTCACCCCTGAAAAAGGGACCTTTGGGGCGAAGTGGGCCTACCCGGTCACCAAAATTTAATAAATAAATAAATAATGGTACAGCCCTCCATAGTAATACAGTAACATGACTGCAAAAACTGATAGTGCCAGCCCCTATCTCTAATGAAAGTGACAGCTCCAAATGGCATGCAGACGCTCCAGTTCCCCAGGTGGTGCAACAACAGGGTGGCTAGCCCCAAACATAAAACAGTGTCCAAGGTAGTTTTGCACTCTACAAACAAATAAAACCGCAGCCACAAAGTTATTTTATTTAGGACATACGCAAAATAACTCACTGAGGCTAAGCCCTACAGAATGCAGCGCTTTGCCTCTTCTGAGGCTTTCAAGGGGCTAATGAGGGATTCACTCACAAGGATTCCAATACAGTCAAATTCATGACATCATGAAGTTTCCTAACATTTCGTTGGCTAACAATTCATTTAAATCAGAGCTTGCTTAAGAATCAATACTATACCTCCTGATGCCATGCACCAAATTAGAATACAGCATATACAAAGCAATCATAAAAACTAAATATCAAAACTGAATAAAATGAAGTCAGATTAAGCTGCAGATCTATGTTCAAGCATTAAGTTTCATAACATATGTTTATAAGATTTACAAACATATAATAAACTATACACTAAATATCAAAATAATAAATATTCTAGAATTTCTCAATGTAGGCTAGTAAATACACATTTCCTTTCATCTGTGTTCATATTTTACAAGCCATGATCCAGGAGGGTGATCGCAGTAAAAGAACTGAAGCTAAGCTGGCTCCTTGCCTTTTATAGATTTGACTCCAACACATCTCTAGCCTGCGCTTGAAGAAACTGCAGACACTTATTTCTTCAAAAGCGTTTGTTACAATGTATAGTTTGCTGATCCTGAGTTTAGCATAATTAATAATATTATGAAATGTTTTAGTATTAGTCTAGTTATATGACATCAAATTAGTGTTAAAATACGAACACACGTTAAAGGAAGTGTTGTGTATTTACTAGCCTATACTGAAATATCCTATAACATTTATTTTTATATTTAGCGTATAATTCATTATATGTTTGTAAATCTTGTAATCATATGTTATGAAACGTAATGCTTGAACATACATCTGCAACTTAAAACAGCAGTTCAACAAAACAAGTTTTTCCAAAAAGCTAATTTTCTGCAGTGGCTATGAAATATATTGACAGAACTGCTGATTTGGGGATTCTGGTAGCCTCCTATGCTGTGTAAGGCACATTTGCATTTTTGTCTGGATTCTTACCCTCCTCAGCTCTTCAGTATTATTTCTATGCAAAAATGAGGTGGCCATCTTTTTTTCTTGAGAATTAATTATTTTAAAACTTCACAAAATTCTTAAATGATAACAGAAACTGAAAATTTGACCACCAAACTAAACTGGACGACATCTGGCATTGATTAGAAAGAAACAAAGGTGGGGTAAAATGTTAGCCCATTTTCGTTTGCACTGCTGCTTTAATCTACACAGACATATATATTAATCTTAATATATATAATACAGTGGCGCGGTCGCACCATTATAGTTAGGGTTGAGTAGGCAGTTTAATTAAACACCAAATTTTGCACGTTAATAACTTTGAAACCGTTCAACGGGTTTGCACGAAATTCGGCATGCGTGGTCTGGTATGGTAGAGTGCTTGATCTGCACATTGCGTTTTGATTGGATATGCGGTTTTCGTGCAGCAAAGTGCAAACAAAATGCGGTTTTTGCTTTTTTTGCCCATTTTTGCTGATATTTGCACATTACGCTGCAGCCACATTGGTATTTTACAGTGTCAGTGGCTCAGTAGGTAGCACACTCGCCTCTGAGGCCGGGAGATCAGAGGGCTGTGGGTTCAGTTCCCACATCTGGCACTTGGGTTAATATCCCAGTACTGACACTGTAATGCAGCATGAGAGGGGTGTTGCATTTCTGAGGTGCCGTCTTTTCGGATGAGACGTTAAACCGAGGTCCCATCTGCCTGGATTGGTGGTAGTTCAGGTGGATGTTAAAGATCCCATGGCACTTATCGAAAAGAGTAGGGAATTTCCCGTGTCCTGGCCAAATTTCCCTCATTCACTAAAAATACCACTAACAGCTTAATCTGGTTCAAGGTCAGTTGGCATTCATCTGTATCCCCTTCCCCCAGGTCGTGCCTGAAAATAGGCAGGATTTGTCTAGTGCACTTACCCGGTCAACAAAAGCAAAATAATAAAAATTTTGGTCTGCAATGTTCAGGGTAGAAAGAACAATCCAGCAATAGTTTGGTGAAAAAATATTAATCCATTCCAAAGTTATTTCATTTGAATTTTCGGTTCTGAGCATGCTCAGTTCAGTCTTAGCTTTATATGTATGTTTTGTGAAAGGGGATCGGGCTCGCGATCAAGGATTTTGTCACCTTGTGAATGGAGATTTATGAAATCTCTGTTCGTGAGAAAAAAATTCCCCTTTCACAAGCCACCATCTTGTTTTCATTACCCCCCCCCCACCACCAAATAAAATGTTGTAGCTTGCCCCATGGATGTCTTCTCTTGTAAATTAAGCATAGGTTTTGTTAAGGGTGATGCCCTCTACAAACCCATGCCTTTAGTTTCCTTTGTTTTGGTCAAAAAACAGCCGTTTTGAATTAAAAATTCTTCATTCATCAGTCACTTCCGATCCTCGTTTGCGAGGTGACTAGATCCCCTTTTGTGAGCCTATCCCCTTTTGCGAGGTGACAAAATCCTTGATCGCGATTTAGAGATCAGTTGGCCCTATCTTGCAAACAAGGATCGGCTCACAAACGGGGATTTTATCACCTTGCAAAAGGGTGATCACTCGCGAACTTGGATGTTGACAGCTCACGTAGGGGACTGTTTTTTCAATTCCATTTCACGAGGTGACAAAATTCCCGTTTCCGAGTTGTAAAAATCACCTTTTCCGAGCTAATCCCCTTTAATGAGCTGATACAATCCTTGATCGTCATTTCCAGACCAGATGGCCCTTCTCACGAATAAGGACTGGCTCGCGAATGGGGATTTTGTCACCTCACGAAAGGGGATCGACTTACAAAAGAGGATTTTGACAGCTCGCAAAAGGGGATTGTTTTTTAAATCCTTGTTCACAAGGTGATAAAATCCTCATTTGTGAGCTTCAAAATCTCCTTTTGCAAATCAATCCCCTTTCGCGAGCCCACAAAATCCTTGATCGCGACTTCCAGACCAGATGACCAAAATCTGATGAACAAGGATTTCTTGTGAACAGCGATTCTGACAATTCACGAACAGGGACTGACCTCGCAAACAGGGATCTTGCCACCTCATGAACTAGGAATTTTAAAACTTTCCCAGTGCACTGCAAATAAAGTTTGAACTTTTGACTTGATATTTGCAGGGTATAGAGGGGTGTCCCAGAGATGTGAATTATGCTTTTTAGGTGCAAAAAATGTAATCAGTTCCATAGATATGCCATAACGAAATTGAGATTTTTCCCGTAGGGCAACACTGCGGCACCCACAGCGTCTTTCGGTGCCCATATCTCGAGAACGATGAGAGATATGGATTTTTTGCTCCGGGCAGCTTACTTCACCTAAGCACGCGTTTAGGTTACGAATTCATGATTATAACTGCAGTGGAATTTTTTTCATAGCTGATATGGTTACCGAGATATTGGCACATTAGTGTCACAAGTGTTTCCTTTCAGCCCTATAGGGCTACTGTATGGCTCAGTTATGTGTAAGTGGAACCACATATCGTTATGCACAAATGGGCATGCTGAAGGAAGCACTCCCACCAACACATACAGTTACCAGTTACATTACACCTTCTCAAAATGTAAGGAAATTCATTGCAAAAAAACTTTGTTAATGCATCAGTTAGGGTTGAAGCAACAAAAGTAGGGAAATGAGATGTTAGGATTGAGCTCCTAACCCCCACTCCCACCCCCATCCTCCACACACCAACAGGCATCAGTGTGTGCCAGTGGGTCATTAAGCCTCTCACCCCATTCTCCTATGCTGTACCATGTCGGCCTGTTTACACATGGAACGGGGTGAAAGTTGGGCCTAAGGACCCCATGGCACACCCCAATGCCTGCTGGTGTGTGGAGGATTGGGGGGTAGGAGCTCAACTCTGTCTCATTTCCCAACTTTTGTCACTTCAACCCTAACTGATGCATTTACAGTATATAGAGGATAATGTATGGTCCTCTATCGGTAACTGGTCTGTTAACGTGGAGAGACTGCCATGGCAACCTGGAGACGGTTAACATAAACGGTTGCCGATAGAAGGACCATACATTGTTTTTTTATAGTGTATGGTCCCAAGAAAAAGGTAAAACGGCTCCTTACTTTAGGAAATAGAGTCACCGCAGGGCCGTTTAATCATTCCCTTACTGCTGAGTGCATCGGTCGGTTCCCGAGAGTAAAAAAAAGTAATTCCCTTACTGCTGAGTGCATCCGTCGGTTCCCGAGAGTAAAAAAAAAGCGCGATATGCGCAGACTAAGTCCCAAGTTAGATCTGTCATGTGACGTAGCATCGATAGGTTAACAACATTACTACGTCACATCGATGGTATAACAACCATAGGAAATAAGGTTAACAGCGTTCTACCATACATCATATAGAGGATTGTGTATGAGCAGTCATACGTAACACGGATATTCTTGTATCGAGAGGTTTCCTGGGTACTCTGTTACCAAGGGAACCTCAAGAAACAAGAATTTTCTTGTTTGTGTATGACTGCTCATACACAATCTTTTATAGTGTATGGGCAGGCACAGCACAGAAAACCACACAAAACCAGCTGGAGAAGACAACAGAGAATAGAAATTTTAACGTTTTCTTTTTTTTTTAACTGACACAGTGTGCTGCAGATGTTTCTACAAGTTCAAGTTTTAAAAAAAAAACTACTTCCAGTTTAGCTGGATTGAGGAAAGCAACTATGTGGCAGCATTCCAAGTTGTTATGCTGCAGTAGTGACATAGCTAGTGCAGCTTAACAGCTGTGATGACAAAGCTACTGCAGCATAACAACTCAGTTCTAGGTATGGATTTCTATCCATAACAACGTTCTACCATACACTAAAAGTTTTTCACAATGAATGTGTGTGCCTGTATAGTTTAGGAACATCTGGTAATGAACAGGGGCGCTTGGCAGAACTGTGCAGGGACTATTCATACAGGGCACAGTGTTTAAATAACATTTGAAATGTAGCGATTTAAAAAAAAAGGTTTGCAAAATATTTCTTGCATTAAAAATGTTGCGGGCTCTTTAATATCCGTTGTCTTACTTCCTCCCAAAGCTATTTTTCTTTTACTAATTACACAGTGGAAGACTATTAATTTATTTAACTTTTATTGACCAGGTACGGTATGCACGCTAAACAAATGCATGCCTATTTTCAGGTACGATCCCGAAGGTTTCTAAAATACATAAACCTTACCTTCTTCCTTGTGAAATGTTACAAGTGCGTCGCCATTGTCCAGCACAGAATCTGAACATTCCCCTCCACCGCCCGACTTCTTTTTACTCTGAAAATAAGCAACTAACTTAGTCTGAAACGCTTTAGGGGGGTACTTTGAAAGTCCAGTAACCAAGGCTATGAAAGGAGAGACATCAGCCATTCCTGAGGTGCAGAGTCGCCCTTGGAAGAAAAAGAATGTATGGTAGGAGAAAGTGTCTCACTCCCAACCTGTCACAACAGAGCAAAAGCAAGCAGACTGCTCGCTGTGTTCTGGGCAATGCATTGTTTCACTTTCGTTTACGGCTCATCAAAACAGCCTTTCCCTTTATTAAAGCCAGACTTTCTTTTTATTAAAGCTACAGAGCCCGGTTTATCGAGAAACGAAACAGGACAAGAGGGCGCTTACACTCACCTGCCCAACTGAACTGCAGTACAACTCTCATTCAAGGTGCATATTGCTTTTTCTGAACAGTTTAACAGACGGGAATTTGACACTTAAAAAAACGAAATTACTTCGCTACCAGGGTAGCATTGCATGTAAAGCGCTTTGGGAATACATTGTATATTAAAAGCGCTATATAAATGCTGATTTTTCTTCATCGTGGTCGTCGTCTTCTAAATTGCTTTTACATGTATAACCAGCTTCTTTGTCTGGGTTAGCACTTGCTAACAGTCCCAGCAGCTATAGAAAAACAAACAGGTTCTGTTAACCCTCCAAAACCTGTAATGGGGCCAGCACCTTGTTAGTTGAAAGGTTGTCCCAAAATTAATATGTTGAAAGTCATAAATATCATCCAGTAATGAGGTCACAGGGACACAAAACCAGTATTTAGTTCTTACTTCCTTATATCACAAAACTGCAGTGCCCATATAATTAAGCAATAAACCACGACAGGGTGTTGGTGATGCTGGTTTTACCCTCGCCTGGCGTGGTTCGGTCACAAGGCCACAGGCCGAGTGACTAAACCTCGTCAGGCATGGGTAAAACCAGCATCACCAACACCCTGTCGTGGTTTATTGCAATTATACAATGTTCCCCTTGATTTTTTGTAACAAAAATGAAAAGCAAAATAGTGCTTTTTCCAGTTATAGTCATTTTTATAACATTTGTCATTCCACCACAAAAAAATAGTTCCCTATTTATCATAATGCAACCATATATAGAGAAGTTTGGGGGTTTTTTTGCATTAAAAAGAGGACTGCTGTTGTGAGTAATCTTGTCCCCTGGCTGTTCTCCACTGCTCGGATGCAGTAACGAAAGTATGCGGTGTTTATGAGGGTTTGGAATAACAACGGCCGCTGAAATCGGCTCCGGCGTCCCGATGGGCACTAACAAGGAAGCTAAGTTGCGCAGCAGACTGTAAGAGAGATTCTGTGTATTTAAAAGTAAGATGGTGATAGCGTAGTGCGCCTGCTGCCACAGCGTTGAAGCCGTGGGAGTTCCTGATCGGGTACTTGCATTGGTATTTACCTTGGGATATTTTAAGCCTCTGAGGATTTCGGAAGTAGAGAAACTGTTTTTGAAAAATGAGGATATATTTTACTTGTTCTATAGGGCACGAAGCAGTTGTTTATGGAGGTCGACTGAGCGGTTGTCAGAGATGACGGAAGGGAGCCGATTTCACGGTCAGAGGTGAACTGGGAGGAAGTAGTTACGGGGCAATGATTTTACAGTACTACACTGTTTTAGCTCTGAAATGGTTTTGGGAGTGTTGGTTTGTAGGAATTTAAGTTTGAAATTTAGTGTGGTACACTGGCGGTTGTATGAGACTGCCGTTTACTGGCATTTAAAAAATGGCGGATTTTTTGTTTCGTGGTCGGGGGTCACAGTGATTTGAGAGATGAGGCTGACTGGCACCTTTTGCTTTGGTAATGCAGAAATTTACAACGCTGCAAAGGTGCCAGTCAACCAATCAGATTTCTTTATTTTAATGGCCATTGTATAATCCTTTATAATTACTGGCAGGCGCTTTTTCCCATAGGGAAACCCATTTATAATTTGCCTATAACCAGCTCGGCTGGTTATAACGGCAAACACGCGCCAGGTTTCCCTCTGCTCAAGCATGCGCCAGTCACACTGTTCCTTCAACAGGCGACGGGCATTTATTTACTTTCGGGGACACACCTTGGAAGCGAGTGCGCCGAGTGGGAAATACGGCCGCATGCACATTGCAGTCACTGATATGTCACGCCCCCACAGAACAAACCTAAGGATATCGTAAACTAAAGTAACCTAAAACGAAATGTGTTGTTATTTAATTACTTTACTAGTGACAGCATAATTTATCGGGTGATTATTTAGACTAGAGGACACATAGTGCCCCTGTTTTGGAATTCGGCGGATTACGGTACTAGGTCCTCCAAACGGCTGTCAGTTAGCCCCGCCCCCAAACACACCTCTTGCAATCAGCCAAATCCCATTTCTCCATGCCCATTAAATGTATTTTTTTTTTTATGGTTTGAACACCTTATTTAACTGACTCAATTGCAAAAGCAGTCATTAAAACACAGTTTTCTCAGTGCAAACCAACGGCTTATATTTACTTTAGGGGACACAGCTTGGAAGTGAGTGCTCCTAGTGAGAAATCCGGCCGCATGCGCTTTGCAGTCACTGATAAGTCACGCCCCCACATAACAAACAACATATTCCTGGTGGGGGGGCGGAGCGCCCCCACACAACAAACAAACATAAAACCGAAACTACCAAATGTGTAGTTATTACAATATTTAAACAAATCAACATATTCCTGGACTCGGGGTGTGGAGGCGAACACCCACACAACAAACAAATATACATAAGGCTATCGCAAAGTACTAAAGCCGAAACTACCAAATGTGTAGTTAATTCCTGGACCCGGGGGGGGGGGGCAGAGCGCCCCCACAGAACAAACAAATATACATAATCTTGTTAGCGCTGCTAATCTTGTCATCGCTCGCTTACGATAAACTGTGCCACTTTATAATTTACAGTTTAATTTTGTTAGTGATGCAAATCCTGTTATCAGTTGCTTACGCTGCATTCCTGTGCCTTTACAGATTTACTTTTTTTATAGAGTAATATGCTAATGCTGACTATATATGATGTTACCTATTTGTTCCAGGTGGGGGGGACCTGTACAGTTCAGTAACATGGGCGTGGAGATATCCGATGTGGCTGCTCGCAAGAGGTATGTTTGGGGGCGGGGAGAACTGACGTTGGAAGACGGGGCATGGCTAACTGCCGCTGTTTGGAGGAACAAGTACCGTAATCCGCAGAATTCCAGATCCAGGGCACTATGTGTCCCCCTAATATAAATAATCGCCAAACCAACTACAACCTCTGGGAAAGTAGTGGGACAGCGTCACTGCCAAGGCTCTGATGCAAAGGAAAGGGCTATATTAGTAGATATGGTTTGAAGCGTTATTGAACTGCCTCAATTGCAAAAACAGTCATTTAAACACAGTTTTGTCTGTGCCAACCAACTACAACCTCTGGGAAAGTAGAGGGATAGCGTCACTGACAAGGCTCTGATGCAAAGGAAAGGGCTGTATTAGACATCTGTGATGGGCATTGTAAATATAATAACAATGGCAGCGGTACCTAACTACGTTTGGTGGGGTTGCTGCGCAGTAAATTATGCTGTTATTAATAAATTATTAAATAACTACACATTTCGTTTTCGAGTAGCGACTGCCTTATGTTTATTCTGTGGGGGCACTCCGCCCCCACACCCACCCCCCGGGTCCAGGAATATATTATTTGAGAGCAATAAATTATGTTGTCACTAGTAAAATAATTAAATAACAACACATTTTGTTTTAGATTACTTTAGTTTGCGATATCCTTATGTTTGTTCTGTGGGAGCGCTCCGCCCCACACACACCTCGGGTCCAGGAATATATTATTCTGAGAGCGATAAATTATGCTGTCACTAGTAAAATAATTAAATAACAACACATTTTGCTTTAGATTACTTTAGTTTGCAATATCCTTATGCTTGTTCTGTGGGAGTGTGACATATTAGTGACTGCAATGTGCATGCGGCCATATTTCTCACAGTCAGTTAAATAACACGTTCAAACCATAAAAAAAAATACATTTAATGGGCATGGAGAAATCAGATTTGGCTGATTGCAAGATGTGTGTTTGGGGGCGGGGAGAACTAATGTGTGAATGGGGGCGTAGGCTAACTGACGCCGTTTGGAGGACCTAGTACCGTAATCCGCTGAATTCCAAAACAGGGGCACCATGTGCAAGAAAGTTGGTGTTGTTTTTGTATGACTCTGTGGAAGATTGGTGGGAGGATAGTAAGGCCTATTTTCAGCAATATTTGCAGCTCATGAGGAGGTTAAATGGTAAGGTGAAAAGGAAAAATATTGTCAGCTGAAAAATGAACTTTAGGGGCTTTATCAACTTCAGGCAGATAGTGATATCTCTTATCATGACCAAATTAATGAGATTAAGGAAAACATAGAAATTCAGTATACGCGAATGAAAACATTGGAACAAGAACAAAAATTTGGTCAAATGGAGAAACAGGAGAGTGTCAACCCATTTGACACATGCACCATGCAGAGACAAAATAAGGTTATGATTCACCTGAAAACATCAGATGGGAAAGTAGTTGATACTAAACAGGGAATTCTTTCTAAAATTGAGATTTATATTTCAAAAGAATTTCAAGATGACCCAACTGAGGAAGAGAAGGTCAAAAAAATGGTTGATCTTCTGCAGTTTGTCTCAGATTCCTGAGTATTGCATGGATTCTTTGACAGTACCAATCTCAGAATTAGAGTTAGCTTCAGTTATTCATAACCTTAAGGCTTGGGGCTGCTCCAGGGCCAGATGGTCTGCCTAATGAATTTTATAAAATAATTCTCCCTACCCTATTGGTAGAACTGACTCAAGTATTTAACGCCTGCCTACGATCATATCACATCTCAGATAGTATGAAAGAAGGGTTATTGATTCTGTTACATAAAGGAGGAGATAAAGAGTACTTGGATAATTGGAGACCGATTACTCTTTTAAACTCGGACAGTAAGATATTGGCTAAAATATTTAATAATTGATTATTGTTAGTTTTAGATACTTTAACTCACCCAACCCAATTTTGTGCTGTGCCAGGGAAGAAAAAAGTGGATGGTTTAATTCTCCTGAGGAAAATCCTGGAGAAAGGAAATAGTGAAGAGTTTAGTGGGTATTTGGTAAGCCTTGACTAAACAAAAGCATTTGATAGAGTAAATCACGAGTACCTATGGTTAGTGCTTGCTGCACATGGTTTCCCAAAATATTTTATAGAATGGGTCAAGACGTACTATTATAGAACCATGGTTTTCGGTCATATGTAAATGGACGGGTAGGGCGGGCTTGTTCTATAGCTAGAGGTGTTCGACAAGGCTGTCCCCTGAGTCTGGCTCTGTATGTTCTAATATTAAATCCATCACTTTTTATGCTACAGCAAAATGATAACGTAGGTGCATCTGTGCATAGTGAAGATCAGGAAGTAAAAGTTGTTTCATATGCAGATGATGTGTGTCTTATAGTGGCGGATCAGACCTCAGGCAATACGACAGAGCAGGTGGTGGCTTCTTTTTCCATACAGGCAAAAACAGAAATTAATTACAGAAAAAGAAAATGCCTCCCAATAGATCAAATGTTGGAACATAGGGCTGGCTATTCAAAAGGGTTGCGCCATGCGCAATACGGTTGCGCCTGCGCAAGTCTGAAATTGCGCCATTCTGCGATATTCAGCAGGAGGCAGTTGCACCCCCCAAGTCATGCTGAGCAACAGCGCAATGCTAATGAAGGCATGCTGAACCGGAGGAGGAGGAACCATGCATAAACTGCACAGCCCGATATTCAGCCTGGCTGTGCAGAGTTGTGCAGGCGCAACCCCCTACCTGCGCAACTTTGAGCCAAAAAAATAAAAGGATTAAGTTGAGGACCACCCACTGGTGAACTGCCGCATTGCAGGGCGCAACACAGCAGCTGCCACCTGTGGGTGGCCCTCCACTTGTTCCCTGTGCCTCCTCCCCACAGCCTGATCGCGGGCAGATCTCACCCCCATTGGCCCGATCACGGCATAACAGTAATGACCCCCACTGGCCCGATCGCGGGCATAACAGTGTTAACCCCCGACTGGCCCGATCGCAGGCATTACAGTAATGACCTCCCCGACTGGCCAGATCTCGGGCATAAGGTCAAACCCCCAAAGACCAATATCCCTAGTCGTCCAGTGGACCGCGAAGCCCGATCGCGGGCATAAGGTCAAACCCCCCACCAAAGACCAATATCCGTGGTGGTCCAGTGGACCACGAAGCCCGATCGCGGGTATAAGGTCAAACCCCCCCAAAGTCCAATTTCCTTGGTGATCTAGTACTCTACCCACCACTCACGAGCCCCACCACCATGCTCCCCCGTCAGCGCGGCAGCACCCACCACCTGCCGCCCGCCCGACCGACAGCTCGATAGGGCTGCACCCCATTGGTTCAGAGCAAGAGCTAATGGGCATGCCCCATACCATACAATTCATGTGAATTCATTCACAGATCTGACCGCCTTGTACGGTATGGGCTGCACGCAACGGGCCAGTCGGGGGCTCATTATTGTTATGCCCGTGATCGGGCCAGTCGGGGGTTCATTACTGTTATGCTCATGGCGGGGGCCAGTCGGGGGTTCTTACTGTTATGCCCGCGATCGGGCCAGTCGGTGGGGGGTTGAATACTGTTATTCCCACAATCGGGCCAGTCGGGGGGAGATTTACTTCATGCCCGCGATCGGGCTGCGGGGGCTTCGGTCCCCAACAGCTGCTGCCTGGCAGGGCGCCAGGTGCAAATTGTCGGGGATCGGCGCACCTGCATGCTAATGGCATACAAATGGGGCCGTAAGTAGATGGAAATGGCCCCCCTGCGCCTTGTGTAACTTATGGCCCCATTTGCATGTCACCTTTTGAATATCGGAAATTTGCGCATGGCGCAATGGAACTTGTTCCACCACATCTGAATGCTCCACTCTGACCACTTGCGGTGGCGCAAGTTCCACTGGCAGGCGCTATTCAAAGGTTGCTCAATAGCGCAACTCCATTGAATATCGCCTCGGCCACACCCCTGCTCAACTTTTTTGAGCAGCGCAAGTGCTTGCGCCACAGAATGGCGCAGTTTGAATATCCAGCCCATAGAGTTTTCTTTCCTAAAATCCCCCAGTCTAGGGAACCACATAAAATACTGGGGATTTACTTTGGCCCAGGAGACATGGGTTCCTATAACTGGAATATTCTTATACAAGTAAGAAAATTAAAAATTCAAAGGTGGAATTCATGGTATATGTCCAAATTAAAAAGGGTATACATGGTTAAAACTTTTCTATTGGCAATGTTCCTGCATTTATGCACTGTTTTTCCCCTTACAAAATAAACTGAGACCATAATTTATAGTATTTTATTTAATTGCATCTGGGGCAGCAGACTTAATCTGGTGAAGAGGGGTGTAACATGTGTACCATTAAAAATGGGGGGTTAAATATGATACATCTAATTATATTCTTTTTTACAATGTCCTTGTATACTAATATAAAGTCATTAGTTAAAATTTTGGGAAGGTTTGGAGCCTTTCGGTAGCAGATCAAATTAATCCATGGCGACAGCTACAGTTATGGGGCCCGGAATCTCCAATACACAAACAAAAATCTATAGTGGGGCTTCCATATTTTATGCAATACATTTTGGAAAATTAAAACTTTGGGTGATTCAGAAAAAAATGCTTTTACAGTGGACTTGAAAAGAAATGTATAGCCATATTGTCTCAGTATTTTTTGTAGAACACCCTCAATATTGGGTAAAGGAACCAAATGAAATTAGGTAAATTTGGTCCATGTTAACAAATCCTAGGTTAAAAGGTAAGATGTGGGACGTCACGTGGTTACTGTATGTGCAGTGCTGGGTAAGTTACTTTTTCTATTACTTTTGGAAACTTGTTCCAGAAAGCTCTGTGCAGTCACTAGCAAGGATGGAGAAGTACTGGAAAAAGTAATACACCTTACAGTTACAATTATGTTTTTTTATACAAAAGTAATATGTAACTGTAACTGATTACATTTATTTGAAAGTAACTAGTAACTAACCTACTACTTTCAAATAAGTGTCTTCTGAGCCAGCCCGGTGGCGCTGAGGGTTGAGGCGCTAGACCCCACATCTCACACGTCAGCGACCGGGGTATGGGAGCGAGCTCAGGTTGTCGGGGGTTGACCGCCGGGAGATAGGCTGGAGCGTCCGGAGACAGCTTACCTTCTCCAGGGGGAGGGGGGACTTCCAACCTGGTAAGCGGTGACCCCTAGCGGAGGCTGGGGGAAGCGACAGCAAGCTGGAGCCTCAGGGGTATGATTGGTTGCAGGTGCAGGCTGGCAGCCAATCGGTCTTGGGGGCTGCTCCTTCGCGAAAGGAGGGGGGGACGTTGCGGATGCCAGAAGATGCCTTGACGCATGGGCACGTAGCGTCCCAGGAGGAACATGGGAAAAAAAACCTCAGAGCCAGGATGATGGAACGCTGAGCGGGGTCCAGATGTGCCAGCGCCTGCCTGCAACCCAGGACCCAGATGAGATTTCAAGATTCGGGGGGTCGCCTGACCCCGACCCTGCCCGGGGGGGGGGTTCCGCGGCAAGATGGAGGGGACTGAGGTTGCAAGGTAGGTGCTGGCAGGGGCAGGCTTAATGGGTGATTCCTGAAGCAAGCGGCTCTTCGGGGCAGTAGGAGGGGAAAAAACATAAATTAAAAAAAAATAAATAAATGTTTTCTGTTATAGGTTTTTATTATGTTTGTATTGTTTTTGTATAAAAAGAAATAAGTAACTGTAACTGTGAGGTGTATTACTTTTTGTAGTACTTCTCCATCCTTGCTAGTGACTGCACAGAGTTTCCTGGATCAAGTTTCTAAAAGAAATAGAAAGTAATAGAAAAAGTAACTTACCCAACACTGTGTATGTGCTAATGTGTAGTTGAACGTTAAGAACAATTTGAAACATAAGGACATTTCAGAGAGAATGTGTCCTAGGATTGATTTGTGTTCGGGGATCCTAGGAACAATGGAGCATTTATTTTTTGAATGCCCATTTATTCTCTCCTTTTGGATCATTTTATATGCTAAATGGTATAAATCACCATTCTGTCTACTGACCAGAGATATCCTTATTTTGGGAATTCTGCTCCAGGCTTGGGATAACTATGATAAAGGAACAGTTCATCTGATTTTGCTAATTTTAAAGCATCGTATTTGGCATGTAAGGTGTCAGTTTACTCTGCATAGACGCTGGCTCACAGCTGAACAGTTGTTTTGGATTATCCATAATGCAGTAGTAGTAGTGAAAATAAAAAAAAGCCATTAGGCTTCTGAAGAAGGACTGGTTGGTCCAAAAGCTAGAGCACTTTGTTATTGTTGTTACATCTATGTTGGTCCATTAAAAGGTATCAAATCATTTGCTTCTGGATCCATAATGCAGTAGTAAATATGAAACATCAAGAAAAACAAAAACGTACAGTTGTACAGTTTCAATCCTGCTGAAAAATATGGATTGGATAGATGAAGTATAATACTTATGGCAAAATAGAGTAAGGTTAGTAATATTTGGGTGGGAGTTTTTCACTGTGGGGGAGTTACATGTTGTACTCATAGCTAGCATTGTTTGTTTACCTGGACAAGTGGAACACCCTGCCAGAGGAAGTGGTGGGGGCTGAAACAATCATAGGATTTAAGAATGCATGGGATAGACATAACGGAATTCTGGAGGTCAGGGGTAAGGGGCAACAGACTTCTAGGAAAACATAAACTGAACTGACAAACTCAAATGGGCAGACTGGGTGGGCCATAGGCCCTTATCTGCCGACACTGTCTATGTATGTATGTATCTATGTACCTTCTCCCATTTATGTGAAATATGAGTATGTTTTTTTTTTGTTGCTTTGTTTTTCTTTTAGGTTTGGAATTAAAAGAAGAAACTCAATATGGAAGGTGAAATAGGAATACCTATGTGATATAATTTATAGTCTATTTTTTTTTTGCTTTTCTTTTTAAAGTGTGTGTGGCTTAACACTGTTAAAAATATTTGATTTATGATTATAAGTGTAACAAACATTCCCATAATTTTAGTGTATGGTGGTGGTCTTTTAGTTTTAATAATTTTAATTCTTACTTTGGTTTTTAACATGCATCAAGAGTTGATCAATGGGGGTATGACTGAAATACATATTTGGTTTGTTGTTCTATGTTGTTTATTTTGTTTGAAATTACACTGTTTGTAATAAGTTGATTTACAGTTGTAATAAAAAAAAACCCTACTCTCCTGCAGGGGGAAACGTTGGTTGTCATCAATGATGGCCAGTCCTGGTGAGAAGACAGAAAGGATGGACGTGTCTGAGGCTGGGAAGCGGGTCTCCTCCCCTGCCTCGGCTCCTATAGAGGAATTTTGGACAATTTGCCAGTCTGCCCTACAGCTGTTGCTACAAAACTGGAACCAGTACCTGAAAGAACAGATGATGCTACTTCACTAGAAGTAGAAAACTCACAGAAGATACCTGTCTCTACAAATCCCGATGTCCCTACAACGTATCAGTTGTGTGCTGTATTACTGGAAGTAGAGGCTCAGTTTGAGAGGTGTAAATGAGAACTTATGACTGTGATGGCAGGTATTCAGTATGCTCCAAATGCCAGTCCTGAGGTACCAACTGTCAATACACAGGCCCAAATGACAGCCTGTAATACAGAGACTATACAGAAGGATGCCACAAGCATCCCTATAGTTGTTCCGCCACCACAGACATCTTCTGAACCTCCCCAACAGTTCTCTTTTTTGGCAGATCATTGGGACCCCGAGTTGTTTGTTTTCAGAATGAAAAAAAAAAGGCTTTTGGGAATCCGTCCAAAATGGCCCATATAGCCGACAATCAGGCTGGCCAAAGTCAGCTTCTTTGAATCCACCCTCTTCCACTCCACACTGGTCCATTGACTCAGCATTACTGGCAGCCAGCTGGGAAAAATCAGAGGAGACCAGGAAATTAACTTCAGGATCATTGCATATTTGTATGCTGAACCAACCATTAGTTTCTTATTAAGGTATGCCTTTGTTACCTGCTTCTCATACTGTCACTGCTATTGATACCAAAGCAGGGTCTGATACAGATATGGAAGCTGTTAGTGTGGGTGCAAGGTCCCCACTCAAACTTCCTCCTAGCTTACAGCTAACACAGAACCCTATTTTGCATTTGCACAGCAACATTGATTTAACACCAAAGGTTACAGTTCTGCCAGCTGCTATACAGGACTCACAGCATAATGGTGTACCTCAGACTATCAGCCAGCAACAGCCTATATTTTCTGTATCCATTTCTGGTACTGAGGCTATTACTTCAGACACACCAAATTTGCAAAAGCAACAACCTGATGCCAGACCTTATGCCTCATTATTTCATACCCCTGTTTATCCAGCAAAAAGGCACAATGCTGTTCACCTCCACTATACAAGGGGCCTAGATTCTCTTCTGGATAGGGTTTTTGTTGCTAAAACCCTGCTAAAAGAATCAATGGGTTTCTTTGCCGCTGAAGTATATGCTCTTATTCAAGTCTCCAGAGAGACGACCTTTGACGTCAGCTTCAAGTTAAGCAGTGGGTTGGACAAGTTCTGGCAGAAATTTCAGGCTTTGAAGCAAACTCCCTTATTGGCACCTTTTGAAACAGTCCCTTTGATGAAGTCTACCTTTAAAACAATTACGGTGCTTTTCAGTAATGAGGGTGTCAGTGTGATTGACCTTTTGTATTGGCTAAAACAGTGCTGTACTGTTTTGGGTAACCCTGAGGCTATTTTTGACATGGAACAAATCTGGAAAGGAGGCTGGAAGATTTGTATGGTTTTGAACTCTTCTAACTCAGGTCTGCAACATCTGCCTAACTGCTTTTTCCTTGGTCGTGACCAAGGTGTTCTTTTCTATGCAGGCCAGCCCAAGGCTTGTTACAGATGTGGCTCCACTAATTATGTTAGTAGTCTGTGTGACAAACTTAAATGAACTTTGTATAATGAGCTGAGCCACACTAGTGGTCATTGTATGAATCCTCAGCTTTGTAACCTCAGTAACACCACGGGTCACACATATACAACTTATCCCTGGGCAGCCCATAATCAGGCCAGCCAGGCTGATAGTACAGAACAAAGACTTTGGGTTACGTTAGTATAACCCCCCTGCAAATGGGGGTTCCCAAAAGTCTTCCAGGAGCTTGCCTGAATGCTCCAGGTCTGGGCGGTGTTCGGTGGCTGAGCTGTTTAAATGTGGTTCCAAGTGAGTGCTATTTGAGCCTCCATGTACTGTCTCCTTAAGAGCTATCTGCTTGCAGACTTAATTAGTTTGTATGGGGGGACTGTGTATTTAATGCTCGAATCCCGCCTGAGCTGCTGCCAATTCGCTCCGTTTCTGCCGTTGCTACATGTGCAGAGGGAGCCTTGTTGAAAGATATAACTGTTTGACAAAAATCATTTAGAGTGACTGAGAAAATGTAGTTTGTCTAACCTGTCTTTATTTTAGCATGAACTGTTTCAGTGTAGCTCTTTCATTTTGGTTCTGAACTGCTGTACTGGGCCAATTGGGTTAAGGGAGCCCTAAAATGGAGCCTGTGGACGAATCAGAACTTGGACTCTTAATTTTGAGCCAGCCACAAGGGGATTGTATGGGCAGTAACTCTGGGAAATGTAGTTTTGACCTTAGCACCTTTTTCCACCAACAGAGGGAGTCTTATTGTGAGTGACAGCTGAACCAACCAACAGAATGGTGTGGAGCTAAAGGAAATGCCCTGCTCTGTGACTGGAAAGATCAGATCAGTTGTGACAGTGAAGGGAGAAGGAGCTCTGTGCTTCTGCGGTGTATAGTTTTGTGCGGGAAACACGTGTGAGGCCCTGAGGTTCTGCCTGCAGCTATTGCAAGTGCCAGTTCGGACTGAATCCGATTGTGAGGAGAAAGAAGGCAGTCTGAAGAGTGGAAACCAGGCTCACCCTGTAGAAGACTGGAGAAATTGCTGAATCGTGCTCGGTGTGTCAGGAACTGAAGCTGCTGTGTGTGCTTCCGCCCATTTTTGCAGTAATTGTGATCGGGATCGAGGAGCAGCCTGCCTGGTATAGTACTTTCCTTTTACATATGAATGTGCGTAGCGCTTGTGTGGAATCGCTATTCCCAATCCCCCGTGCTGTGTGCTGAAGCTGGAAGCAAACTCCAGCTTAGCTTGGGCTAAATACATTTGCTATCAACTGCAGCGGGGTCCAGTCACAGGGATCTTGTCTCCATGCCCTGTTGTTCTGGCAATTCAGAAGAACATCTACCATCCAGTCCTCAGCTTGGGTATTGTTAGTACAAATCAGGGTGTTTCCCTGCAGTCTGTTTTCTATCACAAGTGTGTCATCTAATTCTTGTTGTTTTCCTGCTTCATGGACTGAGCCATCCGGCTCCGAATTACAACTGGGTGTTGTGCATATATTTTCTTCTACAGGGCCCAATCCATCTGCACCTGCCTGCCAACCCCGGGCAATGGACCTGGCTAGCACCCCTCCCCCAACCTGGGTACCCAGAGTGTGACTTTTCAGACCCTGTATGTGTGCACAGTATTGTGATTTAATGCCACCAATTAACCTGATTTCCCCCTCCCGTGTTACTGCCCCCTAAATAAATCAGATTTGTTGTTGTTATATACTATCTGTGGTGTTGGTACTTATGGAAACAGTATTGTGTTTTGCTGTGTATGTTGTTTAACCTTATTTTACAGGGGGTCCTCAGAGATGTGCTGCAGAATCAGTCTCGAGGGTAAGTGGTATCTATATGAGTGAACAGTGTGTATACATGGGGTATTGGGGCTGTAACTCTGGTGTACTGTGTGAGCCACTAGAAGGAATAAAAGGGGGTCTCAGTGTCCCAGAGGGCTGTGACCAAGCTAGTCTAACCACTACAAACCCTGACCTCTGGGTGGAGGCACCCGCCATAGGACCTAGGCCCCTCAACCTGTCCGTAGTCAAACAGGCAGGGGTAGTAGCCCTTGGGATAGCGCTACCTAGGGGTTACATTAGTACAGCACTCAAATGCAAATAGGCCCCTCAGAGGCCTAGAACTATACTTACCCCTGCACCTTTTCATTTTTCAGATCAGGATCCTGCTGTAACTGCCCCTCCCTCTCCCTCCCAGCAACCAGTAGTGCAGGACCAGATGAAACTGACAGCCCCAGCAACATCAGACCCTTGTCAGCCTCTCAGGCCCCCCGGCTTTTCAGAAATGAAGACTACTTTATCTATTTAGGGACAGGAAACTACCTCCACAGGCTCTGGAGGAATGCCCCCCACACACCCTTTTCTTGACTGTGAAGGGACAGAATGATTACCAGATGCCATCAGGGCAGAAAACCTCAGCCTCTTAAAGTTCCAAAAACAGTTACTGTCCCCCTTTCCAATAGATTTGATGTCTTGTATTCCCACTCTGATGTCTTCAGGAATGAATCAGATGAGTCTTCTCTTAGTGTAACCCCTAGATGGCGCTATCCCATGGGCTACTACCCCTGCCTGATTTGCCACTAACAGGTTGAGGGGCCTGGATCCGATGGCAGGTGCCTCCACCCAGAGGTCAGGGTTTGCAATAGTTAAACTAACTTGGTCACAGCCCTCTGGGACACTGCAACCCCTTTCTTCCCACTAGTGGCCCACACAGTATATCAGAATTACCTTCACAGTATACACTTACCCCCAGGACTGGTTCAGGCTTTGGGACTCCTGTAAAATAAGCAGATACAGTGCAACAATCACAGTACAATACTTTAACATAGACAAATACCTCAGGCAGTATAACTTTGCTGAAACAAGCAGCTCTGATTTATTTAGGGGGATATAACAAGGACAGGGGGAAATCAGGTTAATTAGCTTATCACTTTACTCATCTACCTATGGCTCTGTGCACAGGCCTATCCCTACCAGTTACTGTCCCTGGGTACCCAAGCCCTAGTGGCTAGTCCAAACCGTGGCAGCTGGTAGGGGCCCTTTCACACAGAGAAAGAAAAATTAGTTAAACAGCAGTACAGTAATTCCATTTGGATTCAATGTAGCAATTCAACAGGGAGTGACTCTGAATTAGTACTCACGACCTTCAAACAAGATAGGGTCCTTCAACGTCAGCAGGGCTACTCTTGAGCTCCACGAGACTCCTCACACATTTATATGGCAAACTGCAACAGGCAAAAGTCCTTTAATGGCAGCAGGATTCACTTGAGCTACACAAGCCTCCTCACACATTTATATGGTAAACAGTAACAGGCAAAAGTCCTTTAATGGCAGCAGGATTCACTTGAGCTACACAAGCCTCCTCACACATTTATATGGTAAAAAGAAAGTACTATAGCAGGCAGGCTGCTTCTCTATCCCGATCGCAATTACTGCACAATACCCGGGAGAACACA
Source organism: Neoceratodus forsteri (assembly GCA_016271365.2). Lineage (NCBI taxonomy): Eukaryota > Metazoa > Chordata > Ceratodontiformes > Ceratodontidae > Neoceratodus > Neoceratodus forsteri. The sequence continues at coordinate 1,558,362,666 of CM057456.1, read as the reverse complement.
CAGCAGATTCAGTTCCTGACAGACCGAGTGCAATTCAGCAATTTCTCCAGTCTTCTACAGGGTGAGCCTGGTTTCTACTCTTCAGATATCCTTTGATTCTCTTCACAGGACGGATTCAGTCCTAACAAGCAGTTACACAAGCTGCAGACCGGAACTCTGGGCCTTACACGCTTCCCGACTAAAACTGCACAATGAAAAAGCACAGGGCTCCTTCCCTCTTCACTGCCAGAGCTCAACTGAAACTTCAGCAGACAAAACCGGGCACTTCCTTTGAGTTCCTCCCAGTTCTTGGCTGGATTGGCTGTCACTCACAATAGACTGCCCCTGTTGGTCCAAAAAGGCGCTGAAGTCCAAACTACATCTCCCAGAGTCACTGCCCATACAATCCTCTTGTGGCTGGCTCAGATTACGAGTCCAAGTTCTGATTCGTCCAAGGCACCATTTTAGAGCTACCTTAACCCACACTGATTGGTCCAGTCCAGCAGTTCAAAACTAGAATGGGGAACTAGGCAAACACAGTTCTGACTGCAAAGAAAGCAGGTTAGACAAACTGTATTTTCATTATTACTCTAAATGATTTCTGGCAAACAGTTACATCTTTCAGATAGGTTCCTTTGCACTCCTAGTGACTGCAAAATGGAGTGAATTGGCAGCAGCTCGAGTGGTACTCAAGCAGAGAAGCACACAGTTCCCCCATACAAACTAATTATGTCTGCAAGCAGACAGCTCTTAAAGAGACAGTACCAGAGGCTCTAAAAACACTCACTGATAAATGGCTTAAATGCCAAACACCATTCAGGCTTGGAGCATTCAAGCAAGTTCCTGGAAGTCTTTTGGGAACCCCCATTTGCAGGGGAGTTACATTAGTTTCTCACAACCTAATCTTTTTTTTTTTAAGTTGTTTAACCAGGAGTAGCACACTAAGCTGAAAGCTTTTTTACAGGAGCATCCTGGGAGCACCGGGAAGTTAAGTAAACTTGCTCAGGGTCACACAGTATGTAAGTGGAAGCTGTGGGATTCAAACCCAGGTCTGGTCTGCTGGATGTCACTAGATTTGCAGCTCAGAGCCTTAAACCACTGCGCTATACTGCCTCAAATCTAGCCACTGACACTGAAGATCTACCTCTAGAGGACACTGACAAACTCCCTGCTCAGCCAGGAACTACTCCCTCAGTTATACCAAAAAAATCAGGGTCCATAAAGGGAAAAAAGAAATAACGCCATGTTTCTCTTCTGGGCAGCTCACTCCCCCCCCCCCCCCAACCTTTGCACTTTCCATGACACCTTTTCTGTCACTTTGTACTGTAAATACTAACAGTATTAAGAGTAGCAGGAAGAGAGGTGCATTTTTTCCTCATCTGAGTTCTAGTGGTACAGCTATTTCTTTTCTTCAAGACTCGCTTGCATACTCTTCCTGAAATTTCACAGGCCATTAAGGAATAGTATGTTGGATCATCTTAATGGTCCATAGGCCAAGAAACCCGTTCAGGTTTGGTATTTTGTTTCACAATATTAATTTACAATGAATCAAACTTATTGATCTAGTACCAGGTAGGGTTTTACTTTTGGACACCAAGATTGACAATGCTCTTTTCCGTTTCATTAATATATACGCAGCTCAAACCAAAGCCGAATGGATTGAATTGTTTCAATTAATACAGCCGTATATTTTTTCAGCTTACAATGTTGTCTTAGGGGGTGATTTTAATTATGGGTTAACTTTGTGTGATAGGGGTATGCAGACTAAAACCACCAAGGTTTATTGTGATATGTCTTGTCTCGCACATATACCCTTTCCAGCAGAAATCTGACCTCACCTTCTAGAAAGGTCCATTAGCCACAATGATTGATTTTTTTTTATTACTAAATCATTGCAACTCCATGCTGCCACCACTTCTCCGGTGGAATTTTCAGTCCACCATATTCTTTCCTTACAAGCTGTTAAAAACTGTTCCCGGCCTTATGGTCCCAGTACCTGGAAATTAAATTTATCTTTATCGAACCAGGCCCTTTTCATTCAGAATGTTCAGTATTTTATTACTGCCAGACAAATCTGTTCTTATTCTTATTCTTTATGAGTACCCTATCAGCTGGTGGGAGGATACAACAAAATTATCTCAGGTTGTTGCTACAGAATATGAGAAGGACAAGGCAGAATACTGACTATTTCCAGTAGCTGCAAAACAGAAAACATCTCCAGAAACTGACCTCCTTAAGTCAGTTGACTGGATTTCCATACACTGACCAAATTAAACATGCGAAGAGTCTTATTCTAAAATGTCATGCACGGCTGAAAGCCTTAAGAAACAACAGCAATTTGGTACATGGGAAAACTGGGACAATCTGCCCTTACGATACCTGTAAAGACAGGTTCTCAAAAAAAAATGGATTGTTTGCTAGATCAAAATAACGTAGTGCACACAACTGCACAGGATATTATGACTACAGTTATAAACCACACTACTACTTTATTTCAAGAAAAAACACTTGATACTAACCATAGGGCCAAGTGTTTTGATAATTTTCCCCTTCCACATTGCACAGACACAACAGCAACATCTTTAACTAATGAAACACTGCCTTCTGAAGTTGAGACGGCTATCTCATCCCTAAAAAAAGAAAAAGCCCCCAAACCAGATGGACTGACTAGCGAACGGTACAAACTGTTTTGCACTGAATTAATGGTAGAATTAGCACTGGTCTTTATGGCCCTTTACAATACTCATAATATTCCCCTCTCTTTGTCAGCTGTACTTTTAATCTATATGTTAAAAAAGGGTGATAAGTGGGATCTCCCCAACTGGAGGCCCATCAGCTTACTAGAAACAATTGCTCACCATAGTAATCTTTTTTCTTCCAAGGGGTACTTTAGCATCAGTAACAATAGCAATTAGCTGGCTAGGTGCAACTGTACCTGAGGTATGCCTTTAGGAGAATTATTTAAATGACCTTGGACATCAGCCAATCAAAAAGCAGGAGGGGAGTGAGCTGCATGAGAGCAGCCTGAAGGGCTTCAGAATTTTTTCGAAGAAAATGGGCACATGCCCCGAAAAGGGAACCAACAGGATTAAAAAAACATGAAAATATCCGAAAACAAGAAACAGATAATAACAACCTGAGCACGAAAACTCATTAATAAAAACCCAGATTTGGTAAGAAAACTGAGAACAGAGCCCTTCTCCTGACAGGTGAACCGGGCAGGAAGGATGGGAGCTTACTGATGCTAAAGGACCCCTTGGAAGAAAGAAGATTACTACGGTGAGAAATTTTTTCTTCTTACCCCAAGAGTCCTTTAGCATCAGTAACAATAGCAGACTACCGAGCAGTACCAAGTGGAAGGTGAGCAGAGAACCTACTTAGGAAAGTGTCCCTGAAGAACCGCCCTGAAAAATTTGGCATCGGAGCTGGACTGCCTGTTTAAACTGCAGTATATCATGAAGGTGTGCACAGATTTCCATATAATTACTGTGCAGTCATCCAGAAGGGGTAAATCCATTGTTGCTGTAACAGAGGCTCCAGTGTCCCTGGTGGAGTGGGCCCTGAGCCCCACCAGAGGTTGATGGACAGCCTTTTCATAGCAGAATCTGATACAAGAGACCAACCAGAGGGAAATAGCTCTCTTGGTAGCTGGTCTTCCTCTGCCTACATACCCGTAGGTGAGGGACAACCGAGTGGAAGAGCCTCTGGACTGCCTATTATGTTCTAGGTAGTAAAAGAGAGCTCTTTTGACATCTAAGCTGTGGAGCTTTTGATCACCAGGAGTGGACTTCTCAGAAAAAAATAGACAAGTAGAATAATGGACTGGTTTTAGGTGGAACTTCCTGTAACCCCCCTACAAATGGGGGTTCCTGAAAAGTCTTCCAAGAGCTTGCCCAAGTGCTCACAGCCTGGTTGGTGTTCGGCGATAAAGCCGTTTAAATGTTGTTGCCAGTGAGAGCTTTTAAAGCCTCCGTGTACTGTCTCTTTAAGGACTGCCTGCTTGCAGTCTTAATTAGTCTAAACGGGGGGTCTGTGTGTTTATATGCCCGAGTCCCGCTCGGGCTGCTAAATAATCGCTCCGTTTCTGCATCACTAATTGTGCAGAGGGAGCACTGCTGAAAGATGTAATTGTTTGCTGCACATTTGCTAGAGTGATAATGATAATGTAAATTGTTCTAACCTGCCTTCTTGCAGTATGGACTGTTTCTGTTAGCTCCACCATTTTGGTCCCAAACTGCTGAACTGGACCAATCAGTATGTGAGGACTCTAAAATGGAGCCTGTTAAAGTGGGACTGTGTGGTGCCAGACTCTGGGAACTGTAGTTTTGGACTATTGGCTCCTTTTTTGCACCAACAGGGGGAGCATGTTGTGACTGACAGCAGAACCAACCAATCGACCCTTTTGGGATCTAAAGGAAATCCCCTGAACTGTCTGCTGGCAAGCCAGATCATAGTTGGAAGCTAAGAGAGCAACAGCTCAAAGTTTTCGAGCAGCCGTTTTGCGCAGTAGTTCGCGCAGCAGAATCGTGGAAGGCCTGCCTTCTGGCCTGCTGGTTTGTTTCTGCCCTGAGAGGGAGAGAAAACATACTTTTGGACTAAATCCGAGTTTGTGAGAGTGGAACAAGCCACCAAGGTGTAACTAGGCTCAACCTGTAGAAGACCAAAGATTTTGCTAAATGCGATCGGCCTGTCAGGAACTCCAGCTACCTTTGAGCTCCCGGGTTTTAGCAGTGACTTTGCGATCGGAATTGAGGAGCAGTTGCCTGGTACAGTAATCCTTCTTGACATATAAATGTGCTGTGACCTGGAGGGGGGGTCGCGGTCTGTTTTTCTCCCGAGCTGAGTTGTGTGCTGAGGGCTGGAAGTTATACCCAGCTCAATTCGGACTGAATCCGTTGCTGCCTAATGCAGATAGGCCCTGCCATGATAGGCCCTGCCATGAGGGCCTTGTCTCCCTACCCTGCTGCATGGAGAAGATCCATCAATGAAGGACCTGCCAGGGGATCAGCCCCCTGATGCATGCCAGAACAGGAATGACGCCGAAGTGACTCGTGTGGGCCCTGCTGCTTCTGGCAATCCAGAACACCCATCTATCGTCTCAAACGCCATCCATCCTGTGTTCAGTCTTGGGTGCCATGAGTAATTATCAGGGTAGCTCCCTGCAACCATCCTTTAAATCAAAAGTGTGTCATCTAATTATTTTGTTGTGTTTGTTTCCACGAACTGAGCCCTCCGACTCCGGATTACAATTAGGGAGTGTGCATGTTATTCCTTTTCTCACAGGGCTCCTACCAGCTGCAATGCCGGCCAACCCCGGACAACTGTCCTGGCTAGTCTTTTCTCCCATCCTGGGTACCCTGAGAGTGTGACTGATAGGGACTCTGATTTCACGTACAGCAGTGTGATTCTTTGTGTGATTAAGCAAATTAACCTGATTATCCCCCATCCTTGTTATAGTCCCCTGAATAAATCAGATCTACTTTTTTTTCTGCAATTTACATTGACTGTAATGTCAGTTTATGTTGAAGGTATTGCATCATTGCTTTTTGTATTGCATCACCTTATTTTACAGGGGGTCCCCAGAGCCAAGCTGAAGGAACCAGTCCTGGGGGTAAGTGCCAAATATATGTGTCTGTGCAAAACCTATCAGAGGTATTGGGAAGGTAAACATTGTGTACTGTGTGGGCCACTAGTGGGAGACAGGGGGGTCACAGTGTCCCAGAGGGCTGTGGTCTGGTTAGTTTGACCCATACCAACCCTGACCTTTGGGTGGAGGCACCCGTCACCGAACCTAGGCCCCTTAACCTGCTACTAGCCAAGCAGGCAGGGGTAGTAGCCCTTGGGATAGTGCCACCTAGGGGTTACATTCCTATTTGTCAAGAGCTCAGTTTAATTATTGTGAGGAATGATGTAATCAAGCTCGGTGCACAGGACCTGTACCTCTGATATTTTTCTTGCAGCGGTAATGGCCACCAGAAAGACCTAGTTTCAGGTCACAAACTTGATATGTGCAGTGGCCGTAGGCTCAAAGGGTGGTTCCATGAGCCTGGCAAATCAGAGATTCAGGCTCCAAAGAGGAATGGGCTTCCTGACTGGAGGCTGGAGGTGCAAGAGGCCTTTGACAAATTGTATATGGTGTAGGAAACAAAAATTACTTTTTTCTTTCCCACTGAAAAATAGGCTGAAATGCAGCCTGGTGTAGCTTGATGGAAAAAGGATTCAAGCCTGATGCCTGCAGATGTACTAGGTAATCCAGCAGCTGAGGGTCTGCTGCTGTAAGGGGATTGACCTTTTTGCTCTTGCACTAGAGGAGGAACTGTTCCGTTTGGCTGCATAAGTCTTTTTTGTGTTATTTCCGAGTACTGAGAGGATGGAAACTCTAAGTCCTCAAGAACCAGGTTTTGAGGTGAAGAGAGTGTATGTCTGGATAAACATTCCTGGTTGAAGAAAGGTCATCAGAGAGTGAGTTGGCGGCAGGTGAATGGGTCTGCTGCGGGACAGTGAGAGAAAGGAGAGGGAACTATGCTTGCCTGGGCCAATCCGGAGCCACCAGAATTATTGATGCAGGCTGTTGTCTGAGTTACTGCAATACCCTGAGTATCAGGGGAAGGGAAGGAAATGCGTATAAGAACCTCCCTGGCCAGTTCAGCATTAAGGCATCCAGGGGAAGCGTTCCCCAGAGAGGAGACCTGTGACAGTACTGAGGAAGCTGGAAGTTGAGGGGAGAGGCAAACACATCCACTTTTGGTGTGCCCCCCCACCCCGCCTGAACACTGTGCTAGTAGGTGCTTGTTCAGAGTCCATTCGCTCTGGCCTTGACCGATGTGACTTAGAACATCCATCATGGTCTATGTCTGCCTGTGAGGTAAATAGCTGAAAGGCTGACTCCCAGGGAGTAGGCAAGAGACCAGATCTTAAGGGCCTCTGAACAGAGTATTGCTGATCTGGTACCACCCTGGATGTTTGAGTAAAACATTGCAGAGGTACCTGTATCTGTTCAACTTTGTACGGTCTGTCCCCTTTTGACAGGAGCAAACGCTTTGAAAGCTAAAAAGATTGCTCTGAGTTCCAAGAGATTTATGTGTAACTGTAACAGTTGGAGAGTCCAGATGCCACTTACTGAGGCACTGTCCAGATGTACTCCTCACACCAGGAGGGAGGTGTCTGTGGTGGTCGCCTTTGTGGGACATGGAGCCTGGAAGGGAATCCCTGCTACCAGATTTGCAGGGTTCTTCCACCAAAGCAGAGTCTGAAGGAACTGCTCTGTCACAGCTATCAGCTTTGAAATATTGTTAATTTTTGAGACCAGTGAGATGTAAGGTAGGCTAGCAGGTGTCGTATTCTGTACCTGAACCCTGAGACCACTGCAGGCATTAAAGCCATGTGTTCCAATAGCCTGAGCAAATGTCAAATTTGTGCGATTTGCTCAGGACCGCACTATATACTGTACAACTGAGGGTTCATGATTCAAACCCAGCCAAGCGCCTGTTGGCTGGCCTTGCTGTCCCTGGACGAAGGAATCTGCTACTGAGGGAAAGTTTGAACTCTCACCTATGGAAGAAAGGCATATCCTGACTAAAAGCTACAGCTTTTCTTAGTACTTGCCCTCCGTCCCACCCCTCCACCCTCCCACCCTAAGCCAGTTCTACTTTTATAGCCACTGGATTTGACTGACAATAGGAACTTCCTGTTTGGCAGTAGGATGGGAAGGATCACTGAGACACATTAGTTTCATCAACCTTGAAGGAAAAATAATAGCTCTTTCTCCCCCTCCCACCAGCTGCTGGAGTTCTGAGTCCATGCAAGGAGGAAGGAGGAAGGAGACTACTGAAGAATACAGGAAGTTTCTGTCCCAGAACAGGAAGGGTGAGAGTTGTAAAGGCATATAGGCAGTAGGAAAGCAGGTGAAAAAATACATAAAGGGAGGGGAGAGTAAGCATACAAAGCAGCAGGAGAGGGAACACAAAATAAGACATGATGGGAGTGATGCATTGCAATGGCTGTGGGGCGACAGTGTTCTGGGAGATATTCTGGAGGCTGTGATGCTGCCCTATTTGCAGGCACCTCTGTGGTCTGAGGGAAGAGGTAACCCGTCTCCAGGCTGACCTGGCTTGGATTTGTGAAACCTCCTCCCTCACCCAGGGACCACTTGTGCCACCGCCGCTACCTTAGAGGTTGCCAAGAAAGAGGAGCGGTTGGACCAAGGTGGGCACAGGGAGGGAGAGGGTGGTGGAACAGAGATGCATCCCTCCAGCTGTACCTCTCCACAACTCATATGCTGTTCTGGCAAAGAGTGGTTCCTTTATGGAGGCACCTGCAGTAGAGACCAAGGAGGATGCTGGGAACCTCCACAAAGGAGACCCACAGGAGCGTGGCATGAGACCCCACAGGAGAAGGAAACAACTCCTGGTGGGGGACTCAGTCATTAGGGGGTAGAAGTGATGGAGGAAGGGGAGAGGGAGATAAGGTGCCTACCTGGCGGCGCCCTGGCTTGGAGGGACAGGAAGTGAATCCTCAGGATTGCAGAAACAGCTGCACGAGGGAGGGAGCCGGATGCCATTGTCCACCTAGGGACAAATGACCTGGCTATGAATGGGATCACAGCAGTACAAGAGGAGTTTGTAGAGTTGGGGAGGGGCCTTAGACAAGTAGCACGTGTGGTAACCTTCTTGGAGGTGCTGCCTATCAATGGCAAGGGTGATGCTAGGGTACTCCGCACCATGGGATTCAACGAATGGTTGAAACACTGGCATAGAGCTCAGGGTTTTGGCTTCACTGGGGACTGGGGAGCCACTTGGAGGGACACAGGTCTATACCGGCATGATGGTCTGCATCTGTCCAGGATCCTAGGTGATAGGTTTAAATGCTTCATTGGCAAGCATTTAAACTAGCCAAGGGGGGAGGCACTGAAAAGGAGCAGGGAAATCCCAGACTCCCCCCTCAAAACATGGTAATTAGTTATGTAAACACCAAGGTGGAGAAGTCATTAGGGAGCAGGACGGGGTAAATGCAAAAGAATGTAAAGGCAGTAAGGACAGGGATGAGGCTAAAAGGGGTAAGGCCATCAGAAAACGGTGGGTGATGAGTACCAATGCCTGTAGTCTGTGTAACAAGCTCCCTGAACTAGTGGCCACGATGGAAGAGGGATGCCTGAATATTGTGGCAGTCACTGAAATTTGGTACACAGAGAACCATGACTGTGATGTCAACATACCAGGATACACAATCTACAGGAGGGACAGGGAGGGTAAAAGAGGAGGAGGATTAGGAGTTCTCTATGTAAGGGAAGGGATTAAAGCAACTAAACTAAAGAGTAAACAGAGAGAAGATGAGGCACTATGGGTCATCCTGGAGACAGGAAATGGCATCACAATCTGCTTGAGGGTTGTGTACAGACCCCCATCTCAGGGGGAGGGAATGGACAAGGAAATGATAGAAGGCATCCTTAGAATGACAGAAAAAGGGGAGATATTGTTGATGGGGGACCTGAATGTGCCAGATGTTAACTGGAGCACCTTTGCTGCAGGCACATCCAAGAGCAGGGTCATTCTTGATGCTCAACAAGGGGCATGGCTCAGACAGCTAATGTTGGAACCCACTCAGGAGGGAGCAATCTTAGTCCTAGCACTCTCAAATGGGGAAGGAGAAAGGATTTCAGATTTAGCAGTGGGTAGCCATCTGGGAACAAGTGACCACCAAACCATGTGGTTCATGATAAACACAGCCATAGAGTCAAGCCATACAAAAGCAAGAGTATTGGACTTTAGGAGGGCTGACTTTGGGAAAATGGGATGGTGACTCAGAAAAGCACTAACAAATGGGGAAGAAGGAGAGGTGGAGAAACAATGGGGATTAATCAAAATAGCCATCACAGAGGCAACAAGCCTTTGTGTGAAGTGAATCAACAAAACAAAACGAAGGAAAAAAACACTGGTTCTCAAAAGAGGAGGCAAGGAAAGTCAAGGAGAAAAGGACAGCATTCAGGAAATACAAGGAAACACAGAAGGAGCAGGACAGAGAACTTTATCAGTTAAAGCAGAAGGAGGCTGGGAGGGCAGTCAGAATAGCAAAGGCCCAAACCGAGGAAAGGATAGCCAATTCTGTCAAGAACGGGGATAAAACCTTTTATAGGTACATCAGGGAGCAAAGAAAGACCAAGGGATGAATACTGAGGCTTAGTAAAGGGGAAGGAATGTGGACAGAGAGTGACAGTGAAAAAGCAGGGATACTGAATGAATATTTTTGCTCAGTATTCACAACGGATGAGGAGGGGGAGGTACCTAAACCAAACAAGAAAAACACTCTGGATAGAGGGGGTTGATACCAGTCCATTCACAGAAGAAAGGGTTCTGAAAGAACTCTTGAAACTGAGGATGGACAAAGCAATGGGGCCTAATGGGATTCACCCCAGAATTTAAAAGAACTAAGGGTAGAACTAGTGACACCACTGACTACTCTCTTTAATAAATCATGGGAGGATGGGGTGTTACCTGAGGACTGGAGAAGGGTGGATGTGATTCCCCTTCACAAAAGTGGGAGCATGGCAGAGGCAGAAAACTACAGACCAGTTAGTTTGACATCAGTAGTAGGGAAAATGATGGAATCACTTCTGAGGGAAAGAATTGTTGAGTACCTAGAGGCCAGTGGGGCACAAGACCCAAGGCAGCATGGATTCACAGCAGGAAGGTTGTGTCAGACAAATCTAATAGATTTCTTTGACTGGGTGACCAAAGTAGTAGACCAGGGAGCAGCTTGGGACATGGCCTACCTAGACCTTAGCAAGGCATTTGACACAGTCCCGCACAAAATATTAATATACAAGTTAGCCAGCCTTGGAGTGGATCCCAAGGTGGTAGCCTGGATAAAAAATTGGCTGGACAACAGGACGCAAAGGGTAATAGTAAATGGAGTCCACAGTGAAGAAAGGAGGGTAACTAGTGGGGTACCACAGGGTTCAGTACTGGGTCAGTCCTCTTTAATGTCTTTATAAGTGACATAGCATAGCACCTGGAAGGAAAAGTATGTCTCTTTGTAGATGACACAAAGATCTGCAACAGGGTTGATACACAGGGTGGGGTGGATAGGATGAGAAGGGGCTTGGCTAGGTTGGAGGAATGGTCAAATGTATCACAGCTCAGATTTAATGCAAAGAAGGGCAAGGTAATGCACCTGGGAAATAAAAACCCAGGGGAAGAGCACACAGTGGGGGATAAGATACTAACAACAACAAAAATGGAATGGGACCTGGGGGTAATCATATCAGATGACCTTAAGGTAGGCAAGCAATGTGAGAAGGCAGTAGGGAGGGCTGGGGCGATTCTGGGACACATAGGGAGAGGCATCAACAATAGAAAACAGGAAGTTGTTATCCCTCTGTACCGACAGTTGGTGAGACCCCATCTGGAGTACTCCATGCAGTTTTGGAGACTCCATCTCCGCAAAGACATAGACAGAGTGGAGGCTGTCCAGAGGAGGGCAACCAAAATGGTGCAGGGTCTGCACCAGAAGACATATGAAGAGAGACTAAAGGAGTTTACTATGTATACCCTCGAAGAAAGGAGGGAGAGGGGGAACATGATAGAAACTTTCAAGTACCTCAAGGGAATCAACAAAGTTCAAGAGGGTAACATCTTTCAGAAAAAGAGATGTGCAAGAACAAGGGGGCACAATTTGAAGACAGAGGGGGGACGGCTCAGAGGTAATGTTAGGACGCATTTTTTCACGGAAAGGGTTGTGGATGCATGGAATAGCCTTCCTGAGGAGGTCGTGGAGTCAAGAACAATGGGGGAATTCAAGAATGCATGGGACAGACATACGGCAATTCTAGTGGGGGCAGGAGGAAGTAGGCTGTTGGTTAACTAAATGTGCAGCTTATCCATCAGGTACGGAAATGGGAAGACTAGGTGGGCCAAGCGGTTCTTATCTGCCATTTAATTCTATGATGTCCAACTGAGCTCATATGAAGGTGAGTAGCTGGGAGGATTCCAAGTGAGACTTTATTTAGATTTACTTGGGAACCCAGAGACTCCAGAGTGAGCCCTGTAAGGGAGCAGGACTTCCTTGACCTGACAAGGAGACTTTGGCACTATAAGCCAATTGGCAGAATAAGTGTAGCTAGAGACACCCAGCTTCCTGAGGCAGGCTGTCACCATTGCCAGACACTTTGTAAAGATTATAGTGTCCAAGGATAGCAGAAGGGCCGCAGCAGCCTGCCTACCATCAGCATCAGGAGGTACAGCCCAGGCGTAAGGAAGCCCGGAGACTAGCTTAGGAGGGAGAGAGAAAGGAGTCTTTTAGATGCAGGGAGGCTAGCCAGTCTCCCTGCAGTAAGGACTGTATGACTAGTGACAGAGTGACCATCTTGAATTTGGGTTTTAACAGCAAGATAGGTCACCATTCCCCAGTGTTCTTTTGTGTCAGAAAGTAACTGGAGTAGAGGCCCTTGTCCCTTTTCCTGGGCCGGGACCCTCTCCACCACTCACAGAGCTAAGTTTGTACCTCCAACTCCAACAGTAGCTAACACCTGTGTTGGGGATAGAAACTTGGACACCTAGGTACACTTGAGGTCTGTTCACATCAGGGATTGATTGCAAAAATGCTGGCTGGGTAGAAGTGGCCCTTTTTTTGCCCCTTCTACCCCGCCATCTGAAAGCGCCCCTGTACTGAGAGAAGTCAGTGGGCAGAGAATATAAGGCCTGGGGAAAATACATCTGTCCCTACTGTCCTCGGGGGGGAATTTCCCCGGGATAGTAGGTCAGTTGTTCTGGAAATTAACATTATGATTTGATCACAGGGAAGGTCTAAGGCCTTAGACAGGGTGACTGGGGTTAGACTGTTAGTTCTAAGCCAGGCAAGTGCCTGCCTTGGAAAGATGGCATGGGCCATTCCACCATGTGGAATTGGTACTACATAGCTTCCAGGGCAGTTTTTGTTTATAGTTTGCTGTGAAATCTAATTTTCTGGGGTCCTTGTCCGTGAGGTAAGGAGTACAAGGAGAACCCCAGCTTTCTTGCAAGCTGCCTGCTGCATTATATTCTAATGGCTGGGATTTGCAGACAGGTACTCCACAGCTGGTATATTTACTTATTTATGTCAGCTCACTTGTTAAACCCCTGTCACAGAAGTGGAGGGTTGCAATGGTTTCCAAGTATTTTTAATTATATTTCTTCGTTATAAATAGGCACGACCAGTCAGACCAGACATGACGTTGAACCTTTGTAAAAGAGCCTTGGCTCAAAGGTTATTTTTTCGAATACCAAATAAAAAGTAAAAAAAATAAGTCTTCTAGGGTTGGGAGACCTTCATCTCCCTATGATCTTTATCCTCTTCCTCATCCTGGATGGACTCCTGAGTAGCACGGTCCAGGGTGCTAGCAAGTTTAGGATAAACTTAAGCATGGGGGATAGTTCTGGTTAGCAGAGGAAGCTCCAGAAAGGAGGGATGTGGACACATACAGTTCTAGGCCCTCCAAATTCATTGCAAGGACATCATAAAATTATTCATTACCAGCTGTTTCACCCTCACAGTCCCTGGAAGAGAGAACCATAGAACAATGCATGCAAGCCTCTGTAAACATAGATCCCGGTTTTGCAGGGTCTGAACAATGTGTCATGCTTTTGCCATGTCCTGTACAGATGGGAGACCTGTGCAGGCTGTGGCTGTATATGTTTTGTTTTCTTTCTGTTTTAACACCCCCGCTGTCTCACTAATAGGTTTCCCAGGAGCAGCAGGATTGTTTTTTACTATCTTTTTGGTCACTTCATCAGCAGCTTGATCATGCTTCCTTTCTATTTTTTTAAGACAGTTCATCACTTATTATTTTTAAATTTGGGAAGAACCTCATCAGCTCCTTTGGAAGCTTTATATATATCTATAGCTATATATTATATATATATATATATATATATGTAGTCTCTTTTCTTTTGTTGCCAACTTTGCAAAGAGATCAGTAGATATGGACCACAAACAATGGAAACATAGGTTTCTGTAAATGCCGTTAAGCTAGTCCTGTGGCCGTTGATTCACTTTCCAACAACTGAGACACAGCTTTCTGTGGATACTGTGACGCCAGTCCTGTGGCACTTGATACACTTTCTAAACAACTGAACACAGGGTTCTGTAAATACTGTGAAGCCAGTCCTGTGACAGTTTTTCTTTCTTTTTTTGTAGTCCTGGGATCTCTGCCAAGTCAATTTGTAGAGAACCCAGCAATAACATTCAACAACTGAGAACAGGTTTCTGTAAATGCCGCGCGGCCAGTCCTGTGACAGTTTAACACACTTGGTTTTTTCAATATTCTTTGGTGCTGGTAATCTCTGCCAACCCAATGTAACCCCTGTGCTATTTAGGGGGTACTAATTGAAGATGCCCAGTCGGTATCACGGGAGGTGCGCGCATGTGTTGCTGAGCTCTGTTCTGGCGCTCGCATGTCTGTTTAAAAAAGCACCGTTTGGCGCAAATTGGGAGTCAGTCAAGTGAGTCGGGAGTTCGAGGAGGTGAGGTGTGCCTAAGGAGCAGGAGTCTGCTCACAGGCCTGTGAGGGGTGGCCTGCAGTTGGGGCTGGAGAGGCCCAGGACCAGGGTGGGGAGATTGCTCCCTGGTTTGCAAATATGGAGGATGGATCTCCCAAATGGCAGTATGGGGAAACAACTTGCAGCAATAAAGGAGCAGCAAATATACTGAGGGATCGCGATGGAGCCTGCTAGGCTCAATAATAAGGCTGAGGAAGTGGCTGCCATGAAGGGACCGTCTGAGACTGAGGTGGCAGTGATGTCTCCGGTGGGGTAGGTGGCAAGATACCCCATTTGCCTGACATGTCCACTTAAAGGTACTCTGTTGCTTATGTTTTGGGACTTCTGTAAGGGAGTTAGGCCCCTGTGTCTGAGAGAACCCTACCCGTGGATCTTCAGTGTGGGTGGCCACTAGTGGAAAGGATTGGTAGTGCCTGTAACGTGTACCATCATACCCCACTCCCTTCCTGAAGAGGAAAGTTTGCAGAGTTTAAAAGGAATTGTGTCTCCGCTCCCACAGGTGGGGTGTCAGTAGAAAAATTACATGCAAGGACAAAGAGAATATTGCTGACAGGAAAAGTTGCTAGGTCTCAGGTTCAAACCCTGAGTCCCCCAAGTCTGTGCAATTTTGTAGCCTCCCTCCTACTTTACTTTACACTGACACCTCAGTCTCAGATGGTCCCTTCATGGCAGCCACTTCCTCAACCTTATTGTAGAGCCTAGCGGGCTCCATCACGATCCCTCAGTATATTTGCTGCTCCTTTACTGCTGCAAGTTGTTCCCCCCATACTGCCACTTGGGGGAATCCATCATCCACATTTGTGAACCAGGGGGCAATCCCCCCACCCTGGTCCCAGGCCTCTCCAGCCCCGACCGTCGGCCTCCCCACACGGATCTGTGAGCAGGCTCCCACTCTCCTTTGCGTGCTTCACTTCCTCGAATGCCTGACTCATTCAACTGACTCCTGATTCGTGCCAAACAGCACCTTTTTACATAGATGCATGCGCACCTGAGCAGAGCTCAGCAACACGTACGCATACCTCCTGTGATGCTGACAGGCCATCTTCAATTAGTAACCCCTGAATGGCACTGGGGGTTACATCAATCTACAGAGAACCCAGCAATAACAGTCAGCACCTGAGCACAGGTTTCTTTGAATGCTGTTAAGCCAGTCCTGTGACAGTTGACATTTTTAGGTCCAATTTTCTGTAGTTCTGTGAATCTCTGACCTTGCCAATCCTCAGAGAACCCAGTAGTAACTGTCAGCATTTGAAAGTCCATTGTTGCCTCGTGGGAGGGACCTGCGAGGTCTGAAGTAAAAAATAAGACAAAATGCAAATATTTGACAGGTCCTTCATGAATTGCATTAAAAAAGTGTAGAATAGTCGAAATGAAGTCATCCATGGTAAAAAACTAATATAATTTAAGCAGATATGGTAAAAATAACATAAAAATAACGCAGTTGCAAAAAAAATAACAGAAATGCGCAATAAAACACAACTGCTAACAAAAAAATGTTAAATTATACTCAGCACACTAAGAAAATTACATTTGTGAGGAAAACTTTACCAAGATAAACGAATAGGAAGCTGTCACAAGGAAAGTTGAGAGGCACCTCAGGGGCAGTGTTGATCAGTCAGTGGAGAAAAAGTTCTGAATCTCTTTGGCCTGCTCTCACAGCTCACTCCCCGCCCCCCCGCTTTTTGATTTGCTGATGCCCAAGATCATTTAAATAATTCTCTTGCAGGCGTACCTTCGGGGCAGTTGCACCTAGGCAGTTAACTGCTATTGTTACTGATGCTAAAGGACTCCTGGGGTAAGAAAATACAGATTTTAAACTCCTGATCAAGATTATAAAGGCCCATTTATCTTTAGCAGTTCAATCTCTTATTATCTCTGCTCAATCCTGTTCTATACCAGACCATACCATTACTGATAATTTGATTTTGCTGAGGGAGACTTTTGCAAGAGGTAATACTGATAAGTTACATTGCTTTGCTTTGGCCTTGGACCAATATCAGGCCTTTGATTCTGTTAACCATGATTACTTATGGTTTATTTTGGAATTCTATGGAATTCCATTTTCATTTAAACAGTGGATAAAATATAGAATAAAGTATGGTGTGTGTGTAAGGAGAAGTTTACACCCTACCCCCGAGGTGTTGGATGCTATTAAAGCATTTAACACAGTGGGTGTGTGTAAACTTTGAGTTTACACAAACCACCCCATATTTTATATATTTGCTGGGTTTTCCTTTTTTGCCGCAGCAATTATATAAAATAGATAGAAGTTCCTGCATGGTCGCAGTCCAGTTGGTTGGAGCATACGGTCTGCCGCGGTCGTGATTGTGTGATTATTTATGGAAACTTTTTTTTTAAATGAATTATTTCCTCGACTGTTGTCATTTTTTTTACTTCTTAGGAATAGAGCTATGTTGTCACTTACCACCAAGTCTGAGTGGTGCTGAGTCAGTCTCCCAGGAACGAGAAGCGGACAGTAGTTGGAACAGAGGAGAGGCACGGGTGGCCCAAGCGCGAACCAAGGGAAATCATGTGTGTGTTTGCTGTAATAAACACTCCTTTATTGCAGCAAATTATGCCATGGTTTCCCTATGGGAAAAAGGGAAAGCCAGTAATTATATGTCTATATCAAATGACTACTATAACGTCTAATGTAAATGGCTGGAAAGGACCCATGATCCCTATTACAAGTTGGGTTTGACAGGGATGTCCACTAAGTCCACTGTTATCTGTTTTCAATATTGATCCATAGTTGCGGGCCCCAAGTTCCTCACCTCTTTTACTCACCTTGCAGTGTCATGAGAGAGTGTTACCTTACACGTCCATGGCGTATGCAGATGACCTTTGTATCTTTGTCTCAGACACACCCTCTGCAGACCAGGCTTTAAGCATTTATACAGTATATGGCAGCTTTTCAGGAGCTTCCTTAAATATTGCTAAAAGTGTTGGCAAACAACTTGGCAATCCTGGCCCTGATGTGCCTATGATTGCAGGCATCAATGTTATGGATGGACCCATAAAAATATTGGGCATTATTTTTGACAATGGACCTATGGATATGCTAAACTGGGCACCCAAATTGGACCAGGGAAAAGCTCTGGTAGCCAAATGGAACCAGAGACAAATGAACAGGAAGAGAATTGTTCTTGTCAAAACTTACTTAATACCCCTATTCCTCTATCTCTGTTATATTTTCCCCCCACTGAAGCAGCTGGAAACTGCCCATTTTAGTTTTTTTCAAGCAGTATGGGGCAGTCATTTGAGCCTCATAAAAAGGAACATTTCTTTACCTCCCTATTGAAAGAAGGGGCTTAAATATGTTAAATCCCTTTGTTTTTTTTCTATTGTGTTTTTTTCTAACACATCTAAAGCCATTGCTTTTTCATACATGGAAATGTTGCTGTCCCTTGTTTTTCCTTTGTTGCCAGTCCTGGTTTAAAAGATGTATACTAGGACTCTACGAGTTTTGGGTGCTGCCCAGTGGACACCTTCTTATGTCAGAGGTTTTTTTCTGAAACTCAAAACATGGAACACCGACTTGGTAGACCATCAACTGCTCCTCATGAAGTTAAAACTCATTGGGCTTGATAACCTGGCAGTGAAATGGTTCTCTAACTATCTACAGGGAAGATCAGAACTAGTCAGATGGCAGGGCACCATATCTGACAAATATCTGGTACTTTTTGTTCCTCTCTCCTCAGGTATCCCTTAGCCCATGGGCTAACTAAGGAAGCCAGCGCCTCATCGGCACGAGGAGCCTGCAGCCACCCGCCCTCCACACAAGACAGGTATCCTTAGCCCGTGGGCTAACTAAGGAAGCCAGTGCCTCCTCAGCGCGAGGAGTCTGCAGCCACCAACCCTCCACACAAGACAGGTATCCTTAGCCCGTAGGCTAACTAAGGAAACCAGCACCTCCTTGGCACGAGGAACCTGCAGCCACCCGTCCTCCACACAAGACAGGTATCCTTAGCCCGTGGGCTAACTAAGGAAGCCAGCGCCTCCTCGGCATGAGGAGCCTGCAGCCACCTGCCCTCCACACAAGACAGGTATCCTTAGCCCGTGGGCTAACTAAGGAAGCCAGCGCCTCCTCGGCACGAGGAGCCTGCAGCCACCTGCCCTCCACACAAGACAGGTATCCTTAGCCCGTGGGTTAACTAAGGAAGCCAGCACCTCCTCGGCACGAGGAGCCTGCAGCCACCTGCCCTCCACACAAGACAGGTACGGATGCAGAAACCTGCATTTTGGCGCCAAGTTCAAATTGAAGCAACCTACACTTGGCACAGTGGGGATTCTGGTGCTGTGCTGGGGTTGCTGTGTTACAGCTCCGTTAAGCGGACAGCTTCCTGAGTGCAGAAACAGCTGATCTGCCAACTTGGAGCGCTCGTCCTCACTAGCGAGAGCAAGTGCTGGAACTGAATTTTTTTTCTTTTTTTTCCAGATGGTGTAGGCGCCTGTATTACAACAGGAACTTTATTACTTTGCATAGTAGCAGTTAAAATAGAAGGGATTATTGCTGTTACACTCTAATGTGGGAATTGAGAAGGATCTTGGGCAAATTTCCGATGGTGCATAAATTCATTAGTTAGAAATCTGATAAACAGCCTAGTTGAAGTAAATTCCATGTATCTGATTCTAGGACTTGTAAATGTTCTAATATTTTTTGTTACTTCCTTTCTGGCCATTAATCTGTCTTGCATTTGTTGTATGCTATTTTTTTTCCCCCTCCCCTTTCTAAAATGTTCTCCCTTTGTCTCTATTGTAAAATTGTAGGCTGTTTTGGCCGGCCACTACTCTGCCCCATTCCCACATCTATTCCCTCCTTTGTCCTTTCTCCTCGGATCGTAGACATAGCTGGCGCCTTGCTGAAAGTCTGGGACCTGCCCTCTTTGATTGATCGCAACCTCCGTAACATAATCCTTTGAAACTAAATCATACCCTCCCTCTATTGCAGAGGATATCTAGTGACCCTTTTGTTCCTCTCTCCTCAGGTATCCTTAGCCCATGGGCTAACTAAGGAAGCCAGTGCCTCCTCGGCGCGAGGAGCCTGCAGCCACCCGCCCTCCACACAAGACAGGTACGGATACAGAAACCTGCATTTCGGCGCCAAGTTCAAATTGAAGCAACCTACACTCGGCACAAAGGGGATTCTGGTGCTGTGCTGGGGTTGCTGCGTTACAGCTCTGTTAAGCGGACAGCTACCTGAGTGCAGAAACAGCTGATCTGCCAACTCGGAGCGCTCCTCTCACTAGTGAGAGAAAGTGCTGGAACTGAATTTTTCGGCCCATTCCCCAACCCCTCCCAGGCCAACCTTAAATGCTCTCTGATTCTGCCCACCATCTTTTACGCTTGTTTCCATTGGCAGATAGGACTGTAACTATCTTGCTGATCAGTCCTTAAAGGGATATTGCACTCCTATCTGTGGCAATTTACTGTAGGCATTGCTTGTCCCTCAAGGATACTAGGGAAGGACTGCGGTATCTACGGTGAGGGTTTGGCCTTGTGTACCAATGTGCTCTTCCCCTGATCCTCAGGTTTGGACTTCAATCAGCAGTTAAGCCCACAAGCATCCAACAGCTCAGTCTTAAGGGATACCGTTCATATAACTGGCATAACTCTCTCAGAACCTGCCTGTCTCCTTAAAGTACATAAGTGAGACACTAGCCTTGCATATTTAGGCTGGATTTAAAACGAGCTCTCTGACTAGAGGGCAATTGTTAAAGCCTAGAAGAAAATTCTTATTGTTCTGATTCTCAGACTCAAATATATCTAAGCTGTAGGGGTTAGTAGAGTAGGTCACAATGCAGATTATACTGTCATTCCCCTATATGCCCCTCCTCCTGAACTGCATTTGTCTCCTGTTTAGGATTGCTGATATGCCACCCAGTAATGCCTCTACAACTAGGCATGCTGAGGTGTCCCAATGCCCCTCCGAGCACCTGAATTCTTACTGGACGTAGGGGAACAGTCGTAACTATAGTCATGGTGGGCTCCCCACCCACTATGGATGCTCTGCATTATCCCAAGTACCTTACAGTTAGAACACTGATCTTTGCTGTACTAGGACAGCTGGGTAATAGCTTTAGTATGCCAGCTGTGACCTCTAAATACCCGTCTAAACGAGAAAGAGTAAAGGCATCTCGATTTCTCTTGGGGGCTATTAGGAAGCTACTACTCCTTTTGTTGCTCTGCTTGGGTAACATAGAGCTCAACCCAGGACCTCCAGATACTATTTCTTCCCCTTCTGACCTACCCAGTCTCAAAGGGATAAGTTTTGTGCACGTAAACGCGTGTAACCTTTTAAAGAAGCTTACCTCCATCCAGGCTTGGGCATATCATACTGCTCCTGACATTTTAGTGATCACTGAAACATGGCTAAGACCTGGAACGGCTGACCATGAGGTGAATATTCCATCGTACCTTCTCTATAGGACTGATAGACAGACTAGAGGAGGTGGAGTAGCCATATACATAAAAGATAAATTTCAAGCCTCCATTATTGACTCGACCTCCATTCAAAATGAATTTGAATGCCTATCCCTGAAGGTTAAGATTTCACCTATGGTCTCATTATGTATAGCTGGATGCTACAGGCCTCTGTCTGCTGGATTGCAGTTGCTGCATCACCTAAACAAGACTCTGGGATCATTATCCTTAGAAGTCATAACCTTAGGAGATTTCAACTTGAATTGGCTTGCCACTGCCTCTGCACCCCTCAAAGCCATGTGTGACTCCCTCAGGCTGACACAACTTATCAATGAACCCACAAGACCAAATCAAAAGAACCCAAACAACAGCTCCCTTCTGGATCTTATTTTAGTAAGTAAACCTTATCTATTTACTCATGCTGGCGTATTTTTCACAGATACAAGTGATCATTGTTACATTGCCTGCATAAGAGCATCAAAAAATGCCACATCAACCTCAAATTTTACCATAAAAAGAAGCTGTCGCAACTTCAACCCCCATTCATTTAATATCCAACTAAGAAATTCATTACTCTGGCAGGACTTTTACCTTGCAAAATCTGTGGACGCGGCTTGCGACATCTTTCATGAAATAGTAACAGGAGCCCTGGATAACCTTGCTCCGCTGGTTAAAGTCTGTAATAGGGTGAAATCCTACCATTGGTTTACTCCAGAGCTAAAGTCTGCCCTACAAAAAAGAGATGCGCTTTGGAAAATGGCGCGGAAATCTAAGCTCCCAACTGATTGGACTTTGTTTAGGAGGGCGAGAAATCTCTGCACCAAGCTGGTCAGAGAATCAAAGGCCATTTTTTATCGTAGGGAACTTGACACATTCTTAAGCTGCCCCAACAAATTCTGGAAAACCTTAAAAGACTTAGAAGGACACACTCCTGGTAACTCCCTACTCGCTAAAATCCTAGTTGGTAGCACCTCTATCTTTGACAAGCCCTCCATCCTTGAACATCTCAATAACCACTTTGCCACTGCAGGACTAGTCTTCGACACCTCTCCTGCCAATAACCTACGATCCCAACTTAGTGTCCAGGAACAAGTAATTCCGGTATCTAACTCCTCATTCTCCCTGCAGCCAGTCTCGTTGATGGAGGTTGAAGAACTTTTGTTACAGCTGAAATGTCAAGAAAAGTGCTGGAGCCGATTTTCTTGACCCCTACTACCTGAAAATTGGTTACCAGGTCCTAGCTGTCCCACTTACTCACCTCTTTAACCTATCACTGTCCCAGGCTGCCTTGCCACCAATATGGAAGACAGCTCATGTCATCCCCCTATATACATCTGGAGATCCTGCAGACCTTAATAATTACAGGCCCATTTCCTTGCTTCCAATTTTATCCAGACTCCTGGAAAAGATTGTGAGTAACCAGCTCAAAACGTATGTAGAAGCTGAAAATCTAATTAACCCTTTGCAATCCGGTTTTAGGGCATGACATAGTACTGTCACTGCTTTCGCTAAAGTGACCAATGACTGGCTACATAGTCTGGATACTAAAAACTTTGTGTGTGCTGTATTTTTGGACCTGAGCAAGGCCTTTTATACTGTAGACCACAGTCTGCTCCTCGTTTCACTCAGGAACATTGGCCTGGACCAACACTCCCAAAAGTAGTTCTCTAGTTATCTTACGGGCCGGTTCCAGCAGGTCAAGGTGGAAAGGGGATTGTCTCTCTTAAAGCCTCTATTGAAAGAAGTTCGGCAGGGCTCCATATTGGGTCCTCTACTATTCACAGTTTACATTAATAGAATCAATGACAACATCAAAGCTGCCAACATTCACCTCTTTGCTGACGACGCAGTGCTCTACTCCGAAGGTCCCTCTCCTACTGCCGCATGTGATGACCTGCAACATGACTTTAACCTGCTGCAAGTGCAACTATTAAACCAGAAACTATTACTAAATGCAAAAAAGACCAAAGCAATGCTATTCTCACCTCGCGCATATGATGCCACACCTATATCATCCCCTCACATGACTACACTTCTGGGAGAACCCTTGGAATACGTAACTAAGTTCAAATACCTGGGAGTCTGGATTGATCAAAGGCTGTCCTTTAACGACCACATAGAAGAACTGCTAAAAAACTCAGGCAGAGACTCGGTCTCTTTTATAGAATTAAACAGTTCCTGACAAGAGAGGCCAAGATGAGACTGGTTCAGTCCACTTTTCTTTTCCTTCTCGATTATGCTGGCTTCTTGTACTGTCAGGGCCAGACTGCTAGGCTTGCAAAACTAGATACCCTTTACCACAGAGCCCTAAGATTTATCACTGGTCTACCCTACTTGACCCATCTTTGTTCTTTGTATACAGCAGTGGGATGGTCATCGCTTAAGAACAGACGGCAGAGAAATGCAGCCATTTGGACGTTCAGAGCCATTTCCAGTAGGCTGCCCCAAAATATATCAGATTGCTTGCCTTTTTGCACAGTAGGGAAGTACTCATTAAGAAGCACTTCCTATATCTTGTTATTTGTACCCAAAGTGAGATCTCATTTCGGTAGGGCTTCAATAAGTTATATACTCCCCTTACTATGGAATATGATACAAAAATCCTTGAAACTGGTCCGTCCTCTGTCAGTGGCTGCTTTCAAAACAAGCTATGATTTCTTCTTCACTGAATCCTGTAGTTGTTATCATTGAACCTGTAGTTCTGCTCCTACTATGATGAACTGGGGTCATAATAATTGTTATACGTTCCTTTTTATCTTCCTCTCCCATACCTCTCCATCCTAACTTGGCCTATGGGCTTAGCACCGAATCTCTCTCCAAGACCATAGTACTACCTGGCCCCTCACCCCGATTACTTATCAGTTATTTGCTCCGAAAACCTAATCTTCTGCTCCAGCACTTTAGGTTTCACATATTCCTCTCCCATCGTGTACGCCTTCCTGGCTCTTTCAAAAAAAAAAAAAAAAAAACATTCCATTGCCCACCTCCACCGGTCTCTATCCTATCATCCAGTGTTGTATCATCCTCTCTCCTCCCTCCTTTGTTAGCTTTAGGGTTGCATGCTTATGCTGGAGCACAGCTCTCTAAACCAGCACACTGACTGTGAAATGTCCATACACTGAAAATGTAATGTCTAGTCCCACTGAATGTATCATCTAGTCTAGCATCGACCAATGTAATATTTATACACAGTAAATATTATGTCTAGTCCCGCTGAATGTATCATCTAGCCTAGCATCGACCAATGTAATGTTTATACACAGTAAATCTTATGTCTAGTCCTGCTGAATGTATCATCTAGTCTAGCACCGACCAATGTAATGTTTATACACTGTAAATATTATATCTAGTCCCGCTGAATGTATCATCTAGCCTAGCATCGACCAATGTAATGTTTATACACAGTAAATCTTATGTCTAGTCCCGCTGAATGTATCATCTAGTCTAGCACCGACCAATGTAATGTTTATACACAGTAAATCTTATGTCTAGTCCCGCTGAATGTATCATCTAGTCTAGCACCGACCAATGTAATGTTTATACACAGTAAATCTTATGTCTAGTCCTGCTGAATGTATCATCTAGCCTAGCACCGACCAATGTAATGTTTATGCACTGTAAAGCTTATGTCTAGTCCTGCTGATTGCATCATTCAGCCTGGCATTGACCAATGAAATGTTCATATACTGTAAATATCTTGTCTACTCCTGCTGAATGTATCATTTAGTCTGTAAAATCCTATACTATTTTACTCATTGCTTTTAGCCAATGTAAATTGTGTCTTTACGTTGTGCCTAGGTCCATCTTGAAAATGAGCATTGCTCAATGATGTTCGCCTGGTAAAATAAAGATTTTGATTTGATTTGATTTGACAGGGTACCCCAGGAATCAATCCTGGGGCCGCTATTATTCTCCCTATTTATAAATGATATGCCTAAACACTGCAGTGAGGTACATCTGATCCAGCATGCCAATGACTCAGTACTGTGTAGGTCCTCCAAGAATGCTGACATACTGAATGACTCACTGACAAATGACTTATTGGAACTTGAGGTCTGGCTGGAAAACAATAAACTGGTACTAAATGGCGAAAAAAAAACAAAAAAACAAGGCCATTCTATATAGGCCAAAGAATTTTGGACAAGACAGGTTGCTAAACAGAAACATAGAAGTTGATGGCAGATAAGGATCTCACGGTCCATCCAGTCTGCCCATTTTTTCTACCTTATCAATGTGCCATAGGCCTGTACTTTGTCAATGGCCTATCTATTCATACTCATCTTTATTGCTCCCTTATTCCTGTCCCATGCCTGTTTGAAGCCTTGTACTGTATTCATATCTGCCATTTCCTGAGGTAGGCTGTACCATGCATCCACCAGCCTTTCTGTGAAAAAGAACTTCCTCACATTCCCCCTTAATTGGCCTCCCTCTAATCTCATGCTGTGTCCCCTTGTCCTGCTATTTTTCTTATATTGAAGTATGTTAGACTCTTTCACCTTGTTAATGCCCTTAAGATGTCTGAATGTTTTGATCAAATCACGTCTCTCCCTTCCTTGCTCTAGGGTACACATATTGAGCTCCGTTAATCTGTCTTCATATGTTTTCTGATGCAGTCCATGCATCATTTTGGTTGCCCTTCTCTGGACTGCCTCCATTTTGTTAATGTCCTTGTGCATGTGCAGCCTCCAGTACTGCACACAGTACTCCAGATGGGGCCTAACTAGTGTCTTGTAAAGAAGGATTATTGCCTCTCTCTTACGACTTGTAATACCCCTACTAATACACCCCAACATCCCTCTAGCCTTACATACTGCTTTAGTGATCTGCTTGGATGATTTCAGGTCATCTATGATGACAATACCCAAATCTCTTTCTTCCCTTGTGACTGCCAGCAACTCCCCTCCCAGCCTATAGGTGGCTTCAGGGTTTCTCTTCCCTATGTGCATGATCTTGCACTTCTTTGCATTAAACCCCAGTTGCCACTCTTCCGACCATTTTGCCAGTTTATCCAGATCTCTTTTCATTCTGCCCACCTCATCTGGATCATCTACTCTGTTGCAGATCTTGGTGTCATCTGCAAACAGACAAACCTTACCCTCCAGTCCATCTGCAATGTCACTGATGAAGATATTGAAGTGAACTGGCCCCAGGACTGATCCCTGAGGTACCCCAAATCTGACTCCTACCCTCTTAAACGATTCTAGGGTAGCAATAGTGGAGTCCATAAAGTACCTAGGAGTTACCCTGGCTCAGGATTGTACTTTCAAGGCCCACATTGATATAGTGACCAAGTCCTTGAATCAGAAGCTCGGTCTAATATATTGTCTTTGCTCTTTCCTTATACAGGGCTCCTAGCAAAAGGTAGCAAATGATATCGTTCTACTCACTCTACTATATGGTTCCCCAGTTCTTTACTCTGTAAAATGTGCAGAGATGCAAAAGCTTAGAACACTGTATCATAGGGAACGTTGATTCGCGGCAGGTGCCGTGCCCCGGGAACATCATTGTCAGGTGCTCCAAACCCTATCCTGGCCTTCTGCTGAAGGCAGACTAAAATACCCTTCACTAGGCTTAGTGTACAAACTCAGAATGAAAAGTGCCCCACCAAGTCTGACTGCGGTGCTAATGGCCAAACATAACAATAGGACCCTCAGTTCCTCAAATCAACAGTGCCTTCAAGTGCCTAAAGTTAGGTCCACCAAGGGGCACATGCAGTTTTTTTGCCTACATCCCCAACTCTCTTAGGGGTTTCAAGAGAGGACTCAAGGCTCACCAGCTGGAGCTAAACAAATGCACTTGTTACTGTTGAAAATACAATTTAGTCCTTTCTGCTCCAGCTTAATCAATTGTGTCCGTCTGTTTTCCATAACTGTATTTATTTATTTATTTAGTTAGTTTTTGTTGACCGGGTAAGTGCACTAGACAAATCCTGCCTATTTTCAGACATGACCCGGGGGAGGGGGATACAGATGAATGCCAACTGACCTTGAACCAGATTAAGCTGTTGGTGGTATTTTTAGTGAATGAGGGAAATTTGGCCAGGACACCGGGGAAATTCCCCTACTCTTGCAGTAGGGGAACCCCTTGGGACGACTGGACTGCTCTCAGTATGTCTTGGATGGCTGAGTGTGAGGAGGTGTTGGTGGAGAGCTCTGAGGATTCTGCTGCTGTGTTTTTGGAGGAACCAGCTTTGATGGAGGTGTTGGATGTTTCTGTTTCCTTACCTACTGAGGAAATGGATTTGCCGTTTGCTGCTGTCGACTGCTCTCCACTGGCTGTTTTGCCCGACACAGTTGCGGTTCTGTCTTCGGAGGATGATAACAAACAAACGCCCTGATGGTTGTGGGAGCCGGCCTCCCAGGGTGGCGGCAGTGCACTTGACCTGGCAGAGGACTCCGGCGTCGACCCATGGGCCTGTCGCTGCCGATTCGGAGGACGACTTTTTCCATTCTCGGCAAGGCTTGCTGCTTGGTCCCCAGAATCGGCTCTTGAGAATGCGGGGGTGGGCTAAGACCCCCACCGCCTGGATCCCTGATCCCAGTATTCCTTTACCAGGGGAAGGACTTCCTTTAGCACCAGAACCCTCTGCATTGCAGTGTTCAAAGGGAGTACCTATTTCAGAGCCGGACCAGGGCGTTGCATCACTTCCAGTTATTTGTGGAGAAGAAGGGTGTCTTGATTCGGCTGTTCCTGAGCCATGTCTGGCTTCACCTTTGTTTGGACCTTGTTTGCAGGCTTCTCCTGCTCCAGCGGCTGCTACAGACAATCCCAGACCCCCCCCCCGACCAGCGGTCCGGGGCTCCTTCTGCAGGTCAGTGTTCTCCAGCTCTGGGTGATGACCCGATTTCGGGCCCTGTTGGGAGTGCAGTGCGTCGACCCCTCCGGGCTGACTCTGCTAAACCAGTCAGTTATGCATCTTTGTTTAAACCATTGGACATTCCTGCAAGGAAGCGTTTTGTGGCCCGCATTTATTATAAGGGGGGTTGGACCTCCCCCCTGACCGTAACTATGTGGGCAAATATTTGATTATTGACTCTTTGGGTATCCGGCCAGCTGAGGTTTATGCTTTTATCCATACCTCAGGGGACCATAATTTTGATGTTTCTTTTCATTCGGTGAATCTGTTGGATAAATTTTGGGCTGCATATTTTGCTGCCCGCTCGGACCCTGTTTGGAAACCTTTTGTTGTTATACCAATTACTAGGCCTACTGCTAAAGTTGTTACTGTTCTCTTTCGCAACAAAGGGGTCAGTGTCTTGGATATTTTGTACTGGTTGGAGAAATGCTGTACTGTTAATGGGGTGCCTCATGCCCTGATTGATGACAATGGATTTTGGACTGGGGGTTGGAAGTTTAATGTTCAACTTAAAATGACTGAAGACGGGATTCAACATCTTCCTAATTGTTTTTACTTAGGGAGGTATCGTGGTATCTTGTTTTATCCAGGCCAGCCTCTCTCCTGCTATAGATGTGGATCATTATCCCATCTTAACTCTGATTGTGATCAGCTGAAGTGTGCATCCTGTGGGGTATTAGGTCACTCGGTATTGTCTTGTACTATCCCTCCCACTTGCAACCTGTGTGGTGAGGATACTCATGTTTTTGCAGCCTGTCCATGGGCGGCTCACAATACCACTGATTATGTGGAACATGATTTTTACATCGCCAAATCTGTTTCATCCACTAAGCCCCCCCTTGGCCCGGGACCAGTTTGTATCTCTGAGCTTTCGACCTGTCCTTTAACAGTTTCAATTGGTGACCCTGTTGCCTTGCAGCGGCAGGATACCCCTGTTGTTCCTCCCCATCCCCCTGAGTCCCCTCCTCGGCCTGTTACTTCCGTTCTTCCCTTTATCCCGACCCCCCCGGAGGATGCGGCTTTGGGGGCAGAAGTGGTCTTGGAGACTTCACCCCCTGTTAGTAGGCGACTTCGTTCCACCAAGCTGGTGGAAGATGTGCCACAGTTTTCCATTTCAGTAGATAACCCCTATGAACCCTTACAGAGTTAGGGAGACATTATGGAAGGGGAGGATTTAGCTGAGTCTCTTCATGCATCCTCTCACCCTGAGGCTCCTTCTGCACCACTCCCTTTAGTTGACACTCCTGGGACTACCCTGAAAAAGAGATCTACTTGAACTAGGAAAAAGAAATGATTTGGTCTCCTTTGTTAGGTTTTCTTTTTTGCCAGTTGTTATGTCTCTAGTATCACCTACCATTCAGTTAGCTAGTCTGAATGTTAATAGTATTAGGTCACAGTATAAACGTACAGCTACATTTGCAGCCTTGCATTCCTTACCGTATGATGTTTATTTTTTACAGGATGTCCGGCTTTATACTACCATGGTGGTTGATAGGGCCACGAGGGATTGGGGGTTTGGGCCTTCTTATTGGTCCCTTGGTCAGGACCTCTGTTCTGGTATTGGGTTTTGTTTTTCTATGTCGGGGTTTATTTTTCAAAAATTGGTAGATTTGGTTCCTGGCAGGGTATTGCTTTTGGATGGTTTGTGGCATGATCTGCCTTATCGGTTTATCAATATTTATGCCCCTCAACAGAAGGCCGCTAGGGTACAGCTTTTTCGGTTAATTAAGCCTTATTTGTTTACCAATCGGATAATCTTATGGGTTGGGGATTTTAACTCCAGTTTGGGCGTCCCCCCTACCAGGAAAGTATATTGTGATACCCATGCATTACGTACTATTATTATGGATTTAGAGATGGTTGATGTGTTTGCCCACAATCCATTACATACCTTTTCAAAAGGTAGCCTGACCTCAAGGATAGATTTTCGGTTTTGTTCACGGAATATTGGGGAGTTGAAGTAGTTTTACCAATGGCGACTTGAGATCATAATTTGTTGGGGTTGCAAATCCATTTGGGAGATGTGACTGCTCATGGGCCTGGGGTTTGGAGGGTGAATACAACTTTATTATTAAATCCAGAGTTTAATAAGGGGTATTTGGATTTGCTTTCAGATTGCACTTCTGTGATTTTTCTTTATGATTCGATGATTGGTGGGTAGATACCAAGACGTGTTTAGTGGCTTATTTTAAATTCCATTCTAGACTTTTAGCTGATAGTAGGCACCACCACTCTCAGCTCCTTCGGGCTGAACTGTATGAGCTGTTTACTGTGTCCTATTTGTCACAGTCTGATTGTGGAACTCATATAAGGGATGTCAAAGTGGCTTTGACACAAGCACAGTATAATAGACAGAAGTCTTTAGATTTTGAACAACGATTTCGGACCTCTGGGAAACAGAGTCAATTTAACCCTTATGATACCGATAGGGGGGGAAGGTTTGTGATAGGCAGATGTTTCAGCTCAGTGATAGCCAAGGTCACCCTGTTAAGGGGAAGTCACACCTTTTACAGTATGTTACAGATTTTGTAAAGCACACCTTTGAATCCCCAGTATCGGAATCGGCCAAAATGAATGTATTATTACAAGCCTCGGATGTACCTACCTTGACATTGTTTCAACAGCAGGTAGTTTGGCCCCTTTTTCATTGGCAGAAGTGAAGGCGGGTTATTTCCGCCCTAAGGGATATGGTGGCATCGGGATCAGATGGGTTATCCTCTGAAATTTATAAATCTTTATGGGGTACTATACCTACTCAGTTATTGGCTATATTTAATGCTTTTTTGTCTGAGGACCGTCTTTCAGACCAAATGTATGAGGGTTTGATGCTTTTTCTTTTTAAAAAGGGTGATAGATCCGATTTGGGGAATTGGCGTCCGGTTACACTGTTGAATACAGACTTTAAAATTTTTGCAAAATTGTTGGGTAATAGGATTTCAAAATTATTGCCCTTTTTGATTTCTCTCTTTCAGTATTGTTCTGTTCCGGGTAGGTCCATCCGAGATGCTTTGATTTTGGTCAGGGAATTGTTTTCTCAGGGGCACAGGGATGCTATTACTGGTTATTTGTTTAATTTTGATTTATCTAAAGCTTTCGATGGTGTGTCCCAGGAATTTATTTGGTTGACTGTTCGAGCTTATGGTTTCCCCCAGATTTTTGTTAATTGGCTTAGTTTATGTTATTCTTTGGCTTATGTCAGGCCTTATGTGAATGGGTGGATTGGGTCACCCTGTTACATTCGTCGGGGTGTACGTCAGGGATGTCCCCGGAGCCCACTTCTGTTTGTTATGGCTTTAGACCCTATCATTTGTTTACTCCGTAGATCTCCTGGACTTCTGGGTCTTTCAGGTTTGGGTTTATGTAATCAGAAAATTATATGTTATGCTGATGATTTATGTGTTTTGGTACCCACCGTACAGGTGGGAAGATTATTATGTCATGTCCTTCTGATCTTTTTACATTATATTGGTTCTAGTTTAAATTTTCAGAAGAGTGTTTGTTTTAATTTAGTGGGACCCTCTGTTGGGATTTCTTATATTGGGGGTATACGTTTGGTGGATTCTCCACAAAAGCTTTTGGGTATTTTTTTTGGGTATGTCCAATATGGCACAGTATAATTGGGAATTCCATTTGAACATTGGAAGGGAAAAGGTTTATAAATGGAACAAATGGTTTATGGGGAAGAAGAAGAGGGTCTTCTTGATTAGAACTTGTTTATTGCCTTTATTTTTGTATGTTGCTCATATTTTTCCCTTGCCTAAACAGTTTTTTGTGCCGCTTATGGGTCTCTTTTTCTCTTGTTTTTGGAGTAGCCAACTCAACCCAGTTAAAAGGAACATCTTATTAACTGACTATCGTCAGGGGGGGTAATTATCGTTCACCCGATTGTATTTTTTTATTCCATTTTTTTCTCCACTAATTTAAAACCTTTGGTCTCTCGCTCATCACAGCTTTGGGTTCCTTTGGTCAGTGTTTCACTTTTGGAGATTTTACAAGAATGGTTTACGGCAAGTTTTGTACACAAAAATAAATGGAAATATGTTTTGTCCTTGGATTGGGTAGTGGCGTTTGACATGCTTAAGACATGGTGTATTGGGGGTTGGACACTTTGGTGCGCGATTGGGCTGGTGGGGGTGGGTTTTATTTTCACTTTTGCCCTTGATCCGGGCCCAGTCGGGGGAGGGGTATTTTCCGACATCGGGCCAGTCGGGGAGGGGGAATGCATGCCCGCCATTGGGCCATGGGCACAGGGAGAGGTTGAGGCCACCCACAGGTGGCAGCTGCTGTGTTGCGCCCTGAAATGCAGCAGCTCACCTGTGGGTGGTCCTCGACTTACCTTTTTTTTTTGGCTCAAAGTTGTGCAGGCGCAGGTTGGGGGTTGCGCCTGCACAACTCTGCACAGCCCGCTGAATATCGGGCTATGCAGTTTATGCATGGTTCCTCCCCCTCCAGTTCAGCATGCATTCATTTGCATTGCACTGTTGCTCAGCTTGACTTGGGGGCGCAACTGCCTCCTGCTGAATATGGCAGAATGGCGCAATTTCAGACTTGTGCAGGCGCAACCCTATTGCACATGGAGCAACCCTTTTGAATATCCAGCCTCTTGAGTATATTCTTGTTTGTTTTATGTCTTGTAATATGTTTTATGGGGGGGGGGGTTCTTGGGGTTTTTCATTTTGCCTGTTCTGATGTACTACTTTCTGTATTAGTTGCTGATTTACCTGGTTTTTTTTTGTATATTGGTTTTGTTATGATTGTTATGGTTTTTAATAAACATGCCCCTACTCTTTTCGATAAGTGCCATGGGATCTTTAAAATCCAACTGAACTACCACCAATTCAGGCAGATGGGACCTTGGTTTGTATTAACATCTGTCAAATATTGTTAAACATTGTAATGTGAACAATTACTGCCTGGGGTATGTTGCAATGTCAACAATTACCTTATGAGACTCTGTAAAACTTGTATCATCTGTAATTAATTGCGGGTCGCCCCCTGAAAAGGGGACTGTAATGGTCTCAGTGGGCCCACCCGGTTACCAAAATTAAATAAATAAATAATAAAATATCCAGTACCATGATCTTAACCTGGCACAGGAAGACCCTGTGTGCTCACATTATAGACACTTACTATACTGAACACATCATTTTTCCTTCTTATCCCCCCCCCCATGCCTTCTTTGCAAGATTTTTTGATTGATACCTGAATCTCGCCACGTGTGAGATGTGCATTGGCTTTGTTGCCATGAAAAATTAAATATTAAAGCTAATCGAAAACATAAACAGTGGCTTGAATGTGTTGTAGAGATTCCTACATTCAACAACTTGAGACCATTGGTTGCCTTTTCTTCTCCTGCACATATTTCCCAGTTCTGGCAGTTTTTGGCAAACCACTGATCTCAACCATGTTTTGCTTTGGTTACCTATGAAATTTTGATGTATGGCCATTATCCAGGGAGATGGAGAAAGTTGCATGCAAGTTACACTCTACATTATTTTTTTTCAGTTATTAAGTGGTATATCTGGGACTCTAGGTGTCTGTATGCTCTACAGCAAAAACACATGTTTCATATTGAGCTAGTTACTAAAATTACTGTTGATTTACAGAAGATTTATTTTGCAGAAGCTAAACAAGTTACCACTGTTTTTTTTTTAATTCCACATGGAAGAATCTCCCCATGGATTACCAATACTGATGTGCCAATTACTTAGCGTCATATTGTTTTAGCTACAGTAGCTCTTTTTTCTCCCTTTTCCATTATTTTGTATAAAAGGAGTCATTATCAATAAGGGATAGGATGTAATTGTTTTTGTTTGTTTTTTTCCCTTTTTTTTGTTTGGTTTATTATTCCCATGTACGCTGTTTTTTTTTTATAACCGAATTGGTTGTTATTTCTGTTCTTTTGTGTTTTATATTGTGAAGCTTTTGTATTGCATGATTTTCCTTCCCTAATAAACTCTCCTACTGTTTTTTAGAAGTGCCATGAGATCTTTAACATCCACCTGAACAACCACCAGAACAGGCAGACGGGACCTTGGTTTAACATCTTGGTTATACCCCTTCTATCGGGTTTAACCAGGTTTTACAATATATAACCAAGTTCTAGCTGGTTCTTCTTGATTAAAAGCCACACAAGGGCTGGCTCCATGGTGCCAAGCGAATGGAGTTCACTCAGCACACTGGTGAGCCGGGTTTGTGGCCCAAGCCCAGGACACCAGGAGTGGATGCCGGCAGGAAAGGAATGCAGAGCATCCTTTAGATGCTTCCCTCCTGGGGGAAGTGGTGTTGTGTCACTCATATAGTAACTCTTGGTAGCAGCTTAAGATGGCAACCTAGGCAGTGTGGATGACCACGCACTGCTGGTCATCCCCACCCAGGATGCAAGTTGTGGCACACATCAACGTAGGTGGGCAGGATTGAACATGGAAAAATGGGCTGTCCAGCCCCACCAGGTGATGGTCGCTCATCCCTCCATGCCACAATTCCCAGAGCGCACCTTCTCTATCCCCGCATCTGCCCCAGGGGCACTAAAATGTTCTCCTCTCTCTCTCTGGATTTTGCAGGGGCCTTTCTGGTAGGGTTAGTGCCTAACCCCCCACCGAATGAAGGGTGCATGGGAGGTAATCAACAGAGCGAGGCAGCAGAGGTGAGACTGGCGAGTACAGGGGTCTTAAGGAGTGGCGGGATGGAGCCGGGGGTAGGAGTATAAACAGATAATACAAAAATAAAAGGCACACAGGTACTTTCATGTTTGGGAAAGTACATGTAGTACTAAGAAGGGAATGTTTTTCAGTGTTTTGGTGCATAGAGATGGTGTAAAAAAGTGTGGTACTGTATATCATCCCTGGCATGTAGTGCTTTCTAAATCTGGTTGCAGTGCAGAGGGTTAACCCCCTGAGCTACTCCCTGCTAAACTAATTTAAATCCCCCAACCCCCTTTTGGAACCAGGCACAGATAGCTTCAATCAATCAATCAATCAATCAAGTCTTTATTTAACTAGGCGTTCATCGTTGAGCAGAAGCTCATTTGCAAGATGGAGCTTCCCCCATGGCTATGGCAATGGGCCATAAAGAAATGCATAGATGGCTGGCATCCGCTTACTGTTTTGAGTTTAGTGTTATTTGGAGTGAAAATTAATATTATCCCCCTGTTCTTCTGTCCCTCTAGTAAACTCACCTACCCTCCTCCCCATACCCTCCAAAACTATGGCAGTAGTACCTTATTTGTATCCCCCTCACTAACATCCCCCCCAGCTCTCCCTCTAACTAAAGAACTTCTTGGCTTATATCATATATGGTGGTAACAGCAGGCAAGTACCACTTCATTTACAAGAAAGTGAGAAGAAGCCTGTTTAGCATCAGGACATTCAGGATCACTGCCATCCCTAACTCTCTGCCTGTTTCTGACAGATTGGTCCAGTGCAAGTGCAACCAAGGAAGCAGGAGAGTGTCCAGTGAAGTGGAACGAGGAATGGAGGAGGAAGGGAGCTAACTGAATTATAATGTATGGGGGCCCTTATTACTTACTGAAATCAAGCAGATTACAACCTTGTGCCATCGATATGACATCAGTCTTTTGTTAACTCTTCTTGAATATGTCATACCAATGGTATAACAAAATGGATTGCTCACAACATTCAATGTTCTGCTTTGAGAAAATGTTTAAAATGTTGGTATTAAATTAGTTGATTTGCACCAGGACGTACTGAAGAATAGTGTTACAAAGAACACACTATAAACATTGCTGATGAATCTTCCTGCATGATTTATGACTGCTTAAGGTAAGAATTACTCAGAAAAGTAATTCAATCCATGATTACACAATCTTAGTAGCCCATACACTATAAAATGTAATGTATGGTCTTTGGTTAATAACCGCACTGAAAACACTTCTCGAGGTTGCCATGACATCTAAAAATCTCTCGAGCTATGCTCTTGAGGTTTACAATGATGTCATGGTAATCTCTCTAGGTGTTTACAGCTTGGTCATTAACTGAAGATCATACA
Organism: Neoceratodus forsteri; assembly: GCA_016271365.2. Lineage (NCBI taxonomy): Eukaryota > Metazoa > Chordata > Ceratodontiformes > Ceratodontidae > Neoceratodus > Neoceratodus forsteri. Next base: position 1,558,326,870 of record CM057456.1, on the reverse strand, counting down.
TTATCCTCTATGTCACTAGCTTTGGTAGCAGTCATTCTTGGTGAAGAAGGGTAATAGAAGTGTGCTAAAAGCCAAAGTGTTTGGGGAAAAGTATCTGTATGATATTGCTAGGGCGAAGGTGTGAGAGCGATTTTGTAAGAGTAGGTGAAGGGGGAGGTTTTGGTATATTTAGACGCTTGGTAGAAGGAAAATGGGAGTCAGTAGAGTGTGCTAGTTGGAAAGAGGAACAGGGGGATCCCATATATCTGGAGGATGGCTCAATCAGGATCAGAACCTTGGATGTGTCCTAAAAAAGAAAAGGGAAAGTGGATAATGCAGCAAAAATAAAAAATAAAAATTAATCTTCATCTGGACCTGAGGAAAGATGATAACAGGTTAGTAAATTGTGAATCTGCACTTAACAGAAATGCCAATAAAACCATACAGCTGAAAAACTGCGTAGCACTAATATGTAGTAATTTAATGTGTGTGTCGGATAAATAGTTTGCAGTGCCCATTAACTGCTGGTACTGGTCTGGGCCTCACTGGCCCATGAGAGAACCAGCAGCAGGTGGTTGTTCGAGAAATGAATGGAACTTAAGGAAGAGGAGACAGGAGGACCCAACAGTGGCAAAAAGACATATGGAAAGGCTAGTGGCATTAGAATCCCATCATCATTATCATCTGTGGTACTGTCAGCCTGGACACATTTTGGACAGTATATATATATATATATATATGTATTATTACTTTTTTTTAATTCGGCAGGTACATTTTTAGAAAAGTGAGCCCCTCCACTTTTTTGTGTGAAAAGACATGTCCTTTTGTCATTCGTTAGTGCTCTACACTACAGTAGTGGCTAGTCACCTGCAGCGTGGTGCAGAGCTGTATGGTCTATAGTAGGTTTTTGTGCTATGAATGAACAGTTCACAATAGTAGTCTAGGCCCTTAAAGCCACGAGGTTGGAAGAATGTTTCAACTGTGTCCTTAAACTGAGGATCCAAAATGTGGCCAAAATGTAATGTACAGCTTTGTAGACATTTATAATGTGCTGGTCACTCAGGAAAGTGTTTAACATTTGTCCCGCAGGTGACGCAGTACTGAGTTCATCATTGTGAAGAAAATGTGACTCAGGATGTTCCAGTCTCAGCTTGATGAGTGAAATTAAGGGTAGCATCTGACTTAGCCCAGCATCATTGACACGTATCACTCAAGTAGCCTCCTAAAATGGTTTCAGGACCCAACACAATACATTCTCCAACAGATGCCACTGATTGGGACTAATAGTCATGAGTAATTTCCCAGTGCCGTGTTGGACTGCACATTGGTGGATGGCTTTCTGTTGTTCAAGAATTCTTTGCATTATGCTTGGCCCATCACTGGACTTCTGGGCACGGGTAACCACTGCTAGTAAAGCAGTGAACACTAGGTTGGGTCTTTCTTTCAGTATCTGTAACAGTGTCACCCCAAAGCCTGGGTAGCCATAACCCAAGGTAGCCTGCTTCCCAGACTCATATATGGGATGTCCGTCTTCCTCTTGGCCTCCAAAACTGTCCTGCAATATTGGGATGTGACTTATAATAATATCTGTAAATTTTTCTTGGCCTCCAGTAGATACAGACATTAAGGTATGTTGTATTCTAAACTTGGATGGCTCTCCCCATCTGCCTACGCAACCTCACGATGGGAGGTATTGTCTACAATGTAGTCATTAAACAGACCTCATCATCCCTATCTTTGCTTCTCGTATCTGATCGTTTATCTTATCCCTTAAGGTCAGCTGTTCCTGGTTCTTTGTCTATTCCCAAAACCAGAACTAAGCTAGAGGACTTGTCCTTCTCTTTTTTCTGCTCCTATATTATGGAACTCCTTCATGGCTATGGTTTGACAGTGTCCATCTAGCCAGGCTTTCAAGAAAGGGTACTTCTCCTACCTGCTCAAGGCCTCTATGTGTACCTGCCCATAGGCGGTGAATGATCTGTGGTAGGTTTTTGTACTGCTGCACTTGCTGTTACCCTGCTTATCAATTCTAAATGTATGTAACCTATTGGGTGTATTCGATACCTTGTTAACTAGTTGTACATTGCCTTGTACCTGCATCATATTTACCACTCGTAGTATTTTTATTTCTGTATATTACTCTGTTATTCTGGACATCTGCCGTGTCCTTCACTGTACTTTATATATTGTTCCCACAGTTTGCACTGTGAAATTGATTCCTGTTGTTGGACAGGTAATTATGTCCCTGACTGTAATCTCACTGCTGTGTTGAGTGTGTTTGTTGAGTGAGTCTCTCTCCTGGACCAGCCCCTCAGGCCCCCTCTTCATCTTCCTCCTCTCTTTCTTTGGTATCTTTTAGTTTGAACCCCCAATGCCTGTTGAATCTGGTGCTCTGCCTGGGGGGTTGTGTTGGCCCCTCTCTGATTAAAATACACACATTATTAGTTTCCGATTCATCTGTTTCACAAACACTCTGAACAGTACTTAAACTGAATGAGACTAATCTCTTTAAAATATCACCACATCCACTACGTTTTTCCAACTATATACTCTGTCAAATTCATAATCATCATTGTCCCATTGGAATCTGTTCTGTCTGACTGCCTTTAATTCCTGGTCCAACCTCTGAATAGTATCTTGGAGTTTTTGTTAAAAAGATCAAATTCAGAGTGATTAATGTATGTACCACCACTGTGTGTCTCTCTTTTTAATTTCTTCTTCCCATTCTGTTTGTTGAAACCGATAATTGAATACAGAAAGATTTTACAGTCAGTCTGTTTGCTTTTATTCTCCTCCCATACCCTTTCCCCCCCGGGTCGCACCTGGAAACAAACTTCCACTCGGTGTGCCTCTCCTGGTTACCAAATTTTAAATAAATAAATAATTTATCAGATGCCTTATTAAGTATCGCTCTCCATTCATTCATAAAATCAACTTCATCTTACACATATGATGGATTCTTTAATTGATGTAACCCCCATGGGATGTGTGGAACTTGTAAATATGCTTCTAGACTCTTTTATTCCAGTACAATGTTCTCCAAACTTTTAAAGGTTTCCTGGAGTCAGTGGGCTTCTTGATTATTTGAATCAATGGATACTTCATTGCATTCTTGTAAGAATGGGTTAGCATTACTTGCTGCTTGAAATAGTTGGTTTACATATGCTAATGGTTTCGGAGTATGGTGGTTCCGATCTGGTGTTCCTTTAAGAGACATACTCTGTGCAGCAATTAAATAAGTTTAACTGGCTGTGTGCAACTGAAAGTTGTCTCAGAAAATTGGCTCCAGCTTGCATCTTTCAGATTTGAGTTTTACACAGTTCAGAAATCAAACAGCCTGCTGGGCTGTATCTACAACCCTAACAGGAATCACGCATAAATGGGGTGATGGTCATGATACAGAACATCAGTCACCAACAAAAACATAGGGCACTCACCCCTCTATGTCACAGAAGATGCTGCTCAGTATATAGTGCAAAAAAAGCAGTTTATTCAGTGCATAACAGTGTCAAACTACACACTCTTGTTATGCCTGTCGCATTTCAGAAAACAGGTCCTCTGTCATAGGCATGTAGGATGGATTTGGAAACCCCTTTATATCCTAGCTATGACGTCACAACATACTCACCATACTAACCCTAAGTGAAAACAGGTGCAGTGCAATGAAAAAACATTTCATGAATTAAAAACATTAAAAATGTTTGTCCAAGTAGTGATTAATCCCACACCAGAACAGAGCATGGAGTAGCACAATATTCTAGACTCGGACAAATACAGCTATATCAGTTTTACATTTGGAGGCTATAAATATGTCACTAGCCTGTCATATCATCATTAATTTGATTAAGGTCTGTATAAGAGACAGGTACAAGTGAAACTAGCCAAACCATTATGTAACAATTAAAATAATTAGTTAAAATGGAAAATGGGGAAGGGGAAGAAGGATGAAGAGAAACAAGAACACAATTTGAAGCAGCAAGTTAAAATCATTTTCAGTTAAATAATACAGTGTTGCCACCACAGTAGTAACTCTATTAGATGGTGCACACTGTGCAAAATAGAAGAGAAATAAACATGACATAAAGATTACATTATGTGCTATACACATTTAATTCTATACATTTTCAGAAGGGAGGATATGGAAAAGAAAAGGGGAAGTCCTACCAAATCTAAGAGTAGACAATCAAAATACAGCAAATCCCAACTTGTACAATAAAATTACAGATGTCTGGTCCCAGGGAGTGAATTATTACATTAAGGTTTGGCTAATTACATGTCCCTTATATAGACATTAGTCAAAATAATGTGGCTAGGACAGGCTAGTGTGGTGGTGTTCATGAGGAGCCTATCTGAGAGGAGTCCATCTTTGTACTGATTGGATTGTCAGATGAGACACCAGTAGATGATTTATGTCACAGATGCTACGGTATCACCTGAAGAGGACCAGGTTATCTGTGCAGATGATGGGTATACAGTGTGAGAGACTAGCAGGGATTGAATTTATATGTAGGGAAAAAAAGATGGGACCTAGTATAGATACTTGCGGGACACCAACTGAGGTAGTGGCTGTAACGTGTTAACCCTCTATTAATTATATTGTATCATATTTGTGATATAAATATATGTTTATTTGAATGCCTGCTTAGGAAAATGGCAGCCAGACACTTTTAAAGGGGCCTGACCTTTTGATCCCAAAGGTCCCTCCATGGTGAAACAACTGACTGTCATAAAACTGACCCAGTGGAAAAACTAATTATAAAGACTTCCTTCAAAGGCCCTTATCACACATTGTAAACCACCTCTTTACTTTGAAATGCAGGCACAAAGTATGCATTTTATGACCTCTGAGGAAAAGGAAATTGTTAAATGATTTTTTGTTAAGTTTTGCAGCTAGGTGATCACAGCTCCTCAGGAAACTTCTGATGACATCAAATGAATAATTCTGTCTGTCATAAGGCCTCACTAATTAAGAAGAAGATATATTTTTTTTTTATTGGAATGTTTGAGCAGTGGGCTGAGATATATGATTGATAAATTAATTCAAGTTCTCAGGTTTGACTGACCTCATAGCCAGCATCTGTGAGCTGTGTCATCAGGGAGGAGGAGGAGTTCTGTGCTACATATTACCAGCTGGCTGGGAGAAATGCATTGCATTTGACTTTTGGTTTTTGGGCATTTGACAAATTGCCCTGGGACTCCTGACAAACTCTCACAGCACTTTAGACAAATTCAGCCATCTGTTTATTACTTGAAACCTAGGGTAGTAGAAATTCAGTAATAAGGTGCTGTTTTTGTCTAATTATCCATTTACTTTAAAAGACTGTAAACCCAATTTTATATGTTCTACATTTTGTATTTTATCTATTTTTAATTTTCAGTAAACATTATTTTTCTTGAAATTCTGCTGGTGCCTTTTCTCAGTTTCTTTTGCACGTGGAGGCTGAAACAGTATTGGATAATTCTGATGGAAACTGTTAAGGGCTTTAAAGTGTGTTACTATCTTTGCCAAGTTAAGAAATTACTTAGGTCTCAAATTGAGTCAAAGGGTAGAATTGTGGAACAGGCTGGGTGCCCACTGGGTGAAGTATTACACTGCATTTCCCCGAAGACAGTGCAATTTCTGATCCTGTTAACTGGGTGTACTAGCGAAAAAGGGTTCATATTTGACCCCATGACTTGAGGCTAGTAGGTGATTCAGACCCAAAACACACAGGAGGGTTACCCTGTCTACTGTTCACATATTGCACTTCATGGTTCAGTACTGTGGGAGTAGAGGGCCTAACCTGCGGGGTGCTTTTGTGACAGATCTGGTTGGCAGCGGTGCGATTTAAAAGTATTTGCTAACACGAGAATTAACAGTCCAGTGTGTCAGATTAATAACTGTAACAGCTCACATGTAAAATAAGGTAGTGATTAAAAAAGTAAAGAACTGTATCATTGTGCTTACAGTCTATGTTCCCCACCTATTTTTTTTTTGGGTGTAAGCTAGTGTAGCTGTAGCTTAGAGAAGAAGATGGCTTCCAACTACAGTGAGTACACTGTGGAATACCTGAGACAGTTGTGCCAAGAGAGAGGAGTCCATTCCAAGGGGCGAACCAAGCAGAACCTTGCGGAGGCTCTTGTGGCAGCCGATGCCCAAGACCTCGAGTCACATTCTGTGACTGGAAAGGACCAAACCTTGGGCATGGAGGGGCCAGGGTCCAGCGCAGTGTCCAGACCCAGAGAGAGAAGGACAGCAAGACCATTGCAAACCAAGAGCCAAAGTAGCAGGGGAAGGTCACCAGCATTCTGGAGCCAGAAGTGATCAGGCTGCAGACAGAGTTGTGGAGAATGGAGCTGTAGATTGAACAGAAAAGGTCCGAAGCCCAGCAGTAAAGGGAGCTTGAACAGAGAAAGATGGAGTTGGAAAGAACGGAGAAGCAGCAACAGCTTCAGAGAGGGGCCGAGGAAAAAGAAAACCAATGGCGGAGAGGGGCCGAGTAAGAAGAGCATGAGGGCAAAGGAAATTTGAACTGGAGAAGCTATGACTCCAAACACCAGCGCCAGAGTAGGTAAGTGGTCTATGTGTAACTGGAACTCCAGGACTTGGTTACAAATTAGATTCTAAATTGATAGTTGAATTTAAAGAGGGGGAAGATATGGATGCATTTTTAAATTTCTTTGAAAAAGTATGTATTCAGGCAAAAATTCCCAAAGAGTCCTGGAGCTTCCAGCTATCCCTGCTACTTACCAGGAAAGCTTGCAATGCATTGGGTCAAATGGACAATCAGGACAGTAATGATTATGGCAAACTGAAAGTTGCCTTGTTAAAGAAATATGATTTAACAGCAGAGGCATATAGAGTTAAATTCCATAAGCTTAGGAGAAGCCCTGACATGAGCTACAAGGAGCTAGCCACTAAACAAAATCAGTTTTTAAAATGGTGGGAAGGGATTGAAGCTGACTCTGTAGAGAAAACTGAAAATGTTGTACTGTTAGAGCAGTTTTTTGGGGTGTGCCCAGCAGAGCTGAAAACCTGGCTAGAGGACCGAGATCCAAAAGCACTTCAGGAGGATGCAGAACTCTCGGACCGCTATGCCAGGAGCAGACTTGCTCTGAGAGGGAATGGGGCGGGTGTGGCAGAGCAGAAAGGGAAAAGCGCACCTTCAGGGCAGCTAAAACCCTCCCGGCCTCCACCAAAGCAGGCAGCCCCAGGTTACAAAGAAAAGATTTGCCTGATTAAAGAAATGAATATTGGGTTTGCAGACAATCTAGGCACCTTGCCATGTAGTGTCCAAAAAGGGCAGACATAGAAACATAGAAACATAGAAGTTGACGGCAGATAAGGACCGCAAGGCCCATCCAGTCTGCCCATTTCTTTTTCTACCTAGACAGTGCACAAAGTGGTGCTAGGAAAGAAGTGGGTTGTTTGTGTGTCCCTGCAAGCATGCCAGTAAACATTAGGGGACACCTACACCCAGCCACTGTGAATGGGGTACAGACCCATGGGTTAAGAAACATGGGGGCATCCCTGACTTTGGTTAAAGGGGATTTGGTAGAGCCTGGAAAGCTTATACCCAATTAATTTGTGACTGTACGGGGATTCACTGGGGAGGAGAAAATGCTGCCACTTGCTAGTGTTCTCCTGGACTTGGGTGAAACAGGAGAGACTGTGCAAAAAGTTGCAATAGCAGAGAACCTTGCTTTAGATATAATTATCAGGAACAATCTCCAACAGGGGATGATGTGTGCAGTTACCCACAGTCAAGCAGAAAAGGTAAATTGTAGTTCCCTGGACCCTATAGAAGCCCCTGTGGAAACCACTGAGAGGCTGGTTCCCCAGCCTGTGTCTCCTGATATGGAGAATAATGAAGGGGGGTAGAAATACCCCAGGTAGCAGTTAACAGAAAAGCTACAGAGGGTTACTCTAAGGAAGGAGGGGTAACCTATAGTCAGAGAGTTGGGGATGGCAGTGATCCTGAATGTCCTGACGCTAAAGCTAGGGACCCTAGTTTAGAAACTGGAGGAGACCCGTCCTGTGCCTTGGGAATGTGTAAGGATTTTGCAGCTGCTCAGACAAGTGATCCTAGTTTAGAGACGCTGAGGGCTTGGGCAGACTCTGACAGAGCACAGAGAGGTGACAGGAAACATAAAGTTTATTGGGACAATGAACTGCTGTATATGCAGGATGTAAGGACAGAGGGAGGGGTGATGGGCAGGCAGCTTGTCATTCCATAGGGTTACCATGAGTGGTTGCTCAAGATTGCTCATGATATTCCCATGTCTGGTCATCTGGGATCACACACACTATGCAGGAATTGGCCCAGAATTTCTACTGGCTCAACTTCACCCAGCAGGTGAAGGAGTATTACATGGCTGGTCACCAGTGCCAATAAATAGGGAAGGTGGGTAAGAAAACCCAAGTCACCCTAATGCCCTTATCCATAGTGGAGGAACCATTCCATAGGGTAGAAATGGATATTGTGGGGCCTTTGAATACCCCCAGCTCCTCCAGGAAGAGGTTTATACTAACCGTGGTTGATTATTTATTTATTTATTTATTGAAAATGTTTCACCAGGAAAGGCACACTGAGCAAAAAGATGCTCATCTCATGGTGCGACCTGGGGGGAGGGGTTACAGTCAAGGCAGGTATACATACAACAGTTGAATTTAGAAGTAGAGCAATGCAGATAATGTACATAGTTGGGTGGGATTACATTTGAACTTTTTACATAAGGAGAACAGTACAGAACATGATCTTCAAGGACAGGGTATACATATCATAGGTACACATCGAGGGCAATACATGATTACCTAAGTGCCAGTAACAGAACTTGAGTGCCAGTAACAGAACTTGAGCTGAAGCGAGATGCACCAATTATGCCACCCGGTACCCAGAGACAGTCACCCTATCCTCACTGACGACAGACAAAGTGGCAGATGCCTTGCTAGGGATTTTCTCCCATGTTGGGTTTCCGCAGGAGGTTATCATTGATTGAGGGGGTTCCTTCATGTCGGGCCTGATGAAATGTTTATGGGAGAAGTGTGGGGTGGTACAGAGATCCACAACATCTTATCACCTGCAAGCCAGTGGGTTTGTGGAAAGATTCAATGGTACCCTTAAAATGATGCTCCAAGTGTTTGCTGAACAGCATGGGAGGGACTGAGAGAAATACCTTCCCCAGCTGTTGTTCGCATACAGGGAGGTGCCCCAACAGTTGACAGGGTTTTCCCCCTTTAAGCTGTTATATGGATGCAGAGTATGTGGGCCTCTAGACTTGATCTGGGAGGACTGGGAAGGCAAGCATGCCACCCAGGGAACTCCCATAGTGGATTATGTTCTTAAGTTTAGGGAAAAACTGAAGGAGCTTATGGGAACAACTCAGAGCAACCTTGCAGCTGCCCAACAAAAACAAAAGGTATGGTACGATCGCAGAGCCAGAACTCACTTGTACACTTTGGGTCAGGAGGTCATGGTTCTAATCCCAGTCCAGAAAGATAAGCTGTAGGCTGAGTGGGCAGGACTGTACAAAGAAGTCAGACAGGTGAATGGCAAACTAAATTATAGAACTACCTGACGGGAGACATACCCAAAGAATGTACCAAGTCAACATGTTGAAGCCACATGCTAATCAGGCTGACATGGTCTTTGCAGTGTGTCGTCCTGGGAAAGGGGATTGTCGAAGGAGACCACCTTCTGGACTTGCTGGAAGAAAGCAAATGGGAGTTCTCTGTGGAGACAATAAAAATGTCACTCCAGTTGACCCCGGACCAGATCCAGGAAGTAAGGGATGTTTTAGCAGACTTTGCCCCATTGTTCAGTGCCAAGCCTGGACTAACCCCCTTAGCAATGCATGATGTGGAGACAGGGATGCAAGCACCTATACAGGGAACCACATTTCGAGTGTCAGACGCCATTCAAAAGGACATTAGGAGGGAGGTGGAGGAAATGCTGGATTTAGGGGTAATCCAGAAATCCCACAGCACCTGGGGCTCACCCGTAGTCCTTGTTCCCAAGTCAGATGGCTCTACTCCATTTTGTGTGGACTATCAATGTGAGAAGGCATTAAGGAGGGCTGGGGGGATACTGGGATGCATAGGGAGAGGCATCACCAGTAGAAAACAGGAAGTTGTTGTCCCTCTGTACAGACAGTTGGTAAGACCACATCTGGAGTACTGTGTACAGTTCTGGAGACCCCATCTCCACAAAGACATAAACAGGTTGGAGGCTATCAGAGGAGGGCAACCAAAATGGTGTGGGGTCTGCACCAAAAGACATATGAAGGAAGACTAAAGGAGCTTAAGATGTATAACCCCGAGGAAAGGAGAGGGGAACATGATAGAAACTTTCAAATACCTCAAGGGAATCAACGAAGTCCAAGAGGGTAGCATCTTTCAGAAAAAGAGATGTGCAAGAATGAGGGGCAATATTTGAAGATGGGGGGACAGCTCAGAGATAATATGAGGAAGTATTTCTTCACAGAGAGGGTTGTAGATGCATGGAACAGCCTTCCTGAGGAGGTAGTAGAGTCAAAAACAGTGGGAGAATTCAAGAATGCATGGGACAGACATGAGGCAATTCTAGTGGGGGGGTAGGAGGAAGTATGCTGTTGGTTAACTAGGATCTGTAGCTTATCCAATAGGTAGGGAAATGGGCAGACTAGGTGGGCCAAGCGGTCCTTATCTGCCATCAGATTCTATGTTTCTATCATGGACTCAATGCAGTCACAAAGTCAGATGCCCACCCAATGCCACGGACAGATGAACTTCTGGACAAGTTTGGAGGGATGACATACCTTATTACTACTTGACCTTAAAAAAGGGTATTGGCAGATAGAGTTCACTGCCGGAACTAGGGAGAGGTCAGCCTTCATCACTCCAATAGGATTATCTGAGTTTAAAGTAATGCCTTTCAGAATGAAGAACGCCCTTGCCACCTTCCAGAAGTTGATGAATCAGGTGTTAAATGGTGCTGAGGAGTATGCCGTGGCATATCTGGATGACACTGCCATCTTTAGTGCCAGCTGGGAAGAACACTTGTCCCACCTTAGGGAAATACTGGGCAGGATACAGAGGGCTGGGCTCACTGTAAAACTGAGACGTGTCAGGTGGCCATGGCTGAGGTGGCATACCTCAGACATGTAGTAGGCTGGGGATAGCTCCGTCCTAACCAAGCAAAAATGTAGGCAATCAAGGCATGGCCCAGACCTGAAACACAGAAGCAGGTCCGGCGTTTTCTGGGGATTGCAGGGTACTATAGAAAATTTGCATCAAACTACAGTGCCCTGGCCGCTCCCCTATCGGCCAGTTAAAGAAAAGAATGCCTAAGAAAGTTATCTGGGAACCAGCCTGTGAACAAACCTTTACATGACTAAAGGAGGCACTGTGCAGTGCTCCTGGATTAGCCAGTCCAGACTATAGTAAACCCTTTGTAGTCCAGACTGACACCTCAGATATGGGTATTGGGGCAGTGCTTAGTCAAATGTCTAACCAAGGGAAAGATCACCCAATAGCGTACCTCAGTAAGAAGTTACTTCCCAGGGAGCAGGCTTACTCTACAGTGGAAAAAGAATGTCTTGCCATGGTGTGGGCACTAAAGAAGTTAGAGCCATATCTATACAGGCAGCATTTTGAGGTACAAACAGATCACAACCCCCAGGTTTGGCTGGCACAAATGGGTAAAACAAATGGTAGGCTGTTAAGATGGAGCCTTGCCTTGCAGGGTTATAACATGACTGTCTTACACAGGGCAGGGGCAGCAAATGAAAATGCAGATGGGTTGTCACGTCAGTTTGAGAAGTGAACTGAATTTGGGGAAACTAATCCCATGCTATGAATAGATTTCCCCAATTTCAGTCTAGGAGGGAGGAGTGTAACATGTTAACCCTCTACTAATATTGTATCATATCTGTGATATAAATAAATGTTTATTTGAATGTCTGCTTAGGGAAATGGCAGTCAGCCACTTTCAAAAGGGCCTGACCTTTTGACCCCAAAGGCCCGTGTGTGCTGAAACAGCTGGCTGTCATAAAACCGATTGAGTGGAAACCCTAATTATAAAGGCTTCTTTCACCCGGGATGTTAAGTTTTTCATAGAGTAAGGAGTGGTCTACTAAATCAGAGGCCTTTATAAGGTTAATAAAATCACACCTGTTAACTCACCCCTATCCATAGTAGAGACAATGTTTGTGGTGAGTGATAAGACAGCAGCTGTGCAGGAGACAGGATGTTGTAGCTGTTGAGGTATTCAGTGAGTTGTGAGGCTCCCAATTTCTTTTGTATTTTGTTAAGTGCAGTAAGTATTACTATAAGTATGTAATTACTAATGTTCTTACTGTTTTCTACATGTGAGATCTTTCACAGGTCAGACACTGTTTAGGAAGTTAAGGACAGGTTAAAAATGTACATTTTTAACCTGTCCTTAACTTCCCAAACAGTGTCTGACCTGGGCTATTTAAAGGGGACCAGAGTCCCCCATACACAGCACACTGGAACTGCAAACAGGACACTGCATGCTGCAAACAAACAGAAGGCCAGACAAAACAAGCATTTGTCAATACCGAACATTTGCTGGCATGTATGTATAGCAAGTCAGGTAGAAAAAATTATAGCTCAAATGATAAGAATGGTACAGAACAGGACAGAGGAAACTAATAAAAAATTAAACATAAAAATGAAGTTTGAGAGAAACGTTCATTCTTAAGGGATTTTGATACCTTTGTTTCCCCCTATATCAAGAAGATCAGCCTTGACCCCCACCAGGCATCCCCGATATTCCCTGCTTATGGCAAGTGGAAGAAATTGCCATGCATGATAATCAGAAAGGTACTAATACAGAGGATAAACCTGATGACCCAAAATTTGTAAGCAATAGAAATACTAAGGGATATCCAGATAACCAAAGTGGCTGAAATTAACAGAGAGGAACGTGCTTGGTATTTATATATTTCACTTGGCTTGTGCGTTCCTCTGGCAAGTGAATATTGCTGCTGGAGGACAGAGGTGCTTATGATAGTTGGAGCATTGCATTTGCAACATTTGGGTAGTGTGAGGCAATTGGGAGGCTCTATAAGCTCTACATATTTTTAAACCATGTTAAAGTCATCTGGGCTTGAAATATTAAGGTATGCATACCTGAGCTGGGGTCCTGTCCAGCTGCAGTTCTGCCACTGTCAACTTCATGGGGACTGGTCCTGGAAACACAGTTGTAACTACCGACTGGTAGTTGTTAGGAAATCTTCTATCCACCCATTTGGGACGTTGGGGCCCTGAACAGTCACTGCTATAGTGTGAGGGGTTGAAGGGCATGGGACCGAACCAGCCAACACCCGACTGACAAATTTGTTGCTATGAACCCTAGACACTGTCTTTATTAAAGGCTGCTGGCAGTGGGAAATGAAAGATTTCACTGAGACTCCTGGGAAAGAGTGGAGAGAGAGGGAAAGTAGGAGGCAGCTTCCCTTTGTAGTTGGTGAGGAATGCGGAAATGTTGATGTAGGTCTGGGTCTGATGCGTCAGCCTTGTTCTCTCTCAGGACAGTGATGCCATGGAGAAGGATGGGGTCCAGGTCTAGTTGTGGGACGAGTGACCATGTGGATTGAGTGGATAAAAATGTTGTAGCTGATGAATGCCACACATTGCTGGACATGTTGACGTTTTGTGGAGATCAAGTCAGCCTGACTACTGTGGAGCTAATTGGTCTGTGTTGCTACTGCTGCACACCACAATAGCTGCCATGCATTTCATGTGTTGAGGGAAGTGTTGGGAGCCCAAACTCTGCTAGTTCACAAAGGGACACTTCTGAACTTACAGGTCATGAAACCGTTAAGTTCTAACTACAGCCAGTTTTGACTCACAACATGTGCGGCAGCTCAACTCTCACCAGGGTAGCACAAAGAATGCGAGGCTGAATGAGCTCATGGCAGAGAGACTGTGGGCACATATATTCTCCTGCAAGGAGCTTAAATCCCTAGCTGAGGTGTACAAAACCAGGGAGTCCCTGCTGACACAAAGCTGTGCCACAGATGCCGCTGTCAGGCAAGCATGGGAGATCACTGCAGTGGTCAATACTGTCAGTGGCCAGGGTCAGCCACTGGACATGGTGCGCAAGCACTTCAGAGACCTCTGGTACCATGCCAAGGAAAACATGGCTGCACTTCACCATGCACAGCGTGCAACTGGTGATGTACCCTAGCCATCAGTGGCTGCAAGACTACTTGACCCTGTAGAGGAGGTGGTGGCTTCCATGCTGCTGTCAGTGGAGGTGGCAGGGGCCCTGGGGGTGGCTTTGAGTTCCGCATTGTGTCCTTTCATACATGTAACTACATGGCTGGGGAACATCCCTGTGTGCATCGATACAAGTGTAGACCCCACAGGTGTTGGGGCAGACTGCAGCCATAGCCATAGCACTCAAGTTGTGGGCTTTTTTCAGCCCAGTGTGCTCTGTGACATTGGCTACTGCTGTGTTTATTGAGTTTCCAGCACAGCAGCAAATGCCACAGACAACCTGACGGTTATTTCTCTGCACACAGATACCCTAGCATTTGCCCATGCACATAGGGTGTGTGTCACATCTGCCAAGATGATTGCCATGTGTGCTAGTGCATGCATCCACATGTGCTGTGTTTGTCACTGTGTGTGGGGGTTTTGCATTCACTGTGGGTGGCAGTGTGCACGTGCGGTGCGTGTGTGATGTATTGTTAGTGGGTACTGTTATGTATGCAAGAGCCAACATCCACGGGTAGCTGTGTGGCCAATAAAGGTGTGGTGTGGTTTATGCTTTTGTCACCAGTTGCATGATGAAATTGAGCGACAGAGATGAGACCGCTGGGGCGTGCGTATGACATCACTGGGACTTGCCTAATGTGTGATGACTGATACACTGACAGTGCACTCCTGTCTCTACAGTACAGGTTACATCATCCAGGGAGGAGGAGGAGGAGGTGGCTGAGCCATCCACTGAACTGTACAACCCAGAGACAGTGCCATAGTAGGTGGAGGAAGACCTTCTGGACTTGTTTGTGGAGGAAATGGAGGACAGCAATGAGAAGACATATGTGCCAACACAACAATACCTGGAGGCCATAGCTACCCGGGGGGGGGTCTCACCAACCCTAAATCCCCTCACCTCCCTGTCCAGCCAGTGGTGCACTACAGCACAGATGCCCCTGCTGACAGCCACACCCCTGGGAGTGGCACTGTGTTGCTGGGGACTGCAATGTCCCAGGGTCAACCACCACCACTCCGCAACCAACACTGAGGTGGCCTCCACATCCTTCACCTCCCACACCACCTGCCCAGCATAATGGGTGGCTGTGGGCAGCCATCAAATTCTCCCACCATCCTACACCTGCCTTGTGCATGCCACCAAATCCACTGAGGCCCTGCCACCTCTCTCATCCAACCCAGATGTGGTGCATTCACTCCCCACCCAGCGCCCATGCCAAATGGCACGTACTGTCCCTCAGGACAGTGTACCCAGAGGCAGGCTGCTTCTGACTGTCAGCAGCTGCTGAAGTCTGCCAGAGAGTCACAGTCAGCAGCACAATGTGAGTGGTGGCAACTCCATGGCATACGCTGTCCCCATATAGTGGTAGGTCATCATCAGGCAGCACACCAGCAACACCATCATCCATGGGCACTCCCCAAATCCCTGAGTGTCACTTGGACATTCCATCATCCAGCCAGAGGCATGAGCATGCACTGGCTAAGGAGATCCCATCTCTACGGACATTACTGTTCCCCTCCCCATAGCCTGTGACTTCTACATACAGGGTTTATCTATGCCGGTCTCTGCATACCCACGGCAGATGGACAGCTTGGGTCTGAAGGCTACCTCAGCCTTTCCCACTTATCTCCTGCCCCCTTCCTATGTCCCGGTTTTGTTTTCACAGGCATCTCCCCCAGTCCTGTCCCACCGGTTGCATGATACATTGTTAGTGGGTACTGTTATGCACGCAAGAGCCAATATCCATGGGTAGCTGTGTGGCCAATATAGGTGTGGTGTGGTTTGTGCTTTTGTCACCAGTTGTATGAAGATCATGAGCGACAGAGACAAGACCACTGGGGCATGCATATGATATCACTGGGAATTGCCTAATGTGTAATGAGTGATACACTGACAGTGCACTCCTATCTCTACAGTACAGGTTACATCATCCAGGAAGGAGGAAGAGGTGGCTGAGCCATCCACTGACCTGCACCACCCAAAGACAGTGCAATAGGAGGTGGAGGAAGACCCTCAGGACTTGTTTGTGGAGGAAATGGAGGACAGCAATGAGAAGACATATGTGCCAACGCAACAATACCTGGAGGCCATAGCTACCTGGGGGGGTGCTCACCAACCCTAAATCCCCTCACCTCCCTGTCCAGGCAGTGGTGCCCTACAGCACAGATGCCCCTGCTGACAGCCACACCCTTGGGAGTGGCACTGTGTTGCTGGGGACTGCAATGTCCCAGGGTCAATCACCACCTCCACCACAACCAACACTGGGGTGGCCTCCACATCTTTCACCTCCCACACCACCTGCCCAGCACAATGGGTGGCTGTGGGCAGCCATCAAATTCTCCCACTATCCTACACCTGCCTTGTGCATGCCACTAAATCCACTGAGGCCTTGCCATCTCCGTCATCCAAACCGGATGTGGTGCATTCACTCTCCACCCAGTGCCCATGCCAAATGGCACGTACTGTCCCACAGGACAGTGCACCCAGAGGCAGGATCCTTCTGACTGTCAGCAGCTGCTGAAGTTTTCCAGAGAGTCACAGTCAGCAGCACAATGTGAGTGGTGGCAACTCCATGGCGTACACTGTCCTCATATAGTGGCAGGTCATCATCAGGCAGCACACTAGCAACACTGCCAACCATGGGCACTCCCCAAATCCCTGAGTGTGACTTGGACATTCCATCATCCAGCCAGAGGCATGGGCATACACTGGCTAAGGTGACCCCATCTCTATGGACATCACTCTTCCCTTCCCCATAGCCCGTGATTTCTACATACAGGGTTTATCAATACCAGTCTCTGCACACCCACGGCAGATGGACAGCTTGGGTCTGTAGGCTACCTCAGCCTTTCCCAATTATCTCTTGCCCCCTTCCTATGTCCTGGTTTTGTTTTCACAGGCATCCCCCCCAGCCCTGTCCCACCAGTTGCTTACACTGTTATTTTTCTGCACTATTTTGTGCATTTTATGCAATGTCACTTCGTATTTTGTGTTTACATTACAGCTGTGAACTCTACAACAGTGTCTTTTTAATTTGGCACCCATCTGCTCCTCTCTGATTCCTCTTATGATATAGAATCTGTGTTCCTGGGCCCTCCTGGCCATGCGGGGCTTGCACCTGTCAAGCTTCTCCAGTATCCCCTGCACTTCTTGCTTCATGTCACTATCACTTTATTCCTCATGTACCAGCATGCCTATTCTATGCATGTGCGCCATGTTGTGTAACATGCAGCAGGCTAGGAATATGCCACATGCCTTTTGAAGGGTATACTATAAGGCACCACCTGAACAGTCCAGGCACTGAAATCACATTTTCAGTATGCCGAAGATGCGCTCAGTGATGTGTGTCAGTGTGTGCTGCTTTGTATCTTCCCTTGGCCACATTTGAGGTCCAGAGGACTGGTGTGAGGAGCCAGGGGTGCAAGGGATAGACACTGTCCCCTGTAAGGTAGAAAACATATGTTTTAGCACCTGTTCACAGTGTAGCTGCTCATGCCCACAACAGAGCCCATGATGTGTGGTACATTCTGTGCACCTGTCCACCTTCCCCTGCCCATGCTTCCCTCAGTGAGGCGTGAATGTGCTGTTATGGCAGTGTACCCCCTGTTGGGGACTGGGAGGGTTGTGTGGCATGTACTCACCGAAAAGGTGTCCACTGGGTGTTTGGCCACCTTCAGATGCCTGACATAGTCTTGAATTATGTCATATGAAGGCATATGGGGTACTGCCAGGGTATCATGCCAAGACACTGGTGATGTGCCTGTTGCATTGTACACCACCTGGCAACTGATCAAGTAGTGTCCACTGCTGTTGAGATAGGCATCCAACCCATTACCAGTGGGTACCTGGATAGCAACATGGGTACCGGCAATGGCACAGAGTAATGCAGGTAGGTGTGCAACCTGACAGAACTGCTGCATGGTTTCTGTGCACTCTGCTGCTGTGCTGGGAAATACAGTGAACTTACCAGTATGTGGCAGCAGGGCTTCTAGACATTGGGCCAGCAGGAACGGGGTGGAAGATTGCAACACACCAATTGTATCACCCACTGGTGTCTGAAATAATCCAGTGGCTAGGAAGCACATCATAGCTGTCACCTTCTGCTCATCTGTCATGGCGTGGCTCCCTGTGTGTCACTGCATAGCTGCTCATGCAGGCCCTCATACAGCTGCTGTAGCATGGCCCTGTTTAGATGATACTGGCCCACCAGATGGTCCTTGATGAGAGTCTCAAAGAAGACTCATGACCAGTACCATCAGTCTCAGTATATCACCTCAGTGGCCTACAGGGTGGCCCAGGGTGGCCTTCTGCCCTCTCCTCTTCCTCTTCCTCCCTGGCCTGTTCTATTAGGAACAGCATGTGAGTGTTGAATACCGCCATTTCTGCTCTGGCGGCAGTGTCACTGCCCATCCCTAGGGTTTGCCTGGAGTAAGTCAGCCTTTTTATAGGTGGCATTTGTGCCATGCAAAGATGCCAGGCAAATTCACTCTGCGCAGTGCTAATGTGCTGAATATAGCATAGCACCTGTATTCATGTCCATGCTCCTCTCTTTGCCCAGAGCCTACAGTATCAGTTTGTGCGTGTGCTATTCCATTATGCCTGCACTAATTGGGCTTTTGAATATAGCTCAAGTGCACAAATGGCATGCAAAGCACGTGCAATCAGTTTGCCCACTGGGCAAAGTTTTGAATATTGGGCTTCTACGGCCCAATATTTAAACCTGGGCACACTTTGCACTGCCCCTTACAGTTTCCCAGGTGTCCAAAACTGCTATATTCAGTGGAATAGCACGTTGGCACTATTTGACTGAATATAGGGCTATTGAGACCCAGCACTGCACTACATGGTGCTGGGAGGACATGTCCTCCAAAATAGGGTGACACAGTGGCTTGCCCCAGCACTAAATATCCCATAATCAAATGAACCTATGCAAATGACCCCATTGGGCATGCAAGGCACTGAGGGATCATTTGCGTGCCCATTATGGGCTCATGTGCTTAGGGAGTGAGGCTGTACTGCACAGCGCCACCGCCTAGTTACCTGTTCCCTGAGATCTATCCCTGGTGCTAGGGGTGCCCTCCCTGCTGATTGCCATCCCAGGGGGAAAAAGTAATGGTTCCCTGGTGCTGGTGCCCCCACCCCCCACGGCCTGATATAAAGAAAATGTTTCACTGTGGTCTAGCCTCCCCCCCGATTTCTACCCACTGTTGAATTATCTCATTCCTTGGTAGCTAGTGTTCCCTCCCCCACCAATCACTGTCCTGAAGTTCTAATGGAAAACCTCCCTCGTGGCTAGTGGTCCATCCCCTCACCCGCACCCATGCCCATAGTGTTAAAAAGTATTCCTTGATAGCTAGCGGTCCCTTCCCACACCCATGCTGGTAATATTAAAAAGTATTCCTTGGTGACTAGCAACCCCCCCCAACCCAAACCCATGTCTGTAGTGTTCAAACATATTCCCTGGTGGCTAGTAGTCCCTCCCCCACCAGCACCCATGCCCATAGTGTTAAAATGTATTCCTGGTGGCTAGTGGACCCCCACCCCGACAGGTAGTGCACCCCACCCCATCTCGATCCCAAGCCAGCGACCAGCCCAGCCCTCCGCTCACTGCCATGTCTGGTCTCCAACTGAGTTGTCACTGAGCACGTACTATATACAGTACATGATCATTGACTGACAGCAGCTGACAGGGCTGGGGGGACAAGTTCAGAACGGGGCAGACAGGGCTTCAGTTAACTCCATTTTGGGAGTATTTGACTCCCCAAAATAAGGCAAAAACTTCCAAAATAAAGGAGGAGGAAATCATTGACTTCCAAATGGAAAAAACTGTATTTGATGGCTCCCAGAACTGAAGGCACAGACACTAATAAATGATGTTTTTTTTTCTATAAGAAATTGTATTTTACCACTAATATTTGTATTAATATCCATAAATTGATCACCCCTAGAATACTGGCTTTCAAACTGTTGGACCTTTTGACTTCTCCAAAACTGGAATGACTTCCAGATTTTGACTCATGGAAGTATTTGACTTCCACTAAAAATAAATTAACTGAACCCCTGGGGGCAAGTCAGGCAGTTAATGAGATCTGACCATGACCAGCAACTTTGCTGCTGTTTTTGTATTCTCTGGCCCAGATATTCAAAAGGGTTGCGCATGGCGCAACCGTGTTGCGCCATGCACAACCCACTGATGCGCGCCGGTGCGATATTTAAAAGGGAAAAATGCGTCTGCACAAATCCCAATGCGCCAGGGTGCATCTGTAATGTATGGAGGCATAGGTGGGGGGGTGTGCCCATGCATAAACTGCACAGCCCGATATTCAGCCAGGCCGTGCAGCTAATATTTTTCAAGTGAAACTACCTCTGGCTGGAAGCTGCAATACTGAACATAGGATTTGCAAGAAAGTGAGTTGTGCTCACAACAGAGGGAGGTGAACCTTACAATTGTCTTTGGTTTGTAGCAGATATTCTGCAGGTGGAGGCCACTTCTAACTGAAAGGTGAAATAAGGAACTTAGACTTATCAGGAAAAGACAGTCTTTCAAGCAACAGAGGGAGGTGGATCTAGTTTTACGTTTGTTACAATTCTTAAGATTTTCAGTGCAGGAAGAGTTTAAAGCACAGCTAACTTATTTTGGGTCTGACTGCTTTCAGAGCACAAACCACCCGGCTGTTTTGGGGCTGGGGAGGTTTACCTGTGTCTGACTTGGATGTCTGGATTTTTCTCTGTTTGATTAGCAGGGTATTTTCTCTGTCAAATTGTTGTGTAGGGCATCTTGCTGATAGGAAGGCACTCATTGCAGCGGTGGGTCAGAGCTTTTAGCTGATTGTTTTGTGAGGGCACAGTTTAGGCCCAACCCCTTCCCACCCCTCACCCCACCCACCCCTGGAAATAGTTCCTTTATACCTGGGGTTCTGACATCATTTCTTCAAGAGTGCAAGGTGCATATCACTGTCATATCCTCTCTAGCACACTGCACTGACAATATAAGCATACACATTGTATTATATATATATATATATATATATATATATATATATATATATATTTATATAAAACAAACCAATCACACACACAAACACACACACAAAAAAAGTAGATAAACATGTGGGGAGTAGTGCAATGTAATGGCTGTGGGGCAGCAGTCTTCCGGGAGTCTTTCTGGAGGCTGAGATGCTGCCCTATTTGCAGACAGCTCTCTACCCTTAGGGGAGAAGTTGCCCGTCTTCAGGACACACTGGACAGTAGTAGGGGAACCTTCCCCCAGGCCACACTAGACGGTAGGAAGGGAACCTCCTCCATCCAGGGAGCACCAGAGCCACCACCACTACCTCAGAGGTTGCGAAGAAAGCACAGCAGTTGGACCACAGTGGGCTCAAGGAGGGTGAGGATGGTGGAACAGAGGCACACCTAGTCAGTTGTTCCACTCCACAATCCATACACCATTCTGGGGGAGCATAGCTCCCCTATGGATGCACCTGCAGAGGAGACTAAAGAGGCTGAGGACAACTGTCACAAGGGAGGCCCACAGGAAGGAGGCAGAGGACACCACAAGGAAAGGAAGCAGCTCCTGGTGGGGACTCAGTTATTAGGGGATGGAACTGGGGAGCAGGAAAACTGAAGCAAGGTGCCTGCCTGGTTCCATGGCTTGGAGGAGGGACAGGCGCATCCTCAGGATCACGAGAACAGCTGCACAGGAGTCTGAGCTGGGACGTCATTGTCCACCTAGGGACAAATGACTTGGCTCATCATGAGATTAGAGCAGTGCAGAAGGACTTTGGAGAATTGGGAGGGCCTAAGACAAGTAGCACACACAGTATCCTTCTCTGAGGTGCTGCCTGTCAATGGCATGAGTGAGGCGAGGGTACTTTGCACCATGCAGTTTAATGAATGGTTGAAAAATGGTGTGGAGCACAGGGGTTTGGCTTCACTGGGGACTGGGGTTCCACCTGGAGGACACCAGCCTATACTGGCAGGATGGTCTGCATCTGTCCAGGAAGGAACAAGTCTTTGAGCAATCGGTTTAAATGCTTCATTGGCAAGCTTTTAAACTAGTCAAGGGGAGGCACTGATAAGCAGCAGGAAAATCCCAGCCTCTCCCCACAAAACAGGGTACTAAATGAGAAAAAGACCGAGGTAGAAAGGTCAGTGGGGGATGCTGCAAAAGAAGGTAAAGCCATCAAAAAATGGAGGGCAATGAGTACCAATGCCCGTAGTCTGAGTAACAAGCTTCCTGAATTAGTGGCCTTGATGGAGAAGAAACATCTGGATATCGTGGCAGTCACAGAAACACGGTACACACAAAAGCATGACTGGGACGTAAACATACCAGGATACACTATCTATAGGAGGGACAGGGAGAGTAAAAGAGAAGGAGGAGTAGCTCTTTACATAAGGGAAGGAATCAAAGCAACAGAACAAAAGGGAAAACAGGGAGGAGGAGAAGAAGCACTGTGGGTAAATTTGGAGACCGGCAATGGCACCACAATCCGCACAGGGGTTTTATACAGACCCCCTTCTCAGGGGGAGGAAATGGACAAGGAAATGATAGAAAGTATACTTAGAATGGCAGAAAAAAGAGAGATATTGCTGATGGGTGATCTGAACATGCCAGATGTTAACTGGAGTGCAGTTGCAGCAGCCACTTCGAAGAGTGGGGTTATTCTAGGTGCACTACAGGGGGCATGCCTTAGACAACTAGTATTGGAGCCCACTCGAGAGGGAGCAATCTTAGACCTGGTTCTCTCAAATGGAGATGAAGAGAGGATCACAGATGTAGAAGTGGGTAGCCATCTGGGAACTAGCGACCATCGAACAGTATGGTTCACAATAAACACAGCAATAGAGTCAAGCCATACAAAGGCAAAAGTACTGGACTTTAGGAGGGCTGACTTTGCCAAAATGGGTGAGTGCCTAAGGAATGCACTAGCAAATGGGCAGGAAGGGGGTGGAAGAACAATGGGGAATAATAAAAACTGCCATCACAGAGGTAACAAGCCTTTGTGTGAAGCAAATAAACAAAACGAAACGATGTAAGAAACCACTGTGGTTCTCAAAGGAGGTGGCAGTGAAGGTTCAAGAGAAATAAAAAGCATTCAGGAAGTACAAGGAATCACAGAAGGAGCAGGACAGAGAACTGTACCCGTTAAAGCAAAAGGAAGCTGGGAAGGCAGTCAGAACAGCAAAGGCCCAAACAGAGGAAAAGATAGCCAACTCAGTTAAGAAGGGGGATAAAACCTTTTATAGGTACATCAGGGAGCAAAGGAAGACCAAGGGAGGGATAGTGAGGCTTAATAAAGGGAGGGAGGGTGGCAGAGGGTGACTGTGGAAAGGCAGAGATACTAAACAAATATTTTTGCTCAGTATTTACAAAGGAAGAGGGGAGGTACCTAAACAAACAGTAGAAACACTCTGGATACAGAAGTTGATACCAGCCCATTTACAGAAGAAAGGGTTCTGAAAGAACTCTTAAAACTGAAGGTGGACAAAGCAATGGGACCTGATGGATTCATCCCAGAATTCTAAAAGAACTAAGGGTAGAACTAGTGACACCACTGACTACTCTCTTCAACAAATCATGGGAGGATGGGGTGGTACCCGAGGACTGGAGGAGGGCAGATGTGATTCCCTTCACAAAAGTGGGAGCAAGGCAGAAGCAGGAAACTACAGACCTGTTAGTTTAACCTCAGTGGTAGGGAAAATGATGGAATCACTCTTGAAGGAAAGAATTGTCAAGTATCTAGAGGCCAGAGGGCAGGACCCAAGGCAGCATGGATTCACAGCGGAAGGTCATGCCAGACAAATCTGATAGATTTCTTTGACTGGGTGACCAAAGTAGTAGATCAGGGAGGGCTGTGGACATGGCCTACCTAGACTTTAGCAAGGCATTTGACACAGTCCCACACAAAGATTAATATACAAGTTAGCCAGCCTGGGAGTGGGCCCCAAGATGATAGCCTGGGTAAAGAATTGGCTGGAGAGTAGGACACAGACAGTAATAGTAAATGGAGTCCACTCTGAAGAAAGGGGTTACTAGTGGGGACCGCAGGGTTCAGTATTAGATCGTCCTCTCAATGTCTTTATGTTTACATTGCAGAGGGACTGGAAGGAAAAGTATGTCTCTTTGCAGATGACACAAAGATCTGCAACAGAGTTGGTGCACAAGGTGGGGTGGAAAGGATGAGAAGGGACTTGGCAAGGTTAGAGGAATGGTCAAATGTATGGCAGCTTAGATTCAATGCTAAGAAGTGCAAGGTAATGCACCTGGGAAACAAAAACCAAGGGGAAGAGTACACAATGGGGGGTGAGATACTAACAACAACAAAAATGGAAAGGGACCTGGGGTAGTCATATCAGATGACCTAAAGGTGGGCAAGCAATGTGAGAGGGCAGGAAGGAGGGCTGGGGGGATACTGGGATGCATAGGGAGAGGCATCATCAGTAGAAAACAGGAAGTTATTATCCCTCTGTACAGACAGCTGGTGAGACCCCATCTGGAGTACTGCTTGCAGTTCTGGAGACCCAATCTCCACAAAGCATAGACAGGATGGAAGCTGTCCAGAGGAGGGCAACTGAAATGGTGCAGGGTCTGCACCGAAGACATATGAAGAGAGACTTAAGGAGCTTAATATGTATAGCCTCGAGGAAAGGAGGGAGAGGGGGACATGATAGAAACTTTCAAGTACCTCAAGGAATCAACAAAGTCCAAGAGGGTAGCATCTTTCAAAAAAAGAGGTGTGCAAGAACAAGGCACAATTTGAAGATGGGGGTGGCTCAGAGGTAATTTAAGGAAGTATTTTTTCACAGAGAGGGTTGTGGATGCATGGAACGGCCTTCCGGAGGAGGTTCTGGAGTCAAAAACAGTGGTGGAATTCAAGCATGCATAGGACAGTCATAAGGCAATTCTAGGGGGTGGGGGTAGGAAGAAGTAGGCTGCTGGTTAACTAGGATCTGCAGCTTATCTATTAGGTAGGGAAACGGGCAGACTGGGTGGGCCAAGTGGTCCTTATCTGCTGTCAAATTCTATGTTTCTATGTGCAGAGTTATGCAGGCACAACCCCTACCTGCGCCTGCACAACTTTACGCCAAAAAAAAAAAGGATCAAGTCGAGGGCCACCCATAGGTGAGCTGCTGCATTGCAGAGCACAACACAGCAGCTGCCTGGGTGGCCTCACTCGTTCCCTTGCCGCACCTGGCGGTGCCCCCATGCCCGATCGCGGGCTGGAAGTGTCCCCAGCAGCCCGAACTCCGGGCATACGTTATCCCTTCCATTAGCCTCGATCGCAGACCATAACCAAGCGTCCCGCATCCTCCTCGAGTAGCCCGGTCGCTGGGCATGAAGTTATTCTCCCCTAGTAAGCGCGATCGTGGGCATGAAGTTATTCTCCTCAAAAGTTCAAGATCCCTGGTGGTCCAATGGACGCAGCCAGATCGCTGGCGGCATTCAACCCCCCGTCCGCAATCCCTGGTGATCTAGTGGTCCCCACCCACGGAGCCCCACCATGGCTCCCCATCAGCCGGCGGGTGGCAGCACCCCCCGCCTGCCCGCTCGCCCTGGCTGACTGAGGAGCTCGGTGGGGCTGTCGCCCATTGGTTCAGAGCAGAGCCAGTGGGCGTGCAGCCCGCTACCGTACAAGTCGGTCAGATATATGAATAAATTCATTCATTCACATATCTGGACCGCCTTGTACGGGTATGGCTGCATGCCCATTGGCTCATGCTCTGAACCAACGGGCGGCAGCCCTACTGAGCACGCCAGTCGGTGGGGCCAGGCAGCAGGCGGGTGGGGTGCTGCTGCCCGCCGCTGTTGGGGAGGGAGCGGGTGGTGGGGCTCCGTGGTGGGTGAGGTGGGGGCCACCAGATCACCAGGGAACCGCGGATGGGGGTTGAGGATGCCGCCTACGATTCTGCTTTCGTGGGTCCACTGGACCACCAGAGATCTTGGACTTTGAGGGGAAGTATAACTTATGCCAGCGATCGGGCTACTGGGAGGAATAACTTCATGCCCACAATCGGCTACAAGGGGGACGCTGGTTGCGTCCGCATATTACTGATGGGGGAGGGATAACGCTATGCCCACTTTTGGGCTGCTGAGGGGATTACTGTGCTGCCCGCGATCGGCTATGGGGGGGATACTATTATGCCCGCGATTGGGCTACGGGGAATACTGTTATGCCTGTGATCGGGCTGTAGGGGGCGTCGGTCCCTGATGGGCTGCTGCCTGGCAGGGGCGCCAGGCGCAGTCGCCGGATCGGGCCAGCTTAGCATGCAAATGGGGCGAATTAGATGCAAATGACCCCGCGTGCCTTGCATAAATTATGGCCCCATTTGCATGTCACCTCTTGAATATCGCAGGTGCTGCGCATGGCGCAATGGAACTTGCGCCACCGCATCTGAATGCTCCACTCTGACCACTTACGGTGGCGCAGTTCCACTGTGCCATGCATAGTGGGTGTGGCCTGGGGGCGATATTCAAAGAAGTTGCTCAATAGCGCAACTCCGTTGAATATCGCCCTGGCCACACTCCAGCGCAACTTTTTTGAGCAGCGCAGGGGCTTGCGCCACAGAATGGCGCAGTTTGAATATCTGGGCCTATGTATGTATTTGTACATATTCTGGTCCCTGTTTTGCACCTGGAAATGAATTTCCACTCAGAGTGCCTGTCCTGGTAACCAAATCTTAAATACATAAAGGAAATATTGATTGGGAAAAAAAAAAGACATATTGCATATTTTGTGCCAGTCTAGCTGATATCCACAATATATTACACAACAATGAAACCATTATGTCTCAAGTTCAAACAAAATACATTTGTAGTACAAACTTATGTAAATCATACACAAAGTAATAGTTTAAAAACCAATGTACTAGTCAAACAAACTTGTACGTCTGGTACATAAACCAATACAATATAACTTGACACACACATCAGCCTGTGTGAATCAGTACTTGACAAGTACTACCTACAGTACATGACGTTTGGCCTGTTTGTCACCTCATTCAATAGCTCACTGATTAGATTACACAAGTATCAGCCGAACAGATCAGCCTCTGAGTGAGTCAGAATGAAAGGAACCACAGTTCCTGCCCTCTTGAATGGAAAACTTGCTGACACAAACATTATACCAAGTGATACTTTTTCTGATCAGTATGTAGCCAGGCACAACGCATAGAAGATTTCAAGCATGATTTCTGAAACACACATGCAACAAATGGTAACTGAGCTAGTACCACAGAGTATAATTGTAAATATTGTCTCCGATGACTTCTGTAAATAAAGATCACTAGTGAAAAAAAAACAGCTTTAGTAAAAAGCTCTGAAATGTAAGCTGTTTGTTTAACTCTGTTTTGACTTTTCTATAATGCAGCTCATTAAATTGTAGACTGTTTTGCACCATAATAAATATTTACCTTCTTCCCTGGAGAATTTGACAAGTGCATCTCCATTGTCCAGCACAGACACTGAGCAGTCCCCTCCACCCGACTTCCTTCTATTTTGAAAATAAGTATTTAGTTTACTCTCGATTACTTTAGAGCAATGTTTTGTGGAAAGGCCTGTTACCAGAGCAGTGAAAGGAAAGGTTTCAGCCATGTTCCAGGTAGAGCTGCCTTTAGAAGAACAATCCGAGAAAATGAAACTTAAGTCTCTCTTTTGCCTTATTTATAGGATTTATAGTTGCCAATGATGAGGCACAAACGGCTCTCCTGATTTCTGAGAAAAGAAGGCTTTCAGTTTCAGTTTATCATCATACTGACCTGAAAGGAATTTTTTTTATAAGTAACTTACTGGTCTGGTCGAAGAAATTGTTTTTTGTACAGTATTTTGTTAAACTGATTTTGCAACTGTTGTGTGACAGCAGAAGCTTGATGGACAACAGAAAAAAAGGACAAGAAAAGAAACAGCACAAGAGTGGTGCAGTGCACTGGGTATGGAGCATCAGGTTTTCAGCACACATTCTGGAGAATGAGGTGCTGCCTCATTTGCTCTCATCTCTCTCAGTTGAGGGCAGAGGTTCCTGGACTCCAGGCTGAGTAGGCCAGGGTACAGAGAACCTCCTGTACCACTCAGGGGCCACCATATCTGCCATCGCTCCTCCAGAGGATGCCTAGGCAGAGGCAGAGTGTTTGGACTTTGGTGAACTCTGGGAGGTGGGAGA
The DNA here is from genome assembly GCA_016271365.2 of Neoceratodus forsteri. NCBI lineage: Eukaryota > Metazoa > Chordata > Ceratodontiformes > Ceratodontidae > Neoceratodus > Neoceratodus forsteri. Next base: position 1,558,298,525 of record CM057456.1, on the reverse strand, counting down.
GACCAGAAGGGAATACACTCCTCAGCCTGTACCGCTGCTCAGTTTCTTTGCCATACTGGTGGGACAGGATAGCTGGGAGGAGGCACCCACAGGTGTGGGAAGGGAGGAACAAAGGGGTCCTTAGGAGGGGAGGCCCCAAGGAGGGAAGAAGAGACCCCAAGATAAGGATGATGCAGCTGCTGATGAGGGACTCCATTGTTAGGAGGACGGACTAGGGAGCAGGGGGAGGAACAGAGAGGGAGGTGAAGTGTATCCTTGTGCTTCAGCTTGGAGGGATGGAGAGCGGATCCAGAGGATTACTAAGGTAGCAGGAGATGGCAAGGAATGAGCTGTCATTGTCCATCTAGGGACACATTATCTGACAAGGGACAGGGTAGGGGTAGTGCAGGGTAATTTCAGGGAGTAAGTAAGGGGCCTGAAGCAGGTGGCAGCATGATGGCATTTGACAAGGCGCTAACTGTGTATGACCAAGGAGAGGACAGGGCACTCTGCATCATGGCTTTTAACAACTTGTTGAAGGCATGGTGCATGGAGGCAGGCATAAGCAACACTGGGGACTGGGACCAGCCTGGGAGGATATGGGTCTTTATAACAGAGATGGCCTACATTCTTCCAGGAGGGGGACCATAGGCCTTAGTGGGAGTTTTTTTTTTTGTGAACTCTTTTTACCTACTTCAGTGCGTCACCATCCTGTCGGCCAACCTACCGAACTCTGGGGTCGTTTGAGAACGTCTAGCACTATGCGTGTCCCAGTGAAACCCCGGAGCCAGTCTGGAGGCTTCATCCTCAACAACCCCCAATTTTTCCTCTATGTTTTTACTCTCCATTACCCAAGGCCCTAGAAGTGATGACGCATACACGTGGAGGTGTGCATGCACACCGCATCTCCAGTCAACAGCCCTTTCCGCCCTCCCTTGGCCTAGCGCCAGTGCACCTTAGATGTGGTACTGCCACCCAGCCTCCACCAGGGTGCAGCCAAGCTCTGAGGAGACCCTATCCACCATCTCAAGGCAGAAGGCTGTCAGCCGGCAGCCAATCAATGGCCTCCCCCTCACCCGCTCCCACCGCCGATGACCCGGGCCCATTCCCAAACCTGGGTCGCTAGTGTGACGTGAGGTGAGGCATCCAGTGCCTCAACCCTCAGTGCCACTGGGCCTGCCTCATAGTGGAAGGTTTAACTGCTACTTGGATGAGCATTTAGACTAGCTGGGGGAGAGGGGGAGGATGTTATACCAAAGGAGGCTAAGATTGCCTCCCTTCAGGTGATGCAGCAACAAGGAGGGCTGGCCAGACAGAAGGAAGCTTCCCAAGGGCAGGGGTGTAGGAAGACTGGGATGGGAACAAGGAATAAGACAAGGGAGATACAAATCCTGTTAGCAACAATAGAAGAGGAAAGGAGACAGGTAAGAGAAAGTGTAACAAGGGGAAAGGAAGGGTCAGGGTGAGGTTCAGAAAACAGCTCAAGTAGGAAGGGATAAGAGCAGAGAGATTGACGGGTAGTATGGTATGAAGTGTCATGTATGCCAATGCAAGGAGTCTGGGAAAATATTCTGGACCTGGAGGCCATCATGGAGGAGGCTAGTCTGGATTTGGTGGCTATAGCGGAGTTGTGGTGCACTGATAGTCCTGACTGCTATGTGGCCATACTAGGCTACCCTCTGTTCAGGAGAGACCGGGAAGGAAGGAGGGGAGGAGGATTTGAACTGTATGTGAGGGAGGTAATCCAGGCTACAGAACTGCAAGGGAATTCAGAGAAAAAGGAAGGACTGGAGGTGCTGCGGTTCATCCTGGAGACAGGCACTGGGGCAGCTATTCATACAGGGGTGGTACACAGACCTTCAGCACAGGGAGAGGCATTTGATATGACATGTGGGGAGGACATCATCAGGATGGCAACTAAGGGGGTGGTGCTACTAGTTGGGGACTTAAGTCTGCCAGATGTAGATTGGAGCCTTCCAGCTGCAGGTTCAGCAAGGAGCAGGGCTGTCCTTGACTCCCTTACAAGGGGTCTTTCTCAGGCAGCTAGTCAATAGACCCACTAGGATCAGGGCAGTGCTGGACCTGGTGTTTATAAACAGGGACAGCATTGCAGATGTCACAATGAACAGTCCTCTAGGTATCAGCAATCACCGTGCAGTGTGGTTTAACATTAAGATGGGAGTAGAAGCAAACAACATGGAGGATGAGGGTCCTGAACTTTAAGAGGCTGGATTTTAAGGAACTAGAAGACACAGCTCAATTGGTAGCACATCTGCCTCTGGGCCAGAATGTCAAGAGTTCGAGTCCCACACTGGAACTGGGCTCATACCTTAAATGCTGGCCCCCGAGTGCAGTACAACGGAGGTGCTGTACTGTTGGAGTGTGCCATTCTTCAGATGAGACGTTAAACCGAGGTCACTTCTGTCCGTCTCTAGTGCTGTTCTAATGGGTGTCCAGGTAAAAGTAAAAGAACCCAAGATGCTTTTTGCAAGAATAGGAAATTTTTCCACGGTGTCCTAGCCAATGATCCCTTTCCCATAAACCCAGTTTATGCTATTTTTCAAGGCTGTGGGTGGGTGGTGATGCATGAAATAGCTCCTGGTACACATTCAGTCACTTCACTACCAGTCTAGCATTGCTTGTAAAGTGCTTTGGGATGCAATGTGTTTGAAAACCACTATATAAATGCTAATTCTTCTTCTTACTTAGAAACTTTCTAGTTGGGAGCAGGGAGGCAGAGAGTGGTAAAGGAGCAGTGGGCTAAAAAAATGGATGGCACAATTAAGGCAATCATCCTCGAGTAAAAGGAAAAAGATATCGCTATGGTACTCTAGGGAAGTGGCCACAGTGCTGAAGGAGAAAAGGGTGGCATTCAGGAGATGTATGGAAATGCAGAGGGAGGAAGACAGGGAGGTGTACCAGGTAAAACAGAGGGAAGCAGGTAAGCTAATGAGGGGAGCAAAGGTGCAGACAGAGGAAAGGATAGCCAGTGGGGTAATAAATTGGAATAAGACTTTCTTCAGGTACGCGAGTGATAAGAGAAAAGCAAGGGGAGGGATATTTTTATTTATTTGGTTTAGTTTAGGCTTTGGGAACTAGGTAAGGCCCACTAGGCACAAGTGCCCATTTTCAGGGGTGACCTAGGAGCACTGGGAAGGATGAGTGAGTTGCTTAGTCACACAATATGCAAGTGGAGGTTGTGAGAATCAAACCCAGGTTATCTGGATGTACCAAGCTCATTCACAGCTTGTTACTGTAACCTCTAGGCTATACTGATAATTAGGGCAGCAAAGGGAGGCTATATAGAGGAAGACCAGGAAAAAGCAGACATCCTGAACAGGTACTTCTGCTCAGTTTTCACAGTAGAGGGAGGTGGGGACGGACCATCAGCGATCAGCAGGAACAAAAGGGAAGGGGAGGTGGACTCAAATCCATTTTCAGAGGAAAGGGTCCTGAAGAGACTTGCAGTTCTGAAAGTGGACAAGGCTGTGGGACCAGACGAAATACACCCAAGGGTACTGAAAGAACTCAGAGGTTCTGGCTGTCCCACTGATGGGCTTGTTCAACAGCTCACTGGAATCAAGCATGGTTCTAGAGGACTGTAGGAGAGCGGACATTGTCCCCTTACATAAGGACTGAAGCAGGGAATGGTCTAGTGACTATAGGCTGGTGAGCCTCACCTCAGTGGTAGGGAAATTAATGGAAACACTGTTAAAAGAAGGTTGGTAGAGTATCTTGAATTCAGTGGGCTGGAAGAACAAAGGCAGGATGGTTTCATGGGGAAGGTCATGACAGATGAATCTGACTGAGTTCTTTGACTGGGTGACAGAGAACTAGATCAGGAGAAGGCAGGGGATGTGGTCAATCTAGACTTTAGCAAGGCCTTTGACACTGTGCAGCACAGGTGACTGAATAAGAAATTGAGCAGCCTAGGATGGGATCCAAAGTGAAAGATTTGGGCTACAAACAGGTTAAAGGATAGGCAACAGGGAGTGGTGGTTAACGATATGTACTGTAATGGTGGTAGAGTGACCAGCAGGATGTCTCAGGGCTCCATACTGGGGCCAGTCCTCATCAGTGTCTTCATATGTCACATTGCAATGAACTGGAAAGGAAGGTATGCCTTTTTGCAGACGATATCAACATCTGTAAAAGGGTAGGAAGGAGTGAAAAGAATGTGAAGGGATTTGGGGAAACTCGAGGAGTGGTCAAGAGTATGACAGTTGGGGCTCAATGCCAAAAAGTGAAAAATCATGCACTTAGGGTATAGGAATCCAAGAATTCAGTATTGGATGGGGGAGGTACTGTCAGTCACAAAACAAGAAAAAGATCTTGGGGTTATCACATTTGAAGACCTGGCAGGGCAGTGTGACAAAACAGTGGGTATGGCCAGTGGGATGCTTGGATGAATAGGGAGAGGTATATTCAGCAGGAGGAGGGAGGTGGTGTCACCACTGTATTGCTTGTGGGTGAGAACCCATCTGGAGTATTGCATCCAGCTCTTGAGATCGCACCTCAGAGGGGACATAGAGTGGAGGAAGTCCAGAGGAGGGTAACAAAAATGCAGGGGTTGAATCAAAAGCCCTATAAGGAGAGACTGAGGGATCTCAACATGTACACTCTGGAAGACAGGAGAGTGAGAGGGGAAATGATGAATGTGGTGCAGAAAGGAGTCTCTTTCAAATCAAGAAGAGCAGCAGAACCAAAAGGCAAGTGTGTGTGTGTGTGTGTGGGGGGGGGGTTTAGGGGAGATGTGAGGAAGTACAACTTCAGTAAAAGAGTGAGGGGCATGGCTAGCTGCTGAGCTGTAAGCAGCAATTCTTGAGAGCTCTGATAGTGAAGCACTGACTTCTGTTATAAACTGAGGTTTTCTGGGGCTGAACTGAAGTTTTTACTACAGGAGTGGTTGCTCTTTCAATGCTGAGTAAAAAGATACCAAACTTATATGACCAGATTCCAACTTTTAAAAAATGCTCCATGGACAGAAGTCTGCTTCAGGAGATGATGGAGGAAGGCCTAAAGAGTCGTGTCAGGTGGTGAGCAAAGATTCTGCAGTCCCCCAAGTGGAAGCAGACACACACACCAACCATCCAAAGTGACCCTTCTACAAGTATTCTGCAAGCTATTCAGCAAATCAATAAAAAAAACAGAAGACTATGTCTCCTAAGTGCAAGTTCTTGATGTTCACATGGCCAGTATTGAAGCAGAGACTAAGGGGGCAAGCAAGACTGCAGCTCGAGCCTGACAGTTTTGGCAGGTCTATCCAAGGAAAATTCCTTGTTTAGGAAATGCCTAGAACAACTTGAAAATGGGGCGTGGGCATCCCACATCTGAATACTGAGGCTAGTTTAAGACACAGACGGATCAGAACAACGATTAAGGGTGAGGCAATGGTTACTTGATAATCTGCAGCTTTGGAATAGGATACAGAAATTGCTGAGACTTAGCTGCCCTGTTAGTCTTGCTATGTTCAAGATCCTGTATGCCAAAACATTTGTGGAGCTCTGTAACTGTTTCCACCGTTCCTAGTTGTCCAGCTGACGTTTCCGCTCAATCTAAGTCCTTCCCGTTCAAACTAAGTGTTCCCTTACCGAGATTACTCCCCCTCCCTCAGTTCATTCTAGTCCCACCGGTTCTACCGGTTCACCTCAGTCCATTCCAGTCCCACCGGTACTACGTACTCACTGCAACTCACCTCCCATTGCCCACTCTTATGCCCTGATACCACCTGCTTAGTATCCCAGAATCTTTCTGCCAGTGTCCCTGCCTCCTATGCATGCATTTTTCCATATCCCAGGGACTCCTTTACAGGCTATGAACATGTTATTGATGGATAGGATTATAAAGGCATCTCTGTATATATTATTTACCTTTATTTCTACACTGTATATATTTTGTTGTATACGTCTTGCTACTGTTGTTTTATTTATATTTTACTCGTACTCTATTCTGTACCCTCGTCCTTGCAAACTGCAGGTCCACCCTGTAAATGAGCTTGCTCAATGGTGATTGCCTGGGTAAATAGAGATTTTGATTAATTGATGATTGAGTTGAACAAAGACATTGCTGTGCTGAAAACTTATCGGATCATCCCACACGGAGCACGGCAGCGGGAGCCTACTGGAGACCCATCACCGAGGACACTGTTAGTAGTACTAGACTCATCGATGGAAAGGAATGCAGTACTTCAAGACACGAAACAAAAAGGGCCCTTTGCTTGGCAAGACAGATCTATTCATATTTTTCATGATCTCAGTTTTGAAACTCATATGAAGCGCAAAAGTTTTGATGGTATCTGGTCACACCTCAGGCAGCTGGGAGTACATCATTTGATGCTGTTTCCCCCCAGCTTGAAAGTCATATATGGTGGGAGAGTTTATCAGGTCACTGATCCAGCACAGGCAACTAAACTGGCTGACAAAATCCAATGGGATTTCTCGGCAACAGATCATGCTAAGTCAGTCTCTGACAAAGAGGCAGACTAAGGCAATACCCATTATTAAAATCCCTAGAAAGGGGAATATGGGTCAAGGGGAGGACTAGTATATGGAGGTAAAAGTACTTTTGGTCTCAAATTTCTGTTATGGTCACTTTTGGTTGGTGTTGACTTGTTTCAGTCTGCTGACTAATGCACCACATGAGATTTAAAATGGTGCTGTGGCGATGTCCTAAGTCCTCCCTCTTGAGCTTCCCCCCTTCCACAAGGTAACTACAGCAGTGCGTTCCTGAGTCAGCTCGGACTATTGAAATTGCTGGGGAAATGTGAATGACAGATACATTTCCATACCTTACTGTTAAAATTAGTTGTGGGTTAATATTTCTCATAATTTTCTATAATGTACAATGAGCACAGAGGCAGAGCAGATATTAGTTTTGACGGTACCTGACTGTGTGCACATACTTGTTTAAAAAGATTGCACAGGTCAGGATAATCAACCTCGATGTTTAGCTTAACCTGTATTACCTTAACTGTCAGTTTATAAACTTCAAACTAAGTACTTCTCTACATTAGGGTTACTCAAATTTGCACATAGGAGATTCTTAATCATTGATTTTATACAAAAGGAGGTTTTACCCCTCAGAGGGTATAATATGCCATTTTTGTAGAGGTAATCACTCCCTGCTCCTGGCAGCATATAACTAAATTATTGTTCGACCCTATTCTAGAATACTGGATATCCCTTCAATGTTGTAACATGTGCAGAGACATGCTCTATCCTTACTGTAAAAATTTACTCATAATCTGTTCTGTCTGTCTGCTGGAATGCCTGTACTGATTTTGCAGAAAACCAATAAAATATAAGTTCACTGTCCTACGCAGCCAGTATAGTGTTCTGTGTTAGTTTGGTTTTAGCCGATCGCACTCTCTATTTCAGAGGGAATTACCACCCTGTAGGGGTACAAAAGGCAAAGATCCCTCTGAGAGGGTTCCGCCCTAGAGGTGCCACAGGATGATTCCTGTGGCTAAAGGTACCTTAGGAATCCCCTAAGGAGAGAAGTGCTGCCACTGGAGGAGGAAGGGAGGATGGTGGGGCAAAGGAAAAATGCTTCATAATGAGGCCGAGAAGAACTGCTTATATAGTTCAGGAAATGGGCGTGGCTGGCTGCTTAGCCACCGAACTCCAGGCAAGCCTTCCAATGCACTGTCCTTTGCAGCCAGTATAGTGTTATGCTTGTGCAACTGTGTTAGTTTGGTTTTGGCCATTTGCACTCTCTGTTCCAGAGGAACTACCACCCTGTAGGGGTATGAAAGGGAAGGAACCCTCAGAGAAGGCCCCACCCCTAGAGGTGCCACGGGACGATTCCCATGGCTAAAGGTGCCTTTGGAATCCCCCCAAAAAATGTAGTACAAGCATATCCCAAAAGAATGAGGCAACTTGAAGCATATGAACAAGCAGTAACTGATGTAGTAGCAGTAACTGTGATGTAGTAGTAGAAGCATAGACAGTTTGATAATGTAATGATGCTCAGTTTAACGTAATGAAATGCCCAGGTTTGCATAGCATGATACTAATGGTTCATATTGAGAATTAGGGGATCCTCTAAGGAGAGAGGGAATGGCGGGACATACTCCACCTCCATCCAACAGCGGAACCTACCTGAAGAAACTAGGGGAAACTACTACGCTAACTAATAGTCATGACCTGAGGCAATGGAGGAGAGAAAAAAAACCCTATAAGGAGGAAATCTCTGGGGATCCAAGGCCTAGGTTGCCTTCCCTCCAGGCTTGGGATAGTTTATTTAGTGACGCCTCTGCAGCTGCAATTTGGAAAACCCAATTCAAGGGAGGTGGAAAATATTAACAGAAAGTATACTGGAAGTCCTCCCCACTCACCCTGAAGTAAATCAACAGACTATGTAATCTTAAACATTTCAATTTCTAGTTTGATATGTTACATCCAGAACAACTTTCTACGTTTCGTGCAAAATACCCTTCATCAGGAACTGGTTTCTTTTTTCTAAATGGTTATACCTGTGATTTTAGTTGAGATGTCAGGTTTGAGTCCCACCACTGCTGAATATTTTCTTTACTTTCAGTGCACTGCATTGACACTGCGCTCCACATTCAGTATATAGTTGCTTCTTGTAACTCTTAGGTGGGATTCCCTTGATGTCTGTGAGGGAGTGGGCCAACCTCTGAATGATGCTTCTTGGTAGGGGCTGTGCCATCTGAGGACTATGTGACTGGTAGGCAGCGATGAGCACACTGGGAGCCGAAAGGGACCAGAAGTACCAGGTGAGTGCATGTCATGTCCTCCATTGCTCCATGTGTTCTTCACCTTCATCCGCCATGGATCACCTACCTAAAGATGAACCAACACTACATAGGGACTGCTAGCCTAGCATCTCCAGCAACAACAGTGAAGCACCAACGGTCACCCATGAGCTGGCCATCCAAATGCAGGACTTCCCTTCTTGCGTTGGGGACCATGGACCATATACACAGTGGAGACTAACCCTAGTATACTTGTGAGGTACATTGTTATATGGAGTTATGTCTGTGTTACTGACGTTGGTACATGACTAATAAGTGGCAGGATAAACTGCATTATAAAGAACCAGGGGACTGGGCTGACTTTAACTAATAATGCAAGGCAAGAGGGTAGTACAGTATATGTTTAATATAATTCCCATGTACACTAGTTGTGGTACTTGTAATGTCAGGTATGGTGTCTGTCACAAACGTACTCTGCAGGTCAGGCCCTCTGCTCCCACAGTGCCAACCTCAGAGCGCAATAGTGTGAACAGGTAACTGACAGGGCAACCTGCCTGTCTGCTTTGGGTCCGAATCACCTTTAGCCTTGAGTTCTGGAGGGATTCAAACTGTGAACCTTATGCTAGCACACCCAATGTACAGGTTCAGATATATACCCTCTTTTGGACTACAGTACAATCTTTCGCCAGGGGCACCCAGACCAGTCTCCAAAATGAACCCTTAAAACTCTATAAGAGATCTTAGGTATATTCTTACCTTATTATTCAAGCTCAGTACAAATCAAGCTTTTCAACAGCTGTCAGACTTAAATACAGGCACTTCACATGCAAAAAGAGACAACTGAGAAGACACACAGACAGTATTTCAAAGAAAAGGTTGTTTACTAAAACATGATGAAATAAGTAAAATAAAATACATAACAAATAGCATGAGCTCACAGTCACAAAAGAAAATGGGAAAATTACAGAACATACTGTACTCCTACCACAGTACTTAATATCTTTGTTATCCAAGTATTACCTTTTTAAGTGTGTTTAAGTTAGAGAGAACTTTCTGTCTCAGAACCCAAGATGATAATATCACTTTTTCCCCAGATGGATGTTCATTTGAAACTCCATCTCTTCACCCCTCTTGTGAGGTCACTGTTAGACCCTCCCTTAGTTTTAATTCTTCATAATTTTCTACATGGAGGTATTTTAATAATGTGAACATCAGCAAAAAGCCATTTCCCAAATCATGAGTCTTTGATCAACACATCCCCTTTCATGTTTTACAGTCTCACACTCTGTCACTAACTCTCAGCTAGGTGAAAGAAAGCCAAGGGACTACTTCTTCCTGCTATGTCATAAAACTCATATTTAGTTTCCAACATCAAAGCAGCAGCAGGTGCTGTGGGCCATAAACTATCCCTCTGGAAGGATGTCTTAATTAAATGGTTCCTCCTGGTCTGTTTAATTACATCCTGTGGTTTCAGCCACTGACACCTTGAAAGTTAAAGGTCAAATCCCTCACACACTGAAATGTCATACACAGACCATTTATTTCTGATACAAATATTATACAATAATATTAGAGTTTTTTTCTGTGACAGTGTCTACTAATGTAAATACACATCAGGGCTGGATTAAGATGGGTGGTGGAGGATCCCTGTCATTTATTTGTCATGCACTGTAGTTGCGATGTGTACATTTACTTGTCAAAGATCTGTGTATTGGCAGATGAATGGCTTGTGGCATAGATACCTGCTTGCTTCCCTGTGCCATACAGCATGGTGGCAAAACCATGTGGAACTGTCTTTGTGGTGTCTAGGAGTTGGGAAGCCTACTGAGGATGCCGAACAACAGGAATATGAGGATGGGGCACAGGTGTATGGCGAGGGGGAGACAGCTCCTTGCAGGGGATGGGGCTGTGATGTGTGGTGGGGGGTACAGCACACGTACGGGGACAGGGCAGACATGTGTGGGGGGCATGGGCTACTGGGTGGGGGTTCTGTGTGTGTGTGGTACATACAGCAATTACGGCAGGATCCCCCTGCCATAACCTTTGCCCTCCTACACCATCCTGTGTGCTGCCTTGCATGCCTTTGTGCATGGTGCGTAGTGAGGGCATGCCCCTGAATTGCCCCTGGACCACCCTGGTGTGGAGGTGCCTGTGCAGTCGGGGAATTCTTAGCCTGTGCACCACTGGTGAATGCTGGCAGGGATCACGGGACCCCCACTGTGCAGCCTTCATGCATATCTATGCCTATGCACCCGGTTTCTGCAGTGCGTAGGCATAGTGTATAGGGCCACTAATCTCTTTTGGAAACTCCTTTCATTTTTTTTACTGCATATTGGGCTGTATTCACAAAAGATGCAGAGTGGCTACATGCCATGTAACCCCGGTGCATAGTCAATCCCGCACCTGCCTGCACCTGTCTGTGCCCACTGCACCCTCTGCACAGCTTGCATGAATACTATATGCCCTCCATGTGCCTGAGTCCCAAGCCAAATGCACAGCTCCATGCAGGTGTGAGCCAGGGGCCAGCATGGGGGCATGGCCGCACTCTGTGTCATTCATGAAGGTGTGGAGTAAGGTGCATGAGTGGTGATGACTATGCCTTCTGGAGGCAGCCGTAAATGTTACGTGTCCCCCCCCCCCGGTTGCCACCACATATCACGGCAGGATTGACACGGGTCATCGGACCCCCCACTGAGACCCCCAAGCCTTCAGGGCACTCTGGGTGGGCTAGGGGTGGACATCTGGGGGACACCTCTCCACCGTGCTGTCTGTGTGACATGCACTGGCTGCCAACATGGCACCCCATGGGCACAAGGGATCCACTGAGGGACCCGGGTGGGCAGCTGATTGGCTGCTTGCCCGGGTCTGCAGCTTTGCACCCGACCACCCCCACAAACCTGCGTGCCGGGGGATGGAGCTGCAGATGGGAGTCATGCTTTGGCCAATGTTCTCGAGGATGCAGAGCTGCACGGGGGGGGGGGTTCATGCCTTTTGCGGGTACCCCCTCCTGTCTTAGTGAATAGGCACCAATAAGAGAAAGCTTTTTGACCTGCAACAATTCTGCATAAAGGAGTTATTAGCCATGACAGGTCAGCTGATCTTAAGCCCTGGTTAGAGCTATTCTTAACTAACAAATCTGCTAGAGGATTTATGCCTCTAAAACTGATGTTTTTGTAAACGAATTGCAATAACTGGAAAGTATCTCTCTGTAGAAATGGTAATCATTTTACTTTTTCATACAGTTCAATGTTCTCAATATGAATTATTTGTAGCAAAGTGACACACTGTATTAAAAAGAACCTGTCATTTATTTATGATCCCAGCTGAGGTAGACCCCCCAAACTACACCTCCATATTCTAATACAGGAAGCAAACAATTTCTGGCCAGCTAAGGGAAGGGGGCAGGATGGAGGGTGGTCTTGCTGCATGCAAGAAGCTTAGGCAACAAATCTGCTGAGCTACAGGCACTCTTAGCAGTGTGGAGGGTGGATACTGCAGCTGTCACAGAAACGTGGTCAACTGAGCACCGGGACTGGGATTTGCCAATCCCAGGACACAAAGTATACAGTAAGCACCCTAAGGAAGGGAGGGGCGGTGGGGTGGCAGTCTATGTGAGGGACGGGATCAAATGCACAAGGAACGAGGGGGAAGAAAGGAGAACAGAGGCAATCTGGCTGCAGCTCCTAGACTTAAGGGGTAGGAAACTGAGGTTTGGGGTGGTATACAGGCCACCGTCCCAGTCTGAGGAACTTGATGGGGGATTAGCAGGACAAATCAGAAAGGTATGTAGAAAAGGGAAGGTGGTCATCGTTGGGGATTTCAACTTGCCAGGGGTTGACTGTAGCTTTCCAGTCACCTCCAATGCTAGGGAGCAAGTGCTCCTGGACGCAATCCAGGAGGGTCTCCTGACACAGTTGGTTAGTGTACCTACTAGGCTAAAGAACACTTTCGATCTTGTGTTGTCAAATGGGGAGGCAGTAAGGGAAATAAAGGTGGAGGACCCACTAGCCGACAGTGATCACCAAACGGTGTGGTTTAATATCACGATGTGTGGGGAGCCAGAGAAATCAGTTACTCAGGTAGTAAACTTCAGGGGGGAAGACTTTGGGAGGATGCAGGAAGTACTGAAAGGGAAACTAGAGGGCATAAGACAGGAGATGGATGCAGAGCAGAAATGGGATATTATTAAAAGGGGGATTACAGAGGCAACAGAAGCCTTCACCAAGACACAGAGTAGGAGGAGCAGAGCAAGAAAACCATGCTGGTTGAACAGCGAGGTAGTGGAGGTGGTGAGAGCAAAACAAGAGGTGCACCAGAGGTATAGAAGGACAGGGAAGGAAGTAGACAGGGAGGAGTGTGCAAGATGATCCAGGGTGGTGACCAGAAAGGGAGAAAAGCTAAGGCCCAGTAGGAGCTGAGATTAGCGAGGGAATTAACGGGGGAGACTTTTCAGATACAACAGGAGAAAAGGAAGTGCAAAGAGACAATAGTGAGGATAAGAAGGGGGAGTGGACGGAGAAGGGTGAGGAGCAGGCAGAAGCATTGAATGAATACTTTGCTCAATGTCATGGAAGAAAAGGTGGGACTGCTACCACCATGGGCTGGGAGGGTGGGGACAGGGGAGAGGAGGCAACAGATGGAAGAATTGAGGCAAGTAGAGTCCTAGAGGGACTGCGGGCACTGAAGGTAGACAAGGCACCAGAGCCGGATGGTATCCACCCCAGGGTGCTGAGGGAGATGGCAGAGGTGTTGGCGGAGCCACTGGCAGATCTGTACAGCACCTCACTGGAGTTGGGATGTGTGCCACTGGACTGGAGGATGGCACATGTAGTACCATTACACAAGAGCAGACCAGGGGATGAACTGCGTAATTATCACCCGATAAGTCTCACCTCCATAGTGTGCAAACTGTTGGAGACAATACAGAGGACAGTGGCCTCCAGGATGTGAGAAAGCATGGGTTTGTCTCAGGGAAGTCTTGTCAAACCAACCTGATACAATATTATGACTGGTTGACAGGTGAGCTGGATAAGGGTCATGCGGCGGATGTTCTTTACTTGGACTTCAGCAAGGCCTTCGATTCTGTGCCTCATGGGTGGCTTGGGGGGAAGCTAACTGGTGTAGGGGTAGGGGTAAAAATGATAAACTGGATTACAAGCTGGCTGAGTGGGAGGCTGCAATGGATGGTGGTGAGAGGGGAGCTCTCAACTCCAGGGCCGGTGATGAGTGAGGTGCCATAGTGCTCTGTGTTGGGGCCAGTATTTTTCGGGCTCTTCATAGCAGACATTGCACATAGGGTGGTGAGCAAGATAAGTCTGTTCACTGACGACACCAAAATCGGAATAGTGGTGAATGGAGAGGAGGGATGGAAGCAGCTGCAGGGGGACCTAAGCAAGCTATAGGAGTGGTCAGAGAGGTGGCAGCTGGGGTTCAATGTAAAGAAGTGTAAGGTTATGCACTTTGGGGTGAAGAGCCCAAGGAGAGAATACTGTCTGGGAGGGGTTAAGCTGGGGATCACTGAGGAGGAGAAGGACCTAGGGGTAATGATAACAGGGACCATGGACAACAGTGCCCAGTGCAGGAGAGCAGCTGCAAAAGTGATCAAAATGCTGGGGTGCATAGTGAGGGTTTTTTCATCCAGGCGAAGACAGGTGATCTTGCCCCTCTACAGGTTGCTGGTAAGGTTACGCTTAGAGCATTGTGCGCAGTTTTGGAGGCCATACCTAAAGCGTGATATCAGGCTACTGGAAGGGGTGCAGAAAAGGGCAACAAAGATGATACGTGGAATGGAAGGGACATACTATGACAGCAGGCTGAGAGACCCGAATATGTACACCCTGGAGGATAGAAGGGACGGGGGGGGCAATGATAGAGACATTCAAGTATCTGAGGGGAATCAATAAAGATTGGGCAGATGGGTCTTTAAGTTAAGGAGGGGGAGGGTCACCAGGGGCATGCACTAAGAATAGAGGGGGGAAGATTTAGGAAGGAAATGAGGAGACACTATTTCACATAGAGGATGGTAGCAAAATGGAACACCCTACCAGAATGGGTGGTTTCATGTTCAAGTGTGAACAGTTTCAAAAGAGCATAGGACAGGGAACTGGGGAGAGTAAGGGTGGGAGAAATGGGGGGTGGCAGTGGGATGACAAATGGGAGGGGTTGGGGCAGCTGCAAATTAGGGGTGTTAGCTGCACACTTGAGGAGACTTAGATAGACCGGGTGGTCTGTTTCTGCTGACACATTCGCATGTTCGTATAGTTACAGATTTTGTCTCAACAGCAAGTACATTTTTAATCTATATAGAAAACCTATCTTTCTGTGCAAAGTATCTTATCATATGTCTATCATAATTTAGACCAGAATCCAATGTAACTCCCAAATATTTAAAATGCTCCACTTGTTTGAAAGTGGTTTGATGAATCATTCTCACACAAAATTGTCTAGCAGCATTAGTATACCTTTGAGTTGTACAATAAAGCATGACTTTTGTCTTCTTCCTGTTCAGCAATAACCTGTTTAACTCGAACCAATCCTGAAGTAAACTCAAGTATTATTTTTTAATTTAATGAGTTTATATTTGAGTCAGCTATATAAATCACTACATCATCAGCATACAGAATTAAATTTGAGTTCAAACATACATTAGGCATGTTATTTATAAAACTTGTAAATAGCAAAGGTCCTAAAATTGAACCATGTGAACACCATATTGTATTGGACATGAAGAAGACACAACACCATCAAGCTGTATGTAGTGTTTACGATCTTTCAAATAATCAGTAAACCAATTGTTGTCTGATTCCCCAACTCCCACATGATCCATTTTAGCCACCAGGAGGGAGTAATCCACTAGGTCCCTGGACTAGACTGAGTGACTTGGTTAGGTACACAGAGCCGTCCACATATGGATTATTGAATCAGTAGGGTAAGGGTGGAGCACTCAAATGAGGAAAGAGATCTACCAGTGATAATTAACAATAGTCTAAAAATCTCTTCCCAATGCAACATTCAGAGACATAACAGGGGTACAATGAGGTGTACTTTACAGAGTTGTTCAGGTTAGCAAACACTTCAGGCTGGCTCAGTAGCACAGCAGTAACATTACCACTTACAGAGCTGACCTGGGTTGGCAACAAGTCCAAGTTGCATACATATGAACATACAGTTAAGCCAGCAGAAAAAAGCCCATGCAGTCTATCACGTCTGCTTGAGTTTTCAGACCCCCAGTGTTGTATTTGTTGGTCAAAAATAAGCACCTTAAACACATCAGGGTCTTGGTAATAAGAAAATACATGCCAGACAGAAATGTAGGCCTATTCTGTTTACTTCTGTAACCCCCGTATAAATGGGGGTTCCCAAAAGTCTTCCTTGGGCTTGCCTAAATGCCCACTGCCAGGCTGGTGTTCTGTGTCCTACCAGTTTAAAAGTGTTTGCATGTGAGTGCCCTGTTAGCCTCTGTGCCTGTCTCTTTAAGAGCTGCATATTTCGTACAGTATGATTAATCTGGGTAGGAGCCGAGTAGTTTCAGGCTCCAGTCCCGTCTGAGCTACAGTATTATTGCTCCATACTGCCATTGCTAATTGCACAGAGGGAGTCCTACAAGGAACTGTAACTGTTTGCTGATTATCTGCGTTAGTAGTAAAGATATTGTAGTTTGTCTAACCTGCCTTCATTTGCAGAATGGACATTTCTTTTAATCATCACCATCTTGGTTCTAGACTGCCTATTGGGATCAATCAGTACCTTTGGGGACCCTCAAATGGAGTTTGTCCCCAGGGGACTTGTGGGAGTGAATTTCTGTAGGAATTGTGGTTTTTATACTTTGGCGCCTAACTGGACCTGGAGGGGGAGCTCTAGCTGTGACAGACAGATGGATCAACCAACTGAACCTTTTGGATCTCTAGGAAGTCCCAGTGCTGCCTGCAGCAAGGAGTCAATCTGAAGTTAGAGTTGAAAGAGTGAACAGCTCGAGAGATTTGAGCAGCTGCTCCTGCGTGGTGTGCAGGGAAAATTGGCGGGAAGTTTGTGTTGGGCCTGCCTGCTACCATCTTAAAGTGAAGAAACCTTGATCCTGAGATTGGATTTCATCCAGAATTGCAGCTTTTTAGTGATTTGTGTCGAAGTGAATTTTCCTGAAGTGGACCAAAGATTTGCCTCGGTGTGAGCAGCCTGCCAGAACTTGAGACTGCCGCAGAGTTACGGTTTGCGCAGAGACACTGTGAATTGCAACCGGACTGCCATCCAAACTGTGGTATTTACTTGCTTTACTATAAGTGTGCTGATTGTGGATTGTGGGTCCGATTTGGTTCCCCACCTTGCTTAATGTGTCGTGCTTGCTGGAAGCTGCATCCAGCACTTACTGGACTGAATCCGCATTCACCTCCAGCTGGTCTGGGCCTCAACACCCCGGCCCAGACAGCCACTCATGCCGCAGAGAACCAACCAACGAGAGACCCACCTGGGGATTTGGCTCCCTGCTCAACATCAGTGAACAGAAATGACACCACGGTGAATTGTGTAGGCCATGCATGTTTTCCTTCCGTCACAGGGCCCCAACCAGCTGCAATGCTAGCCTACCCTGGGCAATGGAGCTGGCTAGCCTGTAGTTCCAACTGGGTACCCAGAGTGTGTGAGACTGTGATACAGGGACCTGTAGGTGCATGCCTTATAGCCTGAACCTTTCAGATCTTGAATCAACCACTAGATTTTGCCCCCCTTCTTTGTTACTGCCCCCTTAAATCACATCTAAATATTTTTGCATTGAAACTGGTTGTGGTGAACTTCTGTACAAACAGCACTGAAATATTGTTGGTTGTTGTGCTAACTCTTATTTTACAGGCGGTCTCCAGGGCTGATCCAGCTGAACCAGCCCTGGTGGTAAGTGCAACAAGTGTGGGGTTAAAACTGCTGTCAGGTGTTAATTACAATTGTGTATTCTGTGAACCATTTAGGCCACTGGAGGAAAAAAGAGAGGGGTAACAGTGTCCTGGAGGGCTGTACCCGGTCAGCTATGCTACCACTAGCCCTGTCCTCCAGGTGGAGGCACTCGTTTTCAGTAGCCATACCCCTCAATCTGCACTTGGCCATGCAGGCAGGGGGTAGTATCCCTTGGGAAAGCGCCACCTAGGGGTTACACTTCCACTCAGTAGAGCTAAAAGAAGAAACTGTTCTCCAACACTGGAAGTGCATTTACAGGAAGAGTACATTCTCTTAAAGCTGAACTGTCGCTAAGATTTCTTAAAGCTGTACTAAACATAACAATCCCTCCTGACTTAGCTAGAAAGTACGTAAATCAATAATTCAAAATATAATATGAACCTATTACAGTTATTACTGCAATGTCCCTTTTAGTTAGTCTATGTCATTAGACTATATCTCTACAAGTCCATTCTCTTTGGTGGACGTCTTATACGTCCTGACTGACATAGTAAGACTGGAGACTGTTGCTCTGGAATCTGATTAGCATCAGCCACATCTTGTCTCAAATGCTGTGGTTCCACTATCTCTTCCTGTTCTTGTTCTGGAACAACTAATGCTGGATAACTACCCTGACTCTGAGTATCCCTTTTTTGTTCAGTCTCAATTCTAGTGCGTAATTGGTCCACATGTTTTTTCACTCTCCTCTGGTTAGTCAGTCTAACACTATAGACAACATTTCTGAATTATTTTTCCGCCACGCCTTCTATCTGTCTCTTCGGGCATGCATACATCCTGACCCATACAAGATCATTGGGTTTGAAGGATCTAGTCTTAGGGAGCCTTTCAGTTACTGACTTTTAGCCTAGAGGACGAAGAAGGTCCAAATGAGTTCAAATCTGTCATCCAAACAACATTTCTACAGGGGATATTCCCGTGACACAATGTGATGTTGTTCGATACATTGCAAGAAAATCCAGAAGGGCTGTTCACATTGCTGTTGGTGTAGTAGGATTAGCTTTGTCCATACTCTTTTTAAAAGTCTGAACCAGACACTCTGCTTCACTATTTGAACTTGGATGGTAGGGAGGTGAGAAAAAATGGAGGATACCACGTTGCTGGCAACATGCTTGGAATTCAACAGACGTGAACTGTGGTCCATTATTCGAGACAATCACTTTCGGAAAGCCATGGGTAGCAAAGATAGATTTCAACACATTAATGGTACTCTCAGTAGTTGATGAAGACATTTGATGAATTTCTGGCCATTTACTATAAGCATCAGTTAAGAGTAACCACATGGAATTGAAATAGGGTCCCACAAAATCAATATGCAACCTTTGCCAGGGTTTTTCAGGTTGTTCCCAATGGTGAACTGGAGCTCTTGCTAGATATCTCATCGATACAGCACAACCTTTGCACCTTTGCACAACCTGGTATATGTATCTGTCAATGGAAGGCCACCATACATGAAGTATGGCCAAGGATTTTGTTTTAACAATGCCTGGATGGCCTGCATGTAAAAGAGTCAACACATTTGAGTGATAACATTGGGGAACTATTACATGCAATCCCATAGAAGACACCCTTCAGCAATGGACAACTGCTGTCTCTTTGTATAGTAGGGTTGCAGTGCAGTCTAACAAGTAGTGCCTTGTGGCCAACCCTCAAGCATATACTGATACACTTGTTTCAAAATTACATCTTGACTAGTTGCTTTTGCAATGTCCTTGGCTAGTACTGGAAACTGAGCTAACTGTTGTAGGTCCATTGCACACACAGCAGTAGAATCCTCCATATCTCTGAATTGTACTGGAAAACTATCTGGCCCCACTGGCATACTAATGACTCCTCTTTATGTCCCACATCGAACTCAATTTCTCTGGATATTGGTAACTTCGACAAGGCATCCACATTTCCATGTTGGTCTGTTGGTTGGTATATATCCTTGAAATTATAGGCAGACAAAATGAATGCCCATCATTAAAGTTCGCTAGCAGCTGTCTCTGGAATTCCTTTTGCTGAACTGAAAATTGTCACTAGTGGCTTGTGATCTGACTTCAGGTGAAACTTGCGACCTAGCAAGTATTGGCAAAATTTCTGGACTCCGAACACAATTGCTAATGCCTCTCTCTGAATCTGGGCATAATTCATTTCAGCTGCAGTGAGTTTGCATGAAGCATGGGCTATCAGCTTCTCCACTCCTTCTGGATCTGACTGGAAAAGGACAGCTCCTATACCCACATGACTAGCATCACAGGCTAATGTAATAGGTAAGTTAGGGTCTTAATGAGTTAAATTATTCACATCAGTTAGAGAGAGAGAGAGCTTAATGGCTTGAACTGCCTTACTGTGGCCCTTGGTCCACTTCCAGAGAGTACCCTTATGTAACAGTTTATTCAGGATAGCACATTTAGTGGCTAAGCCAGATATGAAATGGTCATAGTAGCACACCATACCCAAGAATGAGCGCAACTCTGAAACATTTTGCGGTTTAGGCATGTGCACAATGGCTTCCACCTTTTCATCATTTGGATGAGTTCTGTCTTTGTCAATAGTGTGACTTAAGTTCGTGACACTTGGGTGACAAAATTGGCATTTTTCTCTCCTGAGTCTGAATACACTCTGTTGCAATCTCTCTAAAGTCTTTTGCAGGTTAAGTAAATGTGTTGCTTCTGTCTTGCCCATGACAATAATCTCATCCAAATAACAAGCAACAACTGGTATATCACCCACCATTTGTTCAATCACTTTTTGAAAAATAGCTGGTGCAGAACTAAGGCCAAACATAACCATGTGTATGTGTACAATCCTCGGTGTGTATTAATCACTACCAATTTCTAAGAGTCTGTATCCAGCTCCACTTGAAGGTATGCATCAATGAGGTCCAGTTTAGAGAACACAACAACAGCTAATTCAGTCTATGAAAACATTCCTTTGGTAAGGGTAAAGGCAATACATCTGTGCTAAGTACTGGATAAAGTGTTACCTTAAAATCTCCACATATTCGAACCTTACCACCTGGTTTAGATACCACCACAACTGGAGTAGCCCAATCTGAACCTGAAACCTTTTCCAGCATAGCCGCTTTTTTCAATCTGTCCAGTTCTGCCGCAACCACTGGTTTAAAGGCAAAAGGAAAGTTCCGTGGTTTACAAAACTTAGGGACTGCATTAGGCTTTGTAACTAGCTTGGCTTTAGCTGTTATGCAACATCCCAGGCCTTTCCACAACTCTGGATACATGTCTAAAATCTCCCCAGACTTGGGCAGATTACTGCTTTGTGGTACCTGGACAGCAGCAAGTAGGCCAAAATCTGCTGGATCAACATGAATGTTTAGAAGAACCTGAGCATCTCTGCCCAAAATGTTGACATCCTTTTTTGAAACCAGAAAAGTTAAAAGGTATACTAGGAGTATCAGTTCTGTGTACCAGTGTGATAAGCAGGCCCAGTGGTTGAATTGGTTGCCCTTCAAATGCATGCAGCAACTTATTACAAGGAGACAATGGTGGCTCATCCAGATCAGACCATGTTTGATGGTTACTAAAAGTAACTGGGGAAGCAGAGTCTACCACTGAAAGCAACTGATGCCTCAGTTGTGGCAATTGAAGTAACACATATAAAGGAGTGACATCTTTAGTATGCATTTGTGGTACAATAGAAACCACTGCACTCTCTGTGCTCTCCAAACTGACCACCGCAGTTCTCCTGCTCCTGCAAACCTTAGTAATATGCCCCTGACGTGTACACGCATGACCCTGAACTTCTCTGAATTTGTACTGGTTCCTGCTATGCTAAGACAACCCACATGATGCACATTTGTACTGGCCATGCAGTTTGGATGGAGTGGTTGAATTTTTCTTTGAAAACAGTGGTATAGACTTAGGTTTGATCTGTTTCAATTTTGGGTTTACTGCAGCTACTTATACCTCATTTTTAGTGTCCGTCTTAGCATGTGCTTCATTTTCTGCAGCCTCATACATTTGTGCCAAATGTAAAAGTTCCTCAGTAGACTTCTTGACACTTACAGCAAGTAATTGATGAATACGAAGTTCATTATTCAACCCCATAACAAACTTATCAGCTAGATTAGATTCAAGATGCTCCCTGCTCCACTGACATGTGACAGCTAAGTGTTTGATCTCAGCCAAATAAGATTGTAATGACTGACCTGGTTTTTGGTGGTAACTGTAGAATTTATAATGTTCAGCCCTTGGGAAAGTTGTTAAACTGTATTATGCATTCAATTTAGGTTTTAGCTCTTGATGTGACAAATCCTCCAGCCGATCCAATGCACACAGATTGCATAAAAGTTTGAAGGTTTCACTCCCCAAGAAAGTACAAAAAGCAGCCCGAATAAGCTTAATCTGTTGCTCATCATTACCAGATTGTACGGCAGGATTAAGTAATAACCACTGATCAAACTGTCGGGACCATGTATCCCAGTCAGTTGCTATGAAAATCTCAAAGCTGGCTGAAGTTGCCATGATATTGCACAGTTCCAAATTGCTTACTTGCCTCCAATGTAGAAAGTCACAAAATGGAGTAATATTTGGTAGCCGAAAAGAAGTACCTTAAACACCTCAGGGTCTTGGTAATAAGAAAAAACATGCCACACAGAAATCTAGGCCTTCTCTGTTTACTTCCATTCAGTAGAGATACAAGAGGAAACTGTTCTCCAACACAGGAAGTGCATTTACAGGAAGTGCACATTCTCTTAAAGCTGCACTGTCTCTAGGATTTCTTAAAGCTGTACTAAACATAACCCCAGTGACTACTGAGGTATATTACCCCTGCCCGTTATCTACTTCTCCCTCCCCATTAGTGTCTCCCTCCCCCCACACTCCCCACATGCAACTTTCCCCTTTACTCTATTCCTAGCTATCTTGAAGCTGTTCACAGTCTTTAGGAAGATGACTCTTGAATCTTCCTCCAGCCAGCTTGGGGCAGTGCATCTAGTGAACCTGTGCCCAGTAACATAGCAGAGACACTCAGAGCTCACTCTGTTGTAATCTTTAAGGTACTGGACTCTTTCGATTATGTCACCTCTCTCTCTTTTCTATCCTTCAGGGAGTGCATGTTGAGATCTCTGAGTCTCTCTTCATTATGATCTGCCTTGCTATCCCTGGATCATCCTGGCTGCTCTTCTCTGGACTGTGTCCAGCAAGCTGATGTATTTCTTTAGGTAAGGGCACCAATACTGCACACTGTACTCCAGATGTGGCGGAACCAGTGATCTGTAAAGTGGCAGAATGACCTCCACTTTTCTGCTTGTTATACTCCTGACTATATAGTCCAGCATCCAGTTCACCTTGTCCGCTGTTGTCCTGCAGTTAGCTGAGTGCTTTGGATCACTTATGATGATCACCACGTGCCATCTGAGTTACCAGAAGGCCAGTGGTAGGAAGATGTTTGAGCATCCCTCTCACGACTCGCTTCCTAATGGTGGAAAGCTGACTGACTCTTGCCACAACAGGGCCTCTTGAGGGAACTCAGAGGGCAGTGGGACAAAAAGAGTCTATTAAGAGAGGGGAGACATGCAGGACATAGCTGCAGGCATGCCCGTTGCATGTACACACAGCAAGTTGATTTCAGCATGTCAGGATGGAAGAATAAGGAAACTGCTGGCACTGACTGCATGACAAGCCCTGCCCCGTGGTATGCTCAGAGCTGCAACAACTATACTCCCAGCATGAATACTAGCTCCTTCACTGAATTTGGTCTCGGGGGGGGGTGACTGCACCTAAGGGTCCATACCATGTGGAGTTAATCATAGCAGCAGAAGGTAAGCTGGCCTCTTGGGTTCGGATCATCTGATTGGACTGAGTAGTGACAGCAAAGGGATGGCACAGATGAAGGTCAGGACTGGAGGGCAGAAAGGTACAGTTACATAAGAATTTACCATAACAGTAGATCTTCGAGAGAGGCTCTTGCAGTAGGTAATTACCATTAGGACTAGGACGCCAAGGTGCTAGAACCACACAGAAAACTTTAGCTAGCAGTGTCTGGTGGGGTACTGCCCACCTGACATCATGTGACTGATGTCAGCATGATGCTATATAGTGAGCGGCCCCACACCTGCTCTCCATTTCTCCCGCTGGAGGCCTAGAAAGGTACAACAGGAGAAGGAGTGGGCTTCTGCAGCCAAGTAAAGGTTATGTAAGAAGAAGTAGCAGAAAAACACAGGGGAATGGTGGAAGGGAAGAAAAAATTACTCACGATAGTAATGTTGTTTCTTCTAACGGAGTCTTGCTGTCTTCTGACTATATGCAGTTAGCCCCAGCACTTGAACTGCTCTGGAGAGTAAAGGGTTAACTCTATGCCAAGGCATAGAATGTTGAGCTCGAGCTCGGTTTTCAAACCTCTGTCCCTGGTACTCCTCAGTGTAACCGTTAGATTCTTATGAGCACTATGCTAACTAACAATATAGATCCAGAAGCAAATGATTTGATACCTTTTAATGGACCAACATAGATGTAACAACAAGAACAAAGTGCTCTAGCTTTCGGACCAACCAGTCCTTCTTCAGAAGCTCATGGCAGTTGTTTAGAAAATACAATACTTATAACAGCTAGATGATGCAGAGAAAAACAGAGAAAAATCCCCATTGGTTTAAAATACTCATTTAAAAAAAAAAAAAAAAAAACAGAAGATGATGTCAGAGAAGTTAAACAGTACAATACTGCCCTCAGTCCGAATGAACCTTGGGTTAAGATGTGCTTGGTGCAACAAACATAAAGAATCCTACTGCACATAAATTTAATTGACATAAGATAACACTGCTGAAGCAGATAACTCCCAAATCAAGCCATGAGTGTCACAGTCAGTATAAGGATGTGATTACTGAAAGGCAACCCCACCCAGCTTAAAGACAAACTAAGATAGTTATAGGGCTCATGAAATTACAATGTATGCATTAAAGACTAGAATACCAGTAAAGTTGTCTAAAAACATCAGTGCACACTGTGTGATGTATAAAACCTAGCTAGACATGTCACCCAGCTGTATTCTCAAGCTAAATAAAAGGCCCAAGAAATTACAAAACCCTCAGGACTATATAAATGATAATATAAATATAAATTGATAATATTAGTGTTAAACAAAAAACTCTAGTAGAGGAACCTCAAGGAATTCAGACCATGCATCCTGATATGTACTGATGTCAATATATACTGAGAATGTAGCAACTACATGTACCACAAGTGTCTAGGGAATCTGAAAAAGAGATAAAAAAGTAATTTATCTCCTCCTGCTCATACAAACAGTACAACCTAACCCACCCCACATCACAATAATGTGGGTGGGGGAGATACATAGCTTAAACGAGATGTTGTCTCTCTCTCTCTCCCCCCTCCTTTTCTCTCTCTCTCTCTGTCCCCCACAGACACACACACACACACACACACACACACACACACACACACCTCAATCTCTCTCCTAGTGAACCTATATTAACTTCAGTCACTGTAATTGTTCCCCAAAGGAATACAATTTGTAATGAAATTCTGAGTAAATTACTACAATATTAGCCTAATGTAAAAAGATATGTGCAGGACCCCCAAGCAAATGAGATCACACATCCCAATATGTACAGAGTTACAAAAATTATATATAACAGTATAAGATAACACTCCTGTATGTACACTAGCAGGCTGGGTAAACTGAATATGGTGCAATGGAATCAATCCCCCACACAGGCAAAGATAAAAAGTAAGGAGAAATTTGTTGTGTGTGAAATGAAAATAGTAACACATTATACCTCCATATAGCTAAATAGAGACTTACCTCAATGTGACAGCAAGCCCCACATCTATTATATCACATACCTCACAGCACATACCACACACATACATACACACACGATCCACATCTCCACACATGCTGAAGTCCTATAATATGTCAGCTTGAAGAAGAAAAGGTCTGTGGATGTTAATTTCTGTAGTGTCCCATAAAGCCAATATCCAAGTTCATCCCATCTGCTACCATATTGAGATGTAAAATAAGTTTAATCTCAAAAGCTCGTCTCTGTTGTGTGTTTTGAGATTTCTTTTAAGACCATTACTGACATATCTGAGACTGAGAGGTCAGGCTGGGAGAAGTGATGCCCACTGGTTTTCAGTCTTCCTTGCTGTAATAGTATGCCTGTGTGAGTTCATCCTAGTGCGGAGCTGTTGGCTGTCTCTCCTACATAACCTGTTTGTGGACATCTCTTGCACTGAATGAAATAAACAACATATCGTGACATGCATGTATAACTCCCATGCACCTGAATTGTCTGTTTTGTGATGTAACACACAGTCTGAGGTAGAAATTAGCTCCACAAGTCTTGCAGGGCGTTGATTGCAGGGTCGTGTGCCATTGTGTGACATGATATTCTGTTCCGTGAAAGTTTGCTCCTAATAATTAGGCTGGATAAATTTGGCAGTTGTTTAAAAGATAGTGGTGGAGTTCCTTAAAATACAATTAAGGGTGTCATCCTCACTAAATATTGGGTGGAGATCTTTAATAATCTTCACGAGACGTTCAAGGTCTGGATGATATGTGACTACCAAGGGTATTCTTTCTGTAGCTGTCTTCTTCTTTTATATTGAAGTAGTTGTTGTCTTGGTACTTGCGTTGCCCATTCTGTTATCCTGTCAATTTCCTGGAAGAGTGTCCCTGCTCCATAAAGGTGTTTTCAACATAGCCAAATGTGTATCTCTGTCATCCTCATTTGAACAACACGTTGACAACGTAAGTGTTGACTGTATATGACAGATTTTTTGTATGATTAGAGTGGTTACTTTTCCTGTGCAGGTATCTCTGTCTGTCTGTTGGCTTCCTGTAAATACATGTATGTAAGGTTCCATCCTAATGATGACTGTGGTGTCCAGAAAGTTAACCTTGGTGGTAAGTACTCCAAGGTAAGCTTTATAGTAGGTGGAGATTGTTAAGTTTGTGATGAAAATCTTTGAGTGCATCTGTGCCTTCCGTCCAGATGATAAACAAATCATCAATGTAACGGAAATAAGCCAGTGGTTTGTGGGGATACTGCCTTAAAAATCCTCCTCCAAGTCAGCCATAAAGAGGTTAGCATACTGTGGAGCCATTTTGTGCCCATTGCTGTTCCCATAGTTTGAACATAATGTTTACCATTGAAGTTGAAGTTGTTATGTGTCAAAATGAATTCCCTAAGTTCCCCACCACTCCAGGGTTGATGTTTTGGTCAGGTCCTTTCTCACGTATGTATTTAAGGCATGCTGCAATGCCATCTGTGTGTGGAATATTAGTGTAGAGGGATGTTACATCCATTGTCACTAAAATGGTATCAGGTGGTAAATCCTTATAACCAGAAAGTACACGCAACAAGTGCGTAGTGTCCTGGATATAACTGTCTCTTTCCAGAACCAGCGGTTTCAAAATGGTCTCTACAAACCCTGAGATCCCCTCAGTCAAGGTACCATTACCAGAGACTATGGGTCTCCCTGGATTGGATAAGGCAGTATCCCCACAAACCACTGGCTTATTTCCGTTACATTGATGATTTGTTTATCATCTGGGCGGAAGGCACAGATGCACTCAAAGATTTTCATCACAAACTTAACAATCTCCACCCTACTATAAAGCTTACCTTGGAGTACTCTACCACCAAGGTTAACTTTCTGGACACCACAGTCATCATTAAGGATGGAACCCTATACATGTATTTACAGGAAGCCAACAGACAGACAGAGATACCTGCACAGGAAAAGTAGCCACCCTAATCATACAAAAATCTGTTATACAGTCAACACTTCGTTGTCAACGATTTGTTCAAATGAGATGACAGAGAGACACATTTGGCTATGTTGAAAACACCTTTATGGAGCAGGGACACTCTTCCAGGAAATTGACAGGATAACAGAACGGGCAACGCAAGTACCAAGACAACAACTACTTCAATATAAAGAAAAGACAGCTACAGAAAGAATACCCTTGGTAGTCACATATCATCCAGACCTTGAACATCTAGTAAGATTATTAAAGATCTCCACCCAATATTTAGTGAGGATGACACCCTTAATTGTATTTTAAGAACTCCCACTACTATCTTTTAACAACCGCCAAATTTATCCAGCCTAATTATTAGGAGCAAACTTTCACCGAACAGAATACCATGTCACACAATGGCACACGACTCCTGCAATCAACGCCTCTGCAAGACTTGTGGCTAATTTCACCTCAGACTGTGGGTTACATCACAAAACAGACAATTCCAGGTGCATGGGAGTTATACATGCATGTCACGATATGTTGTTTATTTCATTCAGTGCAAGAGATGTCCACAAACAGGTTATGTAGGAGAGACATCAACAGCTCCGCACTAGATAAACTCACACAGGCATACTATTACAGCAAGGAAGACTGAAAACCAGTGGGCATCACTTCTCCCAGCCTGACCACTCAGTCTCAGATATGTCAGTAATGGTCTTAAAAGGAAATCTCAAAACACACAACAGAGACGAGCTTTTGAGATTAAACTTATTTTACATCTCAATATGGTAGCAGATGGGATGAACTTGGATATTGGCTTTATGGGACACTACAGAAATTAACATCCACAGACCTTTTCTTCTTCAAGCTGACATATTATAGGACTTCAGCATGTGTGAGATGTGGATGCGTGTGTATGTATGTGCTGTGAGGTATGTGATATAATAGATGTGGGGCTTGCTGTCACATTGAGGTAAGTCTCTATTTAGCTATATGGAGGTATAATGTTACTATTTTCATTTCACACACAACAAATTTCTCCTTACTTTTTATCTTTGCCTGTGGGGATTGATTCCATTGCACCATATTCAGTTTACCCAGCCTGCTAGTGTACATACAGGAGTGTTATCTTATACTGTTATATATAATTTTTGTAACTCTGTACATATTGGGATGTGTGATCTCATTTGCTTGGGGGTCCTGCACATATCTTTTTACATTAGGCTAATATTGTAGTAATTTACTCAGAATTTCATTACAAGTTGTATTCCTTTGGGGAACAATTACAGTGACTGAAGTTAATATAGGTTCACTAGGAGAGAGATTGAGAGTGTGTGTGTGTGTGTGTGTGTGTGTGTGTGTGTGTCTGTGGGGAGAGAGAGAGAGAGAGAAAAGGAGGGGGGAGAGAGAGAAACATCTCGCTTGAGCTTATAGATTCCCACCCACATTATTGTGATGTGGGTGGGTTAGGTTGTACTGTTTGTATGAGCAGGAGGAGATAAATTACTTTTTTATCTCTTTTCAGATTCCTAGACACTTGTGGTACATGTAGTTGCTACATTCTCAGTATATATTGACATCAGTACATATCAGGATGCATGGTCTGAATTCCTTGAGGTTCCTCTACTAGAGTTTTTGTTTAACACTAATATTATCAATTTATATTTATATTATCATTTATATAGTCCTGAGGTTTTTGTAATTTCTTGGCCTTTTATTTAGCTTGAGAATACAGCTGGTGACATGTCTAGCTAGGTTTTACACATCACACAGTGTGCACTGATGTTTTTAGACAACTTTACTGGTATTCTAGTCTTTAATGCATACATTGTAATTTCATGAGCCCTATAACTATCTTAGTTTGTCTTTAGCTGGGTGGGGTTGCCTTTCAGTAATCACATCCTTATACTGACTGTGACACTATGGCTTGATTTGGGAGTTATCTGCTTCAGCAGTGTTATCTTATGTCAATTAAATTTATGTGCAGTAGGATTCTTTATGTTTGTTGCACCAAGCACATCTTAACCCAAGGTTCATTCGGACTGAGGGCAGTATTGTACTGTTTAACTTCTCTGACATCATCTTCTGTTTTTTTTTTTTAAATGAGTATTTTAAACCAATGGGGATTTTTTTCTGTTTTTCTCTGCATTATCTAGCTGTTATAAGTATTGTATTTTCTAAACAACTGCCATGAGCTTCTGAAGAAGGACTGGTTGGTCTGAAAGCTAGAGCACTTTGTTCTTGTTGTTACATCTATGTTGGTCCATTAAAAGGTATCAAATCATTTGCTTCTGGATCTATTCTTGCAAGGACCAATACGGCAACTACTAAATCAAGATTTCAACTAACAATATAGAAATTATTTTTTTTAATATTTTGCCAAAGGGCAATAAACATATTTTTAGGGTCAAAAAGACTCAAGTCGAGAACCCCCAAAAGAATCCAAGTAGGTAGTGAAACAAAAACATTATCTTCTTAAATAATAATCATAAAGACCTCAAGCTAAAGAAGAGATAACCAAGGCACACCTCTGGGGTGAAGCACTGCTCCTGCCAGACCACATCCCAAAACAACTAGGTTCCAGGAGGGGAGGCAGGGAGGGACGTCAGAATACAGCAAGACTCCATTAGAAGAAACAACATTACTATAGTGAGTAATTTGTTTCTTGAAACAACATGAAGTCTTGTTTTATTCTGACTATATGCAGACTACCAAGCAGTACCCCCTTGGAGGAGGGAGTTACAGAACGTATTTTGGGAACAAGCTCTGCAGCACTGCTGTGTCAAACCTAGCATCACTTCTTGACTGGATGTCAAGAGAGTAATGATTGGTAAATGTGTGAACAGGTTTCCAGGTGGCTGCTTTACAGATTTCCACTAAGGGTATGTCTCTAGCTGCTTCGACCAAAGCAACTGTACCTCTGGTGGAGTGAACCCTCAGGCCTGATGGTGGCTCTTTCCACAATTTTGAATACCAGAACTGGATACAGGAGACAATCCACTTGGCAATAGTTCTCTTAGTAGCAAGTTTACCTTTTCCCACTTCTTCATAAGTGAGAAACAGCTGTAAATAGTCATTTCTATGGGCCTTAGTGAGTTCTATATAATAACTAAGGGCCCTCTTTACATCAAGACTGTGTAGTCTTCTCTCCCCAGAGGAAGAATGGTCAGTGAAAAATACATGCAATGACATAGACTGATTCAAATGAAAGTCTGATACCACCTTGGGAAGAAACTTTCTGTTAGTTCAAAGGACCACCTTATCCCTGTGAAATGAAATGAAATGAAATGAAATCAGGTTCCACTGATAATTCACTGATTCTCCTGGCAGAAGTAATGGCTAGCAGGAATACAGTTTTCCAAGTCAAGTACTTCAGCTCAGCTGAAGATAATCGTTCAAAAAGGGGGCTGCATAAGCCGTGCAATACAGATATTCAGGTCCCAAACAGGAGTAGGCTCCCTAAAAGGTGGATTAATATGAACCAGACCTTTGAAAATGTTTTTAAAACTGGATGAGAGGCTAGGGAAGAGCCATTCCCAGATGAAGAGAAAGCAGAGATAGCTGTCAGATGTACCTTGAGAGTAGTAGGCCTGAGGCCTGAACTGTTAAGAGGAACTAAATAATCCGAAGTAGTGGCAAAATCAGCTGAATCTGGCTGAATATGTCTCTGATAACACCTGAAGCCAAATCTCTTCCATTTGGAATTGTAAGTTTTTCTAGTAGAAGGTTTTCTACTAACCCTAAGAATGTCCAAGATTGATTGGGAGAGTTGCAGGCTTACATATTCTAGCTCTTCAAGAGCCAGGCTTTGAGTCTGAGAGTCTGAAGGTTGGGATACAGTATTTTCCCCTGTGAACAGATGAGGAGATCGTACTGTTTGGGAAGACACAGTGGTATTTTCATTGACACTGACAGTAATAGGGGGTACCAAGGCTGTCTGGCCCAGTCTGAAGCCACCAGAATCACTTTGCAAGGCCAAGATCTGATCTTGATCAGGACTCTGAATATCAGAGGAAAAGGAGGAAAAGCATACAGAAACCTGCTTATCCAATTCAGTAGGAGAGCATCCTGGGGGACAGATCCCAGAAGAGAAGGTCTGCAGCAAAACAGAGGAAGTTGGTGATTGTCCGGGGCTACAAAGAGATCTATCTCTGGAGTGCCCCACCTCTTCAAAATGACCTGAAGAATCAGGGAATTCAGGGCCCATTCGTAGTGACCTTGAGAAATCCTGCTGAGAGCATCTGCTAGTATGTTGTCCTTCCCTGGGAGATGCACAACTATCAGGGAAACCTGAAGGGAATAAGCTAGAGACCATATTTTCATGGCTTCTATGCACAATGTCGAGGACTGAGTGCCTCCCTGCTTGTTTATATACCACATGGTTGTGGTATTCTCTGTCCTGATCTGCACCACTTTCCCCTGAATAGTGTTTGAGAATGTCTGAAGTGCTAGAAAGACAGCTCTGAGTTTGAGAAGATTTATGTGCAGAAGAGACTCCTGATGAGACCAGGTTCCCTGAGCAGTGAGCTGGTCCAGATGGACTCCCCAGTAAAGAGGCATCTGTGGAGAGAATCACTGAAGGAGCCTGACTGAGGAAGGGGACACCTTGTTTTAGACTGTCCTCCTCCAGCCACCACTGGAGAGCCTGAACCAGAGTTTGAGACACTGGAACTAATTTGGAGAGAGGGTCTTTTTTCTGAGACCAGTAAGATCTTAGATGAAACTGAATATCTCTCATTTGAAATCTTGCCCCTTGCACCACTGCAGTGGAAGCTGCCATGTGGCCTAGCAACTGTAGGAAGTGTCTGGCTGGCCGAGACACTAGAGGATGAAAAGAGGAAGCCAGAGTGATGAGGGATTGTACCCTTGAAAGAGGGAGAAATGCCCTTGACTGGACAGTGTCTAGTTCCACCCCTATAAAAGTGAGAAGCTGGGCTGGTTCAGAACAGACTTCTCTAGGTTCAGAATGAATCCTAAGGAGTTTAGAAGCTTTTGAGAGACCTCTAGGGCTGACTTGACTTGGTCTGAGGACTGACCCACTATGAGCCAGTCATCCTGAGAAAAGCCACCACTACTGCTAGACACTTGGTGAACACCCTTGGAGCAGATGTGAGGCCAAAAGGC
This sequence comes from Neoceratodus forsteri, assembly GCA_016271365.2. Taxonomy (NCBI): domain Eukaryota; kingdom Metazoa; phylum Chordata; order Ceratodontiformes; family Ceratodontidae; genus Neoceratodus; species Neoceratodus forsteri. The sequence continues at coordinate 1,558,266,055 of CM057456.1, read as the reverse complement.
ATTGCTCTGAACTGATAATGACCCAAGGTCAACTCGAACCTGAGGTACTTTCTGTGGGAATGTCTGATAGATATGTGGAAGTAGGCATCCTTGAGATCCAGGGAGGCTAGCCAGTCTCCTGGTCTCAGAGAGGGAAGAATTATTGCCAGAGTCACCATTTTGAACTTTGGCTTTAGTATATGTTTGTTCAGGTATCTTAGATCTAGGATGGGTCGCCACTCCCATCTTTTTTGGGGTAAGGAAGTATCTGGAATACAGTACTTTTCCCCTGTGACAAAGAGGTAGCTTCTCTACTGCTTGAAGAAGCAGTAGAGAGGAGACTTCTGCCTCTAAGGCCTTTGTCTCCAAGGGACAGGGAGGACTGAAAGACTTTGCTCTCACTTTTGGGAACCTTTTGAAACTGAGGGCAAGTCCCTGGCTCACTACTTCCAGGACTCATTTGTCTGAAGTAATAGACTTCCAGGCCTGGAAGTAGTGAGCCAGTCTGCCCCCTACTGGAACTGGGGAGGCAACCCTGACTGACATCACAGGGTGTCTGCTTGGCAGAGGGCTTAGACTGAGTGGATGATGGGGTCCTGGTCATCCCTCATCTGCCTCTTCCCCTAAAGAACCACCTCTGCTGAAAAGAAGAGGAGGCCTGGGCTTGGTAAAAAGGCCTGTCCCTGCCAGCTCTAAATTGCTACTTCTGAGAAGTGGTCTGCTTTTCTTTGGCTGCAGCACTCCTGTAGGTGGTCCTGTACTCGTCTATCTTCTTCATGTAAGCCTCTGTTTGCTCCCCAAACAGAGAATTACCAGTTACAGGAAAATCCGTGGCCTTAGTCTGGTTATCCTGAGACAGATTGGTACATCTGAGCCAAGCAAGTCTCCTCATGGAGACAGATGTATCCATGACCCTGGAATGCACATCATTCGAGTCCACAGCAGCATGGAACTGCACTTTGGATGCCTCAATACCATCCGCAGACACCTGCTCCAGCTCCTTGGCCAGCTGGTGAGGGGCATTTTTAGCCAACTTCAGAACCGTATCCCACATAGATTTCTGATATCCATGTAATTTGCTTGCCTAAGTCCCAAAGAGGATGCCAAGTACTGTTTTTTGCCATGGCATCCACTTTCCTGGAATCCTTATCTGGGGGGTGAGATGCCTGGGGAATATTAGCATTGTCATAGGCTGTAGCTTGCACTACCCCAACATGGCTGCAATGATTGGTGAGGAATTCCGTCCAGGACCTGACAAGGCATACTTCCTGTCCATTCTTTTATCCACAGGAGGTTTGGATGTTGGAAATTGCATATTTTTTTGTGTCTGTTTCCACAGGGATTTGTGTAAAGGATAGACACTCACTTTGACTCTGGGACATCCATCATTTCAACATAGTCAGGTTCCTCCTGATCCTGTTCAACCTCTTCCACTGGAAGCTGAAGTATCAGCCATTTTCTTGTAAAACAAGAAATGGGTGGGGGACTCAGAAAAGCTTGGGAGGAAAAACATTGGAAGGCCTGTCTGGGGAGATGTCAGGCTCTACTGGCTCATCTAGGCCTTCAGATTCTTCTTCTTCATATTCTTCTTCTCCTTCCTAATCTCACTCATAGAATGCTTCAGGTTCAATTTCACAAGCAACTATTTCTGACCGAACTGATCATCTTTGAGTCAGTGTCGGTTCGGTCAGAATCGGGCAAAGCGTCTGAACTATAGTGATTGCTTTCGCAATCTCTTCAGCAGTCGGAACATGGGAACAGGGATCCAAACCGGCTGATTTGCATTTCTTTTTAGACAGAACTGACTCTACAGAGTCGACTCTCCTTTTGCCCGAGGAGGCATCGTCCAGGTCAGTGGGCATCCCCTCATGTTCGGTCGGAACCGAACAGGGCTGGCCATATGGATCAACGGACTTCTCAGCCTCCCTTTCCTTCAGTCTACTTAAACATTTTTCCAAAGTGGCTTTGGGAAAGTTTTTACATATTTGGCAGTCTTTTTTGAGGTGGTCAAACCCCAGACACTAAACACAGACGAGGTGGGGATCAGCCTTAGCAAAGGCCTCCCCACACTTGTTGCAGTGCTGAAACCCAGTGGGACCAGTTTTCTTTTTGGGTTTCTCAGACATGCCGGATTCAAAAAAGTTACCCTTAACAGCATTTAAGCCAAGCAACTACACACCTATTGGTTCCAACCATGTCACGGATCGGTTAAAAAAAATGAAGAAAACTGTCGTTTTTTTAGGAACCAATAAGTATTGGAAACTACAACAGTAAATGAACAAATTATAAGAATTAAACAAAATAGAATTTGTTTTGTTCCCAACCAGACCGACCAGGAGAAAACCGAACAAAAAACAGTAAATAAAACTCTAACCACCTACTAGCTACACTTACTGTACCATAGACAGACTTGAATACCGAAATAAAAGAATTAAAAATGGTTGTAGCTGACCGATTTACTTTGACCGAACTTAAGCAAAGCAGGGATCTCCGGAGCGACTTCACAGGCAGAGTAAAGAATCTGATGGTTACACTGAGGAGTACCAGGGACAGAGGTTTGAAAACCAAGCTCGAGCTCAACGTTCTATGCCTTGGCATAGAGTTAACCCTTTACTCTCCGGAGCAGTTCAAGTGCTGGGGCTAACTGCATATAGTCAGAATACAGCAAGACTTCATTTTGTTTGAAAGCAGTACCCACTGCAAGAGTCTTGCTCAAAGATCTACTATTAAGGTAAGTTCTTATGTAACTGTACTGTCTTACTTCGAGAGGGCTCTTGCAGTTTAGGACTGAATCCCAAGCAGTCAAAGTCAGACAAATCTGAAACATGGGAGGCAGGAAAAGGTCTGCAGTATGCAGGGATGTAAGATAGAAGCCCCTGAGGATGGCTAGGGCAAAGCCAATCCTATGCCGCTAGGCCAAAGCCAGTCCTACACCTAAAAGCAATGTCCAGATTGTAATGCTTAGTGAAGGTGTGGACAGAACTTGAAGCAGCTGCCGCAAAGGTATCAGCAGCAGAGACATTTCTGAAACAAGCAGTAACTCCTGGAGAGGGTCCAGAGGAGGCAACCAAAATGATCTGGGGCCTGGGGGACAGGACCTATGGGGAGAGGCTCGAAGAGCTAAATATGTACACATTGGAAGAGAGAAGGGACCGGGGGGACATGATAGAGGTCTTCAGGCACATAGGGGAGGAGCAGTCAGGGTGCTCTGAAGGAAGGAGTGGGGACAACTAGAGGGCATGGGTGGAAGTTGGAGGAAGGGAGATTCAGGGGAGAAAGGAGGAAGTGCTACTTCACTGAGAGGGTGGTGGAGCCATGGACTGCGCTGCCCAGGGGTTTTGTGGAGGCAGAGATGGTGGAGGGGTTCATGAGGAGGTGGGACAGGTACAGGGGAAGGGTTCTGGAAGCAAAGTGCTGTACAGCAGGAGTATCCGGGACTGGGAAGGGAGAAGCCGGGGGGGGCAGTAAGGTCAGCTCCCAGGGTGGGGGCTGACCAAACGAGCAGACATGAAAGATGGTTAGGCCTATTCTGCTGGCATTTTAGTATCTTAGTATGTTAGATGCCGCCATGCCTCTGGTTGAATGCCCTTTAATTTCCCCCAGAAGTGGATTGTTATACTTCTGTGAAACAAAACAGAATGTAGTTTGCCAACCATTTGGACAAACACTGTTTAGAAACCACAGCGCCTTCTCTTTTGGGTGCAGAGAAAATGAACAACTGATCCATTTTGTGGATTGACTCCATCCAGTTAGTGTAGTAACGCAAAATTCTATGTACATCTAAGGTATGTAGAATTGCGTCCCCCTGATTAGAACGTTCAGGGTAATACACTGGTAAGTGTATGGTCTGACTCAAAGTGAACTCAGAAACAACCTTTGTTAAAAACTTAGGATTTGTACGCAGAGTCACCCAGTCTCTGTGGAAAATCAAATAAGTCTCCTTACACATCAGGGCCTGATGCTCGGAAATCCTTCACGCAGACGTGATAGCAACTAAAAGCACTTTCAACGAAAGTTAACGCATATCACAACTTACAGCCAGTTCAAAGGGAGGCAGAATGAGTTTCTCAAGAATAAAATTCAGATCCCAGGAAGGAGCAGGGCTCCTGACTGTGGGGTTCAAATGGAGGATCCCTTTCAGGAACGTTTTGGGTACCTGTATCTGAGCCAAAGATTTGCCGTCCACTATAGTGTTGTAGGCATAAATGGCAGACAAGTGGACCTTAAGAATACAGTAACTTAGTCCAAGGTTAGGAAGATCCAGCATGTACTCCAGGACCTGTGGTGCAGGGCATGAGAAGGGGTCCCAACCCTTTGTGATAGCCCAAATGGAAAATCTCTTCCATTTCATAGCGTAAGTGGACCTCGCGGATGGCTTTCTAGCCTCCACTAGTACATGAGCCCCTCTGGGGGAGACTCCAAAACATAAAGCAGCTATATCAGCAGGTGCCATGCATGAAGGTGAAGGGACTTGAGGCCTGGATGGACCAGGGTGCCCTGTTCCTGAATTAGAAGATCCTGGTAGGTGGGCAGAGGAACTGGAGGTTCCACTATCAACTGCTGAAGCAGAGAGAACTAAATTTGGTGAGGCCAGTAAGGTGTGGTCAAGATCACATGTGCCCCCTCTGCCTACAGTTTCAGCAGCACTCTCTGCAATAGTGGAAATGGAGGGGAGGTGTATAAGAACCTCCCTGTCCAGCAAAGAGACAGTGTGCCTCACCAGAAAACACCACACTCTAGAACGAGCGAGAAGAAACTGGGTAGTTTTGCACTGGATGGGATGCGAACAGACTGGGGTCTGGCTGACCCAAAAAATCGAAGATTTCTTCTACTACTGACTGTCTCAATTTTCACTCATGAGCCTTGTCTTGGGTGTGGCTGAGGCTGTCCACTAGCATATTTTGAACGCCCGGGATGTGCACTGCTGAGAGACGAAGGCTGTGTTGAACTGCCTAGAACCATGCACGCATCGTTTCCCAACATAGGGGATACGAGCATTTGCTTCCTTGTTTGTTCAGGTACTAGACTATGCACATATTGTCCGATTGGACCAGGGAAGAGATCCTGGTCTTAGGAGTGTCTGGAAGGCCTGGAAGGCATACAGCACTGCTCTCATCTCTAGCATATTGATGTGTAGAGGAAGTTATCTCTGAGACCAGGGTCCCTGCATCATTTGATCTCCAAAATGAGCTCCCCAACACAGTCCCGAAGCATCCGTCATTGGGGTCTGGTTGGGGGGAGGATGCTGAAAAGGGACACTTGCGTTGAAGTTGTCCAAGTTCTGCCACCATAGGAAATCTCAGGTCATAGGATTGGAGACCAAGATCTTGTGATCCAGGTCATCTGACCTCTGATCCCACTGTACCGGAAGTGTCCACTGTGTGACCCGGATGTGAAGCCTGGCCAGGTGAACAGTCAGGATGGATGCTGCCATGAGACCCAGTAGACATAGGACTGATCTTGCTGTAGTCTGACGTTGGGAGGCCAAAAAGTTGGCTTGCATTTGCAGAATTTCTGCTCTGTTCGGTAGAAGGAAGGCTTTTCCCTGAACCGTATCCAGCACTGCCCCAATGAATTGCAGGCACTGTGTTGGTAATAGGTGGGACTTGGGATAATTCACTGTGCAGCCCAGTTGGTTGAAAAGGTCCAGGGTAGCAGATGGGGAAGCTACAAGACTGTCTCTCCACAGGGCTGGCAGGAGCCAATTGTCAAGGTACAGGAACACATGGATACCCTGACAGGGTAACACCACAACCATTACCGCTAGGCACTTTGTGAACACCATGGATGCTGACAAAAGGCCAAAGGGGAGAGCTTTGAATTGAAAGTGCTCCCCCTGGAATGTAAACCTGAAGAAGTGCCAGTGGGATGGAAAAATTGGGATATGTAGATAGGCACCTGCATATCCAGAGCACAAAGCTAGTGTCCCTGGTGCAGCAAAGGAAGGAGACTGGAACCTCTTGTACTCCACGTACAGGTTCAGGTTGCTCAGGTCCAAGATCGGTCAGAAGTTGCCCGTCTTTTTGGGCACCAAGAAGAAGTGGGAGTAGTATCCCCTGCCTGCCAGAGTCTGAGGAACAAGCTCTATGGCTGATTTTCTTATTTTTTTATTTTTTTGAAATTACTCTTTATCCACCTGCCCAGCCTGCCACCCCCGACGCATCAGGGGAGACAATGCAGACATCCCACTGCCTAGCACCCTACCCAAATGAATCCTGAGACCCCATGAAGCCACGGCTTAACCCCCGGGCGAGGACAAGGTGGGGGAACTGGGCGGGTGCAGGCATATCATGGGCACGTCCCCCACTCCCCATCTCCCCGGTGGTGGCAGGCTCTTTTCCTGTTTTTCTCCCTTTTCCCCCCATGGCATGAACCCCCAGACATCATAGCGCAGAGCACCGAAGTCCATGTCATACAAAGGCAGACCATCCCCTGTAGTCGGGGCTTGCAGTACTCCGAGCCCACCTGAGTCAGGCAGTGCATGGGCAAGGCCTCTTCTCCCGGAGAAGGTGAGCTGTCGGGACGCCTAAGCCTGTCTCCCCCTGGCTGACCCACCAGTGACTCGAGTCCACTCCCGAACCCGGGTCGCCAGCATGGAGCGAGGTGTGGCATCCAGCGCCTCAACTCTCAGTGCCACCGGGCTGGCTATGGCTTCTTTTTTTAGCAGAGTTTCGATTTCTTCTCTGATGAGGTGAATGTGCCCTGGAGGATAATGAGAGTGAGCTGGAGAGTTTTCTGGAGGTCTTTCTAGAAATTCTATTGTGTGACCTTGAGCTATGAGCTGAAGTACCTACAAGTCTGTTGTGATCGCCTCCCAACCTGGTAGGTGATTTGCAGACCTGCCTCCTACCGGTTTCTCCTGAAATGGTGATGAAGGCAGGAGAGCCTGTCGCGAGTTAAGAGGTGGTAGGGAGGTTAAGCAGTGCCACTCCAGAGGCTCTCTGGGACTTGGCTGGCGGTAAGCTGCACCTGCTGTGGCAGCCCGAAGTTTGTTCTGACATTGGTTGGGTTGTTGTTTATGCTGATGCCAATGAAAAGGCTGCTTAAGCTTGTTAGGATGCTTGTACATGAACTGGACAGAGCATAAGGCTTCGTCCTTGTTTTGTAAGTCAGTGATAATGTTCTTGACATCACCCCCAAAGAGAACAGGTCCCCTGAAAGGGGCGTCTTGAATGGCACATTGGACTTCAGGTGCCATGTCAGAAATTCTCAGCCATGAGTGTCTGCACTGGCTCATGGCGGTTGCTCTACCACGGGTTGAAGCATCCACAACATCATAGGTGGCTCTTAGGGCATGACGGCTGACTGATCTTGCCATTCAGACCATTTGAGCAATGTCTGTTTTCAGGTTCGAGTCAGGTAGAGCCTCAATTTTAGATTCTAACTGGCTCAGAATGGACTTCTGGTAGACAACCATATGAGTCACATAGTTAAGGGCTCAACTTGCTAGTGTAGAGGACGAATAGAATTTGCATCCAGATTGGTCTAGGTGCCTCGACTCCTTATCCAGAGGGGAGGTGCTCAGGTGTTTAGGTTTGGCAGAGGAGTCATGAACCACGCTAATCACCACAGAGTCAGCTTTTGGATGGATGCTGAGGTGGTTTTTGCCTTCAGGAGAGTGATAGAGTCTGTCAGTCTTTCTAGATATGGCAGCCAAAGAAGAAGGCTGTTTCCAGATAGTGGAGGCCGAGTCCTCTTGAGGGCCTACCCATGGGAGAAGGAATGCTGGAGACTGAGCCAGCAAATCATGGTGCTCAGCGAGCCTCTGATGTTGAGGATCTTTTTCCTCGATCTTCCAGTCGTATGCCTCCTGAAGAGCTCCATCAGGGAAGGATCCTCTGGAGGGGGTTTGGAAGATTCCATTGGTCTAGGTTCATCCAGAGTAGGGGACTCATAATCTGAGCCCAATTGAGAGGAGACTGACTCTGATTCCAATGTTGGACTCCAGTCGGATATTCTAGCCCTAGGAAGTGGAATCTCAATGGCCACCAGGAGCCCCCTGCAATGGTCGGGCAGAGTGATGGTTTCATGAGATCTACTGGAGGTAGATGGGTGAGACTTCATGATGAGAGAGACCTTGTCATCAGTTCTGAGGGGACCTTTGAAGGGGTAGTCACTGGCTCACATCGGTCTAGTTCAGAGGCAAATTACACTTTGGCTTCATTCCACCAAGAACTTAACATTGCCTGCAAGTCCACCTGAGGCTGGGGTGGTGGAGGTGGAGGTGGTGGAGGCAGTTGAAACAGGGTATTGAGGCATTGGGTATCCTGGTGTTGGGTAACCCAGCATAAGATATCCCAGCTTCAGATAGCTATGCGTTGGATAACCCAGCATTGGGTACCCGGCTATCGGGTGGCCTGGCATTGGGAAACCTGGCAATGGATAACCTGGAGAAGAGTAATGCAGTGCTGGGTAGCTGGGCATTGGGTAGCTCAGCAGAGGGCCTGGAGGAGCAAAGGAACCTGGCTGGGGGACCAAAGGCACATTGGCAGGACCTGGCAAAGGAAGGTCAGACATCGGACCTCCAGGCAGAGGGTTCATCATTGGCCCCAAAGGGCTGGAAGGTCCCACTGGAGTCTGGAAAGGAGAGGAGGGCCCAGATGGAGGGACATCAGGGGTAGGCACTGGGCCTGAAGGAGGCCATGGTGTTGGGTGACCCAGCGTTGGCAGTGATGCAGTGTCTATGGGCAGTTGCTCTCCCACTCTGGTTCCAGGTGTGCAGGAGAACCAGGAGGGTCCACCACAGGAAGTGGAAAATGAGGGTCCCAAGGGGGCAAACCCTCCAGGGAAAGCTGCAGCACAGGTGGCAGCTCGTCTGGAGGCTCTACATCAGGCCTGTTGTCAGGGTCTGATGGAGGGTCCAAGGGTGGGTGTTCCCTGATGAAACCGGCGTGTGACTTACCAGCCATGGCTGGGCATTTCCTAATGCCCGACTTATCAGCCATGGCCAGGTGGCCATCAGAGGAGCTGACGAATGACTTATCAGCCTTACTACTCACTTTAGACCCAATGGTTCTGATGGGCCCAAGGGTAGCAGGTGTTTCCCATATCCTGGAGATTACTGCCGGTACCAAGACCAGCTCCAGTGGGGGGAACCAATGGCTGCTCCATGGCAGCAGAAGCAGTGTTGGTGGAAGGGGCACTTCCTAGGGGGGATGGCTGCTCAATGTCCACAGTCCCTGAGGGGAGTCACAGGTAAGAAGGAGACCAATCCCAGTCCCGATGTCTCTTCTTGTCCTTCTTCTTGCAATGTCCCTCCGGTGAAGAGGAGGAACTCCTGAGTTTTTGAGCTCCTTCTCCATGGCAGGGGCATTGTTAGGGTTGGGTCTCCAGGGCTAGAGTCCTGAACATTTTGACTGGGGCCCTGAACCTTTCCCATGCTGTGCTGTCAGTTTATTCTGCTGCCCCGTTTTTTGCACTGCTCATTTCCATTTCTATACACTCCCCCCCCCCCACTCTCCACTAATATTCGATCGATCGCTTTGATTGAATAAAATCCTAACACCAAAGGGTATAAAAGTATTAGACAATATCGGTCCCATAGAAGTAAATGGAGCGCGCTCACGCAGCCTTCATTTTGTGACATCATAAAACAGGGCTGCATGGGCCAACGTGAGGGCGTGTTTTCAGGACCGGGAAGTTGGTCTGTTCTTGGCCCTGGCTGCATATTTCAATTTTACCAGTGATAGATCTTTTGAAACAGAAGGAGTTTTTATGCCACATTTGGTAACAGCGCTACTGAGGGGTAAGTCGTCGATTAGGCTGGGGCAGGCAGCTACCCAGAACCTGCTCTTTACGTCCAAAGAAAAGAATACACATGAAACAGTGGGAGTAATTACCAATTCAGAAAGTAATGTTGATGTTGCGCTCCCTAATTCTAGTGTATCATGTACCACTGTGCACGAGGATGCTGAACCAAGCACAAGCAGCCAGAACAGTCACAGTTGTATTGATGTTGACACAGAAAGTATAAATCAAACGAATAATGAACTTGTCAGTGTTCAAAATATAACAGATTTCTGAACACTTGAGACAGAGCCTGTTCAGAGTAAGTTACCTCATTACTCACAACGTATATTTGGATGGAAAAAAGATCATTCCAGTTTTACTGGTTAGAGTATTCTGTTACTGTGGATGCTGCCTTTTGCTATCCTTGTAGATGCTTTGGATTGAAATCTGAAGCTACTCGCCCTAATAAAGATTCATTGTTAAGCACAGGTTTTGTTGATTGGAAAAGGGCACTTGACTCATTTAGAGAGCATGAAAAGACTTCATATCATGCAAATGCAAATGCCTTATGGGATGGATTTAAAGAGACAAAGAATACTGGTGATATTGTCCACAAATTACAAGCAGCAAACATCAGAGAAGTAAATGACAGGCAGTGCTATCTTGAGCACATCATTGCTGTCACATTATTTTGGTTCCAGTCAGTAACATCATGGAACAAAATAAAGTGGACAAAATTAAAGCGGCAAAAACAGTGTCACCAACAATATTGGCAGCACAAAATGTAGCGTGCCAGAACAATGCAGGCCACATGACATGCAGGTAGCAAACAACGTCCACCACATGGAGGCACTGCACTGGAACACAGCAGCAGGCACCCATGCACAGGAACAGCACAGGGGTGCAGGGAGATGGAACAGGGCAGAGTGCAACCACCACTGGGGGAAGCAGGCCACTGGACACCTACCATGGTAATCTAATGACACAGACACCCACATGGTGGGGTACCACCACCCAGAATGCTGAGTGATGGAGAACATGCACTGGGGCAACCACTGGAGGACAGGTGGACAATGGCCACTACATGGATGGCCGTGTATAATGCAAGGGGCCAGGAGCACAAGCCAGCATGTCCCCAGCAGCAAATACAACACAGGACAGGGGAGATGTCATGCTGACTTGTGCTCCTGGGCCCTGTGGTTCCAGTGCAGTGCCTCCATGCAGTGGACGTTGTTTTCTACCTGCGTGTCGTGTGGCCTGCATTGTTCTGGCACGCTACATTTTGTGCTGCCAATATTGTTGGTGACACTGTTTTTGCTGCTTTATTTTTGGCCCCTTTATTTTGTTCCGCAATCTTACTGACCGGAACCCATTATTTCTGGGTAAGCGACAACTTTCTTTCCATGGTCGAGATGAAATGGATGGCATTTTAAATAAAGGAAATTTTCTGGAATGCTTGGATCTATTAAAACAATTTGATCCTTTGCTACAAATATATAATGTACCTTCAAATGCCACTTATATTTCTTCACAAACTCAAAATGAGGTGTTTGCATGTTGCACAGAAGAGGTCATTTCAAAGATAGTTGGTGAACTTAACAGCTTAGAAATGTTTGCTGTTATGGCAGATGAAGCAAGAGACAAACATAAAGAGCAGCTGGCAGTTTGCATAAGGTATATTGTACCTGGAACTGGAAGCATTACGGAGCATTTTATAGGATTCACAGAATTGAAATCTTTAATGCTGACTCCATTTTGGAATCACTGCTGAAATGTCTCAAAGACAGTAGAATTACAGGTGCAAAATGTGTGGTACAGGCATACTGTATGATGGTGCCTCTGTTATGAGTAGGGCAGTAGGGGGAGTTCAAGCTAAGTTCTGCCAGCATCTCCCAGAGGCTGTGTATGTGCACTGCTATGCACATGAGCTGAATCTTGTACTTTGCCATACATTCAAATGTATTACTGAAGCAAAATAATTTTTCTGCACTATGGAAAGTGTGTATGAGTTTTTTAGCACTTCTCTTGTTCATCATCATGAGTTTGTCAATATACAGTGTCAGTTAGGTTTGAGCCCATCACAGTTGGTCCAGTTATGAGATACCCGTTGGTCTTGCCAGATCTGATCGATGAAGGCCTTGATGAACTACTATGCAGCTGTACTTAAGTGTCTTGCTAATATTCACACTCCAAAAGCCATTTGACTATTAGCATCCTTGCAAAAGTCAACCACAATTTACTGCCAAGTCATTTTTCCATTCTCTTCTAAAGGTAACAGAAGGCATCCACAAAGTTTTACAAAAGGAAGATATAGATCAATACACTGCAGTAGATTTTATGGACTCGGTTCGTCACACTCTTGAAGAGATGCGGAGTGAGAACGGTAGCAATGAACTGTTTAAGGAAGCTGTGGATTTTTGTACCCAGAATAATGTGGAAATAAGTGACATGAACAGAAGACAGAAACAGAACCAGATGGATGATTTTATTGTTGAGGCATCAGTGGGAGTGCAGGACCAAACTTCTTCTCAAGTGGACTTTCGAAACAAGCTTTATTATCCGTGCCTTGATAGAATGTCTGTTGAACTAAAGCAACAATTCTCCAGTGTTGCAGTTGAGATAATAAATGGCATTCGTGCATGTAACCCATCCTGCAACGTTCCTTTCCTCTGAATTGCTGGCTCCTCTAGCTCATCACTATGGGATTGAACTGGCAAAGAAGCAATTGTTTGTTGCAAACAATTACCTGAAACGAAAAATGGAAGAAAAACAAATTAATACAAATGATGTTTATAGGCTACTAGACCCTCTTATGTTTCCAAAACTCAAGCAGTTGGTCCAGGCAGCACTCACTATTCCAGTGACAAGCTGTAGCTGTGAGTGCTCCTTTAGTGCACTGCAAAGGGTACATACTTGGCTCAGAGGCACCATGACTCAAAACAGATTAAATGATCTTGCAATTCTAGCAATTGAGAAGGGAATGTGTTCTGTGTTGTCATCAGGTCAGGTAATTGCACGGTTTGCCAAGAAAAGCACCAGACCGCATCAGTTGTTATTACCCAAGAAAGAGAGAGAACAGCAAGGAAGAGAACAAGAGAATACACAAAAATAAAAATCATTATGCAGTATAATTTGATGTTTGTTGTTATCGTGTATTTCACACCTGTATTTTTTGAATGTGGACTTGCTAGTCTGTGCAGAAAAATTAAAACAACATATTTTAATAAAGGGCCTATGTGATGTGAGTGTAAAATATGCCACCTTTATATGCCTGGGCTTCACATTTTCCAATTTTTTGCTAGCGCCGCGTTTAGGTGACATAGGTACTGAGGGATAGACATACACTGTTGTTGCATATTTACATAAACATTAAAGAGCAGCTGTCACCTTTGGGAACACTTTGAAAAACATTAAAAAACATTAAAGTTGGACACCATTCACCTTGATTTTTTTTTCATATGTTTTCCATAGATTTCTTCTCTACATTATTTATTACTGAATAAATTCCCCCAAAACATAATATTTATATCCCTTTGAGCTCATCTGCCTCTATAGCTTATTCCTTACTTCAGATTCATATGCTCTGTTGTGACATTTCGTTCTTTTGCATTGGGAATAACTATGATGTCACAAGCACAGTATTATGACATCAAGTAGGAATAAAGCAATAGGAGCTGATGAACCACCCTCGGGGAGCAGCAGCTATCCTGTTTTCATGCATATAACCTCAAGAATAAACAGTGAGGATAAGAAATACAGAACTAATAAATATATAGCTGCTTTGTATCCAAATATTTTTTTTTTTTATTATTCTCAATCAAGATGTCAGTGGTTCTTTACTTTTTTAAATTCCATTTTCCTGTACTTCGCTTAGTGCATCAAGTGTCATATCTTTCTCAGATATGGACCTGTGTGAATGTGTGGACAATAATTTCATAAGGGTCATACTCAGGGAGGCCACCTGCCGACACTGGATGCCCAGTCCTTCTCCATACCCAGCATACTTCTTAAATATCAACAGATTTAGCCCAGATCTACTGATATTTAACAAGCACGACATTGATTCTATGACTTTTAATCTACAGCATGAAGTTTTTACTTGTCAACTGAGAAACCAGCCAAAATAAAGGACACAAAATAACAGAATGGGGGGGGGACAAACCTAAAGTAGCAGAAAATGTGTTATTTTGCATGAAAGAGCACCAAAATGTTGACAATTTATGAGGGCCTAGGTAGCCCCCAGACCCTTGGCTTTTTTTTTTACACTTTATTTATGCATCCTACCTTCAGGGCATCTCTCAGGGTCCCATCTGCAGTCGCCTCACTCAACTGCCCGCCTGAACCAGCGACTCCGGGGCTACATCGGGTAAGTGAGGTCTAGGGCTCTCCTGACCCCATGGAGAGGCCCACAGACCTCAGGGAGTTCTGGAGAGTCATCTAACATTGGGTGTGTGGTGGGTCGGCATGCCTATGTTTGCCGTTGGCTCACCCGAAGGCAGAGGAAGATTCTTGACTTTTCTCCCCCGAAGCGCGGACGTGCAATGACATCCTGCCCAGTGTGTGCATGCTCCTGCATGCACCCAGAAGACATCCACCACGCTGCAATTCCCAGGCTGCTGCTGCCATGCACTGAGAAGCCCCAGCCTCCGCCAGGGGTCACCAGTGTAGCGGAGAAATCCAGAACCCTCCCCAGGACTAGGAAAGCAGTCCTATGGACACTCAATCCCAGTCCTCCCCTGCTGAACCCGACAACCCAAGCTCATTCCTGAACTCGGGTCACCGGTGTAGCATAAGGTGTGGCGTCCAGCACCTCAACCTTCAGTGCCACCGGGCTGGCCTAACCCCTGGCCTTTTGATTGGGGCCTGGGCCCCAGATAGTATCTCATGCTAGCACCGCCTCTACTCCATGGAGGCCATTTTTTGTTTTAAAGTATGGGCTCCCAGGGCCTGTTGATGGCATTTCCATGTGGCCTGGTTGAAGCTCTTGCAAGCCTCACAGTCCTCAGTCTTGTGCTCTGGGCCCAGGCAGAAGAGGCAGACAGAATGGCCATCTTTGTGAGGGAGCTGAGATCCACAGGAGTCACACTTATTGTTATGCGAATCAGAAGGAGTCGGAGATTAAATATATGAAGCATAGAAATACTAACACTCTAAGAAATAAAAGAAAAAATGAATAGAAATACTCAACCAAAATGGTGGTCAACAATAGCAGTGTTCTCCGTAAGGTTCAACATGTGCAGGTCGATGGTGGGAAAGAACTGGAGAGTGGGCGGGGGGACTGTTCACTATACAATGCTATGCTGACAGTCATGTGACATCAGGTGGGCAGTCCCCTGTTGGACACAGCTAGCTAAAGTTTTCCATGTGGTCCTAGCTCATGGCAGCTTAGTCTTATTGGTAATAACTTAGTGCACGAGCCCTCTTGAAGTAAGATTTATGTAATTAAAAAAAGTTACTAAACAGTTAATCCATCAGGATGCATAGTGTCAAGGCTCGGGGAGTGTAATTGAAAAGGAACATTTGGAAGCATTTTTTCACAGAGTATATGGTTGATTTGTAGAACAGTCTTCCAAGTAACATTGGCAGTGCTGGGTTCACAACACAATGTGATACTCTTAGGAGGTAGGCCTTCTGAACAGACGTGATGAAGTTATGGTATTTTTCTGTCTTTATTCTTCTTCGATAATTTTCTATTACAGTTTCATATAGTTAGGAAACTTCATGAAAATGCCCAGTTTGTTAAACAGGTAACTCAGATACAGAACTTTATGTGGGGTATCTGGGTTTACATCCATATGTAACCTCCCTACAAATGGGGGTTCCCAAAAAGTATTCCTTGAGCTTGCCTAAATGCTCACTGCCAGGCTGGTGTCTTGCGTTTTAGCAGTTTAAATGTGATTACCAGAGCCTGTATAGCCTCTGTGTACTGTCTCTTTAAGAACTGCCTAATTGCAGCTTCAGTAATCTGAGAGGGAGCTCTGTTGAAAGATGTAACTATTTACTGAAAATCATTTAGAGTGATAATGATAATGTAGTTTGTCTAACCTGCTTTCTTTGTAGCAAGGACTGTTTTGTTTGTCTCCACTATCTTGGTCCTGGACTGCAAATTGGACCAAACAGCACTGGTGGGACCTAAAATGTAGCTGGACTACAGGAGCTGTCTGAATTCAAAATCTGTAGGAACTTTAGTCTGGAGCTTTTTTTGCTCCTTTTTTGCAACTGAAGTGGGAGCTCTTGCTTTGACTGACAGCCAAATCAGCCAACCAAAGCTTTTGGATCTTGGGGAAGTCCCGGGCTGCTTGCAGTTTTCAGTTAGAACTAAGCTGGAAGCTAAGCAAGAAGGAGCTGAAGTAATTCTGAGCAGAAATATTGAGTGGATTCACATGGGAGAACTGGGAAACGGCTGAGTGTTTGGCCTGCATGCTGGTGTGCTGCTCCTGAGAGGGAGAGAAGAGAATCATTTTGGACTAAATCCAAGTTTGGGTGACTAAAGTAAGCTACTGAAGTGGGCCAGGCTTAACCTGAAGAAGATTGAATATTTTTGCTGAATGCGATCAGCCTGTCAGGAGTTTCAGCTACCACTAAGCTCCCGGTGTGTGCAGAGACTTTGCGATTCTGCCCGGGGAGCACTTTGCCTGGTACAGTAGAATTCCCCTACATGTAAATGTGCTATGAGCTGCTAGTGGGTTGTGAGTTAGTTCCCCACTGTGTTCTGCTTACTGGAAGCTGTATCCAGCCCAAAATGGACTGCTTCCTAACTTATCTCCATGCGGACTGGGCTTTGCCAGACTGGCCCAGCCAGACTACCCACTACACAGAGAAGCCATCGACGAGAGACCTGCCTGGGGATCAGCCTCCTGCTCCACGCTTGAACAGGAATGACGCCTCTGCAACTTGTGTGGGCACTGCTTCTCCTGGCATTCCAGATCAACCACCTGCAGTCTCGATTTTCGTCCAGCCTGTGTCCAGTCTTGGGTATAGTGGGTAAATACCAGGGTAGCTCCCTATAACAACAGCTTAATCTGAGTGTGTCATCTGATTGTCTTGTTGTTTCATTTCCTTTACGAACGGAGCCTTCTGGCTCCGGATTACAAATATTGTGTACTGTGCATGTTGTTTTTTCCATCAGGGCCCCAACCAGCTGCAACCCTGGGCAACTGTCCTGGCTAGCCCATCTCTTCTCTACCTGGGTACCCAGAGGTGGACTGTGTGGAGGACTCAAAGCGCATGCATAACTGCTTGATTGATATAACCTTTAAGCTAATTAACCTGATTTTGCCCCTCCCTTGTTCAAGTCCCCTGAATAAATCAGATCTAACTTTTTCTGCATGTAATCTGACTGTGGTTCCAGTTTGTGCTCAAAGTACTATACTATTGCTATTTGCTATGCTTAACCTTGTTTTACAGGGGGTCCCCAGGGTCAAGCCAGAGGAATCAGCCCTGGTGGTAAGTGCAAACTGTGTGGGTACTTGTGTGCTGTACCAGGGGTATTGTGAAAGTGATTTTTATACAGTGTTCAGGCCACTAGAGGGGAAAGAGGGGGGTTACAGTGTCCCGGAGGGCTGTGCCCAGGTTAGCTTGACCACTACCAACCCTGACCTCCGGGTGGGGGCACCCATTTCAGAACCCAGGCCCCTTAACCTGCTACTATGCAAGCAGGCAGGGGTAGTAGCCCTTGGGATAGCACCACCTAGGGGTTACACATACATTTTTCATTGCACAGGTCACTAGAGAAAGAATACATTTTGGGGGTGATTGGCTCACTCTTTTGGAAAAGGCCATTAGCCTGCCCAATTCCAATCAAGGAAAAGCTGCCATGACACTTCCACTAATGGGTGTGTGCATGTGAGGGGGATAACAAGTATGCATGTTAATAGCAAAGCACGTTTTTATTCCAACACTTGATTATGGAATTATATTGTCTGCGAATCAGAATATGGTTTTCTTGAATAAGTAGCAACATATTTTAAGTAAAACACGAAGGAGCTGCAGACATGATGGGTAGTGCTGGAGCCGGCTGCCCAGATACAATGATGGAGACCCCATGGCAAACCAAGCTCAAGTTGATAAGATCTATGGGCATGAAAATGGAAAAATTCCAGGCTGTAGGCACACAACTAGCAAATTAAGGACTTGACCACCGCAGTGGCCGACACTGAGAAACACTTGGCCTCAACTCTAGCAGCCATATGCACATGAAACCAGTAAAAATAATTACCTGAGAGGGCAGCTCAAGGTGCTGGAAAATTAGGTATGAGCAGAAGCCTATGTGTCATCAGAGTGCCGGAGGTCACTGAGGGTTCAAACCTGCTAGGTTACTTGAACTCGTGGATCGCTGCAAAAATCTGCCTTACCAGGCAGAGGACTTTGATATAAATACTTTTAAAAAAGTGTGTCAGCTGAATCCCCACAGGACTCCTCAGACACCAAGCCAGTTCAGACTCTATGCCCCACAAAAGGTTGATCAGGAAGTTGGTGGATCTTGGGGTTGGGGAAAAGATGGCCAGATGGGTGGAAAACTGGCTGAGGGACAGAACCCAGATGGTGGTTGTGGGGGGATAGATATCTGGCACCAGAGAGGTAACCAGTGGTGTCCCACGGGGCTTGGTGCTGGGACCCGTGTTGTTCAATGTCTTCATCAATGTCATTGGGGATGGCAGTAAGGGCAAAATGTGCCTATTCACAGATGACACCAAGCTCTGTGGGAGAGTGGACACAGCTGAAGGGACTCAGGACCTACAAGATGATCTGGGAAATCTGGGGAGGTGGTCCAGGATCTGGCAGTTCGGCTTCGATGTCAAGAAATGCAAAGTTATGCATACTGGAGCCAAGAATCCCAGGACAGAGTACTATCTGGGTGGAGTCCAAATATCTGCATCAGACAAGGAGAAGGACCTGGGAGTTATGATCACTAGTGACCCGAAGCACTTGATGCAGTGCAAGAAAGCAGCAGCAAAGGCAAACAAGATGCTGGGATGCATATCTAGGGTAATCAGTAGTAGGAGAAAGGAGGTTATACTGCCCTTGTACAGGTCACTGGTAAGGCCGCATCTAAAGTATGGAGTTTAGTACTGGTGTCCACACCTCAAAAATGACATTAACCTGCTGGAGAAGGTCCAGAGGAGGGCTACAAAGATGATTGCCAGGCAGTAGGGTAAGGCATACGAGGAGAGGTTGAGAGCACTGAACATGTACTCCCTGGAAAACAGGAGAGAGAGAGAGGGGACATGATTGGGACCTTTAAGTACTTGAAAAGGATCAATAAGGTTGATAAGGAGATGCTCTTTAACCTGAGTGGCAACAATAACACGAGGGGACAGAGTCTTAAGATGGAGGGTGGGAGGTTTAGAAGGGAGGTTAGGAAGCACTTCTTCACAGAGAGGGTGGCGGACACTTGGAATGTGCTGCCAGAAGAGGGCATCTCATTGAAGACAGTAGGCAGCTTTAAAAAGGGCTGGGATAGATATGGGGAAGGTACAGATCATGGGTAGGGAGGAGTGGGGAGGGAGGGCAGGGACATTAGCTTAAGCTGTGGACCCTGCAAATACGAGCAGACTTGATAGACCAAATGGCCTTCTTCTGCTGGCTTCTTCGTATGTTCGTAAGCCATCCAAGAACTGTACTGCTGCATACTGCATACTGCAGGTTCTGAAATTCAGGACATTGTGCTGGCAGCTGCCAGGGATTCATATCTTCTGGAAATAAAAAGGACAGATGTCAAACTCTGCATAGACCCAAGCCCGCTGGAAAACTTTGACTTTGTTAGGTAACATCTCCAGGCTTTGGGCATAATCATGCCTTCATGCTCCTAACATGTCTCTGCATAGCATATTGTGGAAAAATGTATCTGTACATGGACCTGAAAGATGCAGGATGCTGGATCAAAAAAAAGAGGTCAAATTTGCTGTCAGAAAGAAGACCACTGGAACTGATTTGCAGGAGGGATGTTCAGAAGATGAGTAAAGGTTTTTATGACTGGACATTTCTTTTTTGTGGACTCTTAGCAGTGCACTAAATGACTGTGGACTCTAAAGCATTCTGTGGTTTGGGTTACTTCTTGTGTAGTATTGAAGTGGGGGAGTCTATCTATGATGCTGTAATATGGGATATATTATTTCTACAGAGAAATGTAGAGGGATGCGCTTTTAAATATCTTGGACTTGTATGAAATTAAACCTGTTTCGGCGGAAACCATTAATGTTCTAACAGTTCCCACCACTGTGTTCACTGTGGAGATGCAGCTGCCTTGTGGAGAAGCATGGTTGTTAACTATTGGGATGGGGTCAGTTTTTTTTCCCTGATCCCTGTTGGTATAACTGCCTGAGGAGGTTACAGGTACAATAAGAAAACATTACTTAAAATAGTAGTAGTGTTTCTTCCAATGGATCCCTCAGTATGCCTAACTAATGCAGTTAGCCTGGTAGGAAGTCGGGAGGAGGCAGGAAACTAACACCCAGTGAGTCTTAGATCCATGGTGGGGAAAGTGATGGAATCATTATTAAAGCAGAGAATAATAATATTCCTGGAGTTTAGTGGACAACAGGACCATAGACAACACAGGTTCACATAAGGAAGATCATGCCAGACACACCTGATCGAGTTCTTCGACTGGGTGACCAGGGCTGTGGATAAGGGAGGGGCCATCAATGTGGTCTACCTTCACTTTAGCAAGGTCTTCAACTCTGTCCCATAAAAAGTTAGATTGCATGGGGGTAGGACAGGTGGTAGTAAGATGGGTAAAAAACTGGCCACATGATAGGACGCAGACAGTGCAGGTAAATGGTGCGTTATCTTCGGAACAAGAGTTAACCAGCAGGCTGCCCCAGGGCTCTGTTTTGGGCTTCTACCTTTCAACATTTTCATAGCCAACATTGCAGAGGGGCTCAAGGGAAAGGTGTGTCTGTTTGTGGACGACACCAAAATATGCAACAGAGTGGACTCTGCAGAGGGAGTGATGAAAATGAAGTCAGACCTAGAAAAACTGGAAAATGGTCCAGAGATGGCAGCTGAAATACAGTGCAAAAAAAGTGCAAGGTTATGCACCTAGGAAGAAGCAGCCCAAGAACTGACTACTATCCTGGGGAGACTAGCAAAACTAGCGAGGAATGTGATCTGGGAATCATAATAACAGATGACCTTGAGGTAGGAAGACAGTGTGAAAGGGAAGCACCAAGAGCTGATGGTATGTTGGGCATCGGGGGACTACAAGTAGGGAGATGGAGGTGGTTTGCCTCCGTGACAGGGCACTAGAATAAGCCCCCACCTGGAGTACAGTGTACAGTTTTGTACACCACACCTCAGAAAGGATATAGACAGGTTGGAACAGTGCAAAGGAGGTCAACAAAAATGATCCAGGGATTGCACCAGAAGCCATATGAGGAAAGGTTACGGGATTTAAACATGTACTCCCCTGGAACAGGGGAGGAAGAGGGGTGACATGATAGAGACATTCAAATACATCAAGAGTGTAAACAAGGTTTAGGTGCATTAAATTTTTCACTTCAAAGAAGGTAGTAGATTGCGAGGGCATGATCTGCAGCTATAAGGGGACAAATTCCAGACAAACGTCAGAAAATGTTTCTTCACAGAGAGGGTGGTTCGATACCTGAAACAGCCTGCCCCTGGCTGTCAGGGCCAAAGCTGTCAGGGGCTTTAAGCAAGCATGGGACAGCCACAGGGGCATCATTATCCAGAATGAGTAATCGGGGAGGGGGGGTAGCAACTTACAAAACCTGGGCAGACTGAATGCTCACTAACATATCACCTCCACAAACCATATAAAAACTACAGACAGGTATCTGCCTCTATCTCAGACATCAAACAAAGGGGCAGAGGACAGTGCAGTGCAGGAGAAGGCAGCACAGAAGCTAGTGCTACAAAGCTCACCTAAAACAAGGACCAAAACAAAAAAAGCAAAAAGGAAATCCAAAACACTTATGATCATAGGCGACTCCATGATTCAGGGAGTTGATACCTACCTCCTGCCAGGGGTAATGGTCAGATGTCTCCCAGGTACATCAGCATGGAGAGACACTGACTGCATTGCTAAAATCATGCAGGAAGCAGAAGAAAAGACTGACATCCTGATACACCTGGGGACTAATGATCTCACCAGACAATCAGTTGTGGAGACCAAGGAACACCTAACCAGACTGTGAGACAAACTGCCATCCATTTAATCCTCATCTCCTTCTCTGAGATCCTGCTGGTCTGGCAGATGGACAGAAGGTCAGAGAAGGGGAGATAGGGGAGCTAAACATGTGGCTCAAAGGCTGGTGCCAGGAAAAAGGACATAAATTTGTAGGTAACTGGCAGTACTTTTGGGAGCAAGAGTTCTTTAAATTTGATGGACTGCATCTGACTAAGGAGGGAGTCAGTGAATTGGGGCAGAAGTTTTTTTTTTGCAAAATATTTAAACTAGCAAATGGGGAAAGGGGTGCAGCACCCGATAAATCGAATGAGAAGAACACCCTTCCCCCTTCAGCTAGTGATCAAACAGGAGTTCAGCATGTTTGTAGTTCATTTGCATCACCAGGTAAGGAAAAGGTCCGGCTTGTGCAGGGGAAATGCCAGACCTGGCCCAGCTACTAACGTGCCGAAATCTGTTCAATGGAAAATCATGTATGCAAATGCCTGCAGTCTAAGAAACAAGATCCCAGACCTGAAAGCAACAATGGACAGAAGCTAAATTGAACATAGGAGCCATTAACGAGACATGGTTCGCCACACTTGGGAGACTTCAGTACCTGGCTATGTACTGTTCTGAACAGATCAAGGTCCAAAAAGGGAAGGGGGAGTGGCCCTTCATGTCAATGATGATATGAAAGCTACAGAAATTTGGAATACACATAAGGAGCCAGAAGAACTGTGGGTCACCCTGGAAACAGGAAATGGACAGCCGTACGAGCTGGGGTTGTCTACAGGCCTCCAGACCAGGGAGAGGACATAGATACATTACTGTTAGAAGATATACAAAACATGACAGCTAAAGGGGAGGTTCTGATAATGGGAAACATCAACATGCCAGATACAGATTGGTCAATATCAGCAGGAACATCCACCAGAACTAGACACATAGTGGATTCCCTGTAGGAGGGAGGGCCTCAAACAACTGGTACAACAACCAACAAGAGACAGAGCTATCCTGGATCTAGTACTGATTAACGGGGAAAGGATCACAGATCTCCAGGTAGAAGGTCACCTGGGGGCCAGTGACCATCACATGGTGTGATTCAATTTGGCCACTGGAACTAAATCGTCCAATTCCAAGGCAAAAATATGGGACTTCAGAGGAACTGACTTTGATAAGATGGCCAACAGAGTTAAGCTAGCCCTGGCAAGAAGAAATACAGGTGAGGGGGTACAGGCAAATTG
Source organism: Neoceratodus forsteri (assembly GCA_016271365.2). Taxonomy (NCBI): domain Eukaryota; kingdom Metazoa; phylum Chordata; order Ceratodontiformes; family Ceratodontidae; genus Neoceratodus; species Neoceratodus forsteri. The sequence continues at coordinate 1,558,242,973 of CM057456.1, read as the reverse complement.
GGAAGCATTAAGGATTCAATACTTGAAGCAACATCCCATTGGGTTAGGGAGAAAAGCAAGAGCAAAAGAAGGAGGAAACCACTTTGGTTCTCAAAAAACAATAGCAGAAAAGATCAGAGCCAAAAGACTGGCCTTCAGGAAATATAAGGGAATGCAGCAGGATGAAAATAGGGAGGCATACCAAACTTTCCTAAAGAAGCAGGGTAGCCAGTAAGGCAGGCAAAGGCCCAAACTGAGGAAACATTAACACAAACAGTAAAAGAAGGGACGAGACTTTCTGTAGATACATTAGTGAAAGAAGAAAGTCCAGAGGGGGTATTGCTAAGATCAAAGAGTATAAAGGGGAGAGAGTGTGTGTGTAGGAGGGAAAAGGAAAAGCATCTATCCTAAATAGATACTTCTGCTCAGCATTACTGAGGAGAAGGTAGGGCAGGGCCCACAGTTCAGCAGCGTGGACACTGGGGGAGGGAAGTGTTCACAAGTCCCTTCACAAAAGAAAGGGTCCTACAAAAGCTCGCTAAGCTCAAGGTGGACAAGGCACTACGATCTGATGGCATACATCCCAGGGTACTAAAGGAGCTAAGGATGGAACTAGCAGAGCCTTTATCAGAATTGTCTAGTGAGTCTCTGAGCACAGGAGAGATCCCAGAAGACTAGAGAAGGGCTCATGTGATCCCGCTAAACAAAAGTGAGAGCAGGGAGGAGGCAGGAAACTACAGACCAGTCAGTCTTACCTCAGTAGTGGGCAAGATTATGGAGGCACTTCTTAAATGTGACAGGAAAAATCCTTCCGTGTTGGTGTCCGTTTCTGCCACATCATGAGGTATTGCCATCTAGAATGAAGATCCACAGTTGGAACGGTCAGTGATCACGGTGTTTGTAATATAATTATACATTTTGTTAGCCCACACTGTTAGTGCTGTCTCTGTGTGATTTTTTTTTTATCCCTTGCTGGAAACAAGTATGCCCGGAGCATGATGACGCACCTAACTAAATGGAAGTGCTTGCCCTGTACACATTCATCAGGCAGACAGTTGTAATTGTAAAAAATGGCTCAAAGGTTTTCCTCAAGTGAGGGCGACTCTAATTCAGAGTTTCCTATGACCAGACATATAGTTCCTTACTCATTTGAACCACTTTGATCTAATGCCCTCACTATGTTTCAGTCAGACAGCAGCAGTTCTTCCCATTGCAATGATTTTGATAGTCCCGAGGGATTCTCCCCTGTGGAACTGTGGTGGGCTGCTTATGTTGTTGATGTTGTGTTGTTGTTTTAACTTGCAAATCCTATATTTTGAATTTAGTAGTCCAAACTCTGAATCATTGTCTTCCTCCACACTTAGCTACATAATGATTGCCCCCGCCCCGAAAAAAAACATACACAAATACACGGTTCTTGCACACCAGATCCAGACACTCACTGCAATATTGTCAGTGATTTATGTCATGATAGAAGCAGACTGTCAACTTATACAGAAAATGTGCTACTGTGGTTAGCCACAATGCTGCTGTGTGATTGGTATAACAACAAGCTGTGCAGAGCAAACAGCATTAGTTGTCATGCATTACACATCATCTCACAACAGGAATGTTCATTGCAAGTTACACTGTTTGCTCTGCACAGCTTGCCGTTATACCAATCACGCAGCATCATTATGGCTAATCGCAGTAGCACATTTTCTGTATAAGTTTATCGTGACATTAATCACTGTAAATATTGCAGTGAGTGTCTGGATCTAGTATGCAAGAACTTTGTATTTATGGTGCCTATCTGTGGTCATAGTGGCTGTGAATTTTCAACATAAATTTCTCACTCGGAAATGCTAGGTATGTTATCGTTTTTTTAATAATGGTCATGCTTACTGCTCCAAATTTCTTGACTGCAAGTTGTACACACGTTACAGCTTATTGCAGCTCATTATGCACTGTAATGGAACTACATCTCCTGCTGTGTGTACTTGCTACTATTATTTAAAAGACGTGTTGTTTACATGGGCGTTCAGTCTGTAAACGATCACATTATTTCATGCTTGCCTGTTTGAAGATGACCACAACATCTTCTGCAGTGTACATATTGCAGCAGTTTTGGGTTAAACGGTGAGTGACTTGAGGAACCTATAAAAGTACTTTAAAGTCATAATAACTGAGGTTCAATGCAATAATGTGCCCAGTAATTCACCAGTGAAGAGGGAACACTAGGGAGAGGTAGAGGTTGGGAGTGGATGGAATTGCTGACAATCACCAAAAATGAAAAGGTATTTGGTGTTATCATTTGTTGTGCACGAGTAACAATTAGATTGCTTGTAATCCTGTGACAATTTTATAAGACTTCGTTGCACCAAGCACAGTCACAGGTTGGAAACCATGCGTGAGACTGGCACGATGGAACCGGAAGGTGTGATGTAGTGATGAGACCACTCGCTTACAATTGTAGTGCTTATGTTCAGACTGGATGGTATGATCAGACCGTGTCTGCTGACAATGTCTATGTTTTTTATTTACCCATACTACAATCAATACAGTGCAATATGCAATTCTATTGCGTATACTGCATATATGAGTGACATGCTGTACATTTTCTCATGGGCTCCTGTGGCAATTGCCATCCCATGCCAACCAGGGTGGAAAAAGTACAGTTATGTAAGAACTTACCGTAACAGTAGATCTTTGAGAGAGGCTCTTGCAGTAGGTAATTACATATGGCACTGAAGCCAGCAGGCATCAGGACCCCACGGAAACATTTCTAGGTAGCAGTCTCTGGCGGGGGACCACCCCCACATCAGGTGACCGGCGTCAGACGACGTCAGTATAAAGGGGAGGTCCCCCATGCCTGCCTTCCAGTTCTTTCCTGCCAAGGGCCAAAAAAGGCAAGACAAGAGAGAGAAGCAGATGTTTCCCTTCCTGGAAAAGGAGCTGAAAATGCTAAGGGGGATGGAGGGTGGGAAGGTATTACCTACTGCAAGAGCCTCTCTCAGAGATCTACTGTTACGGTAAGTTCTTACATAACTGTACTATCTTACTTTGAGAGGGCTCTTGCAGTAGGTAATTACATTAAAGACTGAGTCTCAAGCAGTCTGGAACAAGGAGAAGCACATGGGAGGAGGAAAACTACCCAGCCATAGAACCTCCAGCTGTGAGGGTCTCAGGAAAGGAGACCTTGCAAAACAGCCAACCCGAAGCCTGCTCTACGGCGAGAGTCAATGTCCAAACTGTAGTGTTTCATGAAGGTATGGACAGAAGTCCAAGTTGCTGCTGCGCAGATGTCCGCCGCAGACACATTCTTAAAACAAGCTGCAGAGGCAGCAACTCCTCTGGTGGAGTGGCCTCTGACCTGACCTGACCCAGCAGGGTCTTGTGGTACTTGTCGTAACAGAAAGTGATACAATGGGCCAACCATTTAGATAGGCATTGCTTGGTAACTGCATTGCCTTCTCTTTTGTGGGAAAAAGAGACAAACAACTGATCAGACTTTCTGAGATCCTTCGTCCTGGTGGTGTCTTATCTCTGAATTCTATGAACATCCAAAGTATGTAAGAGGTACTCCCCTTGATTGGAGTGTTGCGTAAAGAAAGCGGGTAGCTCAATGGATTGATTCAGCGTATATTCCGCTACCACCTTAGGAAGAAACTTAAGGTTGGTACGCAGAGCCACATGTTCCTTGTGAAAAATCAAGTACGGGATTTTGCACATCAAGGCCTGAAGCTCGGAAATACATCGAGCTGATGTAATGGCCACCAGGAAGAGAGTCTTCCAGGATAGGAACTTCAGGTCTGCTGAGGCTGCTGGTTCAAAGAGAGGCAGAGTAAGCTTCTCGAGCATAAAATTCAGATCCCAAGGGAGGGGCAGGAACGTGAACAGGGGGTCTCAAGTGGAGAACCCCTCTCAGAAAGGTCTTAGAGACTTCCAACTGCACAAAAGTTCTGTCCCCAAAGGAAACATGATTAGCAAAAATGGCCGCCATGTGAACTTTCAGAGAGGAATGCCTGAGACCCAGATCAATTAAATGGTGCATATAGTCCAGAATTCTCCCAACAGGGCATGAGAATGGCTCAAAATCCTAGGAAGAGGCCCAAATAGAGAACTGTTTCCACTTCATGGCCTAGGTAGAGCTAGTGTAAGGCTTACGGGCCTCCACCAGAATCTCAGCCACAAGCGGGGAAACCACGAAACGGGCTTGAACTACATCTGCAGGAGCCACGCATGTAACTGAAGGAATTTGAGACCTGAATGAACCAGGGTCCTCTGATCCTGGGTCAGCAAAAGCTGTGACAGAGGAAGAGGAAGAGGAGGTTCCTCTGAATACTGTTGCAGAAGAGAGAACCAAACTTGCCTGAGCCAGAAAGGAGCAATCATAATCATGCGAGCTCCTTCTGAACTGAGTTTGTGTAAGACCCTTGGAATCAAGGAATCGGGGGGGGGGAAGGCATAGATCGAATCTGCCCTTCCAGTCTAGAGACAGAGCCGCCCTCGCCAAAAATGTCTTGCTCTGGAGCGAGAGAGCAGAAGGCGGGAAGCATAGCATTTAGAGGAGATGCAAACAGGTCTACCTGAGGCATTCCCCAGCGTAGGAAGATATCGTCTGCCACCCCCTGATCCAGTTCCCACTCATGTACCAGGGCAGATGACCGACTGAGGTGGTCTGCCAGCGTGTTTTCGACCCTCGGAACATGAATCGCTGTGAGGCGAAGGTTGTGTTGCACCGCCCAATCCCAAACCCGCATTGTCTCCCTGCAAAGAGGATAAGAACGAGTTCCTCCCTGTTTGTTGATGTACCAGACTACGCACATGTCTGTCTGGACAGCCAGATGGCCGGGAAGCAGATACAGATGCAGAGCTTGTACAGCATACAGCATGGCCCTGAGCTCGAGCACATTTATGTGAAGAGTCTGTTCGAGCCTGGGACCAGGAGTCCTGGGTCCTGTGAGACCCCAGGTGGGATCCCCAACCCTCTCCCGAGGCGTCTGTTGTTAATGTTTGAGAGGGGGGAGAGAGGCAGAAGAGAACTCCCCAACAAAAGTTCTCCTGAACCATCCACCAATGCAAGTCCTGAACCATAGGGTTGGAGACCAGGACTTTTTGATCTAGGTCATCCACTAACTGATCCCACTGAGACCAAAGTATCCACTGAGAGATCCTCATGTGGCGCTGAGTACAAGGGACTGTTGGAACAGCAGCCACCATGAGCCAGAGGAGGCGAAGGACTGACCTGGCACTGACCTGCCTGTGACTGGACAACAGGCTGACATGAGCCTGTAGGGTGGCCACCCTGTTCAGAGGCAGGAAAGCCATGCCAGAGGTCGTGTCCAGGATCACCCCAATGAACTGGAGCCTCTGGAATGGGATCAGATGGGACTTGGCTTGGTTGATGGTGATACCCAGGCTGGTAAAAACCTGCAGGGTAAGGGATAGGGACCACAGGAGTTCCTCCCTGGATGGGGCTGCTAGGAGCCAATCATCCAGGCATGGGAAAACCTGTACTCCCTGGGTACACAGGTGGGCCCTCCACCGAAAGGCATTTGGTGAACACTCGGGGCGCCGAGAAAAGACCAAATGGGAGGGCCTTGAACTGGTAGTGGTCCCCCGAAATGAAAAATGAAGGTATTTGTGGTGGGAAGGGCACATAAGGATATGCAGGTAAGTATCCTGCATGTCCAAAGCTCACAGCCACTGTCCTGGCTGAAGTAGGGGCAGAAGGCTCTGCAAAGAGAGCATTCTGAACCTTTTATACTCCCCGAACAGGTTCAGTGAGCTGAGGTCTAGGATAGGCCTCTCATCCCCCGATTTCTTCAGAACCAGGAAGAAATGGGAGTAGTAACCTGTTCCTTGAAGGTGGGATGGGACAGGCTGTATCGCCGCCTTCAGCAAAAGGGAGGATATTTCTTCCCGAACCAGAAGAAGATGTTCCGGGGAGTAAGACGACTTGGGAGGAGGGGTTTCTGGGTGGATTCTGTAGAAACTCAATTGAGTGTCCTTCTGCTATCAACTGAAGCACCCAAGTGTCTGAAGTGATCCTCTCCCAACCCGGTAGATGGAAGGAGAACCTCCTTCCTACTGGTTCCTCTGGAAGGTCCAGAGACTGTGGGAGACGAGAGGAGTCAGGAGGTGTGGGGCAGTGCCACAGCTGAAACTCCCACCGCTTTTTTGGGCAGGGGGGCTTGGCAGCCAGAGGGGCCCAATGTTTATTGGACCACTTGCCCTGAGGTTACGCTTTGGGCTGAGAATGTCTGCGAAAGGGGTGACGCTGACCCTGAGGGGGCCTGTACATGGAGTCAACAGACTTTAGAGCACTACCCTTCTCTTGCAAATCGGTGGCAATGTCCTTGACGTCCCCACCAAACAGCACTGAACCCCTGAAGGGCACGCCCTGGATAGCAGACTGCACCTCCGGGACCAAACCTGACACTCGGAGCCAGGCGTGATGCTGCAAACCCACAGCGAAAGCCGAGCTCCGACCAGCAGCATCCACTTGCATCGTAAGTGGCACGAAGCATGTGCCGACTGGCCGAATGAGCAGACCAGACCAGATCTGCCGCTTCCTAGTTAGTCTGAGACTCAGGAAGGGAGTCCAATTTCGCTTCCACCTCACTAAGGATCGCCTTCTGGTAATCCCCCATATGAGCAACATAATTATGAGCCCTTATTCCCAGAGTGGAAGAAGCATAAACTTTCTTCCCATACTGGTCCAGAAGACAGGATTCCTTGTCAGGTGGGGATGAGCTCAAATACTTAGGGCTAGCCGTACGGCCGTGAGCGGCACTAATCACGACTGAATCAACTTTGGGGTGTGAATACAGGGAATCAACACCCTCTGGAGCCTGGTATAGCCTATCCACCTTCCTCAGAAGGGGGGCTAATGCCGACGTTTGCTTCCAAATGGTGGAAAAAAGGTCCGCATGAGGCTCGATCCAGGGTGGAATGAGTGTTGGAGCGGTCTCGGGCAGATACAAATGAGCAGCGAGTTTCTTCCGCTGTGGGTCTGGCTCCAGAGATTGCTACTGGTGAACTGATTGGATCTTACGCAGCAACTCCAGAAAGGAAGGATCTTCTGGAGGAGACTTCGGAGGAGTCCTAGGCCTGGGCTAGTCTGGAGTGCGTGGCTCGTCGTCCAGATCAGAGCACCCGAGTCGCCCAGGTCTCTGAAGAGGAAGACCTCCCTGTGTGGGGAGGTACAGACCCTTGGGCAACCATCAGGGAAGCATTTCCTGCCCTGCCCTGGTACCGAAGGGCTCAGCTCTGGTGTCAGGCGGGGGGGAGGGAGTCTCTCGCCTCTGGCGACGGGAGTCCAGAACCGGGTCCAGTGTCGGAAGATGGCTCTCCACCTCCCTGGTGAGCGGAGACTTGGCCTCAGCCCACCAGGAAGCCAGAGTCTCCTTCAGATCCACCGGTGGCTGAGGGGGCGGTGGAGGAGGAGGAAGAGGGGGATACGGATACTGGGGGTGTCTGTACGGTGAGGATCCATAGCCTGATGGCGGGAAGCCTGGTGTTGGGTACTGGGGCACTGGGTACTGTAGCGGTGGTTAAGCCGGTGTCAGGTAATGCAGCGCAGGATATTACGGTCCCAGGTAGGACGGTGTTGGATAAGACGTGGTCGGATACCCAGGCACCAGTGGCTCTGATGGAACAGATGGCCCTGGGAGAGGCCCAGCAGGTGGGCCAGGGATAGGAGGCCCGGCGGGCATCAGGTCAGGCATAGGGACGGCATCCGGCAAGGGAATGTCATCCGATGTCGGAAGGGCTGGCGTCGGGGATGGCATCTGAGGGTCTGACATCAGGTCATCCGGCCCTGCAGGAGGGAGACCTGACAGGAGTGTGCCTGTGTCCTCGGTGTCGCCCAGGGAAGGGGGACTAAAATCCCTGGGGTCAAACAGGGGAGACGCAGGGACCTCGAACTGCAGCGGCGAGCGCTGCAGCAAGCCAAGGAAGGCGGACTGGTCCATCAGGTCTGGCATTGGCTCTAACGCCGCACATCCATTGGATGAGCTGATGTCCACCTTACCGGTGGGGTCCGGGCGGGCATCGGAGGAGCCAGCGTCCGACTTATTGGAACCGATGCCTGATGAAGGCCATGATAGAGGAGCGGTCTTGGCAGGCGTTTTGGAGGCTGTGCGCTGCCCCAAAGGGTCGGGTGATTTAGCAGCCTTGTCCGAGCGGATGTCAGAGGCACTGACATCTGGCTTACCGGAGCCGCTCGAACCAGAAAGCCGCACGGTGGCGGTCTTGCTGAGAGCAGCTGCCATGTGACCCGGAGGCTCCCAGCGGGGCCCAAGCGACTGCAGACAGGAGTGTCACCACCGCCTTGGAAGCCTCCAAGATGGCCATCGCGGAGCGGTCCCCAGGTGGGGGGGGAATGTTACCTTTAACATGACGACTCCAGCCGAAGTCACGGTGGCCATGAAAGAGGAGTCCTGGTCCCGGTGCTTCTCCTTCTTTTTTCGGTGACCCTCAGGGGAAGTGGAGGCCTGACAAAGCTTCATCAGCTCCTTCTCCATGGAGGACATCTTCTTTTTTAGAATGTGGGCCTCCAGGGACTGCTGCCTCTGCTTGCAGGTGGCAGCGTTGAATTTCAGGCAGTGCTGGCACTTCTCCATGGGGTGATCTGGGCCTAGGCAGAAGAGGCACTGGGAGCCTCTTTCCTTGTGCGGGAGCTGGGCACCGCAGGAATTGCACTTGTTCTTGTGCTCAGATGGAATAGGGGATGACATACACGGCAACTGAAGAAAAGCTGATAAAAATTCAAATAAATCGAGAAATAGCAGTAAAATACCAACGATTGATCAAGACAGTGAACTTAACCACAGGCGCCACGAGCTAGCGGCGGAAAGAACTGGAAGGTGTGGGATCACTTTATATACTGATGACATCGCCTGATGCCAGTCACCTGATGTGGGGGCGGTCCCCCGCCAGAGACTGCTAGCTAGAAATTTTTCCATGGGGTCCTGACACCTGCCGGCTTCAGTCCTATATGTAATTACCTACTGCAAGAGCTCTCTCCAAGTAAGATCATATGTTGCCACTACTATGTTGAGACAACTCGTAGATTTGAGGCCACAGTTCATAACTGTATCACCACGCTACCTGGTTTTCATGCCAATTGCCTTGATATTGAGTCGCTGGAGACATCATACTATGAGTTCATTTATGCTGACAGTCCTCAAAGTGATGACTTTACGATTCATGAGTGAGTACGTGATATAGTAGTAACAATACAAAGTTCGAGTAAAGGACATGCTTTCATTGTATGTTGTGCAAATAGCTCCAGGCTGCACATCTCCTTATTTTAAATGTCTTTATTTTTGCTGATGTAAGAACATAGAGACATAGAAATTGTCACCAGTTAATGACTGCTCGCCCACCCAGTCTGCAGTTATGCCCTATAGATTTGCTCCTGTTCTCCAGTCAGCACACATTGCGGTTCCTTAGTCTCTCCTAATATCTTTAGTTGTGCAAGCCCTGCACCATCTTTGTTCATCTGCTCTGCATTGTGTCCACCTTATGTATGTACTTGTGCTGGTATAGTCTCGAGAACTGTGACTTTTATACAATGGCAGCTCCAGCTCCCTAGCCATGGCCTTCTAGTGATACTGCTGCTTATGCACCACATCATGCCATTGACCCTCCCTACCATCTTTACACACATCTTTGATACCTTAAGGTTATCAGAGATGTTAACTCTTATGTCCCATTGCAGGTTTGGTGTCAGTCAGCTCCTCAACCCCCCCCAACCTGTAGCCCTCCGCATTATTCCCTCTACACAGGTGAATTTGTTTGCAGTTATAAAATGGGTAGAATAGCAGAAGACAAACTTGATGTTTATAGAAATAAATAATCACAAACAACCACATGAGGCACAGCATCATGCCCTGTATATGCAGACCACATCAATATATTATACTGATTCAGCTGTAGTCTGCTGTATGTCCCATACCCAGACTATCAATTGTTATAATCAGCCATGTATGTATGATGGTGTCGAATGTCTGGCTGACATGTATGTAGGAATCATCTAGCGATCCTCCATTATTTCCTTTCCTAGTCACACAGCCAATAAAGATATCAAATTCATTTGACACCACCTTCCTGTTATGAATCCGTGTCACCTCATATCCTGAGCCCTGCTGGATTCCACATTCCATATCTTGGGGGGTGGTGAGCATGAGTGATTTTGTATTACTTTGAAACTTGCTTTCCCGGACAATGCCCTTTGTAGTAACCCTTCCCTCGGTGCTTGCGTTCTAAGGTTCTTTGTCTTTTAGCATGATTATTACAACTGTGTAAGTTTAAAAACATAGTACACTATTTTATAAGCTGTTTTTGCTCCTGGCCTTATCCGCCTTCATCTTTGCGAAGTGTTACTGAACTCTGTGCACTGTAATGGTCTCCGGGATGGGTGTCAACACGGGTTTCTCTCGAGGAGGTCTTGCCCAACACACGGAGTTTGCAGCAGGGTTAGTCTGTTTGCAGAAGATGCCAAAAAGAGGGGTAGTGGCGGATGAAGAGGATGGATGGAAGCAATTGCAGGGGGAAATAACCAAACTAGAGACATGTTCGAAGTGGCAGTTAGGATTAAATGCAAAGAAGTGTAAGGTGATGCACATCTAGGGCAAAAAAACATAGGATGGCCTACTAGTTGGGGGGGTGAGGCTGGGTGTCAGTGAGGAGGAGAATGACCTTGGGGTGTTGGTAACAGGTAGCATTAACAACTCTGAAAAATGCAGGAAAACAGTGGCTAAGACAAACAGGATACTGTGTTTCATTGCCTGGGGTTTCTCATCCCGACATAGGGATGTGATCCAGCCTGTCTACAGATCCTTGGTCAGACCACATTTGCAGTACTGTGTGTTGTAATGGAGGCCATACCTGAAGAGGGATATAGAATTACTGGAGGGGGTACAAAGGACTACAAAAAAAATGTTAAAGGGGATGTAAGGAAAGGACTGTGAAGTCAGGCTACAGGAGCTGAATATGTACATAGTGGAGGAGAGGAGGGATGGGGTGATATGATTGAAACGTTCAAATACTTGTGGTAGGTAAAGAAACCTAGTGCTGAGGGTGTGTTTAAACTAAGTTAATGTAGGGAGACAAGGGGGCAGGGACAATGGTTAGAGAGGGGACGATTTAAGAGGGAGCTGAGTATGCACTACTTCACTGAGAGGGTGGTGTCTAACTGTAATGTGCTACCATCAGTGATGGTAACATGTAGGACAGTCAGAAGTTTTAAGAATGAGTGTGGCAAAGCAAGAGGGAAGATCATGGGGGCAGGGGCTGTGACAAGTATGGGAAGGACAGTGAGGAAGGAGGCTGTGGCAATGTACAGATCCTGTAGCCGTCTCTCCCTGGCCACTCCTCCAGCGCTCTGAGTCTGATCCTGAACTAGGGTCACTGGCGTTGCAAGCGTAAATGCAACCGCTGTGCCATCGGGCTGGCTTATGATATTGGTTTCATTGAAATGTCCTTGTTTCAATCCATGCTGTACTGTACCATTTTATCTTACAGGCAATATGTTTCGTACTGGAGATTTGTTCGTAGGATTTTCCGTCGCATGGGACCTCGAATCCGTAAAGTACTGCCCTCATGTGTGGTGAACAAAATTGAGCACTTTTCCTTCTGAGCAGTACTGTGGCTTCAAATATCCTGAGCTAACTGTGGAAAACCTGTTGTAGAGTCACACAGTAGACATGAAGTGATATTAGTGACTTGTGGTTATTTAACAACACTGGTATTGTGTTTTGTTGTTCGGTACATGTACGTTGCATTGTTTATGTTCATTCAAGTTTCACTCTATACTTTGTTTTTTTTCTTTGTCAGATGAAATACTGTTATGTTGTTACATATTAAATTCCTGCATTGTGTCATTAAAGAGCAGGTGAGCACTGTCATTTTTCCAGTCCCTCACAAACATATATGGTAGCTGACCTGCTCCAGTGTTGAGGGGTATTAAAAATATAATGCGCTGCAGTTCAATAAAAAAGTTACAGGACACCTAATGTGTTCACCAGGAAAAACAGCTTCTTCTTGAACCTGCTGACAGGCCCCCAGGCAGTCACTGGAACACACACATAGCCCTCATTTGCTGACATCACAAAAGGTGGCTGTGGGTGCCTTCCTGTGGGTGTGTCAGCAGGTTCAGGAAGCGGCTCTGTTTTTCCTAGTGTACACATTAGGGGTTCTGTAACTTTCTTACTGGACTGAAACGCATGTTATTTTTTAATACCCCTCAACAGCGGAGCAAGTCAGCTACCATATATGTTTGTGAGGGGCTGGAAAAATTACAGTGCTCACCTGCTCTTTAACCTCACTTCATAAAAGTAAATGTTAAGCCCTCATTTCCATGTGACTAAGGTTCCAGAATAGAGCGGTACTCACATGATGTGCAGTTTGTGACAGAATGTCTGTTCGGTACAGATCTCATACTTGGACTAATCTCATGAGTCACTGTACGTCATGGAGATACACATAATTCTTTATGTGTCGCAACTCACAAACCGATGACAGTCGATCTGCAATGATGCCACTCCAAGTAATGCATTGCTGACTGAACAACATTAAAGGCCACTTGGTTGAAACAGTAACTGGTGATATGATATGAGATGTCCATTGCATTTCCATCACATGACTGTCTTCAAATGCCGTCCAGGCATTTTCCATAGAAGTGCATGACCCAAAATTACATATGCCATATTCTTTTAAATTCTGCATTCACCCATGCAATAATTGTATCATGCAATAATGGTCTTGTGTCTTGATTGCATGTTACGTATGGTCTGCTTAGTCATGTCTGCAACATAGAACATAGAAACATAGAAGTTGATGGCAGATAAGGACCGCAAGGCCCATCCAGTCTGCCCATTTCTTTTTCTACCTTATAAATGTGCCATCGGCCTTTGCTCTGTCAGTGGCCTATCTATTCATAGTCATTTGTATTGCTCCCTTATGCCTATCCCATGACTGTTTGAAGCCCTGCACTGTATTCATAGCCACCACTTCTTGTGGTAAGCCATTCCATGCATCCACCACCCTTTCTGTGAAAAAGAATTTCCACATTCCCCTTAATCGGCCTCCTCTAATCTCATGCTGTGTCCTCTTGTCCTGCTATTTTTCTTATATTTAAACATGTTAGACTCTTTCACCTTGTTTATGCCCTTAAGGTGTTTGAATGCCTCGATCATATCCTCTCTCCTCCTTTGCTCAAGGGTATACATATTGAGCTCCGTTAATCTGTCCTCATATGTCTTCTGATGCAGTCCCTGCACCATTTTGGTTGCCCTCTCTGGACTGCCTCAATTTGGTTAATGTCCTTGTGAAGGTGTGGCCTCCAATACTGCACGCAGTACTCCAGATGGGGCCTAACTAGTGTCTTGTACAGAGGATTATTACCTCCCTCTTACGACTTGTGATACCCTCTACTAATACACCCTAACACCCCTAGCCTTACTCTACTGCTTTAGAGGTCTGCTTGGATGATTTTAGGTCATCAGTGATGATGATGCCCAAGTCTCTTTCTTCCTTTGTGACTGCTAGCAACCCTCCCAGCCTATAGGTGGCTTCAGGGTTTCTCTTCCCTATGTGCATGATTTTGCACTTCTTTGCATTAAATCCCAGTTGCCACTCTTCTGACCATTCTGCTATTTTATCCAGATCTCTTCTCATTCTGCCCACCCATCTGGATCATCTACTGTGTTGCAGATCTTGGTGTCATCTGCAAACAGACAAGCCTACCTCTAGTCCATCTACAAGGTCACTAATGAAGATGTTGAAGAGGACTGGCCCCAGGACTGATCCTGAGGTACCCCACTTGTGACTTGCATCTCTTCTGACTGTATACCATTTACCACCACTCTCTGTTTTCTGCCCACAACCAGTTTGCCACCCAGTTGACCAACTTGACCCACCCGAGCCTACCCAGCTTATTTATCAATCTTCTATGTGGAACAGTGTCAAAAGCTTTGCTGAAGTCAAGGCAAATTAACTGCTCCCCCTTGGTCCACCACTCTGGTTACCCAGTCAAAGAAATCTATAAGATTAGTTTGGACAGGACATTCCTTTGTAAACCCATGTTGTCTTGGATCCTGTGCCCTATGGATTCCAGGTGTTGCACTATCCTTTCCTTAAGGAGTGCCTCCATAATTTGCCCACTACTGAGGTAAGACTGACGGTCTGTAGTTCCCGCCTCCTCCTGCTACCACTCTTGTGGAGGCGGGATCACTGAGCCCTTCTCCAGTCTTCTGGGACCTCTCCTGTGCTCAGAGACTCACTAAACAATTCTGCTAATGGCTCTGCTAGTTCCTCCTTTAGCTCCTTAAGTACCCTGGGATGTATGCCATCAGGTCCCATTGCCTTATCCACCCTGAGCTTAGCAAGCTCTTGTAGGACCCTTTCTTTTGTGAAGGGGTAGTGCTCACCTCCCTCCCCTGTGTCCATGATGCTGAACTGTGGGCCCTGCCTACCTTCTCTTCAGTAAATACTGAGCAAAAGTATCTATTTAGGATAGATGCTTTACAGGGTCCTCCTCCTCACATGCTCCCTTATCTCCATTAAGCTTAGACACTCTCTGGACTTTCTCCTTTCACTAATGTATCTATAGAAAGTCTTGTCACCTTCTTTTACTGTTCGTGCTAGTGTTTCCTCAGTTTGGGACTTTGCCTGCCTTACTGCCTTCCTGCTTCCCTTAGGGCAGTTTGTATGTCTCCCTATCTTCATCCTGCTGTGTTCCTTATATTTCCTGAAGGCCAGCCTTGGCTCTGACCTTTTCTGCTACTGTATTTGAGAACCAAAGTGGTTTCCTTCTTCTTTGCACTTCCTTTTCTGTCTAACACAATGGGATGTTGCTTCAAGTATTGCATCCTTAATGCTTGCCCACTTTGCCTGTACCCCCTCACCTGTGTTTCTTTTGCCAGGGCTAGCTTAACTCTGTTGGCCATCTTATCAAAGTCAGCTCCTCTGAAGTCCCATATTTTTGCCTTGGAATGGGATGATTTAGATGTAGTAGCCAAATTGAACCATACCATGTGATGGTCACTGGCCCCAGGTGACCTTCTACCTGGAGATCTGTGATCCTTCTTTGTTGGTCAGTACTAGATCTAGGATAGCCCTGTCTCTTGTGGGTTGCTGTACCAGTTGTTTGAGGCCCTCCCCTGCAGGGAATCCACTATGAGTCTAGTTCTGGCAGATGTTCCTGCTGGTATTGACCAATCTGTATCCGGCATGTTAAGCCTCCCATTATCAGAACCTCCCTTTAGCTGTCATGTTTTGTATATCTTCTAACAGTAATGTGTCTATGTCCTCCCTCTGGTCTGGGGCCTGTAGACAACCCCAGTTCTTATGGCTGTCCCATTTCTGTTTCAGGGTGACCCACAGTTCTTCTGGCTCCTTATGTGTGTTCTGAATTTCTGTAGCTTTGATATTTTCATTAACATACAGGCCACTCCCCTTTGCCTCGGTCTCTTCTGAACAATACATAGCCAGGTACTGAAGTCTCCCAAGTGTGGTTACTGGTAAACCACGTCTCACTAATTGCTACTATGTCCAGTTTAGCCTCTGACATTATTGCCTGGGTCTGGGATCTTATTTCCCAGGCTGTGAGCATTTTGTACATGATTTTCCATTGGCCAGATTTTGTGTGTTAGTTGTTGGGAAGTTTGGCATTACTCCCTCGTCGTATGGGGAGACAAACCTTTTTCTTACCTGGTGATGCAAATGAACGGCAAACATGCTGAATTCCTGTTTGACCACTAGCTGAGGGGAGGGTGTTCTTCCCATTCGACGTATGGGGTGCTGCACCTCTCCCATTTGCTAGTTTAAATATTTGCAAAGACGTCAAACTTCTGCCTCAATGCACTGACTCCCTCTTCAGTCAGATGCAGTCCATCAAATTTAAAGAACTTTCGCTCCCAGAACTGTTGCCAGTTCCCTACAAATCTGTGTCCTTTTTCCTGGCACCAGTCCTTGAGCCACATGTTTAGCTCCCCTAGCTCCCCTTCTCTGACCTTCCGTCCATCTGCTCCCCTCTCCCAGACTGGCAGGATCTCAGAGAAGGAGATGCCGGACGAAATAGATGATAGTTTGTCACCCAGCCTGAGTCAGGTGTTCCTTGGTCTCCACAACTGACCGGCTGGCGAGATCATTAGTCCCTATGTGTACTAGGACATCAATGTTTTCTCCTGCTTTGTGAACAATTTTAGATCACGGTCAGTGTCTCTCCATGCTGATGTACATGGAGACATCTGACCATCCCCTGGCTGGAGATGGGTATCAACTGCCGAATCATGGAGTCTCCTATGATCAGAAGTTTTTGGATTTCTTTGTGCTTGTTTTGTTTTGGTTCCTGATTTGGGTGAGTTTTGTTGTGCTAGCTCCTGTGCGCAGTGTCCTGCTCTGCAGTGTCTTCTGCCTCTTTATTTGATTTCAGAGATAGAGGCAGATACCTATTTGTAGTGTTTATATGGTTTTGGAGGTAATGTGTTGGAGAGCAGAGAGTGATGGGGCACCTGATTTGCTCCTCCTAACCACCTGCCAACCTCCTGGACCAACTACCCTCTGCTGTCGAGGTTTTTCTGTTGGATGCTGGGGAAATGGCTGGGTGGTTCTTATAATGTATTTCCTCTTCAATATGAAATTTGAGGCGTGCAATCTCTGCCCATGCTGCCGGAGCTGAGCCCTAAGATCTCCAAAGGCTCCAGCATGTAGGACAGTGTCCTAAATCCTGTAAGACTGTCCTTCTGAAAATTGTTACACAGTACCTGCAGTTAATGAAATCCATTCCAAATAAGTTGCTGGGTTTGTAACCTAGTCAGAGTAATTAGAAGGAAAAAAAGGAAGAAAAATGCAAGTAATGGTTTAATTGTGCTTTGTTTAACTTGTTATAACAAGTTAAATTACTAGTGCCCTTGTAAATGAGATCACCTTGTGGAGGCCCCACTGATCCGCCTTCCTGCTCTGCCACAGGAAATGTCACAACTGTGGTACCCTATAAAAGGAGTGTAGCGGGGGTGGTTGGGGATGGGGTGGTGGCAGGGCCCTTCCTCGCCTAAAAAGAAGAACCACGGACGAAAGAACAAGAAGGTAAGAGCAGAAACAATCAGTCAACAGCAAATGCAGTAACCCTGAAAGCTTATCCTAATGTTAGATAAAACTGTAAAACCTGTAAAGCACACGGTAATAATTTCAGAGAAGATATACGCTGAAGAAACACTTTGCTCCAGAGAAAATAAAGCAGTAACAGAAGATATACCTTTGCAAAAGACAATTTGAATCAGAAGATTACAGGAGTAATCTGTTGAAGCAAACACCTGTAGGCACACTTCTGTAATAATGCAGAAGAAGGTATACCAGCAACAACAATTTGAATCAGAGAAAAATAAAGCAATGAAATGTTAGCAACAAACAGTAGCAATCCTCTGAGTAAAAATATAAAACACCACCACACAGTAAATCTGCTTAGCCAAACTAAGTCTTAATCCTTTTCCCTTGCTCTGGTAAGTTTCTCTACTCTGCCTTTCAAGCAGTCTTAGAAGGAAAGAGCTCAGGTGAGGATAGGTGCCTTGGCCAGCAAACCAAGTCTTCTACCTCCAAGATATCAACTAACCTGACTTTTTAACCCTTCTTTCTGTTGGAAATTACTGACAGTTTGCCAGCTCCACCTTCACATACACACCTAATCCTTTGGAAGAGCTGTGGAGGAAAAGCAATTAGCTCCTTCAATGTGAGAAGGAGACTGAAACACCTCTGAGACAACAAACCTTTTCAACAAACAAGAATAAAATAAAACACAGTGTCAAACAGTAATTTTGTTAGCCCAATGATAAAAAGTCACAAAATGTAAGCTCCACCTGTAATACAGTAATTTCAGAGAAGATATACCCTGTAAGAAACATTTTGCTCCAGAGAAAATAAAGCAGTAACAGAAGATATACCTTGCAAAGACAATTTGAATCAGAAGATTACAGGAGTAATCTGTTAGCACACACCTGTAGGCACACTTTGTAATAATGCAGAAGAAGGTATACCAGCAACAACAATTTGAATCAGAGAAAAAATAAAGCAATGAAATGTTAACAACAAACAGTAGCAATCCCTGTGAGTGAAAAATAAAAACACCACCACACAGTAAATCTGCTTAGCCAAACTAAGTCTTAATCCTTTTCCCTTGCTCTGGTAAGTTTCTCTACTCTGCCTTTCAAGCAGTCTTAGAAGGAAAGAGCTCAGGTGAGGATAGGTGCCTTGGCCAGCAAACCAAGTCTTCTACCTCCAAGATATCAACTAACCTGACTTTTTAACCCTTCTTTCTGTTGGAAATTACTGACAGTTTGCCAGCTCCACCCACATACACACCTAATCCTTTGGAAGAGCTGTGGGAGGAAAAGCAATTAGCTCCTTCAATGTGAGAAGGAGACTGAAACACCTCTGAGACAACAAACCTTTTCAACAAACAAGAATAAAATAAAACACAGTGTCAAACAGTAATTTTGCTTAGCCCAATGATAAAAAAGTCACAAAAATGTAAGCTCCACCTGTAATACAGTAATTTCAGAGAAGATATACCCTGTAAGAAACACTTTGCTCCAGAGAAAAATGAAGCAGTAACAGAAGATATACCTTGCAAAAGACAATTTGAATCAGAAGATTACAGGAGTAATCTGTTAGCACACACCTGTAGGCACACCTTGTAATAATGCAGAAGAAGGTATACCAGCAACAACAATTTGAATCAGAGAAAAAATAAAGCAATGAAATGCTAGCAACAAACAGTAGCAATCCCTCTGAGTAAAAAATAAAAACACCACCACACAGTAAATCTGCTTAGCCAAACTAAGTCTTAATCCTTTTCCCTTGCTCTGGTAAGTTTCTCTACTCTACCTTTCAAGCAGTCTTAGAAGGAAAGAGCTCAGGTGAGGATAGGTGCCTTGGCCAGCAAACCAAGTCTTCTACATGGTGTGGTGGTGATTGAGTGTATATAATACTGTATTGTGCACATGGATTAATACAACACTTTGGTGGCCTTATTAACATGGCTATAAATAGTACAGCACTGTTTATTTTCAGTAGTGTGCAAATGTAAAACACTTTGTATTATACAAATTTTGTATAACAAATTCAGTGCAGTTAAACGCCAGCTGCAATGTTTTTACAGTTGTTTTCACACTCATTAATGTTTTATGACGTAATGCTATGTCAAGTGCTAATAAAGTATTATGTGTACAGGCATTTCATAACTGTAACGTTTCAACATTTAAGCAGAAGTACCACATAAATTATAGAAACTCTTACTGCATAAGGTTCAGGAGGCAGTGAGGTAGAAAAAGACTGCCTATGCGTGCTTCAAGCGCTCAAGGGTAGAAAAGGAGTGTGGAGAGTACGAGCTGATGTCCAGGAGGGTCACCAGGTTGGTCATAGTAGCCAAGGTGAGGACGGAGCAAAACTTGGCCAGGGGTTTCCAGTGGGGTGGGGAAAGGGGTTCTTTATGTACGTAGGAGAGAACAGGAAAGTGATGACACAGATCAGCATGATTAGGAATGGGGAGGGATGGGCTCAGGAAGCGGGGTAGCAATCTGAGATATTAAATGAGTACTTTGCATAAGTCTTTACTGGGGGAGGAGGGGGTCCACAGTTCCAGAAAGTATGGAGAGAGACAGACCGCAAATAAGGTAGGTCACTTTGAGTTTGGTGAACTGTAACTAGCCCGGACGTAGGACAAGTCGAAATTAGAGGGTGGGGTGACGGGAAGGACTGGCACATGGAGGGAAGGGCATAATCACGGTGGACAGGGTGAGGGCAGACCTCTGGTTGCTAAACACTGAGAAGACACCATGTCAGGATAAGTTTCATTAGAGGCAAGGCCGAAGTTCAATCTCTACATAGTGGAGGACAGGAAGATGGGGGGACATGATAGAGGTCTTTAACTATGCAAAGAGGATCAAAAAAGGGTAGGCCGAGGAGGTGTTCAGGTTTAAGAAGGAGGGAACAACCGGGGGCATGAGTGGAGGCTGGGGGGGGTGTCCCGGGGGGAGTGAAGGAGGCTCTAGTTAACTGATAGAGTGGAGGATCCATGGAGTGTGCTGCCCAGGAGACTGGTAAATCGGGGCATAGTGGAGGTTTTCAAGAGGGGGTGGGACATGTACATGGGGAAATGAAAGTCAGGGAAGTTCCTCTCTGGGGGACGGGTGGGCAGTACATCAGGCAGACAGTAGGTGTGCAGGCTACCGAGCAGACACCTGACAGACCATGAGGCATATTCTGCTGGCTTTTAGTATGCCACTATGTTAGTATGTTTATCATGCCATCTGCACCAGAGCACCACACTGAAATGAATTATGCAGCACTGGCTCCTAGAATTTATCTGGTAGTTCTCCTTTAACGAAACATATACATATTAAATAGCCATTTCAAACATTTTTAATGATCTTTTTGAGAACAGTTTATTATAGTAATTATTGTTATTTCCTTTTTATAATAGAAAACAGTCTCCATTGAACACAGTTACACTGTGCCTTGAAGTTGCAATAAATTCTTGTTAATGTTTACGAGGATTTGAACAACCATTACTTCAACACAGCAACCACCCCTCTTGCACAACAATAATTAGTTACAGAATGAGTAACTGCATAACAGAGAACCTTACTGTAAGCAACTTTACATACAAAATGATACAAGCACAGACACTGTATACGTATTTGCACCCCTGCATGCTAATGACATGTAAATGATTCACGAATGGCAATTGACATACATTGTCTACTAATGATCATTAAAGTCTGTAAGCCAGTAGGATGTTGTCCATATTTCATTTTGTAATAATACATGGTAATATGTCAGAAATGTTGCTTGTATGACTGTGACACTTGAAGTGTGTGAGTCCTAATTTCAATGCTTGTGAGCTGCAGTTCATGTTGTTCAGTCCTCCTCAGTTTGTTTCCTCCTTTTGGCAAAATGTGTGAAGTGCCGTGTATAAAGAGTTGCCTTGTCAACTTTTGGATATGTGAAGGACCCAGGCTGAGGCTTGTTAATCTGGTATTCATTTATTATTTGCACAGCTTGGATATTCATTACGCAATATTTGCACCTCTGCTATGAGATCTTCCAAGTAACCTGTGTGAAATGAAATTTATTTCTCTATATTAATTTCTACAAACACCACCAAGAGAAACACATATAGTATATTGTATGAATGCCCATACACAACTAGGCTATTCTTCCAACGAGTGTTGTTGATGATGGCAGATGACCTTGAGGGTGTAGCTTGAGAGTTCACTCCGCCATCATCAAAAACACAAAGCCCTCTTCAATCTTTTTTGGGACCATGCACTATAAAAAAACAATGTATGGTCCCTGAATCAGCAACCGGTTACTATTATCCATCTTAAGGTTGCCATGGTGATGTAAACCACTCGATCTTCGCTCTCAAGGTTTACATGGTCACTGTGGCAACCTCACGACGGTCAATAGACCAGTTGCCGATAGAGGACCATACATTATCCTCTATGTTGTAACACAGAATGGTACAATTGCATTCCATGACATTTGAATTGTGGTACAACCACTAGGAATGACAAATACGGAATACTGGTTGGGCAACTATGCAGATCCAGTGTGTTCTGCCATGGACGGTTGCAGATTCACTCTGAACTGGACAGCAAAGATCGATAGGTCCATGGGAATCAGAGCCCTGAGGATGCAAAACACACTTGTTGTGCATAGAGTTTGCCATCCGGAATTTTTTATAGTGTATAGTACTGCATGAAACATGTTTTGTGACGTTTGTAAGCAATAAGACATGTCGGGGGGGGACATGGAACATATTTTAACACATGCCCAGGGGCATAATAAGGCACGAGGCCCCTGGCGTGTGGTAAAATATGTTTCGTGCACACACCCGGCGTGTCTTATTGTGCTTATAAATTGGTCTCATATTTATTTACATGTTTACAGTTAGAAAACTCTTGCTTGTATGTAGAAAAAAACATTATACAATGGGGTATGAAAATCCTGAAACCTCATTGGTCAAAACACATCACATGACTGTGATAAATCCTCCAGTATACCCACTGTAAAAGTGTGATATCACTATAAAAACAAAAAAACAAGTTGAACATTTTATAATAGCAATATACCATGGCAGGGAGTGGGTATATGGGTGGATTTACCACTTCTGGTGTGGTTAAGTCACTCAGCTGTGCCCCATGACTGAACCACACCAGGCGTGGTAAATCTACCAATATATCCACTCCCTGTCATGGTATACTGCTTAATTTAATGCTGCTAATCTATCATAAATTAGTCCTTTTGCGGACATTGTGTTAATATTCATGAGCTTATTTGCATATACTACCACCCCACCCCCCATTCTACACACACAGAGATGCGACCGGGAGAGAGAGTATGACACAGCAGCAGCAACAGTACATGTGTTCTGTCTGTAAACGCCAGCACCTGGCAACTGGGAGAGAGACAGAGACACATCGGCAGCAACACTTTTCTTCTCTCGCGTGTCACATGGTCTCT
Organism: Neoceratodus forsteri; assembly: GCA_016271365.2. Classification (NCBI taxonomy): domain Eukaryota; kingdom Metazoa; phylum Chordata; order Ceratodontiformes; family Ceratodontidae; genus Neoceratodus; species Neoceratodus forsteri. The sequence continues at coordinate 1,558,220,479 of CM057456.1, read as the reverse complement.
TTTTTTCCACAGTGCCATGTCAGCAGGAACAAAAAACAGCTGACATGGCCCTGTCTGCTTCTCTTCACCTTCACAGCTCCATGGCAGTATGGAAAAAACAGACTGGATGACAAGCGAGCAACTGAGTATTGCTGCCGATGTGTCTCTGTCTCTCTCCCGGTTGCCTTCATCTGCGGGTGGTGGCGTTGAACTTCAGGCAATGCTGGCACTTCTCCACGGGGTGATATGAGCCCAGACAGAAGAGGCACTGGGAGTGACCGTCCTTGTGCGGGAGTTGGGCGCCGCATGAGTTGCACTTCTTCTTGTGCTCGGAGGGTGTAGGGGACAACATACACCATCGAAAAACTGATTAAAAGTCTAAATAAATCGAGAAAAAAATGACGGTAGAACTACCGATGACAGACTGACGAGCACTAAGTGAACTTTAACATGAAAGGCTTCCATGAGCTAACAGTGGGAAAGAACTGGAAGGCATGCATGGGGACCGCCCCTTTATACTGACGCCACATGATGTCGGTCACCTGACATGGGGGCAGTCCCTTGCCACAGTCTGCTAGCTAGAAATTTTTCTGTGGGGTCCTGACACCTGCCGGCTTCAGTCCTATATGTAATTACCTGCTGCAAGAGCTCTCTCGAAGTAAGATCTAGACCTACTGCAGGAACCTCTCTCAAAGATCTACTGTTACGGTAAGTTCTTACTAACTGCAATATCTTACTTCGAGAGGGTTCCTGCAGTAGGTCTTCACATATAAGACTGAATACCAAGCAGTCGCAAAAGAAATAATACAAAGGTACATCCGGGAGGAGGAGAAGTTGCCAACAGGAAATTACGACAGGAGGCCTTGTAAAACTGCAAGGCCAAAGCCAGTTCTGTGCCTAGAGGCAATGTCCAGACTGTAATGCTCAGTGAAAGTGTGAACAGATGACCATGTGGCCACTGCACAGATTTCTGCAGTAGACACATTCCTGAAAAAGGCAGTAGAAGTTGCAAAACACCTAGTGAAGTGACCCTTAACTGCTCCCAGAAGGGACTTCACATGCTTTTGGTAAGTGAAGTGGACACATTTCGCTAACCATCTAGAAATGGTCTGTTTGGAAATAGCCTTGCCCTGGCACTGGGGAGCAAAGGCTACAAAGAGCTGATTAGATTTTCGAACCACTTTAGTCCGGTTCATGTAGTATCTCAGAATCCTGTGCACATCCAGAGTGTGCAACAGGTATTCCCCTGTTAGAATGCTGGGGATAGTAGACAGGCAGTTCTACACTCTGATTAAGAGTGGTTTCTGAAACTACCTTAGGGAGAAATTAAGAGTTAGTCCAAAGGACTACGTTGTCCCTATGAAAAAATAAATAGGGTTCTTTACAGACAAACGCCTGAAGTTCGGAAACCCTTCTGGCAGAAGTGACTGCGACTAGAAACAAAGTCTTCCAGGAAAGGAAGCGCATGTCACAGCTAGAGGCTGGTTCAAAAGGAGGTAAGGTCAGCTTTTCTAGCATAAAATTCAGGTCCCAGGGGGGACAGGGATTCCAGATAGGAGGTCTCAGGTGGAGGATGCCTTTCAGAAAACTTTTGGCAACCTCCAGTTGAGCCAAGGTTTTGCCCTCCACCAGGAGGTGGTAGGCCGACACTGCAGAGAGATGGACCTTAATGGATGAGCAACTAAGGTCGGTCTCTGATAAATGTGTGAGGTACTCTAACACCTGGGCTAGCGAGCATGAAAAGGGGTCCCAGCATCTAGCTAGGGCCCAGATCGAGAATCTTTTCTACTTCATGGCGTAAGTGGATCTGGTAAAAGGTTTTCTGGCTTCAACCAAGATATGTGCAACCTGTGAAGATACACCATAGCGAGAAACTGCTATGTCCACAGGTGCCACGCATGAAGGTGGAGAGACTGAAGACTCGGGTGCACCAGGGTGCCCTGCTCCTGAGTCAGAAGGTCATGGGATAACGGTAAGGGAACCGGAAGTTCCAGTGCCAGTTGTTGCAAAAAAGGATACCAAATGTGACGTGGCCAGAGAGGAGCAATTAGAATCAAATATGCTCCTTCCTCCTGAAGTTTCGCCAGACCCTTCTGAATGAGAGGAAAGGGAGGAAAAATGTACAGAAACCTCCCTGTCCAAGAGAGAGACAGTGCATCTCGCCAAAAAGCACCATGCCCAGGAACGAGCGAGCAAAAGCTGGGTAGTTTTGCGTTGAATGGGGAGGTGAACAGATCTATTTCTGGTCGACCCCATCGAAGAAAGAGGCCTCTGACCACCTCAAGCTTTAGTTCCCACTAGTGAGCCCTGGCTACTGATCGGCTGAGACTGTTTGCCAGAACGTTGCTTACGCCTGGGATGTGGACTGCTGTCAAGGAAAGGCTGTGCTGAATTGCCCAGTACCAGACCCTCATTGCTTCTCTGCAGAGAGGGTACGAGCAAGTTCTTCCCTATTTGTTGATGTACCAGACAGTGGACATGTTGTCTGTTTGGACAAGAAGTGATCCCAGTACCAGAAGTGACTGGAACGTCTGGAGGTTGTACAGAACCGCCCTGGTCTCCAGAATGTTGATGTGGAGCAGAAGCTCCTGGTCGGGCCAAGACCCCTGTGTCTTGTGCATCCCCAGATGGGCTCCCCAGCTCGAGTCTAAAGCGTCCATAGTTAGGATTTGGGTTGGGACAGGGGAATGGAAGGGGGCTTCCCTTGAAAGATTTTGGAGAGATCTAGCCACCAGCAAAGATCGCTCTGAAGGCTGTTGGAGATCATTACTTTCTGGTTCATGTCGTCCATCCTCTGGTCCCATTGGACTTGAAGAGACCATTGGGTGATCCTTATGTGAAGTCTGGCCAGGGGCACTGTGGAAATGGCCGCTGCCATCAGTCCCAAGAGACAAAGCACGGCATGTGCTGGGATCCACCGAGCCTGGGCCACGAGAGTGGCTTGAGCAACTAGAGTCTCGGCCTGATCCGATGGCCGGAAAGCCTTGCTCTGAACTGTGTCTAATACTGCTCCAATAAATTGGAGCCTTTCAGATGGTACTAGCTGGGATTTAGGCAGATTGACCATGACACCCAGAAGAGTAAACAAGCTCAGAGTGAAAGAGAGTGACTCTTTCAGACTGTACAGAGAGGATGCTGCGAGGAGCCAGTCTTCCAGGTATGGGAAAACGTAAATGCCCTGGCAGTGAAGAAAAGCCGCAACCACCGCTAAACACTTCGTGAACACCCGGGGGGGCCGAGGAAACACCAAAGGGGAGTGCTTGGAACTGAAAATGGTTCTCCAGAAAGGTAAAATGGAGAAAGCGGCAGTGGGCCGGGAGGATAGGGATGTGCAGGTAAGTATCCTGCATATCCAGGGAGCACAGCCAAGAATTTGTCTGGAGCAGGGGAAGAAGCTTCTGAAGGGTCAACATGCGAAACGTCTTGTACTCGACAAAGAGGTTGAGCGTGCTGAGGTCCAGGATTGGTCTCAGAATGCCTGTCTTCTTTGGAACTAGGAAGAAGTGGGAGTAAAATCCCCTTCCTAGCTGGTTTTGAGGGACGGGTTCTATGGCCTCTTTCACCAGAAGGGCTTGGATCTCTTGGAAGATGAGTGGAATCTGATCCCTTGGATAAAAAGACCGTCCCGGAGGATGAGGGCCGGGAATCTCAGAAAACTCTATCGAGTGACCTTGCTTGATGAGCTGTAACACCCAAGATTCTGAGGTGACGAACCTCCACCCCTCCAGGTGGAGGCTGAACCTCCCTCCCACCGGTTCCTCCTTGATTAGTGGAGGTAGCGGAAGGAGGGAAAAGGAGTCAGGACGCCGAGGGGATGGGAGCTTTTGCCCACAGAGGCCAGCTTGGGGAACTTGGCTGGGGGGTTTGGGCTCCTGAACCAGGGGCTCGTCATTTGCCCTGACATTTCCCCTGGTTTTTATTCCATCTCCTTTGGCGATGAAAAGGCTGCTTTTTCTGTCCCATCCGCTACATTGAGCGTACATCCCGAAGGGAGCATCCGCTGTCCTGCAGCCTGGTAATAATATCTTTGGCATCGCCACCAAAGAGGACGGAACCCCTAAAAGGGGGCCCAAAAGAGAGGACTGGATGTCTTGTGCCAAACTTGCTATTCTGAGCCAAGAAAGGTGGCAGAGGCAGATCCCTGTGGCAGCCGCTCTAGCCACTGAGTCCACTGAGTCATATGTTGCATGCAAAGCATGACGACAAGAGGACTTTCCCATTCTGACCTTGTCCAGTAACTTTTTCCGGAGAGTCTCATCCTGGACCTCCTTAAGATCCTTTTCCAGCTCGGAGACAGATGCCTTCTGGAATGCAACCATGTGTGAGACATAGTTGAGGGACCGTATGGTGCAAGAGGAAGAGGAATAAATCTTTTGGCCAAACTGGTCCAACTGCCAAGAGTCCTTGTCAGGAGGTGAGGAGCTCAAATGTTTTGGTTGGGCTGACCGTTCATGAGTGGCAGTGATAACCATAGAGTCAGCCTTAGGATGAGTAGTGAGGTGTTGAATCCCTTCCGGGGATAGTAGGTACAATCCGCCTTTCTGGAGACCACAGGGATAGACGACGGCTGTTGCCATACCTTGTTCACCAAATCCTCGTAAGGGCCCATCCAAGGGGGGATGAGGAGAGGATCTGTGGTGGCTAGATCAAGGTGTTTCACCAGTCACATGCGCTGGGGATCCACCTCTTTATAAGGCCAGCCTCCTGCTGCCTGAATGGTATGCAAAAGGTCCCCAAAGGAAGAATCCTCAGGAGGAGATTTTGGGGACTCCTTGGGAGGTACCTTGACAGGGGACCAAGGGTCCGAAGGCTCGGAATCAGAGTCCATGTCGGATGGCTCAGAACCACTGGAGATGGAAGGGTCTACCCCAGATGATCCTATATTTAGAGCACCCAATGCCCGTCTGGAGGGAGGCAGTGGAGGGGGGGCCCTAGGCAGAGGAATGTCCCCCACGGACTGCCTAATCTCCATGAAGAGCTGGGTTCTGGCATTCTGCCACCACGATGGAGACGACTCACGGTCTGGCACTGGAGGTGGAGGAGGAGGAAGAGGAGGAGGAGGCTGGAAGCCTGGGTAGCTTGGGTACTGTGGGTATTGCCATGAAGGGTACTGATAACCTGGCAATCCTGGAGAGTAATAAGAATACCCAGGAGGACTTCTGGTGACGTCACTCCTGTGGATGGCTGCCTAACTCCCATGCTCCATGCGCCCCTCACTTTTCTCCTGCTAATTATATTTTTAAATGTTACCAAATGTTTAAAAGACACTGGGAGACTAAGCAATAAGCTAGGGAGAATGGAAATGACGAATCGCTTTTCTGCCTTGCCAGCGGATCCCGATGGAATGGAGGAAAAAATATCCAATTCGGGCACCTCTGCCTCCTCACATTATGCAGCCACCAACAAATCCACTTCCAGAAGAGGCTCATGAATTAAAAATAAAGCTAAAGTCTCCGGGAGTACAACTGACTCACAATCTAGCCAGACAATGGAAAGCAAACTGGATATAATCCTCATGTAACTCAGGGATATTAAAATGGAGGTGAAATCATTTAAAGAATCAATGTCAGAAATGCATGCAGATATTCAGCACATGGAGTTGAGGGTTACTGCCCTGGAACGCCACCAAGCCTCCCCTTCTCCACAACTAACCCAATTGCAGGACCAAGTTAAACAAATAACCCAGATATGCAAGTCCATTACAGAGAGACAAGAAGATTCTGAAAATCGGAACCGAAGAAATAATTTAAGAATCTATTTGATTCCTGAAGGAGCAGAGGGCCGTGACATTGTAGAATTCGTGGAGACTATACTGCGGACATCCCTGGTTTTAGATGTGGACTTCCCATTAGAATCTGAAAGGGTCCACAGGGCGCTGGGCCCCAAGTCTAATTTTGCCTCAGCTAGGCCAAAGTCAATAATTATTTGTTTCCTTAGATATGCAACTAAAGAGATTATATTAAAAAAAGCTTGGGCCCAAAAGAAAGTGTTCTATGGAGCAACTAGGATCTTTACAGAAAATGATTATGCACCTTATACACTAAAAAGGCGTTGAGAATATGTTCCTTTATTCCAGATCCTACGCCAAAACAAGCTTGCCTTCAGAAAGTACAGTTACGTATGAACTTACCGTAACAGTAGATCTTCGAGAGAGGCTCTTGCAGTAGGTAATTACATATAGGACTGACACCAGCTGGCGGCAGGACCCCACAGAAAAATTTTTAGCTAGCAGTCCCTGGCGAGGGACCGCCCCCACGTCAGGTGACCGGCGTCATGCGACGTCGGTATAAAGCTGTCCTCGGACGCCCGCTTTCCAGTTCTTCCCCCCGCAGGCCCGGAAGGCCTGGACGAGAGAGAAGCAGATGTTCCATTCCTGGAAAAGAAGCTGAAAAAGCCTAGGGGATGGAGGAGGGAGTAGTACATTTCACTGCAAGAGCCTCTCCTAAGATCTACTGTTACGGTAAGTTCTTACTTAACTGTACTATCTTACTTCAAGAGGGCCTTGCAGTAGGTAATTACATATAGGACTGAATCCCAAGCAGTCTGGAACAAATAAGAGGCACTGGAGGAGGAACTACTCCAGAAAGAAGCAATGTGTGAAGGCCTCAACACAGGAGGCCTTGCAAAACAACTAGCCCGAAGCCTGCTCTATGGCGAGAGGCAATGTCCAAACTGTAGTGTTTCGTAAAGGTATGGACCGAAGTCCAGGTGGCGGCAGCGCAAATGTCTGCCGCAGACACATTCTTGAAACAAGCTGCAGAGGCCTCTACTCCTCAGGTGGAGTGACCTCTGACTTGCCCCGGAAGGGTCTTGTTGTACTTGTCATAGCAGAAAGTGATGCAATGAGCCAACCACTTCGACAGGCATTGCTTGGAAACAGCATTGCCTTCCCTTTTGTGAGCAAAAGAGACGAACAACTGATCAGTCTTTCTGAGATCCTTTGTCCTGTTGGTGTATCTCAGAATCCGGTGAACATCCATAGTATGGAGTAAATATTCCCCTTGGTTGGAGTACTGCGTGAAAAAGGCAGGTAACTCTATGGACTGATTTAAGGTAGACTCTGCTACTACTTTAGGTAGAAACTTAGGATCTGTGCGTAAGAGTAACTCGCTCTTTGTGAAAATCAAATAGGGATTTTACACATATGGGCCTGAGCTCGGAAATTCTTGATCAGTGAGTGGCCACTAAGAAGAGCGCCTTCCACTTAAAGAAATTCAGATCTGCAGAAGCTGCAGGTCTGAAGGAGGAAGAGTAAGTTTCTTGAGAACAAAGTTCAAGTCCCAAGGGGAGCAGGAGTTGGATGGGGGCCCTGATGAAGGACCCCTCTGAGAAAGGTCTTAGAGACCTCCAGTTGGGCAAAGGCTTTATCTGCGAAAGGAGCATGGTAGGCTGAGATAGCAGCCATGTGCACCTTCAAGGAGGAATGGCTGAGACCCAGGTCAAAGAGATGACGTAAGTATTCCAGCAGAACAGCCACTGAACAGGAGAAAGGCTCCACATTCCTAGAGGCGACCCAAATAGAGAATCTCTTCCATTTCATGGCATAAGTGGACCTAGTGGAGGGTTTTCTAGCCTCCACCAAAATCTCCGCCACTTTTGGAGAGATGCCAAAATGGGATTGGGCTAGGTCTGCAGGAGCCATGCATGAAGTTGAATGGACTTGAGACCTGGATGGACCAGGGTTCCCTGATCCTGGGTCAACAAACCTCGAGATAAAGGAAGAGTAAGAGGAGGAACCTCTGAGAATTGTTGTAGAAGAGAGAATCAGATTTGCCTGGGCCAGAAAGGAGCAATCAGAATCATTCTCGCTCCTACTTTGGATAGCTTCTGCAAAACTCTTGGGATCAGAGGAATTGGGGGAAAGGCATAGATGAATCTGTCCTTCCAGTCTAGAGACAGAGCGTCGCTCCAGAAAGTGCCTCACTTTGGAGCCGAAAGCAAAAGCTGGAAGTTTGTTGCTTTGGGGAGGCAAGAGGTCTACCTTCGGAGTCCCCCAAAGCTGAAAGATATCATCAAGCACCTTTTGATCCAATTCCCACTTGTGTGCTCAGGCAGAGAAGCGGCTTAGTTTGTCTGCCAAGGTGTTGTCGACTCCTGGAACATGAATCGCCGTGAGGTGAAGGTTGTGATGAGTTGCCCAATCCCAAACCCTCATAGCTTCCCTGCATAGAGGGTAGGAACGAGTTCCTCCCTGCTTGTTGATGTACCACACCACGTGCATGTTGTCCGTCTGGACGGCTAGGTGGCCGGGAAGAATGTATTGGTGAAGGGCTTGGAGAGCGTATAGCACAGCTCGAAGCTCGAGCACGTTGATGTGGAGAGCTAGTTCCAGTCTGGACCATAAGCCCTGGGTCCAATGAGGGCCCAGATGGGCTTCCCAATCTTCACCTGATGCGTCCGTGGTCAGAGTCTGGGAGGGGGGAGGATGAAAGAAGGGGACCCCCTGAAATAGGTTCTCTTGAACCATCCACCATTGCAAGTCCCGTGCCATCGGCGAGGAGATCAGAACTAGTTGATCTAGGTTGTCTACAGGTTGATCCCACTGGGAGAGAAGAGTCCACTGAGAAATTCTCATGTGGAGTCGAGCTCGGGGGACCATCAGAATAGTGGCCGCCATGAGCCCCAGAAGACGGAGGACCAACCTCGCCAGAACCCTCCTGCTTTCTGATAGCAGGGAAATCTGGGATTGAAGAGAGGCCGCCTTGTCTGGAGGCAGGAAGGCCTTGCTCACCATCGTATCGAGGACACCCCCGATGAACTGTAACCTCTGGGAGGGGTCCGGATGGGACTTGGAAAGGTTGATGGTAATACCCAGGCCAGAAAAAACCTGCTGGGTGAGGGAGAGAAAATGCAGGAGTTCCTCCCTGGACGAGGCTGCCAGGAGCCAATTGTCCAGATAAGGGAACACCTGTACTCCCATTGTATGCAGGTGGGCCGCTACCACAGCCAGGCATTTGGTAAATACTCGGGGCACTGAGGAAAGACCAAAGGGAGCGCCCTGAATTGGTAGTGGTCCCTCTGAAATGCAAAACGAAGATACTTGCGATGAGAAAGGCGAATGGGAATGTGCAGATAGGCATCCTGCATATCCAGCGCACAAAGCCATTGACCCGGCCGAAGAAGGGGCAGAAGACTCTGCAGAGAGAGCATCCTGAACCTTTTGTATTCCACATAAAGGTTCAAGGAGCTGAGATCTAGAATGAGTCTGAGATCTCCCGTCTTCTTTGGGACCACGAAGAAATGAGAATAGTAACCCATCCCTTGAAGATGAAGGGGGAGAAGGGCCGAGATTTCTTCCTGGACCAATGGAAGATGGTCTCTGGACTACGATGACTTCGGAGGAGGGTGGCGGGGGGGTTTCTGAAGAAACTGTATGGAGTGCCCCTCCGCTATAAGCTGGAGCACCCAAGAATCCGTGGTTATCCTCTCCCAACCTGGAAGGTGGAGGGAAAATCTCCCTCCTACTGGTTCCTCCGGTGGATCCGGAGGCGGTGGGAGAGGAAGGAGTCAGGTGGTGGGGCAGCGCCAGCAGAGGCACTGCTGCTTTTTTGGGCGGAAGGGGCCTGGCAGCTGCGGGGGCCCGATGTTTAGTGGCCCGCCTTCCTTGGGGTTTCGCTTGAGGTCGAGTCCGTCTGCGAAAAGGACGGCGCTGCTGAGGATGGGGACGGTACATGAAGTCCATGGATTTCAGGGCCGTCCCCTTCTCTTGCAAGTCGGTGATGATGTCTTTGACATCACCCCCGAAAAGCACCGACCCCCTGAAAGGTGCCTCTTGAATGGCGGATTGCACCTCCGGGACCAAACCTGACACGTGGAGCCAGGCATGATGCCGTAGACTTACGGCGAAAGCGGAGCTCCATCCAGCAGTGTCCACTGCATCGTATGTTCCCTGTAAAATGTGGTGACTGGCCGAACAAGCAGAATGGACAAGGTCTGCTAGCTCCTGTTTGACTTGAGAGTCAGGTAAGGAGTCTAGTTTAGATTCCGCCTGGGTAAGGATGGCTTTCTGGTAATCCCCCATGTGGGCGACGTAATTCACTGCCCGAATTCCCAGTATGGAAGAGGCATAAATATTTCTTCCATACTGGTCCAGGAGGCGAGATTCCTTATCCGGAGGAGACGAGCTCAGATGCTTTGGATGTGCCGATCTGCCGTGAGCGGCGCTAATCACAACTGAATTGGCACGAGGGTGAGAGTCAAGATAGTCTACACCTTCGGGAGCCTGGTATAGCCTGTTGGACTTCCTGGGAAGTGGGGCTAATGCCGACAGTTGTTTCCAAATCGTAGTAACAAGGTGGGCGTGAGGCTCAATCCAGGGTGGCACTAAAGTTGGAGCTGTCACGGGTAGGTCCAGATGCTCGGCAAGTTTTAGATGCTGGGGATCTGGTTCCAAGGAGCGCCACTGGTGAATTTCCTGGATTTTTCTAAGCAACTCCGTGAAGGATGGGTCCTCCGGAGGAGACTTCAGAGGGGTCCTCGGCTGGGGCTTAGACGGAGAGTAGGGCTCGTCGTCTCTCTCGGAACATCCGTCAGAAGAATCCGAGGAATCCAAGAGGGAAGAAGAAGCAGAAGAAGAATAAGACTCCCTCACGTGACTAGGGGGAGGAACGGGTTCCTTGGGTGGTACCCGTGGATGCGTATCCTGCCCCTCTCTAGATCCAGAGGGAAGAGCCCTGGAGTCTGGAGGCGGTGAGGGAGTGTGCTGCCTCGGATGTACGGAAGCCGGGGCCGGCACCATCATCATAAGGTGGCTCTCCACTTCCTTGGTGAGCTGAGCCTTGGCCTCAGCCCACCAAGAGGCCAGAGTCTCCTGCAGATCCACCAGCGGCCGGGGGGGGGCAGTGGAGGTGGAGGAGGAGGGGGGAAAGTGTACAGGTTGTACCCGTAAGGGGAGTATCCATAACCTGGCTGCGGGAAACTCGGCATCGGGTAATGTGGTGTCGGGTACTGCGGCATTGGAGGAACTGGCGTCGGGTACTGCGGTGCTGGATACTGCGGTCCCGGGTACGACGGCATCAGATAAGATGGCGGGTGCCCAGGAGCCGGGGGAGCTGCCAGAGCAGAAGGCCCAGTTGGCGGCCCCACAGACAGATCCACGTTAATGGGCCTGGGGGGCGGAGGGCCCGACGGAAGGGGAACATCCCCTGCCGGCGTCGGCGGAACCGGCGTCGGAGGTACCGGTGTCCGGGGAGCCGATGTCAGATCCGGTTCCGTCGGAGGAGGGTCTGACGAAGGTGGAAGATCCCCGCGTCGCCTGGGAAGGAGAGAGAAATCCCGGGGTCAGGCTGGGGTGACTCAGGCTCCCCAGGCGGCAGCGAGCTGTGGGGGCAGGTGCGAAGCCGGACGTAAGGGGTCCGTCGCCGGTTCCGTCACCTGGCGCGCATTGGAGGAACCGACGTGCGGCTTAGGGGCGTGTTCCCAAGCGGGCACCGGAGGAGCCAGCATCCAGCTTATGGGAGCCCCTCACCGGAGGCGGGCCAAGGGGAGGGGCGGCCCGGTCCGATGGAGAAGTGTGTGGCGCCGCCCCAAGGGTCGGGAATCTTATCAACTCTCCATGCGGACGTCAGAGGAGCCGACATCCGACTTAGAGGAGTCGCCCACGCCAGTAGGCCGCAAACCTGCGGCCGAACTGGGGGCGGAGGCCTCCATTCGCCCAGAGGCGCCTGCAAGGCCCTAGCGTGAGCCAGATGGGTGGGCCAACGCCTCCTCCAAACCCTTAGAGGCTGCCGTCGAATGGTCCCCCGGAGGGGATGTTGCCTGCACGCGACTCCCGCGGGAGACGCGGTAGAGGAGGACTTCTCCCGGTGCCTCTCCTTGTCCTTCTTTTTCCATTGTCCTTCCGGGGAAGTGGATGCCTGCCTCAACGTTTTCAACTCTTTTTCCATAGAAGACATCTTTTTCTTGAGGAGATGGGCTTCCAGGGACTGTTGGCGCCGTTTACGGGTAGCCATGTTGAAGTTGAGGCAATGCTGGCACTTATCGACCGGGTGATCGGGGCCTAGGCAGAAAAGGCACAGGGAATGGCCGTCCTTGTGTGGCAGTTGGGTGCCACATGAGTCGCACTTGTTTTTTTGTGCTCGGAGGGTGTAGGGACGACATACACCGGCGATGTACCCTGACGATTAAAAAAGAATAACTAATTTTGATTTAAAAGCAGTAAGAAAGACAGGGCTGATGAAACACGAACTTTGCCTTGAGGCGCTGCAGGCTAGCGATGAGAAAGAACTGGAAGGCAGGCGTCCAGGACCGCCCCTTTTTACCGATGTCGCATGATGCCGGTCACCTGACGTGGGGGCGGTCCCTCGCCAGGGACTGCTAGCTAGAACTTTTTCCATGGGGTCCTGCCGCCAGCCAGCGTCAGTCCTATATGTAATTACCTACTGCAAGAGCCCTCTCGAAGTAAGATCACCTTATCCTGCTTTGATAGTGGTCCAGTTCCCAGACGGTCAAACAACCTATGGCTCTGCCGCTGAATCCCTGCGAGACTTCCAGCAAAGAGGCCTTCCGATGCCTTCCAGATCTGAGCCCCCCAAGAGACCACCTGCTGGCCCTCCAGAAGAGGTTCCCTTAAACCGGGATCCTCAGCTACAACAGGCACTGGACTACCTTAAAAGACTTACTCAACGTGGCCCATCCATTGACTGAGATCTGATGAGTGGCTGAGCGTTATTGTTAGCTGTATGACTCGGGTGAGTACAACCATTGCGGGGCTTAGGGGGACTTGTTTGGTGGGCAGCTTGCCTCTGGCCCGGATGCCTTTGCCACTCTCCGATATAAATAAATGTTGAGAGGAGTACTGCTTTGGTTGCCCGTGTTCAGGCCTCTCCTGGGGTCCGCTCGGTTGGTTTGCCTGGTGGGGGGCCTCGGGGAGACGGACCTGAACCTACAAGGAAAATATGATCACCTTAACTTGATCAATGATAAGATAATTTACATCTTAAGCTGGCTATAAGCTTGAAGAGAGGGAATTTTAGTGCCCTCAGGATTTGATTTAGGACTGATTTACCATGATAATTTTTACCGCTCCCCCGCCTAGTCAAGTGAGCCACGGTGGATCTTATTCATGCATCAGTGCTCTTTTTTATTTTAGTAAGATACAAGATTAGGCCATAGGCATTTTGGGGGGTTCAGCCCGAGACGTAGGTCCCGGTCAGTCCCTGTATAGCCTGGGTCTTCTAAACTACTAGACTCTTGATGCGTGGGATCATATTTGAGGTTTGATGACTAGGCTGGGGAGATGAAATATGAGCCAGCTTATTGGTTATAATTATAAGAATTTGGCAAACGGTTTGGGTGTGCTCTCTCAGGCCCAGGCGACCAAGGACATGGACTTTGTGTACAGTTGACTCCACAATCTAGAACAGATTGGTTACTTAGGGGATGGTTTTGGCATCCGGGCTGGGGGGGAGTGGCTGGCGCCGAACTGTCTCTTCGGCTCGATGCATGGGAGACTCAGCCCTGGGTTCTCATTGAGGCACAAGGAAATGTTGGGTGTAAGCAGGAGAAGAGTTCTCGGAACAATGGTTCCTGATATTGGACAGACCTGCTAGATAATTAACTTGATATGAACTTATGGAAATATATAGCCTAGATCCCTTGGACTCACACAATCGGGTTTCGAATTCGAATTTGTTGTACAAATGTATACCAGGGTCTCCGGGAAAGAGAGTTACTTAAATGCTGGCAGACAGTATAATGGATATCTAAAGTTTGGGTAAACCCTAGTAATTTTGTTAATACAATTCCGACCTTAATGGAAGGGAACCACGGGAGAGATGTAGCTGAGGTGACGCACCTTAGACAATCCTGATACCTACCATATACCCCAGATTGGTTAGGTTTCCAATTTGTATTTTACCTGCTTTTTCTTACTTATATTTTTATTTGACCTTCCCACTTCCCCTGTTTAGGGTCAAGGAACCCAGAGGGAGCCCCTTGTTGCGTCCGGTAGCACTGCTCTCTCGGCAGTTTTCACTGCCAACAATAGGTTGGTTTAGAATAACCACCTACAACTTGGAAGTCAATAATGTCAATAGTTTACAGTTATGGTTATCTATGTCTCACCAGCTCCCCAATTGGGTTCTGGTTGAGGTTTTCCTTGATTATTTTCCAGGTTTGGGATTTTTCTGTAATATGAATACAGCAGAATGTGGGGAGCGGGGATGGAGGGTGTCGGGGTGACAATGGGCAGAGGAAATTAATATACCTAATTATACTATGAATGGGTAAACCTCTAAAAATTCTGTCGCATAATGTGAATGGGCTATCTGGCCCTGTGAAAAGATATAGAACAATTAAAGCACTGAAGAAATATAACGCTGAAATAATTTTATTACAGGAGTCTCACTTTGACTCCAGGGAGCACCAAAAATTACTCCAGTTTGGATTTGGCCAACTTTATGAGTCAGCCTACCGCAGAGGGCGTCGCAGGGGGGTGGTTACTTTAATCTCCAAACACTCTGCATTTGCTGTCTCCGATCACTACTCGGATCCTGAGGACAGATTAGTGGTTATAGTGGGTACGATCGGAAATCAACAGTATACAATAGCAAATGTTTACATTCCCCCGGTAGTGATGCCTCATCTATTCGAAAACTGTTTGACAAGATCTTAGCTATTAAGAAGGGAGTACTGGTCATAGGTGGAGACTATAATTGTCTGCTTAACCCCAAAAGGGATACCTCAGCCCCTAGACCTCTCTCTCAGACCTCAGGCCAACGCCACCTGAGAAAATTAATTAGAGAGTTAGGACTGGTGGATGCCTGGCAGCATCTATACCCCCTGACTAGGAAATTCACCTTTTACTCACATGCCCATAAGCATTACTCCCAATTAGATTATTTCTCTGTATCAAAGGAGCACTCAGACTTAATTCAGGGGGCAGAGATTCATAACATATGTCTCTCCGATCTGTGATTTTGTTAATCTGTCCCAAACACTGATTTCCCACAGTGACCGCGCCATTCTGCACCACATTAAAATGTTAGCTGCACCATTCATAAGGAGGTATGAAGAGATGGCAATGTTGAAAATCTGGAGTGAAAATATTAAAAATTCTCGAAGTTATGAGTGTGTGTGAAAACTGCACAACACGCTTGTAACAGTCTTTTTTTAATTCTTTCACTAAATTTTAACATAGGCATTTTCGGACCTCTGCTCATGAACAGTGGCACTATGATTTTCTTAATCTGTCCTGAACGTTGATTTCCCACAGCGACAAGCCATTGTGTGCCAGATGTGCAAAACCACATTTTGGGCAGGATGTGAAAAATGGCAGCTGTACTGTTCATAAGAAGGTGCAAAATGGCAATGTTGAAAATCTGGAGGAAAAATATAACAAATTCTCGGTTATGACTGTGCTGCGGACACTGTGCAATGCACACTTGTCACATAGTCATTTTGTGGAAATTTTTCACCAACTGTTTAACATAGGCATTTTGGGACCTCTGCTCATGAACAGTGTTACTGTGATTTTCTTACTCTGTCCCGAACATAGTTTTCCTACAGCGATTGCACCACTGTGTGCCGGATATGCTAAAACACATTTCGGGCAGGATGTGGAAAATGACAGCTATACTGTTCATAAGGATGTGCGCAAATATGACAATGTTGAAAATCTGGAGTAAAAATACAAAAAATTCTTTAAGTTACATGCATGCGTGGAAACTGCATAACACACGCTCGTAACATGGTCATTTTTGGGGATTTTTTTCACCACATTGGCAACATAGGCTTTTTGGTAGCCTGCCTCATGAACAGTCACACTGTTGTTTTGTTAATCGGTCCCGAAAGGTGATTCCGCACAGTGCCTGCGAATAACGAGATGACAGTGACTGAATTCATGAGGTGGGGTCCCAAGAACCACATGTGGAAAATTTGGTGCCAAAATTCACAAAAATGTCTGAGATATGCACCAAAGTTGAAAAAAACCCATTTATGCCATTATACAGCTTACCAGCATTTCTTCAGTTGGCAATCAGCTTTGAAGAGTGCAGACATGTTCCTGGTCCACCGAAGATCGTCGCACCAGGCTCCGGAGGCAAGTATGTGGTGGGGTGGGGTGTGGGGAAGTGGGGTGCACGAGAGGGTGGGCATGGGTTGGGGGAGGGGCACTGGACACGTCGAGGGAGTTTTCTTGTTTTTCAGGTAAAAAAAAAAAGGCACAGCAAACCGGGGACGGTCGCCCCAGGACAGATGCAACATGCCCTGTGGTGCTGCTTTGCTATGCCACTGCACTGGGGGGGCACGTGTCCACTGTGCATCCATGTGGCATGTTCCACCATTGCCACGCAGTGTGCATAATGGGACAGTGACAGGTGCGCCCATACCATGGCCTGTATGGCGTTGTCACGCCATGGCCCTGTGGTGGTCAGGCCTGCAGCCTTGGCACCGTGTACTGTTGTGCATCACCAATGTGATGTATGTGTACTGTGCATTAACCATGTTCTCCTTCTCTCCACAGCACCATCACACCTCCCAGGTGCAGCTATAGCCGCGGCTGCATGTGATCAGAGCCCATCTCATGGCAGCCCAATGCACCACTGTGGATGACTCTGCACCAGCACTATCACGTCCTGAGCACCACGGTCATGGCCTCGGTGCAGGCGGGCCTTGGCCAGTGCTGGTGGGACAGCTGGCAGGTACATCTCTTGGTTGGGGAGCCTGTCCAGGTTGTCTGATGCAGACCCAGATGATGTGGTGGACATTGCTGATGCCCTCCTTGTGCTCACCAGTGGCGTGCAGGGGGTGCCTTGGCACCACCACAGGCATCACCACCACCACCAGTGCAGTCATGGCAGAAGGTGGTCACACATCATGGGGTTGCCTGTGTACGTGGCCCCAATTGCAACTGATGTTCCACTGTGCGGGGTGCAGCATGGCTGCTTCACAGATGTGGGTGCTGTGCCCCTGTACTACTGCCAAGTGCAGTGCCGGTGATGTCAGTGACATCCAGGCGGGTGCCGTGTTACACGCACCCACTCCATTGGCCCTGGAGGAAACCACCATGGGCAGTCAGTGGCGGTGCCCAACCAGCCCGCCCATGTCGCAGCTCGCCATGGTGCAACCACTGCCAGTGGATGCACTGGGACAGGCTGATACATCCCCTACTCATTGGCGCATTCCACAGCCAAGCATCACCTACTGACAACTTGGATGCCTACCTTGCCCTCCTGCAGGCGAGACTGTGGAGGCAAGAGGCCCTCCATGCAGAGTTCTGCAGCCACAGGGCTGTGATGGTCCAGGAGCATGAGTCCGCCGGGCTGCTTGGCATGCACAGATGTTAGCAGAGGCACACATCATGTGGGTGGGCATGACTGCAGCTCTGGAGCTGATTGCAGCTGCTGCGGAGGTGGCTGCCTCCAACACGCCATGGATATCGTGCATCCAGTCGGATGCCCAGGGAGCATGTCTCGCACACCCGGCAGCGGAGCCAGGTGAATCCCCTGCTGCTGACTCCATTGCTGCTGGCCTCCGTGCCCACCGTCCATGGCTCAGGTGGTGGCCGTGGGTTGGCCAGTCCACTGGGCACCCACTCACAGTCTCAGTGCAGCACCCCTATGGGGTCGCAGCTGACACCCCTTGACTGGTGGTGGCACACCCACCACCACCTGTGGCAGAGGCCACGCCCATGTCCATGGCAGCCAGGGAGCCACCCTGTAATGCTCATGTCCTGGGCCTGTGGTGGCAGGATGGCACACCTGTGTGTACCAGACGCCCTGCAGGTGGTGCTGGTGGCATTGTGTGTGGTGGTCACCTGCCCCATTGCCGTCCTGGCACCACTCTGTGCTACCTGTGCAGGACTACCTGCATGTCTGTATGCACCACTGTTATGCCATGTGTCATGGGAATGATGAGTGCATTCTAGTGTCTGCTGTGCCAGTGTGCAGGCTGCAATGCACACTGACCTGTGACATCTGCGACATGTCCTGGGTGGTGCTTGGTTGTTCCATGCCTGGTATGCAGACTGGTGCCATATGAATGCATCATGTGCGCTCCCAGGGTGTGTGGCGCAGACATTGGCGATGTGTCCTGTGGCATCGCACACCACCTGGCAATTCACAGCATGGTACCCCTTCTGGCTGATGTGTGCAATGGCATCCTCACCAGGTGGTGCTGGGTGCAGTCAATGGCCCCTATGACACCTGGCATGCGTGCCACCCTGTAGAACCCCTGCATGGCTTCTGTCCGCTCCATCTGCATGCTGGGGAAATGGATGGATTCGGAAGCATGCAGTAGCAGTGCGGTGAGGAACTGTGTGAGGAGGCGGATGTACAGGCCTGTGAAATGCCAGTGGTGTCCCCAGTAGGCCTCTGGAAGGTTCCTGTGGCGAGCAAGCACATGACCATTGTCACCTTGGTCTCCACCGAGATGGCATGACCTCATGCAGTGGTTACCTGCATCACATCATGGCACAGCTTACAGAGCTATCTCAGCATTGCCATGTTCTGGCAGTATCGGCCTACTGTCTCCACCTCAGTGAGCTGCTCAAAGGACAGCCTGGCATGATACTGCCGTGGGGCAGGCCGCCTACGGTGCCTTCCAGCACCCTTCCTCCTCCTCCTCATTAGTGCACCTGTGATGACAACTGCTGCTGGGTTCATTTTGCTGCGGGGTTCTCTGCATGGCCCTCTGGCTTGGTGTGCTGGCTGTCTCTGTCTCTCTCTCTCTCTCTGTCTTCCACTCCCCCCCTGGCTCCGGCAGTGTGCTGCTGCAGCATTTCAGTCAATGACCTGCAGGTGGGCCAGACTTGAGTTTCCATCTTTTGTACTTATATTTCTATGGCGCATCTTGCCTTTGCGCTGGAGATGCCCCATAGATGCGCCGTGGATATGCACTGTGGATCGGGTTACACTGTGTATGCATGGGTCCCCCTCCCCGTATATGTGCTGCATATCATTACACATTGCGCCTGTGGTGCATAGCCGATGGCGCAGGGCATTTCAGTTGTGCTGGCGCATTTACCCTGTTTGTGAATCATTTCACGGCACATTTTGACTTGCACGACGCATCTCTTTGTGAATCCTGCCCTCAGAGTTTTTAATAAATGACTTATGCAATATGTAAAACATCATAATCGCTTCAAAGGGATGGATGCCCCCACTTCACAATTTTACCAATTAGGCTGCCCAAATTTTGAAAGTTTGGTATAAGCTAAACAGAAATGGCCCTTAGAGAAATTACCTTTTTTCTTAAACTACTATCGGAAGATGAAAACTTTCACCCCCTACCCCAGACTAATATAACGTTCGCGTTTTGGAGAAGGATGAGGTTTAATTATTTTCATCAATTTTTACAAACTCAGGAATTATACCTTTTGTTGAACTGCAACAGAAATATGGTCCTCATGACAGGGATGTTTTCCGCTATACCCAGTTGAGAAACAAGCGGTATACCATTGTAACAGTGTCACTCTTACAGTGACGCTGTTACAGAGACAGCAATCCATTGACACCCACAGTGTCGACCGGGTTGCTGGTGCAATCCCAGAGTCATCAACTCCACAGTTTGGTCCACTCTCCTAGAGATCCCCCGAGTTGGAATCCTTAAGTCTGGGGCAGAGCCCCACATGAAGCGCCAATAGTGTGTTGGTGCATTTTCCAGTCATGGACTGGAGTTGGCAAGCATCAGGGATGTCGGCGACCACGTGTCACTGTAGGGGAGGTCACCAACATTCCTGTTGCCACAGCAACATGGAACCATAAGAAACTACATACTGCAGCAAAGAGAAATAAACTCTAGACTACCTGCTCCCTTAACCATCCTATCCTTATTTAAAGATACATTAGAGGGTCAACCCTGGGGAAAACTTATTGGTCACATATATAAAATTTTAAGGGATTATTTGGGGGGCATACTTCTCAATCGGTAATAGAAGGATGGAATAAAGATCTGGACTTGGAGATTCCACCAACAGTGTGGCACAATTCTTCCTTAAAGGCCAGTAAAATCACCTCCGCGCATGTTTGGAGGGAATTTGCCTGGAAGTGCCACTCCAGATTTATTTGTTCGTTCCCCAGTGACTTTAGATTAGGTAAGATTTAAAAGTCCTGGGGATCGGAGCTCACAGGTTCAAGTAGTCATCTGCTCAGAGGTGGAACCGAAGTCCCTGCCTGTCTCTTTTCAGCAAAACAAAACAAAACAAACCTCAGAGTTTAGCAGGCTTGATCATTCACAGTATCCTGTACTACACGGTAATACCTCACAGCCAGCATGGATACAGACACATCGCACAGCCTGTACAGGAATGCCGCTCTCTGCTTGTGAACTGCCGGACTCTCTCTAACATTTGGTGGTGCTGTTGCTCGCTGACACAGGATGGTTGCTGCTTACTTTTCTGCTTGGGAGAGGCACGATTCTACCTGTGGAACAGCCAGGGGATGGCAGGGGGATCACTAACTCTCGGTGACAACGGCATAGCAGACAGTGAGCACGGCAGGGGACCAGTGTCATTATAAAGTGTAATGGGGAGAGAAGAAAAAATTACTCACCTTAGTAATTATGTTTCTTCTAATGGAGTCTTGCTGTGTTCTGACTATTGCAGTTAGCTCCAGCACTTGAACTGCCCCGGAGAGTAAAGGGTTAAAATTCTATGCAAGGCATAAAACGTTGAGTTCAAGCTTGTTTGAGAAGAAAAAATTACTCACCTTAGTAATGTTGTTTCTTCTAATGGAGTCTTGCTGTATTCTGACATATGCAGTGATGTCCAACCTTTGAACTGCCCCGGAGAGGAAAGAGTTAACTTTCTATGCAAGGCATGGAACGCTGAGCTCGAGCTCGGTTGAGACTCTGTCTGTTGTTGTTTGAACTCAAACCGCCAGATCTTTACGAGCTATACTCACTGTGTGTCCTGTGTGAAAACTGTAAACTTACACTAGCCAACTGGCTACTAAATATATAAAAAGATTTTGGTTCCAAGGCAAAGACTCAAGTCAGGAAACCCAAAAATAAACAAAAACACAACACACACCCAAATTGAAAAGGGTGAGAAAAAGGGGCACCTCCAGAGTGCCAACACTGTTGCTGCCCACTCACATCCCATCGCTCTGAGAGGGAGGCGGGTGGAGGTCAGAATACAGCAAGACTCCATTAGAAGAAACAACATTACTAAGGTGAGTAATTTTTTCTTCAAACAACATGAAGTCTTGCTGTATTCTGACTTGCTCTGTTTCTCAAGAGTACCACCACGGAGGGGGACAGAACTACTTGCGAATAGGCTCTGAAGCACTGCTGTGCCAAACCGAGCATCACTCCTAGCCTGGATATCCAGAGAGTAATGCTTGGTAAAAGTATGTACTGTTTTCCAGGTGGCTGCTTGACAAATCTCTAAGATAGGAATATCCCTGGCAGCAGCCAGGGAAGCAGCTGTACCTCTGGTAGAGTGAGCCCTCAGGCCTGAGGGTGGGATCCTACCTCATTTTTCATAGCAAGATTGTATGCAAGAGACAATCCACCTGGCAATAGATCTCTTAGTGGCAGGTTTTCCCTTACCAACCTCACCATAAGTGAGGAACAGTTGGAGGGAGTCAAACCTGTGACCCTTGGTGCGCTTTATGTAGTAGCTAAGGGCCCTTTTCACATCCAAGCTGTGCAGCCTCCTCTCCCCAGAGGAGGAATGGTCAGTGAAGAAAACAGGAAGAGACATAGACTGGTTAAGGTTGAAATCTGAAACCACTTTAGGCAAAAACTTCCTATTAGTCCTGAGGACCACCTTATCTCTATGGAAAGAGATAAAATCAGGCTCCACTGACGGGCCTGTAACTCACTTATGCGTCTGGCAGAAGTAATGGCTACCAAGAACACAGTTTTCCAAGTCAAGTACTTAAGCTCTGCTGAGGACAAAGGCTCAAAAGGGGGTTGCACAAGTTGAGCAATGCAAACATTAAGGTCCCAAGCAGGGGCAGGGTCCCTGAAGGGAGGATTGGTATGCAGCAATCCCTTGAAGAACTTACAGAATACAGGAAGAGCTGAAAGGGAAGAGTACTTGCCTGCTGACAAGAAAGCAGAGACAGCTGCCAGATGCATTCTAAGAGAGTGTAGCTGGTCTGAGTCCCAAGCTATTGAGATGAACCATATAGTCAAGGACTGCAGGCAACCCAGCAGACTCTGGAGAAATATGCTTCCCAGAGCACCAAATAGTAAACCTTTTCCATTTGGAGTTGTAAGTCTTTCTGGTGGAAGGCTTTCGAGAAGCCTTTAAAATATTCAGAACACCTTGAGAGAGATGCAAATCCGCAAATTCTAACTCTTCAAGAGCCAGGCCTTGAGATTGAGAGATTTGAGATTCGGATACCAGACCCTCCCTGAGAACATGTTAACAGGTTGTAATTCCTGGGAAGAGACAGGGAAGATGGACTGCTAAGGACAGCAAGAGGGGGTACCAGGCTGTCTGGCCCAGTCTGGAGCAATCAGAATCACTTTGCAGGTTGAGACCTGATTTTGACTAGTACCTGTGAACAGGAGAGGAAGGAGGAAAGCATACAGGAATCCCTTCCCAATTGAAAACTGAGAGCATCCAGGGACTGAGCCAACACTGGGGCCTGCAGCCAAAGGAAGTTGGTGATTGTCTGGGGCAGCAAAGATCTATCTGTAAAGTGCCCCATCTGAAAACAATCACCTTCAAAATCAGGGGATCCAGGGACCATTCTGATGGCCCTGAGATATCCTGTTGAGAGCATCTGCCAGGACATTGTCCTTCCCTGGGAGGTGCACTGCTGCGAGAGAGGTATTCAGGAAATAGGCCAGAGACCACAACTTCATTGCCTCTGTGCACAAGGCGTAGACCGAAGTGCCCCTGCTTGTGATGTACCACATTGTAGGTGGTATTTTTCTGTCCTGATCTGAACTACTTTGTTCTGAACAGACTTGGAAAAAGCTTGAAGTGCTAGAAACACTGCTCTGAGTTCTAAGAGATTGATGTGAGCAGAGATTCTTGAGTGACCACAACTCTTGGGTGGTCAGGTCCTC
Organism: Neoceratodus forsteri; assembly: GCA_016271365.2. NCBI lineage: Eukaryota > Metazoa > Chordata > Ceratodontiformes > Ceratodontidae > Neoceratodus > Neoceratodus forsteri. The sequence goes on along the minus strand of CM057456.1, from coordinate 1,558,197,535 downwards.
CAAGTGGGCTCCCATCCCAAGAAGGCGCATCTGTAGTAAGGATTAGAGAATGAGATTGAGTGATAAAGAGAACTCCTTTTCTTAGGTTGTCCTGATCCTGCCACCGTTGCAAAAGCCTGGATCAGGGTTTGAGTCACTGGGATTAGTTGGTTAGAGGATCCTTTCTCTGATACCAGAAGGTTCTTAAGTGGAACTGAATGTCCCTCATCTGAAATCTTGCTCCTGGACCACTGCTGTAGAGGCAGCCATGTGGCCCAGGAGCTCCAGAAAATGCCTTGCTGGTCGAGACACCTGGAGGGTGAATGAAGAGGCCAGTGTAACAAGGGTCCTTGCCTGTCCAGGGAAGGAAGGCTCTTGCCTTTAATGTATCCAGCTCGCCCCTATGAAGGGTGAGGAGCTGCACAGGCTGTAGAACTGACTTTGAATGATTCAGAAGGAATCCTAGAAGTGAGCAGTTGCTGAGTTATCTGTAAAGTAGTGACTTGACTTGGTCTGCAGATTGACCTACTATGAGCCAGTCAGTCCAGGTATGGAAAGATGGAGATCTTTTTCTCCTTAGGAAAGCAACCACTACTGCCAGGCATTTTGTGAACGCCCTTGGAGCTGGAAGTTAGCCAAAGGCATTGCTCTTGAATTGATAGTGGCCTGAGGGCAACTCGAACCTGAGGTACTTTCGGTGGGAGCTTCTGAAAGAATGTGGAAAGAAGGCATCCTTGAGGTCCAGGGAAACTAGCCAGTCTCCTGGCCTTAGAGAGGTAGAATTATTCCCAGAGTCACCATTTTGAACTTTGGCTTTAAAGGTGCTTGTTTAAATATCTGAGATCCAGGATGGGCCGCCATTCTCCTGTCTTTTTGGGAGTTAGGAAGTACCTGGAGTACAATCCTTTTCCCTTGTGTAGGATGGAACCTTTCTATGGCTCTCAGAGCCAAGAGGAAGAGACCTCTGCCTCTAGGGCAAGTGCCTCTGAAGGATCTGTAGGTGGAAAAGATCTGGTTCTCATCTTAGGAAATTTTTTGAAGCTGAGAACCAGTCTCTGGCTCACTACTTCCAGGACCCATTTGTCTGATGTTAAAGACATCCAATCCTGGACAAAGTAATCCAGCCTGCCCCCTACAGGTGGTGGAGAATCAGCCCTGGCAACCCCATCAGGGTGCCTGTTTGGCAGGGGCTTTAGGCTGAGGGGTGGTAGCAGGCCTGCTTGTACCCTGTCTGCCTGTCCCTCTGAAGAACCCCCTCTGGGCAAAGGTGGAAGAGGAGGCCTGGGCTTGGTAGAAAGGCCTATGAAAAAGGCCTGCCCCTGCCCCTGGAATGCTGCCTCTGGGGAGTGGCTTGCCTTTTTTTGGCCTGAACACTCCTATAGGTGGTCCTGTATTCATCCATTTTCTTCATGTAGTTCTCTGTTTGCTCCCCAAACAGAGAATTACCCACAACAGGAAAATCCATGGCCTTAGTCTGGGTATCCTGAGACAGACTAGTACATCTGAGCCAAGACATCCTACGAAGGGCCACAGATGTAGCCATGACTTTAGATGAAACATCATTGGAGTCCACTGCAGCATGAAATTGCACCTGGATGCCTCAATACCATCTGCAGCCACCTGCTCCAGCTCCTGGCAAGCTGGCCAGGACCTGTTTAGCCAGAGCCATTACAGTGTCCCATCTAGACTTCTGGTATCTAGCTGTATAGGCCATATAATTAGCCTGCCTGAGTCCCAAAGATGCTGCCATGTACTGTTTCTTTGCCATGGCATCAATCCTCCTGGAGTCCTTATCTGGGGGGTGTGAAGCCAAGGGTATATTTGCCTTATCACAGGCTGCAGCCTGCACTACCCAACATGGCTGCATTGCTGGGTAAGGAACTCCGTATCTGAGCCTGAGAGAGTATACCTCTTGTCCATTCTCTTGTCCACAGGAGGTATAGAATTAGGAGTCTTTAAAATTTTCATTGTCTGTTTCCCAAAAGACTTATGGAGGGGAATAGACAGCCTCCTGGACTCTGGGATGTCCATCATCTCAACGTAATCAGGCTCCTCCTGATCCTCTAGTGCTTCCTCCATAGGAAGCTGAAGTGTTTCAGCCACGTTTTTGTAAAACATAAAATGGGAAGGGGACTCAGAAAACCTAGGAGGAGAAACCCCTGAAGGTCTGTCTGGGGAGATGTCCGGGTCAATGGGCACATCCAGACTTTCATAATCACCATCACTATCCTCATACTCTCCTTCCTCCTCCTCCTCCAGTTCATAAAAATCCTCTAAACTATAATCTGGAACCAGGGGAACCGACCGAACCGAGCCCCTAACCGATGGTGCCGGTCCGGTCGGAACCGGGGTTAGCGACTGAACAATCCTTATCGCTTGGCTATTTCATCAGCGGTCAGAGAAAGAACTTGTGGATCCACACTGGCTGATTTATCCCTTCTTTTTCTTTTAACCGGAACCGACTCCTCAGAGTCGGTTCTCCTTTTGCCCGAAGAAGTTTCGCCCTGGTCAGCGGGCACTCCTTCTGGTTCGGTTGGAACCGAACCGGGCTGGCCATCCAGGTCAGCGGACTTTTTGGCCTCCCTTTCCCTGAGCCTACCATCTCTCTCTTTTCCAGGGTAGCCGAGAGAAAATTTTCGCAAATCTGGCAGTCTGAATCGAGGTGGTCAAACCCCAGACAATAAACACAGGTGGTGTGGGGGTCAGCCTTAGCAAAGGCTTCCCCACACACACTACAGTGTTGAAACCCAGTGGGCCCGGTTTTTCTCTTCGGTTTTTCAGACATGGCTGACCTAACCAAACTTACCCTTTTTTCGGCAATCCGCCAGGCAAGACACCCTTATCGGTTCCTGACCATGTTACGGGTCGTGGAAAACCGTAATGAAACTGCTTTTTGAACCGATAAGGACCGGTTACCACACCTAAAAGTAGAACAAACTGTTTTGAATAAAATCTGATCGGTTCAAACTGAACCGATCCAACGCTTACAAGTTCCACACAGAAAAAACAATAATAAACCTATCTAGTACGCACGATACCACAGACAGAGACTGAACCGACAGGTTAAATGGATTAAATTCTGTTGAAACCGAGGAAAAACGACACTTTAACCGACTAAATTGAACCGAGGAAAGGAGAAATCTCCGGAGCGACTGTTCAGTGAGGCGGAGTAAAGAATCTGGCGGTTTGAGTTCAAACAACAACAGACAGAGTCTCAACCGAGCTTGAGCTCAGCGTTCCATGCCTTGCATGGAAAGTTAACTCTTTCCTCTCCGGGGCAGTTCAAAGGTTGGACATCACTGCATATGTCAGAATACAGCAAGACTTCATGTTGTTTGAAGTCTGTCTGCAGCACTTTGAAACCAAACCATCAGATTCTTACTGAGCTAAAACTCACTGACTTTAATAATGTGGAAATTGTAAAATTTCTACTAGCCAACTGGCAACAAAAGTTTTAGATTCCCAAAAGAAGACTGAAAGTGTGCTGAATATACCCCTGGGGTGCAACACTGCACCTACCCACCCACATCCCAAAAACCAGGTTCTGAGAGGGGAGGCAGAGGAGGAGGTCAGAATACAGCAAGACTCCATTAGAAGAAACATAATTACTAAGGTGAGTCATTTTTTCTTCAAACAACATGAAGTCTTTCTGTATTCTGACTATTGCAGACTACCAAGCAGTACCTCCATGGAGGAGGGACAGAACCTACTTTGGGAATAGGCTCTGAAGTACTGCTGTGCCATACCTAGAATCACTCCAGCCTGGATATCCAGAGAGTAATGCTTGGTGAAGGTATGAACTGTTTTCCAGGTGGCTGCTTGGCAAATCTCTAACAAAGGAATATCCTAGCCACAGCCAGAGAAGCAGCTGTACCTCTAGTGGAATGTGCCTCAGGCCTGAGGGTGGAATTTTTCCCAGTTTCTCATAGCAGAATTATATACAAGACACAATCCACCTGGCAATAGATCTCTTGGCAGGTTTGCCTTTCCCACTTCTCCATAAGTGAGGAACAACTGAAGGGAGTCAAACCTGTGACCCTTTGTATGTTCTATGTAGTAACTAAGGGCTCTTTTAACATCTAATCTGTGCAATCTCCGCTCTCCTAAGGAAGCATGATCAGTAAAGAACACAAGAAGAGACATAGACTGGTTTTAAATGGAAATCAAAACCACTTTGGGTAAGAACCTTCTATTGGTTCTAAGAACCACCTTATCTCTATGGAATGAAAGGAAGTCAGGTTCAACTGACAGAGCTTGCAATTCACTGATACGTCTGGCAGAGGTAACAGCAACTAAAAACACAGTTTTCCAAGTCAAGTACTTGAGCTCTGCTGAGGACATAGGCTCAAAAGAGGGGGTTGCATAAGCTGAGCAATGCAAATATTCAAGTCCCAGGCAGGAGCAGGCTCCCTAAAGGGGGGATTGGTATGAAGCAATCCCTTAAAAAAATTTACAGAATACAGGGTGAGACGACAGGGAAGAAGGCTTTCCCACTGAGAGAAAAGCAGAAACAGCTGACAAATGTACTCTGAGAGTAGCTGGTCTAAGGCCTAGGCCACTAAGATGAACCATATAATCCAGGACTGTAGCTAGATCAGTAGTGTCTGGAGATATGCAGCTCCTGGCACACCAAATGCTGAATCTCTTCCATTTGGAGTTATAAGTTTTTCTGGCAGCAGACTTCCAAGAAGCCTTGAGAATATCTAAAACCCCTTTGGACAGATGCAAGTCTGCATATTCTAACTCTTCAAGAGCCATGGCTTGAGATTTAGGGATCTCAGATTAGGGTACCAAATCCTCCCCTGAGAGGAAGTTAACAGGTTGTAATTCCTGGGAAGAGACACAGGGAGATGGACTGCCAGAGAGAGCAACAGAGGGTACCAAGGCTGCATGGCCCAATCCGGAGCAATCAGAATCACTTTGCAGGGTTGTAACCTTATCTTGACCAGAACTTTGAAGAGCAGAGGAAAAGGAGGAGGGCATACAGGAATCTCCCTTCCCAATTCAAAATCAGAGCATCCAGAGGGACTGAGGCCAAGACTGGGGGTCTGCAACAAAACAGAGGAAGTTGATGATTGTCTGGGGCTGCAAAGAGATCTATCTCTGGAGTGCCCCACCTTGAAAAGATGGCTTTCAACACCAGAGGGTCCAGGGACCATTCGTGATGTCCCTGGGAGATCCTGCTCAGTGAATCTGCTAGCACATTGTCCTTCCCTGGAAGGTGAACTGCCACCAGGGAGGTCTGCAGAGAATAAGCCAGGGACCACACTTCATGGCTTTCATGCACAAGGCCGTGGACTGAGTACCTCCTGCTTGTTTATGTACCACATGGGGTAGTGTTGTCCATCCTGACCCAAACCACCTGTTCTGCACTGACTGAGAGAGTTTGCAGGCCAGAAGTACTGCCCTGAGCTCCAGGAGGTTGATATGAAGGAGGGATTCCTGAGGGGACCACAGTCCTGGAGCTGTGAGAGTCCCCAGATGGGCTTCACACCCCAACAGAGAAGCATCTGTGGTAAAGACCACAGAGTGAGACTGAGTGACAAAAGGAACTCCTTGCCTCAGATTATCCAGGTCCTGCCACCACTGAAGGGCCTGGATAAGGGTCTGAGTAACCGGAACTAGTTTGGTAAGAGGATCTTTCCTTTGGGACCAAAAAGCACTCAGATGGAACTGAATGTCCCTCTTCTGAAACCTGGCCCCTTGGACCACTGCTGTGTAAGCTGCCATGTGGCCCAAAAGCTGAAGAAAATGCCTCGCTGGTCGAGAAACCAGAGGGAGGAAGGAAGAAGCCAGTTGTGAAATGGCTGTTGCCCTTTCCAGAGAAAGGAAAGCTCTTGTTTTGACCGTATCCAGCTCTGCTCCTATAAAGGTGAGAAGCTGTACAGGCTCGAGAACTGACTTGGGAAGATTGAGAAGAAAACCCAGGGAAGTGAGAAGTTGGGTCACTTGCAGATCTGACTTGACTTGGTCTGGGGACTGGCCCACAATGAGCCAATCATCCAGATAAGGAAATCCTTTTCTTCTTAAAAGGCCACCACGCTGGCCGGTGGTGCTGAGGGTTGAAGTGCTGGATGCCACACCTGCGCTCACGCGGTGACCCGGATTTGGGAACAGACTCAGGTCGCCAGTGGGTCGGCCGGGTAAGAAGACTCGAGTGCCCAATGGCTTGCTCTCCTTCTCCGGGGATCTGCAGCTTTCTCCGCTGCAATACCACCACCTCCTGGTGAACTGGGGTGGGAGTTGGTGCGAAGGAGAAAATGCAGCAACATAGCGGATTGATGCTGGCAGGGGACTGGGGCGGACGACGCCTCTGTGCACTCCTGACCCCTTGTTCCCATTGCATGCCAGGCCAGGGGCAGAGGAAAATCCTTCCCTCTCCCAGGTGACGATCTCCCAGCAAGCAGGCATGCCACCACTGACAACATCAGGACAGACTCTGCTGTGCCAAGGCCCTCTCCCTGTGAACATTCAGAGGACAAGGTAAGGGGGAACCTTTCCTCACCCCACCCGGGGGGTAATCCGGGCCATCAAGGTCATAGGGGAGTTGAGCTGAGGTACTCTAGGGGCAGACCTTGAAGTCGGTTGGGTCGCAACGCTTGTGGCATTGGGAGTTCCGATTGAGTGGAGAAGTTGAGGGTAGAAAGAGGCGCTGGGGAAAAATAGAGAGTAAAAATAAAGGCCACCACTACTGCCAGGCACTTTGTGAACACCCTTGGGGCTGAAGTTAGGTCAAAGGGCATTGCTCTGAACTGATAATGGTCTGAGGGCAATTCGAACCGGAGGTACTTTCTGTGGGAGCACCTGATGGGAATGTGAAAGTAGGCATCCTTGAGGTCTAGGGAGGCTAGCCAGTCTCCTGGCCTTAGAGAGGGAAGAATTGTTCCCAGAGTCACTGTGATGGTGTTTCCCAAAAAAAAAACTGTTTTGCAGAACTAAGACCTGAAGTTTCTTTTTCTCCTATTATATATATATATATATATATATATTTCTTTTTAGTCTGTTACGCAACAGCATATTTATTTTGTTTAAATTCTCCCCCTTCCTTCTCTCTTATTTCTATGTCTGTACTTCTGTACTTATTTCCTAATTAAATAGCGTGTTGGTCACTCGCTATCAAATCTATTCCTTTCAATTCCTCTTCAGGTTCTTAAGTAATGTAAAACAGCTAATTCTAAAGCCTAGTGCATTCCATGATTATGGACACAGAAAACTGGATAAATCTATTTAGTAAAACCCTTGCCTTACCTGTGGGAAGCTAAAAGAAATATTATGAATGTATGGCGTTTTTTTCAGTGCATTCTGAAAAGTCTAGGGAAACAGGTGACACAGAGCAAGATAACAAGCTCATAATCCCATACTAATATTTTATCTTGTGTCTATCCTGCATCCCTATGGTAAAAGTATGAGCACCCTTAAGATTGTATAGTCTGGGAAAGAAAAGAAAGGTTAACTTCCTAGTGAGCAGTATTTATGCATCTCAAACAGCACAGTAGTATTTCTGTGTACATTTGTACATTCTGTGTTGTGAGTACATGAATTAAGGAAGTTGAAATACATTACTGTTCTTTGTGAGCCAAGTTCTGTTAGCAAGCTAGGTAACCCTGTGTCTGCATGAAGAAACCTTCTGACTCTCCAGGTGTGTCCTATAGGGAGGGGAGTGAGCGGCACATCTTGGTCATTGTTATACAAGAGCCAAACCCCTCCTTCTATTTAAGTGGGCGGTACCTTGCCTAATACAGCTCATATTCCCATAATTAAGGAATAATCACTCAAGATCCAATGTTTAAAATAAACATAATGGTTTATATTGATTATTCATACAGGAGAATCCGATTGTATGTAAAAAAGGAAATTAATACTTGGAATTATATGTATAAATTCAGTATTTGTATTAATTGATAGGTGGAGTTTCAATTTGTGGGTGGGATCACAGTCCTATATCAAGGCAGAATTGATGTTGTAATTGAGATAGTCGTTGGGAGAGGACCTGTTTGGTTCTCCCAGAGAGATCTCTGAGAGGTCAGGCACAGTTTGATGTTGGTAGAATAGCTCTAATTGTTCATGCCAAACCTGTGCTTTTTGTATTTGTTTTCTTTACTTTGAACAAAGTGAGTCTCTAACTTTATTATTTCAAATTTTTTTTTTTTTGAATAAAAATCATACCTATTCAAGGTATGTTGTACCACTTATGCTGTCTCTTGTAAAAGTCTTTTCTTACACCCCACGACAGTCACCATTTTGAATTTTGGCTTTAAAAGATGTTTGTTCAGGTATCTTAAGTCTAGGATGGGTCGCCACTCCCCTGTCTTTTTTGGGGTAAGGAAGTACCTGGAGTACAGACCTTTGCCCCTGTATAGGGTAGGAACTCTCTCTATGGCTCTTAACTCATTGTGTCCTAACAGATGCCTGTAGTCGCAGTAAAAACACTGGTGTGTCCTGAGGACGCCTGCAGAAGTCACTACTGACTCCCAGTGTGCCCTTGCAACGCCTGGAGAAGTCACTTATATATTTTAATATATATTGTAACAGAATATAATATATATTTGACTGCATAGCATCGTTGAAAGATAATTTTATGCTGCACAACTTTGTCACTGATATTTTGTGTATATCATGTATACTTTAGGAGTTATTTGCATTTGTTTATGGTATGGTGTGTATGGCTGACATGTTTTCCATCAAGATTCACCTAAGCAGCTTGAATAAAATTCACTTTTTTGGCACTTCAGCAGATATAAAATAAAAACCGTATTGATTACAACTGGTTGCATAGCACCATTGGAAAGGCATTTTTGTGCTCATCAACTTACATGCTGATACTTTGTGTGTATCATGTATACTTTTGGAGTTATACGCATTTGTTTATGATGTGTGTGGTTCAGATTTAGCCCTCAAATCTCATCAAAGCACCTTGACTAAAATGGGGAAAAATTACATTTTATAGTAAAAAGTTATCTTTTTTTTTAGCAAACATAATATCAAAACATCATCTAATGTCTGTATGCTTAATTTGGTGGTGATATTTTACATATTTTCCAACAAAAAATGGCTTATGTTGCCCTTTTTTAGTGAAAAAATATTTAGTTTGCTCTTTCAACCAGCATAGAAAAAATACAAAATTACTTATTATTACATGCATGCCACCATTGGAAAGGCAATTTTGTGCTGAATAACTCTGCCACTCATACTTTGTGTCTAGCATGTACAGTTATTGAGCTATTAGCATTTGTTTGCAACATACTGACTATGGCTTGATTTTGCTTAGAAAGGCCCAGGATTCACTGTTAAAAGTATACAGGAGATTCAGGAGGCAAGTGGTGTAATCTCAGAGCGAGCCTGTGGAGGCAATGAGTTAAGGCCAGTAGAGACTAAACCTCTGCCTCTAGAGCAAGGGTTTCTGATATATTTGCAGGTGGAAAGGATCTGGCTCTCATTTTTGGAACATTTTTGAAACTGAAAACCAGTCCCTAGCTTACTACCTCCAGGACCCGCTTGTCTGAGGTAACAGACATCCAGTCCTGGACAAAGTAAGTCAGTCTGCCTCCTACCAAAATGGGGGAGTCGACCTGGGCTGACACATCAGGGTGTCTGCTTGGCAGGAGCCTTAGGCTGAGGAGTGGATGCAGCCCTGCTCATCCCCTTCTGCCTCTCCCTCTGAAACCCCTCTGAGAAAAGGAAGAGCGAGGCCTGCGCTGGTAGAAGGGCCTGTGAAAGGCCTGCCCCTGCCCCTAGCTTGCTGCCTTTGAGGTGTTGCCTGCCTCTCCTTGGCCTGGGCACTCCTATAAGTGGTCCTGTACTCATCCATTTTCTTCATGTAATTCTCTGTTTGCTCCCCAAACAGAGAATTACCCACCACAGGGAAATCTGTGGCCTTAGCCTAGGTGTCCTGTGAGAAGCTAGTACATCTGAGCCAAGCCATCCTCCAAAGAGCCACAGATGTAGCCATGACTCTTGATGACACATCGTTGGAGTCCACAGCAGCAGCATGAAATTGCACCTTTGATGCCTCAATCCCATCAGCAGCCACCTCCTCCAGCTCCTTGGCCAGCTGGGGGAGGCCTGCTTAGCCAGTGCCCGTACAGTGTCCCACCTGGACTTCTGGTACCTGGCTGTATAGGCCATATAGTTAGCCTGCCTGAGTCCCAAAGATGATGCCATGTACTGTTTCTTTGCCATGGCATCTATCTTCCTGGAGTCTTTGTCTGGGGGGTGTGAAGCCAAGGAAATATTTGCCTTGTCACAAGCTGCAACTGCATACCCCTACTTGGCTGCATTGCCAGTAGAAAACTCTGTATCTGAGCCTGATAAGGAGTACCTCTTTTCCATTTTTCTGTCAACAGGAAGTACAGAGTTAGGAGACCTTAGAATTTTTGTTTCTGCTTCCCAAAGCACTTATGGAGGAGAACAGACAGTCTCTTGGACTCTGGGATGTCCATCATCTCAACAAAATCAGGCTCCTCCTGATCCTCCACAACCTCCTCCATGGGAAGCTGGAGGGTTTCAGCCACCTTTCTGTAAAACAGATAGTGGGAAGGGGACTCAGAGAGCCTAGGAGGGGAAACACCAGAAGGTCTGTCTGGGGAGATGTCCGATTCCACAGGCACATCCAGACTTTCACCATCATCACCATCCTCTGCAAATTCCCCCTCCTCTTCAAACTCCGGTTCATAAAAGTTTTCAGGGGAATAATCTTGATCCGGGGAACTGACGAACCGAACCCCTGCCAGAAGGCGCCGAATCAGTCGAATCGGATAAAGCGATTCAACAATCTGAATCGCCTCAGATCTCTTCGCGGTCGGAACATGAATGTCTGGATCCGAACCAGTCAATTTATCTTTGCACTTTCTTTTCTAGGGAACTGATCCTCAGGATCGGCTCTCCTCTTGCCTGAACCGGCTGGCCTTCCATGTCAGCAGATTTCTCGGCCTCCTTATCCCTACGCCTTACCTAACCTTTTTCCAGGGTAGACCTAGGAAATTCTTGCAAATTTGGCAGTCTGAATCAAGGTGGCTAAACCCCAGACAGTAAAATCAGGTGGTGGGATCGGCCTAGTAAAGACCTCCCCACACACTACAGTGTTGGAAACCCAGTGGCCCATTTTTTTTTCTTGGGTTTCAGACATGGCCAACCCAGCGTTTACCTTTATTTGGCAACCGCCAGGCAAGACTCCCCTATCGGTTTCTCACCATGTTACGGGTGTTGGAAAAACGACAAATCACATTTTTTTTAAAACCGATACGGACCGCAACTACACACTAAAATCTTGCACAAATGACTTACTAGAAGGGTCAGTTCAGCCGAACCGACCGAAAAATACAGCTTTTATAATTTCCACAAAAGAACTACCTAAAGTACTTACAGTACTGCAGAGAGAGTCCTGAACCGACAAAACAGAATTAATTTCGGAAATAATTTCGGACTGAACCAACAACTTAAACCGACTTTTTGAACTGAGCAAAGGAGAAATATCTGGAGCTACTGTTCAATGAGGCGGAGTAAAGAATCTGACGGTTTGGTTTCAAAGTGCAGTAGACAGAGTTCTCAACCGAGCTCAAGCTCAACGTTCTATGCCTTGCATAGAATTTTAACCCTTACTCTCCAGGGCAGTTCAAGTGCTGGAGCTAACTGCAATAGTCAGAATACAGCAAGACTTTTATGTTGTTTGAAAGGATAGTGTGATGATGGGAGTAAATGCTTCCTGAGGGGATGGAAGGGGACCTCAGCCTCTCGTAACCAAACCAGAGAGAGAGAGAGAGAGACTGCACAGCCCACAACCAACCATCAAGTCTGCCTGTTTCTTTTCAGCAAAAGAAACAAACCTCAAAGTTTAGCTGGCTGATCAATATAGTATCCTGCACTACACCAGTAACACCCAGCAGCCAGTAAGAATACAGACACATCGCACAGCCTGTACAGGAATGCTGCTCTCTGCTTGCGAACTGCCAGTATCTATCGCTCTCTCTCGCTCTAACACTTGATGGTGCTGTCACTTGCCAACACAGGATTGTTGCTGCTTGCTTTTCTACTTGGGGGGCACGATTCTGCCTATGGGATGACCAGGGTACGGCAGGGGGATCACTAACTCTCGGTGGCAGTGGCATTGCAGACAGTGAGCATGGCGGGGGACCAGTGACATAAAGTGTAATGCGAAGAGAAAGTGACAGTGTGATGGCGGCGGTAAATACTTCCAGAGGGGATGGCAGGTGGACCACAGCCTTTCACTGTCCGACAATCTCTCCTGGTCAGCTATGCCGTGCTCGCTGCATAACCCCAGCTCAAAATAATGTTACCTCCTCTCCCTCTCTCTCTCCCCCACCCACAAACACACCCCATACATTGCCACTGCTTACTTGCATTTATTCACTTCAGTACCAACAATGTCATACTGCTACTGTCTCTCAGACACCAGTGTGACCCACTGCAGCTGGCTGGCAGGGGGCAGCAAAGATGATCACACTGGACCTGGAAATACCTGTTACATGGAACTGCATCACTGGCTTAGTAGGGATGGGGATACAGCTACCACTACTGTTTGCTGTATAGGTGACAACAGTAAACCAGGGCCATTACACAGTGTTTTGTCAGCTGGATCTGTCTCACTTCCGCACATCTTTTTTTTTCTATCTTGCTTTTTGCTCCCCCATTACCACCTGTACCTTCTTGGCAATGGGGGAGACTTGCATCTTCTGGGTTTTCTCCCCATTACCCCGGAACACAGTTGCGCATGTGTGTGGAGGCACACCTGCACTCCGCAGCTCCAGTGACATCCCCTTCCCACCACCCAGCCAAATGCCAGGGTTCCCTTAGACTTGGCGCTACCACCTCGCCTCCACTGGGTGGCAGCCAAGAGCTGAGAAACCCTCACGTCCCTCCCTGGAGAGGACAGCTGACTAGTGGCACTTCGATCCTGCTCTTCTTCCTCCCCCCCCAGCTGACCCCCGGCGGCCTGCGTTCACTCCCGAACTTGGGTGACTGGCATGGTGTAAGGTGTGATGTCCAGTGCCTCAACCCTCAGCACCACCAGGCCATCCCCACATCTTTTAATGGCTACTGGTGTTGCTTACCTTTCTCCAGCAGGGAAGGATTGCTGATGGCACTTTCTCTGAGTCCCTCCATGGAACCATGCATTAAAAGGAATTTAATGCATGGCCACACTGAGGGACTTCAACCAATGGGCTGCATGTTTTTGCAACCCATGTTATAACTGCCCATAGAGACAGTGAGCAAGTGCTTCACAGACTCCAATGTGTTGTTTGTTTGCAAGGAATGCAAGAAATGCTGGAGTCCTTTTCTCATAGCAAGAAGATTATAGGGTTCCGCCCACTGCAACCCTAAAACCCTAACCCTAGTAGTGTCAGTGGCTCAGTAGGTAGCACACTCATCTCTGAGGCTAGGAGATCAGAGGGCTGTGGGTTCAGTTCCCACATCTGGCACTTGGGTTAATATCCCAGTACTGACACTGTAGTGCAGCATGAGAGGGGTGCTGCACTTCTGAGGTGCCGTCTTTCGGATGAGACGTTAAACCAAGGTCCCATCTGCCTGGATTGGTGGTAGTTCAGGTGGATGTTAAAGATTCCATGGCACTTATAGAAAAGAGTAGGGGACATTTTTATTGAAAACAAAAATTGTACAAACAAGCCAACATAAAATACATCAATAAGAAATATACAGGAAAACCAAAAAGAAAAGAAAGCAAAATTAAGAAAAGGAAATGGAAAACAACAAAATACTGCATAAGTCCTTCAAGTTATAGCTGAGTCGGTATTTGTGATCCATGGAAGGGCTGTCCACAAGGCCAACAGAGACGATGCCGAATACAAAGTCCTTTCGTGGTCGTATATTTTCTTTAAGTCCGCTACTATCTTCCCTTCAAGTTCCGAATAAGAACAAAACTTTTGTTGCAAGGTAAACATACATCTTGACATCCAAATATTCCATTTAATGACAAGAAATACAAGGTTCAAAGTGTCTCTGTGCCATCGAGACCAGTGAGAGGGAAAGACACCATACATAACATTTTGATATGTTACTGTAGAGAATATAGGAACATCCCAGGAGTCAGCCAAATAAGGCCACCAATTCGCAATATAAGAGCAATCAAAAAACAAATGTGAAATAGTCTCCGGGGTAGCTATACAGAGAGGTCTAGAGCACAATCGATCCTGAGACTGTTTATGTTTATGGTTTGCTTTCACATTTATCCGTTCATGACAAGATAACCAGTGAAAGTCCCACATGTGGCCTGGGATCCTAGAACATCGTAACAGGACTAGAAGTGAGGGTAGGCAACTGTCCGGACATTTTGGAAAAGGGGCTTGCACCTTTCAAACAGAGGACAAAAGCATCTTGTACAGCAGTGATGGCCACTAAGAAGCGTCTTCCATGAAAACTTCAGATCTGCCAGAAGCTGCAGGTTTGAAGGAGGAAGAGTAAGTTTCTTGAGAACAAAGTTCAAGTCCCAAGGAGCAGGAGTTGGATGGGGGCCCTCAGATGAAGGACCCCTCTGAGAAAGGTCTTAGAGACCTCCAGTTGGGCAAGGCTTTATCTGCGAAAGGAGCATGGTAGGCTGAGATAGCAGCCATGTGCACCTTCAAGGAGGAATGGCTGAGACCCAGGTCAAAGAGAGCGTAAGTATTCCAGCAGAACAGCCACTGAACAGGAGAAAGGCTCCACATTCCTAGAGGCGGCCCAAATAGAGAATCTCTTCCATTTCATGGCATAAGTGGACCTAGTGGAGGATTTTCTAGCCTCCACCAAAATCTCCGCCACTTTTGGAGAGATGCCAAAATGGGATTGGGCTAGGTCTGCAGGAGCCATGCATGAGAGTTGAATGGACTTGAGACCTGGATGGACCAGGGTTCCTGATCCTGGGTCAACAAACCTCGAGATAAAGGAAGAGTAAGAGGAGGAACCTCTGAGAATTGTTGTAGAAGAGAGAATCAGATTTGCCTGGGCCAGAAAGGAGCAATCAGAATCATTCTCGCTCCTACTTTGGATAGCTTCTGCAAAACTCTTGGGATCAGAGGAATTGGGGGAAAGGCATAGATGAATCTGTCCTTCCAGTCTAGAGACAGAGCGTCGCTCCAGAAAGTGCCTCACTTTGGAGCGAGCGAGCAAAAGCTGGGAAGTTTTGCGTTTTGGGGGGAGGCGAAGAGGTCTACCTGCGGAGTCCCCCAAAGCTGAAAGATATCATCAAGCACCTTTTGATCCAATTCCCACTTGTGTGCTCAGGCAGAGAAGCGGCTTAGTTTGTCTGCCAAGGTGTTGTCGACTCCTGGAACATGAATGCCCGTGAGGTGAAGGTTGTGATGAGTTGCCCAATCCCAAACCCTCATAGCTTCCCTGCATAGGGGTAGGAGCGAGATTCCTCCCTGCTTGTTGATGTACCACACCACGTGCATGTTGTCCGTCTGGGCCTGAGGTGGCAGGAAGAATGTATTGGTGAAGGGCTTGGAGGCGGATAGCACAGCTAAGCTCGAGCACGTTGATGTGGAGAGCTAGTTCCAGTCTGGACCATAAGCCCTGGGTCCAATGAGGGCCCAGATGGCTCCCAATCTTCACCTGATCGTCCGTGGTCAGAGTCTGGGAGGGAGGGATGAAGAGGGGACCCCTGAAATGGGTTCTCTTGAACCATCCACCATTACAAGTCCGTGCCATCGGCAGGAGATCAGAACTGAGTTGATCTAGGTTGTCTACAGGTTGATCCCACTGGAGAGAAGAGTCCACTGAGAAATTCTCATGTGGAGTCGAGGCTCGAGAGGACCATCAGAATAGTGGCGCCATGAGCCCCAGAAGGCGGAGGACCAACCTGCCAGAACCCTCCTGCTTTCTGATAGCAGGAAATCTGGGATTGAAGAGGGCCGCCTTGTCTGGAGGCAGGAAGGCCTTGCTCTACCATCGTGTCGAGGACACCCCGATGAACTGTAACCTCTGGGAGGGTCCGGATGGGACTGGAAAGGTTGATGGTAATACCCAGGCCAGAAAAAACCTGCTGGGTGAGGGAGAGAAAATGCAGGAGTTCCTCCCTGGACGAGGCTGCCAGGAGCCAATTGTCCAGATAAGGGAACACCTGTACTCCCATTGTATGCAGGTGGGCCGCTACCACAGCCAGGCATTTGGTAAATACTCGGGCACTGAGGAAAGACCAAAGGGGCGCCCTGAATTGGTAGTGGTCCCTCTGAAATGCAAAGCGAAGATACTTCGATGATGAAAAGGCGAATGGGAATGTGCAGATGAGGCATCCTGCATATCCAGCGCACAAAAGCCATTGACCCGGCGAAGAAGGGGCAGAAGACTCTGCAGAGAGAGCATCCTGAACCTTTTGTATTCCACATAAAGGTTCAAAGAGCTGAGATCTAGAATGAGTCTGAGATCTCCGTCTTCTTTGGGACCACGAGAGAAATGAGAATAGTAACCCATCCCTTGAAGATGAAGGGGAGAAGGGCCGAGATTTCTTCCTGGACCAATGGAAGATGGTCTCTGGTCACGATGACTTGAGGAGGAGGGGTGGCGGGGGTTTCTGAAGAAACTGTATGGAGTGCCCCTCCGCTATAAGCTGGAGCACCCAAGAATCCGTGGTTATCCTCTCCCAACCTGGAAGGTGGAGGGAAAATCTTCCTCCTACTGGTTCCTCCGGTGGATCCGGAGGCGGTGGGAGAGGGAAGGAGTCAGGTGGTGTGGGGCAGCGCCACAGCAGAGGCACTCGCTGCTTTTTTGGGCGGAAGGGGCCTGGCAGCTGCGGGGGCCCGATGTTTAGTGGCCCGCCTTCCTTGGGGTTTCATTTGAGGTCGAGTCCGTCTGCGAAAAGGACGGCGCTGCTGAGGATGGGGACGGTACATGAAGTCCATGGATTTCAGGGCCGTCCCCTTCTCTTGCAAGTCGGTGATGATGTCTTTGACATCACCCCCGAAAAGCACCGACCCCCTGAAAGGTGCCTCTTGAATGGCGGATTGCACCTCCGGGACCAAACCTGACACGTGGAGCCAGGCATGATGCCGTAGACTTACGGCGAAAGCGGAGCTCCATCCAGCAGTGTCCACTGCATCGTATGTTCCCTGTAAAATGTGGTGACTGGCCGAACAAGCAGAATGGACAAGGTCTGCTAGCTCCTGTTTGACTTGAGAGTCAGGTAAGGAGTCTAGTTTAGATTCCGCCTGGGTAAGGATGGCTTTCTGGTAATCCCCCATGTGGGCGACGTAATTCACTGCCCGAATTCCCAGTATGGAAGAGGCATAAATATTTCTTCCATACTGGTCCAGGAGGCGAGATTCCTTATCCGGAGGAGACGAGCTCAGATGCTTTGGATGTGCCGATCTGCCGTGAGCGGCGCTAATCACAACTAATTGTCACGGTGAGAGAGTCAAGATAGTCTACACCGGGAGCCTGGTATAGCCTGTTGGACTTCCTGGGAAGTGGGGCTAATGCGACAGTTGTTTCCAAATCATCTAGTAACAAGGTGGGCGTGAGGCTCAATCCAGGTGGCACTAAAGTTGGAGCTGTCACGGGTGGTCCAGATGTTCGGCAAGTTTTAGATGCTGGGGATCTGGTTCCAAGGAGGCGCCACTGGTGAATTTCCTGGATTTTTCTAAGCAACTCCGTGAAGGATGGGTCCTCGGAGGAGACTTCAGAGGGGTCCTCGCTGGGCTTAGGCGGAGAGTAGGGCTGTCGTCTCTCTCGGAACATCCGTCAGAAGAATCCGAGGAATCCAAGAGGGAAGAAGAAGCAGAAGAAGAATAAGACTCCCTCACGTGACTAGGGGGAGGAACGGGTTCCTTGGGTGGTACCCGTGGATGCGTATCCTGCCCCTCTCTAGATCCAGAGGGAAGAGCCCTGGAGTCTGGAGGCGGTGAGGGAGTGTGCTGCCTCGGATGTACGGAAGCCGGGGGCGGCACCATCATCATAAGGTGGCTCTCCACTTCCTTGGTGAGCTGAGCCTTGGCCTCAGCCCACCAAGAGGCCAGAGTCTCCTGCAGATCCACCAGCGGCCGGGGGGGGGCAGTGGAGGTGGAGGAGGAGGGGGGAAAGTGTACAGGTTGTACCCGTGAGGGGTATCATAACCTGGCTGCGGGAAACTACGGCATCGGGTAATGTGGTGTGGGTACTGCGGCATTGGAGGAACTGGCGTCGGGTACTGCGGTGCTGGATACTGCGGTCCAGTGCAGCGGCATCAGATAAGATGGCGGGTGCCCAGGAGCCGGAGGCTGCCAGAGCAGAAGGCCCAGTTCGGCCCCACAGACAGATCACGTTAATGGGCCTGGGGCGGAGGGCCCGGCGGAAGGAACATCCTGCAGGCGTCGGCGAGAACGGCGTCGGAGGTACGGTGTCCGGGGCCGATGTCAGATCCGGTTCCGTCGGAGGAGGGTCTGGCGAGGTGGAAGATCCCGCGCCGCCTGGGAAGGAGGAGAGAAATCCCCGGGGTCAGGCTGGGGTGACTCAGGCTCCCCAGACGGCAGCGAAGGCTGTGGGGAAGCGGGTACGACGGACGTAGAGGGGTCCGTCATCGGTTCCGTCACCTGGCGCGCATTGGAGGAACCGACGTGCGACTTAGGGGCGTGTTCCCAGCGGGCACCGGAGGAGCCAGCATCCAGCTTATGGGAGCCCTCACCGGAGGCGGGCCAAGGGGGAGGGGCGGCCCGGTCCGATGGAGAAGTGGTCGTGCGCCGCCCCAAAGGGTCGGGAATCTTATCAACCCTCTCCATGCGGACGTCAGAGGAGCCGACATCCGACTTAGAGGAGTCGCCCACGCCAGTAGGCCGCAAACCTGCGGCCGAACTGGGGGCGGAGGCCTCCATTCGCCCAGAGGCGCCTGCAAGGCCCTAGCGTGAGCCAGATGGGTGGGCCAACGCCTCCTCCAAACCCTTAGAGGCTGCCGTCGAATGGTCCCCCGGAGGGGATGTTGCCTGGGCCGCGACTCCCGCGGGAGACGCGGTAGAGGAGGACTTCTCCCGGTGCCTCTCCTTGTCCTTCTTTTTCCATTGTCCTTCCGGGGAAGTGGATGCCTGCCTCAACGTTTTCAACTCTTTTTCCATAGAAGACATCTTTTTCTTGAGGAGATGGGCTTCCAGGGACTATTGGCGCCCCGTTCTGAGTAGCCATGTTGAAAGTGAGGCAATGCTGGCACTTATCGACCGGGTGATCGGGGGCCTAGGCAGAAAGGCACAGGGAATGGCCGTCCTTGTGTGGCAGTTGGGTGCCACATGAGTCGCACTTGTTTTTTGTGCTCGGAGGGTGTAGGGACGACATACACCGGCGATGTACCTGACGATTAAAAAGAATAACTAATTTTGATTTAAAAGCAGTATGAAAGACAGGGCTGATGAAACACGAACTTTGCCTTGAGGCGCTGCAGGCTAGCAATGGAAAGAACTGGAAGGCAGGCGCCCAGGACCGCCCTTTACCGCGATGTCGTGATGATGCCGGGTCACCTGATCGTGGGCGGTCCCTCAAGACTGCTAGCCAGAACTTTTTCCATGGGGTCCTGCCGCCAGCCAGCGCCAGTCCTATATGTAATTACCTACTGCAAGAGCCCTCTCGAAGTAAGATCACCTTATCCTGCTTTGATAGTGGTCCAGTTCCCAGACGGTCAAACAACCTATGGCTCTGCCGCTGAATCCCTCATGAGACTTCCAGCAAAGAGGCCTTCCGATGCCTTCCAGATCTGAGCCCCCAAGAGACCACCTGCTGGCCCTCCAGAAGAGGTTCCCTTAAACCGGATCCTCAGCTACAACAGGCACTGGACTACCTTAAAAGACTTACTCAACGTGGCCCATCCATTGACTGAGATCTGATGAGTGGCTGAGGTTATTGTTAGCTGTATGACTCGGTGAGTACAACCATTCGCGGGGCTTAGGGGACTTGTTTGGTGGGCAGCTTGCCTCTGGCCGGATGCCTTTGCCACTCTCCGATATAAATAAATGTTGAGAGGAGTACTGCTTTGGTTGCCCGTGTTCAGGCCTCTCCTGGGGTCCGCTCGGTTGGTTTGCCTGGTGGGGGGCCTCGGGGAGACGGACCTGAACCTACAAGGAAAATATGATCACCTTAACTTGATCAATGATAAGATAATTTACATCTTAAGCTGGCTATAAGCTTGAAGAGAGGGGATTTTAGTGCCCTCAGGATTTGATTTAGGACTGATTTACCATGATAATTTTTACGCTCCCCCTAGTCAAGTGAGCCACGGTGGATCTTATTCATGCATCAGTGCTCTTTTTATTTTAGTAAGATACAAGATTAGGCCATAGGCATTTTGGGGGTTCAGCCGAGGCGTAGGTCCGGTCAGTCCCTTGTATAGCCTGGGTCTTCTAAACTACTAGACTCTTGATCGTGGGATCATATTTGAGGTTTGATGACTAGGCTGGGGAGATGAAATATGAGCCAGCTTATTGGTTATAATTATAAGAATTTGGCAAACGGTTTGGGTGTGCTCTCTCAGGCCCAGGCGACCAAGGACATGGACTTTGTGTACAGTTGACTCCACAATCTAGAACAGATTGGTTACTTGGGGGATGGTTTTGGCATCCGGGCTGGGGGGGAGTGGCTGGCGCCGAACTGTCTCTTCGGCTCGATGCATGGGAGACTCAGCCCTGGGTTCTCATTGAGGCACAAGGAAATGTTGGGTGTAAGCAGGAGAAGAGTTCTCGGAACAATGGTTCCTGATATTGGACAGACCTGCTAGATAATTAACTTGATATGAACTTATGGAAATATATAGCCTAGATCCCTTGGACTCACACAATCGGGTTTCGAATTCGAATTTGTTGTACAAATGTATACCAGGGTCTACCGGAAAGAGAGTTACTTAAATGCTGGCAGACAGTATAATGGATATCTAAAGTTTGGGTAAACCCTAGTAATTTTGTTAATACAATTCCGACCTTAATGGAAGGGAACCACGGAGAGATGTAGCTGAGGTGGCCTTTACTAGACAATCCTGATCTCTACCATATACCCCAGATTGGTTAGGTTTCCAATTTGTATTTTACCTGCTTTTTCTTACTTATATTTTTATTTGACCTTCCACTTCCCTGTTTAGGGTCAAGGAACCCAGAGGGAGCCCTTGTTGCGTCCGGTAGCACTGCTCTCTCGGCAGTTTTCACTGCCAACAATAGGTTGGTTTAGAATAACCACCTACAACTTGGAAGTCAATAATGTCAATAGTTTACAGTTATGGTTATCTATGTCTCACCAGCTCCCCAATTGGGTTCTGGTTGAGGTTTTCCTTGATTATTTTCCAGGTTTGGGATTTTTCTGTAATATGAATACAGCAGAATGTGGGGAGCGGGGGATGGGAGGGTGTCGGGGGTGACAATGGGCAGAGGAAATTTAATATACCTAATTATACTATGAATGGGTAAACCTCTAAAAATTCTGTCGCATAATGTGAATGGGCTATCTGGCCCTGTGAAAAGATATAGAACAATTAAAGCACTGAAGAAATATAACGCTGAAATAATTTTATTACAGGAGTCTCACTTTGACTCCAGGGAGCACCAAAAGTACTCAGTTTGATTTGGCCAACTTTATGGGTCAGCCTACACTGAGAGGCGTCGCAGGGGTGGTTTCTTTAATCTCCAAACACTCTGCATTTGCTGTCTCCGATCACTACTCGGATCCTGAGGACAGATTAGTGGTTATAGTGGGTACGATCGGAAATCAACAGTATACAATAGCAAATGTTTACATTCCCCCGGTAGTGATGCCTCATCTATTCGAAAACTGTTTGACAAGATCTTAGCTATTAAGAAGGGAGTACTGGTCATAGGTGGAGACTATAATTGTCTGCTTAACCCCACAAGGGATACCTCAGCCCCTAGACCTCTCTCTCAGACCTCAGGCCAACGCCACCTGAGAAAATTAATTAGAGAGTTAGGACTGGTGGATGCCTGGCAGCATCTATACCCCTGACTAGGAAATTCACCTTTTACTCACATGCCCATAAGCATTACTCCCAATTAATTATTTCTCTGTATCAAAGGAGCACTCAGACTTAATTCAGGGGGCAGAGATTCATAACATATGTCTCTCCGATCTGTGATTTTGTTAATCTGTCCCAAACACTGATTTCCCACAGTGACCGCGCCATTCTGCACCACATTAAAATGTTAGCTGCACCATTCATAAGGAGGTATGAAGAGATGGCAATGTTGAAAATCTGGAGTGAAAATATTAAAAATTCTCGAAGTTATGAGTGTGTGTGAAAACTGCACAACACACGCTTGTAACAGTCTTTTTTTTTTTAATTCTTTCACTAAATTTTTAACATAGGCATTTTCGGACCTCTGCTCATGAACAGTGGCACTATGATTTTCTTAATCTGTCCTGAACGTTGATTTCCCACAGCGACAGCGCCATTGTGTGCCAGATGTGCAAAACCACATTTTGGGCAGGATGTGAAAAATGGCAGCTGTACTGTTCATAAGAAGGTGTGCAAAAATGGCAATGTTGAAAATCTGGAGTGAAAAATATAACAAATTCTCGAAGTTATGACTGTGCGTGGACACTGTGCAATGCACACTTGTCACATAGTCATTTTGTGGAATTTTTTCACCAACTGTTTAACATAGGCATTTTGGGACCTCTGCTCATGAACAGTGTTACTGTGATTTTCTTACTCTGTCCCGAACATAGTTTTCCTACAGCGATTGCACCACTGTGTGCCGGATATGCTAAAACACATTTCGGGCAGGATGTGGAAAATGACAGCTATACTGTTCATAAGGATGTGCGCAAATATGACAATGTTGAAAATCTGGAGTAAAAATACAAAAAATTCTTTAAGTTACATGCATGCGTGGAAACTGCATAACACACGCTCGTAACATGGTCATTTTTGGGGATTTTTTTCACCACATTGGCAACATAGGCTTTTTGGTAGCCTGCCTCATGAACAGTCACACTGTTGTTTTGTTAATCGGTCCCGAAAGGTGATTCCGCACAGTGCCTGCGAATAACGAGATGACAGTGACTGAATTCATGAGGTGGGTCCCAAGAACCACATAGTGGAAAATTTGGTGCCAAAATTCACAAAATGTCTGAGATATGCACCAAAGTTGAAAAAACCCATTTATGCCATTATACAGCTTACCAGCATTTCTTCAGTTGGCAATCAGCTTTGAAGAGTGCAGACATGTTCCTGGTCCACGAAGATCGTCGCACCAGGCTCGGAGGCAAGTATGTGGTGGGGGTGGGGTGTGGGGAAGTGGGGTACGCAGAGGGTGGGCATGGGTTGGGAGGGGCACTGGACACGTCGAGGGAGTTTTCTTGTTTTCAGGTAAAAAAGGCACAGCAAACCGGGACGGCGCCCAGGACAGATGCAACATGCCCTGTGGTGCTGCTTTGCTATGCCACTGCACTGGGGGGGCACGTGTCCACTGTGCATCCATGTGGCATGTGCTACCATTGCCACGCAGTGTGCATAATGGGACAGTGACAGGTGCGCCCATACCATGGCCTGTATGGCGTTGTCACGCCATGGCACTGTGGTGGTCAGGCCTGCAGCCTTGGCACCGTGTACTGTTGTGCATCACCAATGTGATGTATGTGTACTGTGCATTAACCATGTTCTCCCTTCTCTCCACAGCACCATCACACCTCCCAGGTGCAGCTATGGCCACGGCTGCATGTGATACGAGCCCATCTCATGGGGCCAATGACACCACTGTGGATGACTCTGCACCAGCACTATCCACGTCCTGAGCACCACCGGTCATGGCCTCGGTGCAGGCGGGCCCCTTGGCCAGTGCTGGTGGGACAGCTGGCAGGTACATCTCTTGGTTGGGGAGCCTGTCCAGGTTGTCTGATGCAGACCCAGATGATGTGGTGGACATTGCTGATGCCCTCCTTGTGCTCACCAGTGGCGTGCAGGGGGAGTGCCTTGGCACCACCACAGGCATCACCACCACCACCAGTGCAGTCATGGCAGAAGGTGGTGCACACATCATGGGGTTGCCTGTGTACGTGGCCCCAATTGCAACTGATGTTCCCACTGTGCGAGGTGCAGCATAGCTGCCCACAGATGTGGGTGCTGTGCCCCCTGTACTACTGCCAAGTGCAGTGCCGGCGATGTCAGTGACATCCAGGCAGGGTGCCGTGTTACACGCACCCACTCCATTGGCCCTGGAGGAAACCACCCATGGGCAGTCAGTGGCGGTGCCCAACCAAGCCCCGCCCATGTCGCAGCCTGCCATGGTGCAACCACTGCCAGTGGATGCACTGGGACAGGCTGATACATCCCCTACTCATTGGCGATTCCACAGCGAAGCATCACCCACTGACAACTTGGATGCCTACCTTGCCCTCCTGCAGGCGACTGTGGAGGGGCAAGAGGCCCTCCATGCAGAGTTCCGTAGCCACAGGGCTGTGATGGTCCAGGAGCATGAGTCCGCGGCTGCTTGGCATGCACAGATGTTAGCAGAGGCACACATCATGTGGGTGGGCATGACTGCAGCTCTGGAGCTGATTGCAGCTGCTGCGGAGGCGGTGGCTGCCTCCGCAACACGCCATGGATATCGTGCATCCAGTCGGATGCCCAGGAGCATGTCTCGCACACCCCGGCAGCGGAGCCAGGTGAATCCCCTGCTGCTGACTCCATTGCTGCTGGCCTCCGTGCCCACCGTCCATGGCTCAGGTGGTGGCCGTGGGTTGGCCAGTCCACTGGGCACCCACTCACAGTCTCAGTGCAGCACCCCTATAGGGTCGCAGCTGACACCCCCTTTGACTGGTGGTGGCACACCCGGCACCACCACCTGTGGCAGAGGCCACGCCCATGTCCATGGCAGCCAGGGAGCCACCCTGTAATGCTCATGTCCTGGGCCTGTGGTGGCAGGATGGCACACCTGTGTGTACCAGACGCCCTGCAGGTGGTGCTGGTGGCATTGTGTGTGGTGGTCACCTGCCCCATTGCCGTCCTGGCACCACTCTGTGCTACCTGTGCAGGACTACCTGCATGTCTGTATGCACCACTGTTATGCCATGTGTCATGGGAATGATGAGTGCATTCTAGTGTCTGCTGTGCCAGTGTGCAGGCTGCAATGCACACTGACCTGTGACATCTGCGACATGTCCTGGGTGGTGCTTGGTTGTTCCATGCCTGGTATGCAGACTGGTGCCATATGAATGCATCACATGCGCTCCCAGGGTGTGGGGCGCAGACATTGGCGATGTGTCCTGTGGCATCGCACACCACCTGGCAATTCACAGCATGGTACCCTTCTGGCTGATGTGTGCAATGGCATCCTCACCAGGTGGTGCTGGGTGCAGTCAATGGCCCCTATGACACCTGGCATGCGTGCCACCCTGTAGAACCCCTGCATGGCTTCTGTCCGCTCCATCTGCATGCTGGGGAAATGGATGGATTCCGGAGCATGCAGTAGCAGTGCGGTGAGGAACTGTGTGAGGAGGCGGGATGTACAGGCCTGTGAAATGCCAGTGGTGTCCCCAGTAGGCCTCTGGAAGGTTCCTGTGGCGAGCAAGCACATGACCATTGTCACCTTGGTCTCCACCGAGATGGCATGACCTCATGCAGTGGTTACCTGCATCACATCATGGCACAGCTTACAGAGCTATCTCAGCATTGCCATGTTCTGGCAGTATCGGCCTACTGTCTCCACCTCAGTGAGCTGCTCAAAGGACAGCCTGGCATGATACTGCCGTGGGGCAGGCCGCCTACGGTGCCTTCCAGCACCCTTCCTCCTCCTCCTCATTAGTGCACCTGTGATGACAACTGCTGCTGGGTTCATTTTGCTGCGGGGTTCTCTGCATGGCCCTCTGGCTTGGTGTGCTGGCTGTCTCTGTCTCTCTCTCTCTCTCTCTGTCTTCCACTCCCCCCCTGGCTCCGGCAGTGTGCTGCTGCAGCATTTCAGTCAATGACCTGCAGGTGGGCCAGACTTGAGTTTCCATCTTTTGTACTTATATTTCTATAGGCGCATCTTGCCTGCGCTGGAGATGCCCCATGGATGCGCCGTGGATATGCACTGTGGATCGGGTTACACTGTGTATGCATGGAGTCCCCATTATGTGTGCTGCATATCATTACACATTGCGCCTGTGGTGCATAGCCGATGGCGCCAGGCATTTCAGTTGTGCTGGCGCATTTACCCTGTTTGTGAATCATTTACGGCACATTTTGACTTGCACCGACGCATCTCTTTTGTGAATCCTGCCCTCAGAGTTTTTAATAAATGACTTATGCAATATGTAAAACATCGCAATCGCTTCAAAGGGATGGATGCCCCCACTTCACAATTTTACCAATTAGGCTGCCCAAATTTTGAAAGTTTGGTATAAGCTAAAACAGAAATGGCCCTTAGAGAAATTACCTTTTTTCTTAAACTACTATCGGAAGATGAAAACTTTCACCCCCTACCCCAGACTAATATAACGTTCGCGTTTTGGAGAAGGATGAGGTTTAATTATTTTCATCAATTTTTTACAAACTCAGGAATTATACCTTTTGTTGAACTGCAACAGAAATATGGTCCTCATGACAGGGATGTTTTCCGCTATACCCAGTTGAGAAACAAACGGTATACCATTGTAACAGTGTCACTCTTACAGTGACGCTGTTACAGAGACAGCAATCCATTGACACCCACAGTGTCGACCGGGTTGCTGGTGCAATCCCAGAGTCATCAACTCCACAGTTTGGTCACTCTCCCTAGAGATCCCCCCCCCCCCGAGTTGGAATCCTTAAGTCTGGGGGCAGAGCCCCCCACATGAACGCCAATAGTGTGTTGGTGCATTTTCCAGTCATGGACTGGAGTTGGCAGCATCAGGGATGTCGGCGACCACGTGTCACTGTAGGGGAGGTCACCAACATTCCTGTTGCCACAGCAACATGGAACCATAAGAAACTACATACTGCAGCAAAGAGAAATAAACTCTAGACTACCTGCTCCCTTAACCATCCTATCCTTATTTAAAGATACATTAGAGGGTCAACCCTGGGGAAAACTTATTGGTCACATATATAAAATTTTAAGGGATTATTTGGGGGCATACTTCTCAATCGGTAATAGAAGGATGGAATAAAGATCTGGACTTGGAGATTCCACCAACAGTGTGGCACAATTCTTCCTTAAAGGCCAGTAAAATCCCTCTCAGCGCATGTTTGGAGGGAATTTGCCTGGAAGTGCCACTCCAGATTTATTTGTTCGTTCCCCAGTGACTTTAGATTAGGTAAGATTTAAAAGTCCTGGGGATCGGAGCTCACAGGTTCAAGTAGTCATCTGCTCAGAGGTGGAACCGGAAGTCCCTGCCTGTCTCTTTTCAGCAAAACAAAACAAAACAAACCTCAGAGTTTAGCAGGCTGATCATTACAGTATCCTGTACTACACCGGTAATACCTCACAGCCAGCATGGATACAGACACATCGCACAGCCTGTACAGGAATGCCGCTCTCTGCTTGTGAACTGCCGGACTCTCTCTAACATTTGGTGGTGCTGTTGCTCGCTGACACAGGATGGTTGCTGCTTACTTTTCTGCTTGGGAGAGGCACGATTCTACCTGTGGAACAGCCAGGGATGGCAGGGGATCACTAACTCGGTGACACCGGCATAGCAGACAGTGAGCAAGGCAGGGACCAGTGTCATTATAAAGTGTAATGGGGAGAGAAGAAAAAATTACTCACCTTAGTAATTATGTTTCTTCTAATGGAGTCTTGCTGTGTTCTGACTATTGCAGTTAGCTCCAGCACTTGAACTGCCCGAGGTAAAGGGTTAAAATTCTATGCAAGGCATAAAGCGTTGAGTTCAAGCTTGTTTGAGAAAAAATTACTCACCTTAGTAATGTTGTTTCTTCTAATGGAGTCTTGCTGTATTCTGACATATGCAGTGATGTCCAACCTTTGAACTGCCCCGGAGAGGAAAGAGTTAACTTTCTATGCAAGGCATGGAACGCTGAGCTCGAGCTCGGTTGAGACTCTGTCTGTTGTTGTTTGAACTCAAACCGCCAGATCTTTACGAGCTATACTCACTGTGTGTCCTGTGTGAAAACTGTAAACTTACACTAGCCAACTGGCTACTAAATATAATAAAAAGATTTTTTGGTTCCAAGGCAAAGACTCAAGTCAGGAAACCCAAAAAATAAAACAAAACACAACACACACACCCAAATTAAAAGGGTGAGAAAAAGGGGGCACCTCCAGAGTGCCAACACTGTTGCTGCCCACTCACATCCCATCGTTCTGAGAGGGGAGGCAGGGTGGAGGTCAGAATACAGCAAGACTCCATTAGAAGAAACAACATTACTAAGGTGAGTAATTTTTTCTTCAAACAACATGAAGTCTTGCTGTATTCTGACTTGCTCTGTTTCTACAGTACCACCACGGAGGAGGGACAGAATCTACTTCGAATAGGCTCTGAAGCACTGTTGTGTTAAAACGAAAGCATCACTCCTAGCCTGGATATCCAGAGAGTAATGCTTGGTAAAAGTATGTACTGTTTTCCAGGTGGCTGCTTGACAAATCTCTAAGATAGGAATATTCCTGGCAGCAGCCAGGAAGCAGCTGTACCTCTGGTAGAGTGAGCCCTCAGGCCTGAGGGTGGGATCCTACCTCATTTTTCATAGCAAGATTGTATGCAAGAGACAATCCACCTGGCAATAGATCTCTTAGTGGCAGGTTTTCCCTTACCAACCTCACCATAAGTGAGGAACAGTTGGAGGGAGTCAAACCTGTGACCCTTGGTGCGCTTTATGTAGTAGCTAAGGGCCCTTTTCACATCCAAGCTGTGCAGCCTCCTCTCCCCAGAGGAGGAATGGTCAGTGAAGAAAACAGGAAGAGACATAGACTGGTTAAGGTTGAAATCTGAAACCACTTTAGGCAAAAACTTCCTATTAGTCCTGAGGACCACCTTATCTCTATGGAAAGAGATAAAATCAGGCTCCACTGACGGGCCTGTAACTCACTTATCGCCTGGCAGAAGTAATGGCTACCAAGAACACAGTTTTCCAAGTCAAGTACTTAAGCTCTGCTGAGGACAAAGGCTCAAAAGGGGTGCACAAGTTGAGCAATGCAAACATTAAGGTCCCAAGCAGGGGCAGGGTCCCTGAAGGAGGATTGGTATGCAGCAATCCCTTGAAGAACTTACAGAATACAGGAAGAGCTGAAAGGAAGAGTACTTGCCTGCTGACAAGAAAGCAGAGACAGCTGCCAGATGCATTCTAAGAGAGTGTAGCTGGTCTGAGTCCCAAGCTATTGAGATGAACCATATAGTCAAGGACTGCAGGCAACCCAGCAGACTCTGGAGAAATATGCTTCCCAGAGCACCAAATAGTAAACCTTTTCCATTTGGAGTTGTAAGTCTTTCTGGTGGAAGGCTTTAGAAGCCTTTAAAATATTCAGAACACCTTGAGAGAGATGCAAATCCGCAAATTCTAACTCTTCAAGAGCCAGGCCTTGAGATTGAGAGATTTGAGATTCGGATACCAGACCCTCCCCTGAGAACATGTTAACAGGTTGTAATTCCTGGGAAGAGACAGGGGAAGATGGACTGCTAAGGACAGCAAGAGGGGGTACCAGGGCTGTCTGGCCCAGTCTGGAGCAATCAGAATCACTTTGCAGGGTTGAGACCTGATTTTGACTAGTACCTTGAACAGGAGAGGGAAGGGGGGAAAAGCATACAGGAACTTCCCTTCCCAATTGAAAACTAGGGCATCCAGGGGGACTGAGCCCAACACTGGGGGCCTGCAGCAAAAAAGGGGAAGTTGGTGATTGTCTGGGGCAGCAAAAAGATCTATCTGTGGGGTGCCCCATCTGGAGATCACCTTCAAAATCAGGGGATCCAGGGACCATTCGTGATGGCCCTGAGATATCCTGCTGAGAGCATCTGCCAGGACATTGTCCTTCCCTGGGAGGTGCACTGCTATGAGGGAGGTATTCAGGAAATAGGCCAGAGACCACAACTTCATTGCCTCTGTGCACAAGGCGGTAGACCGAGTGCCCCCTTTCTTGTTGATGTACCACATTGTGGTGGTATTTTCTGTCCTGATCTGAACTACTTTGTTCTGAACAGACTTGGAAAAAGCTTGAAGTGCTAGAAACACTGCTCTGAGTTCTAAGAGATTGATGTGAAGCAGAGATTCTTGAGTGACCACAACTCTTGGGTGGTCAGGTCCTCCAAGTGGGCTCCCCATCCCAAGAAGGCGGCATCTGTAGTAAGGATTAGAGAATGAGATTGAGTGATAAAGAGAACTCCTTTTCTTAGGTTGTCCTGATCCTGCCACCGTTGCAAAGCCTGGATCAGGGTTTGAGTCACTGGGATTAGTTTGGTTAGAGGATCCTTTCTCTGATACCAGAAGGTTCTTAAGTGGAACTGAATGTCCCTCATCTGAAATCTTGCTCCTTGGACCACTGCTGTAGAGGCAGCCATGTGGCCCAGGAGCTGCAGAAAATGCCTTGCTGGTCGAGACACCTGGAGGGTGAATGAAGAGGCCAGTGTAACAAGGGTCCTTGCCCTGTCCAGGGGAAGGAAGGCTCTTGCCTTTAATGTATCCAGCTCTGCCCCTATGAAGGTGAGGAGCTGCACAGGCTGTAGAACTGACTTTGAATGATTCAGAAGGAATCCTAGAGAAGTGAGCAGTTGCTGAGTTATCTGTAGGTGTGACTTGACTTGGTCTGCAGATTGACCTACTATGAGCCAGTCGTCCAGGTATGGAAAGATGGAGATCTTTTTTCTCCTTAGGAAAGCAACCACTACTGCCAGGCATTTTGTGAACGCCCTTGGAGCTGAAGTTAGGCCAAAGGGCATTGCTCTGAATTGATAGTGGCCTGAGGGCAACTCGAACCTGAGGTACTTTCGGTGGGAGCTTCTGATAAGAATGTGGAAAAGGCATCCTTGAGGTCCAGGGAAACTAGCCAGTCTCCTGGCCTTAGAGAGGGTAGAATTATTCCCAGAGTCACCATTTTGAACTTTGGCTTTAAAAGGTGCTTGTTTAAATATCTGAGATCCAGGATGGGCCGCCATTCTCCTGTCTTTTTGGGAGTTAGGAAGTACCTGGAGTACAATCCTTTTCCCTTGTGTAGGGATGGAACCCTTTCTATGGCTCTCAGAGCCAAGAGGAAGAGACCTCTGCCTCTAGGGCAAGTGCCTCTGAAGGATCTGTAGGTGGAAAAGATCTGGTTCTCATCTTAGGAAATTTTTGAAGCTGAGAACCAGTCTCTGCTCACTACTTCCAGGACCCATTTGTCTGATGTTAAAGACATCCAATCCTGGACAAAGTAATCCAGCCTGCCCCCTACAGGTGGTGGAGAATCAGCCCTGGCAACCCCATCAGGGTGCCTGTTTGGCAGGGGCTTTAGGCTGAGGGGTGGTAGCAGGCCTGCTTGTACCCTGTCTGCCTGTCCCTCTGAAGAACCCCCTCTGGGCAAAGGTGGAAGAGGAGGCCTGGGCTTGGTAGAAAGGCCTATGAAAAAGGCCTGCCCCTGCCCCTGGAATGCTGCCTCTGGGGAGTGGCTTGCCTTTTTTTGGCCTGAACACTCCTATAGGTGGTCCTGTATTCATCCATTTTCTTCATGTAGTTCTCTGTTTGCTCCCCAAACAGAGAATTACCCACAACAGGAAAATCCATGGCCTTAGTCTGGGTATCCTGAGACAGACTAGTACATCTGAGCCAAGACATCCTCTAAGGGCCACAGATGTAGCCATGACTTTAGATGAAACATCATTGGAGTCCACTGCAGCATGAAATTGCACCTGGATGCCTCAATACCATCTGCAGCCACCTGCTCCAGCTCCTTGGCAAGCTGGCCAGGGACCTGTTTAGCCAGAGCCATTACAGTGTCCCATCTAGACTTCTGGTATCTAGCTGTATAGGCCATATAATTAGCCTGCCTGAGTCCCAAAGATGCTGCCATGTACTGTTTCTTTGCCATGGCATCAATCCTCCTGGAGTCCTTATCTGGGGGGTGTGAAGCCAAGGGTATATTTGCCTTATCACAGGCTGCAGCCTGCACTACCCCAACATGGCTGCATTGCTGGGTAAGGAACTCCGTATCTGAGCCTGAGTATACTTCTTGTCCATTCTCTTGTCCACAGGAGATATAAAATTAGGAGTCTTTAAAATTGTTATTGTCTGTTTCTCAAAGGACTTATGGAGGGAATAGACAGCCTCTGGACTCTGGGATGTCCATCATCTCAACGTAATCAGGCTCCTCCCTGATCCTCTAGTGCTTCCTCCATAGGAAGCTGAAGTGTTTCAGCCACGTTTTTGTAAAACATAAAATGGGAAGGGGACTCAGAAAACCTAGGAGGAGAAACCCCTGAAGGTCTGTCTGGGGAGATGTCCGGGTCAATGGGCACATCCAGACTTTCATAATCACCATCACTATCCTCATACTCTCCTTCCTCCTCCTCCTCCAGTTCATAAAAATCCTCTAAACTATAATCTGGAACCAGGGGAACCGACCGAACCGAGCCCCTAACCGATGGTGCCGGTCCGGTCGGAACCGGGGTTAGCGACTGAACAATCCTTATCGCTTTGGCTATTTCATCAGCGGTCAGAGAAAGAACTTGTGGATCCACACTGGCTGATTTATCCCTTCTTTTTCTTTTAACCGGAACCGACTCCTCAGAGTCGGTTCTCCTTTTGCCCGAAGAAGTTTCGCCCTGGTCAGCGGGCACTCCTTCCTTCTCGTTCCGGTTGGAACCGGAACGGGCTGGCCATCCAGGTCAGCGGACTTTTGGCCTCCCTTTCCTGAGCCTACCATCTCTCTCTCTTTCCAGGGTAGCGAGAGAAAATTTCGCAAATCTGGCAGTCTGAATCGAGGTGGTCAAACCCAGACAATAAACACAGGTGGTGGGGGTCAGCCTTAGCAAAGGCTTCCCACACACTACAGTGTTGAAACCCAGTGGGCCCGGTTTTCTCTCTGGTTTTCAGACATGGCTGACCCTAACCAAACTTACCCTTTTTCGGCAATCCGCCAGGCAAGACATATCGGTTCCTGACCATGTTACGGTGTGGAAAAACCGTAATGAAACTGCTTTTTAGAACCGATAAGGACCGGTTACTACACTCTAAAAGTAGAACAAACTGTTTTTGAACAAACCTGATCGGTTCAAACTGAACCGATCCAACGTTTACAAGTTCCACACAGAAAAAACAATAATAAACCTATCTAGTACGCACGATACCACAGACAGAGACTGAACCGACAGGTTAAATGGATTAAATTCTGTTGAAACCGAGGAAAAACGACACTTTAACCGACTAAATTGAACCGAGGAAAGGAGAAATCTCCGGAGCGACTGTTCAGTGAGGCGGAGTAAAGAATCTGGCGGTTTGAGTTCAAACAACAACAGACAGAGTCTCAACCGAGCTTGAGCTCAGCGTTCCATGCCTTGCATGGAAAGTTAACTCTTTCCTCTCCGGGGCAGTTCAAAGGTTGGACATCACTGCATATGTCAGAATACAGCAAGACTTCATGTTGTTTGAAGTCTGTCTGCAGCACTTTGAAACCAAACCATCAGATTCTTACGAGCTAAAACTCACTGACTTTAATAATGTGGAAATTGTAAAATTTCTACTAGCCAACTGGCAACAAAAGTTTTAGATTCCCAAAAGAAGACTGAAAGTGTGCTGAATATACCCCTGGGGTGCAACACTGCACCTACCCACCCACATCCCAAAAAACCAGGTTCTGAGAGGGGAGGCAGAGGAGGAGGTCAGAATACAGCAAGACTCCATTAGAAGAAACATAATTACTAAGGTGAGTCATTTTTTTCTTCAAACAACATGAAGTCTTTCTGTATTCTGACTATTGCAGACTACCAAGCAGTACCTCCATGGAGGAGGGACAGAACCTACTTTGGGAATAGGCTCTGAAGTACTGCTGTGCCATACCTAGAATCACTCCTAGCCTGGATATCCAGAGAGTAATGCTTGGTGAAGGTATGAACTGTTTTCCAGGTGGCTGCTTGGCAAATCTCTAACAAAGGAATATCCCTAGCCACAGCCAGAGAAGCAGCTGTACCTCTAGTGGAATGTGCCCTCAGGCCTGAGGGTGGAATTTTTCCCAGTTTCTCATAGCAGAATTATATACAAGACACAATCCACCTGGCAATAGATCTCTTGGCGGCAGGTTTGCCCTTTCCCACTTCTCCATAAGTGAGGAACAACTGGAGGGAGTCAAACCTGTGACCCTTTGTATGTTCTATGTAGTAACTAAGGGCTCTTTTAACATCTAATCTGTGCAATCTCCGCTCTCCTAAGGAAGCATGATCAGTAAAGAACACAAGAAGAGACATAGACTGGTTTTAAATGGAAATCAAAACCACTTTGGGTAAGAACCTTCTATTGGTTCTAAGAACCACCTTATCTCTATGGAATGAAAGGAAGTCAGGTTCAACTGACAGAGCTTGCAATTCACTGATACGTCTGGCAGAGGTAACAGCAACTAAAAACACAGTTTTCCAAGTCAAGTACTTGAGCTCTGCTGAGGACATAGGCTCAAAAGGGGGTTGCATAAGCTGAGCAATGCAAATATTCAAATCCCAGGCAGGAGCAGGCTCCCTAAAGGGGGGATTAGTATGAAGCAATCCCTTAAAAAAATTTACAGAATACAGGGTGAGACGACAGGGAAGAAGGCTTTCCCACTGAGAGAAAAGCAGAAACAGCTGACAAATGTACTCTGAGAGTAGCTGGTCTAAGGCCTAGGCCATTAAGATGAACCATATAATCCAGGACTGTAGCTAGATCAGCAGTGTCTGGAGATATGCAGCTCCTGGCACACCAAATGCTGAATCTCTTCCATTTGGAGTTATAAGTTTTCTGGCAGCAGACTTCAAGAAGCCTTGAGAATATCTAAAACCCCTTTGGACAGATGCAAGTCTGCATATTCTAACTCTTCAAGAGCCATGGCTTGAGATTTAGGGATCTCAGATTAGGGTACCAAATCCTCCCCTGAGAGGAAGTTAACAGGTTGTAATTCCTGGGAAGAGACACAGGGAGATGGACTGCCAGAGAGAGCAACAGAGGGTACCAAGGCTGCATGGCCCAATCCGGAGCAATCAGAATCACTTTGCAGGGTTGTAACCTTATCTTGACCAGAACTTTGAAGAGCAGAGGAAAAGGAGGGAGGGCATACAGGAATCTCCCTTCCCAATTCAAAATCAGAGCATCCAGAGGGACTGAGGCCAAGACTGGGGGTCTGCAACAAAACAGAGGAAGTTGATGATTGTCTGGGGCTGCAAAGAGATCTATCTCTGGAGTGCCCCACCTTGAAAAGATGGCTTTCAACACCAGAGGGTCCAGGGACCATTCGTGATGTCCCTGGGAGATCCTGCTCAGTGAATCTGCT
The DNA here is from genome assembly GCA_016271365.2 of Neoceratodus forsteri. Lineage (NCBI taxonomy): Eukaryota > Metazoa > Chordata > Ceratodontiformes > Ceratodontidae > Neoceratodus > Neoceratodus forsteri. Next base: position 1,558,162,262 of record CM057456.1, on the reverse strand, counting down.
AGCACATTGTCCTTCCCTGGAAGGTGAACTGCCACCAGGGAGGTCTGCAGAGAATAAGCCAGGGACCACAATTTCATGGCTTTCATGCACAAGGCCGTGGACTGAGTACCTCCCTGCTTGTTTATGTACCACATGGGGGTAGTGTTGTCCATCCTGACCCAAACCACCTGTTCTGCACTGACTGAGAGAAAGCTTGCAGGGCCAGAAGTACTGCCCTGAGCTCCAGGAGGTTGATATGAAGGAGGGATTCCTGAGGGGACCACAGTCCTGGAGCTGTGAGAGTCCCCAGATGGGCTTCACACCCCAACAGAGAAGCATCTGTGGTAAAGACCACAGAGTGAGACTGAGTGACAAAAGGAACTCCTTGCCTCAGATTATCCAGGTCCTGCCACCACTGAAGGGCCTGGATAAAGGGTCTGAGTAACCGGAACTAGTTTGGTAAGAGGATCTTTCCTTTGGGACCAAAAGCACTCAGATGGAACTGAATGTCCCTCTTCTGAAACTCTGGCCCCTTGGACCACTGCAGTAAGCTGCCATGTGGCCCAAAAGCTGAAGAAAATGCCTCGCTGGTCGAGAAACCAGAGGGAGGAAGGAAGAAGCCAGTTGTGAAATGGCTGTTGCCCTTTCCAGAGAAAGGAAAGCTCTTGTTTTGACCGTATCCAGCTCTGCTCCTATAAAGGTGAGAAGCTGTACAGGCTCGAGAACTGACTTGGGAAGATTGAGAAGAAAACCCAGGGAAGTGAGAAGTTGGGTCACTTGCAGATCTGACTTGACTTGGTCTGGGGACTGGCCCACAATGAGCCAATCATCCAGATAAGGAAATCCTTTTTCTTCTTAAAAAGGCCACCACGCTGGCCCGGTGGTGCTGAGGGTTGAAGTGCTGGATGCCACACCTCGCTTCACGCCGGTGACCCGGATTTGGGAACAGACTCAGGTCGCCAGTGGGTCGGCCGGGGTAAGAAGACTCGAGTGCCCAATGGCTTGCTCTCCTTCTCCGGGGGGGGGGGGATCTGCAGCTTTCTCCGCTGCAATACCACCACCTCCTGGTGAACTGGGGGTGGGAGTTGGTGCGAAGGAGAAAATGCAGCAACATAGCGGATTGATGCTGGCAGGGGACTGGGGCGGACGCACGTCTCTGTGCACTCCTGACCCCTTGTTCCCATTGCATGCCAGCGTCAGGGGCAGAGGAAAAATCCTTCCCCTCTCCCAGGTGACGATCTCCCCAGCAAGCAGGCATGCCACCACTGACAACATCAGGACAGACTCTGCTGTGCCAAGGCCCTCTCCCTGTGAACATTCAGAGGACAAGGTAAGGGAACCTTTCCTCTCACCCCACCAGGGTAATCCGGGCCATCAAGGTCATGGGGAGTTGAGCTGAGGTACTCTAGGGGCAGACCTTGAAGTCGGTTGATAGCACGCTTGTGGCATTGGGAGTTCCGATTGAGTGGAGAAGTTGAGGGTAGAAAGAGGCGCTGGGGAAAAATAGAGAGTAAAAATAAAGGCCACCACTACTGCCAGGCACTTTGTGAACACCCTTGGGGCTGAAGTTAGGTCAAAGGGCATTGCTCTGAACTGATAATGGTCTGAGGGCAATTCGAACCGGAGGTACTTTCTGTGGGAGCACCTGATGGGAATGTGAAAGTAGGCATCCTTGAGGTCTAGGGAGGCTAGCCAGTCTCCTGGCCTTAGAGAGGGAAGAATTGTTCCCAGAGTCACTGTGATGGTGTTTCCCCCCCCAAAAAAAAAACTGTTTTGCAGAACTAAGACCTGAAGTTTCTTTTTCTCCTATATATATATATATATATATATATATATTTCTTTTTTAGTCTGTTGCGTAACAGCATATTTATTTTGTTTAAATTCTCCCCCTTCCTTCTCTCTTATTTCTATGTCTGTACTTCTGTACTTATTTCCCAATTAAATAGCGTGTTGGCCACTCGCTATCAAATCTATTCCTTTCAATTCCTCTTCAGGTTCTTAAGTAATGTAAAACAGCTAATTCTAAAGCCTAGTGCATTCCATGATTATGGACACAGAAAACTGGATAAATCTATTTAGTAAAACCCTTGCCTTACCGTGTGGAAGCTAAAAGAAATATTATGAATGTATGGCGTTTTTCAGTGCATTCTGAAAAGTCTAGGGAAACAGGTGACACAGAGCAAGATAACAAGCTCATAATCCCATACTAATATTTTATCTTGTGTCTATCCTGCATCCCTATGGTAAAAGTATGAGCACCCTTAAGATTGTATAGTCTGGGAAAGAAAAAGAAAGGTTAACTTCCTAGTGAGCAGTATTTATGCATCTCAAACAGCACAGTAGTATTTCTGTGTACATTTGTACATTCTGTGTTGTGAGTACATGAATTAAGGAAGTTGAAATACATTACTGTTCTTTGTGAGCCAAGTTCTGTTAGCAAGCTAGGTAACCCTGTGTCTGCATGAAGAAACCTTCTGACTCTCCAGGTGTGTCCTATAGGGAGGAGTGAGCGGCACATCTTGGTCATTGTTATACAAGAGCCAAACCCCTCCTTCTATTTAAGTGGGAGTACCTTGCCTAATACAGCTCATATTCCCATAATTAAGGAATAATCACTCAAGATCCAATGTTTAAAATAAACATAATGGTTTATATTGATTATTCATACAGGAGAATCCGATTGTATGTAAAAAGGAAATTAATACTTGGAATTATATGTATAAATTCAGTATTTGTATTAATTGATAGGTGGAGTTTCAATTTGTGGGTGGGATCACAGTCCTATATCAAGGCAGAATTGATGTTGTAATTGAGATAGTTGTTGGGAGAGGACCTGTTTGGTTCTCCCAGAGAGATCTCTGAGAGGTCAGGCACAGTTTGATGTTGGTAGAATAGCTCTAATTGTTCATGCCAAACCTGTGCTTTTTGTATTTGTTTTCTTTACTTTGAACAAAGTGAGTCTCTAACTTTTATTATTTCAAATTTTTTTTTTTTTGAATAAAAATCATACCTATTCAAGGTATGTTGTACCACTTATGCTGTCTCTTGTAAAAGTCTTTTCTTACACCCCACGACAGTCACCATTTTGAATTTTGGCTTTAAAAGATGTTTGTTCAGGTATCTTAAGTCTAGGATGGGTCGCCACTCCCCTGTCTTTTTTGGGGTAAGGAAGTACCTGGAGTACAGACCTTTGCCCCTGTATAGGGTAGGAACTCTCTCTATGGCTCTTAACTCATTGTGTCCTAACAGATGCCTGTAGTCGTCAGTAAAAAAACACTGGTGTGTCCTGAGGACGTCTGCAGAAGTCGGCTACTGACTCCCAGTGTGCCCTTGCAACGTCTGGAGAAGTCACTTATATATTTTAATATATATTGTAACAGAATATAATATATATTTGACTGCATAGCATCGTTGGAAAGATAATTTTATGCTGCACAACTTTGTCACTGATATTTTGTGTATATCATGTATACTTTAGGAGTTATTTGCATTTGTTTATGGTATGGTGTATGGCTGACATGTTTTCCATCAAGATTCACCTAAGCAGCTTGAATAAAATTCACTTTTTGGCACTTCAGCAGATATAAAATAAAACCGTATTGATTACAACTGGTTGCATAGCACCATTGAAAGGCATTTTGTGCTCATCAACTTACATGCTGATACTTTGTGTGTATCATGTATACTTTTGGAGTTATACGCATTTGTTTATGATGTGTGTGGTTCAGATTTAGCCCTCAAATCTCATCAAAGCACCTTGACTAAAATGGGGAAAAATTACATTTTATAGTAAAAAGTTATCTTTTTTTTTAGCAAACATAATATCAAAACATCATCTAATGTCTGTATGCTTAATTTGGTGGTGATATTTTACATATTTTCCAACAAAAATGGCTTATGTTGCCCTTTTAGTGAAAAATATTTAGTTTGCTCTTTCAACCAGCATAGAAAAAATACAAAATTACTTATTATTACATGCATGCCACCATTGGAAAGGCAATTTTGTGCTGAATAACTCTGCCACTCATACTTTGTGTCTAGCATGTACAGTTATTGAGCTATTAGCATTTGTTTGCAACATACTGACTATGGCTTGATTTTGCTTAGAAAGGCCCAGGATTCACTGTTAAAAGTATACAGGAGATTCAGGAGGCAAGTGGTGTAATCTCAGAGCGAGCCTGTGGAGGCAATGAGTTAAGGCCAGTAGAGACTAAACCTCTGCCTCTAGAGCAAGGGTTTCTGATATATTTGCAGGTGGAAAGGATCTGGCTCATTTTTGGAACATTTTTGAAACTGAAAACCAGTCCCTAGCTTACTACCTCCAGGACCCGCTTGTCTGAGGTAACAGACATCCAGTCCTGGACAAAGTAAGTCAGTCTGCCTCCTACCAAAATGGGGGAGTCGACCTGGGCTGACACATCAGGGTGTCTGCTTGGCAGGAGCCTTAGGCTGAGGAGTGGATGCAGCCCTGCTCATCCCCCTTCTGCCTCTCCCTCTGAAAAACCCCCTCTGAGAAAAGGAAGACGAGGCCTGCGCTTGGTAGAAGGGCCTGTGAAAAGGCCTGCCCCTGCCCCTAGCTTGCTGCCTTTGAGGTGTTGCCTGCCTCTCCTTGGCCTGGGCACTCCTATAAGTGGTCCTGCACTCATCCATTTTCTTCATGTAATTCTCTGTTTGCTCCCCAAACAGAGAATTACCCACCACAGGGAAATCTGTGGCCTTAGCCTAGGTGTCCTGTGAGAAGCTAGTACATCTGAGCCAAGCCATCCTCCAAAGAGCCACAGATGTAGCCATGACTCTTGATGACACATCGTTGGAGTCCACAGCAGCAGCATGAAATTGCACCTTTGATGCCTCAATCCCATCAGCAGCCACCTCCTCCAGCTCCTTGGCCAGCTGGGGGAGGCCTGCTTAGCCAGTGCCCGTACAGTGTCCCACCTGGACTTCTGGTACCTGGCTGTATAGGCCATATAGTTAGCCTGCCTGAGTCCCAAAGATGATGCCATGTACTGTTTCTTTGCCATGGCATCTATCTTCCTGGAGTCTTTGTCTGGGGGGTGTGAAGCCAAGGAAATATTTGCCTTGTCACAAGCTGCAAACTGCATACCCCTACTTGGCTGCATTGCCAGTAGAAAAACTCTGTATCTGAGCCTGATAAGGAGTACCTCTTTTCCATTTTTCTGTCAACAGGAAGTACAGAGTTAGGAGACCTTAGAATTTTTTGTTTCTGCTTCCCAAAGCACTTATGGAGGAGAACAGACAGTCTCTTGGACTCTGGGATGTCCATCATCTCAACAAAATCAGGCTCCTCCTGATCCTCCACAACCTCCTCCATGGGAAGCTGGAGGGTTTCAGCCACCTTTCTGTAAAACAGATAGTGGGGAGGGGACTCAGAGAGCCTAGGAGGGGAAACACCAGAAGGTCTGTCTGGGGAGATGTCCGATTCCACAGGCACATCCAGACTTTCACCATCATCACCATCCTCTGCAAAATCCCCCTCCTCTTCAAACTCCGGTTCATAAAAGTTTTCAGGAGAATAATCTTGATCCGGGGGAACTGACGAACCGAACCCCTGCCAGAAGGCGTCGAATCAGTCGAAACCGGATAAAGCGATTCAACAATCTGAATCGCTCTTCGTATCTCTTCGGCGGTCGGAACATGAATGTCTGGATCCGAACCAGTCAATTTATCTTTGCACTTTCTTTTCGTAGGAACTGATCCCTCAGGATCGGCTCTCCTCTTGCCTGAACCGGGCTGGCCTTCCATGTCAGCAGATTTCTCGGCCTCCTTATCCCTACGTCTACCTAACCTTTTTTCCAGGGTAGACCTAGGGAAATTCTTGCAAATTTGGCAGTCTGAATCAAGGTGGCTAAACCCCAGACAGTAAAAACAGGTGGTGTGGGGATCGGCCTTAGCAAAGACCTCCCCACACACACTACAGTGTTGAAACCCAGTGGGCCCATTTTTTTTTCTTGGGTTTCTCAGACATGGCCAACCTAGCAAGCTTACCCTTTATTTGGCAACCGCCAGGCAAGACTCCCCTATCGGTTTCTCACCATGTTACGGGTGTTGGAAAAAAACGTACAAATCACATTTTTTTTAAAACCGATACGGACCGGTAACCACACACTAAAATCTTGCACAAATGACTTACTAAAGGGTCAGTTCAGCCGAACCGACCGAAAAATACAGCTTTTACAATTTCCACAAAAGAACTACCTAAAGTACTTACAGTACTGCAGAGAGAGTCCTGAACCGACAAAACAGAATTAATTTCGGAAATAATTTCCGACTGAACCAACAACTTAAACCGACTTTTTGAACTGAGCAAAGGAGAAATATCTGGAGCTACTGTTCAATGAGGCGGAGTAAAGAATCTGACGGTTTGGTTTCAAAGTGCAGTAGACAGAGTTCTCAACCGAGCTCAAGCTCAACGTTCTATGCCTTGCATAGAATTTTAACCCTTTACTCTCCAGGGCAGTTCAAGTGCTGGAGCTAACTGCAATAGTCAGAATACAGCAAGACTTTATGTTGTTTGAAAGGGATAGTGTGATGATGGGAGTAAATGCTTCCTGAGGGGATGGAAGGGGGACCTCAGCCTCTAGTAACCAAACCAGAGAGAGAGAGAGAGAGAGGGACTGCACAGCCCACAACCAACCACCAAGTCTGCCTGTTTCTTTTCAGCAAAAGAAAACAAACCTCAAAGTTTAGCTGGCTGATCAATATAGTATCCTGCACTACACCAGTAACACCCAGCAGCCAGTAAGAATACAGACACATCGCACAGCCTGTACAGGAATGCTGCTCTCTGCTTGTGAACTGCCAGTATCTATCGCTCTCTCTCGCTCTAACACTTGATGGTGCTGTCACTTGCCAACACAGGATTGTTGCTGCTTGCTTTTCTACTTGGGGGGCACGATTCTGCCTATGGGATGACCAGGATACGACGGGGATCACTAACTCTCGGTGGCAGGGCATTGCAGACAGTGAGCATGGCGGGGACCAGTGACATAAAGTGTAATGCGAAGAGAAAGTGACAGTGTGATGGCGGCGGTAAATACTTCCAGAGGGGATGGCAGGTGGACCACAGCCTTTCACTGTCCGACAATCTCTCCTGGTCAGCTATGCCGTGCTCGCTGCATAACCCCAGCTCAAAATAATGTTACCTCCTCTCCCTCTCTCTCTCCCCCACCCACAAACACACCCCATACATTGCCACTGCTTACTTGCATTTATTCACTTCAGTACCAACAATGTCATACTGCTACTGTCTCTCGTACACCAGTGTGACCCACTGCAGCTGGCTGGCAGGGGGGCAGCAAAGATGATCACACTGGACCTGGAAATACCTGTTACATGGAACTGCATCACTGGCTTAGCAGGGATGGGGATACAGCTACCACTACTGTTTGCTGTATAGGTGACAACAGTAAACCAGGGCCATTACACAGTGTTTTGTCAGCTGGATCTGTCTCACTTCCGCACATCTTTTTTTTTCTATCTTGCTTTTTGCTCCCCCATTACCACCTGTACCTTCTTGGCAATGGGGGAGACTTGCATCTTCTGGGTTTTCTCCCATTACCCCGAACACAGTTGCGCATGTGTGTGGAGGCACACCTGCACCCGCAGCTCCAGTGACATCCCTTCCCACCACCCAGCCAAATGCCAGGGTTCCTTAGACTTGGCGCTACCACCCGCCTCCACTGGGTGGCAGCCAAGAGCTGAGAAACCCTCACGCCCCTCCCTGGAGAGGACAGCTGACTAGTGGCACTTGATCCTGCTCTTCTTCCTCCCCAGCTGACCCCCGCGCCTGCGCTCCTCCGAACTTGGGTGACTGGCATGGTGTAAGGTGTGATGTCCAGTGCCTCAACCCTCAGCACCACCAGGCCATCCCCACATCTTTTAATGGCTACTGGTGTTGCTTACCTTTCTCCAGCAGGGAAGGATTGCTGATGGCACTTTCTCTGAGTCCCTCCATGGAACCATGCATTAAAAAGGAATTTAATGCATGGCCACACTGAGGGACTCAACCAATGGGGTTGCATGTTTTTTGCAACCCATGTTATAACTGCCCATAGAGACAGTGAGCAAGTGCTTCACAGACTCCAATGTGTTGTTTGTTTGCAAGGAATGCAAGAAATGCTGGAGTCCTTTTCTCATAGCAAGAAGATTATAGGGTTCCGCCCACTGCAACCCTAAAACCCTAACCCTAGTAGTGTCAGTGGCTCAGTAGGTAGCACACTCATCTCTGAGGCTAGGAGATCAGAGGGCTGTGGGTTCAGTTCCCACATCTGGCACTTGGGTTAATATCCCAGTACTGACACTGTAGTGCAGCATGAGAGGGGTGCTGCACTTCTGAGGTGCCGTCTTTCGGATGAGACGTTAAACCAAGGTCCCATCTGCCTGGATTGGTGGTAGTTCAGGTGGATGTTAAAGATTCCATGGCACTTATAGAAAAGAGTAGGGGACATTTTATTGAAAACAAAATTGTACAAACAAGCCAACATAAAATACATCAATAAGAAATATACAGGAAAACCAAAAAGAAAAAGAAAGCAAAATTAAGAAAAGGAAATGGAAAAACAACAAAAATACTGCATAAGTCCTTCAAGTTATAGCTGAGTCGGTATTTGTGATCCATGGAAGGGCTGTCCACAAGGCCAACAGAGATGATGCCGAATACAAAGTCCTTTCGTGGTCGTATATTTTCTTTAAGTCCGCTACTATCTTCCCTTCAAGTTCCGAATAAGAACAAAACTTTTGTTGCAAGGTAAACATACATCTTGACATCCAAATATTCCATTTAATGACAAGAAATACAAGGTTCAAAGTGTCTCTGTGCCATCGAGACCAGTGAGAGGGAAAGACACCATACATAACATTTTGATATGTTACTGTAGAGAATATAGGAACATCCCAGGAGTCAGCCAAATAAGGCCACCAATTCGCAATATAAGAGCAATCAAAAAACAAATGTGAAATAGTCTCCGGGGTAGCTATACAGAGAGGTCTAGAGCACAATCGATCCTGAGACTGTTTATGTTTATGGTTTGCTTTCACATTTATCCGTTCATGACAAGATAACCAGTGAAAGTCCCACATGTGGCCTGGGATCCTAGAACATCGTAACAGGACTAGAAGTGAGGGTAGGCAACTGTCCGGACATTTTGGAAAAGGGGCTTGCACCTTTCAAACAGAGGACAAAAGCATCTTGTACAGTGCCTTATGTGGATTCGTAATAAGAGTCTGAGGCAACACTTGCCATTGTTTTTGACGAAGAAACATATGCTTAATGTACACCGGGACATCCCCATGTTGTCGCAACACACCCGAAGAATTATGTTCCCACATATGAAACCAATACCTACAGGAGTCGTAAAACCACACTTCCCACCCTCTCTGGGTGTTCACCAGTAAAGGCTGCAGATTGGCCGAAAGGAAAATGCTAGTGAAGAAAAGCAACGGATTAATCATCTGGGCACCGCCTTCAAAAGTAGGCAAGTAAGTAATATTCCTCTTAATCGGATTCAACCGACTGCCCCAAAGGGCTTGAAAAAATAAGCTGAATACCATTGTTTCCAGCTGTTTTGGGATAGGGAATACATAACTTAAATACAAGAACAGAGGGAGAAGATAAGTTTTAATCAGAAAAACATGTTTTCTCTTCCCAATCTGACCCTTGTTCCAAGAGGTCACCATGCTTCGGCCTTGTTTCAACTTCTCTTCCCAGTTAAAGGAATCAGAATCTCTCATCCCAAAATAAACACCAAGTATATGGATTTGGCCTTCTATCACACGTAAAAGACCAATGTTATCTGAAGAGTTGGAGGATGAACCCAACCGAATCCCCATACTCTTACCAAAGTTTATACTTGCTCCAGAGAATGCACCAAAAGAGGAACATTCCTGGAGAGAGACAAGCGCCGAAGCCTCATCAGCTACAAGGAAACACACATCGTCAGCATAGGCAATCGCTGTGAACGGTGATCGCAGTGCCGAACACGAGATGGCACGGATCTGGGGATGGGCATTAAGACGTCGGAGCAACTCATCCAGAAAAAAAACATATGATAGAGGGCTCAGTGGACAACCTTGGCGAACTCCCCGTTTCACGGGGATCATCGGGCCCGCACCGTTAATCATCAGCGGAACAACAGTCGCCGGCCTTATATAAAGTGTCTGAATCCAAACGTAATCATCTTGTCAGGAATGTGCAGGAAATGCAATACGCTCCATGAAAATCATGATTAATGGAGTCAGGCAGCCTTTGGTCGATCAAACAATAAGCCCAGAAACAGAGTCCGATAAACCATGAGAAAATAGTTCACGGAGAAGAATCAAGTGATCAGAAATTCTCCTGTTAGGTAGAGAACAGGATTGGGCCAGGTGAATAACTATTTCAGCTAACCCGAGCAAACGCTGTGCAATAAGTTTCGCAATATCTTAAAACTGTAGATTTAACAAGCAGAGGGGCGCCAGTTGTCAAGGGACTGAATGTCACCTTCCGCTTATATACATAAATCAAAGTGCCCATAGTAAACTCCAAGGATATGTTCAGAGGCAAGAAGGGAGGCAAACACAGAGGTCAATTCCAGAAGGAGGTGTTCCTCAAAAATTTATACAAGGCAGTAGGAGGGCCGTCCGGACCAGGGTCCACATAGAGGGCAAGGAGGAGATAGCTAACCGAATTTCCCTTTCCGTGAAGGGTTGACATGCAAGTTCTGCACTCTGCAAGGAGGGAGAAGGAACATCAAGGGCGCCGTACAGTTGTCTCAGGTCCACTGACACAGTAGGTAGAGGAGAAAACAATGCAGTCGTATGGTCAATACAATTTGACATAAGTCCGAATGAGAAGTACAAAGATCTCCATTTAAATTGATAAGACATGACATTGATTTATGGGCAATCTAAAGATAATTAGATTCAAACGGGCAAACAACTTCCCGGGTACCTTTCACAGCATAGCTTTGTTGGTGGTACAGTTGTTGCGACTGTTTAGACTGGAAATCCAACATGTCCTTCCGCACTAATTGTATTTGCTGCACAAGATCCTGCCCCGTCAAGTATGCTAATGACAGTAAAGACTGAAAATGAGCTGTCTTCTGTAAATATACAAGATAATCAGACCTGCTTTTTGTACGACTATAGGATTTCAACAATCCAGTTAGAGTACTTCTGTTTCATATCCATCCACCACTGAATTGGGATCATCATACATGGGGTATACTGACTTACGTGCATGAATAAATGACAAAAGGGTTTGCTGAAATGATGGTACCTGTAATAAGGATACATTAAATTTCCAGAAACCTGGCCCTTTACCACAACTGGCAGGAGATCCAAAACTAACAGAGAGCAGCTTATGGTCAGATAAGGCTACCGCCTGCACTACAGCCAAAGTAACTTCAAAAATACTTCATGTAAAAACAAAATCGATGCGGGTGGCCAGCCTACCCTTCTGTAATGTGGGAGTATGCTGTTTCGTGAAAGAAAAATAAGAGTCTGTCAAACGGGCAGTACGAATCATGCGTCCCAGTACAAGTGAGTCACAATACAGTTTCTTAGTAGTAGCAAAGGAACTCTTATCCCGAAGACTAAGGCCACAGTTAAAGTCACCAGAAAATAAAATTCGGAAAGAAGAATGTAAATAAGGACGAATTAAATCAAAAAGAGCTATCCGCTCAGTTTTCAGTTGGGGGGCATAGACATTCACCACCCGATATGGGCATTGCCCAAGCAAAAAATCCAAAATCAAAGCCCTACCAGGGGCCAAATCAAACAGCTTCAAAAGCCTAAACTCTGGAATATTAATTAGAATGCCAAGACCAGAGCAGGAGTCTTGGCCTATAGACCAAAAAGAAGGACCCATAAGCCAATCTCGTTGAGCCAGTCAGATCTCCTGCACAGTATGGAATCTCGTATCCTGTAAAAGAAATATCCCAAATGGCAAAAGCCTCAAAAAAGAAAACACCAGCCGTCTCTTGTCCACATGTTTCAGACTATTTACATTGACAGTATGGCAGGTAAATTGTGACATGGCAGCACACAAATGAGGTAACCAGCACTATCAAGTCTTTCTCTTTCCAGCTACCTTAGTCCCTTTCAGCCTAAAATTGGCCTTCTGTTTTTGTGAAAGGCCTGCGCTTAATTGAATTTCAGAATCATCAAGACCTTCAGGGAGGGAAGAAGTGATAGAGGAAGAGTCAGATTCACCACCTGCATCGTCCGATATCAACTGAAGCACCTCAAAGGCGTTCGATAGTGCAATAGAAGGTGCAGCGCAGGCCTTCGGAGGGGACGATAAGGTGCGGGAACCAGATCGTAATGACCTGCGACATATTACTTTGGCAGGTTCACGAGGGGGAGGCATAGTACTAGAGCCCGGGACCTGCACCACATCCTCTAGCTCCATAGGACATGCTGAAATCGGTACCTTCCCAGGGGGTGGAGCCTTTTTTTAACTGACAAAGGTACAGTACTACAGGAGGCTTCCGAAACCAAAGCTTTAGGGGGAGGAGGAGTCACCTCTATAGAGGGGGCTTCCAATGTAGTGCGAAGGCGAGCTTTCTGGGCTTGAGTAATTACAAAACGTTGATCCACACCTCCATCATGTGTTACCTTAGTATGTGCTGCCCAGGGACATGATTGAAATGTGTGGCCCATCTCGTCACAAAGATTACACCTGCAGTCATTCAGACAATGCATACCCACATGACCCATTTCACCACAGTTATGACATTTAATCTTATCGCACACACTGCTCAGATGTGAGGGATCCCCGCATCTATAACACGCTTTGGGTTGGCCAGGGTAAAACAGAACTCCTCTATCCCGACCTAAAAAAAAGGAATTTGGTAAGTGCACTGGGCCAGATTCAGAAACATTCAACATGACTTTAAATTTCCAACCCCCTGTCCATATGTTTTCAGAGTCCAAGATTGCCTCTGGCTGACCTTGTAAAGTACAACGTTGTTTTAACCAATAAACAATATTAGAGACATCTACTCCCTCATTACGAAACATAACAGTAACTATCTTGAAAGCTGGTTTTGAGAGGGGTATAGCCTGAAATGGGGTCCAAAGAGCAGTGTTACACAAGACATGATATTTCGACCAAAAACGGTCAAGACCACGAGATGTCTGAAAACTAATGTCAAAAGTTAGTTCCCCTGAGACATGTATCAGGGCATATATTTCGTGTACAAAAAACTTCATTGAATCCTTCAACAGTGTTCTGGCCACATACACCCGGTCAGGGGGGTCCGGTAGCCCACCTCTATAGGAAAGCCGAACGGCATTGTGACGCTTAGCTGCCAGAACCGGAAATTTAAACAAAGAAGAGAAGGAGCTCACTGGCCCAGTTCGAGGAAAGGGAGGTCGAACAGTGGCAGAGATCCCTTCAGCCATACGGTCTGAACTGGGGAGAGTCTGTGTAGCAGGGACCTTGTTAAAGTCCAGGACTGGATTCTGAGTCAAACGAAGCTCAACAGGAAGGTCCAAAGGGTCTTTCACAGTTTGGGGAATCTGTTCTCCCCCATCCATTATCATGTCTTGCACAGGTCGAGGGGATCGTGTAGGGGACGGCCCTGAGACCCAGGAACCCGCCTTGGGGTCTTGCACCCATCCTGCCGCCCGAAGCGCCATGTCCACTGACCATGCAAGGGCAACAGTAGGGTTTACCTAAATAGGAGAAGTCTGGGAAGTCAATAAATCAGCCTGGGATACAGAGGGCGGGCTCACCGCCGAAAAAGTACTCACTGGTTCCTCCACCACGAAGGAATGTCCAGAGACAGCTTCTACAGACGTTCGGCAAAGCTCCTGCTCAGAGTCTCGAGGCAAGTCTGCGGAGACTGTAACAAAAGTGCCCGCCATAGCCAGAGGCACACCTTCATGCTGCACACAACGTTGATCCTGCTGCAAGCCCATCTCGGCGGACATACGACAGCGGTCCGCCTCCATCAAACGGTCGTGCGGCACATGCACTTCCAGACTCAAAGGTTCCGAGTCAAAGGAAGTGTGCTTCTCATTCGGTCCCCCTGAACACTCAGGCCGAAGCAGACCAACTTCGTTGAAACGAACCATCGTCGGAACAACAGGCATCTCCTGAAAATCGTCTCCCAACACTGAAGATACAGGTACAACAATCCGATAAGTAGTCGTGGTCTCCTCAGATACAGAAACAGGAGTCGAGACCAGGTCTCCTGTCTCCACAGCTCCAGCAACTGCAGGCAGCAGAGCGTCCTCCATCTTGGACAGGGAATCCCCTCTGACAGAGTAGGGGAATTTCCCTGGTGTCCTGGCCAAATTTCCCTCATTCACTAAAAATACCACCAGTAGCTTAATCTGGTTCAAGGTCAGTTGGCATTCATCTGTATCCCCCTTCCCTGGGTCATGCCTGAAAATAGGCAGGATTTGTCTAGTGCACTTACCTGGTCAACAAAAACTAAATAAATAAAAAAAATAAAATAAAAAGGAGCCAAACTGATACAGCCAATTACAGGCCCATCAGTTTTATAGACAATATGACTAAAATCTATGTTAAATTATACAATGGCAAGAAATAATCTTGGACTGTGATTGGTCAGTTTGGGGCTGGACCCATGGCGTTATCCCAGCACGATGCCACAGGTCTAGTCTCAGCCTCACTGTGAACCTGTAGATGATCCTTTTATGGAGCTTTTGATTGATTGTTTTATCTTCTCTTAAAAACAACAAATATTTTTCCACACAAAAATATCTTTAAAATTATTTTTTTTATTCTGTATAACAACGAGCCATTGTATAATAGGAATAATGCACTCCAGGGTGTGTGTCGTTTGGGATAACGCCACGCCTGTGGCATTGGACACACTCGGCCTGAGGCCTCATGCCCAACCCCCCCCAGGTGTGGTGTTATCCCAGCATGACACACACCCTGTCGTGCATTATTCCTTTAGTATTACTCAATAGACCACTCTTATGGCTCGACCAGTACAATATAGTCTCTGTTTTTCAAGCAGGCTTAAAAAAAAAGACTGGTACTATAACAAAAATATTCATATTAACTCATCTGACTGAAAGGTATTTTAACATAAAAATCAAAAACTATTTACTGCATTTGTGGACTTCACATCTGCTTTTGATTCTATCTTAAGAACATATTTATGGGAAAAGATGGATCAACTAGGGATAGACTCGAAATGAAAATTACATACCTACCGTAATTCTGATCTTTCTATGTATCTTCACCATTCATCACCTTTTGGGTTCTGGCCAGAGGTCACGACCCCGCAGGAGCTCTTTTTTTTTTTTTTGGATGGACGGAGTCGACACACCATCGGCGCCACCCTCAAGGCCGACACACTGCGTGGCTCTAGCGGGTTGGCCATTAGGTGTTGTCGACTCCACCCTCCTGCCAGTTCTGAGTCACCGTAGAGTAAGAAAAGGGTGGAGGGAGGGACAAGGAAGTCCAAGGGACAGACAAAGGAAAAGATATATAAACTAAAAGGAAAAATAAATGACTGAGAGGACAGAATAAGACTGAAAAACTAAGGGGATTGGATAGGGGCCCCAATCTCTGGAAGCAGGAAAAGGAGGAGGGAGGGAGGGTTAAGGAATTTAGAGAAAAGGATGGGGGGGAGGGAACACACCCTGGAATCTTGACCTGTCTGCAAATTGTATAGGAACTGTGAAGGAGTAGCCAAAAAGGCTAACCACCAGAATTCAAGGCACAGAAGAAAAAAATACTCACCATAGTAATGTTGTTTCTTCTAATGGAGTCTTGCTGTATTCTGACATAATGCAGTTAGCCCCTGCACTTGAACTGCCCCAGAGAGGAAAGCATTAACTCTGTGCAGAAGCATAGAACGTTGAGCTCGAGCTCGGTTTTCAAACCTCTGTCTGTGGTACTTCCTAGTGTAACTGTCAAATTCTTACAAGCAAACTAACTAAATACCATAGTATGGAAATTGTTCAACATATAGCCAAAGGGCAAAGGCTTTTTGGGCCCAAAAGACTCAAGTCGAGAACCCAAGAAGGAAAGGTAGTGACAATATTTAACTATAAAACGCCAGAAAAAATAACAACAACAGCTACCCCACCTAAGAGGGAGGGTACAAGGTACACCCCAAGGTGCAACCCTGTATCTGCCAGCCCACTTCCCAAAAACTAGGTTCTGAGAGGGGAGGTGGGGGGGGTCAGAATACAGCAAGACTCCATTAGAAGAAACAACATTACTATGGTGAGTAATTTTTTCTTCAAACAACATGAAGTCTTGCTGTATTCTGACATAATGCAGACTACCAAGCAGTTCCCTATGGATGAGGGAATGCAGAACCTACTTTGGGAAGAGGCTCTGCAGAACTGCTGTGCCAAACCTAGCATCACTCCTAGCCTGGATGTCCAGGGAGTAATGCTTGGTGAATGTAGGTACTGTTTTCCAGTTGGCTGCTTTACAGATCTCTAACAAGGGTATATCTCTGGCCACAGCTAGAGTAGCAGCTGTATCCCTAGTCGAGTGAGCCCTCAGGACTGAAGGGGGGGTTCTACCCAATTTGTCATAGCAGAATTGTATACAAGAAATAATCCACCTGGCAATAGTTCTTTTAGTGGCAGGCTTACCTTTCCCCACTTCACCATAAGTGAGAAACAGCTGAAGACAGTTATTTCTGTGTGCCTTAGTATGCTCTATGTAGTAGCTAAGGGCCCTCTTGACATCCAAACTGTGCAACCTTCTTTCTCCTGAAGAAGAATGGTCAGTGAAAAACACAGGGAGAGATATAGAATGGATCAGATGAAAATCCGATACTACTTTGTTCAAGAACCTCCTATTGGTTCTTAGGACCAC
This sequence comes from Neoceratodus forsteri, assembly GCA_016271365.2. Lineage (NCBI taxonomy): Eukaryota > Metazoa > Chordata > Ceratodontiformes > Ceratodontidae > Neoceratodus > Neoceratodus forsteri. The sequence goes on along the minus strand of CM057456.1, from coordinate 1,558,145,461 downwards.
TTTATCCCTATGGAAGGAGATGAAGTCAGGTTCAACTGACAGGGCCGTAATTCGCTAATCCGCCTGGCAGAAGTAATAGCTACCAGGAACACAGAGTTAATGTGAACCAGACCTTTGAAAAACTTTCTGAAAACAGGATGAGAAGCCAGGGAAGAGCCCCTTCCTGCTGAAAGGAACGCAGAGACAGCTGCTAGATGAACCTTCAGAGTGGCAGGCCTAAGGGACTATTCAGATGAACTAGATAATCTAAGGTTGTAGAAATGTCTGCAGAATCAGGTATGATGCCTTTCTGAGAGCACCAAATAATGAACCTCTTCCATTTGGAATTGTAAGTTTTCCTAGTAGAAGGTTTCCTGGACACCTTCAGAATATCCAGAACTCCCTGAGAGAGTGCTGCATATTCTAACTCTTCAAGAGCCAGGCTTTGAGATTGAGAAACTGGAGATTGGGGTACCAGATCCGCCCCTGGGAGAAGGACAGGAGACTGTATGTCCTGGGCAGAGACAGGGGACGTAACACCGACAAGGACAGTAGTAGAGGATACCAAGGCTGTCTGGCCCAATCTGGGACAACTAGTATCACTGTGCAGGGTTGAGTCCTGATCTTGATCAAAACTCTGAACAGCAGAGGGAAGGGAGGAGGGAGGGAGGGAAGGCATAGAGAAACCTGCCCTTCCAGTCCAAAATGAGAGCATCCTGGGGTACCGTCCCTAGGACTGGAGGTCTGCAACAAAATAGAGGAAGTTGATGATTGTCTGGTACTGCAAAGAGATCTATCTCTGGAGTGCCCCACCTGGAGAAGATGACCTTCAGGATATGAGGATCCAGGGACCATTTGTGATGTCCCTGTGAAATTCTGCTCAGAGCATCTGCTAGTACATTGTCCTTCCCAGAAAGGTGAATTGCTACCAGAGAAGTCTGAAGAGAATAGGCCAGAGGCCACAGCTTCATGGCTTCCATGCACAAGACCGAGGACCGAGTGCCTCCCTGCTTGTTGATGTATCACACTGTGGTGGTGTTGTCTGTTCTGTCTTGGACCACCTTGCCCTTGACTGAATCTGAGAAGCTCTGAAGGGCTAGGAAAACTGCCCTGAGCTCCAGGAGATTGATATGAAGGAGAGACTCCTGTGGAGACCAGACCTCTTGAGCTGTCAGGACTCCCAGGTGGGCTCCCCAACCTTGGAGAGAAGCATCCGTAGTTAGAACTACTGATGGGACTTGAGGGAGAAATGGAACCCCTTGTCTGAGGTTGTCCTGGTCCAGCCACCACTTGAGAGCTTGGACCAAAGTCTGAGTCACTGGGATCAGTTTGGAAGCGAATCCTTTTTTTAGACCAGAAAGGCCTTAGGTGAAACTGAATGTCCCTCATCTGGAACCTTGCCCCCGTACCACTGCAGTGGAAGCTGCCATGTGGCCCAGAAGCTGGAGGAACTGTCTTGCTGGGTAGGAGACCTGAGGTCGAAAAGATGAGGTGAGATCCACTAGGGCCTTCACCCTTGCCAGGGAAAGGAAAGCTTTTGCTTGTACAGTGTCCAACTCTATGCCTATAAAGGTGAGAAGTTGAACTGGTTCGAGGACAGACTTTGGAAGATTGAGAAGAAACCCCAGGGAACTGAGTAGGTCCTGGGTAGTTTGTAGAACTGGCTTGACCTGTAGCGATGACTGACCCACGATGAGCCAGTCATCCAGATATGGGAAGATGGTGATATCCTGTCTTCTGAGGTAAGCCACCACTACTGCAAGGCACTTTGTGAACACCCTTGGAGCTGATGTTAGGCTGAATGGCATGGCCCTGAATTGGTAATGGCCTGAAGGCAACTCGAACCTGAAGTATTTTCTGTGGGAGCACCTGATAGGAATATGGAAGTAGGCATCCTTGAGGTCCAGAGATGCTAACCAATCTCCTGGCCTTAGAGATGGAAGGATTATTCCCAGAGTTACCATTTTGAATTTTGGCTTTAAAATGTGTTTGTTCAGATACCTTAAGTCTAGAATGGGTCACCACTCCCCTGTTTTCTTTGGGGTAAGGAAGTACCTGGAGTACAGTACTTTTCCCTTGTATTGAGCAGGAACCTTCTCTACAGCTCTGAGAGCCAGAAGAGAGGAAACCTCTGCCTCCAGGGCAATGGTTTCTGAGGCTGATGCAGGTGGAAAAGACTTGGCCCTCTTTTTTGGGAACTTTCTGAAGCTGAGGGCCAGTCCCTGGCTTACTACTTCCAGGACCCACTTGTCTGAAGTCACAGACTTCCAGGCCTGGAAGTAGTAAGCCAGCCTGCCTCCGACTGGAAATGGGGAGTCGACCCGGGCTGGCACATTAGGGTGTCTGCTTGGCTTGAGCTTTAGACTGAGAGGAGGAGGGAGCAGCCCTGCTCATCCCCCTCCTGCCCCTTCCTCTGAAGAACCCCCTCTGTGGAAAGGGAGAGGAGGCCAGGGCTTGGTAGAAAGGCTTGTGAAAGGGCCTGCCCCTACCTCTAGACTGCTGCTTTTGCGGAGTGACTTGCCTTTCCTTGGCCTGTGCACTCCCGTACATGGTTCTGTATTCATCCATTTTCTTCAAGTAAGCCTCTGTTTGCTCCCCAAACAGAGAGTTACCCACTACAGGAAAACCCATAGCCTTAGTCTGGGAATCCTGTGAAAGCCTAGTACATCTGAGCCAAGCATGTCTCCTGAGAGACACAGATGTAGCCATGACTCTAGATGCCACATCATTGGAGTCCACAGCAGCATGAAATTGCATTTTTGATGCCTCAATTCCATCAGCAGCCATCTCCTCCGGCTCCTTGGCTAGCTGGGGAGAGGCCTGTTTAGCCAGTTCCAGAACCGTAACCCATCTGGATTTCTGGTACCTGGCTGTGTAGGCCATATAAGTAGCCTGCCTGAGTCCTAAAGAGGATGCCAAATACTGTTTTATGGCCATGGCATCCACTTTCCTGGAGTCCTTATCCAGGGGGTGTGCAGCCAAAGGAATGTTAGCCCCGTCACAGGCTGCAGCCTGCACTACCCCAACATGGCTGCTATGACTATAAAGGAACTCCACAGCAGAGCCTGATAACATATACCTCCTGTCCATTCTCTTGTCCACAGGAGCTATTGAATTAGGAGTTTGTAAAATTTTGTGTGTCTGTTTCCCCAAGGATTTATGAAGCGGGATAGACAGCCTTTTGGACTCTGGAATGTCCATCATTTCCACAAAATCAGGCTCTTCTTCCTCGTCTGCAGCTTCAACCAAGGGAAGCTGCAGGGTTTCTGCCACCTTTCTGTAGAACAAAAAATGTGAAGGGGACTCAGAGAGCCTGGGAGGAGAGACACCCGAGGGCCTGTCTGGGCAGATGTCTGGTTTAATGGGCACATCCAGACCCCCCTGGTCATCATCATCATCATCGTCATCATCATCATCACTGGGATAGTCTTTGGCTCCCTCCTACTCCTCATAATAAGTGTCTGGATCATAATCTGGAGGAGACGGATCCGACCGAACCGACCGTTTAACTGGCGGTGCCAGTTCGGACGGAACCGCTCCATGATTGAACAATGCTAATCGCCATATTAGCTTCTTCAAGTGCTTGGAGAATGAGATACAGGATCCAAACCGCAGACTTACTGCTTTTTTGACGGAACTGACTCCTTTGGGGTCAGCTTCCTTTGCTCAAGGAGGTATCGCTAGGTCAGTAGACACCTCTCAGGTTTGGCCACAACCGAACCGGCTGGCCATCCGGATCTACGGACTTCTCGGCCTCCCTTCCTTCAGCCTACTCAGTCTTTTTCTAGAGTGGATTTAGGAAAGTTTTTACAGATTTGGCAGTCTGACTTGAGGTGGTCAAACCCCAGACAATAAACATAGATGAGGTGGGGGTCAGCCTTAGCAAAGGCCTCCCCACACTCAGTACAGTGTTGAAACCCAGTGGGACCAGTTTTCTTCTTGGGTTTCTCAGACATGGCCAACCTAACAAATTACCCTATTGCAGCTTTCAAGCCAGGTAATGCAATAACCGATTGGTTACAATCCGTATCACGGGTTTTGAAAAAGAACCAGAAAAACACTGGTTCTTTTGAAACCGATCGGTACTGGAACACCACTCTAATCCCCGAGGAAGATTAGTCAGAGACTACAAGATCGGTTCCAAACCGGACCGACCGAAAAGAAACCGAGGAAAAAACAATTTCCACACTTTTTCCCAAACAAACACAGTCACTACCTATTTACCACACTACCTGTACCGTAGACAGAAGCTGGAATCCGAAAAATAAATAGTTTTCAAACTGAACGCTTTACTTTTAACGAATCGAGCAGGAAATTTTACGATTACTCACTGTTAGGCGGAGTAAAGAATCTGATGGTTACACTAGGGAAGTATAGGTGCTGAATTGGGGAAGGCGTAGCCCTCCACTTTTTATTTCTGTATGGCAAAAAACCAATAGAAAAAGTGCCCTTTGTTCCCTTATAAGTGCCCTTTTGATTCTCAGCCCCCTCAGCTTTTACCATCTTCCGGCACCCTTGCTAGGAAGTACCACAGACAGAGGTTTGAAAACTGAGCTTGAGCTCAACGTTTGATGCTTCTGCATAGAGTTAACTCTTTCCTCTCCAGGGCAGTTCAAGTGCTGGGGCTAACTGCATTATGTCAGAATACAGCAAGATTTGTTTGAAAAACAATACAAAAAAACTAACACTTGCAGGTAATAAACTGGAATTTGTTAATGAATTTCCTTACCTGGGGGTAATCTTTTCTAATAATTGCAAATGGAATGAGCATATCAACTGCTGTGCCATGAAACAGCAAAATTATGCAAAGATATTGAAAAGATTCAACTTACTTTATGGTGGGATGTCGGTGGCCCCACAACAAAAGAACAAAATGCTCAAGTTTTTGGACCAACCAAGTCCTTCTTCTGAAGCTTCTGAAGAAGGACTTGGTTGGTCCAAAAGCTAGAGTGCTTCGTTCCTTTGTTGTAACATCTGTGTTGGTCCAATAAAAGGTATCAAATAATTTGCTTCTGGATCTGTTCTTACTAGGACCAATACAGCAACTACATTATTTATTAACTGTGTTAATGTTATTTATGATTGTAACTATTTTAAAATTTTACTTTTTTTATGAAACTTTTTTTTTTACTTATAATGATATGAACATCAAACAATAAACTGGAAAAACAGCAAGTATTTGATCTTAATTGCATTTTGTACATACATCCTTTAAAGAGCAGCTGACACCTTTTGGTTGGAAAATTTTATAAAACATAATATTTAGACACAATTCATAGAAACATAGAAACATAGAATTTGACAGCAGATAAGGACCGCTTGGCCCACCCAGTCTGCCCATTTCCCTACCTAATGGATAAGCTGCAGATCCTGGTTAAAGCTGCAGATCCTAGTTAACCAACATCCTACTTCCTCTTACCCCCCATTAGATATGCCTTATGTCAGTCCCATGCATTCTTGAATTCCACCACTGTTTTTGACTCCACAACCTCCTCAGGAAGGCTGTGCCATGCATCCACAACCCTCTCCATGAAAAAATATTTCCTCTCATTACCTCTGAGCCAGCCTCCCTCTATCTTCAAATTGTGTCCCTTTGTTCTTGCACATCTCTTTTTCTGAAAGATGCTACCCTCTTGGACTTTGTTGATTCCCTTGAGGTACTTGAAAGTTTCTATCATGTCCCCCCTCTCCCTCCTTTCCTCAAGGGTATACATGTTAAGCTCCCTAAGTCTCTCTTCATAAGTCTTCTGGTGCAGACCCTGCACCATTTTAGTTGCCCTCCTCTGGACTGCCTCCACCCTGTCCATGTATTTGCGAAGATTTGGTCTCCAGAACGGCATGCAGTACTCCAGATGGGGTCTCACCAGCTGTCTGTACAGAGGGCCAACAACTTCCTGTTTTCTAGCTGTTATTTCATATATCTTCTTCAGATTTCTATAGATTGTTCCTCTCTGTTATTTATTACCAAAGAAGTTCCCACAAAAACAAGATCTGTATCTGTTAGAGTTCATCTGCCTGTATAGCGTATTCCCTACTTTAAATTATAATGCTCTTTCGTGACATCACAGTCGCTTGCCATGGGAATAACTGTGATATCACAAACAGAGTATTATGACATCAGGTTGGGAAGAAGCAGCAGGAGCCGATGAACCTTCAAGGAACAACTATCCTGATTTTAATGCAAATGGCCCAAGTACAGTACATAGCAGTACCCACATATAACACTCATAATAGGCACTTATATAAATACAATACAACAAAAATGTAATTCAGCAAACTTTAATAATGCAGTTTGCTAACAGAAACACAACTTTCATAATCAGTCCCGTACAATGTATAGTATTAGAACATGCACACAGTATTATGTTGAACAGATGTGAGACATCTGGAATTTATGGTTACTATATCACCAACATGTGCATTGTTAATTATTAACTTGGACCTTAAAGCAAAGGACAATGTCACTACTCTAGGCCTTGCTCCATGTTAAGCTTTATTATTTCGAGTTTTATTTTCTTTATCTCAAGGCTTAATTTCTCCTTTTCTAGCTGTAGATTTTCTTTTTGCTTTCTTAGAACTTCTGTATGCATATCCAGAGAGTGGTGACATTTCCTAGTTTTGCCACGTGCTCTATTCATATCTGGTGTAGCATTCTCACTATAGATGCCTGGAATATAAGTGAGAAGAAACAGTTACTCACCAAAGTAATATTACTTCTTCCAGGGTATTCTTTAGCATTATTGACAGGTGCAGGATGCTAGCTGGGTTCAGCTGCTCCAGAGAGGAGGAGTCAATGCAAATGAGGAAGGCATTGGCCAATCAGGATACAGTTAGAGTAGAGTGCTGCCTGCAGTTAGCCTGAGGGACCTCAGAATGCATTTCGGAGTTGAAAAAGAGCAAAAACTGTGCCTGCTAGGAGCAAAAAAAACTGTTAGCAATAACCCAACATATATTCTAACCCACTATAAAGATTAAATAAATATATGAATTATATATTTATTTATTTTTTAATCACAGGAAAGAATGACAGTCGTCAAATTTGGCTAAATCCCCTAACAGAGCCTTTAGACAAGGTTTCCAAGGGAGGAGGGGTGGGAGTGTCAATAATGCTAAAGAATACCCTGGAAGAAGTAATATTACTTCGGTGAGTAATTGTTTCTTCTCACCCCAGGAATTCTTTAGCATCTATTGAAAGGTGCAGATTTCGAAGCAGTGTAGTTGGGAGGAGGGCACAGAAACCTATTTTAAGAAGAGGCTCTGAAGTACCATCCTGCCAAAACTGGCATTCTGTCAGACTACACATCCAAGAAGCATCTTATTGAATGGGAAAAGCAAATTTCAAATAAGTGGTCTGCACACTTCTGGTGAGAATATAGCCTTGAACGCTGCCCAGGAGGCAGCTGGTCTCCAGGAAGTAGGCCCTAAGCACGAGAAGGGCTGAATGTCAGCCTTACTGTAGCAAACCCAAAATACAGGAAAACAGTCCCATGGGAAAATACTCTTGGTCACTGGTTTCTCCTTTTCTGCAAAAACGCAGGAAAGGAAGGTATGATAATGACAGTGCATGAACTGCTAGGACTGCAGACGCAGACCAGCAGGACTAATTCATGCCCCATCCAAGCAGCTTGAGATAGCCTAGACAGGACTTGCCTGAGAGCAGTACAGGCAGAGAAAAAAGGTTGATGAAGGTGGAAAAGGTAGAACACTTGGGAAAAGGATTTCCTATCTGTCTAGAAGACTAAATTGTCCTTAAAGGCACTGAGAGGATAAGGCCTAAGAGAACAACCTGAAACTCTGAAACACACATCTGACAGAGGAAAGACAAGCAGAAAAGTTGTCTTCGATGTTATTCACTTAAGGACAGAATTTCCACAGATTCAAAGGGACACCCCATGAACTTGAATGTACAGAGGTTTGTGTTCCATGGGAAAAAACTCCGGTCCCTAGAAGGGTCTGGAAGTGAAAATGGCCCCTTGCAGAATTCTTTGAAATGGTCTGAGAAATGACAGATTTCTCTTGCCTGACGGAAAAAGAATCCAAGTGACCATTAGGTGTACTCCCAAAGAAAAGAGGCCTACTGTCCCACTGTTGGAAGGGAAATAAAAACCTTCATACTTTTACAGGAAACAAGTCACAAAGACCAAACTAGTTCAAAGTACAAGACTGTAATGCCTGGATATGAACTAAATAATCCAGTCATGAGAGGAAAGAGGATTGAAAAACTCTAGGCTCTTGTCATTGTACCAAGGGGAAGAAACCCACTTCCCTTAGAAAAACTGAGGTTTTCGTGATATTAAAACCTTTTTTTTTCATAGACGTTCTAGGCCTTGTTCAGATACAGGGACTCTAGGAGATCTAGCCTCTCAGGAACCAGGCCTTGAGAAGAAAAAACTGGGAGCTGAGAAAAACACTACTCCTGTGCAAGAAAGGAAGTAGAGAGTGGAAACGAAAGCAGCCAGAAGGCTGTTTAACTGAAACTCTTTTTTTAGAAAGTACCAAGGTTGTCCAGAGCCACTGGGATCGTGGTGGCTGATACCTTAACTAGAGAGGTACTTAGGAAACAAGGGATATAAGGATAGAGAAAACTTCTCAGGCCAGTCTTGAGATAAGAAAATCCATTGGATGGAACCCTGAGCTAGGGCCTGCAACAGGAAAAATGGAAAAAACTGGAGGTTCGGGCTGGAGGTGAAGATTCAGATCTGGACCTGACCTTTCCTCCTGAATGATGTGGCTAGGACTTGTGTGCTGAGGGCTCATTTGAGGTGGCCCTGACTATTACGGCTTAGAGGGTCTTCCAAAAACTTGTGGTGGCCCTGACTATGCCAAAGTTTTGTCCTTGCCCGACAGATGGATGAGTGACTAAAACACCTCCAAAGAAGCCTGCTAGAGATCACAACTCATAGCTATTCCAGAGAGATTGGAAGCTCTGTGCCCCAAATGCTCATTAGTATGATACAGGGCAGGGATATCGAACTAAATGACCTCTGGACTGAAAAAATGCAGGCCTGATAGAGATGTTCTGAGATTCCAGGGACTGATTAAAGAAGGACTTTCTCAGAAACCAAGACCCAATGATGGAAGCCACCGAAGGGAAGCGCCAACTGGAAGGAATCCTCTATACCGAAGATTTGAAAGGGGAGAGGTGTGAAGTTCACTGTTTCCTTACACCAGTCCAGCTTGTAACAGGGTTCAGGCTTCACGGAAAATTCTCTTATTTGGACTCTAACCTAGAGCCTAGCCCCTGGGACTCTAGTGACAAAATTATGCACCCCATGCAGGGAAGGAGCTTCCCCTGCCAAGAGATGAGCCGTGCCCACTAAAAGTTGCCGAGATTTAAATAGGAAACTTTTTTCCAGTAGGTACAAAGAACCCTCGAGACTATAGGAAACAACGTGTCAGACTTAGGGCTTGAAAACCAAGGTTAAGGAGAATTGGCTAAGGTCAGCCAAGCCTCTGATAAGGGAAACCAGAGATTCCCTGTCTTCAGGGGAGAACCGCCAACCTACCCAGATACCTGGAGAACAGTTTGATTTTTATTCAGTATCTGAGAACACTCTGGAGGCAGTCTAAATAGCATGGAATAAAACTGCCTGAGGAAAAAAAACCATACTAAGGAACTGAGATCATAGAATGTATCGAGGGAGACAAGAAAAATCCCCTACGTTTGCAAAAGAAAGACCTGAGTCAAGGAAGCATCCTGACCCCGGGTTGTAAAAATTGATAATGATTTGCAGTTCCCTATTTTCCTTTAAGATTCAGGTAATAGCCTGAGAAATAAGGTCCAACTCCCAAGCAGGAGGGAACCCCTTTCACGACTTTGACCCTCACAAGGTTCTGGTGCTCTAGTTACCACTGCTGACATGCTACTGAAGAACAACAGAGAATGCAGCATGTGGAGGTAAACTTTAGATATTTATTTACTTATCATGTACATAGATATGCTGTATATATATTTAAATGTTAATATCTGCATATATCTATCTCCCTCTATTTAATATTTTTTTCACCAACCAAAGAAGGGGTAAAAACTTGAACCAAGAAGAAAAATAAATGAAGAAAAAAGGGGATTATCTGGAAGGAAAAGAGCATTCCTGCCTAAACCCCTGGAAAACTTCACATTTGGAAATTTCCTAATGCGTTGGCGCAGGGAAAAAAGGTTAAAGGGAGAATAATTCCTACCCGAAGCCCCCCATTGAGACTTTTGGGGGAGGAACGCTTTATATTTAACAGAGTTCTAGGAGAGTTAAACTCATCCATACGTGCCTGTCAGCTTCAGTTTGTCATAAAGACAAACCAAAATTTGCACCAAAGCATAACCCAAAAGGCTGGAACTTTTCAGACAGGCAAGCCTGAAGGAAATTACCTACGCCAAGACTCTAGAAGCTGTAACATTATGGCTTACTATGAGAGCATAGTGCTACTAAATGCTACTTGGGTATTCCAGCAAACCTCCTTGTGAATAATGCTCCAGAGATGCCGCACTCTGGCAAGGATAGTATACATCAAAACACTCAATATATAATAGCGTATGCTACAAAGACGTAACATTTCTTACACATGGTATATGATTATCTAGAGTCTTTCCCTGGAGGGAAAGCAGACAGTGGCACAAGGCTGAGTAGCATGCCGCTGTTTGCACTAACTCATCTTTAATCTGAAAAAACAGCAGAAAATTTATGGAGCTGGTAATTCATCTGAATGCTTCTGCCAACCCTGAAAGAGAAGGAGGGGTTTCCAGAACCTACCTATAGGTGTCTTCAGAGAGTTATCAACTTCTTTGGAGGAGAGCAACCACCAGATGTACGAAATCGTTGTCCTCCACCTCTTTATCGGTGTCATCCTGGGAAGGAAAGTCCAGGCGCCTCCGAAGAATATATATATATATATATATATATATATATATATATATATATATATATATGCCTCATTATACCATAACCTAAATCAACCTCAGGGTGACCGACTGGAATTAGTGGGCCCCGAGAGGAGTTCATGAAGGAAAAACCTCTCCTAAATTACTAATAATAATCATAACAATAATATTCTTGGGTGTAAGGATTAACAAGGAGAGGACTACTTGGACCCAAAGGAGCCGAGAACACACCCAGAAAAATAAAGTCTGGAATAATTGCCAAGCTCTCAGAAATTCAGTTGCAGAGGGCATAATTTTATCACAACCCCTGATGTCTCCCTAAGTCCTTCAGGAGGAAGGGTCAGAGGAGATTAATCTCTTATCTTTGTGCAGGGAAGAAGACACCCTGCCTATTTTCAAATTAAAGGCTTGGGCAGAAAAACAACTACTACAGAACCAGACTTGTAATAATAGAAGTCCCAAGGAGGCTTGTTACTTCTTTTGTGTTAACTTCAGGTACCCTCCTTTTAGAGGAGGGGAGGTAGACTAAAAGCCCAGGTAATAATAGTTAGGCCAAAGCTTAAACAAATCAAAATCAACTTTAAGAGATTTTTTTTTTCACAAAGAGGTAAAAACAGAACCACCTCCATACCTCTTGTTAACAAAGCCCGCTGCACAGCAAACAAGAGAGTCTCACCCCAAAAGAGAGGGATTACCTTCAAATATTAATCATTTTGAATTTAAAGAGAAAACATGGTTCCAAGAATTTAGCTTGAGCGAATGGAAAATTAAGGATGCTGCGAAAAAACAAATCAATGATTTTACCGCAAAAGCTTTAAAAACCACTGATAAATACTAAAAACTAACAAATTAAATAAAAATGATGCAATTTATCATTCATGTGGGCAAATTTTACTTCAGAAAAAAACGCTGAAGCTGTAAAATACGAAAAAATCCAGCAACTGCGCGGAACCCAGCGCAAATGCGGTAAAAATAGATAAAATGAAGAAAATATACAAAGGCCCAGATATTCAAAAGGGTTGCGCCATGCGCAACAGGGTTGCACATGCGCAAGTCCTACATTGCCCCATTCTGCGATATTCAGCAGGAGGCAGTTACGCCACTGACAACAGGTTGAGCAACAGCGCAATGCAAATGAATGCATGCTCAACAGGAGGGGGAGGAACCATGCATAAACTGTGCAACCCGATATTCAGTCGGGTTGTGCAGAGTTGTGCATGCGCAACCCCCAACCCGCGCCTGCACAACTCTGAGCCAAAAAGGATCGTTGAGGGCCACCCACAGGGTGAGCTGCCAGCCTGCAGGGCGCAACACAGCAGCCGCCACCCGTGGCTGGCCCCTCAACTCAGTCCCCTGTGCCCTGAACAGCCCGATCGCCGGCAGAACGTAAAAAACGGCTCATCTTCACACATCTCCTAATGATCGACCATTTCCAGTACATGAATACTTTCTTCCCCGACAGCCATCGCTGGCAGAACGTGAAATAAATCCTCTCTTGTCGCCCGATCGCGGCAGAATGGGCAAAGTCCCCCTGAACCTGAATATCTCCCTGGTGGTCCAGTGATCAGATGCCCGATCGCTGGCAGAATGTCGTTATAACCCCAAACATCTCCTGGTAAAATTAGTGTCTCCCACCCCACCTCATTTCACGGCCCTCTGACTCGCCTCCCCGCAGCCGGCGGCAGTATCCCACCCGCTTCACCCCCGCCCGCCGACTGACTGTCCGTAGGGTTGCATGCCCATTGGTAGAGTTACAGCCAATGGGCGCAGCCCATACCGTATATGACAGTCCAGATTTGTGAATAATGGGGTGGGGGGACACTAGACACCAGGAGATTTTGGGGGTTGTAATCTGACATTCTGCCCGCTGATCGGGAATTACGGTCCACTGGACCACCAGGGAGATATTCGGGTTGGGGTTTTATATATTCTGCCCGCGATCGGGCACGGGGTTTATGTTTCACGCTCTGCCCGCAATCGGCATCGGAGATGTGGGGGGTGTTTATGTTACTTTCTGCCCGCGATCGGCATCGAGATGTGTGGGGTGTTTCATGTTACTTTCTGCCCGCGATCGGGCATCGAGATGTGGGGGGTGTTTCATGTTACTTTCTGCCCACGATTGGGCATCGGAGATGTGGGGATGTTTCATGTTACTTCTTTCTGCCCACGATCGGCATCGAGATGTGTGGGGTGTTTCATGTTACTTTCTGCCTGTGATCGGCATCGGAGATGTGTGGGGGTGTTTCTATGTTACTTTCTGCCCACGATCGGGCATTGGGAGCTGTGGGGGAAGAGTGTATTCAGACGATTGCCTGCGATCGGGCTGCAGGGTGCATCGGTCCCCGATGGCTGCTGCCTGGCAGGGCGGCCAGGCGCAAGTCCTCGGGGATCGGCGCACCTACATGCTAATGGCATACAAATGGGGCCATAAATAGATGCAAATGGCCCCCCCTGCACCTTGCATGAATTATGGCCCCATTTGCATTTCCCCACCTTTTGAATATCGGAATTTGGCGCATGGCGAATGGTACTTGTAGCACCGCAAGTTTAATGCTCAACTTGGCAACTTGATGTAGCATAAAGTTCCACTGCGCTTACGTACAGTGGCTGTGGCTGGGGGGTGATATTCAAAGGAGTTGCTCAATAGCGCAACTCCTTTGAATATCGCCCCAGCCACACCCCTGCACAACTATTTTGAGCAGCGCAGGGGCTTGCACCTCAGAATGGCGCAGTTTGAATATATGGGCCAAAATACCTTACAGCAGCACTCAAAAAGAAAGAAAATGGCACAGGAAGATCTCTGAAGAGAAGAGCTCCAGGGCAGTGTTGCCAGTTCAGCGGAGAAAAAGTTCTGAGGTCCCTCAAGCTAACTGCAGGCAGCACTCTACTCTAACTGTATCCTGATTGGCCAGTGCCTTCCTCATTTGCATTGACTCCTCCTCTCTGGGGCAGCTGAACCCAGCTGGCATACTGCACCTGTCAATAGATGCTAAAGAATTCCTGGGGTGAGAATATATATAATAATCATAAATTGACTCACATAATTTACAAAACAAAAATACAGTACATTATACTCTGTATCTGATCTAAGTTGGAACAATACATATTGCTTCCTCAGATCTTGGTTAAGATATTCTAGCATTAGTGTTGGCTGAACATTGTACTTGCCCAGAATAATATGGTTATTGACCCAATTCATGTACGGGGTCTATATTCAGACATTCCCATCCATGTAAGGGATATGATTTCCCTTGTGTACAGTGGCTTGCACTGCTCACTCATCACAAGTCCCTGTAGTACTAGTTAATTCACTTGTGTTCGTAAGTCCACTAAACCCCAACCCCCAAATGTCAGATCCCCATCCGGCATAGCTCTAGTGTTCCCTCCTCACTTGCACAAATGCTGACTCAGGCTAACCCATGCTACAACCTTCGGTCTGAGGATCAAGCCCTTTTACATGTCCCTAGATGCCAAACAAATATGGGGTCTCAGACTTTTTCCTATGCACCACCTCAGTTTTGGAACTCACTACCATTAGCCCTCCGACTGTCCCCAACTCATGCCTGCTTTAAAAGGATGCTGCTTACTCACCTTGTAAATCTGACCCTTATAACTGTTTGCATCCTCCATGACCCCCCTCTACTCTGCTCTCTCCTCTCCACTACCTCACCTATTTGCCCTTAGCACTCTCCTTGCACTTATAATTCTGTTAGTGGTATACAAGCCCTCCCCACGTAAAGCTGTTCTAATTTTCTCTTGCCGGGACCTACTATTCTGCACTCACCGCTAACTGCTCCATATAACTCCTGTTATTCCCTCGCACCATCACTTGGGAACCTAGGAAGTAATTACTAATTCTGCGTGCTGTTCTACCTATACCTGAAATTTGTCCTAATGTACATTTTGCATAAATGTACGCATTCTTTCATGTATTATGTTGTATTCTACCTATATTGAACTGAACTATCTCATGAGCTGCTTGACTAATGTATGAGTGTACTGCTTGTTCTGTATTATATTGTACTTTGACTGTTTCACTGGTACTCTCCTGGGTCATGCCTGAAAATAGGCATTTCAGTGTCTAGTGCACCCACCCAGTTTTAGCTTGTGTTGACCCTGGTATATAGTAGAAAAACATCATCCTCTTCTCCCTATGCCCATAAAGTTATTTTATTCCCTTCTTCATAGTGGCACCCAACAACATACCCGGGTAGAGTTGTGGGTGCTGCTGTTATGTACACAACCCTCTTTTTTGTTAAATTTCTGCAAACTTGATTCTTTCTAGTTTGGCCACCTTTAAAGAGCATTTAAAGAGAATTTTCAAAAATTCCCTGGTGGATATTTATTTTTGTTTTTGTTTTAACCACCCACACTGATCTCAGAGTAGTAGTAGTTGTGTGAGTACTGTGTTTCAGTCTGTGCTGTATCCACAAATCATGGATTTTTTTTTATTTCTTAGGTTCACTGCCACTTCAGCTGAGCATCAGTTACAGGTGGGCTTTCGGGTACAATAATGGGAGCAATGTCAATTTATTGGTAGACATTTACAACTGAGTCAGTGACACCAATGGTATTTTTGTCAATACATGCTCTGCAGCTGGAGATGCACTGCTGGCTTGTGGCAGTGCAGTAACTGGGCTGCTGGGCTGGTAGAAGAGTGGGTGTGATGAGCGGCTGTGACTGTATGATAGAATATGCTATGTGATAGCACTGTGCTTAGGAAAAAAAATATCCATTTAAAACTGAGGGATTGAGGTGCAAATGGCAAAAGAGGGTGAAATTACTCGTACGCTTCGATCCCACATTTGCTAAACAGGTCAAAAACAAATGGCGGCAGCTGATCAATTAAAACCTAGCCAGCATAGTGATATCAGCTGGAAGTAAGGCAATTGTCAGGGGGATAGTACAGTTACGTAAGAACTTACCGTAACAGTAGATCCTCGAGAGGAGCTCTTGCAGCATGTTACACCATAAGTACTGAAGCTGGCAGGCACCAGAACCCCACAGAAAACTTCTAGCTAGCAGTCTATAGTGAGAGACCACCCCTTGATGTCAATTTGCCCCTGACGTCTGCCTGTGGTACAAAATGAGCGGTCCCCCAGCACCACCTCAGTTTTCCCATTGTTGACCCCGGCAAGCATAAAAAATGGAGAACCAAGGCATTTCTCTGAAATTGAGGAAAAAGATGGAGAAGTAGTCACCAGGGGATGGAAGGGGAGGAAAGCAGCACTTGCTGCAAGAGCTCCTCTCGAAGATCTACTGTTACGGTAAGTTCTTATGTAACTGTACTATCTCACTTCGAGGGGGCTTTTGCAGCAGGTTACGCCATAAGGACTGAGTCCCAAGCAGTGAGAGGACTGACCCCAATCACCTGGGAGGAGGTTGAGGTCAGTAATGATCTCAAGAGAGCAGGCCCTGCAGGACAACAGTCCAAAACATGCCCTATGCTTAGAGGCGATGTCCAGACTGTAATGCCAGATGAAAGTGTGGAGTGAACTCCAAGTGGCCGCTGCACAGATGTCAGCAATGGGCACATTTCTGAAAGATGCAAAAGAAGCAGCTGGTAGAATGGCCTTTAACTAGGCCTATCAGAGGCTTGTCATATTTACAGTAGCAAAATAAAATGTAATTAACCAACCATTTGGACAAACATTGATTAGAAACTGAAGCCCCTTCTTTTCTTGGGGGAAAAAAACAAACAACTGATCAGTTCTTCTGATGGCTCGGGTGCAGTCCAAATAATAATGAAGCATCCAGTGAACATCTAGAGTATGCAGTAGGGCCTCCCCTGAGTTAGAATACTCTGGGTAATACACAGGAAGGTGGATGTCCTGATTCAGTGTAAACTTGGACACTGTTTTAGGAAGGAATTTAGGATTGGTTCTAAAGGACACCCTGTCCTTGTGAAAAAAACTAAATAAGGCTCTTTATACATCAGAGCCTGGAGCTTGGAAATCCTTCAAGCAGAAGTAATGGAAACAAAAAAATAACACTTTCCAAGAAAGAAAGCGAAGCCCACAACTTGTGGTAGGCTCAAAAAGAGGCAACATAAGTTTCTATAAGATGAACAACAGATCCCAAGGGTCTCGTATAGGAGGTTTCAGATGCAAAATACCCTGCAAGAATGTGTGGGGTAGGTCAAGTTGGGCAAGGGGCTTGTATTCAATAGGTGCATGGTACGCAGAGATGGCTGAAAGATGCATCTTAATGGGCAAGTAACGTAGGCCTGAGTTAGATAAGGAAAGGAGATACTCTAGAATGAGATTCTCTGGAAAAGTAAAGGGATCCAGGTGATGAGCAGTGGCCCATCTGCAGAACTGCATCCACTTCATAGCATAAGTAGATCTAGTGGAGGATTTTCTGGCAGCCACTTGAACCTCTGCCACCTGGGGGGACACCCTGAAATGTGCAATTGCTAAGTCTGCAGGAGCCATGCATGAAGATGCAGAGACTTTAAATCCAGATGGACCAGTGTGCCCTGCTTCTGTGAAAACAGGTCGGTGCACAAAGGCAGGAAAATCAGGGGTTCTACTGCAAGCTGTTGGAGATGTGAAAATCAAATCTGCCTTGACCAGAAGGCGGCTATTAAAATCATCTACACCCCTTCTGACTGTAGTTTGAGCAGAACGTTCCACAGCAAAGAAAAAGGAGGAAAGGCATACAGAAACCTCCTTGCCCAAGAGAGGGACAACATGTCTTGACAGAAAACACCAGGCCCTGGATCTAGAGATCAGAAACTGGGCAGTTTTGCAATGGATTGGAATGCGAATAGATCCAGCTGTGGGTGGCCCCACCTACCAAAGAGATATTCGACCACCGAGGGAAGAAGCTCCCATTCATGAACTTTGGATCAAGAATGGCTTAAACTGTCGGCCAAGGTGTTTTGAATGCCTGGAACTTTCACAGTCATCAGGCTCAGGTGATGCTCTCTGGCCCAATACCACACTCTCATGGCTTCCTGGCAGAGGTGTCAAAAATATGTTCCCCCTTGCTTGTTAATGTAAAAGACCATGGACATGTTGTCCATCTGGATCAAGAGAGGACCTGGGAATAGATGCGTCTGAAAAGCTTGGAGAGCATACAGTGTTGCTTGCATCTCCTAAACACTGATATGGAGATGCTGCTCCCATGGGATCAAGTCCCCCGAGTCTGACGGTCTTCCAGATGGGCACCTCATCCCTGGCCTGATGCATCTGGGGTCAGAATTTGCTGAGGTGATTCCAACCAGACGGGAATTCCCTTCGAGAGGTTGGAGGGATTCAGTCACCACATCATGGTCTATCTGACCAAGTTGGATACTGACACCGGGAGTTTCAAGTCACCCGAATGTTGGTCCCATTGAACCCAGAAGTTCCACTGGGCCACCCTCATGTGCAGGTGAGCCAGGTGTATTGTAGCAATGGCCACCGCCATATTTCCCAGCAGTCTTAGAACCATTCTGGCTTGGACTTGTTAGGTTGACAAGACCAGCTGAGCCTGTGTCTGAAGGTGTTCTGCTCTGTCTGGTGGAAGAAAGGCCTTGTCTTGCTCGGTGTCCAGGGTCGCCCCTATGTACTGGAGTCTTTGATTTGGCAAAGGGGATGATTTTGGAAGGTTGATCATTATCTCCAGATCCCAGAACAGGAAAAAGATGGCCTCCATGGTTCTGAGCAATTTCTCCTTGGCAGGAGCTGTCAGAAGCTAGTCGTCAAGGTAAGGAAAGACATAATGACCCTCCCTTCTTAAGGCCGCCGCCACTACTGTGAGGCATTTTGTAGAAACTCATGGGGCCGAGGACCGGCCGAAGGGCAGGGCCTGAAACTGTTAGTGGTTTCCTTGGAAGTGGAAGTGCAGGAACCTCATGTAGGGTAGAAACACCAAAATGTGCAGGTAAGCATCCTGCATATCGAGGGAGCAGAGCCAATCCCCTTGATGAAATAAGAGGAGAAGGCCTGGGAGAATGACCATGCTGAAACTTTTGTACTCTATGAATTTGTTCAGATGGCTGAGGTCCAGAATGGGGCGCAGATCTCCTGTTTTCTTGGGTACCAGGAAGAAATGTCAGAAGAATCCCTTCCCATGTTATGCTGAGGAAATGGGTTTGTTGGCCTGTTTTCGCAGGAGTGCTTGTATCTCGTCTTGAATCAAGTTGACATGGGGGTAATGGGAGGGAGCTGGAGGATTGCCTGGAGGAATCTCCAACAATTCTAGGGTATGTCCTTGTTCCACTGACAGTTGAACTCACTGGTTGAAGTTATTCTGCCCCAACCTTCTCTGTAGGGAAAAAAGCAACCCCCCCACCGCCTCCCCAGGGATTTTGCTGGAGGAGGGGGAGGTCAGGCAAAGAGTCAGGCAGAGAAGCTGGGGACAGGCAATGTGGCCTGTGAGGTTCTGGAAACTATAGGCACCGAACCACTGGAGACTTGGGAAGTAGCCTTTCTCTTAAAGGCACCTCTGGGCTGCTGACCTCTAGGTTGCTATTTGGAGTTGTGATAAAACGGCTGCTGCTGGGAAGAGTTAGGCTGAGACTAATATAGGGTATGAACTGACTGGATAGCCTTATCCGACTCTTGAAGATGAGTGATTATATTTAGAAAATCTTCGCCAGACAAGACAGGTTCTCTGAATGGGGCACCCAGGATCTTGGACTGGACGTCAGGGGCAAACCCAGAGTCTCTAGGCCATGAACAGCGGTGTAGGCAAATTCCTGTAGCCACAGCTCCTCCTGCAGAGTCTGCAGAATCATGGGAGGCTCAGAGGACATGGGTCCCCACATCAGAGCCTGACTTGAGAAATCACAGCAGCTCAGCCTTCCCTGGGAGATCCAGCTGACCTTGAGCCACCTCTGAAACCTTCTCCCACAGGGCATTCTGACATTGAACCATGTGGGCTAGGAAGTTTAGGGAATGAATAGCACATGTGGCTAAGGAGTAGACCTTTTTATCAAAATAGTGTATCTGCCTAGAGTCCTTATCAGGAGGCTGAGTGCTGAGGTGTCAGCGTAATTTTGAACGGTCATGGGCACATTAATAATGACCAAATCTACCTCCGGGTGCTCTCCATAGAAGGGTTCATTCCCTGGGGCATTATACAAATGGTCTGCCTTTTTTGATGTCACCGGTGTAGAGGATGGGCACTTTCAAGCCACCCTGCTGACATCTTTGAAGGAGTCTATGAGAGGGAGAACCACTAGCGGCAAGGACTCCTTCTTATGAAGGAAAGTGGCTAATCGAAGTCGCTCACGGTCCACTTCCTAAGTGTCCCAGCCCATGAGGGCCTGGATTGCCTCATCACATCCACGAACGTTGGGTCATCTGGGGGAGATCATGGGGTGTCCTTGGACTCCTTCGGCTCTGAAGGAATATCTGGATCTCTGGAGTCATATTATGAGAAGGAGGAAGAATATCCCCTGATGCACCTGAATCCAGTGAGGGAGAGGGTGAGCGCCGAGGCTTACGAGACCTAGAGTGGCCAATGTCTGGCTGTGGCGTGGTCTCATTAGGAGTTTGCATCTGAGCCTTCTTAGAAGGAGCCAAGGGAGTTGGGGGCTCCTTCAGGGCCTCCTTGTCTTTGAAATATGCCCGCCAGGCCGCATAGAGTGTATTAAGTTCTGCGGGTGGGGACTGGGGCAAGGTCAGAGTAACCGGCATCTGTGAGGTAGGCTTGGAAGGCTCCAGTATCAGTTTTTCAGGTTGTGGTAACCCTGGCATTGGCTCCACTGGTGTCTGGTCTCAAGGTAAAGAACCCCCTGATATCGGTGTCACTGGGGGAAAAAGATCGGGTATCAGTCCCACTGGCATCGGCTGTGTGAGATCAGAGGACACCAGTTCCAGCAGCGTCAGGGTTGGTGCCGGAGAAGCTGGCATCGATGGAACAGGTGTCAGCTGATGCTGGTCTGGGGAAGCAACTGGTGCCAGCCGGGAGGGAGAAGCTAGAATAGGGAAGCTGACTGCCGAGTGGGGCAGCAGTGTCACCCTCCCAGGGGAGGGGACTACATGCCCTCAGTGCCATGAACTGATGTTGGTCCCTGACTTTAGAACCAACTTCACAGACATCTTGACCAGGAGGGTGATGGACAAAGATCCCCCTACCGAAGAAGACCTGGTTGAGCCACCAGGTTGAGCACCCATGTTCTGAATGGGCCTGAGCTTAAGGGTCTGAGAGACTGAAGTCACAGACCTGACTCCCGAGGAACCACCACCCAAGACAGTAACAAGAGTGGGTGGTTTGATCACTGGCAGCCCAGAGAGAGGGAGAGAGGGCTGATGGAGTGGAGGGGGCCAACCTCCCATGGGAGGAAGACCCATGCTCGGTGCCCAACTTGTGCAGGGACCTGGAGCGGGAAGTGGACTGGGGTTTCTCCCTGTGTTTCTCCTGGTGTTTGTGCTTTCCTGAAGATTTCTTTGACTCCATCGCCGAATAAGTGGGAGCCCTGGAGGCTGGTACTCTGGTGAAGGTCCTTCTCCATTGAAAGAAGTTTCTGCTACAGCAGGAAGGATTCCAGGGTCTTCTGGCAGCGAAGTCGGGTGCATTGATTGATATTTTGGCAGTGCTGGCAGACCTCAATGTTTTGATTCAGGGCTAGGCAAAGAAAGAACACTGAATGGCCATCCTTGTGGGGCAGCTGCTTACCAAAAGCGCGCTTTGTTTACCACCATTAGACAAATGAGAAGGAGAAGAAGACATGTATGAAATGTACTGAAGATCAGTAAAGTAATGTATGGGTAACGCGGTAAAAATGGTGGTCAATTTGAGCAGTAGGCATCCGTGGAGGTCCAACTTACATGGGCTGACTGCAGGAAAAGAACTGAGGTGGTGCTGGGGGGCCACCCCTTTTATACCATGGGCAGATATCAGGAGCAGACCGACATAAAAGAGCATTCCCCAGCTACAGACTGCTAGCTAGAAGTTTTCCGTGGGATCCTGGCACCTGCCGGCTTCAGTCCTTATGGTGTAACCTGCTGCAAGAGCCCCCTCGAAGTGAGATGTTATTTTCATTTCCCTGTTGGCAGATAGATGTACCCCTAGCTGTGGGCATCAGCAGATCAGAGGCAGCTAAATCTCCATACCCATTTACTATACATCTTTAAAATGCCCTTGTTGGTGGTGAAGTACTATGCATGTATACCAGCTTAAGTAATGAAAATCAATAGTATGAATGACTTGATGGTGAAAGAAAAATTGTATGAGCTATGTTACATATACACATACCATTATACAAAGCATTTTGCTTGTTGTCTTCTGGCAATATTGTAGTCTCCATGACTGAAGACCGAGCTAGATGGTCTTGCATGTCATCAGTATTTCAATATGAATCTTGTTCACAGATATCTTATCCAAAAAAAAGAGAGAGAGAAATTAATACAGTGTTCCAACTTTTATCCGACCCCCCTTAATTCACCACACTAGTTTATCTTTAGTACGAACACCCGTCCAATTTTACAGTCATGTCACATTCCATGAGGAATGATATGAAAAAGCTGGAAGACTGGTCAAGGGTTTCAGCACAATAAAGTGCAAAATCATGCATGTGGGACACAGGAACACAGGCTCTACATACCAATTAGGACTGGTTACCTGGTGCAAGAAGTGGTGGTGGTGCCCGCTGGAGAGGCACTGTAGTACCGGAGCCACTGCTGCTGTGTGCAGCTCCTTTGCAAAGAGTGACTCTGGGCAAATGTCACTGCAGGTCGCAGAGTACGACCTAAATCAAAAGTGGCACAGGATTTCTTTCTTTATCAGAACAAGGTACTCCGTATCTACACAACCGCCAGTGTGGTTGCAAATGAATGAGCTCAGCGGGAAGGTTGCTTCGGAACGCAAACATGCTCCGAAGTGTGCACAGGGATGCCACAGAGTGCAGCACAGATAACAGCACTTGCGACTGATGGGGCACTACGGGCATGGGGATAAATAAGCCCTGTAGTGTCCAGAATGGGAAAATAGGCACAAAGGAAAAGAGCAGCCCCAGAGATGTTGTAACTGGGGCTGTTGTGTTAATGAAAAATGGCCAAAGGATGATAATGGGCATAAAACCAGGCCCAAATGAAATGTTTTCCGATGGCTACAACTTCAGCTGTCAGGACAAGAAATGTAATTGCTGTTTTTTGGCAGGGGCTCACAAAGGACCCTAGCGGAGTGCCCCTGCATGGCAAGTAATAGCCTTGCAGTATTGTCAAGGAGCAAAAGTCTTTTAAGGGCTTATATAAAAATATTAGATGGTATGAACATACACAGGCATTATTATTGTCATAAAAAAATAAACAGGTCTCCTGAGCTGGCAGAAGAATGGAGATGAGGAGCATGCCCTCTATCTCCCTTTCTCCTAGCCAACACAGAGACACCTGAGGAAATAAAATAGTAATAAAAATGTAATTACCTCCTGGTTACCCTGCAATCTTTGTTATAGGGCTGGCTGCCCACAAAATGACTGCTTTTACAGAGACAGGTACTAGTAACATCATTACAAGGGAGGGGCCCCATTCCATAATGGGTCCCTATTAATCTATAAGAGCTGTTGTTTGATCCCTACCTTTACGTATTATTAAATAAAGTATATTATCAGGTAGAGGATTAATATCTTGAATGTGAGAGATATGGAATGTTTTTACTCTCTGAAACAAAAGAATAAAAGCCTAAAGTATCCCTTGTAGCTGGTCACATGACCATGATGTCATAACACAAGACCGTATAAAGTCTCACCACTAGGACAGAGTTTTACAGAGGGAGGCCAGTGAGCTGCTGGTCTTTGAGGAGGAAGGTGTGCCAGTATTCACACCAGTAAACTGATTTAAAGTGCAAAATAGGAGAAGTGACTACAGAAGAGCCATCTTCAGAGCTTTTCTTTTGGTGTACTGTTTTACACCCTGATTTTTGTATTTCTGTAAATAGTGATTTATTTTGATTTTCTTTGAATAAAAAATCATAAACACATTTGTGCATTTATTTTATGCAATATACCTCCTGCCTAACGTGTCTGTTTATTCCCACACTGTAACAACTACCTTAATTGAGGCAGACATGGGGAACCTAATAGCACACCCACAGAAGATTACACAAGTCATGGCCAAATATTACCAAACTTTATATACTGCTGACCCTTCTTAAAGTAGTGACCAAATAAAAATGTATTTACATATGCTGTCATTACCCACCTTGACTTTGGATCAGGCAGAGTCGCTCCTAGCACCAGTGTCTTGGAGTGAACTGGATTTGGTGCTTAAGAAGGCCAAAATATTGAATGCTCCGGGCCCTGACGGATTCCCATTGGAATTTTATAAACAATTTAAAGAACAAATTTTCCACACTTTACTAGATGTATATCATGAAGTACAGGAGGGTGAGCCTCCTCCCCAGTATTGGAAATATGCAGTACTGACAGCTATACCAAAACTCCAGAAAGATACTGAGTACCCTGCCTCTTATAGACCAATATCCATGCTAAAAGTACAGTTATGTAAGAACTTAATATAACAGTAGCTCTCTGAGAAGAGCTCTTGCAGCAGGTAACACCATTAGGACTATGCCGCCAGGCACTAGGACCCCATGGAAAAAATTCTAGCTAGCAGTCTATGGCTGGGGACCGCCCTCCTGATGTCAGCCCCGCCCCTGATGTCACTCAAGGTATAAAGGGGGCGGTGCCCTGGCACCACATCCGTTTGCCCGCCGGAGACCCCGACTAGCATAAGGATAGGGAGCCAAGTATATTCTCACATCCCCCAGAGAAAAAACTACAGTTACATAACCCCAGAGGTAGGAGGGAGGGAAAGCACCTGCTGCAAGAGCTCTTCTCAAAGATCTACTGTTACGGAAAGTTCTTACGTAACTGTACTGTCTTACTTCCAGATAGAACTCTTGCAGCAGGTAACACCATTAGGACTGAGTCCCAAGCAGTACAAGGATAGAATCCAGGTCAGAAGGGTGGTGGTTATGAAAATTGGTAAACCACTGTTACTCCTAGGAGAGTAGTCCCTGGAGGACGGCGAGGCCAAAGCCTATTCTCCTCCATGAAGTAATGCCTAGACTGTAATGCTTTATGAAGGTATAGACTGAACTCCAGATAGCAGCTGCATGGAGATCTGCTGCTGAGACATTCCTTAGAGATGCAAATGAAGTGGCAACACCCCTGGTAGAATGACCTTTAACTGTTCTCAGTATAGGTTTGTCATACTTTGGGTAACAGAACACTATGCAAATGATCAAGCATTTGGCCTAAGTCTGTTTAGTCACTGGTGCCCCTAACATCCATTCGGCAAAGGAGACAAACAACTGGTCTGTCTTTCTGGAAGATCAGGTGCGATCTATGTAGAAATGAAGAAACCACCACCTGTAATAGCATCTGCCGCTACGCCTCTGCTTCCCCACGTTACAAACACTATTGCCAGCTCTATGCTAACCTAAAATGGCCTTGCCCCTCCACCCATCAACTCCAGTCCTTTGGCTCACTGATTGACTGCACTGCCAGATCAGGCCTCCCTCTATCCCTCGCCTCTCTGCTGCACTAACAACCTCTCTCCTATGGGCTCCAATCTGATGACCAAGCCCCTCTTCACATCCCTAGATACAAAACCAATATGGGTGCAAGTGCTTTCTCATACACGGCTCCAAAGTACTGGAACTCCATACCTCAAACTATTCATCGAGCGCCCACCCATGCCAGTTTTAAGAGACTTCACCATTATCATTTGCGTGCTACTAGCCCCTGCACTTGCTTTCATCTGCCTTAGACCATCCTTTCTCCCTGTCCTCTGTTTTCCTAGGTAATCTTCCTCTCTGACACCCCTTCCTCACCTCTCTTAATACCCTCTTTACATGTTTCTCTCTCATCCTTTCCCCTCTTCCCCTGCTTCCTACCACTCTCCCTTTCCTCTCCTCCCTGTTTTCATTAACCACTGATTGGCACTTTTTGTATTGTCCTGTGTATACCTTTCTCTTGCAATGCCTGTTTTCTCACATTGTTTTGATCTTGTTTTTACTTGGCCAAACTGTATTTTGACTGCATTATACCAAACAATTTCTCTACAGCCTAAGTTTGATTGTTATATCAAATCAATGTTTCTCTACACCCTAAGTTTAATTGTAAGTTGATTTCCCTCCTAACTGTGTTACAGATCTCATGTGCTGCGTCACATGTATGCTCATGTATTTCAAATTGTTTTCTCCCGGGTCGTGCCTGAAAATAGGCATTCTTATGCCTAGTGCACCCACCCAGTTACCAAAAGCAAATAAATAAATAAATAAACTCTTTGAACATCCGGAGTATACAAAAGGGCCTCCCATTTATTTGAGTACTCTGGGTAGTAAACTGGAAGTTGAATGTCCTGGTTAAGTGTAAACTCGGACACAACCTTCGGAAAAAACGTAGCATTGGTGCGCAGGGATACCCTGTCCCTGTGAAAAGTCAAATAAGGCTCTTTACACATCAGAGCCCGGAGCTCAGAAATCCTCCAAGCAGAAGTAACTGCAACCAAAAATAATGTTTTCCAAGACAGGAAGCATAGCTCGCAACTTGCGGCTGGTTCAAAGGGAGGCAACGTAAGTTTTTCTAACATAAACAAAAGGTCCCAGGGGGTAATAGGATCCTGTCTGGCAGGTTTGATGTGCATGATGCCACGCAGAGCCCTGCCCTCCATAGGTACGTGATAGGCTGACAGTGCAGAAAGGTGTACCTTTATGGATGAGTATCGAAGATCCTTGTCAGATAGGGAAAGAAGGTATTCCAATACCAAATTTACTAGGCAAGTAAAAGGATCTAGGAAACGTGAGGATGCCCACAGGCAGAAACATTTCCATTTCGTGGCATATGTAGCCCTTGTTGAAGGTTTCCTTGCAGCCACAGTGACCTCCGCTACCGTTGAAGATATCCCATACTTGTCCCTGATTAAGTCGCAGGAGCCATGCATGCAGATGCAGTGACTGAAGATTCAGGTGAACTTAGGTTCCCTGTTCCTGCAAGAGTAATCGAGTGGACAGGAGCAAGGGAATTGGAGGTTCTGATGCCAGCTGTTGAAGCCGTGGGAACCAGATCTGTTGAGGTCAGAATGGCGCAATGAGGATCATGGCCTCCTGTTCTGCTTGAAGTTTGAGCAACATTCTCTGAATTAGAGAAAAGGGAGGGAAGGCACAAAGAAACCTCCCTGTCCAAGAGAGGGACAACGTATCTCACCAGGAAAACACCAGACCCTGGATCTAGCGAGCGGAAATTGGGCAGCTTGGCACTGTGTGGGGATGCAAAGAGGTCCAGTTCTGGAAGACCCCACCTTCCAAAAAGGTTGTCTACTATGTCTTGTAGTAGCTCCTATTTGTGAGCCTGAGACAGAGAGTGGCTGAGGCTGTCAACTAGGGTGTTTTGAACCCCTGGAACGTGAACTGCTGTGAGTTCCTGGTTGTGCTCTACTGCCCAGTACAACACCCTCATGGCCCCTCTGCAGAGGGGGTATGAATGTGTGTCCCCTTGCTTGTTGAAGTAGAAGACCACTGGCATGTTATCTGACTGGATCAGTAGAGGCCCTGGCAAGAGAATCATCTAGAACGCCTGTAAGTTGTAAAGAATGGCTCTCATCTCCAGTAAATTTATGTGGAGGTCTCGTTCTACAGTAGTCCAAGTCCCTCTTGTCTGGTGAACTCCAAAATGTGCCCCCCCATTCTAGTCCTGAGGCATCCATTTTCAGGATTTGCCAAGGACTGAGACCTATGAAGAAGCCCCGGATTCTAACCAGGAGAGGGGTGAGCCACCATTCCAGAGTCTGAGTTACCGCTTTGGTGACTCAGACTGGCTGCTTGAGCTTGTCTAAACTCCGGCCCCATTGAATCCTGAGGTTCCACTGCAGAACCATTGTGTGCAGATGAGCTAAGGGGACAGTGACTATCGCAGCTGCCATGTGGCCTAGCAGCTGCGGTACCGTTCTTGCTGGAACTTGATTTGCGGAAGCTAATCTCCAAGCCAGCACCCTTAATCGATCTGCCCTGTCTGAGAGGAGGAAGGCCCTCGCTTGGACAGTGTCCAAGACAGCCCCTATGTACTGCAACCTCTGGGTAGGCTGGTGGGATGACTTGGCAAGGTTTAGGATAACCCCCAGATTCTGGAACAGGTGAAAGATGTCTGCCAGAGAGTAACATAGTTGGTCTCCTGTGGGAGCTGTTAGAAGCCAGTCATCAAGGTAGGGGGGTAGACATAATACCCCTGCCTCCTTAGAGCTGCTGCCACTACTGCCAAGCACTTGGTAAACACCTTGAGTGCTGAAGAAAGGCCAAATGGCAGTGCTCTGAACTGGTAGTGCTCTCCCTGGAAGGTGAAGCGCAGATACTTTCTGTGGGATGGCAGGATCTGTATATGCATGTAGGCATCCTGTATGTCCAAGGAGCAAAGCCAGTCCCCTTAGTGAAGCATAAGGAGCAATCCTGGGAGTGTCACCATCCTTAACCTTTTCTATTCGATGAAAGTATTCAGTTGGCTGAGGTCCAGGATGTGACGAAGGTCCCCTGTCTTCTTTGGGACAAGGAAGAAGTGGGAGTAATATCCCTGTCCTCTCTGTGACAGAGGTACAGCCTGGATTGCTCTCTTGCCTAGGAGGGCTTGGAATTCTGTTTTGAAAAGCTCTGCATAGTATGGGGAGCAATGGGAGGGTACAGGTGGGTTGTCTGGAGGGATTTGCGTAAACTTTAGTGCATAGCCCTGCTCCATTATCTGAAGTACCCACTGATCTACAGTGATGTTGGACCAGCCATTGAGGCAGAAGGAGAATTTTCTGCATACTGCCTGACTCTGCAACTTCGCTGGAAGAGGGGGACAGGCAGGAAGTCATGCCAAAGTGGTGGGCGTGGGCAAGGGAGCTCTTGCATTCTTGAGGCTCTTTGGTCCCTGGGTTCCTGAAGACAGGGTGGGTACCCTTTCTCTTGAACCCCCCCTCTGTGTTGCTGTCTTCTTCCTTGCTGACCCTGTTGCTTATGAAAGGGTCAGTGCCTGGATGCTGCTGGCTCGGATTTGTACATTTTATGTACCTCCAAGACCACCTTCCCCAAATCCTGTAGGCCCGTGATATGAAAATTATGTACCTACCGTAATTCTGATCTTTCTGTGTATCTTCACCATTCATCACAGATGGGTTACCTGGCCAGAGGTCAGGACCCCGTGGGAGTTTTTTTTTTCTTTTTTTTAAAAAGGGGTAGGCGGAGCCGACACACCATTAGGCGCCGCCCTTGAGGCTGACGTACTGCGTGGCGCTCGAGGGTTGGCCATTAGGTTGTGTCGACCGCCTGCCTACCAGTTCTGAGTCGCGAGAGGTAAGAGGAAGGGATGGAGGGTGGGACAAGAGAGTCCAAGGGACAGAAAAAGGAAAGGATAACTGAACTAAAAGGAGAAATAACGACCGAGAGGACAGCAAAGAAGAGATTAGACTAAGGGGATTGGGTAGGGGCCCCAATCTCTGGAAGCAGAAGAAGGGAGGGTAGGGAGGGGAGAGAATTTAGGAGAGAGGGAGAGGTATCAAGGTATCCGAGACCTTTGTCCGTCACCAGATTATATAGGAACTGCAAGGAGTAGCAAAGCTCTCTGCCAGAATTCAAGGCACAGAATAACTGGCAAATACCCCAGAAGCAGAGTCAGCTATTCTGGAGGAAGGACAGGGTACAGGGATTTAGTACTCTCTCAAGAAAAATGTTTGGTGAAAAAAGGTTTTTTTTGTTTTTTTTAAATAGTTGGATGGAAACCAGAAGGAGAACAGGAGGAGGGCAACCACCAACTCCCACCCCATCGGGGTGGAGACAAGTAGTAGAGAAGGAGTGCCGCTCGAGCTGTCTGCCCTTCATAGGAGAAACCCCCCCTGTGCGTCTCTACTTTACCCCGCTCCTAAAAAGGAGAGGGGGAGCCACAGAGAGGGAGGAGGACCCAGAGACTGAGGCCCCAGGGGGATGGTCGGTGGGGTTGTGATGAATGATGAAGATACACAGAAAGATCAGAATTATGGTAGGTACGTAATTTTCATATCTTATCTGTGTCAATCTTCACCAAGCCCCCCCGAAGGGGGTTGTTTCGTTACACCCTAAGGGACAGGGTCCCTTAGCCCTCAGTGGGTGACACACTAAGGGGGGGAACCTTCAGGGCCTGGAGAGGCCCGAGAGTGGGGGGAGAGAGAGACGGGGTCCCCCCGGAGGGGGAAGGAAGCTGCCCTGACAAGCGCCGTCTCACTCTACGGGAGAAAAGGTAGGTTCCCTGGTGGGCGGAGCTAATCACCCTACGCTGGGCCAAGGGTGACAACTAGGAAAGACGTAGTCATGCCGATCTCCTAGTGCAGATCGCTGTCCCTATGACCCTGGTAGCTACCTCGTTGCTGTCATAAGATGCCCTCGCTTGGTGCCTTGCTAGCTCCAGGCCACATGCAGAAAGTGCGATGGCTTGTCTGGTTTGCTCCGAGTCAGGCAACGAGGCTAGGATCTGACCTAGCTTGGACCACAAGAACCTGTTGTAGGCTGCATAGTGGGCCTGATGAGCAGAAATAGAAAGGAGCAACCGTGCCAAGTAGAAGGTCCTCCTCCCCCAAAAATCAAAATCCGAGGAGTCTTGATCTGGGGGCCGGTCACAGTGGAGGGCGTGAAGCCCATCAGGAGTGTCCAGATGCATCAAGCCAGACTGCGGATGAGGCATAGAACCTGGAGACTCAGGGGGAGCGCAATACCTCTGGCTGAGGTCTCTTAGGGTGGGGACTCCGGAGAAGGGCCTCTGCCAGAAACGCAAGGACACCTCCCGAAAGGGAGCTGGCCAGGGCAGCACCACAAGGGTGGCCTCACCAAAATTGCCTAGAAAGGCGTGCGCCGCATGCTCAGGATTGCTGATAGTAGAGGGCGAAAGGTGCAAGTCCTCCAACATCCTCACGAGGAAACGCTGATACTCCAAGAGATCAGCAGCCGGAGAGATGTGGACAGAAGGTTCCTCTCCCCCAGAAGAGGTGGATGAGGAGCTGGAGGTCACCATGTATTCAGAGGGTGGCTGCACGGGGGGAGGTTGAAAAACCTGGCTGTCCATAGCCCTAACATAAGCAGGGAATTGGGCAGCCACCGCTCTGAACTGCTCCCAGGTGAGAGGGCCGCTAGGACCAAGAATGCCTGGGAGCACAGGAGAATGTGGCAGAGGGATTGGGGCAGAGCCAAGAAGAGAAGTCGGCTGACCGCTGCCAGGGCTAGGGAGCAGACCGTGAGCACCCGAGGAGGGTGCCCCGGAAGACCCCACAGCCGACAGCTGTACAATCACGTTGGTACTGCCTTGGCTGTGCCCAGAAGAATCCCCCCAGTGAAGCGATCGGGGCCGTAAAGGTCCAGAAGGACGGTCCCCTGCCTCAAAAGAACGGGACTCCCTCAAGGAACCCGAGGGGAACGTGGAACCGACCACGGTTCGGCCCAGGCCCGAGGGACCCCAGAAAAGGCTGACGCTACGACCCCACACCCCGACCCCTCAGAGTCCGAGAGACCCTCCTCCTCCTCGAGAGGGCCAGCCTAGGTAGCTGGCATCTCTGGGCAGCCCCCAAGGGAGACCCAGGAACAGTACCTCCCTCCTGTAGGCTTCTCGATGGGCCCCAAAGTTGGGCGATCAAGACACACCACTGAGGGGTACCACCACCGAGAGGTCGATGAAACCCTCAAGACCAGGTTGCAGAGCTATGGTGGCTCGCACCACTGCCTGCTGGTCAGCACCACTGACCCAGTGTCGGGGCCACCTGACCTCCCTCAGTAGGGGCTGGCTCCAACTCATTGACGACCACAGTGTTGCCCTCCTCCGCAGCCAACCCCGGGAGGGGTGTGACTGCTCGTCCGACTCGGAGCTCGACTCCGACTCCGAAGAGGTAGAGTCCGAAGCTCTGAGCCAAACCGTAGGAGGGCAGGCAGAACCAACCTTGCCACCGGGCCCGGCAGCCAGTGCTGTGCCCGAGCCAGCGCCTGTGCCCTCCGCAACCCCGTGAGTGGAACCTGCAGGAGGCACCGCGGCAGCTCGAGCCAGAGGTCCAGTGCCAGGGCCAGTCACAGCGCCGTCAAATCCACCAGTACCGGGAGCGGTACCAAGGACAGGGACGGCACCGACAGCAGCCCCAACAGCACCCTCGGCGCCAATGCTGATGCCACCCGGCCCCACGGCACCGCAAGTAGCACCGAGGACCATAGTGGCACCGACGACGGCCCCAAAGGCAGACCCGGTGCCGAACACGGCACCAACCAGCCCCTCGGCGCCGCTAATGGCGCCGAGAGCGGTGATGCACCGGTGATGGCACCGACAGACAGAGCCAGGGCTCCACGGCGCTGAGCCATGAAGGCATGGCGCCGTGCTCAACCTCAGCGCCGAGGCGAGACATGGCAAAGGACGACGCTGAATTTGGTCCCATGGCGCCATGAACGGCGGCGGCGCCGCGAATGGCATCGACTGAGCCCACGGCACTGAGCGACAAGTCGGCGACGACGACGGCACCGACAGGGCCCACGGTGCCGTGAATAGAGCCAAAGGCTCTGACGGCGCCAACCGATGGCGTTGAGGACAGTGCCGACCCGGGCCTTCCAAGCTATGGGAGCGACACCAGGGGAGCCTTCACCCCTAAAGGGGCAATTGCCATGGCGGCGCCTCACTCCCGCTCCCGGAGGAAGCGGACAGGCCTCCTGCGCCGGGAGGAGCTCCGGCGATGGCCAGGCTAAGTCAGCCTAGGCCTCCCTCCCTCGGTCCGTGATAGAACTGGGAGGGGACCCGAGGAAGGGCCAAGAGAGCCGGCTTGGCCCGGACGAGTGCGAACCCTACCCCGAAAGTCGGGCGAGCTTGCTCTACTTTCAACGCTGCTGTTTGAGGAATCCGCGGTCCATGGAGAAGCAGGCCGATGAGTCCATGCTGTGAAGCAGGCCAAGACACGAAGACACCGTGACGGAGAATTTTCGCCGCAGGAGCACCGACGACGATGGGGGCCGACCCATCTTCGAAGACTTTGCCCTCCGATCGTGACATGACCTAACCTACGGAAAAAAACACCAAAACAGACTCGACATCGCAGAATTCAAATAAAAAGGAAAGATCTTACCGGGCGACATTGAGTGAAGGCAGAACACAGAACCGGCAGGCAACCGATGGACTGAAAACACCGATCTTGAAAGGCTGAAGGCCTAAAATTCTTGTCAGAAGCTTCCACGAGCTGACCTCGGCGGAGGCGAAGAACTGAAGAGTAGGCGGTCGACACAGCCTAATAGCCAACCCTGGCGCCACGCAGTAGCGTGCGGCCTCGAGGGCGGCGCCGATGGTGTGTTGGCTCTGCCTACCCCTTTTTAAAAAAAAGAAAAAAAAAAGCTCCCGTGGGGTCCTGACCTCCAGCCAGGTAACCCATCTGTGATGAATGGTGAAGATTGACACAGATAAGATTAGTTTTTCTATCTCTTGTCCAAAAAGGACTGGGCCCTGAAAGGATGTGTCAAGGACTGCATCTGGAAGATCCTAGTGGAATCCTGAGACCTGAAGCCAGGAGTGGCGTCTCAGACATACGTCTGCTGAGTCATATGAACATCTGAGCACGTGCCTCCCAACGTCAGCCCATGACTGGAGGACTGCCATTAGTTTAGACTCACTGTCCGAGTCTGGCTTAGCCTTGGCCAGGTCTATGGCCTTATTCCACAGTGATTTTTGGTACGTGACCCTGTGGGCCAAAAAATTAAGTGACATGACCGTACATGTGACCGAAGAATATACTTTATGGCCCAGATGGTCCAACTTCTTAGATTCCTTGTCTGGAGGTAGGGAGCTCATGTGCTTTGGCTGCTGAGCTCTACCATGGGCAGCTGTGAGGATCATGGAATCTGCTTTAGGCTGCTCGCTTAGGTGAGGTTCTCCCCTTGGCATTCTATATAATTGGTTATCCTTATTAGGAACTGCCGATGCTGTCAACTCTCAACCTCTCAACATGCTCTCAACCAAGGCCCTGAAGATACCGTCATCCTTGGTGATTTGAATTTAAACTGGTTGTCTAATGTATCTGCACCTTTGATAACCTTTTGTGACACCTATGGATTCACACAGCTGATTAAAGACCCAACTAGGATTAACCGAAGAAATTCCAGCAACAGCTCACTCCTGGATATTATGTTGGTAAACAAGCCTCACTTATACTCACATGCAGGAGTACTGCCAAGTGATGTGAGTGACCATTACCCTATAGCTGGCATAAGATCCACACTCAAACCACCAAATCCTGCAGAATTTATCCTCAAAAGGTCAAAAAAGAATTTCAATATCTCAGGTTACCTCCATGACCTGAGTACTACAATGTATTGGCAAGATTTCTATCTTACAACCTCTGTTGAAACAGCACTCCAGACTTTAAAGGATATTATCACCAATGTTCTCAATATTCATGCACCTATCACCAGTATCAGAACTAAGGTAAAATCCTGCCCTTGGTTCACCTCTGAGCTTAAAGCAGCCTTGAGAACCAGAGACAAGCTGTGGAAAAAGGCAAGAAAAACAAAAGGACACCAGTGATTGGCTAAATTTCAGAAAAGCAAAGGAATTCATGTACAAAAAATAAGAACTGCCAAAACTGCCTACTATACAGCTGAATTGGATGCCTCCTACAATAACCCATCCAGACTCTGGGGTACAATAAAAGGACTTCTGGGCCAGAATTCTACTCCTGCCTTAACCACCAAATTGCTACTAAATGACACAGAAATTACAGGTAAACAAGAAATCTTAAATACCTTCAATGTTCACTTCACCACTGCTGGCCTAGCATTTGACTCATCACCTGCAAATATCCTGAGATCTTCCTTGAACCTGCAAACTACTGTGGGACAAATGGCCACTTCAACTTTTTCCTTCATCCCAATATCCGTGAAAGAAGTGGAAGATCTCCTCTCTAATTTAGACACAACTAAAAGTGCAGGTGCAGACTCCCTGGATCCCTATTTCCTGAAAATTGCTTCACATGTCTTATCTGCCCCCCTTACTCATCTCTTCAATCTTTCCCTAACTACTGGATCCATTCCATCTACTTGGAAAACAGCTCAAGTAGTTCCATTACTCAAATCTGGTGATACTAGGGATCTCAACAATTACAGACCTATCTCCATCCTACCAGTACTATCTAAGATGCTCGAAAAACTAGTAAACCTCAGTTAAGGGACTATCTGGATAACAATAACCTTCTAAATTCTGCACAATCTGGATTTAGATCAAAGCATAGCACCATTACTGCCTTAGCCAAGGTAACCAACGATTGGCAGACTAATTTGGACAAAAAAATTTTACCTGTGTTGTGTTTCTGGATTTGAGTAAAGCCTTTGACACAGTGGATCATGACTTATTACTCACCTCCCTTAACTCATTAGGCCTGGATTCCCTATCACTCAACTGGTTTAAGGATTACCTTTCAGATAGGTCGAACTGGTTAGAAATGGAAATTACCTATCCACCTCAAACCTCTGCTAAGGGGTGTACCACAAGGCTCTATTCTTGGCCCTATCCTCTTTGCTATTTATATAAACAATATTGATGCCAACCTCACTCAATCTAACATTCATCTGTTTGCTGATGATACTGTATTGTATGTCAGCAATCCTCACCTTCCAAAGCCTGTGAACTTCTACAATCCGAATTCTCCATTCTGCAGCACAATCTACTTGACAAAAACTACTTCTAAATGCAAAAACAAAAAGCTATGTTCTTTACCACAAAGAGTTGTACTACCACTACCCCAGCATCCAACACCCTACATATATCCACCTTACTTGAGAGAAACTTGAATTTGTTGATAACTTCAAATACCTTGGAGTCTGATAGATAATAGGCTTGACTATTCTGTCCATATTGAAGAGTTACTTAAAAGCTAAGACAGAGGCTCGGACTATTTTTAGAATAAAACATTACCTAAACAGTGATTCCAAAAAGGTTAATTCAGGCCTCATTCCTATCCCTCATTGATTATGCTGATTTTTCTACTGCCATTGTTCAAGTCATCTCTTACATAAGCTGGACACCCTGTATCACAGGTCCATAAGATTTATTACTGACCTTCTCTCCAACACCCATCATTGCTCCTTTATATGGCAGTCAACTGGACATCATTGCAACACAGAAGAAATAGGAATGCTGTTATCTGGATACTCAAGCGTTAACCAGGCAAACTACCGACCTATATCACTGATTGCTTACCCAAATTACAACCAGGCCATACACCTTAAGGATCAGTAAACTCATCACATTAAAGGTCCCCAATGCCTGCACCGGTATGGGAGGGCTGCTTTCAGCTATTCCTTAGCAGCTGCATGGAACTCTCTCCAAAATCCATGAAGCTAGATAGCCTACTACCTCTGGCATCCTTCAAAAGATTGTTCTCCGCCCTTTTCCAGAGCTCTGCAATTGCTTTTATAAAGCATAATCCCCCACCTATCTGACCCAACTAAACCTCCCTTTTCTATCCATTATATTAACTCAATTTCTTTCTTCCGAATCACCTATTATATTCACTTAAAACTAGTTTAGACCATATAACTTATATTTTAGGACTGCTATACCCTTTGTCCTCTTTTTTCCTACAGGCTAAATGGTTCTATTGTTACTTGTATATATGTAAATTGTTGTATATAATCATTTCATGCCATTGTATTGCTATTTATTCTATTCTTGTCTATGTAATAATACTTGTATCCTCATTTGTATGACCACTCAGGTCCATCTTGTAAATGAGCTTTGCTCAATGATGTTCGCCTGAATAAATAAAGATTTTGATTGATTGATTGATTGATTGATTGATTGTAGAAGGGTGCTTCCAGGCCACTTTTGTGACATCCTGGAAAAGTTCCACGAGGGCCAGCATGACCAAAGGCTTTGGGTCGGTGGAACCCAAGAATATTGCTAACGCCATCTCTCAGGGTCCAATTCCTCCTTTTCCCATTGGTTCAGGAATTGGATATGTCTTATAATATCTAAGAATGAGGGATTGCCTGAGATGACCTAGGAGAGTCCCTTCTATGGTCCAGTGAAGGTAGGGATAGGTCATCCTCTGAGGATTCGTAAGAGGAGGAACCCCTGGATGAACCTTCCAAAGAGGTATAAGACTGGCCTCTGGAGGAGGACCGAGATGACGGGTGGCGATTATGCTTCTGACATACAGCTGATCCCTCGTCATTATCCCCTGATGGCGGGCGGTCAGGCGTCGGGAGTGACTGGGGTAATCATTAGGGGGAAGGCTGTCTACATGGAGCTGGGGCTGGTAACCCAGCGGGGTTAGGAACTGGCTCTGGGGGCCTAGGTAACGGGTCCCCTTTGATGGTGTTCCACCAGTTGTTGAACAAGCCCCTAACCTCTGCCACTGGGCATGGTAGGTGGCTGGCTTCAGGTTAGGGACGTTAGGTGTCTCTGGCATCGGACCCTGTGGTAAGCTATCTGCTGGCATCAGGTCTGACAGTGTGCCCTTATCCGGCAGTGGCTTTTGTGGAGCAGAATCCTCCTGTGCTGGATGCTTAGATGTCAGGTCGTCAGGCTCCCTAGGAGGAGGAGGCTAAGGCAGAGGGGGTGGCACTTGGTTCTTGTCATCCCCCGAGCCTGGCGTCAAGTTCCCTGGCATCTGATTGGTAGTCAGGGTTAGTGGCCGGTCTTGTGGAGCGGACGGTAGTTTAGGCTGTGGCATCTGGCCCAGCTCCGCAGTGAAGTCAGACTGTGAGGAGGCCGTACGTCGGTCTGAAGCCTTGACCGATGACCACCTGGAAGGCGAGTGGTGCTTGACCCAGCACTTGCTATCCAGATACCTCCTAGAGACGTTCAACCCTGATGCCTTATTGGATGTCCCAGAAACTGAGCTCTTATGGGGGCAAACTATGACCTGTCACCGGGCATGGAATGCACCTGTCCTGCTGGCTGAGACCTTGGTGTCTGCTTGTGGGACCAGTAAGTCAGGGACATGTGGCCTTGAGAAAGACCAACTCGGAAAACTCTGTACCATGTGCCTGGGAAGAGGTAGGAGGCTTCCTCACATGTAACCCCGAGAAAGCCAGTGAGCTCAGGGGGGCTGAATCTGACCTCAAGCCCGAGGTCGAAGACTTTGAAGTCTTAGGACAGGACTCTGACCCCCCACATGGATTTCT
Organism: Neoceratodus forsteri; assembly: GCA_016271365.2. Taxonomy (NCBI): domain Eukaryota; kingdom Metazoa; phylum Chordata; order Ceratodontiformes; family Ceratodontidae; genus Neoceratodus; species Neoceratodus forsteri. The sequence continues at coordinate 1,558,107,534 of CM057456.1, read as the reverse complement.
CTCCACGATCTTTCCTTAATTGCAACAGTACCTATGTTGTGTATTCAGTGTGGTACCCATGTGGATTGTTATACGTAGGCAGAACTATTAGACCTGTAAAGTAGCATATACAGGAACATATACACAATATTAAGGCAGAACTACATAACAAGCCACTAGTCAGACACTATATGGAAAAACATAACAGTAAGCCAGATGGCACCAAATTCATGGCCATAGAGCAGGTGGAGAGAAATCCATGTGGGGGGGGGGGACACATTAAATAAGCCCCTACAAAGGAAGAGCTAGTGGATCTTCACCCTCAACAGTATTCAACCACATGGGTTGAATAAAGAATGGGATTTGAAACCTTTTCTCAAAAGGAAATAAACAGCTGCACTTATGATGTCTATTAATGGCACTTCCTCTTTTCTTTCTCTATAGTTCAAAATTTGGAATCCTTTGATGATGGCAGATCCACCTACAAAATGGAACAGAAAGGTTGAGGGTGTGATCACTGTTTTGGAATGGTTTCTTATGCTGACTGAGAAATTAATTGGACTTTGGCCGCTGATAAGTATGACCAAACATGTTAATCAAATAACAGTTTCTATGATGATAATACCTTTTGTTAAGCTGATTGACATAACAAACTTGGAGAGTGTTCACGTATTAAGGTATATGAATGGTTTGATGTTGAGAATGAATCACACTACTGGGTGTTAGTATCAATAATATAGCCATAATTAGTTAATACATTAAATATGTATCATAAATATATCACTAAAAGTTGGATGATATTTTAGATTTAATTTCTGCATCAACAGCAACTGTTGCACCAAGGTTCCATTAACAACGGCCTTAAGTTTAGTTCAAAGATCAATTTTGGAATTTTTAAAAAAAATTTCATTTTTGCAGTGTTTGTTATATAATCTGGATTTAGTGTATTATAAAAGGCTATGCACAGTGTTATGAGCTATTTAAAATGTGAGAATATTATTATTGTGCAAGAACTGGTGAAACGATTCACGAAAAATAAATGCTGAAAGCCAAGGTTCGAGACCCTCCACAGCCACTTAACTCAGCTCTAGAATGGAATCTTGAGTGATTGATGTATTCCTGTGTAAAAATGGCTGTTTTCCTGAGCAGTTTGAATGTTCAGAACTAAAATGGTTAACACTCCGACTTAGAGTATAAATAACTAAACAAGTATAACTCCTATCACAAAACTTGCAGCACGAAGTTTGGTCACAATAAAAACAATCTTTAAAATGAGGGGTCAGACATGTTAGTAGCATTAACCTTTTTTTTTACAGAGCATGTAACAATGAAAATATAAATTTGTTTCTTTTTTCACAAAAAAAAAACTAAAAAAAAAACACCTTAGAAGTGGCAAATGTCTGTTGTATGATGGTTTTCCATCACACCCGATGCCCGCGGACAGTGTACCACAGGGTCCAACGCCAGAGACACCTAACGTCCCTAACCTGAAGCCAGCCCCCAATCATGCCCAGTGGCAGAGGTTAGGGCCTTGTTCAACACCAACATCTGTGCATTACACTGCCACAATTTAGAGTATTTCTGAGCTGTTTTACATAATAAAACAGACCATAAACTAAGGCATGTGCCAACACATAATGTCAGTAAACCGACTGAATTCGGAAAAATGCTCTGCACAACTGCACACATGATGCACAAACCACAATAACTAAAAACTAAAAAAAGTATGCCTCCTAGCCCCTATACACCTGCACGGAAAATGTTCACAGTAACAAGAGCTTTAAAATGATTCATGTTAGTGGCATTTATAGATATTTTTTTTTACAGTTCCTGAAATGATAAAAAAAGAGCATTTTTTTACATTTTGTTCCCCCCCAAAAAACTACATCATAAAAAGTACACCTCCTAGACGCCTGACACGAGCATGATAATTGTCCACATTAAAGATACCTTTCAAATGATGGGTCACACACTTTTTTTTTACAGTACCATTTTTACACTTTTTTTATCCCCAAAAAACTAAAAAAAAGTACACCTCCCAGCTCCCAGACACCAGCATACTAATTTTTCATAATGACAAGAGCTTTCCAATCAGGGATCACACGTTTCTAGCATTTACATTTTTTTTAATAGTACCTGCAATGGAGAAAAATAGCATTTTCTTCAGTTTTTAACCCAAATTAAAACCTAAAAAAAAATCTGAAAGGTAGCAAATGTGTCCAATGTGTCCAATATAAAGTCGGTATTCTGGTAGGTAGGAATGTTTCCTACCAACCTGCACTTTCCAATAACCTTATCCCCAATTGGTTGATCCAGAAAGTGCATAAGAAGTGCAGGACACACATATGCGCTCTGGGGATGAGAGGAAGTGAATACCTGACGCACATATGCGCTATGGGGACTAGAGGAATTTTCCTGATGATGCACATACGCGCTATGGGGTTGAGTGAGTTAAATAAAAATGAGTTTGCCGTTTAACCAATAGGGGCACCCTTAGTGAGGCAACAGTGGCTATTTAAGAGGAGGGCCTCTAAGCATTATCCACCGCATGAGGAAGACCACACCCATGGTTGAAGCCCTGGGAATAGTGTTCGATGGTGAATGCACTGTTGGTGTAAAGAAACAGCGCATTGTTTGTGAACCTGAAGAACCTAATTAATAAAAACTTTGGTTGTTCAAACTAATAGAAGTTGGTGGTTCATTGCACGAGAGTGCAGAGCTTATTTTGGACTGCTGCTGGTAGACTATGCCACCCAGAGAAAAATACCCCTGGTTCTGTTAGGACTCGATGCAGAAAAGGCATTTGATGGTGTCTCCTGGCCGTTCCTCTGGGAGAACCTGTTACAGTTTGGATTTCCAGAAAAAATTATAACACAACTCCAAAATATATACAATGCTCTCCAAGCCTATTTGAAATTAGATGGGGCTATTTTTGACCCTTTCAAGCTTGGCTGGGGGACCAGATGGGGCTGTCCATTATCACCCCTGCTGTTCGCCCTGTAACTCAAGCCTCTCACCCAGCCAATAAGGAACCATCCAGATACAGAGGGTATCCCCGTGGGAGGTAGATCCTATAAAAGTTCTCTTTTTGTGGATGATATCCTGTTAACCATGAGCTACCCAGAACAATCTATCCCAAGGGTGTGGGACCAACTTGAGATTTTTAGCTCACTGGCGGGGTACAGGGTGAACGAGCAAAAAAGAAAAGTATTACTGTATAATTATACCCCTCCAATATCCCTGAAATTGAGATTCCCCTTTAAATGGCATAAATTAGCTATGCGTTACCTAGGGATAAAACTCACTAAGAATTCAGTCCACGCTGAACTACTTAACTATGAACCTATAACCCAGCAGTTGGTGAAGGACGTTGATAAGTGGATGCTGATCCCATTAAGTTTCCTGGCTCGGATCGAAACTGTCCAACAAAATATATTTCCATGCATACTGTTCTTCCTACAAACTCTCCCTATTATGCCCAATAAGACTTATTTCCAAGCATGGGATTGTATGATTCCCCAGTTCATTTGGAGAGGCCATCCCCCTAGAGTTCATTTCTCTCTCTTGCAGCTCCCTCAATAGAAGGGAGGCCTAAATTTACCCAACCTACAGAGATACACTTTGGCAACCCACCTCCGCACTGTACTATGCTGGTTAACTCTCCACTATGAGGCCCTTTGGAAACAATTCTAACTCCATTGGAGTGATTTGTTTGATCTGTCCGCATATCTCTTTGGACACCCCCCTCGCTTTCACCCACTTACCAAGTTTCCTCAACATACAGCCGAGCTCTTCCAGCAGTGGCTAATACTGTTAAACAAATACCTCACCCCACCGTAACTCCTTTTTCTCAGAGCCTTTGCAGCAGACGCCCATTTCCCTCCTAATAAATTAGATTCCCTTATGGTTCCACTAATTCAATCTCACATTTTGCTCCCCCCCCGACCATTTGATTAGCTCTATATATCAGGCACTCACTGCATGCCCAGGCAATGTGAGCGAAACTATAAGGGATACATGGTCAAGGGAATTACAGGTGGATGTTCTGGTACAGAACTGGAACAGCTCCTCTCTCCCAGCCTTCAGGGCCTCCAGTTCCCCTTACTGAAGGGAGTTTGCTTGGAAACTCTGTAGTTGATATTTCTGCACCCTGGCTATTGTGGCTAAATTCTCAGCTGATGCTTTGGCGAGATGCTGGAGGGAGTATGGTTGTGACAGAGCTGATCAGGCCCATATTTTATGGGACTGTAGACTATTGGCCACTTACTGGGAGGAAGTAACACAAGACATTATAGATATATATGGATGTCCAGAGCTCCTTACTTCTACTTACATACTAACAGCAACCCCACCAGAGGGGGTCGGTTGGATAGGGCTAGGTATAGACAAGTCACTCCATTGCTTTTTGAGGCCAAGAAGGCTATCACTATACTTTGGCTCACAAAGACCATATCCACTGGGAGGACTGGGACCACCCTGGTACAGGAAATTTATGCCCTAGAACACCTCTCAGCTAGATTTTTTTTCTTTTTCTTCAGTGTTTGATTCAGAGTATAGGGATGCTTGAATCATTATATTTATGATCAGCACCTCTCTTCCTCATCCTAATCAAACACATGCCCTGCCGCCTGTGCCTTCCTATTTAAAACATGCCTTGGAACCTATAAACAGAAGCCAAATTTGAAAATAATGATCCATTTGATTCTGCATCCTATAATAAGCTCCCTCCGCCTTGTGTAAATCTATCATACACTGAACCCATTCTAAAAAAACTGGCGGAGATTCATCTTTCTGATGAGTTAATATGACTTTTTTTGCCACCATCAGACCCAAATAAAACAGTTCAGTGATGTCACCTAAGTCCACTTCCATACCCACGGGGTCAAAAGGAAAATACCGACCAATAAGTCTGCCAAACAAGGAGAAGATTTTTTGCCAAAACGACTCCAACTTTTGACAGGAGACTAACATATGGTCTAAAGTTCCTCTAGACCTGCCCACATCTCTGACACATTTCCGATAAATTACTATCTATTTTATGGAATCTTACTGGTGTTAAGTAAGTTCTGTGCAACATATTTATGTCAATTTGTTTTAATCTATTATTTTTAAAAGATATATCTGATAGATTGACTAGGCTGTCCCATACTGAGTTATCAATAAATTGAGACCTCTGTTTTTCCCAAGCCTGCTTGAGTTTTTTAAGAGAAATGGCCTGACAATTTCTCTCAATAAACTGATATATTTCTCCTATTAGATGTTTCAAAAAAATCAGACTCTCAAAAAAATCCTCCACCTTCCCCTTAATTAATTGCATAGAGTTACCATTTTTCCTGTAGACAAAATTCCTCACCTGTAAATATGGAAAATATGCATTCAGGGACAACCCGAATCTCTCTCTCTCTCTCTCACCTCCTCAAATGGGGCAACCAAATCATTAATCAGAAAGTCCCCCACAGTGAATATTCCTCTCTCTACAAGCTCCTTCTGAATCATCTCTCCTTTCACAGAAGGCAAATATGAAAATTATTAACAATAGGCGTACAAAAAAACACTGCACTTCCCTCTCCAAATAACTTCCTCACTGTGACCCAAGCCCAATTACTAGTCTTGGTTGAATACAAAATATTGGGATATAAGTTAGATTTGAAATTATTTATATGTACTCCAAGACTATGTATTAAAGCCAGGAATGGAACTTTCTCTGCCTCTATATGGAAACACGCAGGCAATCCCTCATTTCCTTGAAACCAATAACCCACGCATTCTAACTGGGTTGCCAGATAATAATGTTCAGAATCTGGCAGGGCCATGTCCCCCTTTTCCTTAGGCAACTGTAATTTTTTTTAAGCAATTCTTGGAGTTTTCTGTTTCCAAAGAAATTTGTTAATAGCCCTATTCAAAGAACCAAAAAACAATTTATAAATTATGATTGGAAGTGTTTGAAACAAAAATAAGACCCTCAGTAAAGTATAAATTTTAATAATATTAACCCGGCCTAACAGAACCAGAGGGAGATTTTGCCTCCTTACCAGATCCTGCATAATTTTTTCAAGAATTGGCAGGAAATTCAGTTTGTACAATATATTTTTATCCTGAGATATAAAAACCACTTGATACTTCATGTAGGATTTATGAAATTTATATAATGGATGTGTCTGAGACAAGCCCACGTCCTTTGAGACTACCACAGCCTCCGTCTTACCCCAATTGATCTTATAACCCGAATGTTTGCTAAAGTCTGCAAAAATCTGAAGCAGCTTCTCAAAATTTTGAACTGGATCTCTCACAAACAACAAAAGAAAAAATTACTCACCATAGTAATGTTGTTTCTTCTAATGGAGTCTTGTAGTATTCAGACATAATGCAATTATCCCCAGCACTTGAACTGCCCTGGAGAGGAAAGAGTTAACTCTATGCAGAAGCATAGAACGTTGAGCTTGAGCTCGGTTTTCAAACCTCTGTCTGAGGTACTTCTCAGTGTAACCGTCAGATTCTTACGAGCACACTAACTAACATACTATAGTATGGAAATTGTTCAACGTATAGCCAAAGGGCAAAAAATTATTTTGGGGCCCAAAAGGCTCAAGTCAATAACCCAAGAAGGAAAGGTAGTGACAATATTTAAGTATAAAACACCAGAAAAATAATAACAACATCCACCCGACCCAGGAGGGAGGGTACAAGGTACACCCCTGAGGTGCAACACTGTACCTACCAGCCCACTTCCCAAAAACCCAGGTTCTGAGAGGGGAGGCGGGGGAGAGGTCTGAATACAGCAAGACTCCATTAGAAGAAACAACATTACTATGGTGAGTAATTTTTTCTTCAAACAACATGAAGTCTTGCTGTATTCAGACATAATGCAGACTACCAAACAGTTCCCTATGGAGGAGAGAATGCAGAACCTACTTTGGGAAGAGGCTCTGCAGTACTGCTGTGCCAAACCTAGCATCACTCCTAGCCTGGATGTCCAGGGAGTAATGCTTGGTAAAAGTATGTACTGTTTTCCAGGTGGCTGCTTTACAGATCTCTAATAAAGGTATATCTCTGGACGCAGCTAGAGAAGCAGCTGTACCCCTAGTCGAATGAGCCCTCAGGCCTGAAGGGGGCGATCTACCCAACTTGTCATAACAGGATTGAACACAAGAAACAATCCACCTGGCAATAGTTCTTTTAGTGGCAGGCTTACTTTTCCCCACTTCACCATAAGTGAGAAACAATTGAAGACAGTCATTTCTATGTGCCTTAGTATGCTCTATGTAGTAGCTAAGGGCCCTCGTAACGTCCAGACTGTGTAATCTTCTTTCACCTGAAGAAGAAAGGTCAGTGAAAAACACAGGGAGAGATATAGACTAGTTCAGGTGAAAATCCAATACCACTTTGGGCAAGAACCTCCTATTGGTTCTTAGGACCACTTTGTCCCTATGGAAGGAGATGAAGTCAGGTTCAACTAAGAGAGCCTGTAACTCTCTAATCCACCTGGCTGAAGTAATAGCTACCAGAAACACAGTTTTCCAGGTCAAGTACTTCAATTCGGCCGAAGCCAGAGGTTCAAAGGGTGGCTGCATAAGCTGAGCTATGCAGACATTAAGATCCCAAGGCGGAGTGGGCTCCCTAAAGGGAGGGTTAATGTGAACCAGTCCTTTGAAAAACTTTCTGAAAACAGGGTGAGATGCCAGGGAAGAGCCCTTCCCTGCTGAGAGGAATGCAGAGACAGCTGCTAGATGAACCTTGAGAGTGGCAGGCCTAAGGCCTAGACATTCAGATGAACTAGATAGTCTAAGGTTGTGGAAATGTCTGCAGAATCAGGAGGATGCCTTTCTGAGAGCACCAAATACTGAACCTTTTCCATTTGGAGTTGTAAGTTTTTCTAGTGGAAGGTTTCCTGGAGACCTTCAGAATATCCAGAACTCCCTGAGAAAGATGTAGTGCTGCATATTCTAACTCTTCAAGAGCCAGGCCTTGAGATTGAGAGACTGGAGACTGGGGTACCAGATCCACCCCTGGGAGGAGGACAGAGATTGTATGTCCTGGGCAGAGACAGGGGACGTGACACTGACAAGAACAGCAGTAGAGGATACCACGGCTGTCCAGCCCAATCTGGAGCCACCAGTATCACTGTGCAGGGTTGAGCCCTGATCTTGATCAGAACTCTGAACAGCAGAGGGAAAGGTGGGAAGGCATAGAGAAACCTGCCCTTCCAGTCCAAAATGAGAGCATGCTGGAGAACCGTCCCCAGGACTGGAGGTCTGCAACAAAACAGAGGAAGTTGATGACTGTCCGGTGCTGCAAAGAGATCTATCTCTGGAGTGCCCCACCTGGAGAAGATGACCTTCAGTATGTGAGGATCCAGGGACCATACATGGTGTCCCTGTGATATTCTGCTCAGAGCATCTGCTAGTATGTTATCCTTCCCAGGAAGGTGAACTGCTACCAGAGAAGTCTGAAGAGAATAGGCCAGAGACCATAGCTTCATGGCTTCTGTGCTCAAGGCCAAGGACCGAGTGCCTCCCTGCTTGTTGATGTACCACATTGTGGTGGTGCTGTCCGTTCTGACTTGGACCACCTTGCCCTTGACTGAATCTGAGAAGCTCTGCAGGGCTAGGAAAACTGCCTTGAGTTCCCTAGGCGAGAAGCATCTGTAGTTAGAACTACTGATGGGACTTGAGGGAGAAATGGAACCCCTTATCTGAGGTTGTCCTGGTCCAGCCACCACTGGAGAGCTTGGACCAGAGTCTGAGTCACTGGGATCAGTTTGGTAAGTGAATCCTTCTTTTGAGACCAAAAAGACCTTAGATGAAACTGAATGTCCCTCATCTGGAGCCTTGCTACTTGCACCACTGCTGTGGGAGCTGCCATGTGGCCCAGGAGCTGGAGGAACTGTCTTGCTGGGTGGGAGACCTGAAGTCAAAAGGAGGAAGCGAGATCCACTAGGGCCTTCATCCTTGCCAGGGGAAGGAAGGCTTGTGCTTGTACAGTGTCCAACTCTATGCCTATAAAGGTGAGAAGTTGAACTGGTTCGAGGATAGACTTCGGAAGATTGAGAAGAAACCCCAAGGAGCTGAGTAGGTCCTGGGTAGTTTGAAGAGCTGACTTGACCTGTAAAGGTGACTGACCCACTAAGAGCCAGTCGTCCAGATACGGGAAGATGGTGATACCCTGTCTTCTGAGGTAAGCCACCACTACTGCAAGGCACTTTGTGAACACCCTTGAAGCTGATGTTAGGCCGAATGGCATAGCTCTGAATTGGTAATGACCTGAAGGCAACTCTAACCTGAGGTATTTTTTGTGGGAGCACCTGATAGGAATATGGAAGTAGGCATCCTTGAGGTCCAGAGATGCTAGCCAATCTCCTGGCCTTAGAGAGGGAAGGATTATTCCCAGAGTTACCATTTTGGATTTGGGCTTTGAAATATGTTTGTTCAAATACCTTAGGTTTAGGATGGGTTGCCACTCCCCTGTTTTCTTTGGGGTAAGGAAGTACCTGGAGCACAGTCCTTTTCCCCTGTGTTGAATAGGAACCTTCTCTATAGCTCTGAGAGCTAGAAGAGAGGAAACCTCTGCCTCTGGGGCAATGGTTTCTGAGAGTGATGCAGGTGGAAAAGACTTGGCCCTTTTTTTGGGAAATTTTTTGGAGCTGAGGGCTAGTCCCTGGCTTACTACTTCCAAGACCCACCTGTCTGAGGTCACAGACATCCAGGCCTGAAGCAGTAAGTCAGCCTGCCTCCTACTGGAAATGGGAAGCTCACCTGGCTGACACATCAGGGTGTTTGCTTGGCAGGAGCTTTAGACTGAGAGGAGGAGGAGCAGCTCTGCTCATCCCCTCCTGCCCCTCCCTCTGAAGAACCCCCTATGTGTGAAGGGAGAGGAGGTCTGGGCTTGGTAAAAAGGCATTTGAAAGGGCCTGCCCCTGCCCCTAGACTGCTGCTTGTGCGGAGTGGCTTGCCTTTCTTTGGCCTGTGCTCTCCTGTACGTGGTCCTGTATTCATCCATTTTCTTCATGTAAGCCTCTGTCTGCTCCCCAAACAGATAGTTACCTACTACAGGAAAATCCATAACCTTAGTCTGGGTATCATGTGAAAGGCTAGTACATCTGAGCCAAGCATGTCTTCTGAGAAACACAGATGTAGCCATGACTCTAGATGCCACATCATTAGAGTCCACAGCAGCATGAAATTGCATTTTGGATGCCTCAATTGGATCAGCAGCCACCTCCTCCAGCTCCTTGGCTAGCTGGGGAGAGGCCTGTTTTGCCAGTTCCAGAACCGTATCCCATCTGGATTTCTAGTGCCTGGCTGTGTAGGCCATACAAGTAGCCTGCCTGAGTCCCAAAGAGGATGCCAAATACTGTTTTTTGGTCATGGCATCCACTTTCCTGGAGTCCTTATCCAGGGGGTGTGAAGCCAAAGGAATGTTAGCCCTGTTACAGGCTGCAGCCTGCACTACCCCAACATGGCTACAATGACTATAAAGGAACTCTGCAGCTGAGCCTGATAACAAATATCTCCTGTCCATTCTCTTATCCACAGGAGGTATTGAATTAGGAGTTTGTAAAATTTTGTGTGTCTGATTCCCCAAGGATTTATGAGAGGGACAGACAGTCTTTTGGACTCTGGGATGTCCATCATTTCCTCAAAATCAGGCTCTTCATCCTCCTCTGCAACTTCAACCAAGGGAAGCTGCAGGGTTTCTGACACCTTTTTGTAGAACAAAAAGTGTGAAGGGGACTCAGAGAGCCTGGGAGGAGAGACACCTGAGGGCCTGTCTGGGGAGATGTCCGGTTCATTGGGCACATCCAGACCTCCCTGGTCATCGTCATTATCATCATCCTCGGGATAGTCTTCGTCTGCCTCCCACTCCTCATAAAAAGCATCTGGATCATAATCTGGAGGAGATGGATCCGACCTAAACCGACTGCTAACCGGCGGTACCGGTTCGGATGGAACCGTCCAAGCAATTGAACAATGCTAATCACTTTGGCTATTTCGTCCGCAGTTGGAGAGTGCGATATCGATCCAACTGACAGACTTACGCTTTTTCTGATGGTACCAACCCTCGATCAGTTTCCTTTGCCCGAGGAGGTATCGCTCAGGTCAGTAGGCATCTCCTCAGGTTCGGCCACAACCGAACCGGGCTGGCCATCCGGATCTACGGACTTCTCAGCCTCCCTTTCCTTCAACCTACTCAGTCTTTTATCTAGAGTGGATTTAGGAAAGTTTTTACAGATTTGGCAGTCTGACTTGAGGTGGTCAAACCCCAGACGATAAACACAGATGAGGTGGGGGTCAGCCTTAGCAAAGGCCTCCCCACACTCAGTACAGTGTTGAAACCCAGTGGGACCGATTTTCTTCTTGGGTTTCTCAGATATGGCCAACCTAACAAATTACCCTGTTGCAGCTTAAGCCAGGTATTACAATAACCGATCGGTTACAAACCGTGTCACAGGCTTTTTAAAAGAACTGGCAAAAAACCTTGGTTCTTTTGAAACTGATCGGTACCGGAACACCACTCTAATCCCAGAAATAAATTTAAACAGAATGGGTTGGTTCCAAACCAGACCGACTGGAAAAAAAACGAAGAAAAGAACAATTTCCAACTTTTTCACAGAATAAAACACAGTTACTACCTATCTATACACTACCTGTACCGTAGACAGAGGCTGGAAATCCAAAAATAACAAAAAATTATGCAGTTTAAACCGAACACTTTACTTTTACCGAACCGAGCAGAGGAAATCTCCGGAGCGACTTCAATGTTAGGTGGAGTAAAGAATCTGACGGTTACACTGAGAAGTACCACAGACAGAGGTTTGAAAACTGAGCTTGAGCTCAACGTTCTATGCTTCTGCATAGAGTTAACTCTTTCTTCTCTGGGGCAGTTCAAGTGCTGGGGCTGACTGCGTTATGTCTGAATATAGCAAGACTTCATGTTGTTTGAATATCATCTGCGTATAGCAAAATTTTATGCATCTTCCCTCTAATAATAATACCCTTAACCTGCTGATTGGGGGGGAAGGCAGTGCTGCAAGATGGCCAAAGGGCTGCTCTGCTCCTGGTCTCTTCTCTTCCTAAGCCTAGTTTTAGTTTAAGATATATACATGGGAGGTTTTTTTACCTAGATAATGAATGAAACTCCAAATATATTTGTTCAATGGAGTTTCATTTAACACCTCCCTTCGGTAAGAACGTCTAAATTTGGCAAGCGACCGTTTGTTGTACTTGGCATCTGGAGTTCGGTGTTTTTGTTGCGCTGAGGAATTTTTGGTAATCTTCTTGCCGAGGGTATGATATTCTTGGCATTCCGGTGTCTGAATGGTCTGCTGTTTAAATGACCGGAGACAAACTGCAGACCAATGTGCCTTTAAAGATTCCTTGTTTATTTGGAAGGCTCCAAACGAGGAACGGCAAGGCGGAAAAAGAGAGAAGGACTGTGGAACAGCGTTAAGGATACACATTTTATGTGTGTATAAGCGTGTTAAAAGCTTATAGCAGGTATGCTATTGTTGTCAAGGGTCGGGGGTGCACGTACTCAAGGAAGTGTGTATTTACTGCGCTTAGTGGAGCGCTTCTTTTTTATATTTATTTTCCAGCTTTCCAGTATTAAGAAATGGAAGCATATTGGATTGACGAGGGGAGGACCTGCAGCAGGTTTTGGTGGAATATGAAGCCAGGCTAGCCCAGACTAGGCTTCTCCCTTCTAAAGCAGAAAAAAGGTAAAAGGAGCGATGGAAAACTCATGCGCAGGTTTGGTTACTCACAGAGCTGGAAAGGGTGCTGTGCGAACTAGAGTTCCAGGCTTGAAAAAGGATAACGTTTTCAGTAATGCTCTGGGATAAGGAAAGGAAAGCAAGCTTCAGATGTTGATCACAGTACTCGCACACGAACGCTGTTTTTAGTGATTGTGGGGTGAATTTCTGAAGAGATTTTCTCCAAATGATAATAGCAGTAAAGACGCTTGGAGTTAAGCACTTTGCTTTTCAAACTTTTTATCATTGTGGCATTTGAGGCGCTCCTCTAAAAAGTGCACATTCTGATCCATATAAATCTCACCTGCGCCCTTGTTTCTACGTAAATTCACAAGGAAAATCTGCACTGGCTCTTTAAAATGAGCATAAGAAAATTACTGAATTATGTTTATTCACCTTTAAAATAACAGTGTTACTGTGTGTATCTAGATAGTAACTCTATTGCCCTTTGCAGTGCTGACACTGTACTTGAAATGTTTTTTATGATGACAAAATTATGCTTTTTAAGATGTATGACCTCTCGAGTTTGAGAGACTGCCTTGTCTTTATAAAATGAGTAGCACTATTTTATGTTTGGTTTCTGGCCAGCCAGCGGCATCGGAATTGACTTGATTCTCAAATCCAATGGTCCCATGATTGCATATCATTATGAGGGCCTGGCTGAAGAGGTCATTCCCCCTGGGATTAACAGTTACAACTGATCTCCGTTGGATTTATAGAATGTGCTATCTGAGGACTCCTAGATGTGGAGCCATTGGCCAAAATTAATTGTTATAAGGCTGAAATTCATTTTTGATTGCCTGTTTGTTTGTTTAGATATAAAATACAACTTGTCTTTTTTAGATATAGCATGTTGCATCCCGAATAACCTCTAGAAGGCATGATTTTCTATTTTGAAACTTTTAAACTGTTAGACCAAATAGTGGGCTCTTGTGTTACTGGAGCCTTGTCAAGGCATGGCTTTTGTACTTGAACCTTTAATAAGAGGTATTGATATCATGCCAAGTGCTGAGGATATAAATTGTGACGCAGACAAATGTGATTTCTGGCACAGTAGTTTATCCATATATTTGTTTTGATATATTATATAGCTCTTAACTGTATTTTTTGATGTTCTTAATGTTGTAATGGTTTTTAACCGAATGACAATAAACTTGAAACTGAAAATACTCTTAACCCCATTATCTTCTCTAATCAATGTAGCTAATGGTTCTATGAACAAAGCAAAGAGTAAAGGGGACAAGGGACATCCTTGCCTGGTGCCCTGTTACAAATTAAAGTATTGAGAAATATTATAATTTGTTTTAAATGAAGCCTGAGGAGAATGATAAATCATTTCTATCAATTCCAAAAATGTTCCCTAGATGCCGAAAGCCACCAAAATATGAAATATAAGAACTCCCACCTTACCCTATCAAAGGCTTTTTTGGCATCAAGGGAAAGCACTGCTAAACTTAGATCCAAAGATGGGTCCAGTAGATTTAATGCTCTTCTAACACTGTGGTTTAATCTCCTACCCATTACAAACCCACTCTGATCCAGGTGCACAATATTAGGGACAAGACCTGCAATTCTATTGAAAATTTTCACAAAAATGTTATAATCATTATTTAATAATGATATCAGCCTGTAAGAGCCACAGAGGTCCGGGGGCTTGTCTTTTTTCAAAAGTAAAATTATAGATGCCTGATTAAATGATGATGGAAAATCTTCATGAGTCTGCAGATTCTTAAACACCTGAACCAAAACAGGGACCAATTCTTCCTTAAAAGCTTTATAGAATTCAGTAGAATACCCATCTGGTCCTGGTGACTTATTTTTTGCCATATTAGGTAGTACATAGTCTATCTCTGCCTCCTTTATTTGCTTATTAAGATTAATCCTATCTGTTTCTGAGATCTGGGACAGGTCAATTTTTTTATATACTCCTGAATCTCTGTAACTGTCGTAGTACCATCTTCACGATTTAAAAGCTTATAGTAATTAACAAACTCCAAAGTAATCTGGCCCGGGTCTAATATTCTTTCCCCATGTGAATTAATAACACTGTCAATCCTGTTTTAATTACTTTTAACTTTTAATTGATATGCCAACAGTTTTGAAGGAGACTCAGCAAAAAAATAATATTTAGCCCTTGATCTGTACATCTGCTTCTCCGCTTTTCCTGAGTGACCTGCTCTATTTTTTCTTTAAGAAACATCATTTTTATTTTGTCTTCTTCATTCCCTGTCTCAACGTACATGTCTTCTGCCAGAATTAACTTGCGTTCCATCTGCTCCAAAAACAATATATGTCTTTTCCCAACACTGAACTCTGAATAATACTTCCCCTTAGATAAACCTTCAGGGACTCCCAAATAGTAGCCCATGAAAATTCATCCGGAGAGTTATGTTCCAGGTAGGCTGCGCTCTCCTTCTTCATAAAACTCACACACTGTGAGTCCTGTATTAAAAAATTATTAAATTTCCATTTATACCCACTAGGATTTTCATTCTTTAGAAAATCTATTTCCATATAACATGAAGCATGATCAGAGATCAGGACAGCATTATATCTCACAAACCTGACTAAATGCTGAAGTGTACTAGAGATCAGAAAGAAGTCTAGCCTTGATAGGCAGTTATATACCTTAGAAAAAAAGGAAAACTTTTTTGAACTTGGGTATAATACCCGGAAGGGATCCAACAGGGCTAATTCTTGGGCATAATTAATAATTAACTCCACAGTTTTTGCCTTTCTTTCTGGGGCAGAATAAGCCCTATCTAAAGAAGTAAGGGTTACATTAAAATTCCCCCCAATTATTACTGGGACCTGTGATATAGAGGCCTGCAAAAATATATTAGTAAAAAATGCTAAATATTCCTCATTAGGTTCATAAACACTTATCAATGTTATTTGTGACTTCCCAATAAGAGCTTTCACATTCACCCATCTTCCTTCCCCATCCACATCAGAGTGCATTATTTTAGGTTTTAAATATTTTTTAATAAAAATGGCAGAGCCCCTTGCATTCCCCTCAAAGACTGTGGAAATACCAACTGCCTGAAAGACATTAGAGAAATAGACTGCATCACTCTTTTCAAAATGAGTTTCCTGTAAAAGAACATACTAAATATTCTTCTTATTTAAGTAATTAACAACGTGTCTGTGTTTTACCCTATTTTTGGCTCTTTTTAGATTCCAGGCTAATATTCTAAGCATGTGCACCGTTGTCCAAAAAAAAATCCCCTAAAAAGACCCACATGAAACCCAGAAAAATACTTTTTACCCATGGGACAGGCGGCAAGACATATCTGCCAATCAAAACTATGCTTCCAACTTTAATAGCAGCACCTCAAATACCAAACACTCTACTTAAACCCAGCTTCAATCAATCCCCATCTGCTAAATTACTATAAAACAACCCCCCTCCCCACACCCTTTCCTAAAAATCACCTGCTTAACACAGATTACCAAATCCCCACCCATAAACTCTTCTGAACCCAGAAGCCATTCCCCTCCCAATTAACTTTAAAGACAACTTGCTCTAAACTGCATGTCATCATGGTAACACTCAAGTGCACTCCCTCTAACACCCCCCATTATTTACCAAGTAGTGCACCATATACCTTGTCTTACTTCCTAAAATCCCTTTTATATACTCCCTTACCCTATTTCCACCTAATGTTTTAAATTCAACCTTTTCTACAAACTACTCCCCCATCCACATATTCCCAGCTCCTCCACTTAAGTTATTCACTATTTCTTATGTATTAGAGGCTGATGAAGCTGTAAAATCCTTATGCGTCTTATTTTCTAAAAAGTCCATAGCTTCCTGTGGCATAGAGAAGAAAAAGGATTTGCCTTCCCAGAAGACCCAAAGTCCTGCAGGATGTAATAGGGAAAAAGAAACATAACTGATCTCTAATACCATCTAAGGATTTACGTTTTGCCAAAACAAAATGGGGAAGATCAGGAAACACTTGAAGCTTCATGCCCTTAAAGCCAGGCCCTTTTCCTTCCTGGCTTTAAAAAGAATATTTTCTCTGTCTTGGAACCTCAGCGTTTTAACAAACATAAATCTAGGCCTGCCATCTTCTCTTCCAAAGGCTCTACGAGCCCTGTCCACTTCAATTTTTTCACCTGGATAATTAAACCCCATCACTGAAGAAAGCATCTGCTCAGAGTAGGTCAGAAGATTTCCCTCCTCAGTTCCCTCGGGAAAATTACTTATTTTAATGTTCATTCGTCTGGATCTAGATTCCAAATTCTCCACTTCAGATTTCAAACATTCTAGTTCCTTATTAGTAGCCAACAAGTCCAAAGACATTTTTGGAACCACATCCTCCATATTTGACAACCTTTATTCGAACTGCTCAGATCTTACTGTAACTGTATTAAGCTTTTCAGCAATGCCTGTGAACTTCTGGTCCAGAGATGCTATGGCCAGATTTATGTTTGTAAATCCTGCTCCGAGTTCTTCTAATACTGAGTGCTGTGAAGAAATTATATTAGGTACCGGTCCCTGAGAAGCTTGAGAATTTTTATTAGGCTCAGGAACATCCTGATTACCTGTCTCCCATGGTGGTGGTGGTGGTGGTGGGTGGGGAGTGGAGCTCGCTCTAGTAGCTGTTCGTCATTCTTCCCCTTTGATTTAACCTTACATTGCTGGTCCTCCATCTTGTCCTCTTTGTCCTGTTTTTCCATTTGTTTTGCCAGCCTAGTTTTTGAAGAGGCTGCCATTTCTGAGTTTAAAAATAGGTTCTTTTTTTGCAGATAGGGGACTGCAGGAAAGTAATTATAGACTGCTGAAACAGCGTACATGGGGTTTTAACTTCAACTTTCTCCCCAGACTGTGTCAGAGTAACTCCCACATTTTCCTCAAACTCTCCCCTTAGTTACTTTTACAGAATTATCTGTATTCTTCACTGGCTTCATTTCCTGGGAATATAGTTCCTTGTCCTTGCTACACAAGCCAAAGGCCCCAGTCTGCTGAGACCCATGGCACTCCAAATATGCAGGCCCACTCGAACTCTTAGCTTCCCCACTCGCCCCAAGGGACACAAAAGACTGCTTTTCCAAGTTCCCCGAAGCTGTTAGAAAGCAAACAGAAGGGGTCGACTCCTTCGCAAAAACCTCTGCTTGTGAATCCTCCCTTGACCACCATGAACTGCTCGGTGTTCCACCTTCAGCAGCCTCTCCCTCAACACCGCTCATCACGTCTGTCCTGGTTTCACCCCCTAGGGCAGAAAAAATGTTAAACATACCTGGTTCCTGTGTTGGATGTAGGTTACAAGATTTTACCTGCCCCAAAACTATGTTTGGGTCTACTGTCGGCCTGGAATTCCTCACCTTCTCTGCTAGTGGGAGAGCCCAGCGTCTTCTAGGCAGTGAGGTCTTTTCTGTGGCATGCTGCAGAATCTTGCTTGCACACTGAAAGCACTTAGACATGCCCAGCACCTAGGCCAATAGACAAAATGAAGAGAGGGGAAATCAGCTGCCAACACCAAAAAAAAAACACACAGGGAGGAAGCAAGGCAAGGACTACTGCTTCAGCATTAAGAGGGTGAAGAAGGAGTGCTAAGCACATGCAGCTCCTGCACTCAGCCGGTCATCTTCTTAGCCACACACCCCCAGCTACATTAAGGGACCGTACAGAGGTCTTTGATCTTCAGTGGCGTAGATGGGTCATGCACCAAACTGCCCACTACCCCGAATTTGTCCCGAAAATGAAGCGGGGAAGTGCGGGGGGAGGGGGGACAGAGAACCTGGAGGGGGTTCTGAGGGCCTTGGGCTTGGAGTAGTGGGAACTAGGGGGACCATAAATAACCGAAGAAGCCTGAGTTCAAAAAGGTTCTCAATAACAGTACCAAAGGAGACACCTCTCTTCTTCCTCTTTTTCATCCTTTCTTTTCTTGATTTATTTCTAGTGAAGGTGCTCTGGGTGCACCTCCCAGGGAGGACAATCAAGTGTTTTTCACCAGACAATTGTTTAAGATTACCTGGGCTTATTCCCAGCAGAAAAATAAGAGCAACCAAGTGGGAGTATTCTTTCCACTTATAAATGAATTTGGATATATTATTTGTTGTTGATTTTGTCGTGACAGATGCATGTCTCTATACTATATATATATGGCTAGATATTCAAAGGGGTTGCACCGAAGCTGCGCCTGGGGCAATATTCAGAAAAAGGAAATGCGAGCCGGACAGCCGGCACAGAGGTTGGATTTCCACTTGTGATGCCGGTGACCCAGGTTTGGAAACAGACCCAGGGAACTGGAGGGCCAGCCAGAAGAGGAGGATCAAGCATCCTACAGACTGCTCTCCTTCTCTGGGGGGGGGGGCGAGTGACTGATGCACGGGGAGTCCCTAGTGGAGGCTGGGAGTACCTAGGGGGATCAGTGCCTACAAGTAAGAGGGGCAGGGTGGATGCAGGACATCACTGCATGATTTGGGGATAAACAAGGGAAAACCCACACAACTGGCTGACATCTATGAAGCCTGCCTCCGGCTTCGATTAGCCTCCAGGCTAGCGCTCTCCCCGGATTAGTTACCAGGATTGCAGCACTAAGGCCCGGTGCCATGACCCCACCCCCTGGGAGGGAAGCCAGGGGTCTCAGGAGAGTGCAGGCAACATGGAGGTGGAAGTGCGGAGGTCCGTGACAGGGCAGATGTCCGGCGGCCAGAATCGGCAAAAAGAGAAAATTAAAAAAGAAAAAGAAATGGAAATGCGCAGCACAATTCCCAATGCACGGGGCACAAGGATAATTTATGCAGCATAACTCAAGGGGGTGTGTCCATGCATATGTGGTACATCCTGATATTCAGCCCAGGATGTGTGGTGCATATGCTGGCACAACCCTGAGATGTGCTGCATACTGTGGCTCAAAGTTGAGCCCGTAAAGGATGGCTCAAGTGCAGTCCACCCACTGGCGGCCCACTGTATTGCAGTGCGGAACACAGCAGCCACCTGCCTTGGGTGGCAACACCCCCAACACTGTGCACAAGCACACACAATGGTAGTTCAGTGGTCCCCCATCCTCTCATATAGCACTGATTGCCTCAAAAACCAATGCAGAGCAACACTGGCAGTCTAGTGGCACCCCACTCCCCATCCCAACCCTCCAAACGCCATCATGTTTAACATCGAGATATCCCTTGTAGTTCAGTGGTACCCCACCCACCCATG
Organism: Neoceratodus forsteri; assembly: GCA_016271365.2. Classification (NCBI taxonomy): domain Eukaryota; kingdom Metazoa; phylum Chordata; order Ceratodontiformes; family Ceratodontidae; genus Neoceratodus; species Neoceratodus forsteri. Next base: position 1,558,087,639 of record CM057456.1, on the reverse strand, counting down.
TATCCGATCGGTGAACTGTACTTATCTGAATAGCCCTGGAACTCTAGTGGCAGCCCCTGCCCCGCTGGTACCTGTGATCGCCTGTAGTGATGTCCAAAACAACCCCCTGGTGGTTCAGTGGCACTCCTACCCACATTGGACCCCCAGCCCACTCAGCTCCCCATCGGGTCATCAGCGGGCAGCATACCCACCTGCATACCACTGCGGCTGCCCCCCCCAAATGACAGCTTACAGTAGGAGCTGTAAGCTCATTGGTCCACACTGTAACAACTTTATGAATGAAGTCATTCATTCACAAAGTTGTGACATAGTACACTATGCACTGCAAGCCCATTGGTCCACAGTGTGGACCAATGAGCTTGCAGCACCTACTGTAAGCTATCATTTGGTGGGCAGCTGCAGTGGTATGCAGGCGGGGTATGCTGCCCACTGATGACTGAGGGGGAGGTGGGTGAGGGGGGGTCCTGTGTTGGTGGGGGTGAGGGTGCCACTGGAGCACCAAGGGGTTGTTTTGGACATCACTATGGGTGATCGCAGGTACCAGCAGGTCGGGGGTGCCACTAGACTACCAGGGCTATTCAGATAGGTACAGTTCACCAGTCGGATGCACGGGTGGGGGGATACCACTAGACCACCAGGGATATCTCGAATTTAAACATGATGGTGATTGGAGGATTGGGATGGGGATGGGGGTGCCACTAGACTGCCAGGGCTGCTCTACATAATTTTTTGTGCTGATTGGTGCTATGGGAGGGGAGGGGGGACCAATGGACCACCAGGGCATGGTAGTGTAGTGCCTCACGGCAATCGGAGGCATAAGCAGGGAAGGGGGCATCACTAGACTACCAGGGCTTTTCTTGGGACACAGTCACAGTGCTCGGGGTTATGGGTGGGGGGGCACCAGTAGACGTCCTCCGACAGCACCGCATGGTGTACAGGGCGCACGGTGCATTTTGCCAGCCAGCCCTGCACAACTCATGCAAATGGGGCCATAATGACATACAAATGTCCCCATTTGCACCTTGCATACATTATGGCTCCATTTGCATATTGGTGGCTGAATATCAGAATTTGCACACAGCGTATCTCTGTTGCGCTGGCACAGTTCTCATTCCTGGTATTCAGCCCTGTCTGGGGGATGCACCAGCACATTGTATTTGCACAGTGTGCATTACCTGATATATTCAGAAGAGATGCGCCATGGCTCATCTCTTTCGAATATATCCCTTCGTTGCTCCAACGCACCTCAGTTGACTGCGCACACACTTGCGCCATTGCCAGGCACACATTTCTATATTAGTCCCAAAGTCTAAAAGAAGAAATGATGATGATGTATCTGCACATGTTTTTACTTGTTGGGTATTACCTGTGTACTCCTGTACTTGTATACTGAACTAATAAAAATTATAAATACTAAAAAAAATGTTTAATAAAAACCACAACTGCCATTCCTTGGACCAGATTTCTAACCTCTTCAGATCTCTCCTCATTTTTACTATACCCTCCTGTGTATCGTCTGTGAACAGGCTAACCCTCCCTTCTAGACCCTCTGCAATATCACGTATGAAAACATTGAAGAGCACTGGTCCCAGCACTGATCCCTGGGGTATGCCACTTGTTACCAGTCCCTCCTGTGTGTTAATATAATCTACCACCTCTCTTTGTGTTCTGTTACTCAACCAGTTTCTAACCCATGTGACCACCTCTTTCCCACCCCCAGATTTGCTAGCTTGTGGATTTAGAGCAGGAGCCAGGTACATTTATCTATGTGTCTGGGTCTGAAAGGTTAGATGATTGTTTCTCATGTAAAAAAAGTGTGTAGAATTCAGATTTACAACTCTTATTCATTCATAGTTGTATGTTTTCTTGGAAAATGCACTTTCTTAAGAATAACTAAAAGTTTTACATTTATGTAATAGACTCGGTTTACTTAGTTATTTATTTAATTTATTTAATAGACTCAGTTTAATTAGTTATTAATGTAATTTATTTAATGTTTCAGATATGGCTAGCAAAACTTCTCACAAACCCCAGAGGCGATGCATTCTACACATTGATCCAGGAGTCAGCACAGACCATGGAGACCTGCTACCTTTTGATGATGCTCACTGGGAGAAAGTAGCTGATGCAAAGGAAAGGTGTTCTAGTCAAACATTGTCAAAGTACAACATGGTGTATCTTGAATTGCCTGAACGTTACTCCAGCAGCCATGGATATCATTATATCTGCTACAAGAACTTCACTGCATATAACAGTTCTGGTAAATCTGCAACTGATGAAACTTTAAAAAAAAGACATCATAAAGAGTTATACAGCAAAACTGCTTCATTCCCAGGTTCATAGTGCTCTATCTGAATCTGCACCATCTACAACAGGCATATTTCCAAATGAATGTATATTTTGCAAATCATACAAGAAAAGGAATACTAAAGGGTCAAAGGAGTCTTTTACATATCCTACAACATGTGTAATTTATGGGGCAGCGGACAGCATAAAAAAAGTAGCAAAAGAAATGGATGCTCTACAAACGGATATGATGGTACGCAATATTGATCTCATAGCCAAAGAAGTGAAGTACCACAACAGCTGTAAGAATAAGTATGTGAAAAGGCAGAATGAATAAAGGGCACAGGTACAAAATGTGAATACAGTCAGTTGAGGGACAGTCACCAGGTTGCCTTTTCCAGACTTGCTAAGTATGTGCAGTGCATCGTTGTTAATGGAATGCAAGAGGACTCATTGCTATCTCTACACAAAAGGTACAAGGACATTCTTATGGAGTGTAGTGGCTGTGAAACAAATTACAACCCACAGAGCTTGCAGTCAAAACTGGCGGATCACTTCAAAGATGATACCATATTTGATACCAAAAGTAGAAAAGCGGGTACAATCATCAGGTCTGCTAAGAAACAGGCTGACTGGTGGGAAGCACAAGCAGCTCAACACATAAGAGAACAGTTGTTGGAACTCCTAAAGGTACAGCCTCATAATAAAACCAACATTAAAGTTGAAGACTTGATAGAAGAAAATGTAAAACTACCACCCGTTCTTCAGATATTCCTACGTACTCTACTCACGGGTTCATCAGAAGTGGGTAGTGAATGACAGGAGAGGGTAGTTCTATCTATTGCAGATGACATAGTGTTTGCAGCGTCAAGGGTAATAATTAAACCACAAAAACACCAATTGTTGAGCATGGGTATTAAATCCATGACAGGCAGTAAAAAAGTTTTAACTATTCTGAACAGGTTTAGTCACTGTGTTAGCTATCATGTTGTGGAGGAATTCGAAATTGCAGTCACAACCAATATAATGAAGAAGAATATGGCTACACCAGATGGACTGCTTATACAGCCAGGTTTAGCCACTACTTTGGCTTTTGACAATTATGATGAGATGACAGAGACACTTGAAGGCCATGACACTTTGCATGACACTGTGGGTATAGCATATCAAAACATACCATCCACTATTGAGGAGACAGCTGTACCCAAAGAAAGGCCTGAGGAAGCTATGACAAGAACACACACGGATGACCAAGCGCCCGCAAGAAATAAAATACACACAATAGAAACAAACATAGATAAGCAAAGATCAGAAGCTGATGCCCACAACGAGGCAGGGCCATCCTGTCTCTCGTTTGTGGTACTTCCACAAATGAAGTCTACCTTGTCAGTGACTGTTACAAGTCACCACCAATCAAAGGTCTTGAACAAGAGAAGAGAGGAAAAGCATAGCATCGCTCCACTCTCATATCTCATAACTGGTCCTGACCAAAGCCGACCAAGAGCTTTGCTGGGTCCCTGTCTTCATCTTCATCTTCATTCAAGATGGTGCTCCTAGGTTTTCTAGCTACAGCATGGAATTCTAATGTGTACTGTGAAGTTCTAGGTGATAAAAAGCTCATGTATGCAGTAGGAGAAACTTGTTACTCATACAAAGTGGAAGCTGGACATATGCTCAGACTAGAATGCAAGGCCCTAAAAAGCAAACACATGGAAGCAGACACAAAAATCATGCAACACATACACTACATTTGCAGTCAACATGAGGGTGAAGATGTGCATGTAGTGGTAAGGGCAGGTGATACTAATATTCTGGTCATTCTGCTGTATCATGCAAGTCTAAAGAAAAATCTTAAACTGCACATGGACGTTGGCCATTCAGAGAATAACACAAGAAGATACATAAATGTGTCCCACTTGTCAGCAGAGTTAGGCAGATCTGTGTGTGCAGCTCTACCAGGTCTCCATGCACTGACAGGGTGCGACTACTCACCAGCATTCAAAGGCAAGGGGAATTGCGACCTCTAACAATTATGGAAAAGAATAGAGAGTACACACAAGCATTTGGAAAACTGGGATGTCCACACTTGTCTGAAGAAACTAAGGATACAATTGAGAGCTTTGTGTGTACCTTGTATGGACAGAAAGTAGAGAGTGTCAACACAGCCCGCTACAGTACGTTCAGTGTCAAGTATCAACTGAGTGACAAAGACGCACCTTTAGAAAAGATCAAAGGAGCAGATGCAAGCTCGCTGCCACCATGCAAATCATCACTGACACAACACATCTGTCATGCAAATAACATTTCATTGTTGTGGAAAAATGCAGACAAACTAGAAATGACACTACTGAAGCCAGAGAACAATGGCTGGATCTATGAGGATGGCAAATACAAGCCAACGTGGTTCACATGTGATGTTGTACCACCAGCCTTAAGTGAACAATTGGACGAACACGACAACAATCCAAATGAAGAAAATGACGACAGTGACTGTGATGTCGATATTGATGAGACAGATTTGCTTAACATGTCAGATAATGAAGACAGTGAACAAGAATACTGATTGTTGTACTTAGGTTCATAAAACATCATAAAAAGTTGATTATTTCAAATTAAATATAGAATAAAATAAATAATAACATTAATATTAAGCCTTTGATACATATGTTGCTGTATGTTACAATGTCTGTAGTATTTCAATAAAAGCTTACAGAACTAAAATTAAAGAAGGAACCACAACAGACACAATTTTCACCGACAGTTCATTTTTTCGTTGAAGAAATGCATTTTCCAAGAAAACGTTCAACTTTGATCAAATAAGAGTTGTAAATCTGGATTCTACACACTTTTGTACATAAGAAACAGTCATCAAACCTTTCAGATCTAGACACATAGATAAATGCACCTGGATCCTGGACTAATTAGTCTCCTGTGTGGGACTGTGTTGAAGGCCTTCCTGAAGTCCAGATAGGCCATATCTACTGCTCTGCCCTGGTCTGTTTCCTGTGTCACCCACTCGAAGAAATCAATCCAGTTGGTCTGGCATGACCTTCCTGCCGTGAATCCATCTTGCCGTGGCTCCAGCAGACCCCTTGTCTCCAGACAGTCCACCAGCCTTTCCTTAAGCAGGGTTTCCATCATTTTACCTAATATCAAGGTCAAACTAACAGGGCAGTAGTTTCCTGCCTCCTCCTTGCTACCACTTTTGTGCAGGGGTACCACTTGTGGCCTCCTACACTTCTCCGGAACCATGCCTGTTTCCAGTGATCCACTGAACAGCTTAGCCCGAGGTTTAGCCAGTTCCTCCCGGATCTCATTTAGGATCCTCAGGTGTATCCCATCCAGCCCCATAGCTTACGTATACCAGTGTGCGCAGCCTGTCATATTGTGGTAATTGTGAAGTAACTGACCCGGGCTTTGGGGCACAGACCAGGCGTCTGACTTGAACCGGTCCTTTGTCAGAGAATTAATATTATGCTTTGGCCTGGCTGATATTTTAGGGGATGTCAGGGACTAAACCTTGTAACAGCTGTTGAATCAAATACGAGTCCAGCTTTGTAACTACTTGTACTTTGTTTTATCCCTGTATGTACTTGTCCTGGTTGTATTTCTCTGTAACTCCCCAGGTCGCATCTGTAAACGAGCGGTCCCCCGGTCAGTATGCCTGCCTGGTAAATCTCTTAAATAAAAAAATAAAAAAATAAATAAGCAAGAGCAACTACCATGTTCCAAGCACCAGCAGTGGGCAGCCCAACATCAACAAGGCAGAGGGTTGCTCAACAGTGACAAACCAGAGGTGCTGTCAAACTTTTTGAAATTTTCTGGGGTCGAGGAATAGGAAGGACTATACCAGTTTCAGGGGTAACTGTGACAGGGTTCCTTCGACCACAGTGGTAATGGAGGTGTGTGAAGACTGGAAATCATAATGACGGTACACTAGCCCATCTCTGCCCTCTTCTTAAGTTGAAAACAAATTAAAAAACAAATTCCAGTGATGGTCCCAACTACAGTCAGCCGCTTGGAGGTTACTGGAGACTCAAGCTAGGGGCTTCACCACTGGGCTGTCCACAGTATCCAGAAGAGTTTGGTTCCTGCAGTCTCCAGTACTTCAAGTTCAGGAGAACAGACAGGCAGTAAGTTAATCTGTAGCTCACTTGATACAGCTTGAGGCAACTGTCCCAGTTCCCCAAAAGAGGAAGGCCTGGGAAAAATGGGAGGCAAGATAGTGAAAAAGAACAAGAAAAGGCAAAAGGTCAAGGTGCCAAAGGAACTAACATAAAAAAGTGTGCTGTTGTGGTGGTGTGCTAGGAAGGGAACTGTCTGCCTGCTGGGGTGTTGTTGGGTGAGGGTGGGCTTAAAATATAGTCCTCCGACCATGGACTACCACTCGCAGCACTGGGACTACTATTTTTGGCCAGGACAGTTGTCCTTGGACTAGTATGTGCATTTGAAATTTGTCGATCCTTGGGGATATCTTGTATACCTCTATCTGGATGTTTTGTTCACCCACGCTCCACCTGTCTGGGTGGCAGAGACATCGATGTCAAGGACTTTAGGTCCGCTTCAGAGGTTGCAACATCTGGGGGCAGTGTTACAGTTGGACGAGAGGAAAGTGTTTCCTCCTCATAGATCCTCTTTGAGTTGAGGGATCAAGGGCTGAGAAGCCAGTAGGTAGTTGCAGCTCGCAAGCTTCAGAGTCTAGGCCGGAAGTCTGTGGGGCTCAGTTACATACGCAGCCGCTCCAGAACAGGACACTGGAGATCTGGTTTCAAGCTTAGGCAAACAATGAGATTCTGATTCTTCTATCTCAAGTGGTAGTGCGGTCATGGACAGGGTGAGAAAACCACTAGAACTTAGTAAGGGGTCTTCTTGAAAGCCCCAACAGGTCTGTTTCTGATGACCGTTGCTAGTCGGTTGGGTTGGAGAACATTCCTGGACCAAGTCCTGGTTGGAAGGGTCTGGAACTTCCAGGCTCAACAGCTCCAGATACATGTGTTGGGAAAAGAGGGTCCTTGGGGTCAACTCTCATTATTCCACAATCAGGTGTAATATAGGACTGTGAAGGTAAAAGTGATCCACGTGTAACCCCACCCCCACACAAATAAGGGTTCCCGAAAAGTCTTCCTTGAGCTTACCTAAATGCTTACTGCCAGGCTGGTGTTCTGCGTTTTAGCAGTTTAAATGTATTGCCAGAGAGTGTCTGTATAGCCTCTGTGTACTGTCTCTTTAAGAGCTGCCTGGATTGCAGCCATAATTAATCTGAGAGGGAGCTCTGTTAGAAGATGTACTTGTTTTCTGATCATTTGTTAGAGTAGTAATAATATTGTAGTTTGTTCTAACCTGCCTTCTTTGCAGCATGGACAGTTCTGTGTGTTTCCATCATCTTGGTCCTGGACTGCCAGAATAGGCCAATCAGTACATTTGGGACTCTAAAATGGACCCTGCCTACAGGGGCTTGGTGGGGCCAAAACTTGTAGGAATTGTAGTTTTGGGCTTTTGGCACCTAAAATAATCTGGAGGGGGAGCCCTTGTTGTGACTGACAGACAGATCAGCCAACCAAATCTTTTGGATCTTCGGGAAAGTCCCACACTGCTTGCAGTTTCAGTTAGATCTGAGTTGGGAAGTGAAGAAGTAACAGCTCGAGATAGTTCGAGCAGCAATCCATAGTGGATTCGCGTGGGAGAATTGTGGAAAGGCCTGAGTTTGGCCTGCATGCCTGCCTACTGTCCCTGAGAGGGAACTTGTGTTTTTTTTTCAGATTGAATCTGAATTTGGAGAGCAAATTAAGCCACTAAATTGTGATCAGGATTTAACCTGCAGAAGAATGAAGATTTTCTGAATGTGATCACTCTGTCAGGACTTCCAGCTACCTCTGAACTCCCAGATTGTGCAGAGACTCTGTAATTGCGACCAGAGAGCCATTTGCCTGGTACAGTGGAATTTCTTTACAAGTGAATGCGTTGTGTGCTTGTAGTGGGTCGTGATTTGGTTCCCCACTGTGTGTCTGAACTGTGTTTTGCTTACTGGGGGCTGTATCCAGTTCCACGGACTGAATCCGTATCCATTTCCGTTTGCCTGGGCCCTGCTACCCTGGCCCAGCCAGAATACCTGCCACGCAGAGAAAGTCATCGATGAGAGACTGGCCTGGGGATCAACCCTCTGCTCAACGCCTTGAACAGGAATGACGCCTCAGTGATTCATGTGGGCCCTGCTTCTCCAGGCACTCCAGCTCAACAGCCTGCAGTCTCGATTTCGTCCTGCCTGTGTCCAGTATTGGGTATCGTGAGTAAACATCAGGGTAGCTCTCTGCAAAAACAGCTAAATCTAAAAGTGTTGTCATCTGATTGTCTTGTTGCCTTTTCTTTCACAAACTGAGCCCTCCAGCTCTGGATAACAAATAGTGTGTGTGTTGTGCTTGTTGCTTTCTTCCATCACAGGGCCCCAATCAGCTGCAATGTTCCAGGCTAGCCCACTGTTTTCCTACCTGGGTACCCAGAGTGTGTGACCGTGTAGGGACTCTAAACTGCATGCATAACTGTCTGATTAATATAGCTTTTCAGCAAATCAACCTGATTGCGTCCCTCCCTTGTTCAAGTCCCCTGAATAAATCAGATTTAACTTTATTTGCATTTAACTTGACTGTGGTTCCAGTTTCTGCCAAAAGTATTGTACTGTTGCTATTTACTGTGCTTAATCTTGTTTTACAGAGGGTCCCCAGGGTCAAGCTAGAGGAATCAGCCCTGGTGGTAAGTGCAAACAGTGTGGGTAATTGCCTGGTGAATAAGGGTCATTGTAAAAGTAATTCTTGTATATTGTTCAGGCCACTAGAAGGGAAAGAGGGGGTTTACAGTGTCCTGGAGGGCTGTGCCCAGGTTAGCTTGACCACTAACAACCTTGACCTCCGGGAGGAGGCACCAGTTTCACTACCCAGGCCCCTTAACCTGCTACTAGCCAAGCAGGCAGGGGTAGTAGCCCTTGGGATAGTGCCACCTAGAGGTTACATCTTGGAGGCACCACTGGGATTTTGTGCCTTCTAGTGGCCAAAAATTACGAATTATTGTTAAAGATTAATGGCTACCCCAGTAGAAATGTCTGTACACCAGTTGGTGGGGTGGTGTACTTGGCAGGAGATCGACCCCCAAAATGCTCTGCTTATACTGGATATTCCCCTGGGTACCAGTAAGGACACTGTAGAGGGAGCACTCTCCAAAGTTGAATGTTTGAAAAACCCTGTGGTGGTGGGTCGACAGGCTGATTTGATCGCCCAAACATTCACAGCCTTGGTGGAGTGTAGCGACCCCTGGACAGTTCAAAGGTGCCCCAGACTATCACTCCAGAAGGGTTTCCAGCTGCCTGGAGGGTGATAACCAAAGATCCCTTAGAGGATGAGCCCCCACCATTATCCGAGTCTTTTGAGGAGAAGTTTGCCAAGTTGTTACTGGAGAAGGGCAAAACTGTGGAGAAGTTAAAAAAATTATTCCTGCCACCTGGGAGTGTCACCTCCCCACTGTCTGCACCCGCCCCAGCACCTGTTCTTTCACCAACTTCTGTACCTACCTCTGAGCCAGCAAGTAGTCATGGCCCTTACTGCAAGCTCAAGGTATTCTCTGGTATCCGCCCTACTCCTAATGGGGAATTTGACCTGGATAGACTCTACTACTCTAGCGGTACAAGACTGGCAATGCTTAGAGGCCAAAAAAAGGGCCCGCCTGGGGGAAAGCCTCCAGGGACCCACCCTACGTACTTTTCGCTCCCTGGGGTCCTCTGACCCTGACCCCAAAGCCCAAGAGTAGATAGTCGCCCTTGAAAATGTGTTTGGGGGCACCACTAGTGTTGAGACCTTGAAATGGAAACTTAAAGATATTAGACAATAGCTGGGGGAATTGTTATCTGCCTACATGGATCGATTAGAGGGAATTCTACAAACTATTTTTCGGAAAGGAGGCTGGGCCTCTAGTGAAGTGGACCTGGTAAGACTATATCATATACTCTGCTCTGCCCGGCACTCCAGCTGGGTGTTGCTCAAATTGCAACTGCATCAAAGGAAATCTGGTCCCTTGCCCTTCCATGTGTCGATGAAGGAAGTACTGGAAGTTGAGGAGGAGGAGGAAGGCTTTTTGGAGCCCTGGGCAGTCGTAACTGCTGCAACCCCTGCTCCAGGCACGGGGTCGATCACTGATGGCCTGGAATCACCACAATCACATGATGGAATCCAAGAACTAAATTTCAGCCCCAGAGGGGGGCCCAACCAGAGAGGGACTGCTACAGATGCTCTGCCATGGGATGAACTGCTGAGGGAGTTCAGAGAAACGAAAAACAGTCTCTTTATTGAGGCCACTCCTGTGAGTACAGGCCCAGATCCTGATCCGACTGCATCTCCTATGGGGGTGCACACCCAGGCATCTCCTGCTGACAGCAGCTCAAAAATTGATGTCTTGACTATGGAAGTGAGAGAACTGATGAGATGTCTCCAAATGCTCACAGCACTGCAGACAGAGGTGGAACCAAGGTTTTCTGTTGGTAGTACCCCCGCCTCAGCTCCCAATGTGATGTTTCAGCCACACCAGACACCAGAAAGCATATTTTGCCATAATTGTGGGAAGGATGGGCACATGAAGAGAGAATGTCAGTTCCCAAAAGACCTAGATAAAGTTGTATAGACTTCAAGGGGAGCTTCGGAAAGCGAGACCATGGCCGAGGAGCACCGGAAATGACCGCAGTGCAGGACTGAGAAATCCTAACTCAAATTTCTTTGTGGCTAAATCATCTGTCTAGGCCTCTGCTGCTGCCTCTCCAGACTGGTCCAGAATAGTGGACCCTTCAATGGAGACTTCTGTGACTGTCAGTGGTATCCATGCTCGGGCTGTGCTCGATAGCGGGTCACAAGTGACCATTGTATTTCAGGACTGGTATGACAAACACTTATCTGTTGTGCCACTACAATCTCTGGAAGGTCTGCATGTGTGAGGCCTGAGCGATAAGTCTTATTCCTACCTAGGATATGTCCAACTCTGGTTGTCTTTCCCTGCGACTGTAACTGGTGTAGATGAACAAGTAGAGACACTAGCCCTGGTGTGCCCTCCTACGGGATTGTATGATGGGATTCCCTTGCTCATTGGAACCAACGCCTACACGTTTGGAAGACTAACGCGGTTGTGTCATGAAAAACAAGGGAAATGGACTGGACGGGTACTGAGAATCCCAGCCCTGATAAAAGAGAGCCTATGATCTGCAAAAACGGACTACTGAAGCCGACGGAAATGAGCCGGTGGAGATAGTGTGGAAGAAAGATCCTGATTCTCTAGTACTCCCTCCTAATGCTCAGTACACCATTCAGGGAGAAGTTCGCATTAGAAAGGAAGTGAAAAATAAAATATTAATGTTGGATGCACCAAGTGATGGAAAGCTGCCAGAGGGATTATTGGTTAAACCCAGCATTTTGCCTGCCCGTGCCCATGCCTATGCACGAGAGGTGGTTCAGATTAGGAATGTGTCAGATCGGGAGGTCTGGTTTAACAGAGGATGCACCCTAGCTACAGTACAGTGTGCAGACACTGCTGTATTACCCAGAAACAAGTACTCTGGTGAAAAGGAAACAGTGACCCCGGACTTATTCGACTTTGGTGATTCCCCGTTGCCAGCTGAATGGAAGGCTAGAATTAGATAGAAACTCGCCCAGAGAGATAAAGTGTTTTCGTTAAAAGAACGGGACATGGGGTGTGTCCAGGGTGCAGAGCATCACATATGCCTGCATGATGACCAGCCATTTCGAGAGAGATTCCGATGCCTCGCCCCAGCGGACACAGCTGATGTTAGGAGGCACCTGCAGGAAATGCTCGCTGCTGGCATTATACAAGAATCAAGGAGCCCATATGCCTCTCCCATTGTGGTTGTGCATAAGAAGAATGGGTCCATGAAGATGTGTGTTGATTATTGAACCCTGAACAGGCGGACCATCCCAGATAAGCACACCATGCCCCGTATACAAGATGCCCTGGATTGCTTGAATGGTAGCAAATGGTTTTCAGTATTGGATCTTCGCAACGGATATTACCAGATTCCGATGGCCCCAGAGGACCATGAGAAAACAGCCTTCATCTGTCCTTTGGAGTTCTATGAATTCCTGAGAATGCCACAGGGGATTCTGGGTGCCCTGGCCACCTTTCAGCGACTGATGGAACATGCGGTGGGAGATATGAACTTGCTGGAATGCCTAGTGCACCTAGATGATGTCATTGTGTTCGGACGCACATTAGAGGAGCATGAGACCCAACTGTTTAAAGTCCTAGACTGAATGGAAGACTTGGCCTCAAGCTATCCATTGACAAGCGCCAGTTTTTTCAAACCTCCATGAAGTATGTGGGGCACATAGTATCTGCAGAAGGGATAGAGACCGAGCCCAGTAAGGTCGAGTCACTGACCACGTAGCCCCAGCCCCATAACTTGAACAAACTACGTTTCCTGTGGTTCTGTGGCTACTACTGCAAGTTCATAAAAGACTATTCCAAGGTGATTCACCCGCTCCTGAATCTCACCCAGGGTTACCCCCCTACCAACTGTAAATACAAGAAAGGGACTGTCAAAGAACCCGAGAAAATATACTTCCGAACAGGTGAACCTTTTGGACCCCGCTGGACACCCGAATATGAAGTAGCCTTCCACAAAGTCATATACCAGCTCACCCACTCCCCCATCCTCGCCTATGCTGACCCTACCAAGCCCTATGTGCTGCATACGGATGCTAGTCTGCAGGGATTAGGAGCTGTGCTGTATCAAGATCATGAGGATGGTTTGAGACCAGTGGCTTTTGTCAGCAGGAGCTTGACCCCGTCAGAACAAAACTATCCTGTGCACAAGCTGGAGTTCCTGGCCCTAAAATGGGCCATTGTTGACCAGTTTCATGAGTACATCTAGGGGGCAAAGATATTGGTGAAGACTGACAATAACCCGTTAACCTATGTACAGACTTCAGCTAAGTTGGACACCACTGGGCACCAGTGGCTCTCTGCTTTATCAACCTATGATTATGCTATCGAATACAGGCCAGGACTGAACCATATTGATGCTGGTGCCCTGTCACGAAGGCCAGTCTCCAAGAGTGACTGGGTCAGGTTGTCTGAACCTGACATCCGAGCATTGTCCCAAAAATTTGATAGAGATGAACAGATGTCTACAGACACAGTGGACTGTTTAGTAGATTGCTTGGGCCCTCCTGATACCTGTATACCAGCTGCCTATTGCCATTTCCCTGCTCCAGATATTAGAACACTACCTCAATTTGACAATGACAGCATCCAGTGGGCTCAATCCCAAGATCCTATGATTCAGCCAGCACGTGATGCCCTGCGTGCGGGGAAAGATGTGTCCCAGTTGCGTTCACCTGACCTGCAAACTGCCCTATTGTTTAAAGAAACCCCCAGGTTGAAGTTACACAATCAGTTGTTAAACAGACAGACAGTGGATTGCAGTGGTCGAGTAGACAAGCATCAATTGGTCCTGCCCACGGCCTTTAAAGATTTGGTACTGAGATCCCTCCACAATCACATGGAGCACCTCGGTATTGACAGAACTCTCGACTTGGTATGATCTCGATTCTACTGGCCCAAGATGGGGGCCGATGTTGAGCACCATGTAAAGACATGCAGTTGTTGCCTGCAAAGGAAAGCCCTGCCTCAGAGGGCTGCCCCCCTTCTCAATATTACTACCAGCACCCCCATGGAACTGGTCTGCATAGACTTTTTGTGTTTAGAACCTGATCAGAGGATATTGGCAATGTGTTAGTGGTTACGGATCATTTCTCACTGTATGCACAAGCTTTTCCAACTATAGATCAAAAGGCCTCTACTGTGGCCAAGGTTCTAGTGGAAAATTTCTTTGTCCATTATGGTGCCCCCCAGCGGATCCATGCTGACCAAGGCAGAGGCTTTGAAAGTCGGCTAATCAAAGAAATTCTCTCTCTCTGTGGGGGGTGCGGAAGTAAAGAACCACCCCCTATCACCCGCAGGGGGACCCTCAATCAGAACGTTTTAACCACACCCTTCTAGAAATGCTGGGTACCCTCCACCCAAAAGACAAGCATAAGTGGAGCCAGCAGATTAGCACCTTGGTACATGCATACAATTGCACCAAAAATTATGCTACTGGGTTCTCCCCCTACTGCCTCATGTTTGGGAGGGAGGTCCGCCTGCCAGTTGATGTCTGTTTTGGGGTCTCTCCAGGTGGGGTCCGAGCTGAAAACTACCTGCAGCATGTACAGAAACTGAAAGCTCAATTGAACCATGCATATCAACTGGCCCAGACAATTGCCGCCAAGAGAAATCTCGCCAACGAAGAGAGGCACAATAAGAAAGTAAAGGATCAACAGCTATGGCCCAGAGACAGTGTTATGTTACGTCATTAGGGACTACATGGCAAGCACAAAATTACTGATAGGTGGCACCATCTTCCTCATGTAGTAGTTGGAAAGTTGGATAATCTACCAGTATACAAGGTACGCCCAGAGAATAACTCCAAAGCTGTCAAGACCATGCAATGTAACCACTTGCTGTCTATCGGCCAAGTTATTATTGAAGCTGAGCCAGCACACATTGCTTCCCCTGGGCCAGTGACTCATGCTGCTGAAAAAAGAGACAGAGTCAACCTACCCCGGTAGTTACAGAATTAAGGTTTCCCCCACAGCAGACCCAGAATGATAGTGACTGTCAGTCCACCTCTGATGATAGTTGCTGCAGCCGGGAAGCAGGACCGTAGCAGGGCTTAGGGCAAACATGTTGCAGCAGCAGGGAAACAGGACTGTATCAGGGCTTAGGGCTGACTCTGGAACCGGGCTCCCTGGCGCTCGCTCTGCTCTCACCTGCTGCTAGCCCCAACGCCTATGCGCTTCCCACCCACCCCGTGTTGGGCTTTTACTTTTATAGACTGAGGAAACCAATCAGGTAATTTTTACTATCTTCCACTTTCCCATTGGCTCATTATATTAACTAGCCAAAGTGGGCACCCAAACAAACCTTTCCTTTTCTCTCCTCTCGATCTATACTGTTAACTTTTACTGTTTCACCTCCCTAAGCATTTAATCTGCCCTGATTTTTTTTCCAAATATTTTCTTACAGAATATCTCTGCTCTCCCTTTACTGTGACTGGCCCATATATCTTCTCTCCCCCTCCCTCTCAGTTTGTGCAGCTCTCCTCATATCTTGTTAGCTCCCTTGCCGACTGCCTTAAAACAGTCTCACTCAGCTCATTGTTCTACTACCCTGCGGTTAAAGCTTAAGCTCTCTAAATCCTTTGTAAATCCTACACTAGGCTAGCCTCTGTGCACTGTACTGCTCCTTTCTCAACCCTCACCTCTGGCACTCTACTGTGTCCCTCTATACTGCTCATTCTTAAAATATGCCTATCACTAAAGACTATAGCATGCTCTGGTCATTGCTAGTTATGACCTCTCTACTTTTGTCTCTGATGCTACTCAGCATCTCTATTGTACCTAACACCATAGATCACACTCAAAGCAGTTATACACTTCTAAACGACTTTACCTACTCCAATATGCTAATCCTAACTGAATTTGACATAGACGCTACCCCTACTCTCCTCCCCAAACTACTCATCTACCATGCCTCGGCATCCACTGCCAAACGGTGGCGCACCTGACTGCCAGCAGAGCTGAAGGAAAACTGTACTGCATAACCTTAGGTATCTCATATTGCTGGCCCTTATGCTGTCTGGAGATATAGAATCAAACCCAGGCCCTGCAACAGGCATATCACCTTCGCTCTGCTCTAGGCATAATATAAAAGGCCTTTCCATAGTCCACCTTAATGTCAGGAGCCTCCTCCGCAATCAAGCTGATCTAGAAGCCTGGGTGGTCAACCACCAACCAGATGTGCTCTGCCTATCTGAGACATGGTTAAGGCCCTCGGTCCCAGATACCTTTTGCCTGCTTCCAAACTTCTCCCTTCTTAGGTGCGACAGACCTCCTCCTAAACGCGGTGGGGGGGTTGCAATCTATTACAAAAGCATCCTAAATATGACCATGTTACCAAACAATAAAAACTCCTCCTGTGAATATATCCATGCTATACTTAGATTCGGAGGGAAAAAACTCCATATTGTATGTGCCTACAATCCACCTACCAGTGGAGCACAAGGCCTAGCGGACTTGCTGGTTCAAACAACTGCACTTGCAGGAAAAAATGAACTCATCATTCTAGCGATATAAGCGTAAACTGACAGCAAGCTCAAGACTCACTTCAATCCCTGTAATGGAGCTACAATTTGCACCAAATCATTACTGATTGCACAAGGGTATCAGCTAACACAGACTCTAGCACCCTTATTGACTGGGTCTTAACGAATCGTGCGGATAGAATTGCAAAATCTGGAACCATGCCTGACAATATCAGTGACCACTCCCCCGTCTTTTGCATATGGAGCACCTCCACAAACTCCACGGCCCACCAAAACTATATATGCTTCAGAAATTATGCTAATTTAAATCAAGGTAATTTCCTATATGATGTGTCCCACACTGACTGGTCCCCTGTACTGCACTCCACTAGTACTGAGGCTGCCCTACATGCCTTTCTGAGCAGGTTCCTCCTCCTTCAGGATAAACACACCCCTGTCATCAGGAGTGTAGCCAGGGATTTCAGATCTACATACAGAGTGGACTCACTGCTACCCCACCCCCCTTGTTAGGATGAGCTACCCCTCCCCCCAGGTGTAGCCAGACAATACACAAATGTACACCAGGACCGTGTTTGTTGCCTCATTTGGCACAATAAATACAACTTTTGTATCTCATGACAGTGGTTGTTGCCATGCATGGGTAAATATAAAGGCCAAGCATTGATCTCTAAGACACCCACATACGAGCCCAGAGCCTGTAAAGTTGCATTGTCCTTGGGATGCAAAGAGAGTATTAGTGACCAGTCCTTCTAGTTTCGACTCCTATGAATAAAAGAAAGGTTCAGTATTTTCCTTGTTAGTTTTCATGGAAAAAGGAAGCAGTTCAGAGCCTATTTGCTACCCCCCTTAAATAAAATTGCACACCATGGAGTGCTTGGAGTATGCCTGCCTATACCCATGCCTGTCGTCACTCGGCGCGTTCATGGTACCCAAACCAGATGGCTACACAAAGACCTCCTCACTGCCCTCAAAAACAGGGATAAATGCTGGAGAAAGTTCAAAGCATCTGGTCTCCCTGCCGATTACAACAACTATAGAGAACAGCGTTCAAAATGCAAATCACAAATTAGACTTGCCAAAAGCCAGTACTGCAAAGGCCTCCTGCTGGATGCAGTGGGGGACCCCAAAAAATTCTGGTCTCATGTCAAGACTTTCCTCGGCTCGAACAAAGGACACTAAATAACGACATGATATTAAAAGGCGTCCATTGCAATGACCCAGGCACCATTGCCAATGCTTTTAATTCTTACTTGACTGACCTCTCGAGTTACACAAATGCTCTGTCCTCCACTAACTCAATACCTGAAGCCCCCCACCCAAAAATAACCTTACCAACGCCAACTTTCTACTTTAAAGCTATATCGAAAAATGACGTCCTCAAACATTTAAATTCCATATCAGACAGTACTGCTGTAGGGGCTGACCGCCTCGAGCCTAGACTCCTCAAACTGGCAGCGCCTTTCATCTCAGGACCTCTGGCCTACATATTTAACCTGTCCCTGAGTGAAGGCATGGTGCCCGAGGTATGGAAACTTGCCAGAATTACACCTGTATTCAAAAAGGGGGACAAAAAAGTCATAGCCAACTACAGACCAATAGCAGTATTGTCAGCACTAGATAAAGTCCTTGAAAAGCTCATCTCAGCTCAGATCTCAGAACACCTCACAAAACATAACCTACTGCACCCAAACCAGCACAGTTTCCAAAAAGGTCATTGTACACAAACTGCTCTTCTGCAGCTAACAAATGATATTCTTTGAACCATGGACCAGGGTCACCTAACTGGTGCAGTTTTTATCGACCTGACAAAAGCCTTTGACCTAGTCAACCACCCTCTTCTGCTTACCAATCTCCACTCCCTGGGTTTTTCGCCCAATGTTGTAACTTGGTTCCATAGCTACCTATCAAATAGGCATCAATCCGTGAAATTCAATTCCGCCACCTCCGAAAAAGCTCTCATCAATATTGGTGTACTGCAGAGTTCTGTCCTCGGACCCTGTTTTTTTCGATGTTTATTAACAACATTCCTCAAGTGGTATCCTCCTGCTCATCGCTGCTTTATGCCAATGACCTTGTCCTTTATACTAGCTCAGATAATGTCCACTCTGTCAATCATAAGCTCTCTATGGACCTACACAATATTCAATCTTGGGTCACCAAAAATAAGCTTGTCCTAAATATCGCTAAGACTAAGGCCATGCTCTTTGGTTCCTCTATCAAATTAAAATATCACCGTGAATCCTTCCAGGTCACCTGGGCAGACAGCTCCCCCCTGGAGATGGTAACTTCTTTTAACTATCTGGGGGTCTTACTCGATGAATCCCTCACCTATGATGCCCACATAACCTCCACCTGTAAGGCTGTGAATGCCAAACTGGACCTAGCCTACAAAACAAGTTATATTCTTACCCCCACTGCCAGGACTGCCATCGCTAGAGGAATCCTTCTTCCATCACTGTTTTACGGATCCGTAATCTATACTAATACATCTAAAGCTAATCTTCATAGGTGGGACACTACTTACAACAATATATGCTGCTACGCCTCTGCTTCCTCCAGGCTAAAACATCACTGCTCGCTGTACCGGATCTAAAGTGGCTTTCTCCCACTGCACAACTCCTCTTTCTTGGGAACCCAATAGACGGTGTACTTCGATCTAGCATGCCCACCTACCTAGCCTCCCTGCTAATCCCTCAGCTCATTTCCTATGGTCTCCAATCTACTGACCTTTCCTTGTTATGCATTCCCAGATGTAGAACTACCAAAGGGAAATCAGGTTTGTCGCATGTAGGCCCCTCTTACTGGAACTCGCTGCCCCTAGATGTCCGCCTTGCTCCTAATCATGCCATATTTAAGAAATTGCACCGCTCCCTCCTTACTACTGGTGACCAATGTACCTGTTTCAACCCCCCATAGACTCAGACTTACTCTGCCCTGGCCGCCTCGGTTACACCTTCTCAGTGCATGGAATTACACCTTGCTCCCCTACCCCCTACTCCCATCCAAACCTTACCTCTCTTTCCTGACCCTTCAAACCAATACCTCTCAATCTCAGTTTTGTTATAATGCTGCTCAATTGATTTCTTCTCTATGTACCTTACATTCTTGTTGTTGCCTTGTTAATCCACACTTGGGCACTTATTTAAAATTGTTTAAAATTATTAAATTTTAAACCAGTTATGCCTTGTACTGCTATTTTGTCCCAGTTTTGTCACTTTATGCTTGGGATGTTATTGTACTGCTCCTGACACTGTATTCTATGTAAATGTCATCTCTGCATGTTGTTTTGACCCCAGGGCTTGCCTGAAATGTATTACACAGCTCCTGGCACTGTACTCTATACAACTGCTATCTCCCTGTGTTGTTGACCTCCCAGGGCGTGCCTGTAATATGTATTGCACAGCTCCTGACACTGTACTCTATGTAACTGTTATCTCCCTATGTTGTTGACCTCCCGGGTCGTGCCTGAAAATAGTCACTTTCGTGTCTAGTGCACCTACCCGGTCATCAAAAAATAAATAAATAAATAGTGAGTGTGACAATGCCTATAACCCCTCCTATGAATTGAGTCAGCTGTTTCAAGGTAACCCTATGACTAATTGTCGGGATGAAGCTGGGCCTTCTGGACTGCCTAACCCCCCCCCCCAGCTTCGTCCTTGGAGCCAATGCTCCCTGAAAGTGAGGTGCAAAGCATCACTTCTGAGGTTGCGGACTCTGTGTTTTGTGAAACTGTGTGACTTGCCCGAGGAAGGGGCTGATGGTCTGAGTCTATCTGGTGACACACCAGAACTTGAACAATATGAGAGTGCTGAAAGCTCCTCTTTAGTGCCACAAAGCCTAATTGTGCCAGAACCTTCTCTAAATGAGCTGGGGTGTGTGGAAACAGAGCCTACAGAGCAAGGAGCTGACAGTGCTCCCAGTTTGGACATTCCCATCCGTGCAGAGACACCCCTCACGAATGATGAAAGCTCCAAAGTTAGTGCTGAAAGTATAGAGACTGTGGCTGTTCCCCCCAGAAAGACTGGCCGAGCTGTCAAGCCAGTACTGCGCTTCAGTTATTATTCTCCCGGGAGGCTAGTGGATTTGCCTCTTAATGTGGTTCACAAAGGTGTTTATATTACTCAGAGCTCACTACCCAAACTGAGCTTAATGGCCAATTCCAGGTTGATTGTTCTTCCTTCCCAGTATGGTGCCCCTGCCCCATCCAGCCCCAAGTTAGCTGATAGGGACGGGCCCCCTCCTACAATGTTTAATCTACAGGAAATTATAACATGAAGCAGTATTGTGATGTCACAAGTATGTTAAAGGAAAACTACACTCAAAACTTGAAAAAATATATATTGTGCAGAGTGTTTTAATTTGTATGTGAAGTTCTAGTGTTTCCTTCCCTCTGACTGGTATTAGGAGTTTTTCCTAAATTAGCCTGCTAGCTTTAGGGTAGTTTTACGACCCCTGGAGATCACCATATCAAATAGTTTTATTGCATTTCTTTGTCCTACAGTGCACCTTGTTTCATGTAATGGTGATGTAGCACAGCCCATAAATCCAGCAGAAAGCATTGCATTACAATCAGTTCACAACAACAGAGATGGCTATATTTTAAAATCTGTAGAATTCAGCTTGGTGACCACCCTCATCCTAAAGGTTTTACTGTTCTGAAAAACTTTGCTGCTGTAATTTTTGTGCAGCTTGTAAAGCTTCAAGATATTTAGTTTGTTTGGCATCGTGTGCTGAATGTTGGGTCTCTTACATCACAGTCACATGAGACAAAATGCACCATGGGAACCAGAAATACAATTACACTATCAGGTATGGAGATCCCCAGGGGTCGTAAAACTAGCATAAAGCTAGCAGGCTAATTTGGGAAAAACTTCTAATACCAGTCAGAGGGAAGGAAACACTAGAACTTCACATACAAATTAAAACACTCTGCACAACATATGTTTTTTCAGGTTCTAGGTGTAGTTTTCCTTTAATCATAGTGGAATCAGTATTACCTGTATGAAATATGCATAAGTATTGTCCTTATGGATATAGTATCATGAAGTGTAGTGAATATGTATAGTAAAGTAATATGTTTATGTTAACTGATGCATGATGGTACAGACTTGACGCAGAAGCCAAGTTTTCTCCAGGCAGGGAAGGGTGTAACCCCCCCTACAAATGGGGGTTCCCGAAAAGTCCTTCTTGAGTTTGCCTAAATGCTCACTGCCAGGTTGGTGTTCTGCGTTTTAGCAGTTTAAATGTATTGCCAGAGAGTGCCTGTATAGCCTCTGTGTACTGTCTCTTTAAGAGCTGCCTGGATTGCAGTCATAATTAATCTGAGAGGGAGCTCTGTTAGAAGATGTACTTGTTTTCTGATCATTTGTTAGAGTAGTAATAATATTGTAGTTTGTTCTAACCTGCCTTCTTTGCAGCATGGACAGTTCTGTTTTTTTTCCATCATCTTGGTCCTGGACCGTAGAATGGGCCAATCAGTACATTTGGGACTCTAAAATTGAGCCTGCCTACAGGGGCTTGGTGGGGCCAAAACTTGTAGGAATTGTAGTTTTGGGCTTTTGGCGCCTAAAATAACCTGGAGAGGGAACCCTTGTTGTGACTGACAGACAGATCAGCCAACCGAACCTTTTGGATCTTGGGGAAAGTCCCACACTGCTCGCAGTTTCAGTTAGATCTGAGTTGGGAAGTGAAGAAGTAACAGCTTGAGATAGTTCGAGCAGCAATCTATAGTGGATTCGTGCAGGAGAACTGCGGAAAGGCCTGAGTTTAGCCTGCATGCCTGCCCGCTGTCTCTGAGAGGGAACTTGTGGTTTTTTTTTTTTGGACTGAATCCGAATTTGGAGAGCGAATTAAGCCACTGAATTGTGACCAGGCTTTAACCTGAAGAAGACCGAAGATTTGCTGAATGCGATTGGCCTGTCAGGACTTCCAGCTACCTCTGAACTCTCGGATTGTGCAGAGACTCTGTAATTGCGACCGGAGAGCCATTTGCCTGGTACAGTGGGAATTTCCTTTCATGTGAATGTGCTGTGTGCTTATAGTAGGTCGTGATTTGGTTCCCCACTGTGTGTCTGAACTGTGTTTTGCTTGCTGGAGGCTGTATCCAGCTCCACGGACTGAATCCATATCCATTTCCATTTACCTGGGCCCTGCTACACTAGCCCAGCCAGAATACCTGCTATGCAGAGAAAGTCATCGACGAGAGACCGGCCTGGGGATCAGATCCCTGCTCAACGCCTTGAACAGGAACAATGCCTCTGTGATTTGTGTGGGCCCTGCTTCTTCAGGCACTCCAGCTCAACAGCCTGCAGTCTCAATTTCATCCTGTCTATGTCCAGTATTGGGTATTGTGAGTAAACATCAGGGTAGCTCTCTGCAACAACAGCTAAATCTAAAAGTGTTGTCATCTGATTGTCTTGTTGCCTTTTCTTTCACAAACTGAGCCCTCCAGCTCTGAATTTCAAATAGTGTGTGTGTTGTGCTTGTTGCTTTCTTCCATCACAGGGCCCCAACCAGCTGCAATGCTCCTGGCTAGCCCACCGTTTTCCTACCTGGGTACCCAGAGTGTGTGACTGTGTAGGGACTCTGAACTGCATGCATAACTGTCTGATTAATATAGCTTTTAAGCAAATCAACCTGATTACGCCTCCCTTGTTCAAGTCCCTGAATAAATCAGATTTAACTTTGTTTGCATTTAACCTGACTGTGGTTCCAGTTTGTACCAAAAGTATTGTACTGTTGCTATTTGCTGTGCTTAACCTTGCTTTACAGGGGGTCCCCAGGGTCAAGCTAGAGGAACCAGCCCTGGTGGTAAGTGCAAACAGTGTAGGTAATTGCCTGGTGAATAAGGGTCATTGTGAAAGTAATTATTGTATATTGTTCAGGCCACTAGAAGGGAAAGAAGGGGATTAGTGTCCTGGAGGGCTGTGCCTAGGTTAGCTTGACCACTAACAACCCTGACCTCCGGGTGGAGGCACCCGTTTCATTACCCAGGCTCCTTAACCTGCTACTAGCCAAGAAGGCAGGGGTAGTAGCCCTTGGGATAGCACCATCTAGAGGTTACACACGCCATCTCTATGGTATGCAGGCACAAAAAGAAAACAAATATATCTTCCGTTCCCTTTTGGCAGTTCAGCTAACAGGGGAACTGAATGTGCAGGCCAAGTGGCTAAATCAAGAGACAATTCATCCAGATGTGGGGATGTTGAATTCAGAGGTGCTCAAGCTTCTCTGCAGAAGGTTTGGTTGCCTCAGATCAGCTGCTTAATGTCAAAAGAAAATGATCAGGTACCAAGGATCTTCAGCAGGTACCAGTGTTGTCAGGTACAGGCAGTGGCTGCCATGTCCCAGCAGTGGAGTGTCTCTCTAAGATTACCTTCTTCCTCTGCTCCCACTGGTTCCCAAGGTAATGCCAAGTTAAGACAGTCAAGAGGAAGCTTCTTCCTGATAGCCCCACAGTGGCCAAAGAAGGTCTTGGCTCTTAGCCTATTGGTTTTAGCCCAGCAGAATTCCTTTTCGGTTTTCAATTCATAAGGGACCTTCTCACTCAAGGTCCAATTCTGCATGAAAATCTGGCAGCGATGTCATTAGTAGCCTGGCTTCTGAGAGCAGGAAACTGTTAAAACAGGGTGTAACCCCCCTACAAATGGGGGTTCCCAAAAAGTCTTCCATGAGCTTGCCTAAAGGCTCACTGCCAGGCTGGTGTTCGGCACTATAGCCGTTTAAATGGTATTACTAGCTACTGCCTGCAGAGCCTCTGTGTAATGTCTCTTTAAGAGCTGCCTGATTGCAGTTATAATTTAAATGGGAGGGGAGGCTGAGTGTTTCTCTGCTTGAGTCCCGCCCGAGCTGCCTGATGATCGCTCCATTTCTGCCACTGCTAATTGCGCAGTGGGAGCTCTGTTAGAAGATGTGTTCGTTTATTGATTATCTATTAGAATGATAATAATGTTGTAGTTTGTTCTAACCTGCCTTCTTTGCGGTAAGGACTGTTCCATTTAGCTCCACCATCTTGGTCCTGAATGCCGAATTGGACCAATCAGTACTTTGGGACTCTAAAATGGAGCCTACTTACAGGGGCTGTGTGGAGTAAAGCTATAGGAGTTGTAGTTCTGGACTGTTGGCACCTTTTTACTCCTACAGGGAGAGCCGTTTGTAACTGACAGCTGTATCGACCAACCAAACCTTTTTGGATCTCAGGAAAACCCCTGAGCTGGCTGCTGTCTGGGGAGATCTAAGTTGGAAGCTGAAGGAGGAGCAGCTCGTGACAGTTCGAGCAGCCATCTGCGTAGTTTCATGTGGGAGAACTGTGGAAAGGCCTGAGCTTTGGCCTGCATGTCTGCCTGCTGCCCTGAGAGGGGAAAGAGAATTGTTTATGGACTGAATCCAAGTTGTGTGACTAAAGTAAGCTACTGAAGTGGGACCAGGCTCAACCTGAAGAGAACCGAAGATTTTTGCTGAATGCGATCGGCCTGTCAGGATTTCCAGCTACCCCTACACTCCCGGTGTGTGCAGAGACTTTTCTATTGCAATCGGGGAGCATTTTGCCTGGTACAGTATAATTTCCTTGCATATAAATGTGCTGTGTACTGAAAGTGGGTCATGATTTGGTTCCCCACTGTGTGAACTGTGTTCTGCTTGCTGGAAGTTGTATCCAGCCCGAATGGACTGAATCCGCGGTTATCTCCATGCGGCTGGGCCTTGCCACAAGGGACCTGCCAGACTACCCTATGGCACAGAGAAAAGCCATTGACAAGAGACCTGCCCGGGATCAGCCCCCTGCTCTACACTTGAATGGAAACCACGCCTCGGCAAATCGTGTGGGCCCTGCTTCTCCTGGTGCTCCAGAAGAACCACCTGCTGTCTCGATTTTTGTCCATCCTGTGTCCAGTCTTGGGTATCATGAGTAACCGTCAGGGTAGTTCCTTGCAACTACAGTTTGATCTAAGTGTGTGATCTGATTTCTGTGTTATTTCTCTTTATTCACGAACTGAGCCATCTGACTCTGGATTACAAATAGTGTGTATTGTGCAAGTTGTTTTTTTTTTTCATCACAGGGCCCTGACCAGCTGCAACGCTGGCCTACCCCAGGCAACGGTCCTGGCTAGCCCACCTTTCCTCCATCTGGGTACCCAGAGAGTGTGACTGTGTTACGGACTCTGAATGCACACACAGCTGTGTGATTAATCAAGCATTTAAGTTAATTAACCTGATTACGCCCCTCCCTTGTTCAAATCCCCTGAATAAATCAGATCTACCTTTTTTCTGCATTTCAACCTGACTGGGGTTCCAGTTTGTGCTCAAGGTACTGTACTATTGCTATTTGCTCTGTCTAACCTTGTTTTACAGGGGATCCCCAGGGTTGAACTGGAGAAACCAGCCCTGGTGGTAAGTGCAAACAGTGTGGGTACTTGTAAGGTATATCAGGGGTATCGTGAAAGTAATTATTGTGTACTGTTTTGGCCACTAGCAGGGGCAGAGGGGAGTTACAGCGTCCTGGAGGGCTGTGCCCAGGCTAGTTTGACCACCACCAACCCTGACCTCTGGGTGGAGGCACCCGTTTCAGAACTCACACCCCTTAACCTGCTACTAGCCAAGCAGGCAGGGGTAGTAGCCCTTGGGATAGTGCCACCTAGGGGTTACACAGGGTTCTTCAAGAAAGCAGTGGATTCCATACTGGCCTCAAGGAAGGTTTCTACAGGGCTTCTAGGAAAGTTCAAATGGCGGTGGCTTACGTCCAAATTTGACATGCCCTTTCCAGCTGGGCATGAGAACGAGGCATCAGACCACCTAAGGTTATGGTTCTACAGATACTGGATTTCTTGCAGAGTAGACAAGAGTCTAGCACTGAGCTCCCTGAGAGGCTCAGGACAGATGTGTAGGTGCTGGGGATTCCACCAAGCCAGTTCGAAAGAAAATCTGTTGACCACCTTTAAAGTGATGGCACTATGTCAACCGCGATCGTGGTCGGCATTGTGCCATCAGCACAACTGTGGGTTGTTTTTTTTTTGCAGGGGCAGTGCCCCCCGCACCCCTTTGGAATTAAATATAATCAACTCAGGGTCAGAGTTGTTTCAAGGAGGGGCGCAAGACCTGAAGAGACCGGAGTCCGCCGACCATTACAGTGAACTGTTGTTTCTGTCGCTGTAATGGTCTTCGAACATGAATGGGCTCATCCATGAATCCAAAATTTGGAGATTATCTTTTCTTTTCTTTTCCCCCAGGGCAATCAGTAGTAGCCGACCATCTTTTTGATTACCAGTGCCTCCGTGGGGTTTGAACTTGAGGTAAGAATGCTCTTGTAGGGCATCTTTCGAGCCTTTTTCATCAGTACCTCTGGATAGTCTATCCTACAAGGTGCATGTTTCTGGTTGCAGCCTTTCCAGCCAGAATGACTCAAGCACTGTCCCTTAAAGAGCCGTACCTTACTGTACTGGCTGGGAGGAACAAAGTGATGAATTAAACAAAACAAAAGTTAGTGTTGGAGCTATTTTTATCAGAATCGTGGTCTTCTCTTGCATTTTACTAAGCACCGCAGATTGGGTTTGCAAAGTTCTGCCAATGTGATCTTCAGATGCAACGTTTTACAGGTGGTGGTTAGCAGTTAACTATTACATGTCACCCATATGGGTTACATATGGGACAACATTCTCTGCCACCCTGAGTTGGAATGGGTACTGCTTTTTAGAATCCATGTGTATTAATTCCCCATGACAACATGGAGTGATACAGAAAGAAATTCCTTCTCACCTACCATAATTTCCTTTTCTGTTAGCGCTAACATTGTCAATGGAGCCTCTCCCAAGAGCCAGTGGCTCCTACTGGAGAATATTGTCCGATACAGCTAAGGACTTTGGATGTCAGCAGAAATGGATTATATATAATTTACATGTGATTATAACTGGTTATCTAGAATTGTCTGCTAACAATAGACATATGCATATGTGTCTAGATAGATAGATATATCTTATTGGACTTGCCAAGCTCACACCTTAACAGGTTACAAATTTGGACTACTGTTCGAGCTTCATCGTTACAGGTTAGTACTTAACTTGTTCTCTGCAATTACATCCAGTGTTGTTACTCATCATCATCAGCTTTATTTATAAAAGGTGCCTTTCCAAACCAAGGCGCCTATACAATAAAACAAACACATTTTTATAAAAATCCAAATAAAAATTAAAACTAATAAATACAATAGCAGCTTTAGTAGTTAAAAGAATGCCAGGCTAAAAAGATGCATCTTTAAAGCTCTGAATGGTCAGGCAATCTAAGTACCGATGATAAGAAGAATGAAATTCCACAGAGTTGGGACACAAAGCTAAATGCCTTTTCCAGATGTTTGTAAGCAAACCCAGGGAATTCTAGCAATCCCTCATCGGTGGATCGGAGAGGGCAGAGGAGATAGTAGGGACAAAGGAGATATTTCAGGTAACTGGGTCCCTGATTGTGTAGGGCCTTATAGGTTAGCAACGCAACCTTGAAGGTGATCTGCCACTGTATCAGCAGCCACTGCAGTCCGCAGAGCACAGGCATTATATGACTGGTCCTAGAGGTACCAGTCAAAAGTCTGGCTGCCGCATTCTGCACCAGCTGCAAGCGGCAGATGTCAACCCCAAGTAGCTCTAGGTAAAGGGCATTGCAGTAGTCAAGGTGGGAGGTAACGAAAGGGTGAACCAACGTTGGAAGATCATCGGGAGGAAACAGGTGCTTAACCCGGGTGATAGTCCTCAGATGGTAAAAAGAGGTTTTAACAGCTGCTGACACTTGCAATTTTAGGGTCAGGCAGTTATCAAACATAACGCCCAGGTTCCGCACCCTGTCTGAGGTAGTTAGCTGGACACCTCTGAGCCATAGATCCAAAGGAGAACCTGCCAACACACCCACCTCACGATGACCTGGGTCCACAATCAACACCTCAGTTTTTTTGGAATTCAGCCTCAGCCAGTTCACATTCATCCAGTCCTGGATTTCAGCTAGACAGCTGTTAAATGCCGAGACAGCATCATCCTGATCAGGCACAAAAGACATGTACAGCTGAGTATCATCTGCACAGCAGTGAAAACTCAAGCCATACTACCTAATAATTGCTCCGAATGGCAGCATATACACTGCAAACAACATGGGTGCCAAGATGGATCCCTGCGGTAACCCACAGGATAGGGAGAATGGAGCTGAGGAAAAAAACTCAGACACCACCCTCTGAGGCCTACCCACAAGGAAAGATCGAAACCATCTGAGGACTGATCCCGAAAGTCCACAGACAAACTGCAGGTGATCCAGCAGCACACCATGGTTCACAATGTCAAACGGCGCAGAGAGATCAAGAAGGACCAAGATGGAAAGAATCTTTTGATCTCTCGCTATTAGGAGGTCATTTAGTACCTGAAGAAGGGCTGTCTCAGTACTATGTCTCTTCCTAAAACCAGACTGGAGAGAATCACAAATATTGTGGCTGGTCAAATGGTCATCCAGCTGTAATGCCACTACCTTCTCAATAACCTTACCCACAAAGGGTAGATTAGAGACAGGCCTGTAGTTTGCCAAACAATCAGGGTCCAAGGAGGACTTCTTAAGAAGGGGCTGAACCACAGCCTCCTTAAGGGGATCCCCCTCTCCAAGGACAACCAGACAATTTCGGCAAGGACTGGGCCGATGATATCCACACAACCAACCAAAAGGCGCTTGGGGCCCCGGTCCAAACTACAGTTGGTCGGACACAATGACTGGATAACCATCACAATATCACTAATTGTGGGCTGGCCGAAGTCGCACCACACAAACTGGGCATCTGACATCTCCTGCCGACCATTGCTACTCCCTTGAGAGAGGGTCAAGCAGATATTGGATCTGATCGTGACAATCTTATCCACGAAGAATCGAGCAATCTCCTCACACTGCTCTTGTGAAAAAGCGTTTCCAGGCTAAAGACAGAGTGGATTGCACAGTCTGTCTACGGTCCGGAAAAGCTGAGCTGGTCGATTCTGCACAGCAGCAATTTTCCTGGACAGGAATTCTACCTTCTTATGGGTAATTGAACTCCCTCAAGGTCTAATCAAACCAAGGAGACCTGGGGTGAAGAGTGAGGGGGTGAACATGAACAGGAGCAATGGAATCCAGGGCCTTTGTCACTGCCTTATCATAGGCTAGTATGAGATCCCCTGGATCCGTGCATTCATTTGGCATACCCAATATGTCCAACACTGCCATCAGGCCATCAGAAGATACACCCCTCAAAGGGCGGTATTGGACCATCTCCATAGGGGCAGACCTCCTGGGGGGGCCATGAAACTGAACCCGATGGTATGATGGTCATATCACCTGACTGGTTCCACCACCAAATCGGATATCTCCATCCCCAGGAGAAACACCAAGTCCAATGAATGACCACCAATGTGAGTCAAGGAAGAAATAACCCGTGTGAGGCCCAGTGAACTCATTAACTGGAGGAAGTCCTGTCCAAACTGCGAGAGTTCATCATCGACCCAGGCATTGAGATACTCCAGGATCAGCCATCTGTGGGATCCCAATGTCAGGTCAACAATGAAGTCTGCCATTTCCCGCAGGAAAACAATGACCTGGTGGACAGTAGACGAGAAGAATCCTGCACCCCACACCCTCGCCCATGATACATTCAAAAAAATTGGTGGCTCCCACTGGTACTTCCATCAGGTTCAGTTCCGATTTAAAACAAATGGCCACACCCCCAGCCCTACGATCTGTCCTCGGGCGGTGTATCACTGAGTACCCAGCAGGAATTGCTGCTGCCAAAATGGGACCAGCATTTTCATCCAGCCAGGCCTCGGTGATGCAAGCCAGGTCAGATGATTTAACCAGATCCACAACTATAGCGGCCTTGTTTTTAATAGACCTTGCATTACATAACACCGCCTGAGTTGGATGAGCAGCCAAGGAAGGCCGAGTTTCCTGCCTGCAGTAAGCAGAGCCCTTAGGTATGGGAACCAGACAGGGAGGACCCCTTTCCTGGACCCATTTTGCCCCAGGGCATCTCCTTGTCCTCACAATCCCAATCCGCCCACTCCTTTCCATTCCCCCAACAGGCCGAGCCCCCACCCTTGACCTCCTAACTATCCCTAGCATCCTACACTGTCTCTACACCTCTGGGGACAAGGAGGGACCAAAGAAAGTTCGGAGGTTCCTCAGCCTGGAGGGGGAATAATGCCTGACCGTTGCTGTACCTGCCCAACACATTTTCACTACAAATCACAAACACCCAATCAAATAACATTCAGCGCAACTCCAAAACTAACAAACTTTCATTGTGGCATCTCCCTCCTTGCTCTTATTTTGCTCCTTCCACCCCCCAATTCACCCCATCCTTCTCTTCTTGTATTCCCTTTCAGCCGTCTTCAGAAAATCCCACTGGCTGCACTTGACACAATATTTATCTTGCCATATTATTCTTTTGTTTATGTAATTACGTTCCTCTTGTTGTACTACTTACTGAAACCATTGTAATTTTGTTATTCTTGTGACTTGACGTGGAACCTCTGTAAAAGAGCCCTTGGCTCAAAGACTTTCAATTTGCTACATAAATAAATAGATAAATAAATAAATAAAAATTAACTGTTCACCTTAGGGTCCCCCCCCCCCCCACAACACCTCCAGGGTTTTAGATTTTTGTAAGGTGTTCTGGAGGAGTGCAATTTCTTCTAGTCGCCACTTGGTGACAGCAGAGAGCAGTTTTTAGGGCAGTACATAAATAGAAAGGAAGTTTCTGGATCTTTTGAGGGAGAGAGACTGTCAGTCATCAGTTCCCCCTTCCAGTAGGCAGGCTGGCTAAATGCAGCATCGAGTCGCCGGGTCTCAGGAGGGGCCTTCTATGAGTGGTGGTAGGTAACCACAGTGTGGGCGTTTTGGGTTCTGGGTCCCCTGGGGGTAGGAGTATGCCCCGGGGTGACTGAGGCTCATGGAGGTAGGTTAGGAGCCTAAGTGGTCAGGACTGTGGCAGAATCCCTGCAGGAGGGGACTGGTGTGAGCAGTCTTCCTCTTTCCCAGGTGGCAGGGCAGCTCAGGCAGGCCAGAGATGGGGCCTGGGGAGGCTCTACACATATAGGGCCTGTTTGGAGGTACAGGCCCTGGGGCCACTGGATCTGCCAGGCGGGCTGCAGAGTGCTTTAGTGTGTTCCCACTCGTGCTAGTAGCTCCAATCGAGCACAGGAAGAAATGGTTTTGGGGACTGCTCTGCTCCTGTGGGCGAAGGAACAAACCACCGTAAGGGAGAGCCAGCATCAGGAAGGTTCCAGGCAGCAGTAAGGGTATAGGCTGAAATTGTGAACTGGGAGCCCTGGTACCCAGGTGGAATGCAGGTCAGAACTGGAGGCCTAAGAGAGTGTTTGGTGCAGGGGTGGTAGCTGAGATATTGGCAGACTGCACCTTTTGTGTCCCTCGGATAAGAAAGGGTCAGGGCACGGTTTGAGAGAAGCTGCTCGCTTCTCGATGGAAAGGGAGTGGTTCGGTATTTTCTGTGAGTATTTTCGGTGATGAACAGGATTTTGGAGGCCTCAAGCAGAGAAAGTGAAGTTCAGTAGTAGAGGTACTTACTAGTGCCAGTGGGTGTAGGAGCTTCACGCTTCTAGAGGAAAATCATTGGTCTGGAAAGCAGCTGATCGCTGTACTTTTAAGCTGAAAAAATACTCTGCTTGTCTATTGTGTTCTGCTTTCAAGATATCTCCCATGTATTACACTTGTAGAAAGTTAGCCTCATGGAGCTGTAAGAATGTCTGAATTTAAGCTAATGGGACCCCTGGGCTCCTATGAGTCTTCGGGAGCCTAGGAGAATAAATTTGGTTCGGTTTAGAATTTTAGTCTCAGTGTTTGAGTCAGTTCTGCTCATTAATGAATTTGTTCCTCAGTTTTAGAATCTTTCCATAAGCCTTATCTCCCAAGGTGTTTTTAAAGAAGTTCCAGTGTTCCCTTTGAAGTCCAGGGTGCCAGTGAATCCTGTGAGTGCCATCCAATGAATTCTGCTTTGGGCCCGTTGGAGTCGGGGGTGAAGGGCCTGCATATGCCCAGATAAGATCTACCTACCTATTTATTTATTCAGAAGCTGAAAGGAAGAGTATCTGTGCTGTGGGCCACCTCCCCCGGAACACCGTGATTACCTCTAAATGTATGGAGAGAGGGTGGCTACATATAATAGATTGTATCACACTCATTTTGCTTACTTGTAGGCTGACATCTTCTGTTACTACACGTCCCAGAATGTCCTGCAGCTGACATCAGAGACGTAGGCAGCATGGAGATTCAATAGACTGCAGTGCACGTAACAGCCTTTCAATTCAACTCAATTCAATTTTACTTCCACTGCGATCCATTACAGTTAGAGTTGCTAATTTATTTAATTCCCTTCCTCCTGAGATTGTGACGACTGCAACCTTGCGACCATTTAAGCAGAAGCTGCGTCAATTCCTAGTTTCCAGAGCATCTTGTGACTGCTATACCTAATCTTTGCTGACAGCTAAATGCACTGGGATCTCCCTCTGTTACCATCTGTCCCTGTATAGCCCTACCCTGTTGCTGCGCTGTTCCACTTACAGCACTTCCTTCCTTCATCCCTTTCCCGTCCCCATTCCAGCCCTCTTTTCATCCTATCTCATCCCCCTTCCTTCATCACTCCACTCCA
This sequence comes from Neoceratodus forsteri, assembly GCA_016271365.2. Lineage (NCBI taxonomy): Eukaryota > Metazoa > Chordata > Ceratodontiformes > Ceratodontidae > Neoceratodus > Neoceratodus forsteri. The sequence continues at coordinate 1,558,054,520 of CM057456.1, read as the reverse complement.
CTCCACTCCCACTTCCCCCTCCATCCTCTGTTTCCTCACCTTGTTCTCTCCCTCTAAACCCCTCCGCCCTCGTGGGTCTTTCCTGCATAAGCTTCATTGTGGCATCTCCCTCCCTCCTTGCTCTTATTTTGCTCCTTCCACCCCCCAATTCACCCCGTCCTTCTCTCCTTGTATTCCCTTTCAGCCGTCTTCAGACAATCCCACTGGCTGCACTTGACACAATATTTATCTTGCCATATTATTCTTTTGTTTATGTAATTACATTCCTCTTGTTGTACTACTTACTGAAACCATTGTAATTTGTTATTCTTGTGACTTGATGTGGAACCTCTGTAAAAGAACCCTTGGCTCAAAGGTCTTTCCGATTTGTTAAATAAATAAATAAAATAAAAATAAACTGTTCACCTTAGAGTCCCCCTCCCACACCTCCAGGGTTTTACGTTTTTGTAAGGTGTTCTGGAGGAGTGCAATTTCTGCTAGTCGCCACTTGGTGGCAGCAGAGAGCAGTTTTTAGTGCAGTACATAAACAGAAAGAAAAAATTAACTCACCTTAGTAATGTTGTTTCTTCTAATGGAGTCTTGCTATATTGTGACATATGCAGTGAGTCCCAACCTTCTAACTGCTCCGGAGGTGAAAGAGTTAACTTTCCATGCCAGGCATGGAACGCTGAGCTCGAGCTCTGTTGAAACTCTGTCTGTTGTTCTTCAAACTCAAACCGTCAGATCTTTACGAGCTAAACTCACTGAGGTCCTGTGTGGAAGCTGTAAACCTACACTAGCCAACTGGCTACTAAACATAAGAACACATTTTTGTTCCCAAAACAAAGACTCAAGTCAGGAGACCCAAAAAATGAAAAACACAACACCAAGTCACCCCAAGAAAGGAGGGGTGAAAAACAACAAGGTGGGCACCTACTAAGTGCCAACACTGCACTGCCCACCCATATCCCAAAAACAGAGGTTCTGAGAGGGGCAGGCAGGGAGGTCATAATATAGCAAGACTCCATTAGAAGAAACAACATTACTAAGGTGAGTAATTTTTTCTTCAAACAACATGAAGTCTTGCTATATTATGACATATGCAGACTACAAAGCAGTACCTCCATGGAGAAGGGACAGAACCTACTTAGGAAATAGGCTCTGAAGCACAGCTGTGCCAAACCGAGCATCACTCCTAGCCTGGATGTCCAGGGAGTAATGCTTGGTAAAAGTGTGAACTGTTTTCCAGGTAGCTGCTTGACATATCTCTAGAATAGGGATGTCTCTGGCAGCAGCCAGGGAAGCAGCTGTACCTCTGGTAGAGTGAGCCCTCAGGCCTGAGGGGGGAACCCTACCCAGTTTTTCATAGCAAAATTGGATACAAGAGACAATCCACCTGGCAATGGATCTTTTAGTGGCAGGTTTCCCTTTACCAACCTCACCATAAGTGAGGAACAATTGGAGGGAGTCAAACCTGTGACCCTTGGTACGCTCTATGTAGTAACTAAGGGCTCTCTTCACATCTAAGCTGTGTAGCCTCCTCTCGCCAGAGGAGGAATGGTCAGTGAAGTACACTGGAAGAAATATAAATTGATTAAGGTGGAAATCTGAAACCACCTTAGGCAAGACCTTCCTGTTAGTCCTGAGGACCACCTTATCTCTATGAAAGGAGATAAAATCAGGCTCCACTGACAAAGCTTGTAATTCACTTATGTGTCTGGCAGAAGTGATGGCTACCAGAAACACAGCCTTCCAAGTCAAGTACTTAAGCTCTGCTGAAGACAAAGGCTCAAAGGGGGGTTGCATAAACTGAGCAATGCAAACATTAAGATCCTAGGCGGGAGCAGGGTCCCTGAAAGGAGGGTTGGTGTGAAGTAATCCCTTGAAAAACTTGGAGAATACAGGATGAGCTGAAAGAGAAGAGGGCTTACCTGCTGAAATAAAAGCAGACACAGCTGCCAGATGCACTTTTAGGGTAGCTGGTCTCAGCCTCAAGGTATTTAAGTGGACCATATAATCCAGGACTGTGGGTAAATCAGCAGATTCTGGGAAATATGCTTTCCAGAGCACCATATGGAAAACCCTTCCATTTGGAATTATAAGTAGCCCTGGTGGAAGGTTTCTAGAAGCCTCAGGATATCCATTACACCTTGGGAGAGGTGTAGATCAGCAACTCTAACTCTTCAAGAGCCAGGCCTTGAGATTGAGAGATTTGAGGTTCGGTACCAAACCCTCCCTGAGCACAGGTTAACAGGTTGTGATTCCTGGGAAGACACAGGGAAGATGGACTGCTAAGGACAGTAGGAGTGGATACCAGGGTTGTCTGGCCCAATCTGGAGCAATCAGGATCATCTTGCAGGTTGAGATCTGATTTGACTAACACTTTGAACAGGAGAGGGAAGGGGAAGGCATAGAGAAACTTCCCTTCCCAATTGAGAACTAAGGTATCCAGAGGGACTGAGCCCAACACTGGGGGCCTGCAGCAAAAAAGGGGAAGTTGGTGATTGTCTTGGGCTGCAAAAAGATCTATCTGCGGGGTGCCCCATCTGGCAAATATCACCTCCAAGACCAGGGGGTCCAGTGACCATTCGTGATGGCCCTGGGAAATCCTGCTGAGAGCATCTGCCAGGACATTGTCCTTGCCTGGGAGGTGAACTGCCGTAAGGGAGGTGTTCAGGGAGTAAGCCAGAGACCACAACTTCATTGCTTTGGTGCACAAGGCCGTAGATCGAGTGACCCCTTGCTTGTTGATGTACCAATTGTGGCGGTGTTGTCTGTTCTGACCTGTACAACTTTGTTCTGAACAGATCTGGAAAAAGCTTGAAGTGCTAGAAAAACTGCTATGAGTTCCAACAGGTTGATGTGGAGCAGAGATTCCTGAGGGGACCACAATTCCTGGGTAGTGAGGTCACCCATGTGAGCTCCCCACCCCAAGAGGGATGCATGTGTAGTAAAGATTAAGGAGTGAGACTGAGTGACAAAAGGAACCCCTTGTCTCAGATTGCTCTGATCATGCCACCACTGTAGGGCCTGGATCAGGGTTCGAGTAACTGGGATCAATTTGGTTAGAGGGTCTTTCCTTTGAGACCAAAAGGCTCTCAAATGGAACTGGATGTCCCTCATCTGAAATCTTGCTCCCTGCACTACTGCTGTAGAGGCAGCCATGTGCCCCAGGAGCTGTACAAAATGCCTTGCTGGTCGAGAGACCTGCAGGGTGAATGAGGAGGCCAGAGAGACCAGGGTCCTTGCCTTGTACAGAGGAAGGAAGGCTCTGGCTTTCTCTGTGTTCAGCTCTGCGCCTATGAAGGTGAGGAGCTGGACAGGCTCTAGAACTGACTTTGAAAGATTCAGAAGGAAACCTAGAGAGGTGAGCAGTTGCTGAGTTATCTGTAGATGTAACTTGACTTGGTCTGGGGACTGGCCTACTATGAGCCAGTTGTCCAGGTAAGGAAAGATGGCAATTTTTTGCCTTCTTAGGGAAGCAACTGCTACTGCCAGGCATTTTGTGAATACCCTTGGAGCAGAAGTGAGGCCAAAGGCATTGCTCTGAACTGGTAATGGCCTGAGGGCAGCTCAACCTGAGGTACTTGTGGGAGCTTCTGATGAGAATATGGAAGTAGGCATCCTTGAGGTCCAGGGACGCTAGCCAGTCCCCTGGCCTTAGAGAGGGTAGAATAATTCCCAGAGTCACCATTTTGAATTTTGGTTTTAAAGGTGCTTGTTTAAGTAGCTGAGATCCAGGATGGGCGCCATTCTCCTGTCTTTTTTGGGGTAAGGAAGTACCTGGAGTACAACCCTTTGCCCTGGTGTAGGGGTGGAACCCTTTCCACAGCTCTGAGAGCCAGGAGGGAAGAGACCTCTGCCTCTAGGGCAAGTGCCTCTGGTGGATTTGCAGGTGGAAAGGATCTGGTTCTCATCTTTGGAAACTTTTTAAAGCTGAGAACCAGTCCCTGGCTTACTACTTCCAGGACCCACTTGTCTGATGTCAGAGACTCCCAGTCCTGGACAAAGTAAGCCAGCCTGCCCCCTACAGGTAGCTGAGAATCGGCCCTGGCAACCCCATCAGGGTGCCTGCTTGGCAGGGGCTTTGGGCTGAGGGGTGGAAGCAGGCCTGCTTGTACCCCATCTGCCCCTCCCTCTAAAGAACCCCCTCTGGGCATAAGCAGAAGAGAAGGCCTGGGCTTGGTAAAAAGGCCTATGAAAAGGCCTGCCCCTGCCCCTGGGAAGCTGCCTTTGAGGAGTGGCCTGCCTTTCCTTGGCCTGTGCACTCCTATAGGTGGTCCTATACTCATCCATTTTCTTCATGTAATTCTCTGCTCCCCAAACAGAGAATTACCCACAACAGGAAAATCCATGGCCTTAGTCTGGGTATCCTGTGACAGGCTAGTACATCTGAGCCAAGCCATTCTGCCAAGCGCCACAGATGTAGCCATGACTCTTGATGACGCATCATTTTAGCCTACTGCAGCATGGAATTGCACCTTGGATGCCTCAATACCATCAGCAGCCACCTGCTCCAGCTCCTTGGCAAGCTGGCCAGGGACCTGTTTTGATAGAGCCATAACAGTATCCCACCTGGATTTCTGGTATCTAGCAACATAAGCCATATAATTTGCCTGTCTGAGTCCCAAGGATGCTGCCATGTACTGTTTCTTTGCCATGGCATCAATCCTCCTGGAGTCCTTGTCCGGGGGGTGTGAAGCCAAGGGAACATTTGCCTTGTCACAGGCTGCAGCCTGCACTACCCCAACATGGCTGCATTGTTGTGTAAGGAACTCCGTATCTGAGCCTGACATTGTATACCTCTTGTCCATTCTCTTATCCACAGGAGGTACAGTGTGAGGAGTTTTTAGAATTTTAAATGTCTGTTTCCCAAAAGATTTATGCAAGGGAATAGACAGTCTCCTAGACTCTGGGATATCCATCATTTCCACATATTCGGGCTCCTCTTGATCATCCACAGCTTCCTCCATAGGGAGCTGGAGGGTTTCAGACACTTTTTATAAAACATAAAATGAGAAGGGGACTCAGAAAGCCTGGAGGAACACTCCTGAAGGTCTGTCTGGGGAGATGTCCGGGTCAATGGGCACATCCAGACTTTCAAATCCACATTCACTCTCCTCATACTCCTCTCCCCCCTCCTCCGGTTCATAATATTCCTTTAAATCATACTCTTGAACTGGTGGAACCGGCCGAACCGGGCGCTTACCTAATGGTGCTGGTTCGGTCGGAACTGGGGAAAGCGACTGGACAATTTTAATCGCTTTGGCTATTTTTTCAGCAGTTGGAGAGGAAAGTTTTGGCTCCACACCAGCTGATTTCCTAGTCCTTTTTGCTGGAACCAACTCCTCAAGTCGGATCTCCTTTTGCCAAGAAGTCTGCCCTGGTCAGAGGGCACTCCCTCCCGATTCGGTTGGAACCGAACTGGGCTAACCACACCGGTTCAGCGGACTTTTTAGCCTCCCTTTCCTTGAGCCTACCAACTCTCTTTTCCAGGGTAGCTGCAGGAAAATTTTTACAAATCTGGCAGTCTGCATTGAGGTAGTCAAACCCCAGACAGTAAACACAGATGGTGTGGGGGTCAGCCTTGGCAAAGACTTCCCCACAGACACTGCAGTGTTGAAACCCAGTGGGCCCGGTTTTTCTTTTGGGTTTCTCAGACATAGTGCCAGTCGTAACCAAACTTACCCGTTTATGGTAATCCGCCAGGTAAGACCCTCTTATCGGTTCCCAACCGTGTCACTGGTCGTGGAAAAAACGTAATAAAATCTGTTTTTTTAGAACCGATAAGAATTGGTAACCACACTCTAAATCACAGAATAAGATATTTTAAAACACCTGATTGGTTCAAAGCGAACCGATAAACCGTTTACAAGTTCCACACAGAATAGAATTAATGTAAAACCTATCTAGTACTCACAAATACCACAGACAGAGTCTGAACTGACCGGTTGCGGTTTAAATTCGGTTAAAAACCGAGAAAAACAATACTTTAACCGACAAAATGAACCGAGCAGAAGGAGAAATCTCCAGAGTAACTGTTCAGTGAGGCGGAGTAAAGAATCTGACGGTTTGAGTTTGAAGAACAATAGACAGAGTTTCAACCGACCTCGAGCTCAGCGTTCCATGCCTGGCATGGAAAGTTAACTCTTTCACCTCCGGAGCAGTTCGAAGGTTGGGACTCACTGCATATGTCATAATATAGCAAGACTTCATGTTGTTTGAGGGAAGTTTCTGGATCTTTTGAGGGAGAGAGACTGTCGGACATCAGTTCCCCCTTCCAGTAGGCAGGCTGGCTAAATGCAGCATCGAGTCGCCGGGTCCCAGGAGGGGGGCCTTCTGTGGGTGGTGGTAGGTAGCCACAGTGTGGGTGTTTTGGGTTGTGGGTCCCGGGGGGTAGGTGTGAGTATGCCCGGGGGTGACTGGAGGCTCATGGAGGTAGGTTAGGAGCCTAAGTGGTCAGGACTGTGGCAGAATCCCTGCAGGAGGGGACTGGCGTGAGCAGTCTTCCTCTTTCCCGGGTGGCAGGACAGCTCAGGCAGGCCAGAGATGGGGCCTGGAGAGGCTCTACCCATATAGGGCCTGTTTGGAGGTACAGGCCCTGGGGCCACTGGATCTGCCAGGCGGGCCGCAGAGTGCCTTAGTGTGTTCCCTCTCGTGCTAGTAGCTCCAGTCGAGCACAGGGAGAAATGGTTTTGGGGACTGCTCCGCTGCTGTGGGCGAAGGAACGAACCACCGTAGGGGAGAGCCAGCATCAGGAAGGTTCCAGGCAGCAGTAAGGGTATAGGCTGAAATTGTGAACTGGGAGCCCTGGTACCCAGGTGGAATGCAGGTCAGAACTGGAGGCCTAAGAGAGTGTTTGGTGCAGGGGTGGTATCTGAGATATTGGCAGACTGCACCTTTTGTGTCCCTCGGATAAGAAAGGGTCAGGGCACGGTTTGAGTGAAGCTGCTCGCTTCTTGATGGAAAGGGAGTGGTTCGGTATTTTCTGTGAGCACTCCGGTGATGAATGGGATTTTGGGGGCCTCAAGCAGAGAAAGTGAAGTTCAATAGTAGAGGTACTTACCAGTGCCAGTGGGTGTAGGAGCTTCACGCTTCTAGAGGAAAATCATTGGTCTGGAAAGCAGCTGATCGCTGTACTTTTAAGCTGAAAAATACTCTGCTTGTCTATTGTGTTCTGCTTTCAAGATATCTCCCATGTATTACACTTGTAGAAAGTTAGCCTCATGGAGCTGTAAGAATGTCTGAATTTAAGCTAATGGGACCCCTGGGCTCCTATGAGTCTTTGGGGGCCTAGGAGAATAAATTTGGTTCGGTTTAGAATTTTAGTCTCAGTGTTTGAGTCAGTTCTGCTCATTAATGAATTTGTTCCTCAGTTTTAGAATCTTTCCATAAGCCTTATGTAACCCCCCTGCAAATGGGGGTTCCCAAAAGACTTCCAGGAGCTTGCTTGAATGCTCCAAGCCTGAATGGTGTTTGGCATTTAAGCCATTTATCAGTGAGTGTTTTTAGAGCCTCTGGTACTGTCTCTTTAAGAGCTGTCTGCTTGCAGACATAATTAGTTTGTATGGGGGGACTGTGTGCTTCTCTGAGTACCACTTGAGCTGCTGCCAATTCACTTCATTTTGCAGTCACTAGGAGTGCAAAGGAACCTATCTGAAAGATGTAACTGTTTGCCAGAAATTATTTAGAGTAATAATGAAATTACAGTTTGTCTAACCTGCTTTCTTTGCAGTCAGAACTGGTCTGCTAGTTCCCATTCTAGTTTTGAACTGCTGAACTGGACCAATCAGTGTGGGGTAAGCTAGCTCTAAAATGGTGCCTTGGACGAATCAGAACTTGGACTCATAATCTGAGCCAGCCACAAGAGGATTGTATGGGCAGTGACTCTGGGAGATGTAGTTTAGACTTCAGTGCCTTTTGGACCAACAGCAGCAGTCTATTGTGAGTGACAGCCAATCCAGTCAAGAACTGGGAGGAACTCAAAGGAAGTGCCCAGTTTTGTCGGTTGGAGCTTCAGTTGAGCTTTGGCAGTGAAGAAGGAAGGAGCCCTGTGCTTTTCAGTGTGCAGTTTTAGTCAAAACGTGTGTAAGGCCCAGAGTTCCGGTCTGCAGCTTGTGTAACAGCTTGTTGGGACTGAATCCGTCCTGTGAAAAGAATCAAAGGATCTCTGAAGAGTAGAAACCAGGCTCACCCTGTAGAAGACTGGAAGAATTGCTGAAAATTGCACTCGGTCTGTCAGGAACTGAATCTGCTGTGTGTTCTCCGGGTATTGTGCAGTAATTGCGATCGGGATACAGATGCAGCCTGCCTGGTATAGTACTTTCTTTTATATGGATGTGTGAAGAGGTTTGTGTACCTCAAGTGAGCCCTGCTGACATTGAAGGACCCTATCTTATTTGGAGGTCGTGAGTACTAATTCAGGTTGCTCCCTGTTGAATGCCACATTAAATCCAAATGGAATTACTGTACTGCTGACTGTTTAATTCTCCTTTTCTCTGTGTGAAAGGGCCCCTACCAGCTGCCACAGGTTTGGACTAGCCACTAGGGCTTGGGTACCCAGGGACAGTAACTGATAGGGATAGGCCTGTGCACAGAGCCATAAATAGATTATTAGAGTGATAAGCTAATTAACCTGATTTCCCCTGTCCTTGTTATATCCCTAAATAAATCAGAGCTGCTTGTTTCAGCAAAGTTATACTGCCTGGAGGTATTTGTCTATGTAAAGTACTGTACTGTGATTGTTGCACTGTATCTCATTTCACAGGAGGTCCCAGTGCCGGAACCAGACCTGGGGGTAAGTGTATACTGTGAAGGTAATTCTGATATATTGTGTGGGCCACTAGTGGGAAGAAAGGGGTTGCAGTGTCCCAGAGGCTGTGACCAAGTTAGTTTAACTATTGCAAACCCTGACCTCTGGGTGGAGGCACCCGCCATTGGATCCAGGCCCCTCAACCTGTTGGTGGCAAATCAGGCAGGGTAGTAGCCCTGGGATAGCGCCATCTAGGGTTACATCTTGGAGGCTCACCGCTGGGATTGTGTGTCCTCTGGTGGCCATATTCGAACCACTGTTAAGAAAAAAATGGGTACCCGACAGAAGTGGCTGTGCACCGGCTGGTGGAGTGGTGTACTGGGAGGAGATCGACCCCAAATGCTATGCTTATCCTGGACATCCCCTGGGTATCAATACGGACACTGTGCAGGAGTACTTTCCAGGTGGAAGGTTTACAAAACCCTGTGGTTGTGGGTGGCATGCTAATCTGCTCACCCACACTTTCCTGGCCTAGTAGAGTTTAAGGATCCCATAGATAGCTCCAAAGTGCCACAGACCATTACCCCAGAGGGAGCCCTCACTGCTGGAGAGTGATAACTAAGGACAGTAAAGACCGGGGGAATCAGCCCCACCACTATCTGAAACTTTTGAGGAGAAATTTGCTGAATGGTTGCTGGGAGAGGGAAAACTGTGGAGGACTTGAAGAAACTATTCTTGCCACCTGGGGTGTTCCTCCCCAACACCCTCTCCTGCTCCAGTGCCCGTAATGGTGTCTGAACCAATGCAGACTCCTATTTCTGCACCTGCCATTAGTCACGACTCTTACAGAGGTTGAGGATCTTCTCTGGCACCCTCCCCCCCCAAGGGAGGATGACTGGGAGACCTGGATAGACTATGTTGCCCCCAAGTGCTAGAATGTGCAATGTTCGGGAAGGTGAAAAGCGAAGAGGTTAGTGAGGCCTCCGAGGTCCTGCCCTGGCTACCATCCGTGCTAAGCGGGCCAGTAAACCTGAAGTGACTGCACAGGCCTATCTTGAGGCCTTGGAGAATGTGTATGGGAGCCCAGATTCTGATGAGGACCTATGGTGGAGAGTAAGAGATGACAACAGTACCAAGGGAGTTGTTGTCTGTGTATGTATCTCGGCTGGAAAAATTGTTGCAAGAATGCCTCAGAAAGGTAGTTTGCCAGCGATTGAACTGGACCGAACCAGGCTGGACAGGATCTTAAGTCTGCCCCTTCTCAGAACTGCTGTTGCTTCAGTTACACCTGGCAGATCGACTGGAATCCCACCCTCCTATGATGAGTTAATGAGAGAAATTCGAGGAGTTGAGAAAAGGCGACCTCGGGAGGGACCTGCACAATAGCTGCAGCTCGACCGAGTGACTGAGGGTGACCCATCAAGTGAAGTTCAGGGGCAGAGGTTGGCAGTCAATGAGTGCTCTGACAAGGAAAAGATATGTCACAATGGGGCGAACTGTTGAGAGAGATCCGAGAATTCAAAACAGTCCCTTTATGAAGGCCACGCCTGCAAATGCAGGGCCCTGACCTATATCCGACTGCATCTCTATGGGGTGGGGTACCCACCGTATCTCCTGCTGATAACAGCTCCGAACTCGATTCCTTGACCATGGAAGTGAGAAACTGACGAGATGTCTCCAAATGCTTATCACCGCAGACAGAGATGGCACCAAGGTTTCAGTTAGTAATACCCCCCCTGGCTCCCAGTGTGGCGCCTCGGCCAGCTCAAACTCCAGAAAGTATGTTTTGCTATAATTGTGGGAAAGATGGGCACATGAAAGGAATGCCAGTCCCCAAAAGACACTGACAAAGTTGCATATAGGCTACAAGGAGAGCTTCGGAGAAAGAAATCAGTGGTTAAGAGGTGCACGACATGATCCCAGTGAGGGCACCAAAAATGCTAATGCGTCCTTTGTGGCAAGGTCAGTTGCCCAGGCCCCCACTACCGCCTCTCCAGACTGGTCCAGAATAGTGGGTCCCTCCATGGAGACCACTGTAAAGGTGAGCAGGTGTCTACAAGAGCTATATTAGACAGTGGCTCCCAAGTGACAATTATGTTCCAAGATTGGTATCAGAAGCATTTGTCAGGCGTACCCTTACAACCATTAGAAGGACTGCATGTATGGGGTTAAGTGAAGGCCTACCCTATTCGGGTATATCCGAATTTGGCTGTCTTTCCCCACCTCCGTGGCTGGAGTGGCCGAACAAGTAGAGACCCTAGCCTTAGTGTGTCCCCCACTGGACTGTATGATGGTGTCCCTTTGTTGATTGGAACAAATGCTCATATGTTCGGAAGGCTGGCACAGTTGTGTTATGAAAACAGGGTCAAGACTAGTAGAGCTTTAAGAGTTCGGCTTTAATTAAGAGCCTATGAGGCACAGAGAGATGCTGAAAAAACAGAACCAGAGGAACCGGTGAATTGTATGGAAGAAGGATCCTGAGTCTCTGATCCTGGCGCCAAATGCCCAGTGTACCTTACAGGAGAGGTCCGTATCAGAAAGGATGTTAAGAATAAAATATTAATGTTGGATGCACCAGGCGATGGAAAATTGCCAGAGGGACTGCTGGTCAAGCCTAGTATTTTGCCCGCTAGAGCCCATGCTTATGCCAGAAGGGTAATGGTCCAAGTTCATAATGTGTCTGAAAGAGACATTCGAGTAAACAGAGGTTGCATCCTGGCTAATGTGCATTGTGCAGACACTGCAGTGCTACCCAGCAGCAAGAGTTCAGGAAGAATGACAGAGTAACGCCTGACTTGTTTGATTTGACGACTCCCGCTGCCAGCTGAATGGAAAGTGAAGATCAGTGAAGCTTGCCCAGAGAGACAGGTGTTTCTTTAAAGGAATGGGATGTAGGATGCGTGCAAGGAGCTGAGCACAATATCCGGCTGCATGACGAAAGACCATTTCGTGAGAGGGTCTCGGCGCCTGGCACCTGCTGACATAGATGATGTGAGACGGCATCTGCAAGAGATGTTAGCTGCTGGTGTAATACAAGAATCCAGAAGCCATATGCTTCCCCATTGTGGTAGTGAGGAAAAAGAATGGAACAGTAAGGATGTGTGTGGATTATCGCACCTTAAACCGCGGACTATCCTGATCAGTACACAATGCCCGCATTCAGGATGCTTGGACTGCCTAAGCGGGAGCAAGTGGTTCTCTGTGCTGGATCTCCGCAGTGGGTACTATCAGATCGATGGCCCCAGAGGACCGTGAAAAGACAGCCTTTATCTGTCCGCTTGGCTTCTATGAATTCATGAGGATGCCTCAAGGGATTTCAAGTGCCCCAGCCACTTTTCAACGATTGATGGAGCGTGCAGTGGGGACATGAACTTACTAGAGTGCCTGGTATACCTAGATGATGTTATTGTGTTTGGCAGCTCACTGGAGGAACATGAGAGCAGATTATTTAAGGTATTGGACCGACTGAGGACTTTGGCCTTAAACTGTCCATTGATAAGTGTCAATTTTTCAAACATCAGTAAAGTATGTGGACACATAGTATCCACCGAGGAATAGAGACCGACCCAAGTAAAGTTGAGGCCTTGACCACCTAGCCACAGCCCAAAAATCTAAAAGAACTGCAAAGATTCCTGGGATTCTGTGGTTATTATCGGTCGCTTCATCAAGGACTATTCAAGAGTGATCCGCCTTTACTTAACCTTACTCAAGGGTATCCCCAACCCACAAAAATACCAAAGTCAGCATCCTCAAGACTGAAAGAGTGTATTTTCATCCAGTGAAGTATTTGGGGCCGCTGGACTCCTGATTGTGAGACTGCTTTTCATGAGATCATATATCAACTACCCATGCTCCAGTGCTGGCCTATGCCGATCCAAGAAAACCTTCGTCCTGCACACTGATGCTAGCTTGCAAGGGTTGGGGGCTGTGTTGTACCAAGAGCACGAGAATGGCCTGAGACCAGTGGCCTTTGCCAGTAGAAGCCTGACCCCATCCGAAAAGAACTATCCTGTACATAAGTTAGAGTTCCTAGCTTTGAAGTGGGCTATTGTTGACCAATTCCATGAGTACTTGTATGGGGCTAAAATACTAGTAAAACTGACAATAATCCTTTGACCTATGTGCAGACCTCAGCTAAGTTGGATGCCACTGGCCATAGGTGGCTTTCTGCATTATCTACATATGACTATGCTCTCGAATACCGAGCAAGTCTGAACCACATAGATGCTGATGCTCTCTCCGGGCCTGTTCCCCAGAATGATTGGGTCCGATTGGCAGAACCTGACATTCGGGCACTCTGCCGGAAGTTTGACAGGGAGGAACAAATGTCCACAGGACGCAGTGGACTGCATAGTGGATTGCTTGGGAGCCTCTGAGAATTGCATACCTGCTGCTTATGTGCCACTTTTCTGCAATAGACATTGGTGCACTGCCTCAGCTGGACAATGACAGTATTCGAGCGGGCTCAATCCCGCGATCCCATGATCAAAGCAGCTTTGAAGCCCTCTATGCAGGAAAAGATGTGTCAAATTACGCTCCACTGATTTGAGAACTGCACTGTTATACAAAGAAGGTCCTAAGTTGAAACTGATCAATAAACTGTTATACAGAGAAACAGTAGACAGAGGGGACAAGTAGACAAACAACAACTAGTGCTGCCCACTGCCTTTCGAGACTCAGTACTGAGGTCCTTGCACAACCACATGGGGCACCTTGGTATAGACAGAACACTTGACTTGGTGAGATCCAGATTCCATTGGCCTAAGATGGGGGCTGATGTGGAGCAACACATTCGAACTTAGAGTCGCTGCTTACAGAGGAAAGCTTTGCCCCAGAGGGCTGCCCCTTGTTAACATCACCACCAGTGCACCCATGGAGCTGGTCTGTATTGATTTTCTAAGTTTGGAGTCAGATCAAAGAAATATCAGTAATGTGCTGGTGGTCACTGACCATTTCACGAGATATGCCCAAGCTTTCCCACCAAAGACCAGAAAGCATCCACTGTGGCCAAAGTACTTGTAGAAAACTTTTTGTTCACTATGGGGCTCCACAAAGAATCCATTCTGATCAAGGGAGAGACTTTGAGAGTCGTCTGATCAAAGAGATGCTTTCTCTGTAGGGAGTCGCGAAGTCAGAACCACTCCTTACCACCCCAGGGGACCCACAGCCTGAGCGTTTCACGCACTTTGCTAGATATGCTAGGCACCCTGCACCCAAAGGACAAGCCTAGATGGAGCCAACAAATTAGCACCCTGGTACATGCTTATAACTGCACCAAAGTGATGCCACTGGATTCTCCCCTACCGCCTGATGTTTGGAAGAAGCTGACTACCAGTAGATGTGTGTTTGGGGTCTCTCCTGATGGGGTTCAGGCTGACAACTATTTACAGTATGTGCAAAAGTTAAAGGCCCAGCTAACTCATGCGTACTAACTGGCTCAAACCATGGCTGCCAAAAGAAATCTGGCCAACAAAGAAAGGTATGATAAAAGGTGAAAGCACAGGAACTCCAGGAGGGAGATCGGGTATTGCTAAGAAATCTGGGATTGCATGGCAAGCACAAGATTGCTGACAGATGGCACCATCTCCCTCACATTGTAGTGGGCAAACTAGATGATCTGCCAGTGTACAAAGTAAGGCCTGAGAATAATTCAAAGATGTAAAAACAATGCATAGAAATCATTTACTGCCCATTGGACAAATCTTAATTGAGTCTGAGCCCCTAGAAGATGCCCCCTCTGGACCAGTGACTAGAGCTGCTGCTAAGAAAAGATCAAGAAAGTCTGCACCTACAGAAGCAAAGTTAAAGTGTTCCCCTCCACAAGTCCCAGTTGAGCATGACTGTCAGTCCATATCGGAAGAAAGTGAGAGTGACTTTGAATACTATCCTTCTTACGAACTGAGTCAATTGTTTCGGGGCAATCCCCTAGTCAATACTGGAGACAAAGCTGGGCCTTCTGGACTGTTTAAGCCCCAGCTTCATCCCTGAGCCAATGCTCCCAGAAAGTGAAGTGCAAAGCATCAGATCAGATGAAATGGAATCATTGTGCATGGTTGAACTGTTTGAGCTTTCAGGGAGGAAAATGATAGATTGGGGCAGACTGGTGATACACCGAACAAGAAGAGTATTTTGAGTGCCCTGACAGTCCACTGCCAGTGTCGAAAGCTCTCCATGCGAGCCAAGTGTTGTGGACTCAGAAACTGTAACTCCTGGAGCTGAAAGTGCCCAAGTTCTAGCCTCTCTACCCCATGGAGACTCCCTGACAAGTGTGGACAATGCTGAAAATGAGGCTCAGAGTGCAGAGACTGTAACAGTTCCCCTAGAAAGACTGGTCGAGCTGTAAAGCCTGTGGTGCACCTCAGTTATGATTCCCTTGGGAGGCCTGTGGATTTGCCTCTCAATGTTGTCCATAAAGGAGTGTATGTGTCCCGAGCTCATTGCCCAAACTGAGCGTCAGTGCTAACTCAAGTTACTTGTGTTGCCCTCTAAGTATGGTGCCCTTGCCCGTCCAGCCCCAAGGTAACTGATAGGAAGGCCCCTCTTCAGGTTTCATGTACAAGAGGTAATAACTTGAGTTATGGTACAATGTGTATGTAATACTGTGTAAAGAGTGACGTACTGCAATGTTTCAGAAATGTGTTCTTGGTAAAATGATATATTGACTGATGATTACATGTGCGAGCCTAATGCAAATGTATATGGTTGCAGTTGAAACTTATGGGGGTACTTGCTTGACGCGGACGTCAAGCTTTCCCAGACCAGGAAGGGTGTAACCCCCCTGCAAATGGGGGTTCCCAAAAGACTTCCAGGAGCTTGCTTGAATGCTCCAAGCCTGAATGGTGTTTGGCATTTAAGCCATTTATCAGTGAGTGTTTTAGAGCCTCTGGTACTGTCTCTTTAGAGCTGTCTGCTTGCAGACATAATTAGTTTGTATGGGGGACTGTGTGCTTCTCTGAGTACCACTTGAGCTGCTGCCAATTCACTTCATTTTTGCAGTCACTAGGAGTGCAAGGAACCTATCTGAAAGATGTAACTGTTTGCCAGAAATTATTTAGAGTAATAATGAAATTACAGTTTGTCTAACCTGCTTTCTTTGCAGTCAGAACTGTGTCTGCTAGTTCCCATTCTAGTTTTGAACTGCTGAACTGGACCAATCAGTGTGGGGTAAGCTAGCTCTAAAATGGTGCCTTGGACGAATCAGAACTTGGACTCATAATCTGAGCCAGCCACAAGAGGATTGTATGGGCAGTGACTCTGGGAGATGTAGTTTAGACTTCAGTGCCTTTTGGACCAACAGCAGCAGTCTATTGTGAGTGACAGCCAATCCAGTCAAGAACTGGGAGGAACTCAAAGGAAGTGCCCAGTTTTGTCGGTTGGAGCTTCAGTTGAGCTTTGGCAGTGAAGAAGGAAGGAGCCCTGTGCTTTTTCAGTGTGCAGTTTTAGTCAAAAACGTGTAAGGCCCAGAGTTCCGGTCTGCAGCTTGTGTAACAGCTTGTTAGGACTGAATCCGTCCTGTGAAAAGAATCAAAGGATCTCTGAAGAGTAGAAACCAGGCTCACCCTGTAGAAGACTGGAAGAATTGCTGAAAATTGCACTCGGTCTGTCAGGAACTGAATCTGCTGTGTGTTCTCCGGGTATTGTGCAGTACTGCGATCGGGATACAGATGCAGCCTGCCTGGTATAGTACTTTCTTTTATATGGATGTGTGAAGAGGTTTGTGTACCTCAAGTGAGCCCTGCTGACATTGAAGGACCCTATCTTATTTGGAGGTCGTGAGTACTAATTCAGGGTTGCTCCCTGTTGAATTGCCACATTAAATCCAAATGGAATTACTGTACTGCTGACTGTTTAATTCTCCTTTTCTCTGTGTGAAAGGGCCCCTACCAGCTGCCACAGTTTGGACTAGCCACTAGGGCTTGGGTACCCAGGGACAGTAACTGATAGGGATAGGCCTGTGCACAGAGCCATAAATGAATTATTAGAGTGATAAGTTAATTAACCTGATTTCCCCTGTCCTTGTTATATCCCCTAAATAAATCAGAGCTGCTTGTTTCAGCAAAGTTATACTGCCTGAGGTATTTGTCTATGTTAAAGTACTGTACTGTGATTGTTGCACTGTATCTCATTTCACAGGAGGTCCCAGTGCGGAACCAGACCTGGGGGTAAGTGTATACTGTGAAGGTAATTCTGATATATTGTGTGGGCCACTAGTGGGAAGAAGAGGGTTGCAGTGTCCCAGAGGGCTGTGACCAAGTTAGTTTAACTATTGCAAACCCTGACCTCTGGGTGGAGGCACCCGCCATTGGATCCAGGCCCCTCAACCTGTTAGTGGCAAATCAGGCAGGGGTAGTAGCCCCTGGGATAGCGCCATCTAGGGGTTACACTTATCTCCCAAGGTGTTTTTAAAGAAGTTCCAGTGTTCCCTTTGAAGTCCAGGGTGCCAGTGAATCCTGTGAGTGCCATCCAATGAATTCTGCTTTGGGCCCGCTGGAGTCGGGGGTGAAGGGCCTGCATATGCCCAGGTAAGATCTACCTACCTATTTATTTATTCAGAAGCTGAAAGGAAGAGTATCTGTGCTGTGGGCCGCCTCCCCCGGAACACCGTGATTACCTCTAAATGTATGGAGAGAGGGTGGCTACATATAATAGATTGTATCACACTCATTTTGCTTAATTGTAGGCTGACATCTTCTGTTACTACACATCCCAGAATGTCCTGCAGCTGACATCAGAGACACAGGCAGCATGGAGATTCAATAGACTGCAGTGCACGTAACAGCCTTTCAATTCAATTCAGTTCAATTTTATTTTTAACCAGGAAATACATTATTGAGATACTCATTTGCAAGGTGGTCCGGGGGGGGGGGCACACATAGTATACATAAAAGGATAACACTACAGATTTATATAACAGTTCACACAATGCAGTGGATAATACATAACAAGGTACAGTCAGATTACTCAGATTTGTACAGATCTACATAAGTGCAAGCAGCTAACTGCATAATACGATTGGAATGGAAGGAGGTAAGGGCGAAGGTAGAGCATGATCCATAAGGTGAGGTAGGCATAGTTGAAGATACGTAGGATTGGGGGGGATGTAAGGGAAAGAGGCTCAGGGAGTAGCAGGGCATAGACAGACAGGAGTGCAAAACAAAAGAAAGAAGGGGGAGCAGGGATAGCCGGGGCAAATATAATGATAAGTGCCATATAAAATATCAAAAGGGGGGGACCTTAGGCGTAGCACTACAGCTTTCCTTCAACAGAGGTTTCAGAAGAGATTTAAAGGAGGATAGTCTAACAAGGCGAGTCAGTTTCAGTGTATTTAGGAGGTAGTTCCACAAGGTTGGTAAGGTGTGGCTTTTAATATAATCTCCACTCAGATGTTTGCCGGTTGTGATTTTCTCCAGGCGCTAAGTATAGTCCTCTGTGCCTGTACTTAGCCCAGGGAGGGAGGACAGTGAGACCAGCAAACAAAAGATCAGAACTGATATAAACTTGAAAATACACTGCAGCATACTGAATCCCCCACTGCTGCCTACTGCGCTGATGTCAGCTGCAGGGGAATTCTGGGATTTGTAGCTACAGAAGCTATCAGTCTAGAACTAAGCACAATTATTGAGATAAATATAGCATATTACAGTAAATGGAAAGTAGAAGAAGAAGAAGAATAATCAGCAGTTATATAGCGCTTTTCATACACAGAGTATCCCAAAGCACAAACCAAAATGTGTTGCATACAAAGTGCACGTTGGGACTGGCCCCACACTTGAATGTGGGGCCCTTTATGATCATTGTTCCTCTTTAAGCAATAACTGAGAAGTCATTTCCTGGGAATTTACAACCAGGTGAGGGGAGGCATGGCCTGAGGCACAGTCAAGGGCCATTTCATGGCTGTTAATCACAGGAAATTAAATAACTTTTCCTTTTTTGCGGCTTTTGTTTTTTGAGCAGTGTTTTAGCCAGCAGTGTAGCACAACAAAAGCTACTTTTACTATACACTTACCTGGAGTGTTGCCATCTTGAATTGGCTTGCTTTGCACTGCTGCCCTTTTCTTCTACACGCTGTGGCCGTGCAGCATTTCTGATGGCCTTCCTGTGTATTGGGGGCATTTTTGTTGAAGGGGTTAGTGAATAGGAGTGCACGAGTGCAGGCAAAGCAGGGTTTTTACACATTTGCAAAAACCACCTGCACTGGTGCACTATGCTGCATGTTCCCAACAAACCAGGAAACATATTTTTCTGCAGTGGAGCAGCTTGCAATGCTCCGGCAGCTCTTTACACTGCTGGATCTGCACCAGTGCAACCGATCTGCCCCTCTGGCACTGATGCAGATCTGGTAATGTACAAGGCCGTAAAATCTCACATCATGGGTGTAGCTATCAAACAATGTGAACAGACAGCTGGAGCAGTCTGGTCATTTCTAAGAGATAAATGATCGTTAATCAGAACTCTTGCTAGGATCATGAATATTCAATCAAGTTTATAATATAGTAGTTCTGTAGTATTCAAGTGGTATGCCTAAAAGAATACTATTTAGTAGTTCTGTAGTGCTCAAGCAGTATGCACAGAATCAGGAAACTGAATACTGAATGTAGTACTCCAGTGACATTCATATAAGACCCTATTCATGAATGTGCGGAAAATGCGTGCAAATATGATGTAATGCAGGTGTCCAGCTGTGCATCCCAGCCTGAGGAAAAAAAATGCAGCATTTACGAATATGCACACAGTGGGAGCAGAGGCATGTGTGCAGTGCCGCACACAGGGACAGCAGGACAGCCCGCCCATACGTGTCCCTGCCCCATGATCCCACCATATATAGGCATGAGTGCCGCCCCACGCGGACCCATGGAAGTGAATACCGTGATGAAGGAGCAGGCAACAGCAGGAAGCAGAGATGGAGGTGCAGTGCCAGTAGCACATTGAGTCCCGCCAGTGGCCAAACACTCAGGCCATGGACAGGCAGAGGGCCATGGATGGCACATGTCACATGGTACCACCAGGTCCCGGTCCAGCAATTTCACGGGTGGCAAGGTAGCAGCTATGGTGGTGGACATCTGTGACAATTATGGGGTGCTGTACAGTGCAGACTCCCTGAAATCTCTGGCTGAGATCAAGGCCAGATATGGTTGGACATCCAGGTGACTGTCAATGCGGCCAGTCCAGAAGCACGAACACTTGCAGCTATAAGCATAAGTGGCATGATCTCTGGTTGACCATGAAATGAAAGCTGCTCACCACTGAACGAGCACACCATGGCACAGGCGGGGGCCCACCCACACAAGTTTCCACACTCTTGCCCATTAATAGGATGGTGGCTGACATCCTCTTCGAGGTCAGCATACACAGGGAGATGGAGAGCACTGACACCTTGCCGGGTATGTGGCACAGTGCAGGAACACAGGGTGGGAGATGTATGACTGAACGGCATAACCAACATCCTTGTCTTGCACCCTGCAGATCAGAAGACTGTGGCCAGCTAGCTCATCTGCGCAGTGGTAGTGCTACTGACTGCTACACCACCGACCTGGGTTCGGGAGCGAGCCTGGATCACTGGAGAGCCGGCAGGGGAAGGTGAGACGAGCATCACATGGGATGCTTTCTCATCTCAGGGAGGGAAGGCGTTCATGCTCTGCTGCACTACTGCCCTTTGGGTGACCACAGGGGGCGGGCACAGGAGTCGACGTATTAAGGGAGACAGGACACCGACATGCTCTGCCCTGCATGCACGCCAATTGCATGCAAGTATCAAGTAGTGGTTTCGGTGTCTGGGGGTGGGGGTGGAAAAGTGGAAAATCCACCAACTGCAGCAGGGTGATGTCTGCCCCTCACTGCAGGCCCCACACTGTCGACCACAGCTCTGTCCTTCAATCAGCTTCAGTCCTCCACCCAGGGATAGCCCCCTCCCGACTGCCCCATCCTGGGGCGTAAGCCAGAGTGCATTCGATGGAGGTTGGTTGGTTAGAGGCGATAAAGCATACTAAATGTTTTAAAAAAAAGGAGACTATGGCTAGCACCAATGTGCCATCAGCAACCTTTGTAGAGGAGGAACCACAGGGGGACACAGACACAGACACATACAGCGCAGGTATGGGACCACGTTGTGACCAGCTGAACATATGCCAATACTTGCCAATGCACTAGTAAGTAACTACACAATGTACTCTCACCCACAGGTTCAGCAGAGGGGACACCGGACACGGCAGTGGAGATGGGCACCCTCAAGGACAGTGACACAAAGGCTGTGCTGGAGACACCAGAGGCCGCGTAGGACCTGGACCAAACACCCACCAAGAGCCAGCAAACACTCTCTTCACCCTGAACCAACCCATAGCTACCACAAAGCTGACTGCCCAGTGCTGTGGGACTGGGCACCGAGGAGGAGACGACTCAGCCCTACATGTCTGGCCATGCAGCATGACCAGGTGTCCCACACACATGGCCTGGGGATAATGTACCACCCCTCAAAGGCATACAGACAGTGGGGACAAGGGCCCCTCAACATGCTTGGCCCACTGAGCACGCAGGCCGACACTATGGTCTGTAATGCAGACCTACTATCCCAAACTACACTAGCTGGAATAGGACAACCTGCAGGCATAGGGGAAAACACTGAGGCCCAGAGGGACCTGACCGTCAAGGTGTGTGGACTGTGGTGTGCCAAAGAAAGAATAGGGGACATCCTGGAGTGGATAACGGCCCATCTACTATCCGGGGCCAGCACAAGCAGCCAACTAGTCCCCCCCGGCAGGCTGGGATGTGGCATTCAAGATGCTGCTAGGTGGACACACAGGGCCTGAGGCACAGCCAGATGCCTCCACCCCGCTGATACCCACAAATGCTTCAGATGCTGTGGTACAGGGTACTGTGATGCACCAGCAGGTGCCCACCTACCCCACAGGCCCAGAGACACCTGTGCAGGGTGCAGACATGGAAGCATCCACCAACCAACCAGGGACACAGGAGGTGGAGGCCAGCACAATATCCCAAGGGTCTGACGCCACCTGCATGCTGGTGGACCTGGGGGACACATGAACAGTTAGTCCCGGGACCATCAGGAGACCATAGGCCACACGGGGTTGGGGCAAAGGAAGAGCAATGCCATGCCTCCTAGGCACATGCTTCTTTGCAAGTCTAGAGGGTAAAACAGCCAGGTGGCCATAAGGCAGCCCACACACACTGTACAGTCGCACCTATGTACCTGCAACTGCCCCCAACACAGCCCCACCACACAGCCCCACACACACACATATCCATCCCAGGCCCCTCACAGGACTGCATTGTACATTCATGACCCCCCCCACTGACTGACGCAGGGGCCACACCTATGTACCTCACCCCCCCTGGACACAGGCCACACTAACTGTTACTGCCATCATAACCAGGCCACTGCCACACATCCCCCCTTACACAGCCTGCAAGAGTTGGCTCATGACACAGCACACACCACCGCCACAACCACCCCCACACCCACCCACTTACACAGACAATACTGCACAGCACACATGGGATGGGATACTCTGGCACCCCTCAATGGGCACTCAGGACATATAGGCCACATCACTGTGACACAGTGGTGTACACCCTGTCTCCTGAATGACCCACACACAAGTGCATGGCATGCCATTTCACCAGACAGTGTCTCAGGACAATGGTGCTGTGGGTCATCCCCCTCCTTATTGCCCTGTGGGACTGCACCCTGGTGTTTGGGCATGGGTAAACATCTGCACACAGCCATGTTATGCAGCATGGTGCATGTGGTGATCACTCTGCAGGACTTTGCAGGGGCCAGTATCATCATGCCACCAGTGTGATCCTGGCAACAGAACCACATATTCAGCACCATGATTGTCCTCTTGAAAATGGCATGTGTTGTCCTGTGCACCTCTTTGTATGCCTCTTCCACCAAATTGTTCCATGCCAGGAACAGCATCATAAGGTATGGTTGGAGTGGGTATCCGCTGTCACCTAGGCATTGGGTACAGAACGGACATGTTAGTGTCCTGTAGCAGCGTGCACAGCTGTGTAGCATATGTTACAAGTTTGTACTCACCCAGCAGCCACCCGTTGACACCCTCACGTGCCGCAGGGTTGCCACTAAGCCTGGAGCCATTGAATATGTAGGCATCATGGGTCAACCTAGGGTACTTGGCACACATACTGGTGACGGTACCATCAGCATCACAAACTATCTAGCAGTATCTTAGTCAAGTAGCACACACGGTAACCTTCTCGGAGGTGCTACCCAGCTATGGCATAGGAGAGGCTAGGGTGTTCCATACCATGGGATTCAATCAGTGGTTGAAAAACTGGTGTGGAGCTCAGGGATTTGGCTTCATTGGGGACTGGGGGTCCACCTGGAGTGATGCAAGCCTATACTGGCATGATGGGCTGCATCTGTCCGGGAGGGGAACCAGGATCCTAGAGTGATAGGTTTAAATGCTTCATTGGCGAAGCTTTTAAACTAGCCAAGAGGAGGCACTGGAAAGGAGCAGGAAAATCCTACCCCCAAACAATCACGGTAGTAAGTGTGGCAAACACAAACATGGAGGTGTCGATAGGAGAAGGGCAGGGGTAAATGGAGAAAGTGACAAAGGCAAGAAGGACAGGGATGGGGCAAAGGGGTAAGGCCATCAGGAAATGGAGGTGTGAGTACCAATGCCCGTAGTCTGGGCAACAAGCTCCCTGAGCTGGTGGCCTTAATGGAAGAGGATGCTTGGATATCGTAGCAGTCACAGAAACATGGTACACAGAGAACCATGACTGGGATGTTAACATACCAGGGCAATATAACCTACAGGAAAGACAGGCAGGGGAGAAGAGGGGAGGAGTAGCTCTCTTATAAAGGAAGGGATAAAAGCAACTGAACAAAAGAGTAAACAGGGAGGAGAGGAGGCACTGTGGGTCACCCTGGAGACTGGAAAGGGCACCACAATCCGCACAGGGGTTGTGTACAGACCCCCATGTCAGGGGAAGGAATGGACAAGGATATGATGGAAGGCATTCTTAGAATGGCAGAGAAAGGGGAGATACTGTTGATGGGAGACCTGAATATGCCAGATGTTAACTGGAGCACATTTGCTGCAGCCACATCCAAGAGCAGGGCCATTCTGACACCTACAGGTGGCAGGCATTGAACCATAGTTTGGAACCCACTTGTGGGGGAGCAATCTTAGACCTTTACTCTCAAATGGGGGCAGTGAGAGGATCTCAGATCTAGAAGTGGGTTGCCATCTGGGGACAAGTGACCATCAAACAGTGTGGTTCACGTTAAACTCAGCTACAGAGTCAAGCCATACAAAAGTGAGGGTACTGGACTTTAGGAGGCTGACTTTGTAAGATAGGAGAGTGCCTCAGAAAAGCACTAGCAAACAGGCTAGAAGGAGGTGTGGAGCAACAATGGGGAATTATCAAAACTGCCATCATAGAGGCAACAAGCCTTTGTGTGAAGCAAATAAACAAATCAAAACGAAAAAAAAGCCACTGTGGTTCTCAAGAGAGGTGGCTGTGAAAGTCAGGAAGAAAAAGATAGCATTCCAGAAAGAAGGAGCAGGACAGAGAGCTGTATCAGTTAAGGCAGAAAGAAGCATGGAGGGAAGTCAGAATAGCAAAGGCCCAAACTGAGGAAAAGATAGCCAACTTAGTTAAGAAGGGGATAAAACCTTTATAGGTACATCAGCGATCGAGAAAGACAAAGGGAGGGATAGTGAGGCTGAATAGAATAAACG
Organism: Neoceratodus forsteri; assembly: GCA_016271365.2. NCBI lineage: Eukaryota > Metazoa > Chordata > Ceratodontiformes > Ceratodontidae > Neoceratodus > Neoceratodus forsteri. The sequence goes on along the minus strand of CM057456.1, from coordinate 1,558,030,058 downwards.
GTGGGTGGGCAGAGGGGACAGGAAAGCAGGAATACTAAACAAATATTTCTGCTCAGTATTCACAAAAGAGGAGGGAAGTGCCTAATCCAATTAACAGAAGCACTCTTGATGGAATTGATCCCAGTCCTTTCACAGAAGAAAGGGTTCTGCAAGAACTCCTAAAACTGAAGGTGGACAAAGCAATGGGTCCTGATGGAATTCACCCCAGAATTCTAAAAGAATTAAGGAAGGAACTAGTGAAACCACTGGCTACTCTTTTAATAAATCATGGGAGGATGGTGTGGTACCCGAGGACTGGAGGAAGGCGGTGTGATTCCTTCACAAAAGTGGGACCAAGACAGAGGCAGGAAACTACAGACCTGTCCATTTGACCTCTGTGGTAGGGAAAGGATGGAGTCACTTCTGAAGGAAAGAATAGTTGAGTACCTAGAGGTCAGTGGGCACAGGATCCAAGGCAGCATGGGTTCTGGCGGAAGGTCATGTCAGGCAGATCTAACAGATTTCTTTGACTGGGTGACCAGAGTAGTAGACCAGGAGGGCTGTGGACATGGCCTACCTAGACTTTAGCAAAGCATTTGACACAGTCCACACAAAAGATTATTAGTCAAATTAACCAGCCTGGGAGTGGGTCCCAGGGTGGTAGCCTATAGATAAAACATTGGCTGGACAACAGGACACAGAAGGTAATTGTAAATGGAGTCCACTCTGAAGAAAGGGCGGTTATAATTGGGAGTACCGCAGGAGTTCAGTATTAGGTCCAGTCCTTTTAATGTCTTCATCAGTGGCATTGCAGAGGGACTGGAAGGAAAAGTATGCCTTTTGCAGATGACACAAAGATCTGCAACAGGGTTGATACACAAGGAGGCGTGGAAAGGATGAAAAGGGACTTGGCAAGGTTGGAGGAATGGTCAGGCGTATGGCAGCTAGGATTCAATGCAAAAGTGCAAAATAATGCACCTGGGAAACAAGAACCCAGAGGAAGAATACACAATGGGTGGGGAGGTGGTAACAACAACAAACAGGAAAGGGACCTGGGGTAATCTATCAGATGACCTTAAGGTTGTAAGCAATGTGAGAAGGCAGTAGGGAGGGCCGGGGTATACTGGGATGTATAGGAGAGGCATCAGCAGCAGAAAACAGGAAGTTGTTATCCCTCTGTACAGACAGTTGGTGAGACCCCATCTGGAATACTGTGTCCAGTTCTGGAGACCCCATCTCTGCAAGGACATAGACAGGATAGAGGCAGTCCAGAGGAGGGCAACTAAAATGGTGCAGGGTCTGCAAGAGAAGCCGTATGAGGAGAGACTAAAGGAGCTTAATATGTATACCCTTGAGGAAAGAAGGGAGGGGACATAATAGAAACTTTCAAGTACCTCAAGGGAATCAACAAAGTCCAAGAGGGTAGCATCTTTCAGAAAAAGAGACTTGCAAGAACAAGGGACACAATTTAAAGATAGAAGGAGGGCGGTTCAGGGCAATGAGGAAGTATTATTTCACAGAGAGGTAGTGGATGCATGAACAGCCTTTCTGAGGAAGTTGTGGAGTCTAAAACTGTGGAGAATTCAAGAATGCATGGGACAGACATAAGGCAATTCTTGTGGGGGGCAGGAAGATATAGGCTGTTGGTTAAATAGGATCTGCGGCCTATCCTGTAGGTAGGGAAATGGGCAGACTAGATGGGCCTAGCGGTCCTTATCTGCCATCAAAGTCTATGTTTCTATGTTTCTATGTTGATGCTGTGGAATCCCTTTCTGTTTCTGTACACCTCCTTATACACATTGATACAGTCTATAGTAACCAATACATTGGGCATATCATGCATGGCATAGAATGACTCCTTTATGGCACGTATATCTGCATCTGATGTGGGGGAACTATATGTGGTCATGTACATAATGGAGTAAAGCATCCATGACCTGGTGCAGGGCCCTTGACACAGACGACTGATTGACACCTGTGACATCCCCTGTGACACTCTGGAAGAATCCCGTGGCATAGTATGATGGGGCACACAGGATCTTCATTTCCACAAACATGGCATGTGACATAGAAACACAGAAACATAGAAGTTGACGGCAGATAAGGACCGCAAGGCCCATCTAGTCTAGTGACCTATGTGTCATGAGTTCCAGCTGATCCCTGAGCATGTGGCAGAGGCCAGAGATTGTATAATGGTCCAGGCAGAACTGCTCCATGCATTGTGTGTATCATGGAGTTGAGCCACAGTAGCAAGTGGCCTGAATATCCAGGGTCTGTCATCTCCTCAGAGATCTTTCCCTCTCCCATTTGCCCTCTCACAGGAGAACATTCATGAGTAGCCCAGGGCACATCCAGTGGATCCCTGTGTGGACTGCTACAACTCACTGTACACTGCTGTGTGTACTGTGTTGAGCAGCTCCTGCCACAAGCACAGGTCTGCCTTTAAGTGGTCCATGACCCAACACGCCCATGGGATCATGCACATCAGCAAGCATTGACGCCCCATATGCCATTCTGCGACCTGACATGGTGACAGCAGGTTCTCTGGCATTCTGCAGCATGTCTGCATAGAAACATAGAAGTTGACGGCAGATAAGGACCGCAAGGCCCATCCAGTCTGCCCATTTCTTTTTCTACCTGTAACCCCTAGATGGCGCTATCCCAGGGGCTACTACCCCTGCCTGATTTGCCACTAACAGGTTGAGGGGCCTGGATCCAATGGCGGGTGCCTCCACCCAGAGGTCAGGGTTTGCAATAGTTAAACTTACTTGGTCACAGCCCTCTGGGACACTGCAACCCCCCTTTCTTCCCACTAGTGGCCCACACAATATATCAGAATTACCTTCACAGTATACACTTACCCCCAGGGCTGGTTCAGGCACTGGGACCTCCTGTAAAATAAGATACAGTGCAACAATCACAGTACAATACTTTAACATAGACAAATACCTCAGGCAGTATAACTTTGCTGAAACAAGCAGCTCTGATTTATTTAGGGGAATATAACAAGGACAGGGGGAAATCAGGTTAATTAGCTTATCACTTTACTCATCTACCTATGGCTCTGTGCACAGGCCTATCCCTACCAGTTACTGTCCCTGGGTACCCAAGCCCTAGTAGCTGGTCAAACCGTGGCAGCTGGTGGGGCCCTTTCCCACTGAGAAAAGAAAATTAGTTTAAACAGTCAGCAGTACAGTGATTCCATTTGGATTCAATGTGGCAATTCAACAGGGCGACCCTGAATTAGTACTCACGACCTCCAAACAAGATAGGGTCCTTCAATGTCAGCAGGGCTACTCTTGAGCTCCACGAGACTCTCACACATTTATATGGCAAACTGCAACAGGCAAAAGTCCTTTAATGGCAGCAGGATTCACTTGAGGTACACAAGCCTCCTCACACACATTTATATGGTAAAACAGAAAGTACTATACCAGGCAGGCTGCTTCTATCCCGATCGCAATTACTGCACAATACCCGGAGAACACACAGCAGATTCAGTTCCTGACAGACCGAGTGCAATTCAGCAATTTCTCCAGTCTTCTCAGGGTGAGCCTGGTTTCTACTCTTCAGATATCCTTTGATTCTCTTCACAGGGCAGATTCAGTCCTAACAAGCAGTTACACAAGCTGCAGACCGGAACTCTGGGCCTTAACGTTCCGACTAAAACTGCACACTGAAAAGCACAGGGCTCCTTCCTTCTTCATGCCAGAGCTCAACTGAAACTCCAACAGACAAACTGGGCACTTCCTTTGAGTTCCTCCCAGTTCTTGACTGGATTGGCTGTCACTCACAATAGACTGCTCTGTTGGTCCAAAAAGGCGAAGTCTAAACTACATCTCCAGAGTCACTGCCCTTACAATCCTCTTGTGGCTGGCTCAGATTATGAGTCCAAGTTCTGATTCGTCCAGGCACCATTTTAGAGCTAGCTTACCCCACACTGATTGGTCCAGTTCAGCAGTTCAAAACCAGAATGGGGAACTAGGCAGACACATTTCTGACTGCAAAGAAAGCAGGTTAGACAAACTGTAATTTCATTATTACTCTAAATGGTTTCTGGCAAACAGTTACATCTTTCAGATAGGTTCCTTTGCACTCCTAGTGACTGCAAAATGGAGTGAATTGGCAGCAGCTCGAGTGGTACTCAATCAAAGAAACACACAGTCCCCATACAAACTAATTATGTCTGCAAGCAGACAGCTCTTAAAGAGACAGTACCAGAGGTTCTAAAAACACTCACTGATAAATGGCTTAAACGCCAATCACTATTCAGGCTTGGAGCATTCAAGCAAGCTCCTGGAAGTCTTTTGGGAACCCCCATTTGCAGGGGGGTTACATACCTTATGAATGTGCCATCGGCCTTTGCTCTGTCAATGGCCTATCTATTCATACTCATCTGTATTGCTCCCTTATGCCTATCCCATGCCTGTTTGAAGCCCTGCACTGTATTCATATCCACCACTTCCTAAGATAGGTCGTTCCATGCATCCACCACCCTTTCTGTGAAAAAGAACTTCCTAACATTACCCCTTAATCGGCCTCCCTCTAATCTCATGCTGTGTCCTCTTGTCCTGCGCCCAAGGTTGGGCGGTATGGGGTATACCCCTAAGTACTATGGCAGGTGTCATCCACCACCTACAGTGATGATTACCGAGGAAACATTTGGGTTCTGACAGAGCCTGGGGAAGTACGTGGATGTGTTTGTACCCTACTGTGTGCTACTGTCATGTCCATATCTCACAGGTACAGGCCATACAGGGTACCCATGGTGTGTACACCTGTTACATGTTGCACATCCTACAGCAATATTATCCTTCTTCTGTCCACCACAGGTGCCATTGTGTGCTGTGCCTTGTATGGTGCTCCTACTGCTGGTGTCCGTGTGTGTTCCGGGTGTTGTGTGTTGTGCTGCTAACTTGTTGCTCTCTCCTTGTGTTTCTGCAGGACTTCCATGGGCAGCCGGATGTCCTGGTATTGGAAAAGCGGAGTAGCAGACAGGGCAGCATCCCAGATGGTGGCGCCACATTGGCAGAAAATTCCCCTCTACCTCCCCTATTTCCTCTCGGCTCTATGATGTTGGTTCGACAACAGTTTCGTCGACCGGCATCACAGCGATGGAATTTATGTTGACCACAAGTTACGGTTCACATCAATTCCGAAGGACTCCCACTCCCTTTTTTCTATCAAGGGGCTTCATGGTATGTTGTGCTTTTGACTGTGGTGCATGTGTGTGTCTGCTGTTGTCAGTATTGACTCGCCATGTCCCCATCACGCATGCCTGTCCTCCCTTTCTCTGTCCTGTCTTCCAGGGGTACCATGGACCACTGAGGTGCCTCATCCTGGAGCTGCGGAGCTACTCCACCACCACCACTCCACCAGAGTCCAGCAGCGACTCGGAAGATGCTGACGACTGATGGGGGGCATGTCTGGATTGGAGATGGGTGTGACCTGTGGGGCCCCTCTCTTACTGTTGACACATTTAATAAATATGTATTTTCCAGTGTACACTGGTGTCCTCATCTTTCTGGGTGGTGGTGTGTGTTCACAGTCCAGGTACGGTGGGGGTGGGAATGTTGATCCCTGCATTACACATCTCTGCTGGTAGTCTGCTGCACCTGGCGTTGCCTGTGGGGAGGTGCCTGGGTGTGCTGCAGGGGAGTGAACTGTCCCTTCATCCATGCCTTTGATCTGTGCTGTGCTCATGCCCTTGGCACACACTGGTGGTCCCATGGTGGGGCAGCCGTCTGGACCATGGAGTGTCTATATGTTCTTCGTGGTGTTCACCATGTATGGCAGTAACCCACACTGGCTGTCCTGGGTCCGCACATGGTCTGCACACCCACGTTGGTGGCTGTGTCCCTGATTCGGGGGGGGGGGGGGGGTACCATTGCATCCATGGTTTCTGTTCTGCCACCCTTCCCTGCATTCCAGGGGCACTGTTCAGATGCATACGTGGGGTGGGGGATGGCCACCCCCAACCATGGGTGCTGGCACCTCTGTGTGGACATCACACAGTGCCCACGGCATCCTCTGTGGCACTCCCTGGTGTTTCTCAATGGACGGGTGTGCCATACTGTAGGTTTCATATTCTGTTTCTGTCTATTGCATTATATTGTGCCAGCTGTCCTGCACATTCACCAGTGCCAATGTATGCCATGTCCACCACTGGGTGCCCTGACAGGTGTTGTCCTGTGGGGTGGCCTTGTAGTGGGATCTGCCTGGTGCTATACCCATGCAGCTGTGTATGATAGCCATTCCCTGCTGTACCCTGCGTGCCTCTGTTAAGTGGCTGAGGTTTACGGCTGCACTCCATCTCATATATTACTGCACATCCTGGTCCATGCACCTGGGTGATCCAGTGCACGTTGTGCATGAACGTACAGTGCTATGTGCACACTGCTACAGGGCCACACACCCCAGGTGTGCGCATACTGTGTGTGGCATGTAGCTAAGCATCTGCCCTCCCCTGTGCAGGATGCAGTGTCATTCATGAATGCCACTCTGGTGTAATGTGCGTGGTATACTGTCTTGTACCGTTGCACACACCACTTACATGTTGCGTATCTGTGGACAGGGCTTCATGAATAGGCTCCATAGTCTTCAAAATGACTACTACATAGTAATTATTTAGTATTCATTCTAAGGAACACACTTCAGGTAGTGTTCAAACCGAATACAAAACTCGAATTTAGTGGTATTCTGCCACGTTTTGAATACCACTTTTCATGATGGAATACCAAAACTCAGGCCCTGGTAATCCAACAGGAGTATCAGTTTTTTTTTGTCCCACAGATCTGGTACCATCTCCCAACCATGAGGTAGCACAGTTCCTGAATGATTTGTTGACTGTTCTGGCTCCATTTTAAAAGTGACACTTCGGTTGCTAACAAGTCTGAACATATTGCTGAATGTTCCCCGACTGGCAGACTGATCCTGACTTCAGAGTGAGATGGAAAAGGGCACTGGGTCTGAAGCATGCCAACGAGAATAGCGTCGACATGGTGTGCACGGTAAAACAGGCGCCTTTGTTTTTTTGCCAGGGGGGGCACACCCTGTCTATAGGATTCTCACTCTAAGGGGGAGCGGATCCCGGGAAACATTACAATTCTTGAGGCAGATACGGCCCCATGTAAAAAAAAATAATAATAATCAAGTACCGTGGTATGCTAAAATGTTGGGAGACCAGGATTAGAACCCTGGCCTCCACTGTTGCTTGATGCCCCAGCCCTCCACACCACAGGAGCAGCTCAGCCAGCATCCTGGATTCTGGTGCCCTTCTCTTCCTTCGGCACTACGGATATTGACCAGGGGAGCGGTTACAGCAAGCGCTGTAAATCCCCCATTGCTGTCCATGTGAGCGCTTACCAGACTAGCACCGTATAGTGCAGCGCTATTCTGGAAGCGGTCACTTGACAGGGTAACAAAAAAAAGTGCTGGACTCAACCACCTGCCCCCTCTGAACAGATCTGAAACAGATCTTACATGTTTTCAGTAGGTCCATTTGCTGTCCACTCACCCACCCACTTGCACATCTGCCCAGCCAATGCTTGCACACCCTCTCGCCTGCTGGTCGCACTCCCGCAATCTTAATTTTTTTTCACATTCTGTGAGTGATCAACCTTTCAGTAAAACTGTCAGAGGGAAGGGAGTGGAAGGGAGGGTGGGTAGTTTGAGTAATGAATTAGGCAGCCAGGAGTTGAGAGAGTGCTGGGGGAAGGGAGAAATAAGCTCACAGAAAGATTGGGCAGTGGAGGTTACCTTGCAACACTTGGGACCGAAAACAGTGAATTGCTGGGGAGAATAGGAGTTAATATTTTGTATGACACAATATATCTGTAGAAATGCTGAATGGGGACAAGAGTTATAATACAGCAGTCGGTTTTATGATAATAAGAGTAGAAACAGTGCATGTCAAGGAAATATGCAGTTTTTGCATTTCGGCGTTTGGGGACCTGCAGAAGAATATCTTTCTGCTGCTCCCCAAATGCCGCTATGTAAAAATAGTGTGTTGCAGAGATGTGCACTCTCTTGCTTTTATAACTCCACTTTTAGCATTTCTACAGATCTGTTTCTGTATACAGAAGCACTCTGTGCACAGGCAGTGTTGCTTGTGGTATTAAAAATGTGACTGCCATGCTGGGAGCAGTAGAACAGGCTTACTCAGCGGTATAGCGTAGGACAGGGGCCTGGATGGAGGAGGAGTGAGACCTGTTTCTGTTTCTCTAGGCCAGCAGTTCCAGGCTGGCACAGTGAGCTCTCCATGCACAGTAAAATGATGTTTTGCAAGGTCCGTCAGCTTGGCATACAGATGGCAGAGGATACAAGACAAGCAAGAGCCATATCATGCAAGGATCCATTGAAGGGGAGGCAGGTTCAGTGGAGGGAGGACAGCCAAAACAGGTCCACATCAGGGCAGGATCCATGGGGGGAGCAGGTAAGGCATAACGTCACTCCAGGAACCATGGGGGGGGGGGGCAGGTGCTCCAGGATCGGTTTTGGAAGAAGGCTGGTCAGGATCGATGTGGTGTAGGCCAGGGCCAGGAGTCATGGAGGGGGCAGGGGTGAAAGCTGTACGGTGTTCCAAAATAATGCATACAAGTGACAGGACAGGCTGCTACACTAGTTTTCTAGTGTAACGCTCTGGTAGAAGATGTAAAACTGAAAAATAATGGGAGGTGTGGGGCAGAGCCCTAGGTTTCGTTAAAAATAGGGGGCTCCCCCCACCCACACACAGTTGTTTTTTTTTTTATATATAAAAAAGGCTAACATGTTTGTTTAGGCTACATCATTACTGCTGTAACAAAGTGCATGCAACTGCCCCATAGAACTGCCGTATAGGTTGCGTATCAATATACTTCATGGCAAAGGGGGCCCTTAGTCCTCAACTTACACCAGCTGCCTGCCCTGGGATAAGTAGAGGTCTTTAGTCTTCCCCTTACTCCAGGGACAGGAAGGACAGGTCCACATCAGGCCAAGAGCTTTGCGGCAGCAGGCTGTGGCTGCATCAGGTTAAGATCCATGGGGGTGGCAGGCAGGCCATAGGCAGTACTGGTCCACAGTACACCAGGATGCATGGGGGGGCAGGCATGACATGGCCACATCAGGCCCAATCCATTGGGAGGCCAGGACTTGGGTCCATGCAGGAGGGCAGGCAGTAAAGACCCATGTCAGGTCAGCAGCCATGCAGGGCAGACTATGGCCAGGCCAAGATCCAGGGGGCCAGGTCAGACAAAACACATGAGGACAGGAGCCATGTAGGGGCAGGCAGTCCAGGATCTAGATGAATGAAAAGGGGACATACTAATAGTTCCTTTTGTCAAGTGTGTTTATTTCTGGGGTTTAATATAAAAATCAGTGCATTTTTAATGTTCTACTTGTAAACCTGTTAAAACCTAGAGAAACTGGGCAGAATACCAAATTTCATGGGGGAATACCAAAATTCTGATCCTGGTATTCCATCAAGAATACCATTTTTTTTATCTTAGATTCTACCCCTGTAATACCATGCAGAATTAATTTTGTGCTCAGTTTATAATGATGGATGTCTAGTTCTGAAAACTACACAAAACTTCTAGTCTTCCTTAATTTAAATATTTCAGCTCATGGGCATACTACCTACACACTAAATAATAGCTGAGCAGTATATGAATAGTACTGTGAATACTAAATAAGTAATAAATGAAGATATTCTATTTTGGAATGAGTAACAAAAAATATTAAATTTTGGTGAGGGCAACTGTCCAACCTGCTGTGTGGGAAAGGGAGATTAATAAAACAGCAATAGGCACAGTACAGAAAAAATACACACATATACAAAGGTCACTCTGGAGCGTGACCAAATCAGATAAGAGACAGACAACAGATAGATACAAACATCTAGCACACAGGCAAGATAAGAAAAAAATACTTTGGTGCTAATGTTAAACTCTGGCTATAACTGAGAGCACTTTGATGCAGGAGGGACACCTCTCACTAAGGTTTCCCCAAAGGCTCCTGCATGAAGGAAAAATATAACAAATGCACACATTCCCTTAAACCTATTTGGGTTGGAGCCATAAACAAATGAGAGTTTCAAAGGATCCTCTCAAATGTAACATTTTTTTAAAACATTAAATAGATAAAAATCATACTATACATAAGGAAATCGTACAACAGGCAAGCAATAATAATGCGTGCTGATTAAGCTAGAAACAAAGCATAAACTATAAGGTTAAAGGATGAAAAAAAGCTTTAAATAGATATTGTTTTACCTGTTCCAGTTTGTGTTTGTTTTTTTTTTGCTCTGGTGCACTTGCCCTGCAGCTTCTCAGAAATCAGCTGCAGTTAGTGTGGCTTATGCTGCTGCGAGAGTTCTAAATGACATCACTGGTTTTGACACCACAATCTGCAATCTGCTTTAGTTCTGATGTCAAAACTGTAATAGTTAACCTCTGTTTCTACATCTTCATGCCCAAAGTAAGTCTGAAACAGAATCGTAATAAGGAAAACCACCACAGAAGTGGCAGGACAAGAGGCATGAAAATCCCTTATTCAGTACAGTATATGCCACTTATAAACGGACACACTGCTGTTACACAGCTGTTTCCATTATAGCAAGTGTCCTATTAGGCAACTCTGTTAATATTTTTTTTTTGTGTTTGTTTATGCGAGTCCTCAACAGTCCTCAGTTCGGACAGTAAGGACTGTGTGGGGCGATTTGTGGGTGGTGGAGGTGATGTGGGTTGGGGGGATGGAGTAATGCTTGTGTCACACACATGGCTGGATTAACCTGTATGCTAATTACGCCATGGCGTAGGGCCCCGAGGTTCAGGAGGGCCCCCACTGTTAACTTATTTACAGCTACTTTCTTTAATTCTGGCTGTACTGGACAACCGCTGACAGGCCAAACTGCCCAAAAAGCAGCCCCCTCCTTGGAGTCAGTCAGCCCCCCCACCTCACTGAGTCAGCCTGGTGAATGATGACCCACCCCGCAGCTGCTCTGAGCAAGTGAGCCTCTCAGTTTCTCTGATGGCTGCTCCAGCTTCACCTCTGATCCACCCTGACCCCACCACACACAACCAATCATGTCCATCAGAGGTCCTCTGGAGGTGTGGCTACTGGGGAGCGGGAATCAGTGTGTGCATGTGCATGGCATCAGGACATGTGGCCGGGCAGTAATGAGGAGTAGAGGAGGAGAACGAGAGAGAGCTGTGGCGGTCAGTTGTCAGTGACGGTGGTTGGTCTCATCTATCAAAGAAGAAGAGTCTCTGTCTAAAGACACAAAAGTAGGCCACGGGGGGGGTCACCCGGAGTCAGATTTGGCTTCAGTGCAGTGTCACGTGCTGCTGGTGCTTTCAGTGTAGCCACTAGCCAGGGTCAGTAAGTGCTGCTGCTAGTTTGGCCTTCGGTCCTGCTGTGACCATGAGGAGTCCTCCCATGCCGGGCCACGCTGCAAGGCTGAGTCGTGTCACCACCGCCTGTGTGATCTTGAGAAAACAATCAAGAGGACAGACTGGATTCATCAAAGTCACATTCACATCAGTCAGGCCACACCAGGTATGTTGTGTTGACTAGTTTTCTGCGTGCTGCAGTGTCCAAGTCATTTGTGCTGCAGAAATAACTAGTTTTATTGCAGTGGAGAAACAAACTAAGCTGTGGTTGCCTCTGGTCATGGTCTGTCTATGAGTGTTCAGTAACCTGAGTAGTGTACTAAGTCTTTAATAAGATTTGAGTTTGGCACTGAGTGGACCATGGGATGCTAATAAGTCACCTGAGGGGGAACTAACTTGTGTGACTTGCTCTTGCTGGCACAGTTTTGTCTTGGTTTGATTTGAGTCATATACATTACTGGGAAGGTTGCAGCAGGTTGCTCTAAGAAACTTAATTTCTGAAGTGACTGCAGTCAACACCTGCAGGTCCTACAGGGTTCTTAAGGCTCAGTATTTTTGGCACAACTCTGTTTAGCTGCTTCGGCATCAATGACTTGGAGTAGGGGCAAGGATGTGGCAACCCAGCATTGGCAGCAAAGCAACTTTTAAGCTGACAACAAAACTATAAATGACAATGGAGATGGAGGAGAGGAGACAGTGGGAGAACAGACAGAATTGAGGACAAAGATAGCTGCACAGAGGGTGATTGTGGCAGATGCATTGCGGAGGCAAGGAGCTTGAGCATGTCTCAGGTTTGGAGCTTGAAGGAGTCTTGAGTGAGGAAATAATGGGAGGGAGCTGTGAGCCCCACTAACTGCTTCAGTACATGCTTTAGTTTTTTGATTTTGGCAGAGAGAATAGGTATTCAAGGAGGCATGTGCAGGGAGATTGTGGCAGCTACAATCCCCATTTTTATTCATTTATTTATATGGAATTTGAATTTGATATCTGGGCAGGCAGGGCACACTAACTGAAATCTAATGTCCAGGTGTGTCTCAGGGGAGGGGAAAAAAGAGGAAGAAAAGAGGATCTATAATTAATAATAACAAAAATAATTACAAGGTACAGTAGAGGCAAGGGAAAAACAAGATGAGTTAAAGGTAACTAAAAAGTGAAAATTTACAAAATGTTAATATTGTACTGATAAAATGTTTCTTTGTGCAGTAATTGGTCATTCTGAATTGTGTTGTTTATAATCAAGGGCATGTGACCTGTCAAGTCATGTGGCATAACACATAGAATTATAAACCACATCCTGCTTGAGTACCCTGGCTGTTACTGCAGAAGAGTGGAATGTTGGCATTTAGGGGCCCCCGGGCGACAAAATATGACTTGGAGTAGGGCCCCCACATCCATTAATCTGACCATGGTCACACAGTTTACTTTTCTTTCAAGAACAAATGGAGAAACAGCACTCACCTCCCCTTCATGAAGAGAAAAGGCACTCGAGGCTAGGAGATCATTTTTACAAGGATTTGTCCTTTATTAAGGTGCTGGCAGGTACAACAGTTAGTGCAAATATGACCAAACGAGAACTAATAGTGGTAGGAAAAAGCAGTCCTTCTGGACACCGGCTGGTGTCTCTGAGTTAGCTTATGTTTCATGCCTTGCGAATCCTCAGAGCTGTGCAACTCTGTTATATACAGTATACAGAACAGGTAAAACTGTCAAAAAGAGTGATAAAAATGTAAAGCATGAAAGTACAGGCCAGCCCACTGGCGCAGCAGTAGTGCCACTGCTTGCAGTGCTGACGACCTGTGTTCGGAAGCGAGCTCAGGAGTCGGAGGGTCAGATGGGGGGTCAGGAGGCTTGAGCATCCCATGGACTGCTCTCCTCCTCCAGGTGACTGATGCCTGGTATTAGCCTGGCCCCTAGTGATGGCTAGGGATCAACACACTGAGACTGCACACAAGGGAGGAACAGAGGTGGGACAAATGCCTGATGTGCTAGGTATGCAAGTGTGTGCAGTACGGCCACTGGCATCATTGCATGCCATTTCTTCTGCACTGAGAGGAGGAAACGGGAAAATGCTGACTGGCAGAGATAAGCAAAAAAGCATGAAAGTAGATCAGATTAGACAGACAAAGGGGAAGAGAGCTGGGAAAGCTCAAGAAGGAGTTCGGGTCCTTCCTTGATTACAAAGTGGAGCAACAATTAAAAGGCTACGCCTGCAGTTCAGTGGGTGAGCAGCCAGTCATGCCTACTTTCTGAGCTATATAAGCAGTTCCTGCCAGCCTCCCTCTGAAGCACTTTATCTTTGCCAGTCAGAGTGTCTGTTGGTCTGTCTTCTTACTTTGGGTCTGCTGCTTTCGCCTTGTCCCCATCCCTTCCTGTTGTCCGTGCTCTGGGACTTGTTTGTTTCTGCTGGATGTGTTCATGTGTTTCTCCTGCTTGGTTAGTATTTGTTTTGCTTCCAGCTGCTGTGTGCTTCCTCCAGTGCTTGTTTTCTGGTTTCCTGTGTTTGTGTGTTTTTGTCTTTTCTTTTGGGGTTTTCATTGCCTTTTGTGTGCGCTATGTTAATCCTGTGCCTGTGCTTAAGCCCATTCCCTTTTCAGCTGCTTACCACCCTCAGTTTTCCTGCAATTGTTGTATGTTTCAGCTCCCATTCCAAATTATCTGCTGCTGCTGCTTCTGTTAATTCATTGTACTTGGCCTAGGCTCCTGCTCTCAGTTTGCTGCCTCTCCCTGTTGCAGCTTGCTCTCAGTTCTCAGTGCTAGCTCTACTCTGATACTGCCAGCAGCCTTGCATTCCACTTTACTTCTTTCCAGCTCAATTACCTCAGCGTTTCATTAATTTTCTTCACAGTTCCTTCTGTATGCCCTTAGTTTTATCCAACCCTTTTGGGGATTTAAATCTGCTCTACATGTTTATTTGCACTCAGTGAGAATCAAACCTGAATCTATTGCAAGTCTATTTTACTTTCTCCATGTGAATCAAACCTGCTTAAATATGTTACCAAGCAATTATTATTGGGGTTCGGTGCTTTATTGCCCATGCTTACAAATTCCTATGCTCATTCAGTTGTTCAGCTCAGCTAATGCTGGAATCTATAACTAATTGCTGCTGGACGCTATTCACTAGTTGTACAATGCTTAATTGTACTCTGGAGGTCAGCTCAGCTATAGCCGTCGCTGTAAACTAGTTTTACTATAAACTTGTGGGTCACGGCACTTTACTGTGGCTTATTAGTTTTTTCTATGGCAGAGGACGGGGGGTTATAGTGGAGAGTTGTGGCCCCATGTGGTACAGTTACCTCATGTTCGTATACTGCCTTCACCGCTAAAATTATCCGGGTATTTATGTCACCTTTAATTGGTGCTCACTGATGGACTGACTGGCTGGTATTCCTTTCTCTTTACTTGCATCGCATGTTATATAACCTTAACAGGCAAGTGCCCTGCACTGAATAAAGGACCAGATTACCTTGAGCTCATTGTGCAATTCCTACTGCTGTCATGCTTTTGCATACTAGTTGTTTACCATACTGCACATTGCCTGTTACTCCCTGCATTATTATGCATGGCCTGTTCCATTACTAAAGGTGTTTACCATGCTGCATATTGCCTGTTACTCCCTGAACTACCATGTATGGCCTGCTCCACTGTAAAGGGGGACTAGCTGACCATGCCCATCAATTTATTGGCTCTGAGCTCGCTCTCAGCTGACAGTCTCGCTCTACACCCTAGTCTGCATCCTGAGCGTGAGATGCCTGAGTGGGGTCCTTCCTTTCTGGTCCACAGTGGGAATGTACTTATTCCAGGTGGAGCTTTAGCCATCCATATACCGTGGCACCTCTTGGTGTAGAATTTATGACTAACTGCGAAGGGTGGTTACGCGCATTCCCCCTTTGGTTGTAGTATTAAGTTACTACCATTGCATCTTCAATGCTTCTCCCTATGACTGCCTCTGGTTCACCTGGTTTGTATTTTAGATTGGTAAGCTGGCTGAGTGCCTTTGTGGTCATTGCACTCCTCCTCCCGCCTTGGAGGTGCTTGTTGCAGAGAACCCTCGCAACCCTTTATGACATTCCTGTTAGAGGGATAGAGTGAGAACCCTCCACCAAATCAGAATATTTTCCACCCTCTTTTACTGATTTTTAAATGTAGTAGTCGAGCTGTCACTAAATAAAATAGCCCAAGCCTGGAGGGAAGGCAATCTTGGCCTTGGATTCCAGAGATTTCCTCCTCAAAGTTTTTTTTTTTCTCTCTTCCATGCCGCAGATCATAATACAGTACATACTTAGTTTTAGTAATGTTCTTAGCTTACTTAGGTAGGTTCTGCTGTTGGATGGAGAAGGATGGCGGCTTCTTAGGAAGCCCCTTGCTGTCAACAGTGCAAGCCATATTATTGGAGCTATCCTGCTAACTTGTGTGTCTCATTTATGTTTCATTAAGCTGCCTGTTGCTGTCAGTCTGCTTCTCTACCTCCAAGTCATCAATCAGTTCTTTTGGGGTTCCTTCCCAAGGTACCTTTAGCCAAGGGACCCTTCCCACAGCACCTCTAGAGGTGGAACCCTCTTACAGGTATAGAGAGTGCGAATGGCCACAATGTTGTTATACAGTTGCACAACCATAACATTATTTCTGTAGGCCATTGAAATAAATGCTACACCTGCAATTCAATGAGTGAGCAACCAGCCATGCCTACTTCCTAAACTATATAAGCAGTTCCTCTAAGCCTCCCTCTGAAGCACTTTCTCTTTGTCCCACCATCCTCCCCCCCCTCCTCCTCCAGCGGCTCACCTCTCTACTCCCAGGAAGTTCCTTCCTTTAGCCAAGGAAACCTTCTCACGGCACCTCTAGAGGTGGAACCCTCTTATAGGGTTCCTTGCCTTCAGTACCCCTACAGGGTATTAATTCCTAATGGAATAGAAAGTGCAAACGACCACATCATTGTTATACAGTTGCACAACCATTACATCATTATGGTTGCGTAGGCCACTGAACTTATGTTTCTCAGACAGAGGTATTACGATGGGTCCCAAGGGCACTATGGCTCCTGGCTGGAAGACTGAAAGCACAATGAATTAGAGCTAAGCTCCCCTATCTAGTCCACCCCATTTCAGGGCTCTTACAAACTTACAGGCATATAAAAAAATCTCAGAAGGCTTCAATGCACACTATGAAGTGTTTTATAAAGCAGAAATAGAGACCCCTTTCCCAGACATAAAGAACCACCTGAACAAACTACCCTGCCCCAAGTCTCGGAGGACCAGAATATGGCCCTGGCAGCCCCAATCACAGGGTCTGAGTTAGATGCAAGACAGGGAAATGTCCAGGGACAGACTAGGTAACTCACACTGCATATATGATTGCACTGACTAGGCAGAATGTCTTATTACTGTGACCCTGAACTGCTTAGTTTTACTGTTGTACTGCTTGGTAAGTACAGTAATACCAACAGCTTATTTCACCTTGACTGCACCATACTACTGTAATAATACCTATGTATTTTCGTCCTGAACCATGCCTCTGTTGTGTTTGAACTGATTCAGTAAACAAGTAAAGCATGAAAGGCATGGGAGAGGGAAGATGGAATACAAAAGGTGTAACTTACAGAGCTAAAATGGGGGGGATTGGAAAAGGAGTGGTAAAAGGAAGAAATGGGGGAAGGGATGGGCACGGTGTAACTCATAGAGCTAAAATGGGTGGGGAAGTCCAAATTCAGCCATGCTGCATTGAGCTCTGAACTGGTGCTGCTGCAGGGGGCTAGTTAGCCTCAGGCTAGGTTGTAACAACAGATCATGGAATCCATCTGCACTTAAGAGGGAATGTGCACATGTAACCCAAAAGTCTTCCAGGAGCTTGCCTGAATGCTCCAAGTCTGTGCGGTGTTCGGCGTCTGAGCTGTTTAAATGTGGTTACAAGTGAGTGCTATTTGAGCCTTCGCGTACTGTCTCTTTAAGAGCTGTCTGCTTGCAGACTTAATTAGTTTGTATGGGGGGACTGTGTATTTAATGCTCGAATCCCGCCCGAGCTGCAGAGAAATCGCTCTGTTTCTGCAGTCGCTAAGAGCGCAGAGGGAGCCTAAATGAAAGATGTAACTGTTTGCCTGAAACCAGTTAGAGTGTTAAGTAAAATGCAGTTTGTTTAATCTGCCTTTATTGGAGCTGGGACTCTGTGGGTGTTACCTCTCCATTTTGGACCTAAGCTGCTGTGCTGGGTCAATTGGGTTAAGGGAGCCCTAAAATGGAGCCTGTGGACGAATCATAACTTGGACTCTTAATTTGAGCCAGCCACAAGGGGATTGTATGGGCAGTGACTCTGGAAAATGTAGTTTTGACCTTGGCACCTTTTTCTGCCAATAGAGGGAGTCTTATTGTGAGTGACAGCTGAATCAGCCAACAGAATAGTGTGGAGCTAAAGGAAATGCCCTTCTCTGAGACTGGAAAGATCAGATCAATTGTGGCAGTGAAGAGAGAAGGAGCTGTGTGCTTCTGTGGTGTATAGTTTCACGCGTGAAGCGCATGTGAGGCCCTGGTTTCAGTCTGCAGCCTTTGTGAGTGCCAGTTTGGACTGAATCCAAGTTGTGAGGAGAAAGAAGCACTAGAAGTGTGAGAACCAGACTCACCCTGTAGAAGACTGGAGAAATTGCTGAATCATGCTCGGTCTGTCAGGAACTGAAGCTGCTGTGTGTGCTCCCGGGTATTTTGCAGTAATTGCGATCGGGATCGATGAGCAGCCTGCCTGATATAGTACTTTTCTTTTACATATAAATGTGCGTAGTGCTTGTGGGGAATCGTTATTTCAAATCCCCTGTACAGTGAATTGTGTGCTGAAGCTGGAAGTAAACCCCCAGCTTAATTCGGACTACATCCGTTTGCTATCAACTGCAGTGGGGTCCAGTCACAAGGACCTTGTCCTCATGCCCTGCTCTTCTGGCAATCCAGAGGGACATTCTCTATCTGATCCTCAGCTTGGGTGTAGTGAGTACAAATCAGGGTATTCCCCTGCAGCTTGTTTTCAATCACAAGTGTGTCACCTAATTCTTGTTGTTTCACTGTTTCATGGACTGAGCCCTCCGGCTCCGGATTACAATTGGGTGTTGTGCATATATTTTCTTCTACAGGGCCCTATCCATCTGCACCTGCCTGCCAACCTTGGGAAATGGACCTGGCTAGCCCCCTCCAACCTGGATACCCAGAGTGTGACTTTTCAGACCCTGTATGTGTGCACAGTACTGTGATTTGAATATTTCCAAACCAAATCAACCTGATTGCCCCCCTCCTTGTTACTGCCCCTAAATAAATTAGATTTGTTGTTGTTATACTATATACTGTCTGTGGTGTTGGTACTTATGGAAGCAATATTGTGTTTTGCTGTGTAGTTGTTTAACCTTACTTTATAGGGGGTCCTCAGAGACGTGCTGCAGAATCAGTCTCGAGGGTAAGTGGTATCTATATGAGTGAACAGTGTGTATACGTGGGGTATTGGGGTTGTAACTCCGGTGTACTGTGTGAGCCACTAGAGGGAATGAAAGGGGGTCTCAGTGTCCCAGAGGGCTGTGACCAAGCTAATCTAACCACTACAAACCCTGACCTCTGGGTGGAGGCACCCACCATAGGATCTAGAACCCTCAACCCATCCGTAGTCAAACAGGCAGGGGTAGTAGCCCTTGGGATAGCGCCACCTAGGGGTTACACACATATCAGGCAGCACACAGGCTAGGCTGTAGGATCTCTTAATGTCTGCTGGCACACAGTACAAACAGTCAACAATATTCCAGTGCAGGTACAAAAATACTGTAGTATACTTGCCAGTCACATAAAGGACAAACACCCCAGTGCTTCACCACAAGGCTTCATCAGGGGGTGGGGACATAAGGTCTAGGTTAACTTTATAGTCCTTAGGTGATGATGTCATCAATGGTTGACCACCCACCAATCACCCTTCACACCAAAAAAGAAATAGTGAGCTTTGTTTTATAACGTCTCCTCATAACAATACAAATTCATAAGATAATTTTTCTACATGGGAAATCAAGATAAATGTCGAAACAGCATTACTCCATTACTCCAAACATTTTTCATCTACAGTTAAATGCTTGGTGAGTTTCTGCTGTAAAAGACAGAAGGCACACCAACACTTTTCAAAAATTCCAACCTGTGACCACCTTTCACACCAATGGAAATATCCATAGGGTTATGGGGATCCACAGGGACAGGCAGAACCAGGTCATAGGTGTATATAGAGAGTAAAAGGGAGACATCCCATGATAGAAAAAGGCAGAAGACCTATGGAGAGAGAGAGGAGAGGGGGGAGAGAGAGAGAGAGAGAGAGAATGAATAAACACAGTCAGCAATACACTTATAATGAGCATAATACAATTTGAAAGTAAACATCATTATGAAATCATTCCTCATGTAAGTAAGGTTTCATATAGAAAGTACCCTTTAACCCCTCCAGGTTTACAATCTTCATCTGGAAAGTCCAGTAATTTTTCCTTTTCAGAAGTAAATTCAGTCTGTTACCACCCCTCCATGGGGGTTTCCCATATTCCAGGCCCATGAAATTCTATGATGCTCCAGGAAATGTCTTCCTGCTTTCACTGTTTAGTGCCCATTGTGGAGCTCATGATTGACTGAATGCCCCCCCGGCTCCTAAGCACTCCCAAACCAGGCTCTGTCACTGCTATCCACCCATTGTGATTGGTTGATCATCCATGGCACTCCAGACATTACCTCATGGGTTTTAGCCCACCTGATAGGCTAGTGATGCACATGACTCTAGGATCAGATTTCTACTATATCCAGGTCCCAGAAACCCCTGCTGTCTATTTCAAACTTTGCATCTGATCAGGCTAGCACACCAGGGTCCCTGCTGTCCTAATTACCAAGGTAGGCTTCTTAACCTTCACTATTTTGCAGTTTCTAAACAATGCAATTTGATTATAGAGCATGGTTGTCAGACAGACTCTGATTTGGAATAAGATTGTTCTCTTTTTTGCCTTCACCTAAGGGATTGTACATGCCTTGCAGTGTTTGTTAGCAAGTATAGGGAGTATACACCTAGCTTACACTGGGAACCCCCACTGTGTGTCCTTTCCTAATGTGTGGAAGAAAGCAGCCTACAGGTTTCAGCATTCCTAGCCTTTTTGTTGTCATTTGTTTGTTAGAAGATCGTATGAACCGCACTGTTGCAAAGTGATGGGGTAATAATGAGTCTTTCTCTAGTAGTGAGCTTGTGCCTTGGGCAATTGCAGAGTAGAGGTGAAGCTCTGGTGCTAAAAGCACCGCATGTTGGTTTGTTCTTTTTGCTCGTTTAACAAGTGTTTCCACGACGCGCCCGGCTGCCCGCCTTGTTGCGTCTCTCTCCTTCACCCCCCCTTGCAGCCTTCGCTATCCATGAGGGGCCAGAGTCAGGGAAACTCACCCTTCTGGTGAGGCCCTAGGCCGGAGAGAGCTCGAGCGTGGTGACCGTGTCCCGGCCTCACCCTTCAGGAGAGCAAGGAACTGCGTCGGGTCACCTTGCGGCCCACCGCCTCCCACGTGGTTCCCCTCGCGGTACGGCCTACTCGGCCATGCTCAGCGCCCTTCCTCTTTGTGGCGCCCCCCCTGCTCACCACTCGTGCTCTCGCCTGGTGAGGCCTTCTGGGGGACTCCTTCCAACAGTGACTGTTGTTTCCCCCAGGAGGTAGAGGCGCGTTGGCCCCAGGGGATTATGCGGAGCCCTCTGCCATGGCCTAACATGGCCAGAGCGGCCATCTCCCGCTCCGCATCACTGCGCCCTCCTGGGCCTTCGTTTCTTCTCCCGCTGGCCTTGTTCCTCACTACTGGAGCCACCAGTGCTCATAGAGGTTGGAGCCAGCCTCACTGGGACTTCCAGGGAGGGGTCAGCTTTGCGCTGCAATCCGCGATGGTGGCTCGGCAGTCAGTGGCTCAGGCGACCCCTAGGAGCCATTTTTCAGTTTTTAGTTGCCTGCAGGGTAGGGTACCTGGATGCGGAGGAGCCCCACAGCACACTCAGGAGGAAGATGGCTCCTGTTTCAGTCCAGGCAGGTGCCGTTACAGGGTCTCCTGGTCTCAGCTCCATGTCCTTCTGGACTACCCCCGGGCTTCAGTAGGCCACCAGGACTG
Source organism: Neoceratodus forsteri (assembly GCA_016271365.2). Lineage (NCBI taxonomy): Eukaryota > Metazoa > Chordata > Ceratodontiformes > Ceratodontidae > Neoceratodus > Neoceratodus forsteri. Next base: position 1,558,008,595 of record CM057456.1, on the reverse strand, counting down.
ACTGCTCGGAAGAGGGCCTGAACCAGGGACTCACAGTCTCAGAGAGATATAGGAAAAAAAAAAGGAAAATTTTTCTTGTTCAAGAACATACGGGTTCCTCTCTCAAGCAGCCCATATGAGTCTTTCAGTTGCAATTATGCCACAGGGGTCCCTCTCTATAGCGATCCCCAGCATTCCAGCCTCCATGTGGGTCCCTCACTACAGCGACCCCCATGATGAGGACAGCACGCATCTCTCTCTCTCTCTCTCTCTCTCTCTCTACCATTCCTCTCGCTTCTCTAGATCCTAAGCTTAATGCGTCCTCAACGCTGCCTAACAGGGCCCACCACCCGGTGAAGGCCCATTTGGCATCCTTTGTAACACATGCATTCTTTTGTCTTCCCAGATGGTCAAGGCCAAGAAGTGCACAGTGTGCAGCGCTAACCTCCTGCCCCACGCCCCTGGCCCCCTGTGCGCCGCATGCCTCCACCACGACGATGACCTATCACTGGAACAGTCCGCTGGCACGGACCCAAGCAACCCTGGCCCTAGCAGTTCAACGTGGCTGGATCCAGGTGCCTTCCTACTACAGAACCAACAGGCCACTGTAGCTATGATGGAGAGTCAGCAGAACTTTATGCTGAAGGTAATGGAAAAACTGGAGTCCCTCACTCAACATAGGTTACCGGCGATGCAACCTCTGGAGCAAGACGTCGGGGGAGGGGCCAGCGAGGATCACATGGACCTGATGGAGCCTACCCCGGATAATCACAAACCAGACACCGGGGAGGACATAGACCTGCCAGAGCAGGAAGATGGAGCAATCTCCGATGAAGAGGACATGGAGCCACAGGCCATTCCATCGCTCGCCTCAAAACTATGCTCCTTTGATATGGTTCCAGGCCTCATTAAAATCGTGAAGACCACCATGGGGTTTGAGATGGAGGAAAGTAAACCAGAATCCAAATTGGACCCCCTGATCTAGCCGAGGTCCACTATCAGAGAGACTTTTCCCGTCTGTCCGGCGATCGAAGACATTGTCACTAAGGAATGGCAATCCACCAATCCCGGCCAGATGTCGAACAAAAGAAACCTGGACCGTATGTATCCTGTTCAGGAGGACAAGGCCAGCATGTGGTGCACCGCCCCAACAGTCGATCCTCAGGTGGCCGCGCTTAGTAGAAGGACTATTCTACCTTGCGGAACCATCTCCTTAAAGGACCCTACAGACAAAAGGGTCGAGGATATGCTAAAGAAGGCCTTCAAAACAGAGGGCATGGCGGCAAGAGCATCCACAGCAGCCATTTATACAGCACGGGTACAGATATGCTGGCTAGAGGAGCTTCTGGAACAGGCCAACCCCAAGTCTAGAGAGACAGAACTATTAGAATGCACTCTCAATGCAGCAAGATATCTAGCCGATATGGCGGTAGACTCCCTCAGACTTAACGCAAGCACCACAACCATCACAAGCACGGCTAGACAGGCTTTGTGGCTTAAACTGTGGGAAGCCGACAATGAGTCCAAGACTTTACTACAAAATCTCCCCCTGAAGCGTAAACATGTTTTTGGGCAGGGTCTGTTAGAGTTCCTGAAGCAGAAAGAGGAGGGCAAGGAACTCCTTAGAAACAAAAGTAGGCACTCCTATCTACCTTCCGCTAGACGAAGATTTCAGGGGGGCCAAAGATCTTGCCAAACTCGCAGAGACACAGCACACCAAATCACCTCCTTTTGTGGTAGAGGCTCCTACATCTCACAACGCACCCCCACCACCCAATCCTACCACTCTTCATCCTTCAGAACCCGTGGATCTAGGTTCAGAGGAAGAGGTTGAGGTCAGCGAGGTAAGCAACAATGACTGCTGGCACAGGACCCCTTTGGGGCAAGGGCGCTGCCCCCCTGTGGGTCAAAGACTAGTGCTCTTCAGCCACCAGTGGTTGCACACCACCTCAGACAAATGGGTTCACAAAGTCGTGTCTCGAGGCTACTCGACAGAGTTATCAGAGTCTCCCCTGACACACAGGTTCATCACCTCACCGATCACAAAAAAGAGGGCCATGGCTCATCAGGTACAACAGATCCTGTGGAACCTGATCAGCAACAGGGCGATACAGCCCGTACCCCCACATGAGCAGGGGTTGGGAGTTTACTCCATCTTCTTCCTCATTCCAAAGAAAACCGGTGAACTTCGCGCCATCCTGGACCTCAAACACCTAAATCAGCACGTGGTCCCCCAGAGATTCAAGATGGACACTCTGAGGTCAACACTACGCAGTATTCATGTGGGCGACTTCCTGACATCCATAGACCTCAAGGACGCATACCTTCACATTCCCATCAGGCTGAAACACAGGCAGTACCGCAGATTCCATATACTCGGCCAGCATTTTCAATACCAGGCACTACCCTTTGGGCTTTCCTTGGCTCCAAGAGTATTTACCAAAGTATCAGTGGTACTAGTGGCTAGACTCCAGGAACAGGGTCTCGATATCATCCCCTACCTCAACGACTGGCTGATCCGGGCGCGATCCAAGGAGCTCTCTCGCCAACACACCACCCTCACTCTAAGGGCTCTCGAACAGCACGGCCGGGTAGTAAACCTGGACAAGAGCCACCTGGCACCCACGCAACAGATAGAGCATCTAGGCGCAAGCCTAGACACAGCAAAGGGATGGGCGAGACCGTCCGAGGCGAGGGTCCTCAACCTGATCAGTCTGGCACGCAGAGTGCGCACCAACCGTCAGGCATCCATGGCAAGACTAGCCCAACTACTAGGGTGCATGGCATCCTGTATCGACCTGGTTCCCTGGGCCAGATGGCACATGCTGCCACTGCAGACGTACGTCCTCACATGGGGATCTCCGAACAAACACAACCTGGAGGCTACACCCGCTACCACTATCGGTGAGAAAATCACTAACGTGGTGGACAGTCCACGCCAACCTAACCAGAGGAATCCCACTGGAGGCTCCCTTTCAGGTCTCCATTGAGACGGATGCGAGTCTTCGGGGTTGGGGCGCTTGCATGGCCAACAGGACAGCACGGGGCCGATGGACCCCTGCAGAAACCAAGCTGTCCATCAACGTCCTGGAGATGCGGGCAGTCTACCATGCACTAACAGCCTTCAAGTCCGCTGTCTCGGGACAATCGGTGCTGATTCGCTCCGACAACCAAGTGACAGTGGCATATATTGCCAAACAGGGAGGCACAAGAAGCAGAGCAATGCTGAGGGAGGCGGCAAGGGTCCTCAACTGGGCACAGCACCACCTCGGCGCGGTCCATGTCGCTGGAAAGCTCAACATTCATGCAGACTGGCTCAGCCGGAAGCAAGTCCACCCAGGGGAGTGGCATCTCCACCCCAGTCTTTTCCAGCTGATACAGGAGAACTGGGGACCCGTTTCCATGGACCTCATGGCCACGGCACAAAACGTGCAGGCCAGAGACTACTTCTCGAGGTACAGGGAGAGTCAGTCACAGGGAACCGATGCTCTGTCGCAACCTTGGCTCCGGGATCACTCCTACATCTTCTCACCCATTCCCTTGCTACCTCAAGTACTCACCAAAATCCGCTTCTCGGGACGGACCATCATCCTAGTGGCTCCCTACTGGCCGTGGAGAGCGTGGTTTGCCACGATCCTATCAATGACGCTGGCCACTCTCAGACTACCCTACCGACCTGACATGTTGACCCAGGGTCCAGTACTACACCCGGCCCCCAGGACCCTGAAGCTCACAGCCTGGCTCTTGAAAGGAGAAGACTAAGAACCATGGGTTACCACGACTCAGTCATTGCAACAATGCTGCAGTCCAGATGTTCCTCAGCCACTTCTACCTATGGCAGACAGTGGTCCGTGTTCACCAGGTTGTGCCGAGATCGAGCTATGGATCCGGAACTTGCTGACATGGCTACCATCTTGTTATTCCTTCAGCAAGGTCTGGATAGGGGATTGTCCCACTCGTCCCTCAGGGTACAGCTGTCGGCCATTGGGGCAGCTATTGGGTCCATAGGGGGCAACAGCCCTGGTGCCCACCCAGATGCCCTGCGCTTCTTAAGGGCAGCTGAGATTCTACGGCCTCGAGTGCGCCCATCTGTCGCTCCTTGGGACCTCCCGGTACTAGACTCCCTCAGCTCGGCCCCATTGAACCACTACAGAATGTAGACTTGTTCTGGGTTGGTCTGAAGACCACCTGCTCTCGTGGCGATACTCAGCCCATAGAATCTGGGAGTTAAGCGCACTGTCCTGCAGAGAACCCTACACAGTTTTCACGCCTAATGCTGGGTATGCCCCACGCACTGTCCCAGCCTTTCAACCAAAGGTCTCCTCCCCTTTTCACAGGGAGCAAACTATTGAGTTACCCACATTCACAGGAGATTCTCAATTGGGAGGCGTAGCCGTCCCGCAGTACCTGGATGTAGGCACCACCCTATCCACATACATAACTAGGACACAGCCTCTGCGAAAGACAGAGAGGTTGTTCATAGTCATGAGGGGCCAGAGACAGGGGAATGTAGCCTCCAAGACCACCATTGCTGGTTGGTTATGGAGAACCATTCAGGAGGCCTACATAGCAAAACAAAAGACACCGCCTTGGGGGATCAAGGCGCACTCCACTAGGGTGGTAGCTACCTCCTGGCCAGAGAGGACCAATGTGTCAGCGGAGGACATCTGCAAAGCAGCTACGTGGACTTCGCTCCACACCTTTGCCAGACATTATCGTTTAGATCATCTGTACCAATTACAACCAACCTTTGCAACACAGGTCCTCTCTGCGGCCACCAACACTTCCTTTCACTCCTAGACCACTCTGTCTCCCTCCCGTGGGTACAGTACTGCTTCTTATCTACCCAAGAGGTAATGTCTGGAATGCCATGGATGATCAACCAATCACAATGGGTGTTTACTCACCTGGTAAAGGTGATTGTGTTGGTTGACATCCATGGCAGTCCACGACCCACCCGACACAGTAGTCAAGAGGTGACCAGGAAATAGTAGACAACATTGATCTGAACTGACTGTCTCCTTGCCTTATCATCAGACATCCAGGATGTCCACCATCGGCTCATTAGGGGTCGATTGTATTATCAGGGAAATAAAGTAGGGGCCCATGGCCCGAATTGACAGTCGCTTCGCTCTGCTTATTTGTTCCGAATGGACATTGTACATTTTGTGTGTTTTTCTTTTTTTCTCCTTTTTGGTATTGCCTATCACTAACTTTACTTTCAGCTTTGGAAGATTCGAACTGGAGAGCAGGGGTTTCTGGGACCTGGATATAGTAGAAATCTGATCCTAGAGTCATGTGCATCACTAACCTATCAGGTGGGCTAAAACCAATGAGGTAATGTCTGGAGTGCAATGGATGTCAACCAACACAATTACCTTTACCAAGTGAGTAAACACCCATTAACAATGAACTTCACATGCTCCTGTATCCTCTTTTTCACCATCCTTATGGTCCTGCTACTGTAACATAAGTTACAGGTGCACCATATCATATACACTACAAAATTAGTGGTGTGCATAATGAAGTCCCTGACTTTGGTTCTATGTGATAATAGTACGCGCCGAACGACGACTCGCATTATCGTGATGTCAGGGTGGCAAAAACAAGTTCGCCACCCTGACATCCTCGGCGCATGGAAGAACTGTGCCAGGGATTTCTATACTTTGCTTTCTGTGGTGGGGCTGTACCCCCCACACCCCCTCCCACACGGGGGGCTTTGCCTCCCGCACACCCCTAATTAAGGATTCTCAACTCCAGAGGGGTGCATGTCGGAGGGGGTGAGAAAGCAAAATAAAGGTAACTTCTGGGCTGGGCGCAACAAAAATGCAGTAGCGCCCGGCCCCAGACCCGAACCCAAAACCCCAGCACTGCAAGTGGAGGCTAACCCCAGATGGCATGGCGCAGCTCGGCAGCCGACTGCAGCACCACCCCCTACATCCCCTCTGCCCCCTCCCAGGCCACGCTTGCCGTGCTCGGTCCCCCTGCACACGTGTACATATAGTGACATCCTGTCGCTAGGGTCGCCCACAACCCCACATCCAGTTGGCCTTCCTGCCCCTCGCCTTTTTGACTTTCACCCACATCATGTTGCCGTTTCGGACAGCACTGTCTTTCGGGTGCCGACCTCACGTGCTACCCTGACTTCCACCTTTCTGTTTGTTTTGGGACATGTGAAGTATGTATCCTGCTTTGAGTGTTTGCATGTTACATTTCTGACATTTGTAGAGCCTGTTCAGATGTACTGGCAGACAACATAGAAACATAGACTTTGACAGCAGATAAGGACCACTTGGCCCACCCAGTCTGCCTATTTCCCTGTGTAACCCCCCTGCAAATGGGGGTTCCCAACAGTCTTCCAGGAGCTTGCCTGAATGATCCAAGTCTGGGCGGTGTTTGGCGTCTGAGCTGTTTAAATGTGGTTCCAAGTGAGTTCTATTTGAGCCTCCACGTACTGTCTCTTTAAGAGCTGTCTGCTTGCAGACTTAATTAGTTTGTATGGGGGGACTGTGCATTCTAATGCCCGAATCCCGCCCGGGCTGCTATCAATTCACTCAGTTTCTACCATTGCTACATGTGCAGAGGGAGCCTTGTTGAAAGATATAACTGTTTGCCAGAAATCATTTAGAATGACTGAGAAAATGTAGTTTGTCTAACCTGTCTTCATTTCAGCACGAATTGTTTCAGTGTAGCTTTTTCATTTTGGTTCTGAATAGTTGACTTGGACCAATCAGGATGATAGGGAGACCCTAAAATGGAGCATGTGGATGAATCGGAACTTGGACTCTCAATTTTGAGCCAGCCACAAGGGAATTGCATGTGCAGTGACTCTGGGAAATGTAGTTTTAACCTTGGCGCCTTTTTCCACCAACAGAGGGAGTCTTATTGTGAGTGACAGCCAAACCAGCCAACAGAATGGTGTGGAGCTAAAGGAAATGCCCTGCTCTGTGACTGGAAAGATTAGATCAGTTGTTACTGTGAAGAGAGAAGGAGCTCTGTGCTTCTGCGGTGTATAGTTTCACGCAGAAAGCGCATGTGAGGCCCTGAGTTTCAGTCTGCAGCCTTTGTGAGTGCCAGTTTGGACTGAATCCGAGTTGTGAGGAGAAAGAAGCACTAGAAGTGTGGAAACTAGGCTCACCCTGTAGAAGACTGGAGAAATTGCTGAATCGCGCTCGGTCTGTCAGGAACTGAAGCTGCTGTGTGTGCTCCCGGGTATTTTGCAGTAATTGCAATCAGGATCGAGGAGCAGCCTGCCTGGTATAGTATACTTTCCTTTCACATATGAATGTGCGTAGTGCTTGTGGGAAATCGCTATTTCCAATCCCCTGCGCTGTGCGCTGTGTGTTGAAGCTGGAAACAAACCCCAGCTTGTCTCGAACTAAATCTGTTTGATATAAACTGCAGTGGGGTCCAGTCACAAGGACCTTGTCTCCATGCCCTGCTGTTTCTGACAATCCAGAAGAACATCCACCATCCAGTTCTCAGCTTGGGTATTGTGAGTACAAACCAGGGTATTCCCCTGCAGCCTGTTTTCAATCACAAGTGTGTCATCTAATTCTTGTTGTTTCTTTGCTTCATGGACTGAGCCATCAGGCTCCAGATTACAACTGGGTGTTGTGCATATATTTTCTTCTACAGGGCCCTATCCATCTGCACCTGCCGGCCAACCCCGGACAACAGACCTGGCTAGCCCCCCCCCAACCTGGGTACCCAGAGTGTGACTTTTCAGACCCTGTATGTGTGCACAGTACTATGATTTGAATATTTCCAAACCAAATCAACCTGATTGCCCCCCTCCTTGTTACTGTCCCCTAAATAAATCAGATTTGTTGTTGTTATACTATATACTGTCTGTGGTGTTGGTACTTATGGAAACAGTATTGTGTTTTGCTGTGTATGTTGTTTAACCTTACTTCACAGGGGGTCCTCAGAGACATGCTGCAGAATCAGTCTTGAGGGTAAGTGGTATCTATATGTGTGAACAGTGTGTATACGTGGGGTATTGGGGCTATAACTCTGGTGTACTGTGTGAGCCACTAGAGGGAATGAAAGGGGATCTCAGTGTCCCAGAGGGCTGTGACCAAGCTAGTCTAACCACTACAAACCCTGACCTCTGGGTGGAGGCACCTACCATAGGACCTAGACCCCTCAACCCATCCGTAGTCAAACAGGCAGGGGTAGTAGCCCGTGGGATAGCGCCACCTAGGGGTTACACACATATCAGGCAGCACACAGGCTAGGTTGTAGGATCTTTTAATGTCTGCTGGCACACAGTACAAACAGCCAACAATATTCCAGTGCAGGTACAAAAATACTGTAGTATACTTGCCAGTCACATAAAGGACAAACACCCCAGTGCTTCACCACAAGGCTTCATCGGGGGTGGGGACATAAGGTCTAGGTTAACTTTATAGTCCTTAGGTGATGATGTCATCAAAGGATGACCATCCACCAATCACCCTTCACATCAAAAAAGAAATAGTGAGCTTTGTTTTATAACGTTTCCTCATAACAATATAAATTGATAAGATATTTTGTCTACATTGGAAATCAAGATAAATGTCCAAACAGCATTACTCCATTACTCCAAACATTTTTCATCTACAGTTAAATGCTTGGTGAGTTTCTGCTGTAAAAGACAGAAGACACACCAGCACTTTTCAAAAATTCCAACCTGTGACCACCTTTCACACCAATGGAAACATCCATAGGGTTATGGGGATCCACAGGGACAGGCAGAACCAGTCATAGGTGTATATAGAGTAAAGGGAGACATCCCATGATAGAAAAAGGCAGAAGACCTATGGAGAGAGAGAGAGAATGAATAAACACAGTCAGCAATACACTTATAATGAGCATAATACAATTTGAAAGTAAACATCATTATGAAATCATTCCTCATTAAGTAAGGTTTCATATAGAAGTACCCTTTAACCCCTCCAGGTTTACAATCTTCATCTGGAAAGTCCAGTAATTTTTCCTTTTCAGAAGTAAATTCAGTCTGTTACCACCCCTCCATGGGGGTTTCCCATATTCCAGGCCCATGAAATTCTATGATGCTCCAGGAAATGTCTTCCTGCTTTCACTGTTTAGTGCCCATTGTGGAGCTCATGATTAACTGAATGCCACCCCCCCAGCTCCCAAACACTCCAAAACCTGGCTCTGCCACTGCTATCCACCCATTAACAATGAACTTCACATGCTCCTGTATCCTCTTTTTCACCATTCTTATGGTCCTACTACTATAACATAAATTACAGGTGCACCACATCATAGACACTACAAAATTAGTGGTGTGCATAATGAAGTCCCTGACTTTGGTTCTATGTGATAATAGCAAACGGCGAACGACGACTCGCATTATCATGACGTCAGGGTGGTGAAAACAATTTACGCCACCCCTGACATCCTCGGCGCATGGAAGAACTGCGCCAGGGATTTCTTATACTTTGCTTTCTGTGGTGGGCTGTGCTCCCCACACTCCCCATCCCACGTGGAGCTTTTGTCTCCACACACCCCTAAGTAAGGTTTCTCAACTACAGAGGGGTGCATGTCGGGGGGGGGGAGAAAGCAAAATGAAGGTAACTTCTGGGCTGGGCGCAACAAAAACGCAGTAGCACCCCGACCCAGACCCGAACCTGAAACCCCACCACTGCAAGCGGATTCCAACCCCAGATGCCACGACGCAGCTCAGCAGCCGACCGCAGCACCACCCCCTACATCCCCTCTGCCCCCTCCCAGGCCACGCTCGCCGTGCTCGCTCCCCACCCCTGCGCACGTGTACGTATGGCGACATCCTGTCGCTAGGATCGCTCACAACCCCACATCCAGTAGCCCTCCTTGCCCCTCGCCTTTTTGACTTTCGCCCACATCACGTCGCCGTTTTGGACGGTGCTGTCTTTCGCGCGCCAACCTCACGTGCTACCCTGACTTCCACCTTTCTGTTTGTTTTGGGACATGTGAAGCATGTATCCTGCTTTGAGTGTTTGCATGTTACATTCCTGACATTTGTAGAGCCTCTTCAGATGTACTGGCAGACAACATAGAAACATAGACTTTGACACAGATAAGGACCGCTTGGCCCACCCAGTCTGCCCATTTCCCTGTGTAACCCCCGCAAATGGGGGTTCCCAACAGTCTTCCAGGAGCTTGCCTGAATGCTCCAAGTCTGGGTGGTGTTCGGCGTCTGAGCTGTTTAAATGTGGCTCCAAGTGAGTGCTATTTGAGCCTCCACGTACTGTCCCTTTAAGAGCTGTCTGCTTGCAGACTTAATTAGTTTGTATGGGAGGACTGTGTGTTGTAATGCCCGAATCCCGCCCGGGCTGCTGTCAGTTCACTCAGTTTCTGCCAATGGTTACCACCTGTCCCTATTTTCACAGGACAGTCCTGATTTGGGCAGCTGTGTCCTGCAAAAAAACATGAAAAATACTACATGTCCTGACATTATAACCGAAAAAAATATTTTCTGACTTTCCTCTAAATGCTGCAAAACAACATAATACCTTAACTAAAATACCTTAAAATGTCATGAAACACTAAAAACAGCTAAAAAAATACAACACTTAGTCTCAATTCTGATTATTTAAACAATACAAGTCTGTTGCATTGGTCGAGACTACATATTGTCCTACGAAAAATCATGTTTCAGTAAGAAATGTCCCATTTTGGGCTTTTTAAAAGGTGGTAACCCTAGACTGCCATTGCTACATGTGCAGAGGGAGCCTTGCTGAAAGATATAACTGTTTGCCAGAAATCATTTAGAATGACTGAGAAAATGTAGTTTGTCTAACCTGTCTTCCTTTCAGCACAAATTGTTTCAGTGTAGCTTTTTCTTTTTGGTTCTGAATTGCTGACTTGCACCAATCAGGATGATAGGGAGACCCTAAAATGGAGCCCGTGGACGAATCGGAACTTGGACTCTCAATTTTGAGCCAGCCACAAGGGGATTGTATGGGCAGTGACTCTGGGAAATGTAGTTTTAACTTTGGCGCCTTTTTCCACCAACAGAGAGAGTCTTATTGTGAGTGACAGCCGAACCAGCCAACAGAATGGTGTGGAGCTAAAGGAAATGCCCTGCTCTGTGACTGGAAAGATTAGATCAGTTGTGACTGTGAAGAGAGGAGGAGCTCTGTGCTTCTGCAGTGTATAGTTTCACGCGGGAAGCGCGTGAGAGGCCCTGAGTTTCAGTCTGCAGCCTTTGTGAGTGCCAATTTGGACTGAATCCGAGTTGTGAGGAGAAAGACACATTAGAAGTGTGGAAACTAGGCTCACCCTGTAGAAGACTGGAGAAATTGCTGAATCGCGCTCGGTCTGTCAGGAACTGAAGCTGCTGTGTGTGCTCCCGGGTATTTTGCAGTAATTGCGATCAGGATCGAGGAGCAGCCTGCCTGGTATAGTACTTTTCTTTTACATATGAGTGTGTGTAGTGCTTGTGGGGAATCGCTATTTCCAATCCCCTGTGCTGTGTGCTGTGTGTTGAAGCTGGAAGCAAACCCCAGCTTGTCTCAAACTAAATCTGTTTGCTATAAACTGCAGTGGGGTCCTGTCACAAAGACCTTGTCTCCATGCCCTGCTGTTTCTGACAATCCAGAAGAACGTCCACCATCCGGTTCTCAACTTGGGTATTGTGAGTACAAATCAGGGTATTCCCCTGCAGCCTGTTTTCAATCACAAGGGTGTCATCCTTTGCTTCATGGACTGAGCCATCAGGCTCCGGATTACAATTGGGTGTTGTGCATATATTTTCTTCTACAGGGCCCTATCCATCTGCACCTGCTGGCCAACCCCGGGCAACAGACCTGGCTAACCCCCCCCCCCAACCTGGGTACCCAGAGTGTGACTTTTCAGACCCTGTATGTGTGCACAGTACTGTGATTTAATGCCACTAATTAACCTAATTTCCCCCTCCCCATGTTACTGTTCCCTAAATAAATCAAATTTGTTGTTGTTGTTAAACTTTAAACTGTCTGAAGTGTCAGTACCTTCATGCCAAGCACTGTATTGGTTTGTGTATGCTGCTTAATCTTATTTTTCAGAGGGTCCTCAGAGACGAACCTGCGACTCAGTCTTGAGGGTAAGTGGTACCTTATGAATGAACAGTGTGTACATGTGAGGTATTGGTACTGTAACTCCTGTGCATCGTGTGGGCCATTAGAGGGATTAGAAGGGGGTCTCAGTGTCCCAGAGGGCTGTGACCAAACTAGACCAACCATTACAAACCCTGACCTCTGGGTGGAGGCACCCGCCATAGTACCTAGGCCCTCATCCGGTCAAGCAGGCAGGGGTAGTAACTCTTGGGATAGCGCCACCTGGAGGTTACATCTTGGAGGCTCACCGCTGGGATTTTGTGTCCTCTAGTGGCCACATTTACGACCCACTGTTAAAAAAAAAATAAATGGGTACCCCGAAAGAAGTGGCTGTGCACCGGTTGGTGGAATGGTGTACTGGGGAGGGGATCAACCCCCAAAATGTTATGCTTATCCTGGACATCCCCCCTGGTTATCAATATGGACACTGTACAGGGAGTACTTTCCAAGGTGGAAGGTTTACAAAACCCTGTGGTGGTGGGTCGACATGCTGATCTGCTCACCCACACTTTCATGGCCCTAGTAGAGTATAAGGACCCCACAGATAGCTCCAAAGTGCCACAGACTATTACCCCAGAGGAAGCCCTCACTGCCTGGAGAGTGATAATTAAGGACAGTAGAGACCTGGGGGGGAATGAGCCCCCCCCCCGCACTATCTGAAACTTTTGAGGAGAAATTTGCTAAATTGTTGCTGGAGGAAGGGAAAACTGTGGAGGACTTGAAGAAACTATTCTTGCCACCTGGGGGTGTTCCTCCCCCAACACCCTCTCCCGCTACAGTACCTGTTATGGTGGCTGAACCAGTGCAGGCTCCTATTTCTGCACCTGCCATTAGTCACGACTCTTGCGAAGATTGTGGATCTTCTCTAGCACCCTCCCCACCTGCCAGGGGGAGGAGGATTGGGACACCTGGATAGATTGTGTTGCCCCCTGATACCTGAATGGCAGTGTGTGGAGGCTGAGAAATGAAAAAGAATCATAGAAAGTCTGAGGGGTCCTGCCCTAGAGGCCATTACATTTTTGAGGTCCACAAATCCTGATGCATCTGCCCTGAAGTACCTATCTGTGCTTGAAGGCAATTTTGGGAGCATTGAGTCAGGAGAGATTGATGTGGAAATTTCAAGGTACAAAACAGTGGCCAGGGGAAAGTTTTTCTGCATATGTTACTCGTCTGGAAAGAGCTCTGCAGAAGGCTTACCGAAAAGGTGGTGTAGCTACCAGTGACTTAAACCGTGTAAAGGTTGGAGCACCTACTACAGCATGCAAAGCATTCTAAATTGCAGCTCCTTCAATTAAGGCTCCCAGACAGAAGGGTAACCCACGGACTATTGTGACTTAATAAAAGAACTTCGGGAGGTTGAAGGTGAGGAGGGGATTCTAATTCTGGGGTGAGTACAGCCCAAGTGATCACAGCATCGGAAGGTCCTTGTGAAGTGGGGACCAATGAGGGTGTGCCACCATGGGGTGAGCTGCTGAGAGAGATCAGGGAATTCAAAAACAGTCTCTTTGTGAAGGCCGTGCCTGCAAGTACAGGCCCCGACCTATATCCGACTGCATCTGCTATGGGGGTGGGGGTACCCACCCAGGCATCTCCTGCTGACAACAGCTCAAAACTCGATGTCTTGACCATAGAAGTGGGGAAATTGATGAGATGCCTTCAAATGCTTATCACGCCACAGACAGAGATGGCACCAAGTTGTCCATTTAGTAGTACCCCCGTCCTGGCTCCCAGTGTGATGCCTCGGCCAGCTCAAACTCCAGAAAGTATGTTTTGCTATAATTGTGGGAAGGATGGGCACATGAAGAGAGAATGCTGGTCCCCAAAAGACACAGACAAAGTTGTATATAGGCTACAAGGAGAGCTTCGGAGAACAAATCAGTGGTTAAGAGGTGCACAAAATGATCCCAGTGAGGGTCCCAAAAATGCTAACTCACGTCCCTTTGTGGCAAGGTCAGTTGCCCAGGCCCCTGCTTCCGCCTCTCCAGACTGGTCCAAAATAGTGGGTTCCTCCGGAGACCACTGTAAAGATGAATGGAGTGTCTACAAGAGCTGTATTAGACAGTGGCTCCCAAGTGACAATTATGTTCCAGGATTGGTATCAGAAGCATTTGTCAGACCTACCCTTACAACCATTGGAAGGACTGCATGTATGGGGGTTAAGTGAGAAGGCCTACCCCTACTCCGGGTATATCCGAATTTGGCTGTCTTTCCCCACCTCCGTGGCTGGAGTGGCAGAGCAAGTAGAGACCCTGGCCTTAGTGTGTCCTCCTACTGGACTGTATGATGGGGTTCCGCTACTAATTGGGATGAATGTGCATGTGTTTGGACGGTTGGCGCAGTTGTGTTATGAGAAACAGGGGTCACAGACTGGTAGAGCTTTAAGAATTCCGGAATGGATCAAGAAGGCCTATGAAGCCCAGAGAGATGCTGACAAAGTGGAACCAGAGGAACCGGTTGGAATTGTCTGGAAGAAGGATCCTGAGTCTCTGATCCTGGCGCCAAATGCCCAGTGTACCTTACAGGGAGAGATCCATATCAGAAAGGATGTCAAGAATAAAATCCTCATGCTGGATGCTCCAGGTGATGGGAAATTGCCAGAGGGACTGCTTGTCAAGCCAAGTATTTTGCCTGCCAGAGCCCATGCTTATGCCAGACGGGTAATGGTCCAAGTTCATAATGTGTCAGGTAGAGAGATTTGAGTAAATAGAGGTTGTACCCTGGCTAATGCACTTTGTGCGGATACTGCAGTGTTGCCTAGTAACAAGTGTTCAAGGGAGAATGACAGACTGACGCCCGACTTGTTTGATTTTGGTGACTCCCCGTTGCCAGCCGAATGGAAGATGAGAATCAGTAGAAAGCTTGCCCAGAGAGACCAGGTGTTTTCTTTCAAAGAATGGGATGTAGGATGTGTGCAAGGAGCTGAGCACCACATCCGGCTGCATGATGAAAGGCCATTTCGTGAGAGGGCTCGACACCTGGCACCTGCTGACATAGATGATGTGAGACGGCATCTGCAAGAGATGCTTGCTGCTGGTGTAATACAAGAATCCAGAAGCCCATATGCTTCACCTATTGTGGTAGTGAGAAAAAAGAATGGGACAGTAAGGATGTGCGTGGATTATCGCACCTTGAACCGGCGGACTATCCCTGATCAGTATACAATGCCCCGCATCCAGGATGCTTTAGACTGCCTGAATGGTAGCAAGTGGTTTTCCGTGCTGGATCTTCGCAGTAGGTACTACCAGATCCCGATGGCCCTGGAAGACCATGAGAAGACAGCCTTTATCTGTCCACTTGGCTTCTATGAATTCATGAGGATGCCTCAAGGGATTTCAGTTGCCCCAGCCACTTTTCAATGACTGATGGAGCGTGCAGTGGGGGACATGAACTTATTACAGTGCCTGGTGTACCTGGATGATGTTATTGTGTTTGGCAGCTCACTGGAGGAACATGACAGCAGATTGTTCAAGGTGTTGGACCGACTGGAAGACTTTGGCCTAAAACTGTCCATCGATAAATGTCAATTCTTCCAAACATCTGTAAAGTATGTGGGACACATAGTCTCCACCGAAGGAATAGAGACCGACCCAAGTAAAGTTAAAGCCTTGACCACCTGGCCACGGCCCCACAATCTAAAAGAACTGCAAAGATTCCTGGGATTCTGTGGCTACTATCGCCATTTCATCAAGGACTATACAAGAGTGATCCGTCCTTTACTTAATCTTACTCAAGGTTACCCTTCTACCCACAAAACATACAAGAGGTCGGTTTCTTCTGAGCCTGAGAGAGTGTATTTCCATCCCAATGAAGTATTTGGAGCCAGATGGACACCTGAGTGTGAAGCTGCTTTTCATGAGATTATATATCAACTTACCCACTCTCCTGTCCTTGCCTCTGCAGATACAGTGAAGGCCTGTGTCTTGCACACTGTTGCTAGCCTGCAAGGCTTGGGAGCTATATTGTACCAAGAGCACAAGAATGGCCTGAGACCAGTGGCCTTTGCCAGTAGAAGCCTGACCCTATCCGAAAAGAACTATCCTGTACATAAGTTAGAGTTCCTAGCTTTGAAGTGGACTATTGTTGACCAGTTCCACGAGTACTTGTATGGGGCTAAGATACTAGTAAAAACTGACAATAATCCTTTGACCTATGTGCAGACTTCAGCTAAGTTGGATGCCACTGGCCATAGGTGGCTTTCTGCGTTATCTACATACGACTATGCTGTTGAATACAGAGCAGGCCTGAACCACATAGATGCTGATGCTCTCTCCCGGAGGTCTGTTCCCTGGAATGACTGGGTCAGACTGTCAGAACCTGATATTTGAGCACTCTGCCAGAAGTTTGACAGGGAGGAACAAATGTCCACAGACGCAGTGGACTGTATGGTGGATTGTTTGGGACCCTCTGAGAATTGCATACCTGCCTGCTTATTGCCACTTTTCTGCAATAGACATTGGTGCACTGCCTCAGCTGGACAATGACAGTATTCAGCAGGCTCAATCCCGCGATCCCATGATCAAATCAGCTTTAGAAGCCCTCTATGCAGGGAAAGATGTGTCCAAATTATGCTCCACTGATTTGAGAACTGCATTGTTATACAAGGAAGGTCCTAAGTTGAAACTGATCAATAGACTGTTATACAGAGAAACAGTAGACAGAGGAGGACAAATAGACAAACAACTAGTGCTGCCCACTGCCTTTTGAGACTCAGTACTGAGGTTCTTACACAACCACATGGGGCACCTTGGTATAGACACAACACTTGACTTGGTGAGATCCAGATTCTATTGGCCTAAGATGGGGGCTGATGTTGAGCAAGACATTTGAACTTGTAGTCGCTGCTTACAGAGGAAAGCTTTGCCTCAGTGGGCTGCTCCCCCTTGTTAACATCACCACCAGTGCACCCATGGAGCTGGGCTGTATTGATTTTCTGAGTTTGGAGTCAGATCAAAGAAACATTAGTAATGTGTTGTTGGTCACTGACCATTTTACGAGATATGCCCAAGCTTTCTCCACCAAGGACCAGAAGGCATCCACTGTGGCAAAAGTACTTGTACAAAACTTTTTTGTTCACTATGGGACTCCACAAAAAATCCATTCTGATCAAGGGAGAGACTTTGAGAGTTGTCTGATCAAAGAGATGCTTTCTCTGTGGGGAGTGTGAAAGTCCAGAACCACCGCTTACCACCCCCAGGGGGACCCACAGCCTGAATGTTTCAACCATACTTTGCTAGATATGCTAGGCACCCTCCACCCAAAGGAAAAGGCTAGATGGAGCCAACAACTTAGCACTCTGGTACATGCCTACAACTGCACCAGAAGTGATGCCACTGGGTTCTCCCCCTACCGCCTGATGTTTGGAAGAGAATCTTGACTGCAGGTAGATGTATGTTTTGGAGTTTCTCCTGATGGGGTTCAAGCTGACAACTATTTACAGTATGTGCAAAAGTTAAAGGCCCAGCTAAATCATGCATACCAACTGGCTCAAACCATGGCTGCCAAAACAAATCTGGCCAACAAAGAAAGGTATGATAACAAGGTGAAAGCACAGGAACTCCAGGAGGGAGATCGGGTATTGCTAAGAAATCTGGGACTACATGGCAAACATAAGATTGCTGATAGATGGCACCATCTCCCTCACATTGTAGTGGGCAAACTAGATGATCTGCCTCTGTACAAAGTAAGGCCTGAGAATAATTCAAAACATATTAAAACAATGCATAGAAATCATTTACTGCCCATTGGACAAATCTTGATTGAGTCTGAGCCCCAAGAAAGTGCTCCCTCTGGACCAGTGACCCGAGCTGCTGCTAAGCAAAAGCAAAGAAAGTCTACACATACAGATGCTGAGTTAAAGTGTTCCCCTCCACAAGTCCCAGTTGAAAATGACTGTCAATCCATGTCAAAGGAAGGTTAGTGCAACTTTGGGTACTACCCCTCTTACGAACTGAGTCAGTTGTTTTGGGGCAATCCCCTAGTCAATCCTGGAGATTAATCTGGGCCTTCTGGACTATCTAAGCCCCCAGCATTGTCCCTGGATCCAATGCTCCCAGAAAGTGAAGTGCAAAGCATCAAGTCAGATGACATGAAATCATTGTGTATGGTTGAACTGTTTGAGCTTTCAGAGGAGGAAAATGATGAACTGGTACAGACTGGTGATATACCAGAACAAGAAGAGTATTTGGAGTGCCCTGACGGTCCACTGGCAGTGTCCAAAAGCTCTCCATGTGAGCCAAGTGTTGTAGACTCAGAGATTGTAACTCCTGGAGCTGAAAGTGCCCCAAGTTCTAGCCTCTCTACCCCAATGGAGACTCCCCTGACAAGTGAGGACAATGGTGGAAATGAGGCTCAGGGGGCAGAGACTGTAACAGTTCCCCCTAGAAAGACTGGTCGAGCTGTAAAGCCTGTGGTGCACCTCAGTTATGATTCCCCTGGGAGGCCTGTGGACTTGCCTCTCAATGTTGTCCATAAAGGAGTGTATGTGTCCCCGAGCTCATTGCCCAAACTGAACATCAGTGCTAACTCCAAGTTACTTGTATTGCCCTGTAGGTATGGTGCCCCTGCCCCATTCAGCCATAAAGTAGCTGATAGGGAAGGGCCCCCTCTCTTCAGGTTTCATGTACAGGAGGTAATAACCTGAGTTATGGTACATTGTGTGTATAATACTGTGAAAAAAGTGATGTACTGAAAAGTTTCAGAAATGTGCTTCTGGTAAGGTGATATGTTGACTGATGATTACATGTATAAGCCTTATGGGGGTACTTACTTGACGTGGATGCCAAGTTTTTCCAGGCCAGGAAGGGTGTAACCCCCCTGCAAATGGGGGCTCCCTACAGTCTTCCAGGAGCTTGTCTGAAAGGTCCAAGTCTGGGCAGTGTTCAGCGTCTGAGCTGTTTAAATGTGGTTCCAAGTGAGTGCTATTTGAGCCTCCACGTACTGTCTCTTTAAGAGCTGTCTGCTTGCATACTTAATTAGTTTGTATGGGGGGGGACTGTGTGTTCTAATGCCCGAATCCCGCCTGGGCTGCTGTCAATTTGCTCCATTTCTACCGTTGCTACATGTGCAGAGGGAGCCTTGTTGAAAGATATAACTGTTTGCCAGAAATCATTTAGAATGACTGAGAAAATGTAGTTTGTCTAACCTGTCTTCCCTTCAGCATGAATTGTTTCAGTGTAGCTTTTTCATTTTGGTTCTGAATAGCTGACTTGGACCAATCAGGATGATAGGGAGACGCTAAAATGGAGCCTGTTGACAAATCGGAAAGTACAGTTACGTAAGAACTTACCGTAACAGTAGATCTTTGAGAGAGGCTCTTGCAGTAGGTAATTACATATAGGACTGACGTCGGCAGGCGGCAGGACCCCATGGAAAAATTTCTAGCTAGCAGTCCCTGGTGAGGGACCGCCCCCACATCAGGTGACCGGCGTTAGACGACGTCGGTATAAAGGGGCGGTCCCGGACGCCCACCTTCCAGTTTTTTCCCGCCATAGGCCCGGAAGGCCCGGACGAGAGAGAAGCAGATAATTCCTTCAGTGGAAAAGGAGCTGAAAAAGCCTAGGGGGATGGAGGGCGGGAAGGTATTACATACTGCAAGAGCCTCTCTCGAAGATCTACTGTTACGGTAAGTTCTTACATAACTGTACTATCTTACTTCGAGAGGGAGCTTGCAGTAGGTAATTACATATAGGACAGAATCCCAAGCAGTCTGGAACAAATGATAGGCACCGAGAGGAGGAACTACTCCAAGAAGTAGCAAAAACCTTGCAAACCTCAAGACAGGAGGCCTTGCAAGACCGCTAACCCGAAGCCTGCTCTACGGCGAGAGACAATGTCCAAACTGTAATGTTTCGTAGAGGTATGGACGGAAGTCCAAGTGGCGGCAGTACAGATGTCTGCTGCAGACACATTCTTGAAACAAGCTGCAGAGGCTGCTACTCCACTGAGTGGAGTGACCTCTGACTTGACCCGAAGGGTCTTGTTGTACTGTCATAACAGAAAGTGATGCAATGAGCCAACCACTTTGACAGGCATTGCTTGAAACAGCATTGCCTTCCTTTTGTGAGCAAAAGAGACAAACAACTGATCAGTCTTTCTGAGATCCTTTGTCCTATTGGTGTAGTATCTCAGAATCTGTGAACATCCATGGTATGGAGCAAATATTCTCCTGGTTGGAGTACTGCGTGAAAAGGCAGGTAACTCTATAGACTGATTTAAGGTAGACTCCGCTACCACTTTCGTAGAAACTTAGGGTTCATGCGAAGAACTACCTGTTCCTTGTGAAAAATCAGATGAGGATTTTACACATAAGGGCCTGGAGCTCGGAAATTCTTCAAGCAGAAGTAATGGCCACCAAGAAGGCATCTTCCATGACAGAAACTTCAGATCTACGGGCATGAGGCTCGAGAAGGAGGAAGGGTAAGTTTCTGATAACAAACTTCAAATCCCAAGGGGGAGCAGGAGTCCGGACAGGGGGCCTGAGATGAAGGACCCCTCTGAGAAAAGTCTTGGATACCTCTAATTGGGCAAAGGCTTTATCAGCGAAAGGAACATGGTAGGCTGAAATAGCAGCCATGTGAACTTTCAAAGAGGAATGACTGAGACCCAGGTCGAAGAGGTGACGTGAATAATCAAGCAGAACGGCCACAGGACAGGAGAAAGGCTCCACATTCCTGGAGGCAGCCCAAATAGAAAATCTCTTCCATTTCATGGTGTAAGTGGACCTAGTGGAGGGTTTTCTAGCCTCCACCAGAATCTCGGCCACCTTTGGAGAGATGCCAAAGTGAGATTGGGCTAGGTCTGCAGGAGCCATGCATAAAGTTGTAGGGACTTGAGTCCTGGATGGACCAGGGTCCCCTGATCCTGGGTCAGCAATCCTCGAGATAAAGGAAGAGGAAGAGGAGGAACCTCTGAGAATTGTTGTAGAAGAGAGAACCAGATTTGCCTGGGCCAGAAAGGAGCGATCAGAATCATTCTCGCTCCTTCCGTTGCAAGTTTCTGCAGTACACGAGAGACCAGAGGAATTGGGGGAAAAGCATAGACGAATCTGCCCTTCCAGTTTAGAGACAGAGCGTCACTCCAGAAAGCGCCTCGCTCTGGAGCAAGCGAGCAAAAGGTGGGAAGTTTTGTGTTTTGGGAAGAGGCGAACAGGTCTACCTGTGGAGTCCCCCAAAACTGGAAGATGTCATCTAGAACTTTTTGGTCCAACTCCCACTCATGTGGCAGAGCCGAGGAGCGACTTAGCTTGTCTGCTAGGGTATTGTCGACTCAGGAACATGGATGCGCCGTGAGGTGAAGGTTGTGGCGTCACCAGTCCCAAACCCTCATCGCTTCCCTGCATAGCGGGTAGGATCGAGTCCTCCCTGCTTGTTGATGTACTACACATACGACATAGTTCCATCTGGACAGCTAGGTGACCGGGAAGGATGTATTGGTGAAGGGCTTGGAGAGCATAAAGTACTGCTCAGAGCTCGAGCACATTGATGTGGAGAGCTAGTTCCAATCTGGACCATAAACCCTGGGTTCGGTGAGGACACAGATGGGCTCCCCAACCTTCGCCTGAAGTGTCCGTGGTCAGAGTCTGGAAGGGGGGAGGATGACAAAAGGGGACCCCCCGAAACAGGTTCTCTTGAACCATCCACCATTGCAAGTCTCTTGCCATCCACTAGGAGATCAGAACCAGATGATCTAGGTCGTCTATGCGTTGATCCCACTGGGAGCGGAGGGTCCACTGAGAAATCCTCATGTGGAACTGCGTGCGGTGAACCATCGGGATGGCAGCTGCCATGAGCCCCAAGAGACGAAGAACCGACCTCGCCGGAACCTTCCTGCATTCTGATAGCAGGGTAATCTGTGACTGGAGGGAGGCTGCCCTGTACGGAGGAAGGAAGGCCTTGCTCACCGTCGTATCAAGGATAGCCCCGATAAACTGGAGTCTCTGGGAGGGGTCCGGATGACACTTGGAATGGTTGATGGTAATACCCAGGCAAGTGAAAACCTGCTGGGTGAGGGAGAAAAAATGCAGGAGCTCCTCCCTGGACAAGGCCGCCAGGAGCCAGTCGTCCAAGTAGGGAAACACCTGAACTCCCATAGTACGCAGGTGGGCTGCTACCACCACCAGGCATTTGGTGAAAACTCGGGGAGCCGAGGAAAGACCAAACAAAAGGGCCCGGAATTGGTAATGGTCCCCCTGGAAAGCAAACCAGAGGTACTTGCGATGCGAGGGATGAATGGAGATGTGCAGATATGCATCCTGCATATCCAGCGCACAAAGCCATTGACCTGGCTGAAGAAGGGGCAGAAGAGCTTGAAGGAAAAGCATCCTGAACCTTTTGTATTCCATGTAGAGGTTCAGGGAGCTGAGATCGGGAATGGGTCTGAGATCTCCCGTCTTCTTTGAGACCAGGAAGAAATGGGAATAGTAACCCGTCCCCTGAAGGTGAGGAGGAACGGGTTCTATGGCCTGCTTCACGAGAAGGGCAGATATTTCTTCCCTGACCAAAGGAAGATGGTCCTTCGTAGAGGACTTCAGAGAGTGGCGTGGAGGTTTCTGTAGAAACCTACGGAGTGCCCCTCCGCATAATCTGAAGCACCCATGAATCCGTTGTTATCCTCTCCCAACCCTAGAAGGTGGAGGAGAATCTCCCTCCCACGGTTCCTCCGGAGAAGTCAGGAGGCGGTGGGAGAGGGGAGGAGTCAGGTGGTGTGGGGCAGCGCCGCAGCTGGGGCACCTGCTGCTTTTTTGGGCGGCGGGGGCCTGGCAGCTGCAGGGGCCCGGCGTTTAGTGGCCCGCCTTCCTTGGGGTTTCGTTTGAGGCCGGCTGCATCTGCGCCCGCGAAAAGGACAGCGCTGTGGGGGATGGGGACGGTGCATGGAATCCACAGATTTCAGAGCCGTCCCCTTCTCCTGCAAATCGGTGATGATGTCCTTGACATCAC
Organism: Neoceratodus forsteri; assembly: GCA_016271365.2. Taxonomy (NCBI): domain Eukaryota; kingdom Metazoa; phylum Chordata; order Ceratodontiformes; family Ceratodontidae; genus Neoceratodus; species Neoceratodus forsteri. The sequence continues at coordinate 1,557,985,596 of CM057456.1, read as the reverse complement.
CGCCGAAAAGCACTGAACCCCTGAAAGGTGCTTCCTGGATTGCTGACTGCACCTCTGGGACCAAACCCAGGCGTGACGCTGAAGACTTACGGCGAACACGGAGCTCCGCCTGCAGTGTCCACTGCATCGTGAGGTCGCCCTCAGGATGTGACGACTGGCCGAACGAGCAGAACGGACTAGGGTCAGCTAACCCTGCTTGACTTGGGAGTCAGGTAAGGAGTCAATCTTAGATTCCACCTGGGTAAGGATAGCCTTCCGGTAATCCCCCATATCTGCTACATAATTCAGGGCCCGAATTCCCAGTGTGGAAGAAGCATATATTTTTCTTCTGTACTGGTCCAGAAGGTGAGATTCCTTATCCGGGGGAGACGAACTCAAATGTTTGGGGTGTGCTGACCGGCCGTGACCAGTGCTAATCACGACTGAGTCTGCACGAGGGTGAGAATCCAAAAAATCTACACCCTCCGGAGCTTGGTATAGCCTGTTGGACTTCCTAGGAAGCGGGGCTAAAGCCGACGATTGTTTCCAAATAGTGGAAGCAAGGTGGGCGTGAGGCTCGATCCAGGGTGGCACTAGAGTAGGGGCTGTAAGGGGCAGGTCCAGATGTTCGGCGAGTTTAACCTGCTGAGGATCTGGTTCCAGAGAACGCCACCGATGTACTTCCTGGATCTTCCTGAGCAACTCCGTGAAGGAAGGATCCTCCGGAGGAGACTTTGGAGGAGTCCTCGGCCTGGGCTTGGACGGAGAGCGAGGCTTGTCATCTCTCTCAGAGCATCCATCAGAGGAATCCGATGAATCCGAGAGGGAGGAAGAAAAAGAATTAGAAGCAGAGTAAGACTCCCTGACCCATCTAGGGGGAGGAATGGGGTCCTTAGGGGGAATCCCTGGACGCATGTCGTGCCCCTCTCTGGATCCAGAGGGAAGAGCTCGGGAATCCAGAGGTGGAGAGGGAGTGTGCCGTCTCAGGTGTACGGGGGCCGGGGGTGGCACCATCACTGTAAGGTGGCTCTCGACTTCCTTGCTGAGCTGAGCCTTGGCCTCAGCCCACCAGGAAGCCAGAGTCTTCTGAAGATCCACCAGCGGCCTGGGGGGCCGTGGAGGAGGAGGAGGGGGGATAATTATACGGATTATATCCGTAGGGTGAGTCTCCGTAACCCGGCTGCAGGAACACCGATGCCGGGTATTGCAGCGTCGAGTACTGCAGCGTCGGTGGAGCCGGCATCGGGTACTGCGGCACTGGATACTGCGGACCCGGGTAAGACGGTGTCGGATAGGACGGCAGTTACCTGGGTACCGGAGGAGCTGCTGGAGCAGATGGCCCAGTAGGGAGCCCCGTGGGCGGGTCGACATTGATAGGCCCGTGGGGGGTCGGGCCCGACGGAGGGGGGGATATCCCGCTGGCGTCGGTGGGGCCGGGCGCTGAACTGGCGCGCGGTGGGGCCAGTGTCGGAGCCGGCTTGGCAGGGCCGGCATCTGGGGCCGGCGCCAGATCCGGTTCTGTAGGAGGAGGGTCTGACAGAGGAGGAATATCCCCAACATCGCCCGGGGATGGAGGAGAAAAGTACCCGGGGTCAGGCTGGGGCCACTCGGGCTCCCCGGACGGCAGCGAAGGCTGCAGGGAACCTGGGACGACAGACGATGGAGGGTCTGTCATAGGTTCTGATGCCTGGCGCATGTCAGAGGAGCCGACGTGCGACTTAGGGGCTGGATCCCGGCAGGCGCCAGAGGAGCCGGCGTCTGGCTTATGGGGTCCCTTGTCGGAGGTGGGACGAGGCTGTGAAGCGGCCCGGTCCGAGGGGGACGCGACCGTGCGCCGCCCCGAAGGGTTGGGCGTCTTATCGGTCTTCTCCCGGCGGACGTCGGAGGAGCTGATGTCCGACTTATGGGAGGTGCCCATGCCAGAAGGCCGCAAGCCTGCGGCAATACTGGGGGCAGAGGCCTTCTTTAGCCCAGAGGCGCCCACAGGACCCGAGCGCGAGTCCGACGGGCAGGCTGACGCCTCCTCCAAAACCTTGGAGGCTGCCGTCAATACCCCGGAGGGGACGTTACCTGAACCGTGACTCCGGCCGGAGTCGCGGACAAGGAGGCCTTCTCCCTGTGCCTTTCTTTGTCCCGCTTCTTGTGGTGTCCTTCAGGAGAGGTCGACGCCTGCCTAAGCTTCTTCAATTCCTTCTCCATTGAAGACATCTTCTTTTTGAGCAGGTGGGCTTCCAGGGACTGTTGGCGTCGTCTGCGGGTAGCCGCGCTGAAGTGCAGGCAATGCGGGCACTTGTCGACCGTGTGGTTGGGGCCTAGACAAAAAAGGCAGAGAGAGTGGCCGTCCTTGTGAGGCAGTTGGGCGCCGCACGAGTCACACTTATTTTTGGAAGGGGATGACATACACCGACGTTAACCTGACGATACAATATGAAAATACTGATAATTTTCGGTAAAAACCGACGAAAGAACAGGGTGCTGAGCACGAACTTTACCGCGAGGCGCTGCACGAGCTAAAGGCAGGAAAGAACTGGAAGGCGGGCGTCCGGGACCGCCCCTTTATACCGACGTCGTCTGACGCCTCACCAGGGACTGCTAGCTAGAAATTCTTCCGTGGGGTCCTGCCACCTGCCGACATCAGTCCTATATGTAATTACCTACTGCAAGAGCCCTCTCGAAGTAAGATCTTGAACTCTCAATTTTGAGCCAGCCACAAGGGGATTGTATGGGCAGTGACTCTGGGAAATATAGTTTTAACCTTGGCGCCTTTTTACACCAACAGAGGAGGTCTTATTGTGAGTGACAGCCAAACTAGCCAACAGAATGGTGTGGAACTAAAGAAAATGCCCTGCTCTGTGACTGGAAAGATTAGATCAGTTGTGACTGTGAAGAGAGAAGGAGCTCTGTGCTTCTGCAGTGTATAGTTTCATGTGGGAAGCGCATGTGAGGCCCTGAGTTTCGGTCTGCAGCCTTTGTGAGTGCCAGTTTGGACTGAATCTGAGTTGTGAGGAGAAAGAAGCACTAGAAGTGTGGAAACCAGGCTCACCCAGTAGAAGACTGGAGAAATTGCTGAATCGCACTCAGTCTGTCAGGAACTGAAGCTGCTGTGTGTGCTCCCGGGTATTTTGCAGTAATTGCGATCGGGATCGAGGAGCAGCCTGCCTGGTATAGTACTTTCCTTTTACTTGTGAATGTGCGTAGTGCTTGTGGGGAATCGCTATTTCCAATCCCCTGCGCTGTGTGCTGTGTATTGAAGCTGGAAGCAAACCCCAGCTTGTCTCGAACTAAATCCGTTTGCTATAAACTGCAGTGGGGTCCAGTCACAAGGACCTTGTCTCCATGCCCTGCTGTTTCTGACAATCCAGAAGAACATCCACCATCCGGTTCTCAGCTTGGGTATTGTGAGTACAAATCAGGGTATTCCCCTGCAGCCTGTTTTCAATCACAAGGGTGTCATCTACTTCTTGTTGTTTCTTTGCTTAGTGGACTGAGCCATCAGGCTCCGGTTACAATTGGGTGTTGTGCATATATTTTCTTCTACAGGGCCCTATCTATCTGCACCTGCCGCCAACCCGGCAACGGACCTGGCTAGCCCCCAAACCTGGGTACCCAGAGTGTGACTTTTCAGACCCTGTATATGTGTGCACAGTACTGTGATTTAATGCCACTAATTAACCTGATTTCCCCCTCCCGTGTTACTGTTCCCTAAATAAATCAGATTTGTTGTTGTTGTTAAATTTTAAACTGTCTGAAGTGTCAGTATTTTCATGCCAAGCACTGTATTGGTTTGTGTATGCTGCTTAACCTTATTTTTCAGAGGGTCCTCAGAGACTAACCTACGAATCAGTCTCGAGGGTAAGTGGTACCTTATGAATGAACAGTGTGTACATGTGGGGTATTGGTACTGTAACTCCTGTGCATCGTGTGGGCCATTAGAGGGATTAGAAGGGGGTCTCAGTGTCCCAAAGGGCTGTGACCAAACTAGACCAACCATTACAAACCCTGACCTCTGGGTGGAGGCACCCGCCATAGAACCTAGGCCCCTAAACCTGTCAGTAGTCAAGCAGGCAGGAGTAGTAGCCCTTGGGATAGCGCCACCTGGGGGTTACATCTACCTACTGGATAAGATGCAGATTCTAGTTAACCAATAGCCTACTTCCTGCAACCCCCCCCCCCCACTATAATTGCCTTATGTCTGTCCCATGCATGTTTGATTTCCCCCACTGTTTTAGACCCAACAATCTCCCCAGGAAGGTGGTTCCATGCATCCACCACTCTCTCCTTGAAAAAGAATTTCCTCACATTACCCGAGCCGTCCCACTTCTATCTTTAAATTGTGCCCCCTTGTTCTTACACATCTCTTTTTCTGAAAGATGCTACCCTCCTAGACTTTGTTGATTCCCTTGAGGTACTTGAAAGTTTCTATCATGTCCCCCCGTCCCTCCTTTCATCAAGAGTACACATATTAAGCTCTCTCAGTCTCTCTTCATATGGTTTCTGATGCAGACCCTGCACCATTTTAGTTGCCCTCTTCTGGACTGCTTCCATCCTATTTATGTCCTTGCGTAGATTAGGTCTCCAAAACTGCATGCAGTACTCCAGATGGGGTCTCACCAACTGTCTGTACAGAGGGATAACCACTTCTCTTTTTCTACTCGTGATGCCCCTTCCTATGCATCCCAATATCCCCCTGGCTCTCCTTACTGACTTCTCACATTGCTTACCCACCTTTAGGTCATCTGATATGACTACCCCTAGGTTCTTTTCCATTTTTGTTGTTGTTAGTACCTCCTCTGCTATTGTGTACTCTTCTCCTGGTTTTATTTCCCAGGTGCTTTACTTCACTTCTTTGCGTTGAATTTGTTGCCATATCTCTGACCATTCCTCCAACCTTGCCAAGTCCCTTCTCATCCTTTCTACCCCCTTGTGTATCAACTCTGTTACAGATCTTTGTGTCATCTGCAAAAGGCATACCTTTCCTCCAGACCCTCAGCAATGTCACCTATAAAGATGTTAAAGAGGACTGGACCCAGTACTGAGCCCTGAGGTGCTCCACTAGTAACCCCCCTTTCTTTGGAATGTGTTCCATTCACTACTACCTTCTGTGTCCTGTTGTGCAGCCAGCTTGTTACCCAGGCTACCACCCTGGGACCCACTCCCAGGCTGGCTAACTTGATTATTAATCTTTTGTGCGGGACTGTGTCAAATGCCTTGCTAAAGTCTAGGTAGGCCATATCCACAGCCCCTCTCTAGTCTATTACTTTGGTCACCCAGTGAAATAAATCAATTAGATTTGTCTGACATGACCTTCCTGCTGTAAACCCATGCTGCTTTGGGTCCTGTGCCCCGCTGGCCACTAGGTACTCAACAATTCTTTCTTTCAGAAGTGATTCCATCATTTTCCTTACCACTGAGGTCAAGCTTACAGGTCTGTAGTTTCCTGCTTCTGCCTTGCTTCCACTTTTGTGAAGGGAATTACATCTGCCCTCCTCCAGTCCTCAGGTACCACCCCATCCTCCCATGATTTGCTAAAAGTGTAGTCAGTGGTGTCACTAGGTCCTCCTTAGTTCTTTAGGATTCAGGTGGATACTGTCAGGCCCCATTGCTTTGTCCACCTGAGTTTTAGGAGTTCTTTCAGGACACTTTCTTCTTTAAATGGACTGGTGTCAACCCCCACACACTCAGAGTGCTTCTATTGTCTGGTTTAAGTAACTCCTCCTCATCTTTTGTGAATACTGAGCAAAAGTATTCATTCAGTATCTCTGCCTTTTCAGGGTCTCCCTCTACCCACCTTCCCTCCCCTTTATTAATTTTCACTATCCTTCCCTTCATCTTTCTATGCTCCCTAATGCACCAATAAAAGGTTTTATCCCCCTTCTTAACAGAGTTGGCTAGTTTTTTCCTTGGTTTGGACCTTTGCTATTCTGACTGCCTTCCCCACTTCTTTCTGCTTTAATTGATACAGTTCCCTGTCGTGCTCCTTCTGTGATTCCTTATACTTTTTGAATGCAGCCTTTTTCTCCTTAACCTTCCCTGCCACTTCTTATGAGAACCATAGTGGTTTTTAACTCCGCTTTGTTTTCTTTACTTGTTTCACACAAAGGTTCATTGCCTCTATTATGGCAGCTTTGATTTTTCTCCTTTGTTCTTCCACCCCTCCTTTCTGGCCATTTGCTAGTACATTCCTCAGGTATTCACCCATTATGCCAAAGTCAGCCTTTCTAAAGTCCAGTATCCTTGTTTTTGTATGGCTTGTCTCCATAGTTGTGCTTATTGTGAAGCACACTTTGCAGTGGTTGCTTGTTTCCAGATGTCTACTGTCTTCTAAATTTGTGATCCTCTTTCCATCTGAGTACCAGGTCTAATATTGCTCCCTCCCAAGTGGGTTCCAACACTAGTTGTCTAAGGCCCCTGCAGACATAGAATGACCCTGCTCTTGGATGTGGCTGCAGTACATGTCATCCAGTTAACATCTGGCATATTCAGGTCCCCCATCAACAGTATCTCCCCTTTTTCAGCCATTTTGAGAATGTCCTCTATCATTTTCTTGTCCGTATCCTCCCCTTGAGATGGGGGTCTATATACAACCCTGTGCAGATTGTGATGCCATTCCCTGTCTCCAAGGTGACCCTGAGTGCCTCTTGTCCTCCCCCTTTACTTTTTAGTTCTGTAGCTTTGATCCCTTTCCTAATGTAGAGAGCTACTCCACCTCCTATTTTACACTCCCTGTCCCTTCTGTAGATTGTGTACCCTGGTATGTTGACATCCCAATCATGGTTCTCTGTGTACCATGTTTCCATGACAGCCACAATATCCAAGTGTTCCTCTTCCATCAGGGCTACTAGCTCAGGAATCTTGTTTCCCAGACTACGGCCATTGGTACTCATTGCCCTCCATTTAATGTTGGCTTTATCCTTTTTTCCCCATCCCTGCTCTTATTGCCCTTATCTGTTTTTCCATTTACCCCAGTCTTGCCCTCTGTCGAGCTCTGTACCTCTGTGTTTACCTTACTACTTGCCATGTTTTGTGGGGGGAGGCCTGAAATTTCCTGCTTCCTATCAGCACCTCCCCCCTTGGCTAGTTTAAAAGCTTGCCAAGGAAGCATTTAAACCTGTCACCTATGAGCTTGGTTCTCTTCATGGACAGATGCAGACCATCGTGCCCGTATAGACCTTCATCTCTCCAGGTGGACCCCCAGTCCCCAATGAAGCCAAAGCCCTGTGCTCTGCACCAGTTTTGCAACCATTCATTAAACTGCATGGTGTGCAGTACCCTAGCCTCACCCCTGCCATAGACTGGCAGCACCTCTGAGAAGGTTACCGTGCTTGCTACCTGTCTGAGGCCCCTCCCCAACTCCACAAATTCATCCTGCACTGCACTTATATCATGCCTAGCTAGGTCATTTGTCCCAAGGCGGACAATGATATCTAGTTCCCTCTCCTGTGATGCTGCTTTTGCAATCCTGAGGATTCGCTTCCTATCCCTCCAAGCCATGGCACCAGGCAGGCACCTTACTTCCCTCTCCTCTCCCTTCTCCAGTTCTACCCCCCTAACAATTGAGTCCCCTATCAGAAGCTGTTTCCTCCCCCTGCGGTGCCTCTTGCCACCCTTTTGTGGGTCTCCCTTGTGGATGTCCTCAGCATTCTTCTTGGTCTCCTTTGAGGGTGTCATCATAGAGGAACCTTGCTCTGCCAGACTGGCATATGATTTGTGTAGAGGTACAACAAACTGGTCTTATCTCCTCTGAGTTACTGAACAGGATATATATACGACTTTGTCTGTAATGCTGTTGCTCTTTTTAAATGTGTTCCTAGGATGATTCATCACAGCTGCACCCACAGTGTCATTACTCAAGAGAAGGGACATATATGATAGACAATGTTACCTATCTGGTCTGCTAAAGAATTATGTTCCTTGAAAATTGTTATTGGGCCCCATCCCCCCCAAAGGCTTCAGTTTTTTTGTCAATAGACTTCACCTCTGCATAGCCATCACCTCCCAATATGCAGTTTCCAGGATATTATCCTTATAGCCCGTCTACCTGAATGTCTTACTGAGTTCATCTGATTAAGCATCAAAATCTAACCAATCAGTACAGTTGTTTTTTATCCTGAGGTACTAACTGTACGAAATTCATTTTTTCAACTACTGAGGATGCGAACTGTCATATCTGAGTAAGGCATTTGTGGAGGTAGCCTTCCTTTATCCTTTTGCATCTACCCTCCACAGGAATTGCTTCTTTGAGTTTGCTTTTTTTAGCAGGAAGTGTCTGCATGCCTCAACACCATCCTGGTGATGTATGGATGTATATAAAGCTGCCAAATCCACACTAAGCCACATGAAGCCCTCATTCCAGACAAAGTCCTAGAATCTATGGAGGGTATCTGCTGTACCTTACAGATAGGATGATAACTGCTGAACACATTCTTGCAGAAAATAGTCAAGGAGAATGTCCAGATTACTCATTAGAGTCCCAGCCCCTGACACAACTGATCTCCCTTGGGGTCCCTAATGTTTTTGTGTATCTTGGGCAAAATATAGTAAGTTGGAACAATAAATATTCACACCATAGGAACCTGAATTTAAAATCAGTAATGGCAGCAGTTGTTACATCCTCCTGTAGCAGGGTAAATAATTCCTTCTTAAGTGATGGTAAAGGATTAGTGGGAAACCTATGATAGCATCTACCACCAGATAACAGGTCATAGACAATACTTTTATAGAGATTCCTGTCAAGAACTACAATGTTGCCCCCCTTGTCTGCAGACTTAATAATTTCTTTTTTCTCAAATAATTCTTGAATGCCTGCAGCTCATGGGGGGGCAACATTACTCTTTCACAGGTGGTGCTTCTCTTCAACAAACCCATCACCTGTTTTGTCACTATCCATTCATATAAAGACACTGTATTATTATTCCTTAAACTTAACTGTTTGCTGTATTGGTTCTTATGGAAAAAGGGATACTGCATGTGCGCAGAACTGTAAAGGTTATAAGGTAATGTTAGAAGAGAATTAAAAGAAAGTTTTGGAAACCTGTTGTTTTTTAAACAGTTTCCCTCTTAAAGATGGGGGCATGTGACAGGGTTGAATAGGACTCTGTCCCATTTGTTATGCGGAGGGAGTTAGAGGCATGGATCTGTTCTGGCCTCTTCTTTTCTGTCTCTTGGCTGTCTGATTGTACAATAACATTTTCTTGTGGGACCTAGGAACTGATCACACTGATGGTCTGACGATTCTCCCCCTCCCATTGTCTCCCTGCCTCTACCGGCTGTTTCTTGCTGTTTCTATCTTTTCTTACCCTTTGCATATCTGTGGTTTTAAAAACATATGTGGATCGTTACGTAAAACTGATTTCTCTGGTTTGCAAATTTGTATAGTTATATTGTTGAAATGATTGCAGAAAGCTATTTGTAACTCAGGGATAAACCCTGAGATGCAGTTTGGTCTCCACAACTTAATTTGCAGAGTTGTCAAATGGAGATTAGTTCTGGCACACAATGTTCTATTTTGTTGTACCTGTAAGGAAAGAAACTGACAAAGTTCTGATACATTTTGTGAGAAACAGAAGGTATCTTAATGCATTCAGGATGCAGAAGTTAATTGCAAGGAAAAGAAGTTATACATAAAAGGCCCCATTTCCAGAGTCAGCCAGCTATGCATGCAAACAGGTGCGCCATGCAGAAAAACAGGACCTACAGCTCTGGCACCATGTTCAAACAGATAAAAAGATCTGCACTGACCACGCCATCTGTCTGAATATGGGGCCATGGTAGCAGGGGGCACATCAAGCAGCCACTATGCTTGATGCAGTACTACTAGAGTGCTAGGCTGTAGAATGCCCATAGAGGTAACACGTGGCACACACTGGTTAGTGCTGCAGCCCCCATGGGTGATATTCAGCCCAAACATGCAAATGAGCCCTTTGGGCATGCACAACGCTAAGGGGCCATTTGCTTACCCATTATGGGCTTATCTGCATGTGAGTACCATCTGAGTGCACTGGGCCATGTCCCCCCCAAGCCCCAATCCCTGTAATAAATCATTGGTGGTTCAGTGGTCCCTCCCCTGCCCAGATTTCTGTCCCCATATATAAAAACATTATCAATGGTGGCTCAGTGTTCCTCCCCTGCCCCAATCCCTGTCCCTATATATAAAAACATTATCAATGGTGGTTCAGCATTCCTCCCCTGCCCGATCCCTGTCCCTATATATAAAAATATTATCAGTGGTGGTCCAGTGGTCCCTCTCCTGCCCCAATCCCTGACCCCATACATACAATAAATATCAGTGGTGGTTCAGCATCCCTCCCCTGCCCCAATCCCTGTCTCAGTATATAAAAACATTATCAATGGTGGTTCAGCATCCCTCCGCTGCCCCGATCTCTGTCCCCATACATACAATAAATGTCACTGGTGACTCAGCATTCCTCCCCTGCCCGATCCCTGTCCCTATATATAAAAACATTATCAGTGGTGGTCCAGTGGTCCCTCCCCTGCCCCGATCCCTGTCCCCATACATACAATAAATATCAGTGGTGGATCAACATCCCTCCTCTGCCCCAATCCCAGTCCACAAATATAAAAACATTATCCATGGTGGTTCAGCATCCCTCCCCTGCCCTAATCACTGTCCCCATACATACAAAAAATATCATTGGTGATTCAGTGTCCTTTTCCTGCCCCGATCCCTGTCCCCATATATAAAAACATTATCAGTCATGGTCCAGTGGTCCTTCTCCCCTTCCCTGTTCTCTGATCGTCATCCGCATGTAAAAGCAGAAAATCTCTGGTGGTCCAGTGGTCACTGCCCCCCCCATTCTCTGATCGCCTTCCTGGTTAGAAACATAAAAGCCCTGGTAGCCGAGTGGCTCCCCACCCCAGCAGGTAGTGACCCACCACCCTGCCCCCCAACCCATTCCATGCCTGCAACTGGCACAGTCCTCCTCACACTGCCAGTTGCTGAGTTGTACTGTCACTGACATGTACAGACGGTACATACTCACTGGTTGACCAGTCAGCCAATGGCGATGTACTGTCTACCGTGCAGCGTTAGTGACAGTTCAGTCAGCAACTGGCCATGGCAGTGAGGAGGGCTGTGCAGTTGCCGGCATAGGTCGGGTTGGGAGGGGTGGGGTGGTGGGTCACCACTTGCCAGGGTGAGGGAGTGGGGACCACTAGACTACCAGGGCTTTTATGTTTCTAACTAGGATGATGATCAGAGAACAGGAGCGGGACCACTGGACTACCAGGGACTTTCTATTTTTACACAGGGATGGCGATCAGAGAACATGGGAGGGGGAGAGACCACTGGACCACCATTGATAATGTTTTATGTATGGGAACAGGGATTGGGGCAGGGGAGAGATGCTGAACTACTACTGATAGTTTTTGTATGTGTGGGGACAGGGATCGGGGCAGGAGAAGGACCACTGAACCACCATTGATATTTTTTGTATATATGGGGACAGGGATTGGGGCAGGGGAGGGACCGCTGGATCACCAGGGTACCCAGTCCTTGACAATGCGCAGACGGATCTGGGGCTGGGCTGGGTTTCAGAAGTGTTAATCTGCACCACTGCTGGAGGCCATATAGCACTTCTGAAAACTATCAATATTGAGCTGCACTGCATATGCATGAGGGAACCCTCATTTTCATAGGCTCAGCACAGTTGTGCGTGACGGTACTGTCAGAGGTGTGCCCTTCATGCTGTAGAACTAGAATATAACACTGTATTTTTTTTTCATCATTTAATACTTTTTGCTTCTCCGTTGTGGACCGGACCACAATGACCATCAACCGCCAGCACCCGAGCCCCCGGACCAGGTTTGGCATACACTGCATGCGCCTGACTCACAAATGTCCATTGAACTTAATGGGACACCCTCCGGAGGCCCGTGACCGGGAACCAGGTGGCCACACCTCTCGTGTCGGGGCTTGGTCATGAGCTGCCATGGTCGCACCACAATATTCCGCCGTTACTGCCCCAGGGAGCCGGACGTGCAATGACGTCTGATGCACCTACGTGCAGATGTCCGCCGCACTCCCTCCCCTTGGAATGCACACCACTGACAGTGTACCTAGCCTCCACCAGGTGCCACTGCAGTGTGCCACATACCCCATGCCCACCCCAGAGGAAGGAGAGCAGTCATGGAATGCTCAATCCTTCCTCTCCCGTCAGCCCCCGGCACCCCGAGTCCATTCCAAAACCTGGGTTACCGGCATGGTGCGCGGTGTGGCGTCCAGCGCCTCTAACCTCAGCGCCACTGGGCCAACAAGAATATAACACTGTAAAACAAACATCACTATTACCGTGCTGCACCTTTGAGGTACTATGTTTGTTTTACAACAGTATACGCTTATCAGTCTACAGACCGCGTGAGTAACTGCATTTCGGCTTTGGTGGTCAGGGAAAAAAATTCAGAAACTGACAACTTAAGTACGTAATGCTGTGCAGGCAAACTTTTATTGTGTGTAAAAGTGCAGGAAAAAAAGGGATTATTGCTGGAATATTTAGTTTAGTTTTGTTCGACTTTGCTGTGCTTTCTTCCTCACTGAATCCACGATCGCTCTGATGTTTTAGTGTTGATACATGGCACAAGTACATTGTCGGTAAACCAGATGGTGGTCTCAGAGTTTGCCTAGTGATTTTCAGTGTAGGTGATGTCCCATCCATCTGGAAAGGAGGAACTGGGATGGCACTGAGTGGTTTTGCCCTGATAGATGACCTGCGGGATAAGTAGTGTCCAGAGAGCATGCCAGCATCACTGTAACCTGTCTTTTATTCCCCAGTCCTGACACCTCGACCTGTTTTGTCCCTGCTGACTCAATGGTCCACTCGGAGCAGGGGATTAGGTTAACCCGTTTCATTGAGATGCAGAACAAGGTCAGTAGGCATTAGCTCTTGCCCGCAAGCTTTACTTACTGCGGTGTAAGAAGTTGTCTCTCAGATCGAGAAAATCAGCAGGGGTTTTCCTCGCTGCCTTGGTCCCTTTACTCATGATAAAGCCCATATGGTTTAAGAATAACCAGGACCACTGTCAGGAGAATGCAAGAGGGCCATCTTTCTCGGAGAGTATTTCTGGGTTGTGAGATTTTACTATTCCTGTGGCAACAGCAGACAAAACTCTGCCATTTACCACTGCACCCTCAGCTCTCAGATATTTTACTATGGATTTTACCTCTTTCTCCATATCTGCCATTAGCAAAGGAGAACGGCCACAGGGCTTAATGGGCAAGGTTTTGGGCACTTCATCAGGATCAGGATTAGACTTCAGCTTAGCTAGGTAGTCTCTTTTAAATACTCGCACAGTGCTTTCTTTATTTTACTTTTGTATTTAGTGTCATTGAATCACACAGCTTACATCACACCATGCTGGCAGGAGTATTGGCCAATTTTGAAGTGATTCTCAGGAGCATATACACAGTGCTTGACTTTTTTCCTTTTGGCAGGTAGAGAAGCAACTGTGGAGGTAAGCTCCTGTGTAACAGATTTGGCCATAAGCAAAGAAATTCCAGCAGTCACACTGAGCACCTCTGCATCCATATCTGAGGTCTGCAGTGTATGAAAATCCCATTTAACAGCTTTCCAGGGTGTGGTATTTAACCAGCACACAAGTAACATCTCTGCTACTTTGAAAACACCGCCACAACTAGTACACAAAAAACCATCAGTAAGCTGCTGCCATATTTGACCGCCATGACAAACAGCTGATCCTGAAATTGACCAGTCACAGAGTGCAACATTATATTGGCGCAGAGGTGTTTTCAAAGGTGAGACCGCGATATAAACTTGACACAGTTATTTATAGGTTTACAGTATGTATCCTTTGAATATAGGCATGTCCCCAACAGCTGGCGCTATTCCACATTAGTGCCACACAAACCCAGTTTGTGCCATGCTAACCTTTTGAAAATGGGGCCCAAAGAGAGCAGTTTTTTTTATGAGAGAGAGAGAGAGAGAGAGAGAGAGAGAGATAGAGAGAGATATTGAAATTTAGAATTAGAGATATCCTAAGAGGAAGGACTTTATTTTGTTGGAACTGCCTGCATTAAAGTTATCCTGCACAATTTTATTATTTTATTTTATTGCTATTGGAAATAATAAAATGCTACTTGTGAATTTTATAACTGCTCCTAGTTTTCCTGTGCTTCCTGACCTTTGCCTCATTAACTGTACCCTACTGTTTCCCCCATTTTGAGTCTGCTTTACAACTTTTTACAGTTGAAATAATACAAGGGATGCTCCTTTTAATATGGTTGGACCAGGCTTTATCATTATTCTCTATTTTTGAACACTCATTGTTTAAGATTGCTTTTCTTGTGACTAAAATGAACTAGCATACAGCAGACACTACTCCCCTGCCCTTATGAGACAGCAGTTGTGCAAAAATAGTTGGGAATACTGATGAAAACCTGGTCTGTATCATACTAAAAAGGGCACTTATTTTATTATTTGAAATGTGAAAAAAAAAGTGGTCAGGCAGACTCAAACTGGAGAAAGAGTAAACAATTATTCACCACAGTAATGTTATTTCTTCTCAGGGATGCATCGGTGAGATTTAAAACAAAGCATTATCTTCCTGCCAGTAAGCGATGCCCTGGAGATAGAACTTTATGCTAATTTTAGAACTTAGAATACGGGTTCAAACTGTGCACTGTGGTCACACTCCCCCAATGTTCTTTTTTTTTTTATTATTATTTTTATACTAGAGAAATATTAGATCTGCATACAGTGCTGTCATAACAGATGTGTTTAGTAATAGAGATACTGCCCAATGTAACGGGCATGTGCACCCCATAACATGTAGGCTTGATGTCGTAGATCCTCTGAACTATTATCTCTGATGGTGTGTCATACCAAAAGTCCAGCGTAAATATAGAGAGATCTCGCATCCACCTTTTTTTCACAGGAACATATGGGTTGTAATTTCCCAAAGAAACAGATAATTCAAAAACAGGTTATACAACAATGTCAACAAAGTTTTGCAGATGCTATGGGTGGTCCATCAAAGCCAGCAATTAACTTTATTTTATAGA
The DNA here is from genome assembly GCA_016271365.2 of Neoceratodus forsteri. Classification (NCBI taxonomy): domain Eukaryota; kingdom Metazoa; phylum Chordata; order Ceratodontiformes; family Ceratodontidae; genus Neoceratodus; species Neoceratodus forsteri. The sequence continues at coordinate 1,557,970,583 of CM057456.1, read as the reverse complement.
AGGGAGAGGGCAAATTTCTGCCCCAAAGTGCCCTGAACACACACGCCCCTGAGACAGAATCCACCTCCCTGTTAATTTTTCTGATTTTAAATGTATCTTGGGTTCCTCATTCTATGTTCTTACAGAGTAACATCTTGGAATCCACTTCCTCCAAAGTTTGTGATATTTTTCCAGTGTCAGCCTAAGGGAAGTCATAATTCTCTCATTTCTGTTACTCAGTTTACCCAAGACTGCCAAATAGATGGGGTTTCCTGTAGCCACACCATTGTCACTCCTTTGAGTGTGGCTGTGCAGAGGCTTTGAAGAGGCCTTGTTGTGCATAAATCCTTATTCTGGGGACCCACTGTCCCAAGATCAGAAGTTCAAAACTGTTGGGAACTTCTACATCCCAGAGGGCTTCTATGGTAAGATGCACCTGGTCCCAGTATGTTCTCAGATGTGGACATTCCCGAAAACATGATAATGGGTGCCTACCCCTCCACACTCCCTCCAACACAGGTTAGAACCTCCTAACCAAAAGTAACTGGTAATTGTTTTTGTGTGGAAGAATCTGGTAAGGCATTTCCATCTAAACTCCCGCTAGTTGGGCGAGGCAGTGGTCCTCCAGCCTCTCTCCCACATCTTGTTCCAAACCTCCTTCTCGATTGTCACTTGGGTGTCCTCTTCCTACTGGGTCTGGAGGCAGTCAAACTCTAGGTGTACATCTCCCAGCAATGTTTTGTATGCCCGTGATATCATGCCTCCGCTGCCCAGTATAGAAATTCCTCAAGGGTGGTCATCTCCCTACCAGCGTGTGGCAGCAGGGTTTGTGACGTCAAGCAGTTGCACTTTTGGAGGTAACAAAAGTGATCTTGAGGTAGTCCAAACTTCTGATGGGAGACACAAGAGAGAAATAGTAGAATCTAGTCAGTCCCAGTCTATTCCACCTCCACAACCCTGGGTCGGTTTTGGGTGGGAGGAAGCTGGGGTCCCCTATAATGACTGAAAGGGTTCCTATATCATTGGGAGTGTCAGTTAGGATTCTGGCTTTCTGGATCATTTGGAGGTATGTCGCATCCATGAGTTGGGGATTTCTGCCTAGATTCTTGGTGAAATCTGTACATGTGGGAGGGTGTATAACAAAATTGGAAAGGGTTGAATCATTTAGCTCTCCAGTTAGCCTGTGTTGCCCCTTTGCTTCATCCAGCTAATGACAGGAGCCAGTTGGGTGGCTAAACAGTACTTGCAGAAGTCTAGTATTGCCAGCTCTCCTTTCTCCCTAGGCAGAACCAGCAGCTTCTATAGTGCCCCAAAACTGATGCCCCATGGTGCACTACAGTAAGGGAGGGACATGTTTAGGTAGTGTCCCTAGCACTGCCACTGTGCCCCTGTAAAAGCCCTGCTGGGCTTGTTGTCAAAATGTTGTTTTTTTTTTATTATTTATTCTTTCCTCCCTGCCTATCTGTACTGCAATGCCCCATCCCCCACCCCCCCACCCCCCATTGCCAGGCGCCAGGAACCTGCTCAAGTGGTTCCCGAGCATGTGGGGCAAGCAGGCAGAGTTGGAATGTGAGGATTCTGGAATAGAATCCTAAGTCTGTTTTGAATACTAACACCTGTTCAGTCAAAAATAGAGAGCCGAGGGAGTAGCAGCAGTAACAGTGAGGAGAGCGACCGGTTGGCCAGGTGAAGCTTGAAAGGGACTTACTTGCAATTCCTGTGTCCCTCCAGATGTCCCAGCTGTTCCAGAAAAGCAGCAGCTCCACCTCATTCCCTCTGCAGTCCAACAGTCCCCAGGTTCAGCAGCAGTGACAAGTCCAGTGGGGAGGGGTGGCAGTGAAAGGCCATCCCCTCCATTCTTGCAGCAGTAGCTCAGCGGTCCCAGAGAACAAAAGTGGGTTGCAGGGTGAGTGGTGGCAGCACCACAACCAGGTGCTGGCCACCGAAGAAAACTATTTTTTTTTATTTTAATTTTTTTTAAAAAAGGATCTTTCTCGCCTCCCAGTGCCAACAGAAGTGGTGCGCCCACTTGGGGCAAGCTAGGTCCCATTCAAAGGACCACCCACAGGGTGACGTTCCCAAGATCGCTCCACGGAACCCAGAGACTGTGGGGGCAGGCCATGCCTCCATCAGCACTGCTTATAGGGTGGGTCCAGTAACTGAGCCCTAAATGAGCAAATACAAAGGGGTGAGGCTATGGAAATTTCAAGAAATAACTATTCAGGAGGTTACACAGAGTAGTGCCAGCATTTAAAGAGACAGTGTTCCTTATGAAGAGTGCCAGTGTGAAAATGTTAGAGACTGTTAGGTGTTGTGTGGCCCCTGTAATTGAGCTGACTCTTGAATTACTGTCTACATGTGTGTGGGGTCCACTGTTTATTTACTCATCAACTTCAAACACTTGCAACTTGCATTCGATGAAGGAAGCAGGGTGCCCTGAGAAAAGGTGGCTAACCCTGTTACGATATGCAGTTCCAAACTCGCAGCATTATTCCTCATAAGAACATAAAAAAGTGTTGCCAGAAGGGGACTGTGTGGTCCATCCAGTCTGCCTGTGTAGGTTACCCCCTCCTAGTTTCTTGACTTTCCTAGTTTTCCACAGTGCCTGTCTCACACTAGCTTGAAATCCCTTACTGTTTTTGATGTCACAACCTCTGTGGGCAGACTGTTCCAGGGTTATACCACCCTTTCAGTGAAGAACTTTCTGCAGTTTGTCTTAAAACTCCTCTAATGTGCCACAAGGAAGTACTCAGTAACCATATTAAGCAAAAATATTTGAATGCTTTATTGTAGAAAATTACTGACCGGTTAGAGTACACAGTTACCTCACCCAGTGTACAAAGAAGCCCCAGCGCTTCAGCAAAAGCCTTCCTCAGGGGGTGTCTATTTACTCATCTGCCACTGAGGGACTGCCTACTGCAACTGCCCCATGAACTCTACCACTGTTTTCTACCATATAGACTGTGCTACATTACCCTAAACTGTGCTATTTACCCTTGAACTGTGCTGAATGGTCAGAACTGAATTATCTGCTCAAAAAATGTGTCAGTTGCCCCTGGACAGTACTAATTACCCTGAAACTGTACTGTTCACCCCAGAGCTGTACTAATTGCCCTGTCTGCCCCTAAACTGAGTTAAATGCCTCAGAACTGTGCTATTTGCCTTTGAACTGCCCTAATTGCCCCATTAGCCCCGTGTGGTGCCCATAGTGCACACCCAAAAATGTTTTGCAAGTTTGCCTGAAATGTCTATGAGCCTGCTTGAACTACTTAATAGTTTGATACCCATGTGTCATTTGTAAAGTAACCTAGTCCAGGAACAACACAAGCAGCCAGACCGAGGGTGACGAAAGCTCAAGAACCCCAGAGAACAAATCCTTGTGTATGCAGTGTGACCACAGTCAGTGGTCTGCCATGACCTCTCTACTGATTCCCAGAGGGTCTGGTGAAAGGAACTGTTTTCTCTTCATTGACTGGTGGTCTGTCATGACCTATCAACCAATGCAGAAGTCCTGAAGCATCTTTGGCCTGGTGGTCCGGTACGACTTCTACCAGGCAGCCAAGTCCTTCGAGTCAGGGGAGGAGGTGTGCCACTGATGCTCCCCATTGTCCTGAATGTAGCTCTTCTGGTTTCTCTCAGGGGTGCATTTCTGCAACCCCTTCTGGTGTACTTTCCCCTTGAACATCCCCTTTTGTGTGCATCCCATTGATGGTAAAGTTCACTTGCTGGTTGTCAGTTATTGCCCCATCAAAGGTTCACTGGTCTGGCATTCCAAGGTGACAGAGTTCAAAGTCTTGCAGTCACCATAAGATATAACAAATACTTAGAGTGTCAGCCACCAGAGAAGGTATAAACCCTGGGGGTCTAGGAGTTCCAAATATTCCACCAGGTTCCTCCTAGTAACATACTCCTCCTCAGCCTTAAACCCCATAGCAGCCTGGAGCTGCTTCATTATAGAGAAAAAGAAGGGTCTTCAGGAGGGAACCAAAGAGTATGTACTGTAGAGTCCTCACTCACAGTGTAGACTGTGGAACCAGATCTGTCGCAGTCGGATGAAGTCAGGATGGAACTCCTGCTCTAGGTTGACAGGCTCTGAGAGGAGCAAGGGTGTCGATGTCTGGGGAAAGGCAAGGTGTGGTGGCTGGACTGGCATTGACCACCCAAGGCGGAGCTGCCATCAGTGAACCCAGAGCAAGGAGGAGGTGCTGAATGATGCTCAGAAAGGAGGCAAGCACTGTCTGAACATTGATGGTGGCTTGCAGTGCCAGGAGGCATCAACGGCGGTGGCAGGAACCTTGACGTTGAAGATCCATCGCCGGCCAAAGAGGCTCCGGCAGGGCTCTCTGCCAGCTGACTCTGTGGTTCAGGAAGTTGGAGTTGCAGGGCCTATGACACTAGCATAGGCAACCCTGATGTTGATGGGCCTTCGCTGGCCATAGAAGGGCTGACAGAACTCACTGCCAGAGCTCGCCTGGAGGAAGCAGAGGACTGAGCGGCAGGAGAGGTTGACGCCGAAGCAATCAACAGTGTGGCCATGGTTGAAGCTGTGGCCAGCAGTGACTGGGAGTGCACCGGGGGGGGTTCAGTCCTTGCTGTGGTAACGCTTCTCATGAGAGAGAGCTTTCCAAAGGATTTATCCTGGGCCTTAGCAAGCTAGGAGCCTGAGAAGTTATTCAGTGACAGGGTAGAACTCTTCCCCTGCAGCTCCTTCTCCAGTCTGGTGACCTGTTGCTCTATCAGGAAGGATCACAGGGCTTTCTGACAGCACTGCCGGGCAGCTTGGTTGAAACTTCTGCAGATCTCACAGGCCTGAATCTCATGGCCCGGGCCGAGACAGCAAACACTGACATCGTACTTGGCACTGGAGTAGATCTTCCTACTGCAGCTTCAGAAATGAAAGAGTTTTTCTTGTGTTCATGACATGCAAAACGAGGGAAATCACTTAAAAAGTGATTACAAGAAAAAAAGTTGCAGAAATTTGGTGGTCAACTGAATGGCGAAATCTCCATGGAGTCCTGCCGAATCTGTTCAACAGCGGGAAAAGAAATGGGGAAGGAATGGGGCCACCCATGCATATATATTGCAGGACACTGGCATCTGACATCATCATGGGCGGCCCCTGATAGACTGCTAAAGAAAAGTTTCTGTGTGGTCCTATTTCCTGGTGGCATAAGTCCTAGAGGTGTGACCTGATGAAAGCGATATCCCTGAAGAAGATCTACAACTACTGTAAGCAGTTCAGAGACTAGAGCATGGAAATGTGACCCAGGTGGTGCCAGGTTCAAATACCACCATATCCACTGGGCTCACTGTGTGAACAGGATCGCGTCACCTGGCCTCCCTGGGGCTTCATGCCTTTCAGGTGTAAAATTTGGTAGATGAAGGGCCCCACTCTATATCTTACTATAACCATGCTGGATAAATAAGCTGTAAAATAAAAAACATTATAAAATATACATGTTTTACTTACTTTTTTGCTTTACTTTGCTACCAGAAGTTCCTCATGTTTATTTTCTTTTACATGAATACAATAATCTTTTTTTATTTGTGTTTGTGCCTTTTCAGGGCCCCTTGGTGCTCCACTTCTTTGGGCCTCTCAAGTGTCCCTGCCTGCCCATCAAACTCACCTCTTACTGCTGCTCCTCTGCTACAGGTTTCCTGAGGTATTCATAGATCCTTTGGTTTTAACTTGTCCCTGCCGAGGGGAGGGTCATCTCCTTGCTGCTACCCGGAAGGCTGCACTCTTAACATCTGGAGTAATAGTCGGTGGGGCAGGTCATACCGATCAAAATGGGCAAATCTTGTGATGCAAATGCCTCAGTACTGCATTTTTTACACCTAGAGAGCAGATACACGAAGAGGGGGGGGGCTACTCTGACAAATCTCAACTCAGACTTGATCTAGCTGCAGGATCCTCTAGGCCTTCTTCAGGTGAAGTCACTTTGACTACTATTCATGCCATGCTCAATCAATTGATTAAAATGGTTCAAGAACTGGACCATAAATTTGATGCACTTATGTCTCAAGTTTCAGCACTGGAAACACATATGGACACTTGTGAGCAAACCATCCAGAAGACAGAGGCTTCGGTCATAAAGTGGTTGATGTGGCAACTAAACTGATTCAAGAGAACTCTATCTTTAAGCAATGCTTAGAAACTGTTGAAAACCAAATCAGGGAGTGGAACATCAGGATAGTGGGGATCCCTGAATCGGCTGAAAGTGTGGATGCACTGTCTTTTGCGTGAACTTTGTTGTCGCTTATTTTGGGGCTCTCTGAGGATGACCCACCTTTGTCACTTGAGAAGGCCTATCATATGACTCCCTGGAGGGCAGCAGTCAAGACATCTAGCCCCAGTACCTTTATGATTGCCTCTACAGGAGTTGGGGACCACGACAGAGTACTCCAGCTGGTTCACCATAAGGGTATCTTGAAATATGGTGAAGACATTGTGCAATTGTTCCCTGACCTTTTCTGTGCTATTCGTCAGCACCGCAAAGCCTTCGACAGTTTGAGGGGCCAATTATGCCATACACAACACCAGTTGTTGTTGCCTGCTAAGCTATGTCTTGTTTGGAATGGACATCAATACTTGTTCTCGGACACCAAAAGAGGCAGACAAGCTTGTTCAGTGGATTGAGGCACACCTGGGGGATGGAGCAGACGGAGAAGATTCATCTGAGGAAGCATAATTCATGTGGAGTTGTCTGCTACTATGGACATTTGGCCCTTGAACTGTGAGCTATTGTGGGGACTCTTTTTTTTCTTCTTAGTGTTCTAGCTGCATGTACTATATCATGGGACAAAATGACTGTATGGGTTTGGGACTCTGGTATCTATTGGACTTTTCTGGGTGTAGGATTTGGGGATGAGATAGTGCATGCTGAATGCTATTATTTCATTATTATGGTGGCTTTCCCACCTTCTCCTTCGTACACCGAGCACCTCTTCCCATACTATGACTCTATATCATGCAGTAGTTCATATTGTGGATCCCTTCCCCACATGCTTGCGGCTAAAGTTGTTCGACAGCATACTCATTGGGTGTGATTCAGTTTTCATGCCGGGGCTATGTTGCCACAAAGACTACCTTGCATTGCTTACTACATGTTCCATTTGAGTGTGACTGGCTTATCAGCTAAGTGCAGGTTTGCTATATTATATTATGTTTTATACTGTCTACACATTTATTTACTGTTTTTATCTGTTTCCTTATGATATTGGGCCTAGGAGTTGGGGATTAGTTTCTGCTTATATACCTTATATTGCACTGGGGGCAGCTCTTGACTTGACAGTCGCTTTGGTAAACAGGAATGTTGGATTCATAGCCGTCTTCTGTTCCCCTTCAGCTTTCTTGGCTGCATGTATTTGGGAAGCTTGTTGATCTGTAATTTTATTGGGTTTGCCTCCCCATGTTGTAACTCACGAGGGGATGTTAGATTCCTTTGATAGAAAACTGTATTGTTTGTTAAAAGCACTGTTGTTATCCCCTGTGGGAGACTGTAAGTTTTGCTTGCAAAGTCTAATAAATAAATATATATAAAAGGCACAGGTAATTTGAAGAAACTCGAAGTTAATGGCTGGTTAGGTTACAGATGGTTTTAGCAGAGCTGAAAGGAAAGAAGCATCTGTCCAGTGTCAGGTGAGATATGGCCAGTATAGTGGCATTATTAAACTATTCTTCTCACTCAGACATCTAAGTTAAGGGTAGCCCGGCATGCTCCTGCCCACCCTGTTCTATGGGGCCCCAGTGCTACACTCACTACGAAACACGGAAATGCAAAACTGAAAATATTGTATTACAGTCGGGCACTTTGCCCTCGGTGCTCTGCCTCTAGAACACCACTGTAAAGTATTGCACTCACTAAATTTGCCTTCCCTTGAGGGCAGACTGATGTACCCTTCCCTATGTCTGGCCTTCAAGCTTCTACAGACTAATGCCCCCCAGTCTGAGTTGCACCTTAATGTTTAAGCAGCCTGGAAGAACCTTAAGGTCCTCTAATCGGCAACTCCTCCATGTCCCCAGAGTCCGGACATGTCAAGGTCTTCAGTCTTTCATGGCTTACATTCTGTCCCTCTGGAATGGTCTTCCTAGTAATCTCCAAGACTGCAGCTCCCTTGGTGGCTTTAAAAAAGGCCTCAAGACCTACCTGTTGGGGCTAAGCCTCTGTGCATGCTACCGCTGAGGATCAGTACACTCTATAAGGCTACCTCTATAGCTACTGTCAGCTGCCTGGCATGCCTTTACTCCTATATTGGGACCTTTACTGTTTGATGAGCCATTTGTAACTGTAATATCTGTGAAACTGTTCCGTTTCAATGAACAATGTGTGACTGTCATTCTTGTGAAGCCGTTTTACTCCTCATGATAATCTTCAATTGTACCTACCCTGCCTGTGAATCGTACAACATGTCCTGATTGTAATGTCTGTATTACTCAATTTGCCTTGAATTGTTCCTGCTGTTTTTTCTCCTGTAGCCCGTAATTAATCCCGGGTCACCCCTGAAAAAGGGACTGTAATGGTCTCAGTGGGCTTACCTGGTCACCAAAATTTTAAATAAAATAAATAAATAAAATTCTGGTGATAGAGTCTTGCCTGCAATTTTAAGGTTGGGATTGAAAAATAAGGATTACTTTATATCTTTGAATCAGTTACATTTCAGACTGGCACCCAGAGGATTATACATTTTGACTGAAAGACCAATCATGGATTTTTAATTTTTTTTCCCAGAAAATTCTTATATTTGATGTATAGGATGGCTTGGGGGAAGATTTGTATGTGTGTCAGAGATTTCTTGCTTCTCAGTTTTTAGACACGTGTAAGCCTTTTCTTCTTCTGGGGGTCTGATGCAACCCACCATAGATAATTACAAGTGTGGCCCAGTAGTAAAAGGTGAAGTATGAGAGTCTTAGGCCACTGGCCTCCTTAGGAGCTACAAGCTTGTGATAATCTTGATGTGTGTCCTTGCCTGACCAGATAAATTTGGAAATTTTTGAGTGGACTTTTTCAAGTCATGTAATGAGCAGGGAAGCATTAACTGCATTGATTACATAGAGCAATCTTGGTGGTCTATTCATTTTAATAACATTGATTCTACCCCTCAGGGTGAGAGGCAGATCTTTCCAGTGGTCCAGGTCTGGCTAATTGTAGTGAGCAGATCATTCAGACTGAGCTTCCTGAAGGATTTTGGGGTCCCTGGTGAATTTGATTCCAAGATAATGACGTTATTTAGGAGCAAAGTTTTTCATAGTTCAGTCAGAAGAGGTCCAGGGTGGTGGGTGAGATATGGACCACCATGTGCCTGACTGTACTCTGTGGGGCCCACTTGAAGGGGAAGGCAGCTTGGAAAGTTTGTGGACAGGAACCACTCAGCCTAATGGCCTCTGACTTGTAGAAATTATTTTTGTATCCTGCCACCTTTCCATAGAGGTCTAGCTCCTGCCAAAGTGCTGGGACCAAACTATCTGGGGAGGACTTCTGATGACATCACCAACCAAGATGGCCACCTAAAGGGAGCGCTGTGAACTTTGTCTAACACAAAACAGCAAAAAGCCAAACATCTAATACTTAAAACAATGGTAAACAACATAGACAGGCTGTAAAAAAAACAAATAAGAAAAAATCAGGGCAAAAAAAAAGAAATAATGACAGATCAAATGGATAATGAGTCGATGGAGTCAGACAGCGAGGCCTCATCCTACACCAGCATGGCAACCATGGACTCTACAAAACATACTAAAAAAGGAAAAAAATGGATGCAATAATATCGGAGTTAAGAGCATTCTGAACAGAAACGCAGACACGATTTGATCAGCTGCAACAAGAAGTTGCAGATATCCAACATAAAACATTAGACCATGAGCAGGAAATTTCCACATTGGACATACGAGTGGACAGGATGGATAGGCTGCTAGTGGAGGCCTATTGCAGTATAGACAAACTAAGCAAGCGATGCGAAGATCAGGAGGAGTGCTCGCGAAGGAAAAATATCAGACTGTATGGTTTTAAAGAAAAAACAGAGGGATCAGGCATAAATGGATTCCTGATAAAATTCTTCCAGCAACAATTAAGCTTGCCAGCAGATTTCCATTACAACATTGAAAGGGCTCACACGGCCTTAGGGTCGGCACTTACAAACGTCCAACAGCGACTGCGATCGATTGTTATGCAATTTTTATCATATGAAATAAAACAGCAGATCTTAACTGGGCTTTGGAAGAAAAAATAGACTTATTACAAAGGCACAAGGATCTACGCTGACATTGACTATTCAGCGAACGTCATGGAGCAAAGGAAGAAGATGGGCTCCATCTTGGCACTCTTATGGGAACAGTGATTAAAATGTCATACTCCCTACTCAGCAAAGCTGAAAAGCCACTTTCCAGAGGGGTCATTAACATATGAAAACCCAGATGTGGCTTTAGGAGAACTAGCAAAAAAAGGTCTACACCCTACTTAACCACAGAGATTGCAAATGAGGCATATACCCAGACAGCATAATAGAACTACTCCAGCAACAGACTATCAAGACCGAAAAAAACACACCCAAAAGCAACAATGAGGGACATTCAGGAGTTGCTTCAGACATTTAAAAAAGTGTAAATGGTTGGTTACTTAGAATGATTGTTTTTAACAAGTATTTACAGGTTTGTGCATTTTTTCTTACCATGGGGTGCTGGAGAAAAGGTAAGAGAAAGAGCAGAGAGACTGCGTGATGAAGTTGCCAGTTTGCTGCACAGTGCATCCACAGACAACGTGGTGAGGTGGAGAAAATTGTTAACCATGTAACTCTAACTTACTCAGTTGGGAATACTAGAGGTAAGCTCTCTTAATTGACTAGACAGGGATTGGAATTGCTTTCTCTTAGACAACTGGACCCGGGGGAGGAAGGCAGAGGTGGAAAGATTTGGGGGAGGGGGAAGGGATGCTCGTATAATACAGGACATGAACAGAACTTATAAACAGAGGAGGGAGAGACTGCACAAGATACTGGAAATTAAGCAGCTCTCACTCTTCTTCTTAGAAAGGAAGTAAGGGAAAGAAAGGGAAAGACAAGTGCAAGGAGGGAGTGGAGCTCCTGCACCTCTGCCTTCACGAGAACTGGGACATCCGAGAGAGAATCAACCAAGTTTGAACAGTAGAGCCACTCCCAGTTCGGAACAGTTGGGAGGGCAAAATAAAAGTGGAAAATATAATTAGCAGAAAATTGGGAAAGGAAAGGAAGCAGAAAAACCAAGAGAGAAAATAAACTCATGGGTGGGCATACTCCCTCGCTCTGTGGTTAGATATTTTTTTTATTTTAGTCTTTGGTAACCAGGTGAGGCCCACTAGGCACAAGTGCCTGTTTTCAGGGGTGACCTGGGAGCACTGGGTGGTTAAGTAACTTGCTCAAAGTCACACAGTATGCAAGTGGAGGTTGTGAGAATCAAACTCAGGTCTGGTCTGCTGGATGTATCAAGCTTGTTCACACCTCGTTCCTCTAACCTGTAGGCTATCTGCCATCCCTCTAAGATTTAGACACCAAGGAACTCCTAATAGGTCATCCCATCGTCAACCATATAAGTTAGTGATCCTGTGGGGGCACTACTGGCGTGATTCAGAGTCAAATGAAATATGGAGGAAAGATTAGATTAGGGAGCTGCTCACTAGCACTGGAGGTCACCGGTGTAGGTGGTTGCTAGTAAGCCTGAATACCCAAAGGAACTGGGAAACCTGATAATAGAGGGACAAAAAAAAGGTATAATTAAAGGTGATGGTCCTGGGAAGATGGACAGATACCGGACCCAGAGGGTTGTAGTTGGCGGGATAGTCTCATCCCCAAGGAGGGTCATTAGTGGGGTCCCACAGGGATCAGTCCTTGGGCCCCTCCTGTTCAACGCCTACGTCTCTGACATAAGGACATGTATCAGGAGTGAGATGAGTCTCTTTGCGGATGACTCAAAACTGGGGCGGTGGTGGATGGGGAGGGGAGGGTCTTCACGGGGACCTGGAGGCTCTGGAAAGATGGTCTAGAAAGTGGAAGCTGAGGTTCAATGCAGGAAATGCAAGGTACTGCACCTGGGGCCAGAAACCCGGGCCAAGTGTACACTCTGGGGGAAATGCTACACAAGTCTCGATGGCTGAGAGGGACCTGGGGTGGTGGTGGATGTCAAGATGAACAACTCGGAGACTTGTAGGGAGAGCAGCAGCCAAGGCCAACAGGATGCTGGGATACATCGCTGGGGATCACCTCCAGAAGGAGGGAAGTGATACTCCCTCTGTATAACTGCTTGGTGAGTCCACACCTCGAGTACTGCGTGCAGTTTTGGAGGCCACACTTAAAGAGGGACATTAAACTCCTGGAGAGGGTCCAGAGGAGGGCAACCAAAATGATTTGGGGCTTGGGGGACAGGACCTATGAGGAGAGGCTTGAAGAGCTAAATATGCACACATTGGAAGAGAGAAGGGACCGGGGGGACATGATAGAGGTCTTCAGGTACATGAAGGGGGTAAATAGGGGAGGATCTGTCAGGGTGCTTCAAAGGAAGGAGGAGGGGGCCACTAGAGGGCATGGGTGGAAGCTGGAGGGGGGAAGATTCAGGGGAGAAATGAGGAAGTGCTACTTCACTGAGAGGGTGGTGGAGCCATGGAATGCGCTGCCTAGGGGGCTGGTGGAGGCAGAGACGGTGGAGGGGTTCAAGAGGGAGTGGGACAGGTACAGGAGAAGGGTTCTGCAAGCAAAATCCAATGCAGTGAGAATATCCGCAACTGGGAAGAGAGAAGCCAGAGAAGGTGAGGGGGGCAGCAAGGTCAGCTCCCAGGGTGGGGACTGACCAAATGAGCAGATGCGAAAGATCATTAGGCCTATTCTGCTGGCATTTTAGTATGTTAGATAGCTCCCCAGTTGAGCTGCTGCATGGGTGCACGGCCTCAGTGAGAGATGAGCAGTCAGGGGGAGTGTGTCCCGAATAAGAGATGGTTAATAGAGGTTGAGGACTGACAGTGTCCCCTTAGAGAAATAATTAACTACACTGAGGAGATGATATTAACCTGGCTTAGTGCCACAGGAGACACAGGAGAAAGATTACATCAAGGAGTCACTTGCCGACACTGGGGACTATCAGGGTCAATGGTGGGGCTGTCTGCCTGCTCCCAAAGGGTAGCCTGTGATGATGGCGACCGCGATTGAGCATTTTCAAAAAGGGTGACTCAATCACAGCACCGGTGCACAAGGATACCAGGAAGGGAGGGTGACCGGAAAGGGGGGTCGGCAACTATGGTGACAGGATGTCGCTATGTATACACGCACACGGGTGGGTGGAGAGGGACCATGCCATGCAATGGGTGGAAGGAGAGGGAAGGGTTTGTGGGGTGTAGGGCAGCAGTGGACTGCCGAGCTGGCTGTGTGCTGTGGTGAGTTGGTGGCAGGCTGGAGTTGGGAGGGTGCCTTGTTCGGTTCTGGGCATGCTCATTTTTTGCGCAGGGTCAGGGTTTTCTTCTTTTTTTAGGTTTGCACCCCACCCAACCTGCAACCCCTGGAGTTGAGAATCCTTTAGTAGGGGGGTGCAAGGGGGACCCTGCGTAAAATTAAAAAACCTAACTGTTGTGTGCCCTTTTGGTGTGCGCTGCGAGTGTACATCACTGAAATTGATTGTCAGCGATGTACACACCCAAATGGCGATCACCTTTCTGTGATCGCTGTTGTCAAATGGACCCTTCACAAAGTGGACTTGGGAAGTCCAGAAATAAATCAAACATAATCAAACGTGATGGCCCAGGGGAGATGGGAGGACAGTTCCTTAACCAGGATGCTATCTGCATTGGAAACCTTAGGGAGAGGTGAACAGTCATGGGGAATACACTCTGATCAGGAGAGGCTTAGCAAAAGATGAGGAATAAAGGAGAGCTCTTAAAGAACTGAAACGCCCCTATGGACACAGGAATAGTAGACACAGATATAGAGAGGGCAGATTAAAACAAGGAGTCTGAAAAGGAAACAAGATGCAACTGACATTAGAAGGAATAAAGAGAGAGAGAGGCAGAAATGGATGAGGAGAGGGTTTAGTAAACAAAAAAAGGGAAAACCACAGAGTGAGGTAGAGCTATATAAGAGAGGACAGGGCAAACAGAACATGAAACTTGCTAAATAGAGAAAAGGGAGAATAAAGCAGGACTCAGACATCCAGACAAATAGAAATGCTTTATAGGATTTAAACTTAAAAGGAAACAGAGGATATTAGACGATGTGAAAGAAAGTCTAAGAAAGAGCAACTAGCACAGGGGGTGGGTGACAATACTTAAACCAACTTCCTAATTTTCTTTTTTCCCTGACCTCACCTTACATATCCTAACCCGTGGGGTGGTATAATCCCGCAGGAGATTGAATCATGACGGATTCATTATTTCTCCTACTTGTGATGCTCTATCTCATTGCAGGAGAGTACTCACAAGGTTTTAGGGAACCCAGGAAAGGGTTCCCCTACCTTGGAAGTCACACCCCATCCCATCCCATTTGATCCGGGCTCAGAAAAATATGGGAACAATTGAAGGATTCTTAACAGAGTAAACTTGATTACAGTGATGTACAAAGTTAAAATGTTGAATATAGATAGGGGGCCAGATATTCAAAGGGGTTGTGCCTGGCACAACCGAGCTGCACCTGTGCAACCCCAGTAATGCACCCAGTGTGATACTGAACAGGAGGACCTGTGCAGCACAAGTCCCGATGCACCAGGGTGTAAAGTTAATGTATGCAGCGCAAATACAGAGGGCATGTCCATGCATATGCGGCACATCCCGATATTCAGCCCGGAATGTGTGACGCATATGCTGGCACAACCCTGAGTTGCGCTGCCTACAGGGGCTCAAAGTTGAGCTGGGAAAAAATGGCTCAAAGCCAGGTCACTCACAGACAGGCTGCTGTTTTGCAGGGCGCAATGCAGCACCCACCTGCTGTGGGTGGACACCCGCCCAGCAGGGACACCATCCACAAGCACTCAAAGCCAGGCCACCCACAGGTGGGCTGCTGTTTTGCAGGGTGCAACGCAGCACCCACCTGCTGTGGGTGGCCACCTGCCCAGCAGGGACACCATCCACAAGCACTCACACCCTCTCCGGTGGTCCAGTGTTCCCCTCCCTTCCCTATGCCCGATCATGGCCAGCTGTATAAGAGAAGACTCCATGGTGATCCAGTGGTCCCCCCTCCCACCCATAGAGGACCCCTGGCCACCCAGCTCCACCCCATCATTGGCAGGTGGCTGCGCCCCACCAGCATACCGCCCAGCCACCCGCCAAATGACAGCTTACAGTATGATCTGCAAGCCTGTTGGTCCACAGTGTGGACCACTGGGCATGCAGACCATACTGTACTACACAGGCACAAATATGTGAATGAATGCATTCATTCACATATTTGTGCTCAGGTAGTACAGTATGGTTCGCAAGCCTATTGGTCCACACTGTGGACCAATAGACTTACAGATCATACTGTAAGCTGTCATTCAGCGGGCAGCCGGGTGGTACGCGGCGGGGTGCAGCCACCCGCTGATGATGGGGGGAGCTGGGTGGCCAGTGGTCCTCTGTGGGTGGGGGGGTACCACTAGACCACCAGGTCAGATAACAGATTTCAAATGCCCATGATCGGGCATGTCAGAGGGGAGGGCGGAACAGCTCGACCATCTGGGTTCTTTTTATGTATATAAATGCCTGCGATCGGGCATATAGGAGGGAAGGGAGACCCACTAGACCACCATGGAGTTTTCTTTTATACAACTGGCCATGATCAGCATACGGGAGGGAGGGAGGGGGAACCACTGGACCACCATGGAGTTTTCTTTTATACAACTGCCTGTGATCAGGCATGGGGGGGAGGTCCACTAGACTTCCAGGGACTTTACTCACGGTGACAGTGGCTGTGTAGGGTGCCAGGTGTATTTTGCTGGGCTGCCCTGTGCAATGCATGCAAATGGGGCCATAATGGCATGCAAATGGTCCCATTTGCACCATGTATAAATTATGGCCCCATTTGCATGCCCACCTCTGAGTATTGCAGGTGATGCGCACAGCGCAATTACATTTGTGCTGGAGCATTCCCAGTTCTCCCTGTCTGGGGTATGTGCGGGCGCATTGTTCTTGCACCAGGTGCATTCTGTGCCATGTTCAGTGGAGATGTACCTTTGCACATCACCAGTGAATATTGCCCTGTTCTGGCCCCAGCGCATCTCAGTTGCGCTGCACCCCCACATGTGCAACTTCCTGGTGCAGTCTGAATATCCTGTCCCATATAAATAGGCACCAGTTGTGCCTTAAGGTTATATTCTTTATAATAGTTATTCAATTAAGGAGCAGAGAATTAAGCAAATGGATTAAAAGGCAGTACATACAAAAAAGGAACAGGAACCATAAGAAAAGAGGGGGGCCTATGTTCAAGATCCCTGAACTAACTGTGGGGAGGGGGCGGGGCTGAGAGATTCTTAACTATGAACATTAAAAATGACTACATTAACAGATATCAAGGTGGTGTCCCAAAATGTTAATGATTTCAGTAGTCCAGTGAAGCGAGGCAAAATAATACCACAACTTAAAAAGTCCCGCCCACAAATAATACTACTGCAGGAAACACACATGACAAATCAGGAGCGCCAAAAACTGACCAAATTAGGAATGAGCTAGGAGGTAACTAGTGCATATCAATCAGAGAGACACAGGGGAGTGGCTATACTGATTCCCAAGTATTATCTTCTCAGAGTAACAGACACATATCAAGATAATGAAGGTAGGCTGGTGCTGTTGAGAGGAACATTAAATTGTAGACAATACATTGTTGGGAGCATATATATGCCTCCAGGAGCAGATATGTCCACTCATCAAACACTGTTTCATAAAATAAAAGAATACAAACAGGGAATCCTGCTACTGGGAGAAGACTTTAACCTTCTCGTGTACAGAAATGGATCGTGTTAACTCTCACCTCCCAAAAGCAATGACAGGACAGAGACATGGAAAGAGACTGACTGAAGAACTAGGACTGGTAGATGTCTGGAGACATCTTAATCCCACACAGCGATACTACACATTTTACTCAGGAGTAGATCATACATACTCACGACTAGATTATTTTTTTATTAGCACAGTACATATTGACATAATAGGGAGTATGACCATTTACCCCATATTGCTATCAGACCACGCACCCATGACCATTGAAATTATTATTACCCCAGAAGAATACATCCTAAGACAATGGCACATTAATAACGCCCTGCTCAGGGACCCACAACTTAAAGATTTGATCAAAAAAAGGCTGCCACAGATAGTGCAGGAACACCTAACACCCGATATAACCTCGGGTATATTGTGGGACACAGTGAAGGTACTACTCAGAGGGGAACTGATTAGTTATGCAGCAGCTAAAAAGAAAGAGAGGAAATGAAAACAAAAGGAACCAGAGGGACAACTAGAATTTTTGCAATTGGTGCACATGCAGGGGGATAATACAATACTACCTCAAATCACTAGACTAAAAGGGCAGCTGCAAGATGTATTAACCTATAAAACTGAAGAGGCCTTATTACACTTAAAACAAAGATATTACGAGGGAAGGTCGAGAGCAGCTAAGATCCTGGCATACAGACTTCACCAACAACAACAATTAATGACGATAACCAAAATTAAACATCCACAATCAAATATAAAATTAAACAAAACTAAAGAAATTCTAAATGGATTCAGAGATTATTACTCCACCCTACACACTCAAGGACCAGAACTAGAAGATACCAGATACCAAAACGTTTTCAAATAAATAAAATTACCCCATCTATCGGAAGCACAACAAGAATTAATACTAAGGCCCACTGCATCAATAGAAGTCTTAATCAGCATAAAAAATACTAGGTAAGAGTTCAGGACCAGATGGATTTACATCCGAGTTTTACAAAACATTTCAAGGAGAATTAATCCCTGTCCTCAGTAATCTTTTAAGAGACATTCAGGAGGGAGATACTCCACCATGTACTAACTGGCAATATGCAAACATATCTGCCATTTTAAAACCTAATAAAGATCCACTTTCAAGTGATTCCTATAGGCCCACATCAGTTTTGAATCAAGATTATAAATTATATGCAAGCACAATAGTTAAAAGATTAGAAAAAATTCTCCCAGATGTAATTAATAAAGATCAAGCAGAATTTATCTTCCAAAGACAGACCTCAGATAACATAAAATGTACGCTATACCTACTAAAGAAGACCCAACAAAAATCCACCCCATTGCTACTCCTGAGTATAGATGCTCAGAAAGCATTCAACAGGGTGTCATGGAGATTTCTCCAATACACGTTGAAAAAAACGTAATTCCCCAAAGCGTTCTGTCGAATGATAGAGACACTATATAGACAAAGGACCTCAGTGCACAAGCACTGAGACAATGATTACCCCAAAGGGCACTGGCCGGGAAGCCAAGTTTCAAAGAAACACAAAATCACACATACCCCCATAATGCAAAGCATCATGGGCTGTATATGCAAAGCACCACAGACTATTATGCTGGTTCAACTTTAAGCAGAAATGCATGGTGCCGAAAGGCCTCTCACACAGTTTGCAAAGGCTGCCAACAGAAAAACACAAACACGTGTTTCGTCCTACCAGGACTCATCAGTGTGCCTCATCAGTATGATAACCTAGTGGCAAGAACCAGCTACCCTTAGATGGTCTAGCTGGGTTATGTTGTGGTGAACCCAATAAAAACAAAAAACAAGCTAAAAATACAAAGAACCTCAGTGCACAAGCACTGAGGCAATAGTTACCCCCAAAGGGCACTGGCTGGGAAGCCAAGTTTCAAAAAAATACCCTATATAGTTCACCCCAAGCAGTGGTTAGGTGAATGGTACATTCTCAAACCATTTTCCCCTGACAAGGGGAACCAGACAGGGATGCCCCTTGTCACCTCTATTGTCTGTGCTCTATGAAGGACCATTGGCATGGGCAATAAGGGAAAACCCCCAAATTACAGGTCTGACACACATATGAGTGGAACATAAAGTCACATCATTTTATGCAGATAATCTCTTGGTTTATAAGACCAACCCAGAATTATCATTACCAACCTTATTCGGACTCCTGGCTGAACTAGAGGAGTTAGCGGGCTATAAGCTAAATAAAAATAAAACAGAAGTCTTGAGGTTTAATTATATTCCGGACCAAAGGGACTAAAGAGTCCTTTCCTTTTAAATGGAAATGTAAGAAATTTAGATACTTGGGTATTATAATACCACAGGACCTGACCACCTTATATAAAATGAACCATGATCCTCTAAAAGAAGCTACCCAAGAAGACCTACGAATATGGTTTCTTATACCTCTCCCTCTAATACAAAGAACAGACATATAGAGGATGAATATTCTCCTAAGATTTTTATATTTATTTCCGAACATGCCCCTGCTACCTGAACAGATGACATTCAAGAAATGGGACAAATTAATATCCAATTTTATTTGGTCAGGAGGGAAACCCAGAGCTGCATACAAAATATTACGACTAACCAAACAAAGGGAAGGATTAGCATTACCTAATCTTAACAAATTCTGCCAAGCTGCTCTTATGGCTGACGCATTACATTGGTTAGATAAAGAATCTGATCTGCATTGGAAAAACTTAGAGCTGATGGAACAAACAAACTAGATTGCAAGCATTTAAACAAGCATTTGTCAATGCTGAATGTTTGCTTGCCGGTATTAGCACTGGACGTGTAGGAGTTAGACAGATGCAGAATAGGAATGGCAATTAATACAGGCTCACTGGGAGTTGTCTAGAGTATCATATAGTAAAACAAGCTAATGTTTATGACAATGTTTAAGTGATTTCCTATTGCAGCTGCTGCTTTTTTTTGTTTGTTTGGTTCCTTTTTTTCAATGTTTAATTTATTTAATTTTTTGTAAGCTGTCTTTCCTGACTGTGTTATGCTACTCGAATGTATTATCTTCGTAAATGTGTAAAACTGAAAATTGATGTGCCATTTTTCAGCTTTACTGAATATCTGTGTTATCTCTATGTTGCCAGCCCTGAGCTTGCATTTCACAGCACAATTAATTTAACTGTTACTCCTTATTAGTTGTTCGTGCTGTGCTACTATAATTTTTATATAACTGGAACTGCACTCAACATATCTTCTGTTACAAGTGTTTTACCTTGGATATGAATACTGAGGATGCGAAAGCAAAACATGTATTTCAATATTTAATACAAATATGAACAGACCGTGACACTGTTTCAGTCAATGGGTTATTTATCATGTTCATTCATTGCCAGTTCACCATACCCTACTTCCGAGCAAAGTCTACCACTAAACTCATTGGAAATACATGGAGGTTTAAATATGGGTCAAGTTGTGCTAGTAAATACATTGAGGTGATCACACTCCTCCCAGATAAACATGATATAAGGGTGAGACATGTATGTTACTGCATAATTTCTAATTAGATGGTGACTAGGCACAGTGATCACATATTGAATCATGTTTATTCCTGTTTGAATAGTGTTTAGAGGTATTGTTTGATGCAATACTTAACACCCTCTGCTCAATATCAGCTGAATACCATAATCCTTGTTTAGTTGGAAAGTGGGACTGAGGCAAACAGATTTATAAATGATTACATTCATTAATTATTCATGACTTAATGCAGGTGCCTCTGAGTAAGGATTCAGTTTTCTTATTTTATTAAACTATTCAATATGGAAAACATAATTGAACAGTGCCTTTTGAAAATATTGATGGAATAGGTATAGCAATCATTTTGTTAAATTTTGTGTTTTTATATACTAATCAGCAAAACAAGCCATCATACACAAAGTACACATGGGGAGGGACGCAGATTCAACCTGTTCAGTCTTATTTATTTATTTAAGAGATTTACCAGATAAGCATACTGAGCGGGATTCATTCGTTTCCAGATGCGACATAAGTTCCGATCTGTAAAATCAAGACCACAGAGTACAGTCATTCAAGATGTACCATGCTCAGATATCAGAAATATCACATGATCAAACTTATGAGATTAGACAGACCAATATTGCGGTTATAAATCAAGTCTAATCAAAACAGTCTGTTCATCTAAACATACTGAAGGGGCATGTACAGCAGAATTTAATAATAGTACCATACCATATAGGTACCACTCTGACAGGACGATCTGACTATATTGGATACACTGGCATAATCAGCTGTGTCGGTCAGGTAATCACTGTGCAGTCCAGATCCAGCTAATCGTATTGGGGTCTGGAATAAGCATTTTTTGTCATGTTACAGAAGTTACAGTGGTAACACTAGTATACTTGGTGGTGTGGGGTTACTGCATTGAATGCTCCAAATGTAACACAACAGCAAAAGTAATAATAAAATAAAAAACTTTACTTAGGAAAAGGCATAGCATGTCATCATGAATATTGCCATAGATGCATCCTGTGTTTCATGATTTTTTTTACATGGGGGTGGGGGGGTTGATTACAATTAACATGGCAAATGAATATGTAAACCCATACAAGACGATACTCAGTGTGTCAGTATTTCATTATTTATAAACACTCCAAAAGAATGAATATTAAACACAGACAATTAATATGTAGAAACACTACTTCAGGAAACTCTTACTTTCTTCAACAAAAGGCAGGTTCTGTGAAAACCTTTCCCAGCTAAATCCTGCAAAATGCAAGATTAATGAAACTCCGAGGACAGGGTAACTCATAATCATTACTAAACAAACGCGGTTTTCATAAAAATATTTTATCAGTCCATGACAGGTACCAATAACACACAAGAAAATGCAGCTCAAAAGGAAACAAAAAAAAAGGGAAAAATACAAAACTCAATGTGCAGGAATAGACAGTAAACTTACGCAGCGGCACAAAAAAAATCCGCTTATCATCAAGACAGCTACAATTAAACAGGAACAGGGTGTCTGCAAAATAAAAAAAATAGCTTCTGTGTACAGTTTTGAGGATCTTGTTCCTCCCTGCCTGTTTTTACATTGTTCTGGTGTCGATTTTTCAAATCTGAACAAACTGGCTTTGTAGCTAGCAGAAGAAAGATTGTGTTGCCAACAATACTGCTCTGAGCTCTAAGAGGTTGATGAATTCCTGAGCCTCCTTTGGGCTCGAGATGCCACTTACTATGAGTTCCCCTAAGTGGCTGCCTTCCTGTAAGAGTGAGGCATCTGTTGTGAGGACGCTTGTTGGGGACTGCTGGAAGCAAGGAAATGCTCTCTGTGAGGTTACTTTCCTCCTTCCACCATTCTACTGCTTAAGTCTTTGTGACTATCAGCAGCTTGGATAGTGGGTTCTACCTCTGACACCAGTGGTCTCTTAGGTGATACTGAATTTCCCTCATCTGAAATCTGGCCCGCGGCACCACTGCTGTGGATGATACCTTGTGGTCCAGTAACTGGAGGAAATCCTTTGAGGACTTGGGTGTGTGAAGGATTTTGAAGTAGCCCCTAGGTCTGTCACCCTTTCTTGTGGAAAAGCCTTCCCCTGCAGGCTATCCAGCTCTGCAGCTATAAAGTCCAACATCTGAACTGGTTCTGTTTGGATCTTTTGCAGATTTATTAGGAATGACAGGTTCTCTAGGGTGCTCTTTATCCTTTGAATACAGCCCCTTGACACTTGCTATGATTTCCCTGGGGCCAGCCAGTTATCTAGGTGACACCAGGGCCTGGCAGTATAGCCTAGAGGTTAGAGTAATGAGCTGTGAGTGAGCTTAGTACATCCAGCAGGCCTGGGTTTGATTCCCACAGCCTCCAATTGTGTAGTGTGTGACTCTGAGCAAGTCACTTAACCCCCGTGCTCCCAGGCCTCTGAAAACAAGCAGTTGTAGCTAGTGGGCCATAAAAAAAATAATAAGGTGGGGAATAACCACCATATCTTGCTTTCTCAGGTGTGCTGCCACCACACTAGGCACTTTGTGAGGATCCTTGGTGGGTGCTGAAGAAAGGTCAAAGGGGAAGGTTATAAACTGGTATTGGCAGTTTCCCAGACTAAATCTGAGGTATCTTCTGTGGGTGGGTCTGACTGGAAAGTGAAAATAGGCATTATTTAGACCCAGTGACCCCAACCAATCTCCTGGTTGTAAGGGTGGTATCACTGTGGCCAGTGTGACCATCTTATTTAATTAATTAATTAAACGTTTAACCAGGAAGTACATACTGAGTTGGTAACAGTTCATTTCCAGATGAGTCCTGGGGGAGAGGAAGACAGAGAAAGCAAACAATAAAATAATAAGGTAAAATACAAAAACGTAGTAATTATAAGTAGTATCGTAAGTATAAAAGGCAAAATAGTAGATGAAGATAACTAGAAAAAAAGAGACTCTTGATACAAACAGAAAGAAAACAATAACAGAGCAACAAGAAGAGGGCAAGACTAGAGAATAAAAGAAATAAGAAGGGTCAAAGACAGTTGTAGGTAGGGCCCCCAGGTCGCACCTGGAGATGAGCTTTGACTGAGTGTGCCTTTCCCAGTCACCAAATGTTTAAATAAAAAAAACAAATCCAGCAGAATTTTTTTCTGTTGGTGAATGAGCTGAACATGATTTGATTTCTGCAGTCATGGAAACCTTTTGAACTGCAGAGACAACCCTGACCCAACTTCCAAGACCCATTTGTCTATAGTAATGTTTACCCATTCCTGGAAGTAGTGGGTCAGCCTTCCCCTCACTTACAATGGTTGGGTGACCTGAGCTGAATTATTAGGAGTTTTGTTTTGGCTCTGGCTTGGGGGGCTGGTGCTGCTCATATTTCTGTAGTAACCTCTTTGGGGTGGGTACTAATGAGAGGTGTAGGATCTGGGACAGTAGTCCCTACCCTGCTTCTCCTTCCATAAGGCCTGTAGGAAGTGGAAGACTTTTCTTTCTTTGTGTTTTTTTTTTAAAGTGGTCTTGTCCACTTTTTTCATGTGTCCCTTTGTTTTGTCACCAAATAAGGAATTTCCCTTAAAGAAGAAATCCATGGCCTTAGTCTGGGTGTCCTGAAAAGAATCGTAGCCCATAGATATTCAGACCTCCTCAATGCCTCTGCATGGGATAAGATCCATTAACTAAAGTCACTGGTGTCCACAGCCATGTGCAACTGGTATTTAGTGGCATCCAGGGCTGATTTTGCTTTGGCAGCCAGGTCATGTGCCACCTCACTGTCAAACTTATCAGTCAGTGCCAGCACTGTATTCCACTGAACTTTCTGGTACTGAGCTGTATATGCCCAAATAAGGTGCCTGCCTAAGAAACATGGAAGTTGTTGTATAAGCTTTTTTGGCCATGGTATCTAGTTTCCTAGAATCCTTCCCTGGAGGCTGTGTGGAGAAAGGTATCTTAGCCTCCAGTCCACTGGAGCAGAGGCAAGGTGTCCGTCGGCGGTGCTGACATCCCAGGTTTGGGAATGGACTCAGGAGTCAGGGAGCCGGCTGGGGGAAGAAGGATTGAGCATCTAGAGGACTGCTCTCCTTCTCTGGGAGGAGGGGGGCTGAGCATCTGGCACACTACAGACCTCTGGCAGAGCCCGGGGGTTCCACAGCAGCCAGCGCCATCATGTAAGGGGGGACGAGGTAGAACCTGGACATCATTGCACGTCCCCACCCCCAGGGCTTTAGCATCAGAAAAAAAAAAGTTGGCCTCCATGTATGACGTCATCCCCACTGCCCACCAGTGTCCACCAGGGGCTCCCACTCCCATGGCCCCAACCCGGAGGTAAGCTGGGTCTTGCCTGCACCAGTGTTCATCGGGAGGGGGTGTCTGCCTGGCAGCCCCACTCAGGGGGGCAAGCCTGAGCATGGGGGGGGGGTCTGTGGAGCGGGGCTGAACTCTGATCGGTAGTTCAGAACAACAAAAAAAAGGCACCTTAGCCTTTTCACAAACAGTTGCTTGGACTACTCCTCCATACTTATCTGTGGTGATCTCAACCTAAACTGGTTTATAGACAATGTCAAGCAGTACAAACCACTGCTGGTGACCCTTGGCCTTACCCAGCTTATTAGTGTGCCCACATGAAACCACCATCCTGGGAACAGAGGTTCATTTCTGGATTGGTTTCTAACCAACAGGCCCGACGGGATCTCGATATCTGGTGTCCTTCCTGATTCAATATCTGACCACTCCCCCATCTACTGCGGCTGGAGAATGTCCTCTCACAAAGTGCCTCCCAAGATCATACATGTGAAAGACTTCTTCAGCTTCAGCCCTGCACTCTTTCTTCAAGACCTCACAATCTTAGACTGGGACACAGTTCTCTCTGCTACAGACGCCACATGTGCTTTTGACAACCTTATTAACATCCTCCCTTCTCTGCAGAGTAAGCATGCCCCTCATATCAGAAAGAGGGTCAGAGGCACTGTTACTAAATTGTTACATGGGGACCTGCTCCCCCCCTCATGAAAGTCCGAGATAAGCACTGGGGTAAATTCAAAGCCTCTAGGGAATTGTCTGACTATCATGAATACCAGCGGCTCCATAACGACTGCAAAAAAGCCATCCGAGATGCTAAGAGTGAATACTGCAAGACTGACTTCTTATCCTCAGCTAGGGATCCGCGAAACTTCTGGTGCACTATAAAGACTGTTGTTGGGGGGGTATAGTTGGTGCGACACTGTGGATATGCTAATTGATGGCATAAATTGCAATAACGCTTCTACCATTGCTAATGCCTTTAACAAACAATTCACTGATCTCTCGGCATACTGTGTAACTCCCTGTTCACTGCTGCTAACAACAAGTCATCTACCTCCACTCATACCTCCCTACCAGAACCCCTGTCTCCTGCCCACCCTTCTGTCTTAAGGCAATCTCAGTGATGGAAACCCACAAGCTTCTCGCTGGCCTCTCTCGTCATGAGTGCTGGTCATGATGAGCTCGAACCTAAGCTCCTAAAGCTTGGGGCCCCTTTATTTGCGCTCCCCATCTCCCATATTCTTAACCTATCCCTCACCACTGAAATCGTTCCCCCAGTCTGGAAAGTAGTAAAGATGGTCCCTGTCTTTAAGCAGGGTGACCGGAAATGCATTGAAAATTACCGTCATATAGCCACCTTGTCTGCTGTTAGCAAGATATTGGAAAAGGTGGTGGAAGTGCAGCTGACAGATTACCTGACTAAATACACCTTACTTTTTCCTGAACAGCATGGATTTTGAAAAGGCCATAGCACTGGGATAGCCCTTGTTAAAAGTCACATCTGAGATAAGGACTGCCATGGACCATGGCATGTTCTCAGGGGCTATCTTTGTAGACTTCTCTAACGCCTTTGATGTGGTGGATCACACCCTACTT
This sequence comes from Neoceratodus forsteri, assembly GCA_016271365.2. Taxonomy (NCBI): domain Eukaryota; kingdom Metazoa; phylum Chordata; order Ceratodontiformes; family Ceratodontidae; genus Neoceratodus; species Neoceratodus forsteri. The sequence continues at coordinate 1,557,944,318 of CM057456.1, read as the reverse complement.
TGTGCTAAACTTCACTCCCTTGGGACTTCCGATTGGGACACCCGTTAAATGGCAGACTAATCATCGCGCTCTGACCGATTGACTTTAAAATCTATGGGCATCCAGACATAAACCCACCATCCTGTCACCCAAAAGGAGAATATCGGACTACCTGATGCCTCCAAAGCACTGCTGGAGGGATAATTCCTCAAATCAACCAATTAAGAGAGCAAAAATGCCAGCTTCAGCAACCAGTGAGGAGGCCTCGGAATCCACAAGCCTTGCGCTTGGACACACAGCGGAGGCCCCTTCGGAGGAACCCAAATGCACGATAACCTCTAGAGAACTCTGCCAAACCCTCAAACAAAGTAATCAAACCTTTCAAAGGCTGGAAACAAAGGTCTCAGATCAATGCTCAGAAATTACTACATTAACCAAAAGAACTGGAGAGATCGAGGAGGTTCTAATGGATTACACTACCACCACTGATGTACACAATAAAGCCCTTCTGGACCTTCATTATCATTCTGAACAACTTGAAATCTGCCTGGACGAATTAGAGAACAGAAATCAGAGGAACAGTCTTCGAATACATGGGCTGCCCGAGGGCACTGAGACTGGCGCAATGGTTAGTTTTATTGATTTATTTCTGCATGAGATCCTAAATCTCCCCCAAGAAAAAGCCCTTAACATTATTAGGGCTCACAGATCTCTTATCCCGAAACCTTGGGACCCCAGGCATGATCTGTTGTTGTTGCTTTTTTGGATTATAGAGTGAAAGAGGAAATATTATAACTAGTATGGTCAAAAAAAGCAGTTTCTTTTGGGGACACTTGCCTGAATTTCAACCTCGATTTTACTCCACAATTGCTGTCTCAAAGGAGAAAGGTACTCACAGTAGTTAAACAACTGCAACAGCAAAATATGAGGGCCTTTGTCGAGTACCCAGCCTGCCTGAAGGTACAGCTGGTCGAAGGCTTGAAGCATTTTCTTGATCTACAAGTGGCAGAGGATTTTCTAAAACCATTGTGCTTACAGCTCCCACTGGAGAAGGTTACTTTTCAGCAGCGCAGGCAGTTAGAATCCAGGGACTGGTTATCAGGTGGAACTAAAAGACAAGGTGCAAAGGGCAACATGGCCTCTTCTGCTATGTGGGACTCCCTACACAACAAGAAATGCTCGAGAGGCCTGAACAAGGAGCCAACACAGACAACATCTGAAATGGCGCGAGGAGACACCTCAGATGAAGCATCAAACTCTCAAACTACCTGAACAGTGCCAGGTGCAGTATCTCTATAAATAATTGAGTATTTTCTTGATCTTCCTCTTTCTGACTTTGCAAGGACACATGCTGTGGCCTTATCATGGTGTTTAATGGGACTGAGAGAACTGCCCCACCCGAAGCAGAGGACAGACTGTTTCTTTACCATTTGGAGCATAAAAAACACAGTTAACATGTTTTCTTTTTTAAACAAGGGGGAGATTCTAGAAAGGATGTACATTCTAGTAATATACATAAAGTATTCTTGAAGCCCGAGGGTGGATGGCTAGGGGGGGTGCTCTGGGGCTACCTTGCCGTGGGGGTCGGGGGGGCCCGGGTGGCCTCCTGGGGCCTCCATGTTCAGGTGGGAAGCAATACTCAGGTTATTGTGGATCTCCACATAATTTGGAATTATCTGTGGAGGGGTCTGGGCCAAGGCGTGGCCGAATGGGGCACATTGCATCTCTGTTTAAACAGTTGGATGTAAAGGACTCATTTGGCCTTCATTGGTGGCCCTCAGGGGGTGTCGACTGAGCTATGCTCTTTTCTGGGTGGACCTCCTGTTCTGCTTGGGGGGGGGCTTGGCTGGGGGCACTTCCGGGGGGTGCTGTTGAGGTCGGTCCTTCAGTATTCACCAAATGTGCTTTTGGCCGTGCGTGCCTGGACTTCCTCTGGTAGCTTATGAACCAGCTATCACGATAAAAGTGGAGGTTTGTTTTGTGGAAGTACAATACTTAAATTTTTATTTGGCTTGCCTGCTTGGGCCTGGGTGGCGCTTTGGGGCCTGTCCTGGGGCCTGTTCGCTGGTCTCTACGGAGGGGAAGGTGGCCACATTCTCCTTTGTTCCCATGCTATCGACCTTGATTTAGATGACTATTTCAGCACTTTCTCACACAAACATTGAGTCGATTGGCTAGCTATTCAGAATGTTACTGAAAGAAATAATTTGACTAAATAATATTTTCTTTTTTCCTTAAGGGTGTCTTGGTAACAGGAGTGTTGGGCGGTTCATGCTCTGGGTTGTTTGAGCTGGTCCATCTGCTAACACTCACTGCAAAGAGCTAATAGCATTTAACATCACTAAAGCTCTGGGGGGGAGCCCTCCAGTAGGAGAGCGAGTATACTCCCACCCTCTTTATTCTCTTCCCACAGTGGGGAGGAGGGTTCAGACAGAGATCCTTTAATTTGGATCTTCTACATAGGAAGTCATAAATGGTTATTCAGTTCTGTTGTTGCCCTGTTGGCATTCATTGAACTGTACAGTTAACTTGTTTTAAGATGGAGAACTACTGCACTACTTTGGAGGTGGGGGGGTGGCTCTTAAATGGGGGATTCAATCAATCAATCAATCAAAATATTTATTTATCCTGGCGGGCACCATTGAGCAAGGCTCATTTGCAAGGCAGACCTGGTCATGAATACATCAAATCACACCAGGTGGCTAGGAGGATCCATAAGTTGCTGGTGGAGCTGGGAATCCCTGATGTTTGGCGACACCAACATGCTAGGCGGAGGGATTATACTTATTTTTCCACCACATACAATATTTACTCTAGATTAGATTATTTCTTGGTCCCGAGGGACGAGGTCTCTAGAGTCCAGGAGCCTTGGATTGGAGCCTTCGTCCTCATGGACCATGCCCCTCTTTATATGCATCTGGATGTAGGGGGATTCCATAGAATTGGGGACATGTGCTACAGTTGGATCCTATTTTTTGTAATGCTTGATGGCTAATTCAGGTACAATAGTATGCACATATAATGTAAATGGACTTACTAGTCCCGTTAAATGCAGTAAATTTCTTGCCTTGATTAAGAAGTCTGCAGCAGACTATGTGCTTCTACAAGAAACTCACCTCTCTGAGAGGGAGCATGGTAAATTTCTGAAACTGGGCTTCAGGGAGGTGGCTTGGCTGCCTCCTCGTACAAAATGGGTAGACGTAGAGGCACTATTGTTCTCATACCACATAAGTCACATTTTGAAAAATTGTCTGTAAAGGTGGATAAGGAAGGCAGATATGCCCTCATGAAGGGCAAGCTTGGGGGGCAGTTAATCACACTTGCTTCAGTGTATTTTCTACCTGACACCACTTATCAGGATTATAGATCCTTTTTTCTCCACCTTCAGGAGTGGGCGGAGGGGGTCTTGATCTGCGGAGGGGATCTGAACCTTACCTTTAACCCCACTCTAGACATGACTTCCCAGATCCCAAGAAAATCACACCAGGTGGCTAGGAGGGTCCATAAGTTGCTGGGGGAGCTGGGTATCCTTGATTTTTGGTGACACCAACATGCTAGGCAGAGGGATTATACTTATTTTTTCACCACATACAATATTTACTCTAGATTAGATTATTTCTTGGTCCCGAGGGACGAGGACACTAGAGTCCAGGAGACTTGGATTGGAGCCTTCATCCTCTCGGACCATGCCCCTCTTTATATGCGTCTGGATGTAGGGGGATTCCATAGAAACACCTTTTGGAGACTTACTATCTCCTTGCTCAAAGACAAGGAAGTTAAAGACCAGATCATAGATACTTACCAGTTATTTTTGGCAGAGAATGAGGGACAGGGCACATCATGTGCTACCTTTTGGGATTCGGCCAAGGCTGTTCTCCGAAGGAGGTTTATTCAGTTAGTGGCTCAGAAAAAGAGGGAGAGAGAGAGGGGAGAGAGAAAATATTCACTGAACAAATTCACCAATTGTTGGAATCACAGAAACAGAAGTTTTCCAGGGCCATAACACAGCAGCTTAAGACTCTTAAAGGGGGGAATTGGGACAGTTACTGGACTATCAGGTCAAACAAAAATTGTTGGACTGGATATTCAAACTGCACCCAAAATGTGCGCAATAGCAGGAGCAAGCACAAGTCCATCGCGCACATGCGCAATAGACGTGATATTCAAAAATGGAGCACGCCAAATTGCACAAACAGCCAGCGGCTGAATATCGCACAACCTGCGCCATAGCGCAACCAGGAAGGGGAAGCTGAGCAGATACGATGTGCAATAACGCAACAAGGGCAGCCCAGCTGAGCAGCCCAGAGGTGCCATAGCGCAAGCAAGGAGCCCCCCCAGCAGCAGAGCAATGGAACTGCACAACCAGGGAGGTAGGCAGGGGCCCACCACCCATGCCACAGATGGGCACAGGAACACACTGCAGAACTGACAATGCACCCCCACACCCCAAGCACAGCACAACTGGGGGAAGGATGGAATATCCACCGGCCCATGGGGACAAGCAAACAAAGCACAGCTGGGCCACGTTGCCCCAGCACACATACCGGCAAGCTAAGACTGCCACACAAGGGGGGGGGACCACCCCATGGCACAGCAGCCCCCCCCGTGCACAGCAAACCCTGCACCATGACCCCAAGACACCCCTATGAGCAGTGACCATCACTGCAGGAATCCCCATGCATACCCCCACTGTCACACACTGCAACCTCGTGTACCACAGAACCATACAAGCCAGAGCCACCATGAGCACCCAGCAGTGGGTGGCCACGGCAATGCAACAATGGCAGACACAGTGCCAACATGCACAAACCCCTGAGGCACAGCTGAGAGATCGAACATGTGTTGCCACAAGAGGTACCCCACACGGGAAAGGGCGTGCTCCTGACACCACTGCCATTGATACAGCACCCTGCACAGTAGACAAATGTCACAGCGCGACCCACCACAAACCACAGCAGCCAGCACAGACACCTACAGTGCTGCGTGGAAGCATGCAGCACACCAGATGCAACACAGTGCAGGGGAAAACACACATCCATACCCTCGGGGACACCAACACAGGGACGCAGTAGTGTGGCAACCAAGGCCCCAGTGTGGGCCCATGTAAACTGTGCACACACAGACTGCAGTCCACCATGGCACAGGGGTGACACCCATGCTGTGCATGAACTGTGGCCCTGTACGCCACCAGCATATGCCTGGATCACAAGTCACAGACAGTGGTGCACAGCCCCTGCAACACACACAAGTCGCAGCAATGAGATGGGACAGCAACTGTGGAGGCCACAGTGTCACCCGAGGCAAACATGCACCTCACCAGTGACAGGAGGCAACCCAGCATTGTGACGGTCACAGTGGATGACCTGCAGGGACAGCCACCACTGACAAGGCAGCAGACCTCGCAGGCCACAGACATGCAAGGGTGTCAACTGCACAGGCCAAGGACAGCTTGACAGGGGCACAATGGACACAGAGCAGGCACCATGGAACACTGCACACAGCAATGCAATGCACAGAGAACAACACACACCACAGATACCGACTGAAAGCCACTCCCACACCAGAGACACCTCCCCATGCACACACACACACACATACCCATGACTGAACCTCCCCAGATGCCATGCACACCACTGCAACTGAGCACCTATAGCCAGCTGCAAATCAGAGACCACCACAGTATTCATATCAAAATATCTGTATTATAAAATCAACAACAACTACAACAACAACATCAACATCTATTTACATACTGTATATACATATATGGGGTGGAGGTACAGGTACAAGGTGGGGGTGGGTAAGGGGCAGGGGTGAACAACTGGGAGAGGGAAGGTGGGGTGTGAGGGTCAGTCAAAGGGGGGCGGTTATGTCCGACTATTGGTGTCCAGCCTGCTCCCCTGCTGCCTGGTGCTGCTCCCAGGGTTGCCGTCTCCTCCTCACCCCATGCTGCTGGAGGTCCTGCAGTATAGCCAGGGATTCTGCAGCCACCCGTAACGGCTGCTGCATGGAACGCTCTATGTGTAGGAGTATCCAGACACCTAGGACAAGGGATCAGAGTCAGTGGGTGTGACTGTCCATCCCCCTACAGCCCACCCATCATGAATGGCATACAGCCATGTGCCCCGCTCCTGTGATGGTGTGCACCCACCCACAGTGACCGTGTGCACAAGACATGCCCAACTAGGCAGCAACAGCCATGTGTACCACTGCACACACACACTGCCCATGTCCAGCACAGCACAACCAAGGCCGTACAGTAACGTGGCTATGTGGTGGGCAGGCAGTGCCACAGCCATGTGCCCAATGCATGCATGGACCACCATTGATGCACTCCCAGACATGCAGTGCCACTGGACAGTGCTGACTGTCACATGTCGCGTGCATGGCAGTGGTGTCCATGGATGGTGGCCATGCCTTGCTCCCCACCCCCTCACACAGCATGCAATAGCAATCATGTTGTCATGGCACTCACCCTCATCGGGCTGTTGCTGGCGTTGTGGTTGTTCACCGCCAAGAACCGGTACTGCAGCCACCACCCTCCACTGCTGATCCATGGCCCTCCTCCGCTCTGCCACGTCTGTGGGAAACAAAAGGTGAGAAACACATCAATACAATCCCAAAGCATATTTCCCCTGTCCCAATGTGTGTGCCCACCCACCCAGCCAGACCCATCCATCACATACCCTGTAAACACCGCCACAGCCAACCCTAGACCATCCCTCCCCCATGTGCTGGACACAAAAGACAGTGTTACCCATATGGACCATACAGGTACGTAGATGGATCACCCACCTGGACGAGGCACCACGCCCCTCCTGGCACGCGACCGCAGACGTGCCAATAGCTACGGCTCCCTCCTCCTCAGGTCCCCATAGCAGTGTCTGCATTGCTCAGAGGTCCTTCTGTGGCCAGTGGCTGCCTCCAGGTCAGTGGCCACCTGTTGCCACACCTGAGTCCTGGCCCTGTCCAGAGGAACTTCACCATACAGTGGGCCATAGTGTGGCTCCACAATGGCCACAAGGTTGGCCAGCTCGAGGACACTTCATTGGGGGGCTCTCCTGCATGCCCTCTCCAGATCTATAGTAGGCAATATGGCGCTCTGCAGTGCGGCAACCGCACGTGGAATTGCTGCGCAATACACCGTCGCCATTCCCTATTGCGCTGTCGGCAAAGCGCCGCTATTCCCTATCACACTGTCACCGAACAGCACGATAGAGCTGCAGACATGTCATGCGTACTGCGCCAAGGGGGCCAAGGTCGGGCACAGGGTCATGGGTCTCTGGCGCAAGGCCACGCACAGCGCCATTGGATATCTATGCATGTAGTGCGATTTGTCGCCTGTCTGCCATTGCCACAGCGAACTATTGCACAGTTGTGCCACAGCGCCATGTAGTGACCATCACCGTAGTGCCACTGGCACAATGGTGGCTGTGCCCTGAATTGCCTACCGCGCACAGCACATCATCAGTGCAGCAGATGCCTGCATCAGCTACCTGGGCATATTCAGTGCGGTGTACTACGCAGTCACAGAACTGCGCCATTGGCTCAGCATGTTCAACCGTATTGCACAAAGTGCAACAGCACGATATTCAGCCGTCATAAGCAAATCATCCGATCAGCCATTCAATGGCGCAGCAGCGCGATTTGCATCTCATTAAAGTTGCTCCACACCTAATTTGCATGGATTGCACCATAAAACTGCGACACTGTTCTGCAGTCGCCATAATCGGTTACTGCAGTTGATAGGTTAGTTGCATGCTGTGTGCTGTACTGGACTGTGGTCTCAGGGAATTGCTGTGTACTGCACAGTCACAGGTGACCACTCTCACCCATACAGGCTGAGACATGACCAAGCGAGGACTGGGTGAGGAGGATGATGGTGGGCGGAAGAGGAGGCCTAACTTTACTAAGGCTGAGACGGAGGCACTCTTCGAGGCCTACCTGGATGAGGAGCCACTGCTCAGTGGACGGCGGGGCACCCCTCAGGCCCGTGCTGCTGCATGGGAGGGGGTGGCATGTGCCGTCAACCTGCATGGCAGCCACCAGCGCTCTGTGCAGGAGTGTAAAAAGAAGATGGGTACCGACAGGAGGAGGGTGAAGGAGAAGGTGGCTGCCATCAGGGCGGCATGTGCTGCAACAGGCGGGGGCCAGCCAGAGGTGGTGCAGCTGACTCCGGCAGATGACAGGCTCACAGCAAGCATGCAGTGCAGTGCCATCAAGGGCGTTCCTGAAGGTGGCTTCTAGACAGGTGGTAACCCATCACTGCATGGTACGTCATGGTCTGTTTGGGGGGAGGAAGGTGGATCCCATGCACTAACGTGTCTTTACTTTCTGTTACAGATCCTGTGTGTCTGCAGGGGTCAGCGGTGGAGGGCCTGTCCACTGCAGACAGCCATCTGGAGTTGGGGGAGGGACCATCCACCTCCACTGGTAGCCGGTGTGCATTGCAACAGTGTGCACGCCTGGCTGCCAATACTGAGGTCATTGAGACAGGTGTAGGGGGGTGCCCTTCCTATGTCTCAGCGGTCTGGCGTCCAAGCATGCCAGCACGCTGTGGCTGTGGCACAGACCTGCACCATTGGTGATGCAACGACCATGTGTGTGTCACAGAATGGACACACAGCAGGACAGCATACGCCCATGGACCTGGTTGGTTCCGACGTGTGTGCCAGCACTTCAGCACAGTCCCATGCTACGCCTGTCAGCACCGGTGGGGCAGCACCAGTGGCTGTTCAGGACAGTGGCACTGTTGCGGCCACAGCGGCGGAACAACTGATCCCTTGGGCACAGCAGGTGGAGGGGCAGCAGCAGCAGTCACCCACCGGGACTGGGGGTACAGGGTTCAGCAATGGCATATGTGCACCACCTGTGGACTTGCCCATACCTGGTCCTGGTGAGCAGTGCCCACCCTCAAGGGGTACTGAACATCAGGCCCTTCCATACCTTGAGGGATAGGTTGCCGATGTGGCAGACAACCTATTTGATGAGCACACCCACCTGCTGCAGGCATCAGTACAGCAGCAGATGTGGGTTGCAACGTCCATGGAGGCAATCAATGTGTGTGGCTCTGGAGCGGGTTGAGGAGCGACACAGCAGGGACACCGAGAGGATCCTGTCTCGGATTGACCATTTGCGGATGGATGTGACCGCAGCCATTGACAGGCTGACACAGGCGTTGGTCGCTGTCATGGCCACATTGGGCACACGGTCAGGTGCCCCGTGCCACTCATACCGTGCAGTTCGCTATCCACTCCCCATTCCCGGCATCGTGCGACACCCACCCTGTCGATGCCAGGTTCAGCTGTAGGCATCCCGGGCACTCCTGGTGCAGGTATGTTCGGTGTGCTGCAGACACCTGTGCGGGCACGGTCGTGTTTGCGCAGTGGAACCCCTGGTGGACCATCGGTGCCACCCCATGAGGCCCGTGCTCAGCCTGCCAGTGCTGCTGGGTCTCGGCGGGGCCGCCCATGCATCTGAGATGGCCGTGGCACTGTGCTGCAAGACTGAGCTGTCTCCCAGTGTGGGGCCCTGTCTGGTGTTGCCCTGCGTGCAATGTGTGTTTTGGTGGGCAGTGCACCGGTGGGTGCCCAGCCCTGCACGCAGACACATGGACCACCTGCACACCCCCCTGACTGCTGTCCACAGATGCGTGTGCATGATGATGCCTGCATTGCGCTGTACACCAAAGTGCGATGGTGCCCAGCATCTGACACACGCACATGGACAGTCAGTGGATGTGGTGGCCTGTGGACATGTGTGTCTTTAGTGTCTGTGTTCGCTTGTTTTGCACCTGACCCCTGTGCTGCCCTATTGTGTGTGTGTGTGTGTGTGTGTGTGTGTGTCCGCTCATGTGGCGTGTTACTGTTCACCCCTCCCTGGTTGTCTGTGTGTGCTTCTGTGCCCTGCCACTTCCCTTGCTGTCATGCACCCCTGGTGTGTTTCCACGTGTGTACATGGGTTGTGCCCTAGCCACTGGGGGTTGCACATGGCTCCATGACTTACCTGTGTTGGCTGAAGTGCTCCTCTGTGATGGTGTCCTGGTGCAGCTGGGCCAGCCGGATCAGTCAGGGGTCCCGTTGTCCAAGGGGGGGCTGCCCATCCCCATCTTCACCGGCGTTACCGTTGTCCCCATTGCTGTCCCCCTCTTCAACCTGTACAGCTATCCCACAGTCTTTGGTCATGTTGTGCAGGATACAACAGGCCAGGAATATCGCACAGGCCTTTGAGGGGCTATACTATAGGGCACCGCCGGAGGTGTCTAGGCAACGGAAGAATGCCTTCAGCATCCAAAACACCGGCTCAATTATGTTGCGTGTGGCGGCATGTGCCTCATTAAAGCATTGCTGCGATGGAGTCATGGGCCGCTGGTAGGGTGTGAGCAGCCAGGGACATAGTGGGTATCCACTGTCACCTGTGTGGAGATAGTGGAGGTTAGTGTCTTGTTCAGGCTCAGACTGCCCCTAACCCTGTGTGCCACACCCATGACACCTGTGGCTTACCCCCCCTTGCCCACAATTTGTCAGTTCTACATGCATACTCACCCACTAGATGTCCTGTGGGGATGTCCCCACTCTCAAATCGATGGCACAGTGCCGACTGGTACCATATGAATAAATCGTGTGCTCCCTTAGGGTGCGTGGCACAGACATTGATGATGCGCCCACTGGCATCACACACCACCTGGCAGTTGACACTGGCATATCCCTTCTGATTCATATAGGCAACCCCATCGGGGCCAGGTGGCATGCAAATGGCCACATCGTGGCAGTCTATCGCCCCAGCATGCCAGGCATATGTGCTACCCTGTGGAACTCCTGTATGTTTGCTGTGCGCTCCGTTGTGGTGCTGGGGAAATGGATGTACTCCGCAGCATGTGGCAGCAGTGCGCTGAGGAATTGGGTGAGGATGCGTGACATGGCCGACTGTGTTATGCCTGTGGTGTCCCCTGTTGGTCTCTGGAAGGTACCCGTGGCGAGCAAGCGCATGCAGGCTGTTACCTTTGTCTCCACTGACAGAGCGTGACTCCGTCGTGTGGGTGCCTGCATCACATCACATCACTGCACAGCTCACAGAGCCGCCTCAGTATTGCCCTGTTCAGGTGGAACTGGCCCACAATCTCGACATCTGAGTACAGCTCAAAGCTGGTGTGGGCTCAGTACTGCCTGTTGGGGGCGTACCGTCGACGGGCCCTTCCACGGCCACGTCCCCCTGCAGCATGCCTTCTAACCCCCTTCATTACGGCTTCCATGTGGAAGGTGCACTGTCCATGTCCCTGGCTTGTGCCCCCCCCCAGCTGTTGTTGCTCTGTTCCTCCCGCTGTCCTGACTGCTACCTCCCCTGCACCAGGTTCACCTACTGGCCTCTGCACTCTGTGGCCCCACACACCTTCCCTTGCCCCTATTATGTCCTCTGGTCTCCCAGGCCTGCCCTCTTTGTCCCTCTTGCCCTATCTCTCTCCCTGCCTCATGTGGCTTCCCTGTAGCGTTCTTGTGCCTCTTCCTTGCTCCTTTTTATTTTGGCTCATTTCCGCTATGGCGCAACTTCCGCCTGATCCACTGTTGCGCATTGCGCAAGTCTTTGAACATCGCACTGCGCACTTTATGCATGGTTCCACCCCCTTCGGTTGCGCATGCCTTCATTAGCATTGCACTGTTGCTCAGCATGTTTTCAGTGGCGCAACTGCCTCCTGCTGAATATCGCAGAATGGCGCATTTTCTGACTTGCGCTGGCGCAACCCTATTGCACATTGCGCAACTCTTTTGAATATCCAGCCCGTTATGTTTAAGACAGAAGTATTACAAAGGGGGCCCAAGGTCACTTAGACTATTAGCTAGTAGATTGAGAGCACAAAGAGCTAGGGCCACAATCCTGAATTTGTGGCATCCTGGGCACCAGAAAGTGGTGTACAAAACAACTGAGATAGCTGAGGCCTTCCGGGAGTTTTACGAACAACTATATGAGAAGGGGACCCCCCTCCCCCACCAGAGGGGAGAATAGAGACTTTCTTACATAAATTGAAACTACCGACCCTGTCCCCAGATCAGGCCAAAGAGCTGATGTGCCCGCTAACTGTAGAGGAATTTAAGGTAGAAGTGGGGGCCCTCAAGACAGGGAAATGTCCCGGGACAGACGGGCTCACAGGGGAATTTTTTAAGTGTTTTAGTAATCACCTCCAACCTCTCATGCTAAAAGCATTCTAAGTGGTCGTGGGGGGGAGGGGTCTGGCTCCACCCCCCTGGGCCATAGCACTGAAATCGCTGATACCCAAACAGGGGAAGGACCCCTCTAAATGTGCTTCTTATTGTCCCATCTTGCTGCTAAACACAGATTATAAGATCCTTTCCTCCATTATGGCAAAAATAATTCAACCATATCTCCCCCTGTTGATACAATTAAACCAGAATGGGTTTGTCCCAGGCAGACAGGCGCAAGACAATTTGAGAAGGACTACCCACCTCATTGACCATAGCAATATCTCTTTATTAATGAGTCTGGACAATGAAAAAACATTTGATAGGGTTGATTGGAATTTTTGGCAGCGGTCCTTTCCGATTTGGGTTCCTGAAAGAATTTACACAACTAATATGCAAATCTATGACTCCCTGTCCGTCTGTGTTAGAGCAAATGGCCACATCCCCCGACCTCTGAAGCTTGGCAGAGGCACGAGGCAGGGGTGCCCATTATCCATGTTGCTCTTTGCTTTATACATAGAGCCTCTTGCTCAGTCTATCAGAGAGAATAGGGACATACGGGGAGTAGGAATCGATGGGTTTGAGCATAAAGTTGGCCTTATACACTGATGATGTACTAATGTACCTTACAGAGCCGGATTCCTCCCTCCCTGCCCTGTTTAGGCAGCTGGAGGAATATTCTTTCCTTTCTGGATATAAGCTGAACTGCAGTAAAATGGAGGTACTTAGTTGTAACTATGTCCCCCCCAGGTCTGAGGAGTAGTTTTCCTATGAGGTGGGACCTTGATCAGATGAGTTACTTAGGGATCAGGATTGGTATTAGCAATCAGCAGCTGTGGGATCTTAATTAACCCCCTCTGATCACACAGTTAAGGAAGGACGTTCAGAGATGGACCCTCCTCCCATTGCCTATACACTCTAAGACACAAGCATTGAAGATGAATACCTTACCTAGATTACTCTATTTATTCCAATGTGTTCCCTGCCCGGTTTCACAGAAAGATTTAAATATATGGCAGAACATGTTTTTCAGATTTCTGTGGGCTAAAGACTGATCTAGAATATGCAGAGCTCTCCTCTATGCCCCTAAGGCCCAAGGAGGTTTAGCTTTTCCAAACTTACAGGGCTATTGGGCGGTGACCCAAATGTGTCTGGCACTTTTATGGAACAGTCCTGGTTTTGACTCCCACTGGAAGAGAATGGACTTGGCAGTCAAGATCAAACCTCCCTTGCAGGCCATCTTGTTCCAGGGTGGGGTTGAGTCTCCATAGGTATGCTATATAGGGATGAAGGCGGTTCTGGCAGGATGGAGGCGAGGTACAGCTTGCGGTCCCATTCGACAACAATCGTGGAGATTTCGCTGGTGGGCCTATGACCCTCTTTTCCCGGCGGCCACATTGAACCCCTAGTTTAAGAAATGGGTCAAGAAAGGATTTCATTCCCTTTATCAGGTCTTAACGACAGATAATCTTATTTCCTATGAGGCAGCCAGGCAGACATTTGGCCTTCATCCACGGGATAATTTGAGATTTTACTAAATTGGGGATTACATCCATAGTCTTCAGAGGTATTACGCCCGAGTTCAGGGAGACATGGTGGAACCCCCTTTTTCGAGGCATTTGGTCATCGGTGGGAGGTAGAGGGGCCATATCCCTACTACTGCATATCAAATATTTATACTAGATATGTTCCTACCCACAGAACAACTCAAACTCAAGTGGGAATCAGACCTGGGGATCACCCTCTTGGAGAAACAATGGGCTGACATATGGCAGATCACATGGCAGACAACAGGGGCCCCGCTTTGGAGGAAATACGGTTGGAAGGTGAGGTCTCAGTACTTCCGGGTCCCAGCACAGGTAGTGCATTATGCCCTAGCAGCTGGCTTGGCCTGCTGGAGGGGGTGTGGACAGGATCCAGCCTCTCAGGCCCACGTTTTTTGGACCTGTCAGGTACTTAGGGGATACTGGACAGAGAATGAACATCATCTAAGGAGATTTTCCAGTTTCAGCCTCCTCTGGGTCTGGAGCACCTCGTTTTGGGTTTATGGCTGAGGGAGGTGAGGGGAAGAGAAGCAATATATTTGTGGTCGGTTCTGATGATATCTGACCTTAAGGCCAGCAACCCCTTGGTGGAGGACTGGAGGGCTATTATAGAATGTATTAATTTAATGGAGAGAATTACTTTTGGCCTTCACCAACAATCCCACTTATACCAGAATAGGTGGTCCAGGTGGCTCCTATACGAGCTTAATCTGGGTGGAGATGCTTAGACCCTCACTCTTTGCTCCTCCCCCACTCTCACTCTATCCATTACCTCAGGAACAACCTCTCAGTTTTTGAAGTGCAGACACTAAAGTATCTCCATGGAATTTGAGTAGATTGAAAGATTTACAATGTTAACTGATAGATCTGTACGGTTTGTCAAATCTGTATATCTTTGTCATCATATGCTTTATTCAGTAGAATGCTATCTCTTAGGTACATGCTGTGCTGTCATCAAGATCTATGTGTCATACCTGTGTATACGATGTATGCTGTATATGTTTGGATATGATGTAACAAGCCCTTATGGGCCTACCACAAAAAAAGGAAGTATAAAAAAAAAAACTTCACTCCCTTGGTGTGTCCGGCCCTGCCCTAAACTGGTTTTCCAATTATCTCACTGGCAGGCTACAGCTTGTTAAGTATAATACAGTCCTCTCGGATCCTGCTCCTGTTGTGACTGGTGTCCCTCAGGGATCTATCCTGGGCCCCATCCTATTTTCTCTTTTCATCAACAACTTTCCTACAGTCCCCACCTATAGTGCCACAACACTTCATGCAGATGACCTGATCCTCCTGTCTAGCTCAGGTGATGTCAGTGCCATAAATCACAGTTCACACGCTGACTTCAAACAAGCTGCAGAACTGGCTCCTGACAAACAAGCTTGTGCTAAACATAAAGAAAACACAACTCATGCTTTTCAGATCCTCTGCCAAGCTCAAGCAGTGTCCCGTCCCACTAAATGTCTTGAGTCATGATGGAGTCCCTGTTGGCACAACATGCGCTTTTAATTACCTGGGAGTTACTCTTGACCCTCAGTTAGACCTATCTCTACATAATCAAAATGTATGCAGGGCAACAAACATCAAGCTTGCACCTGCATACAAGACTCGTGGGTTCCTTACAGCAGCTGCTTGTCTTGCCCTTGCTAAAGGCTTATTTCATCCCTCTCTCAGCTATGGACTGACTACCTTTACCCTCGCTACTAAAACTAGTCTCACAAAATGGGATGTGGCCTATAATAATATCTGCCACTTTGTCCTCGCTGCCCCTCGGCTTACCCATCACTGTGAGTTATACAGAAACCTACACTGGATGTCCTCAAGTAATTATTGTTCCTTTGTCTTGGGCTACTTCACAGACAAAATTGGCTGTAATGCCACCCCACCTGCCTTGTCTCAACTCCTCCAACTGGCACTACCATCATACCAGCTCAGGTCAGCTGTCCTGCCCCCCCTTGTCCCAAAAACTTGTTCTCTGGCAGGTGATCGTGCCTTTGCAAAGGGAGGGGGACCTGGAAAAGTCAGGGTGCCTGGATGATAGACAGCATGACTTGTTGACGAGTGCCTTGGACCTGGGTAGACCAGTGGACGTCCTCTTTCTAGACTTCAGCAAGGCATTTGACTCTGTTCCTCACGAGGGCCTGTTGGATAAGCTGGGAGAAAAGGGGGTGGGGAATCAGATGATCAGATGGACAATTGGCTCCAGGACCGGGCCCAGAGAGTCGTAGTTGGTGGGATAGTCTCATCCCCAAGGAGGGTCATTAGTGGGGTCCCACAGAGATCAGTCCTTGGGCCCCTCCTGTTCAACGCCTACGTCTCTGACATAAGGACAGGTATCAGGAGTGAGATGAGTCTCTTTGCGGATGACTCAAAACTGGGGGTGGTGGTGGATGGGGAGGAGGGGAGGGTGGCCCTACAGGAGGACCTAGAGGCTCTGGAAAGAAGGTCTAGAAAGTGGAAGCTAAGGTTCAATGCAGGGACATGCAAGGTACTGTACCTGGGGGCCAGAAACCCGGGCCAAGTGTACACCCTGGGGGGAAATGCTGCAAGTCTCGATGGCTGAGAGGGACCTGGGGGTGGTGGTGGATGTCAAGATGAACAACTTGGAGACTTATAGGAGGGCAGCAGCCAAGGCCAACAGGATGCTGGGATGCATCGCTAGGGAGATCACCTCCAGAAGGCGGAAAGTGATACTCCCTCTCTATAACTGCTTGGTGAGGCCACACCTCGAGTACTCCATGCAGTTATGGAGGCCACACTTAAAGAGGGACATTAAACTCCTGGAGGGGGTCCAGAGGAGGGCAACTAGAATGATTTGGGGCTTGGGGGACAGGACCTATGGGGAGAGGCTCGAAGAGCTAAATATGTACACATTGGAAGAGAGAAGGGACTGGGGGAACATAATAGAGGGCTTCAGGTACATGAAGGGGGTAAATATGGGAGGAGCAGTCAGGGTGCTTCGAAGGAAGGAGGAGGGGGCAACTAGAGGGCATGGGTGTAAGCTGGAGGGGGGAAGAGTCAGGGGAGAAAGGAGGAGGTGCTACTTCACTGAGAGGGTGGTGGAGCCATGGAATGCGCTGCCCAGGGGGCTGGTGGAGGCAGAGACGGTGGAAGGGTTCAAGAGGGGGCGGGACAGGTACTGGGAAGGGTTCTGGAAGCAAAATCCAGTGCAGCGAGAATATCTGGAACTGGGAAGTGAGAAGCCATAGAAGGCGAGGGGGGCAGCAAGGTCAGCTCCCAGGGTGGGGGCTGACCAAATGAGCAGACATGAAAGACAGTTAGGCCTATTCTGCTGGCATTTTAGTAGTAGTAGTAGTAGTATGCTGTCTGCGCCTCTAGATTCTGGAATACTCTAACTGTGCCCATCAGGCGTAGCCCCACCCATCCCATGTTTAAGAGTTCCCTCTGGTCGCACCTGAAGTCTGCCTCAGCCTGTAACTGTCCTTAGGCTGCTTGGTACCTCCAACCCTGGCTTGGAACCAGGTGTGTTCCATCCACTTCCCTGGTCCCTAACCCCCTCCCCCTGAGCTCAAATAGGGGAACCTTCCACTCTTATGGTTTCCTGCACCTCAGCATTTATCATCCTTATACTGGGAGAACCACCCAATGTCCCACCTAAAAAGCCCATGTGTTATACATAGAATTATTACTGCTGCTTGTATGTTCTTACCTTGATACATATGCTTATCTGATTATCCTGTACTTGTTTATTTGTTTCATCCTGTTCAATGCCTGTATCTCACTATGTTGTAGTTGTTCTCATTCTGCTTGTAAACCTACTCTTGCAATCTCCCGGGTCACACCTGAAAATGGGCATTCCTTATCTAGCTTGCTTATCTGGTAAACAAAAGCTAATAAATGATAAGGATGGGTGTACAGGTATTCTATACCCTGTCTGTCCATTTCTTTTCAACTTTTTCATCTATGCCAGCAGATCAATTTGGTGCTGACATGATCTTTGAAGAAGTTTTTAAGAACTGGTTATGTATGGGGACTAGCAGCCTTCTTATAGGGGCTACCCCAATCATATCCATAAACTCCACTTTTTGTAAATTCATTTTTATTCAGTTTATGATAATCAATACCAAATAAAAACAGTACAGAGCTGTAATGACATAGCATCTTATTTAAGAACAACATGGTGACATTAGTGAATATTACATGCAGCAAGTTGGCACATCATATTGGGGGGGAGCAGTTCCAATAATAGTGAATTGTTCATGCAATATTGTCCATGAACACTTAAAAATAAGCCATTGCAACAGGACACTGGACCAGACTAAATGAAGTACTGTCCCAAATACATCCCTGAAAATATTTAATCCACTGTTTCTATAGCGAGATGGTCCAGAAAAGAAAACAACTGAAATTTTTAAACACATCTATTAAAGGCGCTACTCAGATAAATGCTCTATATCATCATTCCTCCTCTCCTTTTAAAAACAAATTTTTAAATGGTTCTAACAATATCAAAATTACTCAACAGAGCAGATTACATTTAGGGGTAAACCTGTGTGTGAGACGAAACACAAATATTGCAGTCTCCTATTAACTTGGTTACTCTATTATTTTAGCCACAGAGTGTTAGCTCGAGATGCTAAGAAAAAAACAGAAGAAAACATATAGAGCACATGGGGGCTGCTGTCACACTTGACAATGCATTGTGGCCATTTTAGGAGCAAATGAGTGTAACATTAATGTAACAGATAAATTTTGCATGTGGCTGCCAAAATAGACTGTATTCATCTATTTATCATAGGTATAGGCTTACCACAGTCAGATACAACTTAGTGCTACTCAGAATGAATACATTCAAGTCTAGGTCAGTAGTGTGGGTGCAAAAAAAGAACATTTCACTGTGGAAATGCAAAACCATCTTCACTCATCAGTATCCAGGTGGTGTTGATCCACAGAAGTGAAAATAAAGTATTGTCTGATTTTGTCCAGTTTTTTGCTGGATTCCGTAGGGTCATTGAATAGAAAATATTTCCCAGCGTAAGAGATCTTGAGACAGGCAGGCATCTGTAGAAAGTGTGTAATTCCCAATGCATGGAGTCCCACTCGAACTCTGTCAAATGCTTGTCGACATTCCCGGGTAGAGAAACTGAGGTCCAGGTAGCAATGCACTACCTTGTCACTGTCTAGGAGCAATGGGGCATGGTCCTGGGCATGAATCAAAAGTTTATTTCATTGGTGTGAGCCACCTGTGACAACCAGCATGGTTTGGGGTAACGTGGTGTTGTTCGACTTTCTCCTTGGGCTAGTACAGTAGACCTGTAGCATAGTAATGTCCAACAAATCTCCAAACCACTGGTTGAAGAGATTATAAATTGGATGGAATTAGACGTTTCCAGGCTCTCTGGAATGCCCAAGAAGTGCACATTTGCAGACCGGGCTGTGTTTTCCACTGACTCCGGTCTGTAGCGGAGTAGTTTATTTTCCTTGATGACTCCACTACAGCAGTTAAAGATTTATTTGCATTCTTTGTTATGGCTTTAGTTTCTGTGATAACTTGCTGTACTTTCGTCTCCACCAGGGTCAATCAAGTGTTGCAATTATCCACCTTGTCTGCTAAGTCCTTCACCACCGCTATTACAGCATCGCGGACAGCCTGAAGGGTAAGACCGGGCTCTGAGTTGTCAGTTGAACTTTGTCCACCCATTGCCAGTGGTCTGACTGGCTGTGGCTGCGACTATTATGCAAAATAAGCTATATGGGTCCAACACACTGATCAAATATTCTGTACCCCTGTTTTTATGTATTGCTCAACAGTCCTTGTATACCACTATGTATACCTTATATCTGTACTCCTGTAAATAAGTATTGTTTAACATTCCTGTAAACCACTATGAATGCCTCATATCTGTAACTAACTCTGGGTTGCCCCTGAAAAAGGGACCTTCAGGGCTCAGTGGGCCTACCTGGTCACCAAAATTGAATAAATAAATATAATATATATTTTTTTGCCTATAAAACTGTGCTTGTTACGGAGCTGCGCTAAAGAGCTGTTCACAGCTCAGTTTCTGGCTCCACCCCCTCCTCCATAAACTCCAGTTACTCCTCATCAGTTTCATGACAGGGGATGTTGAGGGTACTCACCATCTATTTGATGAAAGAGGAGTATGAGGAGGGCGTGGCTAACAGCCGAGCTGTGAACAGCTCTTTAGCGCAGCTCCATAACAAGCACAGTTTTATGCACAAAAAATATATTTACCCCATACAATTTATTTTGCATAATAGTATATAGTAGAACAGAAGAGCTACCTACTGGTGTAAAAAGATTGTAGTGCGAGTTAGCGGGTCAATGTGATAGTCCGTGGTAGCAAAGTGGGAGCGAACGTGAAGGGAGTCCGCTCGAAAGAGCCCAAAATGAGAGGTGGTACAGACCTCCAGCCTGAGACCAGTAACCCAGACAGCGATCAACTGACAAATGCCGCATTGATCCGTGCAATCCAGAGCTTGGACCGCAAGGTAGAGGGGTTTGTGGCCGATTTAAAACAGTTTCACACAAAGGTTGGAGCATTGGAGGAGGAGGTAAAGGGAGCAGCCAATTCAACTGATAAGGCTTTGGTGGTCTCAAATAACTAAGGAGAACATCTTACTTCAGAGGTGCCTAGAAAATCTTGAGAACACGGTGCACTCCACGCACATTCGGGTTCTGGTTCTCCCAGAGGAGACTGATGGAGAGAATTCCAAAGAATTCTTAAGGGACTGGCTAAAGAAACTACTGAACTTGACATGGAACTCGAGCTCTTGAAGGCCTATCGAGACATGCCATGTGGAGGATGACCCAGGGCATCCACAGGGGAATATGCTCCCCATACCTTAATGTTGGATCTTGAAACATCAGTGGAGTGTGACATTATTTTACAATAAGCAAAACATCTTAGCCCTCTCCAATGGAAAGAATCCCAGGTGCATTTATTTCCAGACCTCTGCTATGCTACTAGAATGTGGAGGAAAAGTTTTGATGGAGTTCGAGTGTGGCTACGCACTCTAGGAGTGCACCATGTTTTGCTAATGCCTGCCAGTCTGAGGATCTCTTATGGTGGTAAGGTATATCAATTCTTGGATGTATCAGAGGCCTCTAAACTACTACACAAAATTGAAAGAAAATTTTGGGCCCAAGGAGAGTCGTCCAATTGGGACAGGGACCAAGACACATGAATAATTAGAGACTCAGAAGTTCTACATCTGATTATACAATATCCACAAGAGGCTTAAATGTGAGACCTTTATAGATTTTAAGTGGGGATTAGTAGATTTACTGGCAGGATTGTGTTGACATGGTAACGGTAAAAATGTTTTATATTTTAAAGAAACTTACATTGGGAAAACACTAGCTAATTTGTGGCGCTGTTAAAATGGCACCTCAGGCTGCGTGTATGTTGCCTGTTCTCCCCTCTCTCCCCACCTACCTTTCCCTCTTGTGAACCTTTCCCGAGTAACCCTTATGGCGGAGGTGGGCTAGTACCACCTGAAATTAAGATAATTATTATTGAACATAAATGTCTGACTTGGGAGTTGTAGAAGGGAAGATGAGTTTTCTGTTTACATAACGTGAAGCAGTATTATAAGGTTTACACTGTGCATTGTTTAAGCTGTGCTGGAGAGATTAAGGAATTTGATTATATACCTGATGCTTAAGAAGAAAGGATGCTCAACCCTTTGACAGGGTGCATGATTACAGTAGATAATTTCTAACATCCTGGCTCATGGCTATATGGGCCTTATCTTGGACTATAATTATTGCTGTGGACATTACTACACAAGTTGGTTTAGCTAACTAATTTAAAGTTTATCAAATACTGACTTTTACGCAATACCCTCAAGTGATGTAACTTGATGCAGGAGTGCTTGTAACCTAGATACTGTAAAAATGATGTAACAAATGTTTACAGTAGAGAAACTTGACTGCTGGTTATGATATGTAATGCTTTGTTACATAAAACCAATAAAATATAAGTACAAAAAAAAACCAAAAAGAAAGAGGAGTATTAGGCAGAATCCTCTACAGACCTAGGAGGGGAGACAAACTCTTGTTCAGGAGAACTGTTGGGATCTACAGGTTCACCTTGCCCCTCATAATACACATCCTCCTCCACAAGCAGATGGTCTGAAGCCAGAGCCTGGGGAATTGGAGCAGGCATATTGAGAAAGGTTCCTGTAGCCTAGAAAAACTGTCATGCTTTTACCATGTCCTCTATTGAGGACATTTGTCTTAGGTCCACTGCCTGCTCCTTTTCTTTGCAACAGGAATGACGTGGACATGCTTTTCTTTTTGCTTTTCCTTGGTAGATACTGGTTCCAGCACCTGATCCAAGGCTTTTATTTTATATATTTCATTTATTCTCCTACCTATGACAGCCTCTCTCTGGTGGGGATACTCGGCCAGAATCTCTGCTGCCCACCTGAAGCCCCCATGTCGCTCACACTCTGGAGCACCGCTCACCCCTCAACCTCATCTGGCCGCATGATCCCCCGGCTCTGAGTCTCCCAAGGTGGGACCGCCAACTCCTCCGGCACTCTATCTGCAAATCTAGTGGAGTGACCAGAGAAGAGGAGAGTGACTGGGAGTGTGGCTCTGTAGGGCCCGGCACTGGGCATGAGGCTCCGCCACTGATTCCCACCATCACCTACTGCCATGGTAGGGGTTTTTCTTAGTTTCCTCCCCTTGGGACACGGTGTGCAATGGTGTCCTGCATGGCCCTTACACCACTGGTGCCTGCTACGTCCTGCCCCATTTCTTCAGATGTCTGTGCCACCCCCTGATCTCCACCTGAGGCCACTGCTGCGCCAGGCGCCCCCAACAATCTGCCCCAGGAGAGGAGAGCAGTCCTCTGGATGCTCGATCCTCTCCCTCCTCTGCTGACCCTCGATGGCCCAGGTCTGTTCCTGAACCTGGGTTGCCAGTGTGGCATGAAGTGTGGCGTCCAGCGCCTCAATCTTCAGCGCCACCAGGCCAGCTGATCCACGGCTCTTTTATTTGTATTTCTGCCATCACTAGACTCAGGGTTCCCCCCTTTTAGTCATCATGGTATCTGTATCTTATTCGCCATGCCTGTCAAATGCTGACCAGATTTATCTTTATTATCTGTCCCCTTTGACAGGGACTGCCACTTTTTTGTGAGGAGATAAACCCTCTGATGCATGCTACCCTCACAGCCTTTACTGTTTTTCTGTGACATAGAGGCAGACTGAGAAGCCATAAATTCTTCTCTTTTTCAGCTCTTTCCTTTTGGATTTTAGGGCAAAACTTTTTACAGAGCTCACAGTTGAGAAAATCGTGATCTGGACACAGGCACCTTAAACAAAGCTTATGGCAGTCTGCCTTTGCCAGAAGCTGAAAACAATTTTAACAGTTTTTAAAGCCTGTTGGTACTGTTTGTTTTGTAGGTCTATCAGTTATGCCAAACGCTACAGACCTTGTAAAAAAAATAATTATTAGGCTGAAAAACCTACAGTCACAAGAAAAAAAAATCAGTTCCAATATAATTTAAATGTAAAATGAACTTTCTGTCCTCACAGTAGAGGGGAACCACTAGGAAACAAAGCAGTTTACAAGTTGGAAACACAAATGCAGTTCAGTTGCCTAAAAGCAGGAAATGAATGTAAAATGAGTAAAGACTGCTTTAAAAGTTAAGCTTTGTTTTTTTTTTTTTTTTATTTAAATCGAATTTCTGTTGGTTTCCTTAAGGCAGGAACCGTGTTTGAGAGCAGACCTTCCCCAGTTCCTGGAAACAATTGGGAACCAGAGAAACCACATATTAAAATAAAAAAAACATAAATGAAATACCCTAACTAATGCAGAATACTGTTTTGAAAAACTAACTTTGAAAATGAAAAATAATAAACAGTTAAGTATTTAAAGTTTGACTACCAGAAGGCTGTAGCTGTACTTTGGGGTTACTGCACTCTTCAGTCGGAGAAACAAATCTGACTTCAGAACACAAGGGGGAGCATGACCACAGTGCAGAGTTTGAACTTGTATTCTTTCTAAGTGCTAGAATTAGTATGAAGTTCTATCTCTGGGGCATCACTTACTGGCACAGGCAGAAACAAGCATTAGTCAATGCCGAATGTTGCTTGCTTATATGTGCTGTTTAGGTATTTGGAAGTGAAAGTACCATGCCTAAGAAAACCACAGGGGACCCTGGGCAGGAGGGTGGGCAACTCTAAAGTCCCAGCGGAGTTCTATTGAGCTTCCTCACTCCCCGTCTCACTCATTCGTTCTGTTTCTCCCGGCGCTGCAGGCTGCCCTTTTGTACTGGGCTCCTGCCTGCGTTGGCACCTTTTTCTGCCCACAGAGAAATCTGCAGCAATCCCGACACAGCTCTGTTGAGCCCGCTCACTCCCCCTCTCTCACTCGCTTGTTCTGTTTCTTCCAGTACTGCAGGCTACCCTTTTGTACTGGGCTCCTGCCTGGGTTGGTGCCATTTTCTGTCCACAAAGAAGTTCACAGCTATCCCGACAGAGCTCCGTTGATCTCGCTTGCTCCCCCTGTCTCACTCACTTCTTCTGTTTCTCCCAGTGCTGCAGGCTGCCCTTTTGTACAGTGCTCCTGCCTGCATTGGCGCCTTTTTCTGCCCACAAAGAAATCCGCAGCAGTTCTGACAGAGCTCTGTTGAGCTCGCTCACTCCCCCTCTCTCACTCGCTCATTCTGTTTCTCCCAGTGCTGCAGGCTGGCCTTTTGTACTGGGCTCCTGCCTGTGTTGGTGCCTTTATCTGCCCACAAAGAAATCCGCAGCAGTCCCGAGAGAGCTCCACTGAGCTGGCTCCCTCCTCCTCTCTCACTTGTTCATTCCGTTTCTCCTGGTGCTGCAGGCTTCCCTTTTGTACTGGAGTCCTGCCTGCATTGGTGCCTTTTTCTGCCCACAAAGAAATCCACAACAGTCCTGACAGAGCTCCATTGAGCTTGCTCACTCCCCCTCTCTCACTCGCTCATTCTGTTTCTCCCGGCGCTGCATGCTGCCCTATTGTACTGGGCTCCTGCCTGCCTTGGTGCCTTTTTATGCCCACAAAGAAATCCACAGCAGTCCCAACAGAGCTCAGTTGAGCTCGTTCAGTCTCCCTCTCTCACTCACTCGATCTTAATCTGTCCCAAACACTGATTTCCCACAGCGACTTGCTATTCTGCACTGGAAGTGCGAAAACACATTTCGACCAGGATGTGAAAAATGACAGATGTACTGTTCATAAGGAGGTGTGAAAAATGCCAGCGTTGAAAATCTGGCGTGAAAATATTACAGAGCTGCAAAGTTACAAAGGGTTTGTGGAAACTGTGCAGCGCACACTTGTAACACAGTCATTTGATGGACTAGCATCACCAAATTTTCAACATAGGCATTTTAGGATCTCTGTTCATGAACAGTATCACTATCATTTTCTTAATCTGTCTCGAACACTGATTTCCCACAGCGACCGCGCTATTCTGCGCCGGAAATGCGAAAACAAATTTCGGCCAGGATGTGAAAAATGACAGCTATACTGTTCATATGGAGGTGTGAAAAAATGCCAATGTTGAAAATCTGGTGTGAAAATATTGCAAATTTGCGAAGTTACAAGCGTGCGTAGCAATTGCACAATGCACGCTCGTAAAACAGTAATTTTTTGGATTTTTTCCACCAAATTTGCAATATAGGCTTTTTGAGAGCCCACCTCATAAACACTGCCACTGTCGTTTCGTTAATTGGTCCCAAAAGGTGATTCCGCACAGTGACCGCAAAATCACCTTTCGGGGACAGAATAACTCCATGGCAGTGGCTGAATTCATGGGGAGTGGTCCCAATAACCCCATGTTAAAAATGTGGTGCCAAAATTCCCAAAACTGCCTGAGATATGCACCAAAGTTGAAAACAACCATATTTATGCCATTATACAGCTTACCGGCATTTCTTCAGTTCGCTGTTGGCTTTGAAGAGTGCAGATGTGTTCCCAGCCCACCAAAGATCATCACGCTGGGCTCCGGAGGTAAGTATGGGGTGAGGGGTGTGGGGTGGCAGGGTGCGCAGAGGGTGGGTGCGGGTTGGGGGCGTGGCCACTGACTCAATGAGGGACCGCTTTCTGTTTTAAGGGTTTAAAAAAGAAAACATTACGGGCGGTTTTCTTTTACAGGGACATTTGGCACACTGGGCTGGGCTCCCAGCATGCCATCTGAGTGTTTTTTTTTGAGGGGGGGCTGTAGCCGACGGGGGATTGGGTACCCCTGTTGGCACACAGGATGGGGAAGAGCTGAGGAGGATTGGGCACCCCCCTCGGCACACAATTCATTGAGGGGGGCATTATGCCAATGGGGAGTGGGCTCCCCCATCAGCAAATTCAACTTGGAAGGGGGGGACTGAAACCGATGGAGATTGGGAGCCCCATCGGCAAAGAAAGCGGAAGGGCATGATGCTGAGGGGGATTGGGCACCCCCTCGGCATACAGCATAAATTTCGGTGTGGGGACATTATGCCAATGGGGACTGGGCTCCCGTCAGCAAACTGGGTCGGGAGCATGCAAGGAACCGCTCCCTGCAATGACGGGTCACTCCCTCATTGTAGCGGAATGTCTGATGCTGCAATGATGAGGCGGCCCCTGATTGCAATGGCTAAAACATTTCAAGGTGGTGGCACGCTGGCTGAACTAGTGTCAGCAGCAGCGTCCCACCCCATTAGAGAATGCAAGCCAAGCCTCAAAAGGCAGGGGGGGCATTGGCCACAACTGTGCCACACCTCCACAACCTGCTTCTGCAGCAAGCTGCAGGAACATGTTTCTTGCACGTGTGTAAGCAACATAAAAATTACTCACCATAGTAATGTTTCTTCTCAGGGATCCCTCATTATGTTTACACTGTATGCGTCTAACTCCATGAGACAGATGCCCCAGAGATGGAACATATTCTAATTATGGAATATTAGCATCTTGGTTCAAACTCTGCTACCACACTTCACTCTGGCAGTTGGTCAGATTTGTTTCTATATCTAGAGTTGAGCAGTGGCTAGTAAAGCTAGCTATAAAGGCTACCAGAAATTGAATAATTTTCACCAAAATGTTTGGAAACAACAATCAATTGAAAGCAGACACATAAATGTAAGAATCTTAGGAATGTTTAAAAAAAATTACAATTGAAGAGAAACTGCAATAGTAATACTCAGGCAGCTTTAATAGGCTCATAGGACAGTATGAGTCTGTGAACCGAGGCCAGTGTGACTCGTCCAGTTGATTACTCCAAACAGGCAAATTTCCTATTTCCCATTTCCATACACTGCACCTATCAAATGCAGTTTTAAAACTCAGTACTGAATCACTGTGAACTATTTCCTTAGGCTGTTTATTCCAGACTGATACTACTCTCTGGTTTAGCCATGCTCCCCTTTTAGATGTCCTGAAAAATTCTCCTTTTAATTATAGGTTATGATGATACCTGCTCTGCATTTCAATTTCCTTTATCTCCAGACCAAGACACTCCCATAAGTCTTGGTCTTGAAAAGACTTGTAAACTAAACACAAATATTCCCTAGATCTTCTATATGAGAGGGAATATAAGTTCAAATCTTGTAACCTGTCTTAACACTGGCTGTCAGGTGTGACGGAGGAACAGAAAGATGGACCTCAGTGCAGGTTTATATTGTGCCCCCCCCTTCCCCATCTCAAGGTCTTTATCCAGAGTCTCCAGATCTAAGCCACCCAGTCACTTACGAGTTTTTAAAGATATTTTTTAGGCACACTCTGAAAGCTCCCAAAGATCAGAGAGAGGTCTAATTGTTGTACATTGGTTCTGCTTAGATCAGCCCATTTTTCTGTTCCTCCGCCACTGACCCTTACAGCATATCACTAGTACCCTTCAGCGTATGACAAACCCTTACAGCATATCACTACTACCCTTCGGAGTACATGGGTCTGCATCACAGCAGAAATGACTTTGTTTCAGCTTCAGTTACTAGACCTGCCACAGCACACCCATAAACAAAGCATGACTACTAGACTGGGTTACCAGATACTGACCCAGCTTTACACCTGAAATACAAAATACAAAAGTGCACCCCCTAACATACAGGTCATTTCATTCATATTCTCTCATATACACACCCAACCACATGGAAAGAAACAACTTACACCTTTTTGGAAATGAACAATGCATATTACTACAGCACACGGCTTGTGTCTGGGATGCCTTAGTCTCCTCCACTTTGGATCCGGTTCACCTGTTTCCTTCAGAGCCCAGAGCACTGAATTCAACAGTTCTCCATCACATGCCACCACTGCTACATTGCACACTCTTACTCTGCCCAGAAGCAGCCAGGGCAGCCTACAGCCAGGGCAGCCTGCATCCAGAGTCCTCTCCTCACCACAGCAGTGTGCACACAACACACACACACCAGGGCGGGGGCCACCCGGGCCAACACAACTGTCAGGCTCAACAGTGCAGACACATGGCAGATCCTGAGCCTCCTCCTCAAACCCTTCCACTTGCACAGTCAAACATAGCGCTGATATGGGCCTCAGCTGCAGCCAAGCAGTCTTGCTCTCTCAATGGACACCAACTCATTTAACAAATCTTAGAAGCCACGACAAACAAGTTATGGTTCTCAGAGCAAATACTGCCAAACGTGACAACTTCTATACCATGAGAGTAGTAGAGGCATGGAATAGCTTGCCACAACATGTCAGTGCAACTACGTTTGACATGTTTAAATCTAGATTAGACATATTCGTAGGATTGAACCATGGAGACAATTCATGCACCCACGATGTAATGGGAGACATTCTAGATGGGCGCAAGCCTACTTATGTCTTACCAAACCAAGTAAACTACTCGGAGGACGATCCCCTTGACTGTCTCACCTGGGGCCGGATGTCACCACCACCTGCTCTCGCACTCGCTCACTGCAAGTTGCAGCCTCTTCTCACTCAGCTCTGACCAATTAATATAGACTCACTACACCGCTCTGGCCCGGTAACGGATGCAATCCGTTATGGCTGGGGAGCGGTACAGTGCGTCCACACCTCGGCGCTGTCCGTTATGGGACCGGCACCGACGGTCAACACATCGGGAGCTGGGCAACCGTTACAGTGTAGCCCCGATCCACAATACGCTTCGCGCTGCGCCGGTCCCTACGGGGACGTTACTCTCCACGTCCACCTCCGCCGGTAACGTTACAGGCGGCCGGTTTCATACCATTGTTGAAACCACCTCATGTGTGGTTTCAACAACGGCTACAAAAACACCTCCTGTAACATTACAGGTGTAAACACAAACCGTTCCGGTCACGTTTTAACGTTTTGGGCACTCTGTAACGTTACAGAGGCGTAGTGTGGACAGGGCCTGTGTGTCCAGTCACACTCAAGGATAGTCTCTTCTGGCAGGCTCCCACTCTGTGTGCACTCTGCAAGTCTGCATTCACTTGCTGCTCCACCACGACAGACAGCAATGCAGTTGCACGGCACCACAGAGCTGTTCCACACTCCTGCAGAGGACAGTGCTTTTCCTGCACTAAAATGGCTAAGGGCTAACATTAGCTACAGCACCACTTTACACACATCGGGAAGTTAGCTTCACTCTAAAGCTAATGTCCCAACTTGCATAAATGGTACTGTGGCTATTGTTAGCCGCCGCTGGGAGGGAAACTGGTGATTCTGCACAGACTTCTCTCGCTACTATGCCAAGTAAAAGTTTGGGAGGATGTCCAATTATGGAACTAGCTCACTATTGGCACTGTGGCAACCCTAAAATTCAGCGACTGACCTTACCTACAGCCGGTGCACCCTACTACGTGGGCCTCTGTGTAACTGCACCAGCTACATTGGCTATATCTCTGCTACTAGCTGTCAGAGAGATGTCTGAACTTCTTTGTAAATCTCCTCTGTGTACTTTCTATCAGTCTGACATTTTGTTTTTGATAAGGGGGCCCATAGATGTACACAATACTCCAGATGGGGGTGAGCCAGCATCTTGTCCAGCGGAATTAAGATCTCTCTATTCCTACTTTTTATATTTCTTAGTATGCAGCCCAGGATTCGATTGCATTCCTTACTGATTCCCTACACTGTTCATCAAATGTCAAGTTGTTAGTAATAATGATACCCAGACCCCTCTCATTTTCTGCTGGTGATAATTTTGTATTGTTTAAAAAATAAGGTACCATCTTATTTCTACTGCCAATGTGCATCATTCTGCATTTTCTGTGTTAAAAGCAAGATTGTGATCATTTTCCCATATTCCCAGATTGCCTGTCTTTCTGAAACTGAGTAGAGGTTTCCTCATTATCCACAATTGCCTCAACCTTAGCATCATCAGCAAATTTTGTGATCCAAGCATTACTTGATACTGACATAGATGAAATGTACTGTAAGTGCAAAAAAGGGTGCACCCTAGCACTGATGCCCGTGGTAGTCCACCAGTCACATCAGACCATTTTGAGAAATTATCCACTACAAGGACCCTTTGTCTCCTGGCATCGAACCACAATTCTATCAAACTTATTATGTTGGGGATAAGTTTTATATTGTGTAATTTATTAATGTAACCCCTAAGTGGCGCTATCCCAAGGGCTGCTACCCCTGCCTGCTTGGCTAGTAGTACGTTAAAGGGCCTGGGTACTAAAACGGGTGCCTCCACCCAGAGGTCAGGGTTGTTAGTAGTCAAGCTAACCTGGGCACAGCCCTCTGGGACACTGTAACCCCACTCTTTCCCTTCTAGTGGCCTGAACAATATACAATAATCACTTTCACAATGACCCTTATTCACCAAGCAATTACTCACATTGTTTGCACTTAGCACCAGGGCTGGTTCCTGTTGCTCAACCCTGGGGACCCCCTGTAAAACAAGGTTATGCACAGCAAATAGCAACAGTACAATACTCTTGGCACAAACTGGAACCACAGTCAGGTTAAATGTAAAAAGAGTCAGATCTGATTTATTCAGGGGACTTGAACAAGAGAGGGGCGTAACCAGGTTGATTGGCTTAAAGGCTAAATCAATCAGACAGTTATGCATGCTCTTCAGAGTCCCTACCCAGTCACACACTCTGGGAACCCAGGTAGAAAAAAGGTGGGCTAGCCAGGACCATTGCCTGGGGTAGGCCGGCATCACAGCTGGTTGGGGCCCAGTGAAGGAAGAAAGTAACATGCACAACATACACTATTTGTAATCCGGAGCCAGTCGGCTCAGTTCATGAAGGAAAAGACAACAAAGCAATCAGATGACAACACATTAGATTTAGCTGTTGTTGCAGGGAGCTACCCTGATGTTTACTCAAGATACCCAATACAGGACACAGGCAGGACAAAATCGAGACTGCAGGTTGTTGAGCTGGAATGCCAGGAGAAGCAGGGCCCACATGAATCACTAAGGCATCGTTCCTGTTCAAGGTGTTGAGCAGGGGGCTGATCCCCAGGCAGCTCTCTCATTGATGGCTTTCTCTGTGTACCAGGTAGTCAGGCTGGACCAGTGTGGCAAGGACCTGACCAAATGGAGATGCAAACGGATTTAGTCCATTGGAGCTGGATGCAGCCTCCAGCAAGCAGAACACAGTTCAGCACACAGTGGGGAACCAAATCATGACCCACTAACAGCACACAACACATTTACATGTAAGAAATTCTACTGTAGCAGGCAGATTGCTGTCTGGTCGCAATTACAGAGTCTCTGCACAAACCAGGAGTTCAAAGGTGTCTGGAAATCCTGACAGGCCGATCGCATTCAGCAAATCTTCGGTCTTCTTCAGGTTAAAGCCTGGTCACAGTTCTGTTGCTTAAATCATTCTCACAATTCGGATTCAGTCCAAATAAACTTCAGTTTCACTCTCAGGGACAGCAGGCAGACAGGCAGGCCAAAACTCAGCCCTTTCACAGTTCTCCCACGCGAATCTATGCAGGATTACTGCTTGACTATCTAGAGCTGTTGCTCCTTCACTTCCCAACTCAGATCTGAACTGAAACTGCAAGCAGTCTGGTACTTTCCCCAGGATCCAAAAGGTTTGGTTGGCTGATTCCTCTGTCGGTCACAACAAGGGCTCCCCCTCCAGGTTCATTTAGGCATCAACAGCCCAAAACTACAATTTCTACAGACTTTTGCTCCCACTAAGCCCCTGGGGACATGCTCCATTTTAGAGTCCCCGAATGTACTGATTGGCCCATTTCAGCAGTTCAGGGCCAAGAAGGTGAAGATAAACAGAAATGTCCATGCTGCAAAGAATGCAGGTTAGACAAACTGCAATATTATTACTGTTCTAATAAATAATCAGTAAACAAGTACATCTTCTAACAGAGTTCCCTCCCAGATTAATTATGACTGCAATCCAGGCAGCTCTTAAAGAGACAGTACACAGAGGCTATACAGGCACTCTCTGGCAATACATTTTAACTGCTAAAATGCAGGACACCAGCCTGGCAGTGAGAATTTAGGCAAGCTCATGGAAGACTTTTCAGGAACCCCCATTTGTAGGGGGTCACACCCTTCCCTGCCTGGAGAAAACTTGGCGTCCGTGTCAAGTCCGTACCATCACACTATTGAAAATACAATATAAATGAGACATATATGACATTAGCATGCTATGCAAATACTATCTGATACATCAGTTTACATAACTTATCACATTACTGTACATTTCACTATACTATACTATATCTTCATTGACAATACTTATGCATGTTTCATACACTCTATACTGATTCTATTATGATTTACATACTACGAAGAGTTACCTATGACTTCACTTTATAACTTCTTGTACAGTAAACAATGTGGAAGGGGCCCTTCCCAACCAGCTAACTTGGGGCTTGATGGGAAAGGGACACCATGTTCTGAAGGAAAAACAACTATCCTGGAATTGGCCATTAAGCTCAGTTTGGGTAGTGAGCTCTGACAAATATAAACCCCTTTGTGAACCACTTTGAGAGGCAAATCCACTGGCCTCCCAGGACGATCATAACTGAAGCGCAATACTGGCTTAACAGCTCGGCCAGTCTTTCTGGGGGGAACAGCAACAATCTCTGTACTTTCAGCACTAACTTTGGAGCTTTCATAATTTGTAAGGGGTGTCTCTGCATGGATGGGAATGTCCAAACTGGGAGCACTGTCAGCTCCTTGCTCCGTAGGCTCTGTTTCCACAACACTTGGCTCATTTAGACAAGGTTCTGGAATTATTAGGCATTGTGGCACAGAAGGGGGGCTGTCAGCACTCTCATATTGTTGTTCAAGTTCTGGTGTGTCACCAGAGAGACTCAGACCATCAGCCCCTTCTTCGGGCAAGTCACACAATTCTACTAAACACAGGGAGTCTGCAGCCTAACATGTGATATTTTGCACTTCACTTTTAGGGAGCAATGGCTCCAAGGACGAAGCTGGGGGGCTAGGCAGTCCAGAAGGCCCTGATTTATCCCCACGATTCTGCATAGGATTTCCACAAAACAACTGACTTAGTTCATAGGAGGGATAATAGGTATTACCATAGTCACTTTCATCAGAGGTGGACTGACAGTCACTGTCATTTTGGGCCTGCTGTGGGGGAGACCTTAAATCTGTAACTACTGGGGTAGGTTGACTCTGTCTCTTTTTTGCAGCAGCATGAGTCACCAGCCCAATGGAGGCAATGTCTGCTGGCTCAGCTTCAATAATAACTTAGCCGATAAGCAGCAAGTGGTTGCGGTACATGATCTTGACAGCTTTGGAGTTATTCTCTTGGCTTACCTTGTACACTGGTAGATCATCCAACTTTCCAACTACTACATGAGGAAGATGGTAACACCTATCAGCAATTTTGTGTTTGCCATGTAGTCCCAAATTGCATAACAACACACGGTCTCCGGGCCATAGCTCTTGAGCCTTTACTTTCTTATCATGCCTCTCTTCGTTGTCGAGATTTCTCTTGGTAGCCAATGTCTGAGCCAGTTGATATGCATGGTTTAACTGAGCTTTCAGTTTCTGTACATACTGCAGGTAGTTTTTGGCTCAGAACCCATTTGGAGAGACCCCAAAGCAGACATCAACTGGCAGTCAAGCCTCCCTCCCGAACTTGAGGTATTAGGGGGGAGAACCCAGTAGCATAATTTTTGATGCAGTTGTATGTGTGTACCAAGGTGCTAATCTGCCGGCGTCACTTATGCTTGTCTTTTGGATGGAGGGTGCCCAACATGTCTAGAAGGATGCGGTTAAAATGTTCTGGTTGAGGGTCCCCCTGCGGGTGATAAGGGGTGGTTCTTGACTTCCGCACCCCCCACAGAGACAGCATTTCTTTGATGAGCCTACTTTCAAAGTCACTGCTTCGGTCAGAGTGGATCCACTGGGGAGCATCATAGTGGACGAAGAATTTTTCCACTAGCACCTTGGCCCTGGTAGAGGCTTTTTGATCTTTACTTGGAAAAGCCTGTGCATACCAAGTGAAATGATCTGTAACCACTAACACATTGCCAATATTCCGTTGATCAGGTTCTAAACACAAAAAATCTATGCAGACCAGTTCCATGGGGGGTGCTGGTAGTGATACTGACAAGGGGGGGGCAGCCCTCTAAAGCAGGGCTTTTCTTTGGAGGCAACGACTACAGGTCCTTACATGGTGCTCAACATCGGCCCCCATCTTGGGTCAGCAGAATCGAGATCGTACTAGGTCGAGAGTCCTGTCAATTCCGAGGTGCCCCATGTGATTGTGGAGGGACCTCAGTACCAAGGGTTTAAAGGCATTGGGCAGGACCAGTTGTTGCTTGTCTACTTGACCACTACAATCCACTGTCTCTCTGTATAACAACTGATTGAGTAACTTCAACCTGGGGCCTTTTTCAAACAATAGGGCATTTTGCAAGTCATGGGGAAAGCAACTTAGACACATCTTTCCCCGCACGCAGGGCATCAAGTGTGGTTTGAATCATAGGATCTTGGGATTGAGCCCAACAGAATACTGTCATTGTCAAGCTGAGGTAGTGCACTAATATCTAGAGCAGAGAAATGGCAATAGGCAGCCGGATATGCAGGTATCAGGTGGTCCCAAGCAATCTACTAGACAGTCCACTGTGTCCACAGACACCTGTTCATCTCTGTCAAACTTTTGGCACAATCACTCTTGGAAGCGGGCCTTTGTGACAGGGCGTCAGCATTAATATGGTTCAGTCCCAGTCTGTATTTGACAGCATAGTCATAGGTTGATAAGGCAGAGAGCCACCCATGCCCAGTGATGTCTAACTTAGCTGAAGTCTGTATGTAACCCCTCACCCCTGCCTTTTTTGGCAAAACGACAGGTGGCATGCTGTTGAAGCTGACAGAAGTACCTGGTGGGGACCTGGGTTCGGGGAGGATGAGGTTACTCAGCACAGGGGGACCTAGGTTTGGCTACTCTGCAAGGAGACTCAAAGAAATCCGAACACAGGAAGCAATAACTGTAATGTCCAGAACCAGGAATGGGATTCTTCAGTGTGGCTTTTATTCACATACTAGCTGAACAAACAAAGCATAGATGGACCCCATGGGGCTACATTTCCTAGTAATGCAGATTAGAGACTACAGAACACTTTATCACCATTTCCAGGACCTCAGGCTCTGAACCCACCAGGCACACAGCCCAGACTTGCATGCAGCTTTGGGTATACAGCCCGACTTGTACACACTTGGGCTTTCCCCACTGGCCTGGCTCCCCTGCCGGCCACTTGATCCGCGGTCCATTTGAGGAATGAACCAATTATCCTGTTCACGGTCCATTTGAGGAATGAACCAATTATCCTGTCGTGGCTCCCCACACCACACTAGAGTCTGCGACTCCAAGAGAGAATTTTCCTTACAATCCCACATCTGGGTACTTCCCCCATCACTGGCCAAGTGCCTGAGGCAAAGTAGAAAATCCCAGAAGAAATCCGTAGAGGTGGACCTGGTCACTAAAGATGGGGTGCCACCCACCTCCAGCTCCCACAGCCCATACCCGGCCATTTCTCTGGAAAACTGAACAATTCCTTTACTGAACTTTTAAATGTAGATTAAGGGTACATGTCTGTCACATCTCCTCTACATATTATTTGCATCCAACAAACTCAGGAACTTGAAACTACTTTTACTTTGCTTGGCCCATTTCTCTAGACTTCCAAATATTTAGTTGTTCAATCCCCACATTGTCTTACAAGTCCCAGGGTGAAAACATAGGCCCCTTTAGCCAGAGCAGACACTCACCCTTACGTTGCAGGTGCCCCACAGGTGACTCACAAATCTTTTCTCCCAAAATAAATACTGGAATGAACAGGCAGTTTTTCCTCCACAAGCAGAACTAAGGGGATTGCCCAGGAATCTGCAGGGAATCCTTCTTATCTCCCCCGGAGGGAAGGGGCACTGAGACCCGAAAACAGCGGTCTCCACCACTTAAGTACTCTTCCTGTGTCTCTCTTTAAGGTGGGGACACACACCCTATTACTGAAAAGTAGCCCTCTGTCAGGGCTGAGGTTCCTAGAGCCTTTACTGAGCTGCTTAACAGCAAGCTCCCTACTTCCAACTTCACTTACTGAAGACAAACTGCAGACTCTCCTTTGAAAACTCCCAACGTTCTATCTAACTCTCTTTGCTGCAGATTCCAATGTGGCTTATGCAGCTGCGAAAGTTCTATTGTGATGTCATCCTTCAGTCTCAGCTGAGACTGAGAACAGAGTGAGACAGTGTGAAACCCATTTAACTGGAGTTTCACAAGCTGCCTTCCCTGCCTACCACTAGGTCTTACTGGGATTCTAGTAACCCCGGGTAACAAGGGGGTTACATGTACATAGGTCAACGGGTTATTGTCAGTCTTCACCAATGTCTTTGCCCCATAGAGGTATTCATGAAACTGATCAACGATGGCCCATTTTAGATCAAGGAACTCCAGCTTGTGCACAGGATAGTTTCACTCCGATGGGGTCAAACTCCTGCTGGCAAAAGCTACTGGTCTCAAATCATCCTCATAGTCTTGATACAGCACAGCTCCTAGGCCCTGCAGACTAGCATCCATATGCAGCACATAGGGCTTGGTAGGGTCAGCATAGGCAAAGATGGGGGCAAGGGTGAGCTGGTATATGACTTCGTGGAAGGCTGCTTCACATTAGGGTGTCCAGCGGGACCCAAAAGGTTTACCTGTGCAGAAGTACACTCTCTCTGGTTCTTTGACAGCCCCTTTTTTGTATTTACGGTTGGTATGGGGGGGTAACTCGGGGTAAGATTCAGGAGCAGGCGAATCACCTTTGAATAGTCTTTTATGAACCTGTGGTAGTAGCCACAGAACCCCAGAAAGCGTTGTAGTTCTTTCAAGTTATGGGGCTGTGGCCAAGTAGTCAGTGACTCAACCTTACTGGGATCAGTTTCTATCCCTTCTGCAGATACTATGTGCCCCACATACTTCATGGAGGTTTGAAAAAACTGGCACTTGTCGATGGACAGCTAGAGGCTGAAGTCTTCCAATCGGTCCAGCACTTTAAACAGTCAGGTCTCATGCTCCTCTAATGTGCATCCGAACACAATGACATCATCTAGGTACACTAAACATTCCAGCAAGTTCATATCTCACACCACACATTCCATCAGTCGCTGAAAGGTGGCCGGAGCACCCGAAATCCCCTGTGGCATTCTCAGAAATTCATAGAACCCCAAAGGACAGATAAAGGCTGTTTCTTCATGGTCCTCCGGGGCCATTGGAATCTGGTAATATTCACTGCGAAGATCCAATACCGAGAACCATTTGCTCCCATTCAAGCAATCAAGGGCATCTTGTATACGGGGCATTGTGTACTGATCTGGGATGGCCCGCCGGTTCAGGGTTCGATATCAACACACATCCTCATGGACCTATTCTTCTTACGCACAGCTACAATAGGAGAGGCATATGAGCTCCTTGATTCTTGTATCACGCCAGCAGCGAGCATTCCCTGCAGGTGTCTTTTAACATAGTCTATGTCTGCTGGGGCAAGACGTCGGGATCTCTCTCGAAATGGTTGATCATCATGCAGGCGTATGTGATGCTCTGCACCCTGGACACACCCCATATTCCATTCTTTTAACAAAAACACTTGGTCTCTCTGGGCAAGTTTCTTGCTAATTCTAGCCTTCCATTCAGCTGGCAACGGGGAATCACCAAAATCAAATAAGTCCGGGGTCACTCTCTCCTTCTCGCTGGAGCACTTGTTACTGGGTAATACTGGAGTGTCTGCACAGTGTACTGTAGCTAGGGTGCACACTCTGTTTACTTGGATCTCCCGATCTTGCACATTCTGAATCTGGACCATCACTCATCATGCATAGGCGCGTGCACAGGCAGGCAAAATGCTGGGCTTATCCAATAATTCTCCTGGCAACTTTCTATCGCCTGGTGCATCCAACATTAATATTTTGTTCTTTACATCTTTTCTAATGTGAACCTCTCCATGAATGGTATTGTAACCCCTTGCAAATGGGGGTTCCTAGAAATGCCAGTCTGGGTTTACCTTAGCCCGTTTTGTTCTGTCCTTCTCCCGCTGTCTCTTGGGCTTCTCCTGACTTGGCCCCAAATTTTTCTGGCTTTCCAGGTCCTGTTTGCCCTTGTGTATGCCCTAGCTTGCAGTCAAATGAAAATCCAGCCCCTCGGGGCTTAAACTGCTGACCGCGAGCTCCCGCTGCAAAAGTGCTGCCTCCAGGGCAGCGGGAGTCGAGTTGGTGCACAAAGTGCCTTTGATGTGGAGCCACTTGTTTTGCAGTCACCTCAGGGACTGTGCCGTGGGTCCCAGGATCCCTTCCACCTATTTGGGACCCGGTGACCACAGACAGCCTGCTGGAGGACCACTCAGATGGGAATTAAAGGAGTTCTGACTGGGGCTCATTTGAGTATGCCTGTGCAGGGCCCCGGTCATCTGAATAATGCATAACAGTGTGTCTGGCTGCCTCCAGGGTAGCTATGTTCAGCTCCAGCCAAAAAGTAAAGAATTAAAATGTTTTATATAATGGAACTGTTGCTGCTTGTTGGGAATATACTGTGCATGTGGGGAAAAGTGTTTAAAGTAAAAATGAGTACTGTTTCCCTGGCAATTCCAGTATCTGGGACTCTGTGTGTCAGCCTGTCAGCTGCTGCAAGGGGAGCCTGCATAAGTGCAGTAGCGACGGGAAAAGTGAAAGAGCCATGTTTTTCATCTGTGCAGCAACTGCAAGTACAGCCTTTAAGCTATAGAACTGTGGGGCATTTGAGGCAAATAATTACTTCTTTCTGGCTGCACCAGGACATTATCCAGGACTGTATCTAATCTGCTATAAGGGACGGTGGGTTAAGCAGCCATTGCCAGCAGTACAGACAATTGGAATTGCAGCAACAGAAAGCCAGGACTTGTGGGACATTCACTGCATCTCATGGGTAAGCACCCAAGTGCTTATGGTGGCTTACAGGGACATGATTTTAGGCGCAAATTCCACAACCCAGTTGTGCCTCAAGCATAGGCAGATTTGGGGGGGGGGGGGCTAAGGGTGCTATAGCTCCCCCATCATGGAGCTCCTCTATTAGTAACACACTGTGCTGCATTCTTTATCAGTATGCACTAATGCCTCCATGAAAGCTGCCCGAGCCACACAGGTCTCATCTGTCCTCCAGCAGAGCTGGCCTTAGCTAGGTGCAAACTGTGCCCCTGCACCTTGGGGGCCCATGCTTTTTTCTTGAGAAAAAAAAATAATTTAAAACATTTGAAAATGCCTAAATGTTGTTAGAAATGAAAATGTTTACCAGCAAATGAAAGTGGAAGACAACTGGCTCTGTTACTGTTACAAAAGGTGGGGGCAGCTTTGCTGCAGTGGAAAAGATTAGGTTAAGTAAGTGCTAATGGTGTTAATGGCCATACTTTACACCTCCCAGGTTCACTACTTTCGCAAACAAAGGGATATATTGACAAGAGAACTTGTTTGTAACCTGGACATGTAGGTGAAACAATGAATGGTATGACAAAATATGTTTCAAAAGTATGTGAGCACTCAAAATGGCTCAAAAACCTGACCAGCACAGAGCAAAACCGGATTTCCTGATAGGGACCCTGAAAACCTGATCGCCAGGTAAAAAAAAACTGACAGGTGGCAACCTTATTGGTGTCCCATGATAATCCTCTCTATTCTCTCTCACTCACACCTCCAGAAAAGTTAAGTTGTTTAACTTGTTTGCAAAACAGAGTATCTGAGGTGTGAGTGTCCAGTGATGATGTGCCTGTCCTTACAGAAATGAATATGGTAGTAGTACCATATTACTTAAGTTCTTGCTCCAGGCTCAGTCAGATTAATTTCCAATGGTGAAGTCAAATAATTCAATGCAGTCAATGGCACTAATTAAAAGATGCTGGTTAAACTAGCAGGGGGGCAGCTGCTGTGATTGGACAGGACATTTGCGTCCCATCAAACTGGGTGTGTAATAAATGTAGTACTAGTGTTATTAATTTCTAGTATGGGGAGCTTAAATTCATGACATTAAAATTGTTTAAGGTCACTGCTAGTTTTGTCCTATATGGCAATTTGATTTTGGTGTGGTTTTGCAGGAGAGGGAGTTGGGAGAGTAGAAACATAGACTTTGACAGCAGATAAGGACCGCTTGGCCCACCTAGTCTGCCCATTTTCCTACCTACAGAATAAGCTGCAGATTCTAGTTAACCAACAGCCTATTTCTTCTTACACCCCACAAGAATTGCCTTATGTCTGTCCCATGTATTCTTGAATACTCCCACAGTTTTAGACCCCACAAACTCCTCAGGAAGGCTGTTCCATGCATCCACCACCCTCTCTGTGAAAAAATACTTCCTCACATTGCTCCTGAACCACCCCCCCATCTTTAAAATTGTGTCCCCTTGTTCTTGCACATCTCTTTTTCTGAAAGATGCTACCCTCTTGGACTTTGCTGATTCCACTGAGATACTTAAATGTTTCTATCATGTCCCCCCTCTCCCTCCTTTCCTCAAGGGTATACATATTAAGATCCTTTAGTCTCTCCTCATATGGCTTCTCTTGCAGACCCTGCACCATTTTAGTTGCCCTCCTCTGGATTGCCTCTATCCTGTCTATGTCCTGCAGAGATGGGGTCTCCAGAATTGGACGCAGTACTCCAGATGGGGTCTCACCAACTGTCTGTACAGAGGGATAACAACTTCCTGTTTTCTGCTGGTGATGCCTCTTCCTATACATCCCAGTATACCCCCAGCCCTCCCTACTGCCTTCTCACATTGCTTGCTAACCTTAAGGTCTCTGATATGATTACCCCCAGGTCCCTTTCCATTTTTGTTGTTGTTACTACCTCCCCCCATATTGTGTAATCTTCCCCTGGGTTTTTGTTTCCCAGGTGCATTATTTTGCATTTCTTTGCATTGAATCCAAGCTGCCATACTTCTGACCATTCCTCCAACCTTGCCAAGTCCCTTCTCAACCTTTCCACACTCCTTGTGTATCAACCCTGTTGCAGATCTTTGTGTGATCTGCAAAGAGGCATACTTTTCCTTCCAATCCCTCTGCAATGTCACTTATAAAGACATTAAAAAAGACTGGACCCAGTACTGAACCCTGCAGTACCCCACTAGTAACCCCTCTTTCTTCATAGTGGACTCCATTTACAATTACCTTCTGAGTCCTGTTGTCCAGCCAATGTTTTACCCAGGCTACCACCCTGGGACCCACTCCCAGGCTGGTTAATTTGACAATTAATCTTTTGTGTGGGACTGTGTCAAATGCCTTGCTAAAGTCTAGGTAGGCCATGTCCACAGCCCCTCCCTGGTCTACTACTTTGGTCACCCAGTCAAAGAAATCAATTAGATTCATCTGACATGACCTTCCCCGCTGTGAATCCATGCTGCCTTGGGTCCTGTGCCCCACTGGCCTCTAGGTACTCAACAATTATTTCCTTCAGAAGTGATTCCATCACTTTCCCTACCACAGAGGTCAAATGGACAGGTCTGTAGTTTCCTGCCTCTGTCGTCCCTCCTGTAACTTGCTAGGACAGGTCTGTAGTTTCCTGCCTTTATAGCGCCCTCCTGTACCTTGCTAGGAATGGTACAAAATTAATGCTGGGGACAGGTCTGGTCTCAGTGACAGAATGAACCAGGAGATTCAGAAACTGGTACATGTGACCTTTGAACTGAGGTAAAAAACTTCAGCATGTACTATATATGTCTAATCTGCATTGTCTTTTCAGTCATGGTTGTACAGTGTGAATGAGCACAGATGGAATTAATAGACATAGGGACTTTGAAGGTGTTCTGCTGTATATTATGGCATGTGCAGGAGTTTCTGCATGCTTGGAGAGCAAAACTGCCAACAGAAGTCATAAGACCTGACGTTGGTAGTGAGAGTGCCAATAACTTCAAATGGACTACTGATACTGTGTTTTTTGTTGTATGTTTTTCTCCTATTTGTTGTGAGAGGACCTTTAGGAAAAAACCTGCTTGAATTTTATTTTGTTCCTCCTTTCCCATCCCCAATACTGTGACAGAGTCCTAGGGTGGGGAAGTTAAATTGATTTTGTTTAGTTGTTTTTATTGCAGTTATTTTTAATCAGTTATGATTGTTTTATTATTTTTCTTTTATTATTGATTTGTATTGATTGTCCTCCTCCGAGATTTGTG
This sequence comes from Neoceratodus forsteri, assembly GCA_016271365.2. NCBI lineage: Eukaryota > Metazoa > Chordata > Ceratodontiformes > Ceratodontidae > Neoceratodus > Neoceratodus forsteri. The sequence continues at coordinate 1,557,902,070 of CM057456.1, read as the reverse complement.
AGAGATTTCTCTCACAAATGGGTTTTATTATTTTTTGGGTATAATTTAGGTTGTGTTAAATTAGTAGTTTGGTAATTTTAGCTATCTAGCTGGATTGAACCTCATAAGGGGTTGACTTTTAGGCATACGATACTTTGTTTTTAAATTGCTTATTTGAGTGCTGGGAGGTTGTGGATTTATGAGATGTGTTTGCCTGTTACCCCCCAGTTGTGCGATACTCAGCCTCCGCTCTCCACTCCCTCCACCCTTTCTATATCCCCCCCTCTGGTTTTTTCCATCTACCAACATTGTCAGGCTCTAGGTATTGCCCGTAGGAGGAAGGGAGGGAAGGGGGGGGGGGGGGTGAACAGTGGAGGCGCAGTGGAGCAGAGCGCTCCCATTAGGGTGGTTAAGCCCAGGAGATGCCCTGGGGTGAAGTGGAGCTTGGAGCGCGGACCACCTTGTTTGGTCCCCATACCCAAGGGCACCATCATTAGTGATGGGCAGGTAGTCAGGGCAACCCAGGAGTTTTGTCCACTACTTCCTTAAAGAATTGCTTCTCATCTCCAGGTGGACGGTAGATGAGAGAAATTCGATAGCCCACACCTGCTACAACAGCACATTCGAAGGAGATGGTCTCCTCAACTGGAACACTAGTGAGTGCCAATTCGGTCTTAAAACAGACCACCCAGCGGTCCAACCTCAGGTGATGTATCACTATATACCCAGCTGGAACTGCAGCCTCCAATATTGGTCCCGCATTATCATCCAGCCAGGTCTCGGTGATGCAAGCCAGACCTGTCGAGCCAACAAGATCAGAAATCACAGCAGTCTTGTTCCAGACAGATCTGGCATTACACAATATGTAGCAGACTTCGTTGTCGACATGGCTTTTGAGTCTCCCAGGCTGATGGTCCTGGGTGACTTTAATGCATGGATCGACGACAAACTCTCACAATTTGGACAACACTTCCTCCAGTTAATGGATTCACTGGGCCTAACACAGGTGGTTACCACTGCTACACACAAAGGTGGCCATTCTCTTGATTTGGTCCTCCTCCTGGGGATCGAGGCTTCTGACGTGGGGGTGGAACCAGTCGGTTGGTCAGATCACTACACTGTGAGATTCAATTTGGTGCGCCACCTTGTAGGCCGACCCCTGTGGAGATGGTCAAGTACCGCCCTTACATAGATACATGGATACATAGACAGTGTTGGCAGATAAGGGCCTATGGCCCACCCAGTCTGCCCATTTGAGCTTGTAAGTTCAGTTTATGTTTTCCTAGAAGTCTGTTGCCCCTTACTTACCCCTGACCTCCAGAATTCCTTTATGTTGCGGAATACTTCTTCCAATGACCTTGCTGCAGTTCTTGACCTATCACAATTTCCTGTGCATTGCAGTGATCCAGAGGCACTGGTTGTGGCCTATAATAATGCCATCACCTCTGCCCTGGATTCTATTGCTTCAGTTTGTGTCTGTCCTCTCTCCCTTCAACCTCGGGCTCCCTGGTTTGATGGGACCTTGAGGGAGTTGCGGCGACTTGGACACAGGTTAGAACATTGTTGGCGGAAATCTGGCCTGGATGCCGACCACCTTAGACTGTTAGAACACTATCAATTCTATCAGTCAGAAATCTCTCATAAGAAGGCAGAGTTCCTGTCCAGGGAAATTTCCACCGCTCAGAACCAACCAGCTCAGCTGTTCAGAACTGTGGACAGATTTTGCAACCCAACCTGTCTACAGCTCCCTAGAGCGTTTTCACAATTACAGTGTGATGAGCTTGCTCAGTTCTTTGCTGATAAGGTGGCTGACATTAGGTCAGAGATCCATTTGACACATTCTATGTGGGTTGCTATTGGTCAGGACCTGGTCACCACCCCTTCATTTTCCTCGAGTACCTTCAACCGCCCGGAAATCGTAGATGTTATGCAGATTGTCCAAGGGTTGCGCTCTACCTGCTGTAGTTTAGATCCAGGCCCTACTTCCCTAATTTTGGGTTGTGGGGAGTCCATTTTCCTGGTTCTAACATAGATAGTCTGGTGTTTCCTTGACTCAGGTGAATATCCCTGCTCCTTGAAAGAGGCAGTGGTGACACCCTTGTTGAAGAAAGCATCTTTGAACCCAGACTGTCTTGCCAACTACAGGCCTATCTCGAACCTCCCCTTTGTGGGGAAGGTGATCGAGAAAGTAGTGGCAGCCCAGTTGGAGAACCATTTGACCATCTATAGCATCTATGAACCTCTCCAATCAGGTTTTCGAAAGAGGCACAGTACCGAGACTGCGCTGGTTCGGGTACTCAATGATCTCCTGGTGGTGAGAGACCAGAGAAAACAGTCCATTCTGGTACTATTAGATGTGTCATCAGCATTTAACACCGTTGACCATAGGGTCCTACCTGAGCACCTGAGATGTATTTGTGGGCTCTCTCGGATTGTTCTCAGATGGTTCACTTCATACCTCACCGGAGGAACCCAGAGGGTGGTGTCATGGTTTTTTTCCTCTGATCCCATCTCTCTACTTTGTGGGGCTCCTTAGGGCTCTATATTGTTCCCCATGTTGTTTGCAGTGTACATGCTTCCCCTCGGAGGCATTGTAAGACGGTATGGGCTGAGGTTTCACTGTTATGCGGATGATACCCAGCTATACCTGTCCTTTGCACCCGACCAGGAAGGAGCTATCTCGGTATTTAATATCCGCCTAAATGAAATCCAGGACTGAATGAGGTCCAGCTGGCTGAAGTTGAACTCTGAAAAGACGGAGGTGTTGGTATTGGATCCGGATCGCCGGATAGGGGGACCTGGGGCCAGCACCCCATCTGGATTTTTTTTTGGGGATGTCAAGCTACAGGTCTCTGAACGGGTGTGAGACCTGGGGGTGATATTAGATGCGGGGCTGACTCTTCGGTCCCAGGTGTCAGCGGTGGTTAAGTCATCCTTCTACCATCTAAGAAACATCGCTAGGATCAAGCACCTTGTTCCGGCCGGTGATCTGCCAACTCTGATCCACGCCTTTGTGACCTCACACCTAGACTATTGCAACTCGCTTTACTTCGGGCTTCCGGGGGTTGATATCTGCCACTTGCAGCTGGTGCACAATTCCACAGCTCGGGTGTTGATGGGTACCCCTAGATCTTCCCATATTACACCAGTGCTGTGGGAACTGCACTGACTGCCAGTTCAGTGGCGGATCTCCTTCAAAGTCGGATTATTGACTTTTAAAGCCCTGCATGATCTGGGCCCTGATTACTTGAAAGAACTCCTGATTCCTTATCGACCTGTGAGATCGCTCCGCTCAGCCGACGAGGGGTTGCTAGAGATTCCAAGGGTGATGTTAAAATCTGCTGGGGCCCGTGCTTTTATGTTTGCAGCCCTTTCCCTTTGGAATTCTCTACCCTGTCGGATCAGGAAGTGCACGACGGTGAGGAGTTTTAAGCAGGCTCTGAAATCCTTCCTGTGGGAAAAGGCTTATGGTTTTACTGTTCATTGATTTGTTTTTATCTGTTTTTATAATATTGATTTCTGTATTTCTGTATTTTTATCTTATTGGCATGCACCTTGATATTTGAAAGGCACAAAATAAATAAAAATATTATTATTATTATTATTTGGCTCATTGCCACAGGCAGTTACAAAACCAGAAAAAAAAGTGATAGAATCAAATATTTAGTTTATGTAGTTCTATATGTTGAATGGTGGCGGGGGTCAAGTTGTGATGTACCCAAGCAAGTGCTGTTGCTAATAAAAAAAATGGATTTTTATATTTGTTTAAAAACTGTTTTTCTGTCTGATTACTGACTTCTTGGACCTATCATAAAAATGAGATGCCTCATACCTTGGGGTTATCCCAGTAAAGGACATTTTAAAACAATAAAAAATATTTTATTTATTTAAAAATATATTTTCTTTGGAATAAATTGTTCTATGGAATACAATATGTTTTGAAAAATAGCAAGCAGAATTGAAATGATATTTTCAGAAACTAGATAACAAAGTGACTTTGTTCCCATATTTCTATAGTTATTGTATTTATTTTTTTTACTGAGATAAGGTTGGGGGATACATTAATCTGTACTGCAGGACAAACTGGGATGGGCTGGCTTTATAGTAATGTCATAATGTGCTTGAGTGAGTGACATTTGTGAACTTGTTTACTTGGATTGTTATTAATTTGTCTGCAATTTGTCTTTATCACCAAGTCTCTTTTCAACTTTTCTCATTTTTATGTGTTTTGGATACTGCCCAGCTGCAGTCTTTCGGTATTTTGTGTTTTTTTGGGGGGTGGGAGGGTATTTTGGGCAACATACTGTCATGTGGACTGTGGGGACTCTGGGGATGGTGCTATGGTGCAACTAATAAAGCATGGGGAGGGAGGAAATGAGTAGAAAGTGCATTAGAATTACCCTCAAATGCACCAAAATGTAAAAAAAATTCTGGGGGCCCACCAGACCCCCGGCCTATTATTTTTATTTTTTTTCTAACTTGAGCTCCCCCATCTGTAGGATTCCTGGATCCGCCCCTGCTCAAGTGTTTTGATTGACAGGTCCTTCAGCAACTTGAAGACATGTCACCCCATCCCTCCTACCAATCAGAAGTCGAGCTAGGAGCTCTATAAAGAAGACAAATGTTAGCCAGCTCGTCGGCGCAGCAGCTGGGTTTCCTCTTGCAACGCCAGCAACCCGGGTTCGGGAACGGACTCGGATCATTGGAGAGCCAGCCAGGAGAGAAGGTTGGAGCGTCCGTAGACAGCTCGCCTTCTCCGGGGGGAGGGTGGGGATGTGGGGCAGGCATCTGCTGGCCCCTGGCAGAGGCCGGGAGCATGGCAGAATGTCAGGGCTGAAATTTCTGGGAGAGTGACAGACGTCGACGTTCGTCTTGACATCAGGTATGTCACTCTCTGAGGGAGAAAACTGGAAAAACAGCTCCCTGGCAAGCCAGATGATGGCTCTCCAGTCTCCCTGCTGCAGTCACGGCCCCGCGATCTCCCACCTCAGCAATACCTGGAGCCGATGCCACAGTGCGCTGGATGTCCCCCACCGGTGCCTTCCCTCTCGGAGGAGGAGGAGCCACCCGGCAAAGGGTTATGCCGGGCTATCTCCAGGGGTTGCGATCTGAGGCAGGGGTAGGTCGCGGGGATGGCGGACAGATGGGATAGGACCTTGAGGGCCCAAAGGAGGCACTGGGAGGAGCAAGAGGAGTAAAAAAAAAAAAAGACAAATGTTGCCAGTTTGTCTGGAGATTCATTCAGAGATGCACTGGCTGAGAGAGAGAGAGAGAGAGCAGCAGAGCAGGCTCCAGCCTGCTGGGAGCCCCCCATGGGGGAGGGGCTCAGGCTCCAGCCATGCCATCAGGCCTGGGCCACTTAATTCAAGCCCTTTCAGTCTTCAGGGGGCATTTGTTATTTTCTTCAGTTAACTAGTTACAGTAATTGTGCTTTCTGCAACAGCTAGTCTGGAGGTTGTTAGTACTGACCTCCAGAGGCTAGCCTTCCCTCCCACATCGGGGAAAGATGTGGACTGAAGATCAGATGTCCAGCAGTGGTGAGTGCGCTGACCAGACCAGATGACATCATGCAGTGGTGAGAGCGCTGACCAAGTACCTCAGCGGTGAGAGAGCTGAAGAAGTCTTCAGGATGCCTTCGATTGCGGATGAGACCCGTGGAGGACCTGAGTGAGTACCCTCGTACCCCCAGGTACGAGGGAGAAGCTAAGCAAGTAATCTTGGGGGCTCCATGCCCCATTAAGGAATGTGTGCTGTTAAGTGTGAAGTATTGAAGTCATCAGTCTGGACTACTAACCCCATAAGAGACTGCCTAGTTCAAGTAATGGATGCATCTTGTCTGTGGCCCAAATGGCTAAGTTGCAGGTGCATCAAGATGCTGGGCTTAGTGAATCATATAAATGTGTAGCTATGGGTTAGAGTCCTGCCGTCGTGGAGCTGTCTGCCAAGACGTGCTTGCTACTTCATGAGACAGGAGGCCCTAGAGCATATTAATGTCTAAGATACCTTAAAGAGAATGTACCTGTGTCTGCACAGAATTTCGTCTGAGAGCGCTTGGTATAAATGTTAAATGTCTAGACGTGCTGGATATTACTCTGCTTGTGGATAATGTTCTTGGTATAAAGAATGTACTGGATGTGACTGCCTGTGACTGCCTGTGACTAAAGTATTGGATGCTTGATAAAAGTATCATTGCCAACTTACTCTGGATGGATGCCTTTTGGTATATAAAGTACTGGATGTGACCATGTTTAAACTGCGTTTAGGATGCTTGACAGAAGCATCACTCTCATTGCTTTGGATGGGACATTCAAATATTGTGCTGAATGTTCTGGATGTAAGATCCACATAGTTTGTTCTGGAATGTTCAGAAGTCTGCGAGTGCAGGGCAATCCGTGCTGTGTCTGCTAAAGTGCAGGGCAATCGCTGCTGTGGTTGTAAATAGTAATTTGCTGCTTTACAAAAATCTGGTTCCAAGTTGCCCACACCCACAAATTAATAGCCAGCCACCTTGACCAGCTGCAACTCCAGCAGGCTTGCAACATCTTGGACTGTGGTATCTGTTTAACCAGTATGGTGTGAGATTGCGGGGTTTCTGCTGTATCTGGGACTGGTACCAGTGTGGGTAATAGTAATAAATATGTTTAACATCTGATTTATCAGCAGCTAGATAGCCAGAGCTCTGTATGTCTTAAGTCGAATGGTAAAATGTGATTTATGTCTGCCTGTTAATATGTAGCCACCCAGCTGGAGGGTTCACCAGCAAAATCCAAAATGATCTCTGTACATGTGTAAATACGGTAAGATAACTTCTACTCCTCCTGTTTCCCTTTCCTAGCTCCTTTATTACCCCCGAAATAAATATCTTATTTGTTGTTTGAAATACAGTGTGAGCATATTATTAGATAGAGCCTTTAATTCAAAATGTAGAAATGTGGGGAACTGTGTATTGGGGCATGTCTGGGGAAGGTAACTGGTCATCATGGGTGGTGTAGCAGCTCAGGGGGCAACACCCAGCACCATCTCACCCACGTAAAGCACCCTGAGTGGAGGCACTGTGCAAAGGTTTTAAAAAAATTTATAAGTTAGCGAACTCAACCCCCTTATCCTATGTCCAGGGTAGTAGGCAGGGGTGTAACACTGAGGGGTGGTGCCGCCCAGGGGTTACAGTATACTGAGCATTGGGAGGTAGTACCAGAGAATCAGGATCTTTCTTCCACACAGTCCTCACTGGCTCATCTCCATTTATTTCGGTAGTCTGTTTTTTCAGATCATAGGCTCTCTTTATCAGGGCTGGGATTCTCAGTGCCCACCCAGTCCATTTCCCTTGTTTCTCTTGACACAACTGCGCTAGTCCTCCAAACATGTGGGCATTGGTTCCAACAAGCAAGGGAATCCCATCATACAATCCCGTAGGAGGGCACACCAGGGCTAGCGTCTGTACTTGTTCATCTACACCAGTTATAGTCGCAGGGAAAGACAACCAGAGCCGGACATATCCTAGGTAGGGATAAGACTTGTCGCTCAGGCTGCACACATGAAAACCTTCCAGAGATTGTAGTGGCACATCAGATAAGTGTTTATCATACCAGTCCTGGAATACAATGGTCACTTGCGACACGCTATCGAGCACAGCCTGAGCATGGATACCACTGACAGTCATAGAAGTCTCCATTGAAGGGCCTACTATTCTGGAACAGTCTGGAGAGACAGCAGCAGAGGCCTGGACAAATGATTTAGGTACAAAGAAATTTGAGTTAGGATTTGTCAATCCTGCACTGTGGTCATTTCTGGCGCTCCTCGGTCATGCTTTCCGAAGCACCCCTTGAAGTCTGTATACAACTTTATCTAGGTCTTTTGGGGACCAGCATTCTCTCTTCATGTGCCCATCCTTCCCACAGTTATGGCAAAATATGCTTTCTGGGGTCTGGTGTGGCCGAGACATCACATTGGGAGCTGAGGTGGGGTACTACCAACAGAAAACCTTGGTTCCAACTCTGTCTGCAGTATGGCGACCATTTGGAGATATCTCATCAGTTCTCTCACTTCCATAGTCAAGACATCAATTTTTGAGCTGTTGTCAGCAGGAGATGCCTGGGTGTGCACCCCCACCCCCATAGCAGATGCAGTCGAATAAGGCTTAGGGCCTGTACTTGCAGGAGTAGCCTTCATAAAGAGACTGTTTTTGTTTCTCTGAACTCCCTCAGCAGTTCATCCCATGGCAGAGCATCCGTAGCAGTCCCTCTCTGGCTGGGCCCCCTGGGGCTGACATTTAGTTCTCAGATTCCATCATGTGATTGCGGTGATTCCAGGCCATCAGCGACCGACCCCGCACCTGGAGCAGGGGTTGCAGCAGCTACAACTGCGCAAGGCTTCGAAAAGCCTTCCTCCTCCTCAACTTCCCGTATCTGATTCATCAACACATGGAAGGGCAAGGGACCAGATTTCCTTTGATGCAGTTGCAATTTGAGCAACACCCAGCTGGTGTGCTGGGCACAGCACAGTATATGATCCAGTCTTACCCGGTCCACTTCACTACAGGTCCAGCCTCCTTTCCGAAAAATGGTTTGTAGGATTCCCTGTAATCAATCCATGTAGGCAGATAACAATTCCCCTGGATGTTGTCTAACATCTTTAAGTTTCCATTTCAAGGCCTCAACACTAGTGGTGCCCCCAAACACATTTTCAAGGGTGACTATGTTCTCTTGGGCTTTGGCGTCAGGGTCAGAGGACCTCAGGGAGCGAAAGGTACGTAGGGCGGGTCCCTGGAGGCTTTTCCCCAAGCAGGCCCTTTTTTCAGCCTCTGAGCATTAAATAGAAACATAGAATTTGATGGCAGATAAGGACCGCTTGGCCCACCCAGTCTGCCCATTTCCCTACCTAATGGATAAGCTGCAGATCCTAGTTAATCAGCAGCCTACTTCTTTCTACCCCCCCCCCCCGTAGAATTGCCTTATGGCTGTCCCATGCATGCTTGAATTCAATCACTGTTTTTGACTCCACAACCTCCTCTGGAAGGCCATTCCATGCATCTACAACCTCTCTGTGAAAAATACTTCCTTACATTGCCTCTGAGCTGCCCCCATCTTCAAATTGCCAGTCTTGTACCACAAGAGTAGCAGAGTCTTCCCAGGTCTCCAGGCCGACTTCCCTATTAGGAGTAGGGCAGATGCCAGAGAATACCTCGAGCTTGCAGTAAGGGCCATGATTACTTGCTGGCTCAGAGGCAGGTACTGAAGTTGGTGAAAGAATAGGTGTTGGGGCGGGTGTGGACAGTGGAGAGGTGACACTCCCAGGTGGCAGGAATAATTTTTTTAACTCCTCCACAGTTTTGCCCTCCTCCAGTAACAACTTGGCAAACTTCTCCTCAAAAGACTCAGATAACGGTGGGGGCTTATCCTCTAAGGGATCCTTGCTATCTTTGGTTATCACCCTCCAGGTGGCTGGGAACCCTTCTGGAGTGATAGTCTGGGGCACCTTTGAACTGTCCAGGGGGTCATTACACTCCACCAAGTCCATGAGAGTTGGGCAGTTAAATCAGCCTGTTGACCCACCACTACCGCTTTTTTCAAACACTCAACTTTAGAAAGTGACCCTTCAACAGTGTCCTTACTAATGTCCATAGGTATATCCAGTATTAGCAAAGCATTATGGGGGTCAATATCTTGCCCCATACACCACCCCACCAACTGGTGCACAGCCACTTCTGTTGGGGTAGCCATTTATGTTTGATAGTATTTCATAATTTCAGCCACTAGAAGACATAAAATCCCAGCAGTGAGCCTCCAAGATGTAACCCCTAGGTAGCGCTATCCCAAGGGCTACTACCCCTGCCTGCTTGGCTAGTAGCAGGTTAAGTGGCCTGGGTACTGAAACGGGCGCCTCCACCGGGAGGTCAGGGTTGTTAGTGGTCAAGATAACCTGGGCACAGCCCTCCGGGACACTGTAACACCCCCTTTCCTTTCTAGTGGCCTGAACAATATACAATAATCACTTTCACAATCACCCTTATTCACCATGCAATTACCCACACTATTTGCACTTACCACCAGGGCTGGTTCCTGTAGCTCAACCCTTGGGACCCCCTGTAAAACAAGGTTATGCACAGCAAACAGCAACAGTACAGTACTCTTGGCACAAACTGGAACCACAGTCAGGTTAAATGCAAAAAGAGTTAGATCTGATTTATTCAGGAGACTTAAACAAGGGAGGGGTATTATCAGGTTGATTGTCTTAAAGGCTAAATCAATCAGACAGTTATGTATGCACTTCAGAGTCCCTACACAGTCACACACTCTGGGTACCCAGGTAGGAAAAAGGTGGGCTAGCCAGGACTGTTGCTCAGGGTAGGCCAGCATCACAGCTGATTGGGGCCCTGTGATAGAAGAAAGCAACATGCACTATTTGTAATCCGGAGTCAGAGGGCTCAGTTCATGAAGGAAAAGACAACAAAGCAATCAGATGGCAACACTTTAGATTTAGCTGTTGTTGCAGGGAGCTACCCTGATGTTTGCTCACGATACCCAATACAGAACACAGGCAGGACAAAATCAAGACTGCAGGTTGTTGAGCTGGAGTGCCAGGAGAAGCAGGGCCCACACATGAATCACTGAGCCGTCATTCCTGTTCAAGGCATTGAGCAGGGGGATGATCCCCAGGCAGGTCTCTCGTCGATGGCTTTTTCTGTGTAGTGGGTAGTCTGGCTGGGCCAGTGTGGCAAGGCCCAGGCCAAATGGAGATGCAAACAGATTTAGTCCACTGGAGCTGGATACAGCCTCTAGCAAGCAGAACACAGTTCAGCATACAATCGGGAACCAAATCACAACCCACTAACAGCACACAGCACATTTACATGTAAGAAATTCTACTGTACCAGGCAGATTGCTATCCGGTCTGCACAAACCGGGAGTTCAAAGGTGGCTGGAAATCCTGACAGACTGATTGCATTCAGCAAATCTTAGGTCTTCTTCAGGTTAAAGCCTGGTCACAGTTCTGTGGCTTAAATCGTCCTTACAATTCAGATTCAGTCCGAATAAACTTCAATTTCCCTCTCAGGGACAGCAGGAAGGCCAAAACTCAGGCCTTTCACAGTTCTTCCACGCGAATCTATGCAGGATTACTGCTTGACTATCTCGAGCTGTTACTCCTTCACTTCCCAACTCAGATCTGAACTGAAACTGCAAGCAGTCTGGTACTTTCCCCAGGATCCAAAAGGTTTCGTTGGCTGATTCCTCTGTCAGTCACAACAAGCGCTCCCCCTCCAGGTTCATTTATGCGCCAAAAGCCCAAAACAACAATTCCTACAGAATTTTGCTCCCACAAAGCCCCTGGGAACAGGCTCCATTTTAGAGTCTCCGAAGGTACTGATTGGCCCATTTCAGCAGTCCAGGACCAAGATGGTGGAGGAAAATAGAAATGTCCATGCTGCAAAGAATGCAGGTTAGACAAACTGCAATATTATTACTATTCTAATAAATGATCAGCAAACAAATACATCTTCTAGCAGAGCTTTCTCCCAGATTAATTATGACTGCAATCCAGGCAGCTCTTAAAGAGACAGTACACAGAGGCTATGCAGGCACTCTCTGGCAATACATTTAAACTGCTAAAATGCAGGACACCAGCCTGGCAGTGAGCATTTAGGCAAGCTCAAGGAAGACTTTTCGGGAGCCCCCATTTGTAGGGGGGGTTACATTAATAAGAGGGGAATGGGGTACTGTGTCAAATGCTTTTGAGAAATCTATATATAGGATATCCACGGGTAATCCTACATCTAGTGCTCTGCTGACTGTTTCAAAGAAATGCAGTATATTAGTTAAGCATGATCTCCCAGTCCTAAAAGCATGTTGAGTAGTATCCACTAGGCCATTAGTTGTTATATGGTCCTCTAGCATGTCTTTAACAACTTCTTTCAACATTTTGCCTGTGATGGATGTTAGGCTTATAGGTCTGTAATTGGTACAACTTTGTCTGGACCCTCTTCTATAGATCGGGATTACATTAGCGTTCCTCCATGCAGATACAACTTTTCCCTCAGTTAGTGAACTTAATAAGATGTCTGCTAATGGGATTGACCTGTTCATTAGCCAGTTCTCTTAATAATGCAGGGTGCAGTTCACCTGGGCCTGCTCATTTGTGTGTCTAATTTTAGTAGCCTAGTTTTGACCTTATCCGGGGGAATTGTGAATTTATTGTTCAAAGTTTCAGTGAAAGTTCTACCACTTGAAATTTTGTTCTGAAAAAATACTACGAAAGTAGTTATTAAAAGCTTCTGCCATTTATTCGCCCTCATTTAAAACTCTGTTGTTGCCGATTAATGGGTCAGTCCTAGGCTGACTGTTTTGACTACTGTTCACATAATTAAAGAAAGTCTTATAATTTTTTTTTTACCAAATTAAGCTCACATTTTAGCTTGGATTGTTTGATGGCTTTTTCTTAATGAAAAGAACTGATTCTTGTGAGAACTTATTTTCATGTTCTGGAAGTGGAGGCAGGGTGGGGACTGTAAGCATAATGAACAACCCCCCTGAGAAGAAACATTACTACAGTAAGTAATATTTTCTTCTAACCCCTCACTTAATGTTTACACTCTGT